>CM062816.1:2075137608-2076609371 GCA_031772625.1 Pinus tabuliformis | reverse complement strand
AGAAGAAAGGTGGGATTAAATGCGGAGATGGTATATTGGGCAGGTTATAAACCATAAGTCGTAAAAGGGAGGGGTCGCTCAATTCCATTGACCGAGCAACACGTAGCATCAAAGGAGAGAGAGAAACCGCTTTTCGGTGAGAGTCGTCTGATCCTATGTTTGCAGATCAAAGGTGGGGATGATTCGCGCAGATTTGAATGACCGGGCTAATCAATGACTGTCGAGTCGAGCGCCTGATCAATAGTCCTGATTTGATCAGAGATCAGAGAAGGGAGGGAGCAGCACTACGAAAAAGGTTTTGGAGTGGGGGCCCGACAATAATAATATATGCAAATGAATGATTTTTTGAAGTCCAGATAAGGTGCATGGATAGTTTTTTCCCTTATAAACTGAAAGAGTTGAAGTCCCTGCCAATGTCTGGTTATATCAGTCAGGGGAGGCTGATATAATGAGAAGGGCAGATGGAGGGCATGGGTGCTCAGAAGGGATTTGCGCTCGCTGAGAGGAGAGAGGGAAGGGAGAAAAGAGGTACGAAGTGAGCAAGCTGGGTGAATAGAAGGGTGGGGGCTTAAGATGAAGTCTACACGCTGAACAGAGGAAACACTACTGGCTATTAGAGAGGACAGGGAGGGTCTTTGAAACCAAAGTATCACTATAATAACATTGGAAATGGAGATTTCCTCGCTAAAATTGTTGTTGCAATTTTTGTGAATATACCCTATGTTCTTATATTGCTTTATCTCAGCCTGAAACGTGCCTTTGATGAGATAGATTGCAACATAGTTATTATGACTAGGATCAGAGTCTTCATTCATGTTGTTTCTCATACGAGAGTCTAAAGTTTCATGATTTTTCCTTTTCTTTCCCATGTTTTTCTAGTTGTTGCTTCAATGTTGTGTCCTTTGTTGATTTATAACTGTTGTTTTTTTATTTATTGCTTTTCCCATTGTGACTTTTCCTTTGGAATTGGTTAGCTTTAAACTTGTGGTTTTTGTTGGTTATTAAGGAACTGAGCTATGGTATTCCTCCCGGTTTTCACAAACAAGCCCTTCATCTTTTCACTGCTTGGTTTGCAAAATAATCTGCCTGTTGATTGTGAATTCTCAAGACATGTCTATAGATTACATCGCCAGAGCCTTCCAAGTTCTTCCTAATTCTTCTAAATATTCTGTTCATGTGCTCATTGCTTGGTTTTTTGTTTCTTGCCATTGCCTCTATTATTATGGTTCAGTCTCCTATTATGATGGGATTTTGGATTTCTTGTTTTTTATTATTCTTGTTCCCATCAATAAGATGTATGCTTTTGCCTTATTATTTGAGATTTGTCCCAAGCCCCATTTATAAGTGACATTTTCTTTCCCATCAGGATCGAGGATTATTCCCCCTGCCCCTGCCTTTCCCAGATTATGCTTTAAAGCCCCATCAAAGTATAGACAATATCTATTTTGATTTTTCCTGCAATTTGTCAGTTCCTCTTCACTCAATCTTATTTTCCATATAACTCCTGTGCTTTTCTTCCTCTATCCTCTTTGCCCATTATTATTTCTTATGGATTTTCTAAGCCAATCTCGCTCTTCCTGTTGAAAATTTTGATAGTCTGTTGGAGTTGTTCCTTTGACATTGAGTAGTTCAGAATTTAGACCCCATGTTTTTGAAAGGGTCTTCCCTATCCTTGGAATTTGATTTTTGAAAATGCACTTGTTTCTTGTCAACCAAATTTGCCAACATAGAACCACTAGAATGCATTTCCATATCCTCTGAATTGTGGCTTTTTTCTTTGTTGTGTATGAGTAGGCTTTCTCAAAGGTATGAAGAAAATTCAACAAGGGCTTTTCGAAATTTATTATTATTTCCAAAGGACTTATCAGCTGCTACCAACATTATTTGGCGAAGATACATTCTTGGAAAAGATGTTGAATATTTTCTTGAGCTTGCATGCATAATGGGCATCGTGTTGGACCTTGAAAGCCTTTTTTTCTTAAGTTTTCACTGGTCAATATTCTCCCTTTTAAAAGAGTCCAGATGAACATTTTTATCTTAAGCAAACTTTTTGATTTCCATGCTATTTTCCAAGAATCCCACTCTTGTTGATTTGGTTGTTCTTGAAGGATTTTATATCCAGTCCTAACTGTATAATATCCACCGCTTGGGTCCCAGAGATATTCATCTTCCTCATCATGGTGGATTGGCGCTGCCCCTTTTAAGAGTTGTGTGATTTTTCTCCATTTCCCTTTAGGGTCTACCGGAATTGCTGAGATTTTCTAGTCTTGCCACTCCTTTTGGTTCGATAGAGAGATTGAGTGTAAAGTATTGAAACCTTTACCTTTCATCCACTCTTGTATGTCTTAAATTTATGGGTGAGTCTGAAGTGGTTCTTTTCCCATGATTCTGTCCTCCCAAATTGAAATTGTTTTTCCATTGCCTGGGATTTTAGAAATGTATCTACTCAATAATGGAATTGTTTTTTTAACCAACTTCCAAACTTGGGTACATTTTCTTATTGGGATATTTCCATTAAGCAATCTTTCCTTGGTGCCATCCATATATTTTGATAAAAGAGTCTTTTTCCACCAACTCTCTTTTCCTGTAATTAGTCTCCATACTATTTTCATTCCCAATGCTGCATTCATGAGCCCAGGTATCTGTATTGATAGTCCTCCTTGTTCATAAGGAAGAACTACTTGATCCCACCTAACTAGGCTAAATTTTTTGTTTTCTTGCTTCCCCCCCTACCACAAGAAACTTCTTAAGATTAACTCCATTTGTTTGTGGGCACTTGCTAGAGCCATGATTATTGCATATTGGTAGATAGGTAGTGCTCTAATAAGTAAAGAAGTTAATAAGTAAGAAAACGTTAAAATACATCACAAGTAGTTATAGAGAAAAGAGAAGTCACTATAATAATTTCCCTATAGATTTATCAACACAAAGTGATTGTTGGATGAAGATGCGTCGTCAATGGACATTCACTAAAGGATCTGGGCAAAGTTTTCCGTCATCTCGCTCCTTTACCACTTAAGGCTTCTTTGAGCAACAGTTTGATAGGATATCATACTCCCTCATCTTTATTTTCGTTTGCCATGGAAGGTCATCAATGTTAGTGGGGACAGTCTTGTAAAGGCTCAACCAGTTCAAGTCCCAACTCCTTATACACCAACCTCGTTGGGACATACACAGAAAAAAAAGAGAAATAGAAAACCAGTCTAATACCACTAATCCAAGTTTATGAAGGAACGAAATGAATACATATATATATATATATATATATATATATATTAAAAAAAAAACATATAGATACAGTGAAAACAAAACTTGAATTCG
The DNA here is from genome assembly GCA_031772625.1 of Pinus tabuliformis. Lineage (NCBI taxonomy): Eukaryota > Viridiplantae > Streptophyta > Pinopsida > Pinales > Pinaceae > Pinus > Pinus tabuliformis. Next base: position 2,076,606,050 of record CM062816.1, on the reverse strand, counting down.
TTAATAATAAAGTATTGAAAATTGTTTACATGCAGAATGGAAATAAACTAGCTCACACGATGTTAGTTGTTCTCTGAGAAGAGATGTGGTGGCTACATGCCTTCTGTTAGAATCAGTTTGGTCAGCCCTCCATCAGAGATCAAAGCTCTTTGTGCATTTCAATTTTAGGTGTCCCGCTTCATTCACTCAGTTGCATTTCGCTAGGGACATGTCATGATCTGACGGAGAAAGTCATGCTACTCATTTCCCCTCATGTTGGGCCTCTGCTGGTTCAGGTCTTGGTCCAAAATCAATCAAATTCATGATAGTCAAGGTCTGGTCCTGTTACAGGACAGAGTCATTTTTATGGTTTGGATCTAGAAATTCATCAGTTTGGTCTTTGAAAAACATGTCCAGAAACAAGCCATGCAGGCCAGAGGGAGATCTTATACACCTACAGTGCAGAAAGCTTCATCATCACCGCAAGAGACATCGACTTTTCTTCAAAACTCTGTTTTGAAGAAAAGTCAAACAAGGTCAACTATGAAAAAATTTCCAAAAATCGACAATTGACATTTTCAAATCCAGTCAAGGATTTCAAAGCCAGATGCTTCGTCATACAACCCCTGCAAATTTGTGTCAAATATATCGTCATTTGAGCCAAAATTTCAAGGAAAAAGTGAAAATCAGTGTGTTTAAAGGTCAATAAAAAAGTGCAAAACAAAAACATTATAAAGTGGGTTTTCATAGAAGAAAAAATCAATCCAGTTTCTCTCAAGCCTATAAATACATATTGTGGCCCAAAGCAAAGCCATTGTGCCATTGAAGACTTGGAAGGACAATGCAAAAGGTGGGAGAGTGAGATTGGTGAGCGTTTGAGTGAGTTGGGAGGCGATTTGGTAAGCGTGGCGCATACACCAGGTCGTGCGGCGCACACACAGCGCGCGGCGCACTGGCAGCCAACCCGCAGTGTAAAATCACCACAGGCGCGGCGCATACAAGGCGCATGGTGCACTGGGAAGAGCGCGTGGCGCACACAGTCCAGAAGCATAAAAAACATTGCAAACCGCTTCAAATCTTGGGGAAGGCTAGCAGAACAAGAGGTAGGCTTTATGACCCCTCTTCTCCATCAATTTGGTCTATGTTTAGCTATTTGTGAAGAGGTTGAATAATATCCAAGGCGCATTTGGCCATCCATGAAAACAATCACCAAGAAAAACAATGAATGTGGTTGCAAGTTTGCAATGATGCCACCAAGGTTTTGTTTCCCCTCCCCCTTGTCCCCTCACTCCTCGTCATAGTCACCTCTATTCCACCTTGCCTCCCAAAGAGAACCACCCTAAAACCGCCCTAAACCCTCTTTCCTATTTCTCAAGCAAACTTGGGTGACTTTGACAGTGCGCGGCGCACACACATGGTGGCACGGCGCACTGGAAACCATTTCACAGTCTAAATTTGCCACTGGCGCGACGCACTGGGCATTGCGCGCAGCGCACAGACTTACAAGACCGAAAATGTACCAATTTGCCTAAAATTGTATGAATGCCTATCAAACTTAAGAGGTAGATCAAACTACCTTCACTCCTAGCATAAATATTGAGAAGAATACCATGATTTGGAGGCTGTGAACCGAATGCAAAAATTAGACACAAAGAAAATAGAGAAAATAGGGTTTTGCTACAGTAACAAGTGTTGCCAAAGTATCTTTCTACCACACCCCTATCATCTAATTCCCCTGTAGCATTTTCCCCTAATCATCACCCTAACATCACTATAATCATATTCCTTTCCCCCTGCATTCCTATGGCTCAGAATTCAAACCCTACCCCATCAACCCTATACCCAAAATATTCCTAAATCCCTGATAACTTTCTCCTCTTAATCCATATCCCTATTTCATCATTCCCCTCCTGATACTCCCTATTTTATTGTCCCCTTGGTGACATATTTGTAGGGCATATATCATTTCACTGGGTTCAGAGGGCGGTGAAGAAATTCAGAGTACAAACAGCAGAAATGGCATCGGGAACTTCATCAGACTATGAGGGGGAAACTCACAGTGACACAGCTTCAAGAGAACAGGCTCCCCGGAGACCTAGGAGTGGCAGACATGTCAGGGATGAACCAAACACCCTCACTGAGTTGCAGGCATGCCCTCTCGCTATGTCTTTCTTCCAGCACTTAGCATGTTTCGAATTTTGTCAAAGGGTGGCAAATGTCAGTATTCATCATGAGTTGGCCTGTCTTTTTGCACTTCACCTACATGGAGGACAGTCAATCTTGGCAAGGGTTACTTTCACATTGACACCCGAAGCCATATTAGTGGCAACAGGCATACCAAATGTTGAAGAAAAGTGGCACAAGAAGATGAAAGTGGAGAGGGAACTTTATGAGCCTTACATAAAGGCCAGTTGTTTGAGTCAGCTCACGAGAGTTTTCCCATTCAGATTTCTAAGAGATGATTATGCCCCGCTCATGAGATTGATCATGAAATACTTCAGTTGTGAGGGGAGGTTTTCTCGCCTTTATGCATATCACATCAAGTTTCTCATGCACTTTACCAGGGTGCGTATGATGAACCTCCCATTTTTCATTTGTAGGAACATAGAGAGGATGAGGAAGTTCATGCAGCACAAGACCCCTCGGCAGCAGCTCAACAACGTATATCACTTTGCCCTTATCCAGATTTTGGTGGACCATCAGTTGGGATTGCAGGGCATTGCTTGGGAGGACTTCATCTCCCGTGACTTCTTCAACGCTCCACAGGTAGTATCGAAGGTCAAGCATGAGGTAGGTGGTCCTTCTCATCAGCATGAGCGCCATGAGACCATTGTGGTGCCATTTTCCATCACATATCAGAGAGGCTATCCGAAAGGCACCAGGCCTTTGTTTGCGGCAGCAAAGCGAGTGTTATCTCCACCCGGGGTGGAAGGGGCCTCGCTTCCTACATCGGCAGTACAGGCACGGGTACAAGACAAGGGAAAGAAGCCCAAGCATGAGGAGGGGCCTTCAGGTGTGCCACCAGGTGAATGAAAGACCGAACTCATTCTCCTTCGTGATGATGATGATACAGATACACGTCCACAAAATGCACAGCTGAAAGAGATCTTCCAGGAGCAAGAGGCAGAGATTCACTCCTTTATACTCAAGTTGGAGATGACCAAATGGAATAGCAGGTATTTGGAGCAGAGGAACAAATAGCTAGAAGACCAGCATGTGATCATGGAGCTGCAAAACATCCGTGAGGATCGCCTAACTGCCCAGCAAAGGAGGATTGAATTCACTTCATTGGAGCAATAGGTTATGGAGGATCGTGAGTCTGTTCTTGAGAGAGTTAACATGCACCTGGACAACATGCTGAACAAGGCCAATGATGACAACACACTGCTGAGACACATGGCTCATCATTACAGGGCACAGAACTTGAGTTTGAGAGCCCGAATAAGGAGTTTGAAAGCAAAACTGAGGAAAGCCACAAAAAGGGCAAAAAGGGAAAAAGAGCAAGATAGGCTCAGAATCTTGGCTGAGGCTTCCTTGGCTCAGCAAGGCACCCCATAGAGGACTTCCAGCCCAAATCTCAAAAAATTTGGGCAAATTTTGGTCACAGGGAAATTTTTTGGGCGAAAAACAGGGATTTTCTCCCTGTGCGTCGCGCACCCTGCGCGGCGCTAAAATTCTAGACCTCAGATCGAGGAACAGCTTACATATTTGGATTCAGCATCAAAAAATACATCTACTGGTGTCCGAGCAAGAAATTTTGATAAGTTTTGGGTCTCCTAAAGGTCAAAAAACACCCAAAAATGGCCTCTCTGCCACTTTTTGGACACACAGAAAGCAGTCTTGGGAGAATGAAGTTTTGGAGGGGCAAATGAGCTTCAAATTCAGAAATTCCAGTGGGATTAGAAAGTAGACAGGCCAAGCTTTCCAACTATCCCACTTGGGAACATTTTTGACACCTACAAGTGCCCCAAAACAGGCCCAAAGTAGCGCGACGCACAGAGAAAAGCGTGCGGCGCATAGAGGAAATTTTGCCCAGTTTGCTCCCGTTTCGCGAAATTTCGGGTTGCGAATTCTCCAAGTGGGCCCGGTCATCCACTCTTCAGTTTTTTGGCACCAAAGGCAGATTTTGAAGAGTTTCCTCCCCAGATGGGCATCTATCCAAGTGGCAGAGAATGCAAAGGGTCACCACACGCCAAATGTCATGCTTGAGAGCGTTGCACCTGTAGCTGATGGTTGGCTCTCCATTTCCATTTCGAAATGGTTTGAGTAACTTCCCAACCCCTGGGCGTTCCACCTCTTCTCCACACATTCTATATATTTTATACATTTTTATTTGCAAAGAGTTGGCTGGCTTGTAACTTCTGGGAGACTGTGGGAAAGAAACTTTGTTTCTACATTGTATATTTTTACAGAGAATTAATGAAAGGTAGCGGCTCTGTTTCGTGAGATAACTGTGGTTGTGAGTGTAGCAAGTGTGTCTCTTATGTTTCATATGTATCTTGTTATGTTCCATATTTTATTTCATATTTATTTCTGGTGAAATTTTTTGAATGAGATTAGGTGGAATTCAATTTTATTGCTCTACCTGTGGGAAAATTTCATGTACAGTTTTCATTCTTCTATTGAAAAGGATTCATGTTGTCCATGCCCTTTTCACTTTCTTAATCAATCTCTCCATTCTGCCATATCTTAAAACTAAAATTGCTACATTTCCCGCCTACCTTGCCTCACGGAATAATTTGTGCCTTCATTCTCAATTCTCTGTCTCTTCGCTAAGCGCCAGTCCCATATACATCTTAGAAGTTCAGTCACTTTGAAAATCTTTTCCAAAATCCTTTTTCACTTACTAGCCTAAGGTAAACATCGCTTTTTAAGTCATCTCAGACCATTTTTTTTATCCATTCGCTGAGTGTGACTCGGAGAGAGCCCTCTCCTGCTCTCGTAGGGCTAGCTACGAGACTGAGCGTGGTTTGTGGTTACCCTAATTTTTGCCTTCCTTCAGCCTAAGGCAGATTTAGGTGCTAACATAGTGGCGACCATACTGGGGACATCAAGTTGAAAATCAAATCCCCTTGTTTCATAAGAATTCTAGGCTCCCGGATGATGGGCTTAGGATTGGAAAGGCTAAGTAAGTTGGTTGTGTCCCGTAATTCTTCTCAATAGCACGCTGGCTTCAAGACGATATACCAGAGCGAATCCGGATCCGGATCCTCCTCACATTTATGAAAATCCCAATTTTATCCCAAAACTCCTTCATCAAGAAAGTACCTTCACTCTCGTATTCAAATCCCCTTGATGTCCCGAAATTTTTGAATACCTTGAAGAGTTTGAGTTTGACGAAAGATTTGAGATATCTTTGTTTGAATCTAAATCCGAAAGGGTTGTTGATTACACCGTTCCCGGTCCTAAATTTCTTACAGACCTTGAGACGGAAAGAGCTAATAGATTAATTGATAGTTATATTGCCACACAACCCCAAACTCCAAGTGCAAGACCCTTGCAGACTATGCACACTCCTCCAACACCTCCAAGGCCAAATCCACCCAGAATGATGGCTGCCCGTTTCACTCCTCTTGTTCTCCCCCAAGTCCTAGATGACATGCCAAATGATTATCAAAGTAAGATTCTGTTTTTTGATGGCACTCCTAACGATGTTACAGCTCAACAACATGTAGACAAAATGGTAGACTTCTATGAAATTCATGAGATCGATGCGGAGAACGTGGCAATGAGGCTCTTGGTACAAACATTTGTAGGTGATGTGAGGAAATGGTTCAGAGGTTTGATAGCTGCAAGTATCACCACCTTAGCTGAGCTACAAAGACAATTCTTGAACAGGTGGGAAGTGAAAAAGAATCCCCTTCAAATTTTGGCCGAGTATGAGCAAATCAAAAGGAATGCAGGTGAGTCGATCCAAGATTACTGTGTTAGATTTAATGCAGTCTACAACGACATCCCAGATCATCTAAATCCACCTGTGGGACTAGCAATGATGAAGTTTCCGGATGGTTTCGATGCTGACATGGTGTACCAATTGAGAGAGAGAGAACCGGCTACAATGGAAGATATGCAGAAAATTGCATTCAGCGTTGAGGCTAACATGCTTTCTAAAAGAGCAAGGGTGAAACCAGAGAAGAAAACCACGGTGAAAGAAGAATCTTCTTCAATGGATCAGCTGCTCAAAAAGGTGGAGCAGATGCTTGAAAGAGTGAAAATTGACAAGCCTGAGCCACAAGTTAGGAATCCTAACTTTCGTGGCCAGCAGCAGCAACCACAGTATAGGATAAGACAAAGAGATCAGCGAAACCAAGAGCAGGCAGCGCAGCAGCCCATACAGACACCCTTGCAGCAGAATTTTGTGCATGGACCGGAATCAGATGAGGAAGGGAACATAATAGGTGAAGAGAACCATCTTTTTACTCCAGATGAGCTGCCCACTTACATTACCGAAGAAGAAGAATGTGCAGTAAATTCAGCTACACACCGAGACACTGATTTTATTCTAGCTAATGAAACCGTGTTGGAAGAAGAGTCAGAAGAATACCAAAGAGGCTATATGAATGCTCTATCCACCCAACAGCAGCGATATTCACTGAGGAATAGAGATGTACCGGTCAAAACAATTCAGAAAAAGAAGGAGGATGAAACAACAAAGAAGGATCCATCAGCTACACAAAGAAAGGGAAAGGAGGCAGTGGTCCCAGAGAGCAGCAAATCAAAATCAACAGAACAATCACAGCAACAAGCTACATCAAAAGAAAAGGAAAAGAAAGAGACTCCAGTAAAAGAGGTAGAAAAGACTCCCACTTTCAGCTTAGAGAATGAAATTTCTAAGTTAAAAATATCCATCCCTTTGACTGAAATCATGAAAAACAATAGTTATAGAGGACAGATTTCCAAAATGTTGAACCTGGACCCAACATCCGACATGGTAAATGTGGAAGATGATCAACCTGAAATGATTTTTGGGCCAGCAATGAATGGCGAGTCTCCCGAGAGCGAGGTGCCACCCTTCTACATCAGTTTACGATTGCATGACTTTGTGCTACACAATGCCATGTTTGATTCCGGAGCCTCTCACAATCTCATGCCCAAGTCTATCATGGACAAGCTTGGTCTAGACATCACCCGGCAATATCATGATCTCTATTCATTCGATTCTAGTAGAGTAAGGTGTATAGGGCTCATCAAAGACTTAGTTGTGAGTTTGGATCAGCTTCCTATGAAAAATGTGTTGATGGACGTAGTGGTAGCGGACATTCCTCCAAGGTTTGGCATGCTTCTTTCCAGGTCTTGGGTGGCGAAATTGAAGGGGACACTACAGCTGAATTTCTCCTATGCGGAAATCCCGGTGTTTGGGCAGATGAGGAAACTATATCGGGAACAAAAGATGAAGTATATGATCACAAGCAAGGAGAAACCGATCAATCATCCTGTAAACTATGTACACACAGATTTAGAGTCTTTTGTTTTGTTTTCAGATAGTTTAAATGAAATAGATAGTCAGATAGTAAGAGTAGATGACATTCCAGAGATAACAGAAAATTTTAGAGAGATTTTGAAAAAAGAAAGACAAGAAAAGCAACAAAAGTTTGGGCAATCAGTTGAAAACAATGGACGGCAAACAAACAATGGACAGCAAAAGGATTTTCAGCACTTGCAAGAAGAAGAAGAAGGCTTATGGACCATGGATTTTGATGGAGTAGTAGGGAATGATGGATTCGGCATTGGCATTTGGGTACGCAATCCTTTCTCCACCCCAAACAAAGTACCTAGCAGCGTGAGAGTTTACTCCTACAAGCTAGCCTTTGAATGTTCCAATAATGAGGCTGAATATGAAGCTCTAATTGCTGGCCTGAAAATTCTTAGAAAGTTGAATGCAAAGAGGATTTCAATATATGGTGACTCCGAGTTAGTAATAAAACAGGTCAGAGGTGAATATCAAGCAAAACATCCTAGGATGCGGGCCTATCGAAATGCAGTTTTGGACATATTGAAACTATTTTCCGAATACACCTTGACATGTGTGCCAAGAATCCAAAATAGTATTGTTGATGCTCTTGCCAAGGCAGCAAGCAGCTTGAAGATCCCCATGAACTCCAGCAACAAATTTGAGATCCATGTCAAGCACCGTCCAACCATTCCTGACAATCAGCGACATTGGCAAGTGTTCCAAGATGATGAAGAGATTAAGGATTTTTTTCTCAACCAAGACAAGTTCAAAGAAACCTTAATTGATGTGGAAAACGATGAAAGCAAAGGTAATGGTACAGAAGAAGTGCAGATCAATCAAATGGACGTATTACAACTGAAGAATAACATCATTCCTAAAGGCTTGATACCCCTTGAACAACTTTTCGATCAAGATGATGTTGCCCGCAAGCCAACTTTGCAGCCCACGAAGAAAGGTGTAGAAGAAGTCAACATCGGTACTACAGCAAATCCAAAATTGGTAAAATTGTCCAAGACACTACCACCAAAAATCAAGGACAAATATATCAATTTGATGGCTTCATTTGCAAATGTATTTGCTTGGGATTATTCAGATTTGAAGACCTATGATACAAATATCATTCAGCACACAATACCTATCAAGCCCAATCAAAAACCATTTAGAAAAAAGTTGTGAAGGATCAATCCAAAGTTGCTGCCATCCATTGAAAAAGAGGTAAATAGGTTGTACAAGTCAGGTATTATTGTGCCCATCAGATTTTCATATTGGATTTCTAATTTGGTACCCGTAAGAAAGAAGACCGATGAGATCCGCCTATGCATCGATTTCAGAAATCTAAACAAGGTCTCATTGAAGGACAACTATCTACTGCCCAAGATGGACCATATACTTCAGCGAGTAGTGAGGGCATCTCGTCTGTCGGTACTTGATGGTTATTCCAGATATAACCAAATTTCTGTCCATGAAGATGATAGAGATAAGACAGCATTCACAACTCCATGGGGAACATTTCACTATGCCAAAATGCCATTTGGTTTGAAAAATGCAGGTGCCACATTTCAACGTGCAATGGACTTGGCATTTCCAAATGAGAAGGATGTGTTTTTGGTGGTGTACTTGGATGACTTGACGATGTTTTCAAAATAAGATGAAGATCACATGCATCACCTAAAAATTGTCTTTCAAAAATGCAGGAAATATGGTTTATCGCTGAATCCTAAGAAGAGCTTTTTCGCCATGGAGGAAGGAAAATTACTTGGGCATATCATTTCAAAAGATGGCATCTGCATAGATCCAGCACGTGTCCAAGCAATTCAGCAAATCGATCTGCCTAGGAACAAAAAGGAGATACAGTCATTCAATGGTAAGATGAATTTTCTGTGTCACTTTGTACCTAATCTCGTGGAACACTTGAAAGAAATGACCAACATGCTTAAGAAGGACAGCCAGGTGAAATGGACGGATGAGGCTTTAAAATCTTTCAACATGGTCAAATTGGCCCTTTCTTCAGCTCCAGTTCTAGTCAGCCCGGATTACACTCAAGATTTCATCTTGTTTTCATTCGCTTCTGAACACACTATGGCATCAGTATTATTGCAGAAAAGGGATGATCATGAAAGACCCATTGCATTCTTCAGCAGAGCTATAAGGGATGCAGCGTTAAAGTACAACATCATTGAAAAACAAGCTCTAGCATTGGTGAAAGCATTGAAGGATTTCCAGGTATACATTCTACACTCTCACATTCTGGCCTATGTTCCTAATACTGCTGTAAAAGATGTTTTGGTGCAGACTGATCCGAAAGGGAGAAGAGACAAATGGATCGCAGCCTTGCTAGAATACGATGTGGAGATAAATCCTACAAAGCTGGTCAAAGGATAGGGGTTGGCGAAACTAATGGCTGAATCAAACTTGCATGCATTAGACATAAATCTGATCGTTGCCATGTCCGATGAGAATGAGGAAGGAACTTCAGTTTAGGTATCTGAAATGTTCGCTTTGTCCCCATGGTATTCTGATATAATATATGTGCTGAAAAATCTATCACCACCGCCCGACATGGCTAGAAACAAAGCGAGAACACTTAAATTGAAAGCTGCCAAGTTTTTTATTTTGAGTTCTACATTGTATTGGAAAGATCCGGTGGCATTTCGTTAAACTGTCTGGTGGAAGAGGAGGCAAAGAAAGCCATGGAAGATTTCCACGGAGGAGAGTGTGGTGGTAATCTTTTTTGGAAATCAACGGCTAACAAAATTTTGAGAGCAGGGTACTACTAGCCTACTTTGTTTGCTGATGTGCATAAGATGGTAAAGCGCTGTCATAAGTGTCAAATTTTCAAGGGGAAACAAAAATTACAGCCTTTTCCACTCAAGCCTGTCGAAGTGAGCGCTCCTTTTCAGCAGTGGCGGTTGGATTTCATTGGGGAAATTCATCCTGCATCTTCCAGACAGCATAGATGGATCCTTACAGCCACGGACTACTTCAAAAAATGGATTGAGGCAGCACCTACCAGACAAGCAACGACATGGTAATCATCTCATTTCTCGAAAATAACATCTTGTCTCGCTTTGGTTGTCCAAACAAAATAATCACCGATAATGCAGCAGCTTTCAAATCGAAAAGGATGGTAGAATTTTGTCACAAATATCACATCATTTTAGGTCATTCAACTACCTATCATCCACAAGGCAATGGATTGGCTGAATCTTCGAATAAATCTTTGGTCAAAATCATCAAGAAGTTACTGGAAATTAATAAGAACAGCTGGAACAAGAGGTTGGTTCATGCACTCTGGGCATATCGAATCAGTCAGAAAAGGTCTATTGGTATGTCACTGTTTGAGCTGGTTTATGGAGTAGACACAGTATTCCCAGCCACCCTTTCTGCCCCGGTGGTCAGACTTCTTCAGGAGGCAGGCAGTGAGGAAGATCTTGTGCAGAGAAGGCTGAATCAAATGATCCACTTACAGCAAACAAGAGAAGAATTTTTCCAAAACATATCCAAGTTGCAAGAGAAGATAAAGAAAATCTAAGACGGAAAAGCTAAAGTGGAAAAATTTCAGTTGGATGATGTGGTGCTAAAGTGGTATGCAAGGAGTGAAGAGAAAGGCAAGCACGAAAAGTTCAAAAATATGTGGAAGGGTCCTTTCAAAATTGCAGCATATAGCGGTCAAAATGCCTTTCTTCTGAAGGAAATGAACAGGGAAGACTATCCTGGAGGGCCGATCAAGGGTCGATTGCTCAAGCGGTATCATTATTGATCTATCAATGCTGCTTCCACTATCATTGTAAATGCCATTTTTATTTTCAGTTTGGTTTCAGTATGTACAGTCAGTTTTTGAGTTATTCCAATCGTCAAGTTTGAGTCAATTTCTTGGTTACTTCAGTTTTGAAAATAATTCAGAGTCTTGTGTTGTTTATCAAATGATGACTCCATAGCCCAATGGACCAAGAGGCACTGTCTAGCTCCTCCAGAGATCTGTTGTTCTTGGAACCTCCAAGGAGCTACCATCCCCCATTGGAGCCAATGTTAGAGTCGATCTGGTCAGCCCTCCGTCAGAGATCAAAGCTCTTTGTGCATTTCAATTTTAGGTGTCACGCTTCATTCATTCAGTTGCATTTCGCTAGGGACATGTCATGATCTGACAGAGAAAGTCATGCTACTCATTTCCCCTCATGTTGGGCCTCTGTTGGTTCAGGTCTTGATCCAAAATCAATCAAATTCATGATAGTCAAGGTCTGGTCCTGTTACAGGACAGAGTCATTTTTATGGTTTGGATCTAGAAATTCATCAGTTTGGTCTTTGAAAAACATGTCCAGAAACAAGCCATGCAATCCAGAGAGAGATCTTATGCACCTACAGTGCAGAATGCTTCATCATCACCGCAAGAGACATCGACTTTTCTTCAAAACTCTGTTTTGAAGAAAAGTCAAACAAGGTCAACTATGAAATTTTTTTCCAAAAATCAACAATTGACATTTTCAAATGCAGTCAAGGATTTCAAAGCCAGATGCTCCGTCATACAGTCCCTGCAAAGTTGTGCCAAAGATTTCGTCATTTGAGCCAAAATTTCAAGGAAAAAGTGAAAATCAGTGTGTTTAAAGGTCAATAAAAAAGTGCACTGGCAGCCAACCCGCAGTGTAAAATCACCACAGGCGCGGCGCACTGGGAAGAGCACGCGGCGCACACAGTCCAGAAGCATAAAAAACATTGCAAACCGCTTCAAATCTTGGGGAAGGCTAGCAGAACAAGAGGTAGGCTTTATGACCCCTCTTCTCCATCAATTGGGTCTATGTTTATCTATTTGTAAAGAGATTGAATAATATCCAAGGCGCATTTGGCCATCCATAAAAACAATCACCAAGGAAAACAATGAATGTGGTTGCAAGTTTGCAATGATGCCACCAAGGTTTGTTTCCCCTCCCCCTTGTCCCCTCACTCCTCATCATAGTCACCTCTATTCCACCTTGCCTCCCAAAGAGAACCACCCTAAAACCGCCCTAAACCCTCTTTCTTGTTTCTCAAGAAAACTTGGGTGACTTTGACAGTGCGCGGCACACACACATGGTGGCGCGACGCACTCATTGTGCACGGCGCACTGGAAGCCGTTTCGCAGTCTAAATTTGCCACTGGCGCGACGCACTCAGAGCGCGCGGCACACTGGGCAGTGCGGGCGGCGCACAGACTTACAAGACCGAAAATGTACCAATTTGCCTAAAATTGTATGAATGCCTATCAAACTTAAGAGGTAGACCAAACTACCTTCACTCTTGCCATAAATCTTGGGAAGAATACCATGATTTGGAGGCTGTGAACCAAATGCAAAAATTTTTGAAAATAAACAAAGGGAGACACAAAGAAAATCGAGAAAATAGGGTTTTGCTACAGTAACCAGTGTTGCCAAAGTATCTTTCTACCACACCCCTATCATCTAATTCCCCTGTATCATTTTCCCCTAATCATCACCCTAACATCACTGTAGAGCCTCTACTTTACACCTACTTGTCTACCATTTCCCTCAGTTTTTCCTCATCTTTTCTTCACTTTTGCCTCATTTTCACTGTAAAACCACCCAGATCATTACATTAGGTGTCATTAAGCATGATCAAGTGAGTTTTGCTAATGGGTGACTGTTTTGTTTAGATTGACTTACTTGCAGGAATTCCGCAGCTGACTGGCAATCCCGTAGCCATTCAGCGATCTCGCAGCCATCTGATGATCCCGCAACCTTTTTGTTAAACTCAAGGTTCCACGTGTCAGTTTGCCAAATGAGCCACATGGGCACTTAGGTATCAACGTGCTCGAGGTTCCTATGCCATTTGTTCAACCATCCACGTCATCTGTACCTCCGGTCAAAACTGGTCAAGTTAAGGTCAAATAAAGGCAGCTTAACGGTGATTGTAAGCTGTTAGGTCACGTCAGCTCAAACGGTGACTTGTCCGCATTTTGCAGGTGGTAGGGGACATGATCCAACACTGGATTCATTGCCCATGACGACAGAACCTCCAGCTCATCCACGCAGCCTTATGATGTGTCAATGAACCTTAAATACGCATTACAGTTAGTTGTTTTTCAGTTATTAGCTGTACGTGTTAGGCCATCCTTCAGATGCCTATATATACTTGCGTCTGCGTACGCTTATTTTACTTTTTTGGCTGCTGTACTTTCTGAACTTGTGATAATTTTAAGAGCATTTGTAAACTTTGTTTTTATAGTGCTGTTCTAGCACTCTGTTTTGTACATTTCTGCAAATGGAGCAATAGAAACAGTGTTGTTTTGAAGCTTTCAGTTCCTTAAGTCTTCTTGTGGCTGAATGAATGGAGGGCCCCTGTTCATGTTAGCCTCTGTAAAGTATTTTATGTTCAGCATTTCTTTATTTTCTCATTCATCATTTCTTTAAACATGTATAGTTTGATTTATTTGATTTCTTTTCTTTCAAGCTGACCAGTATTGTTTCCTTGCAGGTTTTTTTAGCCCGGGATTTGTTTTTATGTTTGTGTATTTGCTTTACAAACTAATGGTATTTGAAGTTGACAGGTTCAAGTTGCTGCCTTTGTTTTTATAGCTGATTTTTAGTCTTATTTCTCAAAGTTCTGCTAACACATGAATGATCTTTTATCATAAATTGCTATCTTTTAAGGATCAAAATACCACTAACTTGCAGTTGGCTTTGAGTGCTTTTTGGACTAATCTTTCACTACTTTCTAATCATACTTTGCATAGTACATATGGCAGAAGTAGAGAGTTAGAAAGAGAAAAACGTTATCACTAGTCTTTAAAGTAGATTTTTCTTATTTTTAATCACTTTTCTAATTCAACTTGAGCTACTTCCTAATCGTGCTTAACACAACACTATGTGTTTGAAGTAGGGAGTTAGGGAGAGATAATCATTATCTTTGGTTTTAAAAGTGACTTTCTTTTCTTTTGTTTGCAGCAGCATGAATGGTGCCTAGTGCCATTGGAAGTGGTTATTTGCTTTCAAGTTATTTCAAGTTACTTATTTCTTTCAAGCATTTCCTTTCAAGCAAGTAGTTAGAGATCACTAATCACACACTATCACTCATCTGTTTATAAATCACCACTCCATCTAAGGAAGATAAATTAACCACAAACAACACCCCCAACGATAAAAAAAAAAAAAAAAAACTCTAAGAGGTTGCTTAAGTACATATAGTACACCTTCACTTCATCAGCTTACGAGCCACGGGTTGACAATTAATACTAGCAATTTAGATAACACTAAATTGACTAAACATTTTGGCGCCGTTGTCGGGGAAGTGAAATTAAGTAGCCATATTCTTATAAAAAAAAACATAAAATTTCAAGAAAAGAAATTAATAGCCTATCTAAGTATGCTCTCCTCTTGCACTTCAAAGTGATCTGGAGGATCAGAAAGGAGAAAGTTATTGATTTAATAGTTTCTTGAGTATGCTCTCTTCCTGCACCTAGAGTGACCTGGAAGATCAGAAAAAGAACTATTAACTTGACTTGAAGATAAAATAAAAAAATGACATGCATAGAGCTATAGATTCTAGGGGAAGGTTTTTAGCTAGAGCTCGAAGTTCAATTTTTACAAGTCCATCTGCTTCAAGAGATAGACAAGAGACACCTCCCTTATCTCCAACCGAAACTCCTAGTCCTAGAATTCCTGAAATTCAAGAGCCAAGAGTTGACTCTCCTACACCTTCTATTGAGTTTGAACCAGGAAGAGACTCTTCTCTTTCTCCTACAAGAAAACCAATTGTAATTGAGGAAATAGACTCACCTGAAGAAGAAGGAGAAATCTCTTCTCATTCACCCTTTGTAGAAGAACCAGAAGATTTTGAAATCCCTAGGAGAATCATCATGGCAGAGGAAGAAGGAGGTGGTAGAGGTAGAGGTAGAGGAGGAGGAGGAAATAACAATAATAATGGAGGAGGTAGAGGTCCCATTGGAGGAAATAGAGATGGGGATAACTCATTTGGGTTTCCCATTGTTAATGAGGATTCCCGAGCCACCATGAAAAACATATCACCATCCGTCCTCCCAAATTTTCATGGGTTAAGAACTGAGGACCATGAAACATTCTTGTTTGAATTTGAAGTTGTGTGTCGAACCTATGACTATCTGGATGATACTCAGAAACTCAAGTTGTTCCCATCAACATTAAAAGATCAAGCTTTGAAATGGTTCATGGGGTTACTTACTCAATCCATTAGGACTTGGGATGAAATGAAAAAAACCTTTTTGGATAGGTATTTGGACTATTGTATGCCTACTAATCACAAGGACGAGGTTTTTAAAATGATGCAAAAAGAAGATGAGAGCTTAGAAGATTTACTTGAGAGATTTCAATATAACTTAAAAAGAGCAAAAATGAGTACCTTGGATGAAGAGACCTTAAAAGCCCTCTTATTAAAAGCCATTAGGGATGAATGGATAGATATCTTAAACATGATGGGGAAAGGGGATATTTCTCAACTTTCTCTCAATGATATAGCAGAACTTTGTATCCATCTCTCAAGGGGCAAATCAAAAACTCAAAAAGGGCCTAGAGATCCTTCTCTCCTTAGGGCAAATAAATCTGCAACAGGATCAGTGAGTAGGGATGAAATCAGTAATATGCTGGATGAATTTAAAACTGACATCTTAGGGAGTCTTAGTGAACAAATTGATACCCTTAAGATTCAAAATAAACAAAAAGCAGAAGCTGAGGCTATGACTATCTTTTGCCCGAAGTGTAGAAAGAAGCATGCTTTAAGGGAATGTCCCTTGGAAGCACAAGTTGTGGAAACATATGTAATTTGTTCAGAAACCCATGAGACCAAGGATTGTCCTTCAATCCCTGGGCTCAAATCAGTCTTTCAAGAAGATCCAAGTACGCTTGAATCTCTTTGTTTTATTGCAAGGAGACCTTGGCAAGGACAACAGAATTAAGGGTTTAACAACTCTATGAATTCTCAATCCCAACCAAATTGGAACCCTTGGCAACAACCTTGGCCTCAACCACAAAATGCTTTTCAAGCATGGTTGCAAAGCATGCAAAATCCTTATGCGAGATTTGCTCAATTCTATCAATATCCTCCATCATTTCAGAATCAGCAAGCTCCCCAACTTCCAAATCAAGGTCAACAATTATCATTGCCATACCCTCAACAACAACAACCTCCTCCACAAAATCAAAATTCTCAACTCTCCCAGCAGAAGCCAAATCAACTTCCCTCTCAGCCATTACCCAATCCAAATAATAGGAATCCTCAAAATGCTTATGTGATGGAAGGTCAACCATTCCCTACCTATATGGTTGTTCCTCTCAATGAAGTACAACTCAGATCAGGTAGAATCCTAGATCAACCTTCTACAAGTGTTCAACAGCCAAGCATTTTTGAGGAAGAATCTCTTAAAGCTAATAAGGGTTCTGAAGAATTCCTTCAAAATCCAAACATTCAAGAAAAAGAAAAAGAATCAACTCCCTTAGTTGAGCAACCTACATCTTCAACTACACCGCCTTTCCTTGAAAGGTTACAAATTGACCAGGGGGTGGAAAAACAAATTTGGTTGCCTGACTACAACTTTCTAGATGAATTGAAAAATGTTTGTATCAAGATTCCCTTGTTAACAGCCATTAAGGAAATTCCCATCCTAACAAAGACAATAAAGGAGTTGAGTTTGAAAAAAACAGGAAAGAAAACCAGAGATACCAAAAGGATACATCTAGTTGGAAAAATTGCAGACATTATGATGGGTAAGATTACCATGCAAAAGTATGTGGATCCCGGTAGCCCTATTGTTAAAACTCATATTAATGGGGTTGAAATCCCAAATACCTTGATTGACTTAGGAGCCGCTATCAACATCATGAGTAGACAGACCATGGATCAGTTAAAGCTTCCTACCCTTCTCTTTACACCTACTTTGTTGCAACTTGCAGATAGATCAATCATCAAACCTGATGGTGTATTGGAAGATATTCCAGTCTCACTAGATTCTTGGGAGTATCCAGTTGATTTTATGGTTTTAACTCCCAAGAACAATCTAGGAGGACATCCTCTTATTTTAGGAAGACCTTGGTTGGCCACAACTGATGCTTTCATAAGTTGTAGGTCTGGGGACATGTATATATCAGATGGTAATTCTACCAAGAAATTCAACTTGTATCCTCCCGCAAAGGCAATAACAGAAATAGGAGAAGATGAGTGGATCAATGATGAGGATACTCTTCAACCTGTTCTAACCATCTCTGAGATTAGTGAGGACAGTCAAATTCTAAATACATTAGAAAATTTTGGGACACCTTTAGAATATGACTCTACACAGTTTCAGTTAGATGCAGACATTGAATATCTCTCCTCTAGACAGATGTCTCTCTTCTCAATGGAAGAGTTTGGTAGTTCTACAGTTGAAATCTCTCCAGGAAAAACATTAAACATTAACAAGAACTTGGAAAGATCACAACAAGAAGAATTAACTAAATTGTTGCAAAAACATTCCACTGCCTTTGCATGGGAATACACTGACATGAAAGGAATCGACCCTAAGACTTGTATTCATCACATTTATATTGAAGAAAATAGCAGACCTATTAGGTAGCCACAAAGACGGATGAATCCAAATCTTAGGGAAATTGTGAAAGAAGAACTTCAGAAATTGCTCAAGGTAAACTTCATTTACCCCATTTCAGATAGCCAATGGGTTTCTCCCTTGGTTATAGTGCCCAAAAAGAATGGTAAATGGAGAGTTTGCATTGATTATCGAGAATTGAACAAGGCAAACTTAAAGGATCATTTCCCTCTACCTTTTATTGATCAGGTACTAGACACTTTAGCAGGTAAAAAGTATTTCTCATTCTTGGATGGTTTTAGTGGTTACAACCAAATTCAGGTAGCACCTGAAGATCAAGACAAAACCACATTTACTTGTCCTTGGGGAACTTTTGCCTACCGAGTACTCCCTTTTGGATTGTGCAATGCACCCGCTACATTTCAAAGGGCTGTACTAGGAATCTTTTCAGATCTTATTCATGATTGTGTAGAGGTATACATGGACGATTTCACAGTTTATGGTAATACATTTGAAGAAGCTTTGGCAAATTTGGAAAAAGTACTGGTAAGATGTAAGGAAACAAATCTTTCTTTAAGTCATGAAAAGTGTTTTATGATGTTTACTGAAGGGATTGTTTTAGGACATCATATTTCAGGAGATGGAATCAAAGTTTATAAATCTAAAGTCGAAGTCATCTCTAAGTTACCTGTTCCAAATTGCCAAAGAGATGTTAGAAGTTTTCTTGGGTTTACTGGTTATTACAGAAGATTTATTGAAAACTTCACTAAGATAGCATCCCCTCTTTTCAAACTCCTTACTAAAGATTGTGAATTTAAGTGGGATCTTGAATGTCAATCTGCCTTTGAAGCTTTAAAGATTAGAATATCTGAAGCACCCATTCTAAGGGGTCCAAATTGGAAACTCCCTTTCCACATTTCTACTGATGCTTCAGATACAGCTTTAGGAGCTGTTTTGGGACAAAAGGATTTGATCCCTTATGCCATTTATTACACAAGTAAGAATTTGACTCCCACTGAGTTAAATTACACTGTTACTGAAAAGGAATTTCTAGCTGTTGTTCATGCGATAAACAAGTTTAGACATTATATAACCGGTTATGAAACCTTTGTCCACACTGATCACTCTGCCATTAGATACCTCATGAACAAACCAGTCACTAATGGTAGAGTTACAAGATGGCTTTTGCTTTTACAAGAATTCAACATAACTGTGTTAGATCGACCAGGTAAACAGAACACAGTGGCTGATTTCTTGTCTAGAATTCAAAACACTAACGAGGATTCTCCTGAAGAGGATAAATTTCCATATGATTATTTGTTTGCAGTAACTACCAAAACTCCTTGGTATGCTGATATTGCTAATTATTTAGTTACTGGAAAGATACCTTTACATTTATTTCCTAATGAGAAGAGGAAAATCATTCAGGAGAGTTCACATTATTCTTGGATTTCTAATGAATTGTTCAGAACAGGGCCAGATTGTATGATCAGAAGATGTGTACGGGAGGATGAAATGCCTGACATCCTTAAGGCATGTCATGACGAACCTTGTGGCGGACACTTTGCTGATAAGAGGACAGCCTATAAAATCCTTTCTTTAGGATATTATTGGCCTTCTCTCTTTAAGGATGCAAAGCAATATGTTAGAAGGTGTGACAGTTGTCAGAGAGTTGGGAGACCAAATCTTTCAAATGAAATGCCACTACAGCCACAGGTATGCATCAAACCCTTCGAGAAATGGGCTCTAGATTTTGTTGGACCAATTAATCCACCATCCAAGCAAAAGAGATATATATTGGTTTGTACTGATTATGTTACTAAGTGGGTAGAAGCTAAAGCATTGACTTCTGCTACTGAAAATTCAGTTGTTCAATTTCTTTTTGAGGATATTTTCACTCGTTTTGGTGTCCCAAGAGAAATTGTAACAGATCAGGGGAGCCAATTTACATCAAGGATGATGGAGAAGCTGATGGAGGAGTATAAGATCAAGCATAGAACATCTACTCCATACCATCCGCAAGCGAATGGTCAAATAGAATCTACAAATAAAGTTCTTGAAAGCATCATCACAAAGACTGTTCATCTTCATAGAAGAGATTGGGCAAAAAGGCTTCCTGAAGCCTTATGGGCCTATAGAACTACATGGAGGAACACCACAGGACATTCTCCCTATGAACTTGTTTATGGGAAGGAAGTCCTGTTCCCCATTGAGTTCCAAATCAAGACCTTCAAGACAACAGTTCAATTGGGGATGAGCTTATCAGAAGCCCAGAAGCACAGAATGAACCAGTTAAATGAACTAGATGAAATGAGACAAGATGCAATTCTAAGGACCGATCTAGTTCAGCACCAAAGAATCAAATGACATGATCGACATATCAAAGAAAAGAAGTTTCAAAAGGGTGATTGGGCACTCTTGTTTGATTCCAAATTTAAGGACTTCAAATGAAAATTTCAAACTCATTGGCTTGGGCCATATGAGATTGATGAAGTCTTTAATAATGGAGCAGTTAGAGTGAAGACTATTGATGAACTTCAAACTCCCTTTATTGTGAATGGCCACCGGTTGAAAGTTTACCACAAGCCACTCTCAAAAGAGGAGTTTGTTAAGTTGTTCCAAGGCGATTCTGAAATAAGGCTGGTGGAGAAGAATTCTTCTCCTCCATCAGCCTAATCTCCGTTTCTTTCAATTTCAATAAAAAAAAAGGAAAAAAAAAATAAATGTATGAGCCTGAAAACCAATCTCTGATTGGCAGTCTCATGCAGAAAACCTGAGGTGAAAATCAGGGTCACCTGACACCTCATGTTTTCCAAAAAAAAAAAAATCTCTCTCTCTCTTTCATCTCATTTCGCCATTTCATCCATTCCATTTCACCATCTCATTCCATCTAACCATTCTCACTTCACCTCACTGCTTTCCACCATTCATCCATTCATTCCATTTCATTTTATTAATAAAGGTTTTTTTCAGGCAACTAAGGTTATTTTGTGCAACTGGAGGACACCATTGCAGTTCCAGCAGCTATTTGGCAATTCTGCAGCCGTTTAGCCTTTCCGCAGCCCTCTGCACCTGCACAAAGAAACACAGTCTGTTTGAGAAATTTTTACAGTTCAAAAATCACCAATAACAAGGAGGAAAGAGTCATGTAACAGCAATAAGTTAACAAAGGGTTAATGGCAAATCATTGAAAGGCAAACCAAACGTGGATCTGAGGTATGTTTTAAATCTTAAACTTACAGTTATTTCATTACGCAAAGATTTCTGGGTTATGTCTTTTGCCACTAATTGTAATGATTACCCATTTTCCCTACCATGCGACCATATATTTACGTATCTCCCAAGTCTATCAGTCCTTGATTACCACGATTTTGAAAATCACTTACGGCTGCTTCTGTCATTAAGGCTTTTGTACCCTAATGACGTAGCCTAATGTACTACGACTCTCTAAGTCCTCATCCCGCAGCCATGTGTAAACCTACAGCCGAAATCTAAGGATCTAGCCGTTTCCATTCATTATTTCGAAACCCTCCTACGCTCATAACACTCCATTTCACGCTGTTCCATTCTCTCATTTCCTTCATTCCGTTCCACTCACTACGTTGCCTCCATAAACCATGCTCTGTTTTTTTCCCTCTCTGCTAATTCTGAGAAACAGTGAATACATATAACCAGTGAACATATGTTACGGTTGTATTACAACTGCTAAACCACCGTTCCACTGTGTTAAAGCTGTTAATCCACCATTTCACTATGTTCAAGCCGTGAATTCACTGTGTCTAGGGCTATTGCTGAAACCATACAACCTCTTTTCCACAAAATTCTGAACAGAGCCGAGAATTTACTATGTAAAGCCACCATTGAAGTCGTGTTTTAGAACAGAGCCGTAGAGTCAATGGGGAAACTTTTAAGGGCTGAACCAGAAGGTTCAAAATTCCTGGAAGCATATCCTCAAGTTAAGGAGGCGTTGCAGAAAGCCAACTGGCTGCAGTGCATCAAGAAATTTAAAGGCTACCACAAGGAGGTTACAAAGGCCTTTGCAAGGTCATTCAGAGATAAAGACAGTCAAGTGGAGGTGGGTGATTTAACGTTTGCAGTCAGTGAGGGCAGCATAGCACAAGCTACATCTCTCCCACAAACCGGAGAAAGGTGGTTTAAAAACCGTTCAGTTCAAGATCAACAATGGAAGCAGATTTTAAAAAACCCAGGTATGGATACCAGTGTCTTCACAAAAGGAATTCCTGTCACTTATGTTAAGGAAGAATGGAAAATTTTACTGTTGTTAGTGCAAAAATTTTTCACTTGTGAAGGGAGATTTGGGGTCTTATATGTTTATCATGGTAAAGTTATGCTGCAATTTCAAGGAGAACATGATATAAATCTTCCCTACTTTCTATTCCAAAGCCTTAGAAAAATGTGCTCCATGGCCCAAAGGAATCCACGAAATATTGAAGCACATCTCTGTCATCATAGTCTTGTTAAGATGTTAGTGGAGGAACAATTAAAAGCAAAACGAGACACCTGGGATAAATTCCTTGTGAGAAATCATTTTGAAGAAGCTGGAGAAACCTCGGTGCCTAGAAAAAGTAGAAGAAAAAGAAAAGAGGACACCCCTGAAACTGATATCTTAGAGGGAACTGTCCAAGGACAGATTGAAGAGGAAACTGAAATACATCATTCTGAACATGAGATTGAGCCTGAACCTACTGTGGACAGTGATCCAATAGCTCAAGGGATTATCACACAAACCCTCTCAGAACTTGCCCAAGAAGCTACCCAGAAGATAAAAGAAAATAGGAAGAAACAAAAGCAAGACAAGGGAAAATCCATAGTTCAAGAAATTTATCAGACTCCAGAGACTTCTAGTGAGGAAGATAGTCAGCCCTTAGCACAAAGGTTGGCCAAACTCCATGAAAAAACTACCCTTTCCAAGAAAGTAAAAGTGCAGAAACCAAGGAACAAGGCACAAAAAGAAACACAGAGTGTTACCAATGTAAGAAGGAGCAGCAGATTGCAGAATAAAGGGAGAGCCACAAGGACACTTTTCATTGATCTAAGCACACCTGAGAAGGGTGCTATAAAATCAGACCCTGAGGATAGTCCACAACGTGATGCAGCTACTCCTCCAAGGGAGGACAGTCCATTTCAGCCGGAATTTGAAACTGGAATTGAGCATGAACACAGTCCAAGGAAGTCACCAATTGTTGACCCAGCTCAGCAAGAGGTGTACAACTATTTTGAAACATTGGAGCAAAACACTGCTGGCCCAAGTAATATCATACCTCATGAGCAGCAAATAGACATACTCAAACAAGAGATCTATGAACTTGAGGTGCTAAATCGCCACATTAAGCAGGAAAATGAAAAAATGAAGCAGCAAGATGATATTGACAAAGCGATCCAAGATAACACCATGCTTCACATGGGCATGTGGCAGAAGAAAAACAGGAGACTCAAGAAGAAATGTAGAAGGCTAAACAGAGCCTTAATCAATTTTAAATTCATATGCATGTTCAAGAGACCAAAAGTCAATGTCTCCACACAGAGGAAGAAGAGGAGATTGGATGTCTTAGCAGAAGCATCCCAGCAGGTGGATTGTGCTGTGTTTTCATTGCATGAGGACATGCAATACCCTCGTAGTGGGGGTATGTAGAGCCTCTACTTTACACATACTTGTCTACCATTTCCCTCAGTTTTTCCTCATCTTTTCTTCACTTTTGCCTCATTTTCACTGTAAAACCACCCAGATCATTACATTAGGTGTCATTAAGCATGATCAAGTGAGTTTTGCTAATGGGTGACTGTTTTGTTTAGATTTTGACTTACTTGCAGGAATTCCGCAGCTAACTGGAAATCCCGTAGCCATTCAGCGATCCCGCAGCCATCTAATGATCCCGCAGCCTTTTTGTTAAACTCAAGGTTCCACGTGTCAGTTTGCCAAATGAGCCACATGGGCACTTAGGTATCAACGTGCTCGAGGTTCCTGTGCCATTTGTTCAACCATCCACGTCATCTGTACCTCCGGTCAAAACTGGTCAAGTTAAGGTCAAATAAAGGCAGCTTAACGGTGATTGTAAGCTGTTAGGTCACGTCAGCTCAAACGGTGACTTGTCCGCGTTTTTCAGGTGGTAGGGGACATGATCCAACACTGGATTCATTGCCCATGATGACAGAACCTCCAGCTCATCCACGCAGCCTTATGATGTGTCAATGAACCTTAAATACGCATTACAGTTAGTTGTTTTTCAGTTATTAGCTGTACGTGTTAGGCCATCCTTCAGATGCCTATATATACTTGCGTCTGCGTACGCTTATTTTACTTTTTTGGCTGCTGTACTTTCTGAACTTGTGATAATTTTAAGAGCATTTGTAAACTCTGTTTTTATAGTGCTGTTCTAGCACTCTGTTTTGTACATTTCTGCAAATGGAGCAATAGAAACAGTGCTGTTTTGAAGCTTTCAGTTCCTTAAGTCTTCTTGTGGCTGAATGAATGGAGGGCCCCTGTTCATGTTAGCCTCTGTAAAGTATTTTATGTTCAGCATTTCTTTATTTTCTCATTCAGCATTTCTTTAAACATGTATAGTTTGATTTATTTGATTTCTTTTCTTTCAAGCTGAGCAGTATTGTTTCCTTGCAGGTTTTTTTAGCCCGGGATTTGTTTTTATGTTTGTGTATTTGCTTTACAAACTAATGGTATTTGAAGTTGACAGGTTCAAGTTGCTGCCTTTGTTTTTATAGCTGATTTTTAGTCTTATTTCTCAAAGTTCTGCTAACACATGAATGATCTTTTATCATAAATTGCTATCTTTTAAGGATCAGAATACCACTAACTTGCAGTTGGCTTTGAGTGCTTTTTGGACTAATCTTTCACTACTTTCTAATCATACTTTGCATAGTACATATGGCAGAAGTAGAGAGTTAGAAAGAGCAAAACGTTATCACTAGTCTTTAAAGTAGATTTTTCTTATTTTTAATCACTTTTCTAATTCAACTTGAGCTACTTCCTAATCGTGCTTAACGCAGCACTATGTGTTTGAAGTAGGGAGTCAGGGAGAGATAATCATTATCTTTGGTTTTAAAATTGACTTTCTTTTCTTTTGTTTGCAGCAGCATGAATGGTGCCTAGTGCCATTGGAAGTGGTTATTTGCTTTCAAGTTACTTATTTCTTTCAAGCATTTCCTTTCAAGCAAGTAGTTAGAGATCACTAATCACACACTATCACTCATTTGTTTATAAATCACCACTCCATCTAAGGAAGATAAATTAACCACAAACAACACCCCCAACGATAAAAAAAAAAAAACTCTAAGAGGTTGCTTAAGTACATATAGTACACCTTCACTTCACCAGCTTACGAGCCCCGGGTTGACAATTAATACTAGCAATTTAGATAACACTAAATTGACTAAACAATCACTATAATCATATTCCTTTTCCCATTGCATTCCTATGGCTCAGAATTCAAACCCTACCCCATCAACCCTATACCCGAAATATTCCTAAATCCCTGATAACTTTCTCCTCTTAATCCCTATCCCTATTTCATCATTCCCCTCCTGATACTCCCTATTTTATTGTCCCCTTGGTGACAGATTTGCAGGGCATCTATCAGTTCAGTGGGTTCAGAGGGCGGCGAAGAAATTCAAAGTACAAACAGCAGAAATGGCATCGGGAACTTCATCAGACTATGAGGGGGAAACTCACAGTGACACAACTTCAGGAGAACAGGCTCCCCGGAGACCTAGGAGTGGTAGACATGTCAGGGATGAACCAAACACCCTCACTGAGTTGCACGCATGCCCTCTCGCTATGTCTTGCTTCCAGCACTTAGCATGTTTCGAATTTTGTCAGAGGGTGGCAAATGTCAGAATTCATAATGAGTTGGCCCGTCTTTTTGCACTTCACCTACATGGAGGACAGTCAATCTTGGCAGGGGTCACTTTCACAATGACACCTGAAACCATATCAGTGGCAACAGGCATACTGAATGTTGGAGAAAAGTGGCACAAGAAGATGAAGGTGGAGAGGAAACTTTATGAGCCTTACATAAAGGCCAGTTGTTTGAGTCAGCTCACGAGAGTTTTCCCATTCAGATTTCTGAGAGATGATTATGCCCCGGTCATGAGATTGATCATGAAATACTTCAGTTGTGAGGGGAGGTTTTCTCGCCTTTATGCATATCACATCAGGTTTCTCATGCACTTTACCAGGGTGCGTATGATGAACCTCCCATTTTTCATTTGTGGGAACATAGAGAGGATGAGGAAGTTCATGCAGCACAAGACCCCTCGGCAGAAACTCAACAACGTATACCTCTTTGCCCTTATCCAGATTTTGGTGGACCATCAGTTGGGATTGTAGGGCATTGCTTGGGAGGACTTCATCTCTCGTGACTTCTTCAGCGCTCCACAGGTAGTATCAGAGGTCAAGCATGAGGTAGGTGGTCCTTCTCATCAGCATGAGCGCCATGAGACCATTGTGCTTCCATTTTCCATCACATACCAGAGAGGCTATTCGAAAGGCTCCAGGCCTTTGTTTGCACAGCAAAGTGAGTGTTATCTCCACCCGGGGTGGAAGGGGCCTCACTTCCTACATCGGCAGTATAGGCACAGGTACGGGACAAGGGCAAGAAGCCCAAGCATGAGGAGGGGCCTTCAGGTGTGCCACCAGGTGAACGAAAGACCAGACTCATTCTCCTTCATGATGATGATGATACAGATACACGTCCACAAAATGCACAGCTGAAATAGATCTTCCAAGAGCAAGAGGCAGAGATTCACTCCTTGACACTCAAGTTGGAATGGCTAAAATTCTAGACCTTAGATCGAGGAACGGCTTACATATTTGGATTCAGAATCGAAAAATACATCCACTGGTGTCCGGGCAAGAAATTTTGATAATTTTTGGATCTCCTAAAGGTAAAAAAACACCCAAAAATGGCCTCTTTGCCACTTTTTGGACACACAGAAAGCAGTCTTGGGAGAATGAAGTTTTGGAGGGGAAAATGAGCTTCAAATTCAGAAATTCCAGTGGGGTTAGAAAGTAGACAGGCCAAGATTTCCAACAAGCCCACTTGGGCACATTTTTGACACCTGAAAGTGCCCCAAAACAGGCCCCAAAGTAGCGCGACGCACAGAGAAAAGCGCGCGGCGCACAGAGGAAATTTTGCCCAGTTTGCTCCCGTTTCGCGAAATTTCGGGTCGCGACTTCTCCAAGTGGGCCCGGTCATCCACTCTTCGATTTTTTGGCACCAAAGGCGGCTTTTGAAGATTTTCCTCCCCATATGGGTATCTATCCAAGTGGAAAAGACTGCAAAGGGTCACCACACGCCAAATGTCATGCTTGAGAGCGTTGCACCTGTAGCTGATGATTGGCTCTCCATTTCCATTTCGAAATGATTTGAGTAACTTCCCAACCCCTAGGCGTTCCACCTCTTCTCCACACATTCTATATATTATATGCATTTTATTTGCAAAGGGTTGGCTAGCTTGTAACTTTTGGGAGACTGTGGGAAAGAAACTTTGTTTCTGCATTGTATAATTTTACAGAGAATTAATGAAAGGCAGCGGCTGATTCATGAGATTCTTGTGGTTGTGAGTGTAGAAAATGTGTCTCTTATGTTTCATATGTATCTTTTTATGTTCCATATTTCATTTCATATTCATTTCTGGTGAAAGTTTTCGAATGAGATTAGGTAGAATTCAATTTTATTGCTCTACCTGTGGGAAAATTTCATGTACAGTGTTCATTCTTCTGTTGAAAAGGATTCATGTTGTCCATGCCCTTTTCACTTTCTTAATCAATCTCTCCATTCCGCCATATCTTAAAACTAAAATTGCTACGTTTCCCGCCTACCTTTCCTCATGGAATAATATGTGCCTTCATTCTCAATTCTTTGTCTCTTCGCTAAGCGCCAGCCCATATACATCTCAGAAGTTCAGTCACTTTGAAAATCTTTTCCAAAATCCTTTTTCACTTACTAGCCTAAGGTAAACATCGCATTGTAAGTCATCTCAGACCATTTTGTTTATCCATTCGCTGAGTGTGACTCGGAGAGAGCCCTCTCCTGCTCTCGTAGGGCTAGCTACGAGACTAATCGTGGTTTGTGGTTACCCTAATTTTTTCCTTCCTTCAGCCTAAGGCAGATTTACGTGTTAACACCTTCTATACATTTCTTCTACCATAGACTTTATAGCTAGGAAACTTTCTATGAATTGAGGGTCTGGCCCTACAGAACGCTCTTCTGACATTGTCTTCCGAGAATAGACTCTCCCAATTTCAAGATTAGTTTCCACGAACTCTCCTTCTCCTAATTTGAGCTTTGATCTAGTGAGAATTTACAGCTAAACCAACACAAGCTTGTCTAACCTTACGGCCTAGAGCTCTGATACCACTTGATCTGAAAATCACCCTATGAGTGACCTCAATTAAAGATTTATTAAACAAAATGTATTACAGACTCATGTGATGGTGTGTGTTTTGTGTTTTGTGTTATTTAAGCAACAGATCAATCAAATTTCCAATACACAGAAAATAAGTGGAAAGACAGTAGAGAAATACAGTAAGCAACACAAAGACACAAACAATTTTTTTAATAAGGAGTTCACCTTATTATCCAGGGCTACGTCTCCGGTCCAGCTTCAGTGGTGGCCTTGTTTTATTGTGTCTTACAACAGAGAAATTACAATACAGGGACACAATGTGAGTTCTCTTGAAGCAGATTTTGCTTGGTAGGGTGGTTCTTGGATTCCCTAAGCCACTCGGAGTTCACAAGCTTTTTTTCTTCCTACCAGCTCTGTGACCCTTGGTCTACAGTGGAAAGAGCCAAATGTGATGCTCAGTCCGGACAGATTCCTCTAGGGAAAGGCTTGAATCTTCAAGCTCTCTAGTGCTCGACGCTGCCTGTGGTCAGCTCGGCCCTCTATCTCCTCTGCTTGGCTTTACTTTTCTTTGTGTTCAGTCCTCCTCTTAGGGTTCAATGTTCACTGTCTCTCTTGGTCGCTTGGACTCCTCTCTCTTCCTCCTCTCTGAATCTGAATTCGACTGTCTTTGTTCATGGCTTTAGTCATTCGATCCCTATGACTATTCGGTTCCTCTCCCACCTATGTCGATTCACCTACCACCTGCGTGCTTGGAATTCCCTGTTCAGCGTCAGCATGAATGCTCGGGAAGTGGCCACGTGTCTCCATCTAACTGGTGCCAGCATGCTTCGTCAATTCGTTTCTTCCATTACACCGGGTATACGTTCTTTCTCCACCGTGGCGGTCAAACGGACTCCAAATCCCTTTAGAACGTGGCTTAACCCCCTGTCGATTTTGCTTCCTCCAATGGGCGCAATCTCAACCGTCCGATCTGGACTGCTCTAGATCTAACGTCATACGCACGTGGAGCGCGATTGACTTGCTCGACCGATAGCGTGCGATCACGGCGGTTTTTCTCTCACCTCCGCTGCCACGCATCAATCGGTGTATGGGATCGCTCCACTCCTATCCAAAACCTCTTACCGTTCAAGGGCCCCCCGATCAAAACCACCGGTTTTCCAGAGCGCGGGTCCTGCCTTTGTCCTTTAGTGCTTTTTGTTTCTCCGCCCGTGGTTCTCCGGCTCCCAACGCGACCGAGTGCTTAAGGCTCTTCCATTTTGGCCCTATTCGCCCAATGATACGCGATATCGAAAATCAACTCCTTTTCCCGATCCGGGGTTCCCAGGGGCTATTTTTGCATCCTGCGCAGTCTCCATGGGCCTCGGTCAACGCACTTTGACCGAGGTCCTCGTCGTTCCACGCTGGCTGCCATGGCCACTGGTTCAGGGTGTTTTCGATCGTTGTTTTGGAATATTCAAGGATTTGTTCAACTCGATACAGTCAAGGTTCTTGACAGTCTTTTGTGGATCCGATTTGGATAAATGAAGATGCGTCATCGATGGACATTCACTAAAGGATCTGGGCAAAGTTGTCCATCATCTCGTTCCTTTACCGCTTAAGGGCTTATTTGAGCAATAGTTTGATAGGATATCATACTCCCTCATCTTTCTTTTCATTTGCCATGGGAGGTCATCAGTGTTAGTGGGGACGGTCTTGTAAAGGCTCAACCAGTTCATGTCCCAACTCCTTATATCCCAACCTCGTTGGGGACATACACAGAAAAAAAAGAGCAAGAGAAAACCAGTCTAATACCACTAATCCAAGTTTATGAAGGAACGAAATGAAATACATATATATAAAAATATATATATATATATATATAGAGAGAGAGAGAGAGAGAGAGATACAGTGAAAACAAAACTTCAATTCGTTAATAATAAAGTATTGAAAATTGTTTACATGCAAAATGGAAATAAACTAGCTCACACGATGGTAGTTGTTCTCTGAGAAGAGATGTGGTGGCTACATGCCTTCTGAAATTTGTTACAATGAACCTTGAAGGCCTATTTATTATTGAGAAACAATGGAAAATCCTAAATATCCAAAAACCTAACAGTAGGAGATGAAGCGTCAAAAGTTTATGGGCCCGTTGGGGTAAATTGGTACATCAACTTCTCGGGTTTGTAACTTTGGCATACGATCTTCGTTTGATGCGTATGATACCTCATTAGAAAGATCTATCCAAGGACTACGACTTTTGACTACAAACCCATGTCATTTTTTTTTATTTGACCGTTTTCCAAAAAAACGTCATTTAGGGCCTCAAAACGGCTCTAAAAGTTCAAGACCTGAAAAACTGCCAAAAATAGTAAATTGTGCTACAATTAAGGAAATTGAAAGAAATGATGGTGGGGGACCAAGTGGAATAGGTGGGTGGCCACCAATATCCACCTGGATCATAAATCATGTTGATTCGTAAATATAAGTGAATTGTGTTAGCTAATAAGGAGATCCTCTATCGTTCATTGAAAAGATCAATGTTGATTATAAGTTGCATTGATGTTGCATCTAAAATAACAGTTGTGTGAGTCCAATGTGAGGAGAATCTTCATGGCTCCTTTAGGCCTATGGTTTTTTTTCACCTGCACGTATATGTGGTTCTTCGGTATTGCAACTCCAAATGAGGTCACAATAATTTGTTATGAGAGGGATTGATGGTTAGGAACGGTGTTGAAACTCGTATAAAGAAGCTACCTGATGATTTGGTGATTGAGTGTTAGAGGATTCAGATTTCAACCAAATGATGCTTGCAGAGACAACATGCATGGAGATATTAATTTCTATTGCTTGAAATACACATGTTGACATTGTGAATGTCATCACTCATCACTAAGAAAGACTCGACACACTATTTTTGAGATTTCATTTAGAGGAGAAAAAGGGAACAACATAAATTATTAAGGGTTGAGTATGAGACCATAACCCACAGTCTGTATTTCTTAAGACTGTGAAATACATGCAAAGGTAGCAACAAAACCACTTTCAAATCTAGAAGCTAACCCTCCTAAACTTAGAGAGGGATCTCTCTGTTAGATTTAGCTTTATTTGCTTTAGAATTTTAGGCTATATGTGAAAGTTCAAGGTTTGGTTTATCCTCCTTTGTAGATCATTAAGCTCAAATTGTGACTCCTGCAGTAATTTGAGAACGGGGATTCCTAGGGATGTGGGGAAAACAGCATCTACCCCATAAAATAATTGGAATGGAGACATACCAATAGACTTTTTGGTACTAATTATGTCAACCCACAAAGCATTGATTAATTTATTATGCCAAGACTTTTTGTTATCCTGCAACAACTTCTTGATGATATTGACCAAAATTTTATTTGAAGACTCTGCTAACCCATTTCCCTGTGGGTAATAGGCAGTAGAGTGACCCAATATTATGTTGTATTTGTTGCAAAAGTCAACATATTCTTTGATTTTAATGAAACTACATTATCAATAATAATCTTATTTAGGCATCCAAATCTAGAAAGAACGTTACCTTCCAAGAATTTAATGATCACTGCATATGTGGCTTGTCTTATAGGTATAGCTTCAATCCATTTTGTGAAATAATCATTGGCTATAAGAATCACTTATGTTGGGTTGAGGAACTCGGATGAATTTCTCTAATGACATCTAAACCCCTTTGCTGGAAAGGAGTTTCAACTGATATGGGCTTCAAGGGTAGGGATAATAATTATCTTTTTCCTTCAAAGATTCGGCACTGATGACATGTGGTGACTTTCCTATCGACATCTGCAAATAAGGTGGGCCAGTAAAAACCAGCCCTAAAGATCTTGTTTGTTGTAGTATTCCAGTAGAAGTTCCCTCCACAATCTCTTTCATGGAATTCCTGCATAACTTTATATGCTTCATCTTTTAGTAAATAGTTAAGTAAGATTCCTCATGCATCTTTCCAATACACATTATTATCCAAAATACAAAATCTCATAGCTTTCAATTTAAGAAATCTAGCTTTAGTCTTAGTCAAACCTGGAGGAGCTTGTAAATTTTTCAGTACAAAGACAATGTCTTCTTACCATGGAGAGGTAGCAAAGGCTTCTGATACCTATGGAGTCCCCTACTCTTCCTGTTCATCTGGTTCAGCTATGAAATTTGTATCAAGTGCATGGAAATTATATTCTGCCATTATTTTTGTCAATCCCTGACCTTTGATCAGCAATGGGTTTGATTTCAAGATCATATTCTAAAATAACCGCAATCCATTTGCCCCTCTTGCCATCATGATCAATTTGTATCAAAATATATTTTACAATAGCATTAGGGACAAATGCAATTATATGGGAGTGTAATATGTAAACTCTAAAGTCCTTTAGTGCTTTTACCAAGGCAAAAGCTTGTTTCTCCATTATATTGTATTTCAATGAAGCATCCCTTAAATCTCTACTAAAGAAAGCTATTGGTTTCTCCTGTCCTTCGTTGTTCTTCTGCAATAAAATAGTTGGAATAGTATGATCAGATGCAAAAGAAAATATCATAAAATATTTGGTGAAATCGAGACTAATCAATACAGGAGCAGTTGTTAAAGCTAGTTTTACTTCGCTGAAAGATTTTTTGGCTTTAGAGTTCCATTTTATCTCAGTATCATTTTTTAACATATTTGTGATGGATCTTAAGATCTCTGCTAAGTTAGGAATAAATCTCCTGAGGAAATTTATTCTCCCAATGAAGGGTTTAACTTCTTTCTTATTTATGGGTGGGTCAATTTTGAGAATAGCTTCAACTCTGCTAGGATCAATTCTAATGCCTTTCTTGGAAATGATGTAGCCCAGAAGATTTCCCTCCTCTAAACCAAACCATGTTTTCTTGGAGTCCAGTGAGATGCCATATTTTCTACATTTTTCAAAGACTCTCCTTAGATGTAGCAAGTGTTCTTCCTCAGCCTTCGAAAATACAGTGATATCGTCCAAATAAGTGACAATGAACCTGCCATTTTTATCAACAAAGGAAATATCCA
Organism: Pinus tabuliformis; assembly: GCA_031772625.1. Classification (NCBI taxonomy): domain Eukaryota; kingdom Viridiplantae; phylum Streptophyta; class Pinopsida; order Pinales; family Pinaceae; genus Pinus; species Pinus tabuliformis. The sequence goes on along the minus strand of CM062816.1, from coordinate 2,076,572,691 downwards.
TTGCCCTTTGGAAGTTGGCTCCAACATTCATCAGACCAAAAGGCATCTTTACATACATAAAGGTACCCCATGGTGTAGTAAATGTTGTCTTTTGTTGGTCATCAGGGTGAACTAGGACCTGGTTATAACCTGAAAAACCATCTAATAAAGAGATCATGGTCAAACCAACTACCTTTGTAGTATATGATCCATTTTTGGGAGGGGATAAGTGTCTTTAAGTGAGGCTTTATTCAATTTTTTGAAGTCTACACATAGTCTAATTTCTCCTATTTTCTTCCTTGTAGGCACTAGGTTCGAGACCCACTTAGAAAATATTAGAGGCATAATAATTTTGGCATTGTATAGCTTCTTAACTTCCTTTTCTATTAGGGGCAACAAAACTGGGTTCACCCTTCTTAACTTTTGTTTAAAAGGTTTCTGATCTTCTTTCAGGGGAATAGTATGTTGAATTATGCTAGTGTCATAGGATTTTAAGTCCTCATAACTCTAGGCAAATACATCAGAAAAATATTTAAAGAGTTCTATGTACTTATGTTTTTCATTGGGAAGCAAGGATCTAGATAATTTAACAATTTTAGGCTCTCCGGAGTCCCTATGTTGCATTCATCTTCCCCAACCCCTACTGGTTTGATTTTGGGCTTCTTTGATACATCATTGAAATCAAACAGATCTTCTAAAGGTGCTAGTCCCTTAGGCAACAAATTATCCTTTAATTGCAACACTTCTAAAGGTTTTGAATCATCATTAGCTTATTTTAACACTACTTCACTCATATTTATTTCTACATCATTATCTAAATCTATATGTGTACATTCGAATTCATCTTCTAATTTCAAGAAATTTTTGATTTGTTCATCATTTCCAAAAACTTGCTAGTATCTCATGTTATCAGGCACAGTTGGCCTGTGTTTAAATTCCACAAAATATATTCTATTTGGATGGAAAGGAATTTTGCAAGTATTGGTTGAAACATCCAAGGCATCTACTAGAATTTTTTGGCTTCGGGGTATAGTAGACAAACCATATTTATAAAAACATTGTAAAAAATCCAAGACTTCATTTCTATAAGCCCTTAATCTAGGGTGTTTCATAGAATGTTCACCCAACTTTTTTTATAATTAGCTCAGAATCTCCATGCAAAAAAATTTGTTTTGCTCCTAGTCTCTTTAGAATTTTCAACCCTAAAATCAGTGCCTCATATTCATCAATGTTATTGGTGCACTGAAAATTAAGTTTGTAACCATGTCCTTATGCCCTGTTCATTTATGATTTTACAACAAAAACACTTGCCCCTCCTCCATCTTTACACACAGCTCCATCGAAATTCATATTCCACAAAGCTTTTCCCTCTATATTTTCTTCTTCAATATTAAATTTTATTATTTATGTATCACTGACTTCGGCCTTTAAGGGTGAAACTTCATTTTCTACACAGTCATTATTGTATAAGATGAATGAGTCCATGTTTGAATGTATTGAATAGAGGGGATAATTGTTAGGCTTATCTTGATTGTTGACCATATACTTCATGAGTGTTTCCCTATAAAGTCTTTTAGGCTTAACAAACATAGGAATGGTGGCATAGGTCATATCCATTTGCAAAGTGCCCTGCAACTTTTCCCCCCATGATCTAGACAGTAGCATTCCATGCTTTAGAGGTATTTTTACTACTACGATGTCCATGACTAGACTCTTAGTAGGTATCTGAACTAGAGTGATACATAAATATTTTATCAGACCAAGACACCTAACTTTACTTGAATCAAAAGAGTACAAATCTTTGTATGGTCTGGTGATGTCTAGCCCTAATTTCTCCATGATAGCTCTGGTTATCAAATTGTGAGAGGCTCCAGAGTCAAGCATTACATTGTGTAGTATTTTATCATGAATGTTCAAGTTTATGCAAAAAGGTGGGATAGTCTCGTCCTGAGATTTACCCTCAATTTCGGGTCCAAACAACAGTTCAAGACAGTCATCAGTCAAATTGACTGTGTCTGACCCTTCTCCTATTTTTAAGGCTTTCATGACTTGAGTCTTGTATACACTTTTGGTCATCAATTATGTTAAAGGAATGGGGATCTTTACCTTAGCCAGTTCAATTTCCATATTAAAAGATGCTTGAGATTTATCAACTTCCTTGACATTTACATCAGATTTTTTAGAAATTTCTTTTTGAGAATCAAGTTTTGGTTGACTAGAGGAAGGGGCATCATTTTGAGTTTTACTAGAAGGAGTTCCAATGGCTTTTTTGCTTCTTAAGTTATATTGTTTATGCACCTCCATAATGGCATTTTGATATCCTTGTTTATAGTCTTCTGATTCTAAAGGGATTTCTTCTGGTGTGAGAGAAAAAATTGATCTTGCTCTTCTTTGGTCAAGAATATGTGATCTATCTCACTTTCTTCAAATAGATTTATTTTATTTTATTTAGTTCTTCAAATAATTCAAATTCTTCATCGGCATAATTTTCCTGAAATGGAGGCCTAACTAGTTGTTGATCACTAGGGCCTCTCTGTTCCCTTTGTTTAATTTGTGGTGGGTTTCTCTTAAAGTTGGGGTTTCGAATTTGAGGTCCTGCCTGAGGTTCTCTAGGAGGTGTTCTATCTACCACTGTCATCCTCTCCATCATTTTTTCCATATTTTTAACTATATTATCTAGTTTTGATTCTGATGAAGAGGAGGAAGGTTCCTCCTTAAAAGCAACCCTTCTTTTTGTTCTTAGTTTAGCTCTTTTGGCTAATAAATTAGCCTCTACTTTAACAACATTGCTTTGCATCTCTTCAAGAGTGGTTGGGTCTCTTTCTCTCAACTGATAGGCCATGTCTACATCAAATCCTTCTGGAAAATGAATAAGGGCTAATCCTAGTGGGGGTTTTATAGCAGTTGGAATGGAATTGTAGACACGGTTAAACCTAGCACAATAATCTTCAACAGTCTCATTTGGAGCCCTTTTCAAATTTTTGTATTCATTTAGAATTTGGAGGGGATTCCTTTTAGTTTCCCATATATTAAGAAAGCTTTGGTGAAACTGAGGTAAATCAACTATGCTCCTAGCTGGTAATGCCCTATACCATTTCTTAACTTCTCCCGTTAAACTCTGAGCAAACAACCTGATTTTAACATCATCATCATCGACTTCTAAGTCAGAGAAGTCATTTATCCTATCAATATGTTGTTGTGTTGTCATAGGACCTGTACCATCAAATTGTGGCAATCTCTAAGCATAGTTTTGTGGCATATCATTTAAAGGTGCTTGTAATGCCAAAGGAGCATATCTACCTGCCATGACTGGTATGTGAGGTACAGATGAAACTACAATAGGTGTGGGTATGGAAGGTATGAAAGGAGGTGTAATAATAGTTTGTTGTGTAGATGCAGAGATGGTAGTGGTTGAAGATGAAATGGGTGTAGTGAAAATGGGGGTAATTACTAGAGAAGTAGTGGAAGTAAAATAAAATCCTAGGGGAAGAGAGATAGCAAGGGTTTGGAAAAGAGTGGTATGAACAATGGGTTCTTCCGATGAAAAAGAAAAATTAGGTGGAATTATTAATGAGGAGGGAAATGAAGGAACAAAATAAGAAGAAGAAGGTTCAGGTGATAAATGAAGGAGAGATTCATGCACAACCTGATCTAATCTACTTACCAAGACAATCTTAGCAAATTGTTTAAGCAGATCATCTTTGGATTCTGATTAAGTAGTTTGGAATTCGGAAAAGTAAGGCTTTAGAAGGCTTTCATCAAATCACTGTTTTGGGTAACAAACTATCATATTTACTTATGAATAAACTATGTTCGAAAGCTAAGTCAAGCTCTATATCTTCTAAAGTAACAAAGCTCTTAGGAAGGGAATTAACCCTAGGCAGAGGACTTTGACTTGTTTCACTCTCAACTACACTCTTCTTCCTAATTATTTTTTCTAGATTATCTACAATTTTCGGTGGATTAGGATCTAGGTATGCTCTAGTATGTACTCTTTTGGGAGCCAAATCTACTACAAATATATACAGTTACCAAATTTTATACAACTTTGTAAATGATAGGCAGTCTTAGCTCAGATCTTAGAAATAAATTTATAAGCAGTGAGAAAAACTTTAATCTAGGGAAGCGTAAATACAAATCAAGTTTGTTCCTCCCCAGTATGGTCGCCAGAATGTGAGCACTCTATATTTCTTAAGACTGCGAAATAAATGCAAAGGTAACCACAAAACCACTTTCAAGTCTAGAAGCTAGCCCTCCTAAACTTAGAGAGCGATATCTCTGTTAGATTTGGCTTTGTTTGATTTTAGAATTTTAGGCTAGATGTGAAAGTTCAAGGTTTGGTTTTTGAATTGATTTTTTGGTTGTTTGGTATATAATGTAAGAAGGGACCATTGGGCAATGGAGTCAATTTGCTTTAGGTGGATCCTTTCAGCAGTGATAGATGAGTTTAACAAGGCAAGGTAGGTAGATTCATTGGATCTTATATGCTTGATGAGATGGGGAAGATGAAATGACTATGTATCCATTAAACATAGAGCAATTAAGAATTTTATTGCTTAACTCCGGTTGAAAACATCAAAATTGTTCAAAAGACAAAATTGAGTGTATTTAAACAAATTCAGAGTCTTTATTTTCTTTGAACAGAATGGATCAAAAACACATGTGAAATTACAGAGAAAGGAAAACACAATAAAAACAGAGAATATCACTTCACCAACAAAATTTGACACAGGAATCCTGAAAAGCTTCTATATTACTAAAAATTTGTCCATTGGAACTTGTGGAGCAGCTTTACATCAATGGTCTTTTTTTTCCATACAAAAATCAACCCTTACTACTTCGAAATATGAAGTATTTATAGAAAAATTACAAAAACATCTTGATTTCAGAATATCAAGGCAAAATCCTAAATTATCTAAAATTGTTTACACAAATAGTATAAAATTTTAAGAAATTGAATTTCTACATCTCACTGGCAATATTTTTCTGGTTTGTTGTTGGTGACTGGACCTAAAGAATAGCAGTTAGTTGTTGATGTCCTTATGGAGATTTGATGATTGTATAATCTAGTAACTCATGCAATTTTTCCCACCTCTATTCATCTAGAAGTTTAAACTTGATTAACTTTTGGTAAACCTCATCTACCTCTGTGAATTTCTCGAAGGTAGGCTTATTGAGAAACAAATGACTGATTTCATGTTTGATCAATAAATTGTAGCTTAGGCCTTCCATGAACGCCTTTCCTGTGAGTGTGCCCTTGATTTTAGCAAATTTTGACCTGTCTCTAGCAATAGTGTACAATTTATGCTAGTAATCTTCACGCTTGACCAATTTATCTCCTATCCCTTGTAATCCAAGGAGACCTTTTTGGTGCAATATGTTGAATTTCCTATGAAATCTCTGAGTGATGTTTTCCAGACTATTGCATTTAGTCTCCAATTGCAACATCAAATTCTTCTTAGTGAGAACTTTTCTCACTTCCAAAATGGTATATGTTATGTCTTCTATGTCTAGTTCTTCCAACTCTTCTCTGGATTTTGAATTTAATAGTCTTATTAGAGCTATAGCATCACTTGGTTTGGTGCCAAGGTCTTTCTTCACATCTGCTATAAGTTCTTTTGATTTCTGGACCAACTCATCTTGTTCAAAGATGATTTCAATAGATGGTCATATCCTTGTGATAGCTTCATTGATCTCTATCCAGATGTTTTCTTTGGCTTCTACAATGGTATCAGCTATGACAGATTGATTCTCCAGATATTCTATCCTCTATGTGAGCTTGTGTGTTTTCTGCAATTTTGCTAGATATACATTGTCTATTTTGAGCTTTTGTTCCTACAAATTATTTAATTTCTCAATTTCTTGGTCTTTAATAGACATATTTTCCATAGCCTTAAACAAATTTGTTGGTGTATTGTTAGACTGTCCTTTTGTTGTGACAATTGTTGTTGAAGTTGTTACTAATGTTGATGCCTCAGTTGTTGATGCAATTTCCACTGGGATTACAGCAAAGGAATTGCTTGTACTGCACTAGCTTGCTGCTCTTTTTCTTTCAGGAGTGTCTCTAGCTCCTTTTCCATTTTTTAAATCTAATTGTTATGTTCAATGATGATCATGAACATATTCTCCTTTTTCTTATCCTTCTCTCCATATTCCTTGGCATGTGGATCTTCAGTGGAAGGGAGCTTAAGTTGCTTATTCAACGCTGCCATATTTGCATTCTTACTCTTGATGATTTCTTTGGCTACCTTTACATCGTTGGGACCTTATCCCAGATTAATGACCAAATCTTCCAAAGACTTCATCTTTGTGTCTTTGGCCTGAGAAGAAACTCTTTCTAACTTTAATTTTGATTGTATATTATTTACCAAAACCTTAAGCTTAGTTGTTGCCATAGTTGTGTTTGTAATGGTGTTGTAAAGCATTTATCCAGACTGCTTGTGGAAGTCCATTTGTTCAATGGGATGGATTGTATCTATGCCAAAAGAGAATATAGATTCCTTGTAATCTTCTGCCGATCTGGCCTGAGCAACTTTAGGCTCCAAGAAGGCAACCTGCATTTTCCTCTTCTCTACATCAAAATATGACAGAAGTTTGTGTTGGGTGATGGTTGTTTGTTTCCAAAACTATGAAAAAGTGGTGGTCTTGGGTGCCTAGTTCTTTGCTTTGATTTCCCTATAAATGGAAAAAAAAACTTTGATCCTTATTACTCTGGTCTATGTCTCTTGATGGTGATGAAATTGGTGTATCTGTGAGCATTGGGGTCATCAGAGATGTATGAATAATTTTCTCTCTCCTTGACATTGAAGGGATATAGGGACCTATTAGAATGATGGGTTGTTGTAGTTCTGTATCCTGGTGCTGAGTTTCCCATGTATCTATAGTCTTATGTTTCTTGTTGTATACTATAAAATCTTTAGTTGAGATCTCTGTTACTGAAGGGGAGATACTTTCCCTTGGTCTTTTCTTTGTCTTTTCTCGAGGTAATGGAGTCTGTGAAGTAGATAGTACCTGCTCTTCGGCCTCCTGCAGAGTATTCTCCTGTCATTCTTCCTGGTTCATAAATTGTTCTATTTCTGGTCTAGGAGTATGGATTTAGGGGCGTACTTTTGTTCCATTCTTAATTTTAGAGATTATCCCAAAAGGGTCATAAGACAAAGTAAAGTTATTTTTTAAATTCTTCTGCTTCAGGATAGCCTCTACCTCTTATCCTACTGACCTTGCATTGCATATAAATGGCCCAACTTGTGTTTTCATTTTGAACTATGCCTTCATCTTGGTTGACAGGAAGTGTAGTTGATCCATGTTGATCATTTTCTTGATAAAATCTAAGGAAAATATTTGAATAGGCAGTTTATAGGGAGGCAATTCACATCCATATATTTTTATCTCTGTGTAAGATTAGTATAAATACAAGTCCCCTCTCTTGGTCTCATCACTCAAATGAAAAATTATCTTTATCTCTGGATGTATTCTGGGCAATGCATCATTGTTTAGCAAACTGACTACCATTTGTACAAACTAATCTACAAAATCACTGAATGTAAATTCAGTGTTGTTCTTCCTAACCAAGGAGGTCTAGTGAATGACTGATTGAGGGTTCCCTTGACTGTCTGTCTTTTGTAGCTGGAAAGGGAACCTATCTGACTGAGAATAAATAAATAAATACACCAAAATGGATGCATATCTAAAAACTCCTTTGGTTGAGAATTTCATGAATTGCTCATGAATCATCTCTACCAAAAATTCATTGTAACATAAAATAGTTGGTGGCTTTTCACCACTGGAAAATATAGAGAGAAATGCAAAAATGTTTTCATCTACCCACTGGTCAGAGTAGTATCCTAAGATGCAAGAAACCATGGAGATTATCTATTTGGCCTTCTCAGGAAAAATAGAAGCAAGGTAGGGAGGGTTTGTTTTGGGCAATTGAGAATCATCAAGCAAGAAATTTTCAAACACTTTGGCTCTCTAAGGGAAATCCAATTTTTTATATATTTCTGTAAGGAAATCTGGGTGAAAAGGTTGCCTTGGGTCAGTGTTTGTTATCTAGAGCATCTCTGAAATTGAGTGGCCATTAATGGAAAAGAGAACTTCACCATTCTGGGCCATTATTGTTCTTTGGCTAGGCATATAGCGGAATTGACACCAGGTTACAAATTCAAGGAAATCGTAGGTTTGTGCAAAAATGTATTGGGGAAAGAAAGAGTTCCATAATCTCAATTCATCACTGAGGTCTAGATGGTTCTGTTTGAGCCAATTGTGAAGTTCGTATAAGTCGAATTCACAATTGGTCTCTATAACTTGATAGAGTTGATCAACTAAAGGCTGGTGGTCCAAATCTATGGCTAGGGGTAGCATGGGATTCTCCTGGGGAACATATTTCTTCTTGGATGACATAATTGAGCAAACTGAGGCATCGGTTTTCCTGTAAATACCTAATCAGAGAGCTGGATGGTCGAGTGAGGAATTGGAGAGGACTGTGAATGCGTTGAAGCTTCTGAAAATGGCAGGGCTCTGAGAGGAGACACGATGCTGATCAAAATAGTTTTCAACAGAAAAATAACCAAGGAAGGTTCAATGTCCGTGAAATCGGACATTTATAAAAAAAAAAGTTATCATTCACAAAAAGTCGTTTATTTTGGCGTGGGGGAATAGAATTAATGAATAACAGACTTCTATAATGGACAAGTGAAAACAAACATATTGTAACGGGGGTAAAATGTAGACACATGGCGTTCAAGGATTGGGGGAGATATGGTGACGTGTGAGCGTGGGAGGAAGGCGCGGGGATGAAGGGGTAAGCAGGAGCATGGTGGAGAGGGAGGAGGTATGTGGTAGTAGGGGAGTGGATAAGATGGGGACATGGCACGGTGGAACTGCGGGGATAAGACCAACGAGCGGTCAACGGAGGGGAAAGTGGTTTTGAGGGGAACCTGGAGGGGGGTAGTGACGGGAGGTGGTTTTGTAGGGGGGAAGTGGGGTGCACGAGAGGGTGACAGGTAGAGGGAAGCGGGTTTGTGAAGACCGCTTCCCCGAACCCCCCTATCGAATATCGCTCGAAAGGGGTTGGGGAGGGGGTAGAATGGTGTGGTCGTTGTTGATTTGGGTGGGCCACATCCGATCCGTTGGTTTGTGCCATTGGGTTACCACAAAACGACAAGGTGTTGTATCAAACACATTTTATTACATCCCAACAAAAAGTTTTTGTCGTCTTTTGACTTTAATAAAATCAAAATCAAACCTTTATGCCTAAAGTACCTTATTACAACTTGGTAATCGTGATTAAATGACATGATTATGTATTCTAAACTAAATTAATCTATCTTTAAACTTGATTAATTAACTTTGAACGAGATTAATTTATCCCAAAGGCGCATTTTGATTTGCTAGCCTTTTTATTGCTTTTTCTAAGGTTTTTCAATTTCTTTTTATGTTTTTGCTAATTAACCAAGATTAAATAATTTGGTTAATCCCTTTTTATTCTACCTATTCAATTTCAACCAAGATTACACTAGATGGTTGATTTATTCACTAACCTAGACTAACTTTATTTAATTTAGTTTAATCATGTTTAAACAATATGATTAAACTAGCTACTCTATTTCTAACTTTGAGGTGGCATTTGAACAAGTTGCACACTTCCTTGAAAATTCCAAAAGTATTATTGATGTATTTTATTTTTTTTGGAGTGGCATTTAGACTTGCTCACTTTCATATATGTGTGTGTGTGTGTGTGTGTTGTGGGGTTTCTTCATTCTTTTTCTTTATTTGTTTTTCTTTTGTTTTTTTTTCACATATACTCTTTTTTATACCCATTTTTTGTTTTTTCTTCTATGTATATATTTTTTTATTTTTGTAAATCATTTGCAGAATACAATATTATTTACAATTTGATCAACTGAAAGATAATAGCCAATCATCATTTGATCATATGAATCATAGGGCCCTAACAACAACAAAGGAAGGTGAGAATATTTGCGGTAGCCTAGGGCAACGAGTGATCAATTGGTTCTAGAGGAAAGAACCACGGAGATGCCAAGAGCCCAAACTCAAGAGAAATTTTGGTGAGGTATCATGTAGCAAGGTGGAGACTTGTTACTTTAGAGGCTATAGTTCGCAAGTTGAAGCTATTATGATATGACCAAAAGGTCATAAATTTTTGTACCTTGGGAATCTAATGCAGGAACATCAACCCACCTCCGGAAAATCATCTAATAAGACGATCTTCTAGAAAGCAAACATGGCCATGAGGATAAAGTTTCCTCGAATGCATTGGTTTTCCCAATTTCTAGGGATCATGAGCAATTTTAGAGATTACATTGAGATATTTTTTTAGAAAATCATGGATCCAAAGTGATCCATGACATGTATTTTCCTCTATAAATTTGTAATCCTTCGAATTGTGAAAGAGGAGGCAAGTCATGATGTAGTCAATCCAAGGAGCGGCTAGGACCATAGAGTTTGTTCGTAGTGTAGTTGGTTCTGAATATTAATGAAATTATATATTTATGTGTAATTGTAAAGTGTCTATGAGCTTTAATTTTTGTGTGAAATCTTGTTGATTCATAAATATATGTGAATTGTGTTAGCTAGTGAGGAGATCCTCTATCGTTCATTGAAAAGATCGATGTTGATTATAAGTTGCATTGATGTTGCATGTAAAATAACGACTGTGCGAGTCTAATGTGAGGAGAATCATTGTGGCTCATTTTGGCCTATGGATTTTTTTTACCCTCACGTATATGTGGTTGTTCGGTTTTGTAGCTCCAAATGAGGTCACAATCATTTGTTATGAGATGGATGAATGGTTAGGAAGGGTGTTGAAACTGTGATAAAGAAGCTACCCAATGATTTGGAGATTGAGAGTTAGAGGAGTCGGAGTTCAATCAAATGATGCTTGCAAAGACAATGTGCGTGGAGATATTAATTTCCGGTGCCTGAAATAAACATGTTGACATTGTGAATGTCATCACTCATCGCTAAGAGAGACTCGACAAATTATTTTGGAGATTTTGTTTAGAGGAGCAAAGGGGCACAAAAAAAAAGAATTAAGGGTTGACTATGAGCCCATAACCCACAGTCCAAGATCGAGACTTGAAAAAAAAAAAGTAGAAAATGAAGAAACCCAAAATTGTTTGCATCAGACATTCATTTCAATTGTGTCACTAGATGACAACTTCCATATTATACTTTAATTTTCTTGTTTAGAATTTACATGTTCATAATCATCACCTAATGGATGATTTGGGCTCTACATGTTTACCATGGAATTTGCATTGTCCTCACCTTTTTATTAAATAGGCTACAAGCAATGTCATTCATAATAGAATCATAATTAAGTTGTCAAATTTTAATTTTGCTTGAACCCAACATTATTATCAAGAAGTATAAAAACCCTTTACTAACACATTTCGTATATTCAAACATTTTTTAATTCCAACATTATTATCAAAAAGTGTAAAAGCCTTTTACTAACACATTTCTTATATTCAATCATTTTTTTACTTCCAACATTATTATCAAAGTGTAAAAGCCCTTTACTAACACATCTCGTATATTGAAACATTTTTTTACTTCCATGGTTGGGTTCTTCTTTACCATTCAATTTATTGTCTCATCCTCAAAATAATTCTTAATAAACCCTTATTCACTCACATATAGGGGTTGAAACCTATGAGTGAAGTAATGTCAACAAGTCTATCCCAATACTATTTACATGTTCCAAGTCTATGCCTATGCTATTTACATGTTCCCTGTCCCATGGTTTATAAGGTCTTATATGACCATAAAAACTCGACAATTATTGGTGCATAGTTGGGAAGACATTACACAAACAACAAAATTGTAATGCAATTCATAAACAATTTATTCATTGACGTATCTCTCAACACCGACGTGATTTCACATGTCAAGGTGCTGTGGTGTAGTCGGTTATCTCGTCAGTCTTACACACTGAAGGTCCCCAGTTCGAACCTGGGCAGCACCATGAGTTAAGCTAGTCGTCTGTCTCAGAGTATCCCTTTTGCCTGGTTCGCTAGGTGAAGGTTCCATCTTTGCCACCTGGGCAGCACCATGACTTAAGCTAGTCGTCTCTCTCAGAGCATCCCATAATAATTATATTTGAAAAACCATGTCCGGCATATGCTTTTCCACTTAGCTTCCAACTGAATGTCTCCAGTTCGAACTTTGCAGCACCACGACTCAGGTCATATTCATTCCTTTCAGAGTAATTGTTTTGCCTGGTTCCTATGTGAGGAGATCCCATGCTTAGAGCCAAAATAGAAACCCATGCTTAGTAATGCTTTGGCATCACTTTCATCGATTTTTATAGGCCTTGATTCTATCAATTTAACTCGAAGATTTGTAGATTTTATGTTCAGGCTACGTATTCTGGTATCCATTCTTGATTTATGTCCTGTGAGATTGGTGGTATCCATTATTATTGAGCCAACTAGTGTGGGATTTGCGTGTTTAGAGTTTCTAAGATTTTATTAGGCAGCAAACTTAAGTCCCAGTTGAATTCAAGTTGGTGTTTATATCCATTTCAAGCATTAATCTGTGACAAATATTGAAGTACAGAGGAATTTAAAACAGTAACATGATATGATACTATCATAAAACCTGTAATATAGAACACTACCTGGAAAACTGCAATATTAGCTGATAATACCCATCTCAAATATAAACGAAACACAGATACATAACAGTGCCAGATATAATTACCAAATATGTGAGAAAGCCAAAGAATGTGGCATTTATGCATACTATGGAAATGAGAGCTACCCCTGAACAAATTGGTAGACTTCTCTTACAAGAAAACAAAATCTTATACTGTCCAAATTTCACACCATAATCATAGATATACCCAATCCAACACAAATATTGTAACAATAAATAAGAGAATAATGAAACAAATATGCATGAGAGCCAGAGCTTGCAGGAATTATACCCATTAACTATGCACTGATTTCTTCCATGGATTACTCATCAAGCCCTGTACTAGAACAATCAACCCTCTTTTGCTCTGCATTTGTCATCAATTGATAGACCTCTATTTTCTAGGTTTGTTCTGCACAATATAGAATGTGGAGAAGGGTTTAGGGTGAACTTGGCCTCCTCGCCACTAGGAAGAGACCTACTTTTGAGGCCACAACATTGCCATGCCTTTCAGCTTTGTTTTCTTGGGGCATCTCTGCAATGACTTCATCATCTACTTCAGTAGATGATTTGCAGTTGTTTGTGTTGAGATTTTCTGTTTTTAGTCAAATAGTCAAAAATCTCTGAAGGATGACAACAATAGGGATTCAGTTCCTAGATTAGCTCCAGGTTGTTGGGAGGGAGTTAATGCCTCCTATATTTGATGTGAGAGAGTTATGAGGCTGTTAGATTGTCTATGCTATATAACAGTCAATCATTCGGATGATTTTCCAAGAGAGAGTGTGAGTATTTCATGATGTAATCTCCAATTTAATTAATATATCCCTGATGACTATGTTCGGTGGACGTAGCCCAGATTGGTTGGGTGAACCACGTTAATTCTTGTGTTTATGTGCTTGATAATTGATGTGTATTTATGTTTGTTGTGCACCTGATCCAACAATTGGTATCAGAGCAAGTTGGAGGAGCCGCTGGAAATTTTGGAGGTGGAGCGTTGGTGTTGCTGGAGCGCTAAGCCTGTGTGTGAGCTTGGATTGTTGGTTGAGTACTCCTGGTGCGTATTTCATTAAATACTCCTGGTTGCCTTATGGGGACAGGTGCGTTTTTTTCGTAATTCAAGTCTTCACTGCTTATATCTTTTGCTTCGAAAAGAGATAGAGTATTTATGGCGCTGGAACTCCTAGACCAGCCATTAGATCTGAGACTTTTGTGATCTATAATGTTGATATCAGTCTTTCGGATTAATCACATTGCTAGGATTTGGTCGATGTTTTGAACCAGCTAATGTGGTTAATCCTCATGACAAGGTGAGAGATCAATAGGTCTGAGGGAATAAATAGCAATTAGGATGCATCACTGCCCAGAGTTTGTTGTTGGAAAATAGCCGTTGGGAAATAGTCGTTAGGTAACTTGTTATGTAGTAAATAAATATTTAGTTTCGATATTTTAAAATGATAAAATTAAATTTAGTTATAAATTAGTTGTTGTGTAATAAATAAATATTAAATTTCGGTATTATAAATGGAATATTAGAATTAAATATTAATTTTTAGAGCTAATTAATATTAACTATTGTAGTAATATTGTCTAGAGATAATTAATAATATAGTTTGTTAGGGTTTGACTTATAGTAATAGAAACTAGTTGTTATGAAGTAATATTATTTAGAAATCATAGGTAATATTATTGTGTTGTCGTTCTTAGGAAGGCTAAGCCTCCTAAGAAAAACCTGAACAAAGTTGAGTTCCTTGCCCTTAAGTCCCTTAAGGACAACCCTGGCATTGTCGTCCTTAAGGCGAACAAAGGTGCGGCTGTTGTCATTCTTGATAAGTATGATTATATCTACAAAATGGTGGACCATATTTCTAGCAGTGGAAGTTACATTAAGCTCAAGAAGAATCCCATTAAGTCTATTTCGAAAGAGGTAGCCTCCACTATTAAAGTCAATTCTTCTCTTCTTCCCCTTTCCCGGAAGCTCATCGAAAGCAATCCCCTTACCCCTAGGATCTACGGCCTTCCAAAGATTCATAAACCTGGGGCCTCCTTAAGGCCTATTCTTAACACAATAAGTGGACCTACCTATCTTCTTGCAAAATTCCTTGCCCAAAAACTCAAACCTCTTATTGGTCGCACTGATTCTTTCGTTAAAGACTCTGCCTCCTTTGTTCAAGAGTGGAGAGATATCAAATTAGAGCCTACTGATTTGTTGGTTAGCTTTGACATCTTATCCCTATACACCAAAATCCTCATCCAAGAGGCCATTGATATCATTAATCGCATCACCGATGAAAAAACTGCCAAGTTTGTCGGCCTCTGCCTCACCTCAACTTTCTTCAGTTTCCAAGGTGAGTTCTATGAGAAAACTTGCGGTGTAGCAATGGGCTCCCCTCTTTCCCCTATCATAGAAAACTTGTTTATGGAGGATTTTGAGGCCAAGGCCCAATGACGTGAACAGCCCTCACAATTTCTTTACAGACATCGAACGTGGCTTTCTAGATCTCCTTACCTTCTTGGGTGTCGTCTGTTGAATCGTTGTGAAGAATTTCGTGTGTTTGAAGGAAGAGTTTGTGTAAATACCTGATACCATTTAACCCTCGAAATGTTCGTATCGTGATACAGTCAATAGAGTCGGAGCAAATTGATTTTCTTCCACATATTCACCCAATAATGTTTCTGTGAACTCAAACTCTCCGAAACAAATCATGTAATACGTTCACGTATTCATTCATCTGTCCCGCTTCCACAATTTTACAGTATTTGCACAGTGAATGCTCAGTACCGATAGTAATTTTACAATACTTGCACAGTGAATGCTCAATTTTTTTTTTCTGTAATCTTGCACAGCCACAAGTCAGTTGTTTTTTGTTTATAAAACAAAAACATAGGCAGTTTTCTTTGTAAACACAAAGGCAAAGGCAATTTTTTTTTTTTATTTGCTGGTTGGTTATTGGAGATTATTGTGTTTTTTTTTGCTGATACGAGATGGCCAAAACACAAAGTGCTCGTTTTGAAATTGAGAAATTTAATGGGAAAAATAATTTTGAGATCTGGAAGGTGAAGATGCACGATCTGGTGGTTCAACAAGGTGTGGGGAAAGCACTGTTGGGGAAGAACAAATGACCTCCTTCCATGACGGAGGATGAATGGGATGAGATGGACGATAGAGCTCTGAGCGCAATTCGGTTATGTCTGGCGGATGATGTTCTGTTCAACATTGTGTCAGAGAAAACCGCCGCAGGCTTGTGGTCGAAGCTTGAGAAGCTCTATATGACGAAATCTTTGACAAACCGAATTCTCCTGAAACGGCAGCTTTACAGTTTGCGGATGAAAGAAGGTACCTCAATTGCTGATCACCTGAATGTTTTTAATACCTTGTTGGTGCAATTAAACAGTCTAGATGTGAAATTTGATTCAGAATATAAGGCGATAACTTTATTATGTTCTTTGCCTGAATCCTAGGATCACTTTGTTACTTCCATAAGTTTTAGTACATCAGAAATTCTTGAATTTGACGATGTTGTTGGAGCCTTGTTGGCTGAGGAGACGAGGAAGAGGTCGAATGCAGACACCTCCACATCAGAGGTAATGATGGCCAGAGGTCGCTCACGAGAGAGACACTCTGGGGGAAAGCATAGCGACTCTCGTTCGAAGTCCAAAGGAAAGAAGCCAAAGGTGAAGTGCTGGCATTGTGGCAAGGCTGGACATCTGAAAAAGGATTGCTAGAAGCGAAAACAGGCTGCTAAAGAAGGCTCTTCGACAGAAAAGAAGGAAGCCAACACCACGGATACAGGTTCAGTATCAGGTTCAGGTATGAGTGATGAGGTATTATCAGTTAATGTTTCAAAACATGATCAACATTGGTTGTTAGATTCCGGGGCATCTAATCACATGTGTATACATAGAGATTGGTTTAAAACATATAGATCAATTGATGATGGTGTTGTATACATGGGTAATGATGTAACATGTAATATTGTTGGGATTGGAAGCATACAACTACAAATGTTTGATGGCACAACCAAAATATTAACTGATGTGAGGCATGTACCAGATTTAAGGAAAAATTTGATTTCATTAAGAGCACTTGATTCAAATGGATATAAAACTGTAATTCAAGGTGGAGTTATGAAAATCTATAAAGGTATCTTACTAGTGATGAAAGCTAAGAAAGTAGGAAATCTATTTCAGTTAGAAGGTAGAACTGGGTCAGATCATGTGTCTGTGTCTGAACATGACAGTAGTTCCATTCACTTATGGCATCAAAGGTTGGGGCATATGAGTGAAAGAGGGTTGAAAATTTTGGCTGACCGAAAGTTACTTCCTAATCTAAGATCTGGAAAATTGGATTTCTGTAAACATTGTCTGTTTGGTAAACAAAGTAAACAAAATTTCAAAACAGGCAAACATACTAGTAAAGGCATACTTGATTATATCCATTCAGATGTTTGGGGTCCAGCCCCTACAACGTCGTATGGTGGTTCATCTTATTTTGTATCATTCATTGATGACTTTTCTCGGAAAGTTTGGGTCTTCATGTTGAAAAAGAAGTCTGATGTTTTTACAGTTTTCAAGCAGTTTAGAGCATTGGTAGAAAACAGCACTGGTAGAACTATAAAATGTTTAAGAACTGACAATGGTGGTGAGTTTTTCTCCAAGGAGTTTGACAGCTATTGCAAGGATGCAGGGATCGAGAGACATAAGACCACGGTTTATACTCCTCAGCAGAATGGAGTTGTTGAACGCATGAACAGGACTCTTCTAGAGAGAGCAAGGTGTATGCTGAGTAACGCCGGGTTGCCAAAGGAGTTGTGGACGGAAGCAGTGGAAACTGCTTGTTATGTGATAAACCGATCTCCATCAACGGCAATAGACTACAAGGCTCCGCAAGAGGTATGGACAGGACACCCTTGTGACTATTCTAAACTCAGAGTGTTTGGTTGTGATGCATATGCTCTAGTGCCTAAACATCAGCGAACTAAATTAGATCCAAAGTCTAAAAGGTATATCTTTGTTGGGTATGGTGTTGGAACAAAGGGATATAGATTGTGGGATCCTACTACCCGAAAAATCATCATCAACAGAGATGTAAAGTTTAATGAATCCTCTCTTGTACAGTTAGATGTAGATAGAAGATTGAAACAGGATGATGTATCTGATTTCCAGCATATTCAGTTTGACAGCATTTCTAATGATAGTCATAACGACCATAGTTCAGATTCTAGTCATGAACAGGTTTCAGAATCAGATTATGAACAGGGTTCAGATGGAGGACATGAACAGGTCTCAGATGGCGATCATGAAGAAATTCCTACAGTTGATAGACAGCCAGTTGTGGAAGCACCAGCAACATTCTTAAGGAGATCTACAAGGATCAAACGCCGTCCGAGAATGTATGATGATTCAGTTGCTTTGATCGCTAATGATGATGAACCTTTGTGTTATCAGGAAGCTGTAGAAGGTTCAAATAGTGACAAATGGAAAGCAGCCATGAAGGAAGAAATGATGGCCTTAGGTAAGAATGGTACGTGGGATCTAGTTGAACTTCCCAAAGGCAGGAAAACTGTGGGATGCAAATGGGTCTTCAAGCTGAAACGGGGTGTGAATGATATGGAAGACAGGTACAAAGCGAGACTGGTTCCAAAAGAGTTTTCTCAGAAAGCTGGCATAGACTTTCATGAGATATTTTCACCAGTGGTTAAAATTGTTTCAATTAGAATTGTGTTAGCATTAGTAGCTTTGTTTGATTTGGAGTTGCAGCAGTTAGATGTTAAGACTGCATTTCTACATGGTGATTTAGATGAGGAAATATATATGGAACAACCGGAAGGGTTTGTTCAGCATCGCAATGCGAAATTTGTCTGCAGGCTCAAGAAGTCATTATATGGCCAGAAGCAGTCGCCTCGGCAGTGGTATAAGAAGTTTGATTCTTTCATGTTGAGTCAGAAATATGTTAGAAGTGAATATGATCATTGTGTTTATTTCAAACAGTTAAATAATGGCATGTTCATTATCTTAGTGTTGTATGTTGATGATATGCTTTTAGCAAGCAAACGCATTGAAGAAATCAACAGGTTGAAGACTCAGATGGCAAGGACGTTTGATATGAAAGATCTAGGAGCCGCAAGACAGATTTTGGGCATGGAGATTTTCAGAGACAGGAATAATGGTAAGTTGTGGCTATCACAACAGAAGTATGTTGAGAAAATACTTTTGAGGTTTGGTATGAACAATGTGAAGCCTGTGTCAATCCCTTTAGCTTCCCATTTTAAGCTTTCTTCGAGTTTATGTCCTAATACAGATGAAGAAAAGGATTATATGTCTCGAATTCCTTATGCCAATGTAGTAGGATGTTTGATGTATGCGATGGTGTGTACGCGACCAGATATTTCTCATGCAGTTGGGGTTGTCAGCAGGTACATGGCAAATCCGGGTAAAGAGCACTGGTCAGCAGTGAAATGGGTGCTTCGGTACTTGAGAGGCACAAGTAGTTATTGTATTTCTTACAATAAGAGTAGTGAATATGTTTGCGGTTATGTTGATTCTGATTTTGCAGGTGATTTGGATAAGAGAAGGTCAACTTCAAGGTACGTCTTTACTCTTGCAGGTGGAGCTATAAGCTGGATGTCAAAGCTACAGAACATTGTTGCTTTGTCTACTACTGAAGCATAATACATTGCTACTTCGCATGCTTGCAAAGAGGCGGTTTGGTTGAAAGG
Organism: Pinus tabuliformis; assembly: GCA_031772625.1. Lineage (NCBI taxonomy): Eukaryota > Viridiplantae > Streptophyta > Pinopsida > Pinales > Pinaceae > Pinus > Pinus tabuliformis. The sequence continues at coordinate 2,076,553,336 of CM062816.1, read as the reverse complement.
TTTGCTTGGTGAGTTTGGTAGGTTACAGGATAACATCAGGTTACTTTGTGACAATCAAAGTGCAATACATTTGGCTAATAATCCGGCCTATCATAGTAAGTCAAAGCATATTCCAATCAAATATCATTTTGTAAGACAGGTTATCACTGAAAGGGGAGTTTCTCTTGAAAAGGTGCATACAAAGGAGAACTACACAGACATGTTCACAAAACCAGTTTTGTTGGAGAAGCTACGCTGGTGTTTGGCTTCTCTTGGCTTGCAGAAAAGATAAAATAATAATAACAGGGCATCATGCGAATTGTTGTCAAGGTGGAGATTGTTGAGATTTTCTGTTTTTAGTCAAATAGGCAAAAGTCTCTGAAGGATGACACCAATAGGGATTCAGTTCCTAGATTAGCTCCAGGTTGTTGGGAGGGAGTTAATGCCTCCTATATTTGATGTGAGGGAGTTATGAGGCTGTTAGATTGTCTATGCTATATAACAGGCAATCATTTGGATGATTTGCCAAGAGAGAGTGTGAGGATTTCATGATGTAATCTCCAATTTAATTAATATATCCCTGATGCCTATGTTTGGTGGACGTAGCCCAGATTGGTTGGGTGAACCACGTTAATTCTTGTGTTTATGTGCTTGATAATTGCTATGTTTATTTATGTTTGTTGTGCACCTGATCCAACAGTTTGCAGCAAAAACTGAAACTTCAACGATACAGTCTATGGCTGCTATGGTATTTCACTCACGAAGAATGATTGCTATGGGGAAACAAGTTGTGCTCTACTTTTATCATGCAAATGAGACCCATGGCTATATTGAGGTAAGAAATTTCAAAACCCTTTTTAAAGTGTGGCCCACGGTCTGTAATGTCAATTGTGCAGGATTGAGTAATTGGAATCAATGGACATCTCCCTAATCCATCTCCAGTATGCATGTTCACGAAGTTCTTTAATTTTTCACCAACTCTTCATTCATTTTTTTCTATTCGAACCCCTCTACATTTAGCATGGCATCTTCATGGTGTAATCTGTCTATGTTACTGACAGGAAATTCTTCCTATGTAGCTGATGAGCCTTCTTGTGTTTGTAAATACAGTATATTTATGATTCTACTGCCATGTGTTATAGCTTCATTGTGTTTGACCACTGGGTCGCAGTCGAGTGCATTGACCATTTCTATGTTGTTTGTGGCATTTTCATTTTCACTCTGTGTGAGGGTTTGGGACATGAAAGTAGTTGTGTTAGTTTGGGTCGATTTGATGGTCTTTCAGCTTCTGAAAATGTTGGTAGGGATTTTGGGCCGTTGTAACATTTTTATGGAAGCTTTTCTATTCTGTAAATACAACAACTCTATATTTTCTTGGCACTTTAAATAGGCAACTAGTGATTTCGTAAACTGGACTTAATCCTTGATTGACTCGTATAGTTAGTACAGAGTGAATCATATAGTTTCTGCATAGTGACTTGTCTCTATGGTTGGGTTAGTACAGACTGAATCATATAGTTTCTGCAGAGTGACTTGCCCTTGTCTTTATGGTTGGGTTTTATTTTTGTATCAGTTTATCAATGACCTATAAATTAGTTAGTTTTTGTGAGGGTAGGTTTTATTAGTTTCAAATTTTATAGGGAGGGATCGAGGGTGGAATCAATTGTAGGGGTTAAATTGTCCTAAGGGAAGTCTAAGCTCTACCAAATCTCGCACAATCTTGGCGACAACATCTTATTTTTTTGGCAAAATGTTCTTCCAAGTAACAATGGGCTAGCATTGACCTAGGCACATCTAACTATGGAAAACAAAAATCTTTGTGCTAAGTTGCCCCATTTCAAATATAAAACTATAAAGTTTTAAGCAACTAGACATGTCTATTTTGGCATAGGGCTTCCAAAACTTTAAATTAATTATCAATAATTATTAGGTGGATGGTAGGGATTTAACTTCCATGGAATATTCTAGAATATTTTTAGTAGTAGTTATAAATCAAAGGTCAAGATTTATATGAAAAGAAATTATGTCATTTCTATCTTTTTAATGAAATTGATTAATTAAAAAAAAATGTCATATGAATTATCTTAGATCAAACTTAAGCGTGGATCTAAAGCGCCGAGAGGGATCAAATCTTTCAAAGTGAAAACCTCTTTTTTGAGAGCAAAAATGGAGGAAAAGTTTGCACCTTGAGAGATTTGATCATTCTCGAAGCTCGATAGATGCGGGGTTAAGATGGATCTAGGTTGGTTTCAGTCGTGCATGGTCACACAAAATTTGTTGAATATATAATTATTGTGATAATTTTAAATATGTTAAATGTGACTAAGATTAATATAGTCTTAATTTTAAATTTGTCAAGTTACCTCAATTTGTTGAAATGATAGAGATTATTAATAACTTAATGATGAAATACAAAATTGTACTAGATTTATTAAAAGAGTTAGAATCCATTTATTATTAAAAAATATAATTCAATAAGAAAAAATATTTAAAATAAGGAGAAAAAGATACAATATAAATAATTAATTAAGATTTCACAATCCAAATTCTATACAAAATTTAAAATAGTGGAATCTATTTGTGCATTCAAAAATATAATTTTAACAATACAAAAGTATTTACAATTTTATCAAAAATTATATAACTAAATTCCTATAATAATGACATAAAAAAATCCAATTCTTATAACCTTTAATTTTTCTTTATTAGTCTAACCCACAAGAATTTCAACTTTGAATCTCATGTTTTCCATATTACTTCATAACAAGGCAATCGCCAATTGAACTACACCCCATGGGCTATAACCTTAAAAAATAATTTAAACTATTTCACTAGTTTATTCTTCCATCTTATTTTAATGAATAAATTTGTATTCATCTTATATCAACAAGTTTGTATTCTTCATCTTATATCAACAAGTTTGTATTCTTCATCTTATCTTAATAAATAAATTGCAAAATTAGTTAATTATTTAAATTGAGATTGTGATGTTAAGGATGGCAAGAGGAGGAGGGGTACTCTATAGTCCTAAGGAGGAGAAATTGTTCAAGACAGCGAGGGATACTCTATGGCCTTGAGGAGAAAAAAGTGTTCCCGTACTCATGGGGTCTTGGTCATATGAAAAATAATCAAGCAAAGGTATATGGTCTCTATCAGAGACTTTTGTTAGCCAAAGAACATCAAGTTGACACACTTACTATTATGGGAGATTCTCTCCTAATCCTGCGTCATGTGGTCAAAGTCTCCCACCCAAAGGAGAAATTTATGAAAAACATGATGAAAAGAATCAGAAATATTGCGGAAGAAATCTCATCCAAAGTATATTTTCATGTCCTAAGAGACTTCAACATAGAAGCATACAATTATGCTAACCAGAGGTGCAAATTAAATATAAGTAAATTAAAGATTCTTATAATTCCCTAATGGTGGATAATGTCTATTAAAAAAATTATTTAATAACGATATGTGTTGTAAATTTTGTGTTTTGTTGGTGAAGTTTTTTAGGTATTCATTTACAAAACCTATCTTTTTGTTGCTGATATATTATCGTCAAGACAATCATGTATTCCTATTGAAAAGGAGAAAACAATTGGAAATAATTTATGAATCGACTTTGTAATAATTGAGATATTTGTTACAAATCAAACTCAAAAATATATAATACAAATACTCTTTCTGATTAAAAAGAAATTGAATTGTGATATTAACCTTTTAAATATATCTAGAAACCACATAAAATATTTAAATTGTATTTCTAAGTAACCTTCTTCAAAATAAAATCATGCTTCAAAATTCAACGGAAAGACTTTAGATACCCTTTATGTATTGTATTCTTGATATGCACTTAAGAAATCTTTATATATCTCTATCAATATAATGTGTCAGGTGAATAAAACAAATTTATTTTTATTTTAAAATATTTTAAATGATAATAAATAGATTAAAAATTTTAAAATTAATATTAATTAAATGAGTTAATTGAAACTATTTTGAATGAGTGAGAGGAATAATTATTTTCTACTTAGATTTAATTTTTGTAAATGATATGTTTAGTTTTCTTTAACTTATAAACAAGATGTTTTTTACCTTTTTTCACGAATCTTTCACTTTGAACAAGATACAGTTATTTCTTTAATACCCCATTCAAAAAAGCAAACTTGACATCTAACTGATGTAGTTTCCAATTATGTTTTGTAGCTAAAATATCATTAATATAATGGTATTTAGGTTGGCTAATAGTGCAAAAGTGTCTTCATAATCAATTCTCTCTTTTTGTGAATAGCCTCTTGAAACTAATCCAGTTTTATATTTATCTATACTACCATCAACATTAAATTTAGATTTGAACAACTATTTCAATCATATGAGAACTTTGATTTCAGGAAATTCTATTAATTGTGATGTATCATTTTTCATTATTGACACATACTCTTCCTTCATTGTATCTCTCCATTCTTTATGACCTTTAACTTGTTCAAAATTCAAAGGTTCTACAACATTCATTACTTCAGTTATGAAAGCATAATCTTTATACCTTACAAGTAGTTGAGTTTGGCATGATGGCCTCCTTGGTGTTTCACTGCTATCACCTCTTCATCAGTTTTGTGGTGAATATTCTCCTCGTCTTGATGTACTTTGGTCGCTTGAGGTGTCCATGTTGTTGGATTCTTCCTTATATTTTTGTTCCTATTTATCATCTACTACTTCTTTGACAGTGTCATCATCATCATAATGAATATGCCATGCATCATAAGTGTCCACCTTATGGCCTTCATTTGTATGCTCATGAAATAACACATATCTACTTACAAAAAATTTATGTGTGCTAATATCAAATGCCTTATATCCTTTGTGATCAAAATAGTAACCAATAAACATGCACTTGATTGTTTTTGCATCAAGTGTTCTCCTATATTCTTTAGGAACACGAGAAAATACTTTACTTCCAAATATTCTTAAATTACTTACTACTAGTTTATAGCCATAAAGAGCTTCAAAATGAGTTTTATGGTCTAAACTTTCAGTTGGACTTCTATTTTTCAAATAAATAGCAATATTAACAGCGTTAGCCCAAAGATAATTTGTAAGTTTTTTAATTTTTTCATGATCTATGCACATTCCACTAAGAATTTGTTCTTTCTTTCAACTACTCCATTATGTTGTGGAGTATGTATCACCATATACTATTGCACAATTTCAATGGATTTGTAGTATTTGATGAATACACTTGATGTATATTCTACCCCTTATGTGACTAGAGAATCTTGATGTATTAACCTATTTGCTTCTCAACCATATTTTTAAATGCCTTAAAGTATCAAAATACATTATTTTTCTTTCTCATAAAATAAACCCATGTATATTTCACACTATCATCTATAAAAACTAGGAAATAGTACGATCCACCAAGTGACCCTTTTTTGCATGGGACCACACACATATATATGTACAAGTTCAAGAATCTCTCTTTTTCTTTTATCTATATGACTATGAAATTCTTCCCTAGTGCACACCATTCACATGTAGTATGTTCATTTTTAAGCAATGGAATTCCCTCCACCATTCCTTGTGTTTGAAGCAATAACAAATCATGATAATTAATATGACCATACCTTTGGTGCCATAAAACATTTGTTGTCATGGTTGTGAATTCCAATGCCTAAAGACTCTTGCTCGTTACACCAAGTTTGTATGAACCTCCAATTCTTACTCATGTTGCAATAATATTATAATGATACTACATATATTTCAACACACAATATGAATTTATAAATTCTACCTTCAAATTTTGATTTGTTATGCTAGAAATTGAGATTAGGTTCTTCTGTATATCAGACACATACATCACATTTTTTTAGTTTTCTTAACATAATCATTAGGTAATGTTACATATACATCACCATATACTTTAATTTGATGTGAGTGACCATCCCTAAGATATATATTAGCACCATTATTTGTTTCATGATAATTTTCAAATCAATCCTTATTACAAGATATATGAATGGAGACACTGGAATTAAGAAACCATGCATTTGAGTTATATGTTTTAGCAGACAAAACAACATTGAAATAAATAATCTAAGATTTTTTAAGTCATCATTCATTGTTTCTCCTCTATCAACAAAATTATTAGTATGTCTTCTATTTCTATGTTTGGATTCATGATACTTCCTTTTAAAGCAATCTCTAAAATAGTGTCCAAACTTGCTACAGTAAGAACATGTATCATTCCTTTTAACATTAACATCAAATTTTGGTGGTGTCATACCTTGACGTGGCTTTGCATATGGTGGCTTTACATATGGTGGCTTACTTCCCTCATTTATTTTCCGTGGCTTTCCTATGGAAGGCTTGTCAATTTCACCATCAATGCTAAGATTGAATTATGAAACCTGCAATTAATATTCTTCCTATGTTCTTCTTCTTGTAGAAGAAGGCCTATGATTTCATCAAATGTAGGAGTTGTTTCTCGAGCTATAAGACCTATGATAAACATATAATATTCTTGTAACATACCATTCAATGCTATAGTTATTAGATATGTCATATTTTCACCAATATCACCCAATTTGTCTTTCAAAGATTTTCATAAGTATCACCAATTTGTCTTTCAAATCTTTGGTTCTAAAAATAAAGTTTTTACATTCTCATGCTCCTCCAATTTCATTGAAAGAAATTTAGTTTTTAAGAACAAAACTCAGTTTGTAGTAGTCATTCCATAGAAACCTTTAAGGGTATTCCACGTCTCCTTGGATGTCTTGCAATCTCTGATAAGAAATATAATATTATCCTTCATGAACATTTTGAGAATTACTTTTGCTTTGCTTTCGTGATGTTACCAATCTTGAACTGAGTTTGTGGGGCTTTAGGTTTGGCTTCATGTCCATGTACAATGGGCCAACCATTTTCCCATTCCATCAAAGTCTAAATATTGAACTTCCAATTCACATAATTGGACTAGTCTAACTTGTTTGATTCATTTACGTAAAAATTTTCCCAAGAATTATTCATTAAGGACTTAGAAAAAAGAAAAAAATTCCCACAATTGAAAATTATTTTCTTATGACAACAATGACATAGTAAGCAATATTGCAATGTTATGCAAAAGAGAAGATGGAAAGATTCAATGTTATGCAGTTGTGTCAACAAGAAAAAACTTTCATACAAATTATCTCACGCCAATGTACTCCATGAGGCTTCCAAACAACATGTAGACCAAACTCAATGCCAAATTGCACTTGGCTCTCTTAACAGTGTTTCTAACACACTTTTGACTTCAAACTTCAAATTTTCCATGTTCTTCCAATTCTAGTCGCAACATCCTTCAAAGATAAGTAATGGATTTTGGAGAACAAAACTCCTCGCTACATTAAAACACCAACTATACTAGTTTTGAAGCAAAATTGAAATGGAATTAACAATAATACAAGAGGCAATGGAACACCACGAGTGATATCACACCTTAATGTACATTAATATATAAATGGTTGGCTTTCAACACATTGGTGTTTATTGACTTGAATTTACACCTGACTAGCTTGGCTTTACTTTACATACGCTAACGCACAATTCCAACACTTAACACTTCTACTACACAATGCTTCAAAAATGCTTCACACTCCAATACCATCAGGCCTTATCTCAAGGTCATCATGGAGGAGGCATTGCCAATCACCACACTCTTCAAATATGCTCCCAAAAAAAGGTGTATTTTGAATCAACACTTTTTAAAATCGAATGATTTTTTTTCTACCTCAAAAAAACAGGCAATCGATAAAGTTCTCATTTGATCAGTGGCTATGTTTTAAACATAATTTTCATTATAAGACTTTAAGCCCCATAGGTATTTAAAAACTCAAGTTTATGAATTCCTACCAATGGAACAATTTGAAGTTTGCACGTAATGAACACTATCCACTTATATTTGAAAGGGATCATGCAACCACAACTTCCAAGCTCTAATTTTATTAGATCATGCAACCACAAGTTAAAAGCTCTAATTTTCTTTCACCCTGTGAAAATTAATATGCAAATCATAGGTTGCATTAAAAGCATTATAATTGCATGAAATCAAGGAATGAGAGGGGTCTTACATATTTAAAGACGTGTTGTTATTATTATTTAAAGAATCAACATAATATTAAAAACAAATAAATAATTTAAATTTTTTTGGAAATGATATTTTGAATTTCAAAATTAAAATTAATTTAAAAATATTTTTATAAATGATTTATTTTATTTTGTTGTTTTTTCATTATTTAAGTAAATATAAAATATAAATTTAATTGATCACACTACTATGTTTCAATCATCCATAAGCCCATTCATTAATGGAGCTCTTTTAGAAGAGCATTTATTTGGTAAAGATATCCACTTTGTCCTTGCGGTTCAATCCTTTGAAATGTGAACCAAACCAATCATATGACTTAAGATTGATTTATTATTATTATTATTATCATTTGGTTTAGAAGTTTTGTACAAGTGACTTTGACATAATGGTGATTTTTTACTTTAAATTATGTTGTTCTAACTCTTTGTTCTAGTGGCAGTAACACCTTTGTTTCCGTGTTACAGTTGTGACAACTCCCCTGTTACAGTTGCGACAACTCCCCTGTTTACTTGTTATAGTTGCGGAAACTCCCTTGTAATGTTGGCAAATTACTTGTTATAGTTGCGGAAACTCCATTGTAAGGTTGGCAAATTTACTTGTACGGTGTCAACTTCTATACTATATTCAGATATAAATTAATTAATTAAAATTTTTCTTTTAAATTGAAATATTAATAATTTTAAATTATTAATTAAATTTCTATTTTTTGTTTTATTTAATTTTATTATTTCAGAATTTAAACAATAAAATTTTGATTTTTTAATTAGAACCACGCGTATTTAATGCATTTTTTATCATTAGGTTAAATAACACATTTCATCATAATTACGCCATAAAATATTCCTTTAGAAAGAACTCATCTAGCTACCCCTCAACACTTCTCAGCACCATTTGATTCATTGTTAGACGATTGAACTGAACTTTTTGATTTCACTGCCTCCTGTTTTCTCATGAGAAGATGACAAATTTGATGCCCCTTCTTCATGTGATAAGCCACGGGGAGATGTTGATGTGAGTTGCCGCAAAGCGGCTTCTTATTCCTTGGAATCGGCTCTCGAGGGAGATTGCAGGAGTGTTGCTTTCGTGAGATTGCAGGATTTGATTATGGATGCATCCTCGGCCAGTGTTGTGAGCTTCATGTTGGGTATGTGCAGATTCATGTGGGTGTTGCAGGGCCTCTTCTACTCGATGACTTTGAAAACATGGTTCCCATGGTGACTACCGAGCGCTGATTGGTGGCCAGCACAACAGAGGTTGTGCTACAAGCGTTCTTCTTATAGATGACATGACCATGGTTCCTGTCGTTCGATTCCCTAACACCAACAAAGTTGCACAACTCAAGTTTTACTTGGAACATCCCAATAACTACGAAATCTTGTCTCTCATCTTCAATAGGTATGGTGATTAAATTTATTTTTTGTGAGTAATATAAACTAACTCTTTCTCGCTGATCTGATGTTCTTATGCATACAATAACAGCACCAGCAGGTTTTCCAGGCTGACAAGTGCGCAATTGCAGGGAGGAATCTGTACATAAGGTTTTGTTGCTCCACTGGAGATGCCATGGGGATGAATATGGTGTCCAAGGGCGTGCATAATGTTTTAGATTTCCTTCAGAAGGAGTTTCCTGATATGGATGTTATTTGTGTTTCTAGTGACTCTCTCTAGGCCATGCAAATTTCTATGATTCTGATTGAAAATTGGGTTTTCGGTGATCCCTCTTTCACTATTCTTGTGACCTCTTCCCTCACTGAGCTTTCTGTTATTGCCTTTTTTCCGTTGTTTTGTTTAATGCAATTTTTTTGGTCGATCATCAGGTAATTTCTGTGCAGAAAAGAAACCCACAGTTTTCAATTAGATTGAAGGGTCTGGGAAATCAGTAGCGCGTGAGACCTTCATCACTGAGGTAATTGTGGCAAGGTCTTGAAGACCATTGTTCCAGCTTTGTTAGAACTGAACATGCTTAATAACTTAACTTGATCTGCACTGGTTGGTGCCATGGGAGGTTTCAATGCCCATGCATCCAATATTGTCTCTGTTGTATTTATTGCAACGAGCCAAGATCCTGCCTAGAACATTGAGATCTATCATTGCATTACAATTGTGGAGGCAAATATCTACATGTTTCAGTCACAATTGTATTGATGTAAGAAGAGTTACGCTCATTAATGCTTTTTTAATACCTTCGTTGGGTCAGGATGTCTATTTCAATTTGGATTTTGATTCGAGTAGTGGAGCCAGAATGTGAATTAATTTGTAATTTGCTTTCTTTGGTTCCAGGTGGGAACAGTAGAAGGTGGAACACAGTTGGATTCAAAAGGTGTTTGCCTTAATATGCTTGGAGTGAAAGGAACTAACGTCGAATCTCTTGGGGATAATGCTCAGAGGTTGGCACAAGTTGTTTGCACACCATCATTTTGGGATTTACTTGAATTTATTGGCCAGACACTTAGGATTATTGCTCCATAATTTAATTGAATCGATGTCAATGATGATGTTCATTTACATAAGATTTTATTCCTAATTATGTACTTAAAGATTTATGGACACATTGTTAATTCCTTTCTCCTACTAGTGGGTACGAGAAGTAATCAAATCTAATTAGGGTGGAATAAGTAGGCCTTCTATCAATGAATCCCGGAACGCTCACATTCTATGTGAAAGGCAGTTTTTATTAACATAAAATTTCCAATGAGGTATGTGAACACTCTACGGCCATGGAGTTTTATGTCTACTTTACATTTAGTTATATTTAATCAGTTGAAAATAATTAATATTATTTTGTACTAATGGAGAAATAGTTACATAAGTTGTAACTTATCAGGATTTGTTCCTAGAGTTTAGGAGTTTGTTTTCAACTACCTAATTTCTAGTAATATACTTTCATTTGATGAATAGTAGAGTGAAGGGAGAGAATCTCTTTGTTTGAGTGCAGTCTCCAGATGCAGTACTTACCTGTGAGATGCAACTCCTTTTTAATTTAAGTCTGATTTTTATCTTAATCCTTAAAAATTATCCGCATTCATAATAGAATAAATACCACCAAAAATTATATCAATTCTCGCTTATAAGAATTGTCTTCAATAGTAGAGTATGTCCCAAACGTGTAGTAGGAAATCTTGCACTTTGTTAATAACTCATTAAATAAAAAATTTAAATAATGAAATCATAAAAGTAAAAACTTAAGATTTGCACGTAGAATTGATCCTTTAAATGAATTCTGGTCTCAAAGTTGTCCTCTAATAAGTCTAATTGTGATACCAAAATACATCTTGCATCAGTACAAATCATTTTAGAACTATATAATTATCCGCTGCTAAAAGCCTACCCATTAAAATCATCATTTTTTTTTTTTTGGTAAATCTTCTTCTAAAATAGGCCCTCACAAATCCAAAAAACACCAATGTCATTTATAAGATCAAATGCATTACAATAAAACATACCTAAAATCAATTATTGGTAGGGTGGGATACCTAAAATCAACTATTCGTATTGTGATTTCCCACTATACCATGTAAAAAAATTTATTTTATGCTTAAAACAATAGATATTATATTTAGAAGGCATTTATTGTCAAATAAAATAGAATTGCATTACACAGTTGTTTATGCCTTTCATATAAATAGCTTGTGACAATCTATTTTCATGTAGTTAATATTTATTCTAGGATCTTCATATTTTCCTTTATTATAAAATACTTATTAACATGGAGCATTTTATATTAAATAATAAAATTTTATGATAAATAAATATTAAAATTATCACACCAATCCATTATTGTTGTTGATACTTATTTTTTAATTTTTAAATAATTTAACTGTATTAAAACATTGGTGTGGAAGAATTTTATAAGATTAATATAGTGTATCTTAATAATATCTTAATAATGAAAGTAAAATACTAAACATTAAATTCATTTCAAAACATTGCTTTGCATCTAACAATTATATTTTACTCATAAACTTAATAGATATTTAACTATATTAAAATTAGATCTGATACTTTTGTGATCTATAATGTTGATATCAGTCTTTCGGATTAATCACATCACTAGGATTTGGTCGACGTTTCGAACTAGCTAATGTGGTTAATCCTCATGACAAGGTGAGAAATCAATACGTCTGAGGGAATAAATAGCAAAGATGTATCACTGCCCAGAGTTTGTTGTTGGGATATAACCGTTGGGAAATAGTCGTTAGGTAACTTGTTATGTAGTAAATAAATATTTAGTTTCAAAATTTTAAAATGATAAAATTAAATTTAGTTATAAAGTAGTTGTTGTGTAATAAATAAATATTAAATTTCGGTATTATAAATGGAATATTAGAATTAACTATTAATTTTTAGAGCTAATTAATATTAACTATTGTAGTAATATTGTCTAGAGATAATTAATAATATAGTTTGTTAGGGTTTGACTTATGGTAATAGAAACTAGTTGTTATGAAGTAATATTATTTAGAAATCATAGGTAATATTATTGTGTTGTTGTTCTTAGGAACGCTAAGCCTCCTAAGAAAAACCTGAACAAAGTTGAGTTCCATGCCCTTAAGTCCCTTAAGAACAACCCTCACATTGTCGTCCTTAAGGCGAACAAAGGTGCGGCTATTGTCATTCTTGATAAGTATGATTATATCCACAAAATGGTGGACCATCTTTCTAGCAGTGGAAGTTACATTAAGCTCAAGAAGAATCCCATTAAGTATATTTCGAAAGAGGTAGCCTCCACTATTAAAGTCAATTCCGCTCTTCTTCCCCTTTCCCGGAAGCTCATCGAAAGCAATCCCCTTACCCCTAGGATCTATGGCCTTCCAAAGATTCAGAAGCCTGGGGCCCCCTTAAGGCCTATTGTTTTTTTTGTAAGGTTAATCTATTAATATGATACAAAAAAAGTAATGACAATGATTCTTGGCCACAAAGGAACCCGGCCTCAATCAACACGCATCCATGATAGTTGTTTGAGACTGCCCCAACAAAGGGGAAACTAGTCCAAATATATGTACAGAATATATCCAAAAATTAACCCACAGTTTATCCTAACTAGACCAACCGACCAAAACCAACAATTTATCCTAACTAGACCAACCGACCAACAGATTATCCTAAGGACACATAAGACTGGACAAAACTAAACCAAGAACTAGAAATGCCACCTGGCAGACATGATACGCGGCGTTAAGTCTTCCAGAGCAAGCTCCTCCACAATTGGACACGCCCAGTCATCTGGGTTGTCTGACTCGCCACTTGCCAATGCCTGATGGCCTTCCTCCATGCTTCCAGCCTCAACCCGCGCGCCCGACGTGTCATCCAGATGGCTCTCCAAGGCCTGCGTGTCACTATGAACGCCCATCTCAACATACAAACTGCCAGCAATGGCTTTACCGTGCCTTTTGTTCCGACCTCCATCAACAACATGCTCGTTATTGTTTCCCTTGTTCCTGCTCGGGCCAGCTTTGTTCACCTCCTCTGTAGAAATGGTCATGGGAATATGCTGCTCAATCTCTTCTGTAATGGAAATTGAAACAATGGCTACAATAACAGGGTGGTTCAAAGAGCTGTGAAACCGAAACTGCGTTGTGTGAGGAACAGGATGCGAAGGCAGAGGAAAGGTTGTAGTGCGAACAGCTACAGCTTCATGTCTTGAGCTGTGGAGGCTGGCTCTGCCTCTAGCACTTCTTGTATCCAGATATTGACCTGCAAAATTGTGCTTGTGGGGATTTTCGGCAGAGGAGGCAAGGGAAGCAGAGTCATGGCTATGCAAAGTAGGGGAACGAGAACTTCCACCTTGCGTGCCACCACGTCGGCTGCGCATAGGTGGCGGACCATGGTGGATATGGGAACAGGTAGAGAGTCAGGAGGAGCAGAAGAGGAATTGACGGAAGAGATTTGCGCGGAAATTACAGAGGGCTAGAGGTCGTGAGCCGAATTGCAGAGGTTTGTGTGGGAATGGTGGAAGCCATTACCCAAATCAATGCAGCTCACAAGCCAACATCTACGCCCAGTGTTGGTGCGTTCAATCGGCTCTCCCACCTGCGGAGGGCATACACAGTGAATCAGGGGCAAAATAATAGGAAAGTTCTATGGCTCCATGGTTAAGCGGGTAATGGCCTTGCCTCGACTTGAGCAGGCATTAAATGACTCCTGCGAGGTGCCATGAATGCCATTCATGGTGACCTTGGAAAGGTTGCAGAGGGCCATGTGGTCGCCCCGTCCGTCGTCGCCTCATCTCATCAGCTTAATTACCGTAATTAACACCCGCATCTGGGGCCTTAAGGCCTATTGTTAACACAATAGGTGGACCTACCTATCTTCTTGCAAAATTCCTTTCCCAAAAACTCAAACCTCTTGTTGGTCGCATTGATTCATTCGTTAAAGACTCTGCCTCCTTTATTCAAGAGTGGAGAGATATCAAATTAGAGCCTAGTGATTTGTTGGTTAGTTTTGACATCGTATCCCTATACACCAAAATCCCCATCCAAGAGGCCATTGATATCATTAATCGCATCATCGATGAAAAAAACTGCCAAGTTTGTCGGCCTCTGCCTCACCTCAACTTTCTTCAGTTTCCAGGGTGAGTTCTATGAGCAAACTTGCAGTGTAGCGATGGGCTCCCCTCTTTCCCCTATCGTAGAAAACTTGTTTATGGAGGATTTTGAGACCAAGGCCTTAGCCTCCGCTCAATGTTTCCCTAAAAAATGGAAGATATTTTCTGATGACACCTGTGTCATCTAGCCTCATGGTCGTGAGAAACTTGATCTATTTCTTAACCACCTTAATTCTTAATTTGAATCCATCAAGTTCACAATAGAAATTGAGGAGAATGGTCGCCTTCCCTCTCTCGACATTCTCTTTTCTAGAAGGGATGATGGTTCCTTTTGTCACCAAGTTTTTCGGAAGAAGACCCACATAGAATAATATCTCCATGCCAGTTCTCATCACTTCCCTGCTCAGAAATTCGGGGTTCTCAGCACTCTTGCTACCTGCGCTCTTAGAATCTCTAATGATTTCCACCTTGATCAGGAGAAATCTCGTCTTCTTGATTTTTTTCAAAATAATGGGTATAGTAGGCCCGAGAGCCTCAAGGCCTTTCACCGAGCCAGCAAAATGCTTAGAGTAAAGCATGCCTGTGCTAATCCTATCGCTAAGGTTCATCTCCCGTATATCCAGGGGACCACAAATAAGATTGCCCATATTCTTAAAAAGATGAATGTCTCTTCTTCTTTCAAACCTCTCCAAACCATTAAAAATTCCCTTAGATCCATTAAGACCCTATTGAACCTAAATACATGAAAGGAGTCTACCTTATTCCCTTCTCTTACGGTACCCCCTACATTGGAGAGACAGGTAGGTCTATTAAGCAGAGAATCAGTGAACATGCGGCTGACATTAGACACAATCGCTCTCGCACATCAACCCTTGCCAAGCATTCTATGAAATCGAAACACCATGTCTACATTGAAGATTCCAAAGTCATTGCTATGGTTGATCATTTCCACCACAGGAAAATCAGAGAAGCAATTGAAATTGAGAGGCACGCCAAAAACCTCAATAGGGATGATGGTTGGAAATTAAGTAAAAGCTGGATTCCAACTCTCTCCTCTTGACCCTTCATCCCCTCCCTCTCCTTTCCCCTTTCCGTTCATGTTGGTTCTCCCTTCTCGCCTTCTAGTTTTTCCCCTAGATCATGCCTTAATTTTCTTTAATTCCTTTGTTTGTTGTCGAAGGATATCTCTGATCTAATATTATCTTTTGCCTTCCGCATTTTTAATGTGATTAGTTTTCCTCCTTCCTGTTATAGTATTTACTTTATATATATTAAAATAATAGATTAAAATTATTATATCTTATTAATCAATATATTGTATTATAAGTGACTTTAAATATCAAGATAAGAATTTTTAATATTATTAATCTCTATAATATCAATAATATTAGAAATACCATTGGTTCATCTTTAGCCATCCTCCATTTTTATGAGATTAGTTTTCATTCTTCCATTCTTAGTCTTTTTATTGTATTGATACTAAATTAAAATTATTATCATAGAAATTAATATATAGAATTATATTAAAATAATGTATTTAATATTATTATTAATCTCTAGGATAATATTATACCATCGGTACATTATTGTTAGGATTTAATATTACATTCCCTCTATAAGAGTATAATAATAATTAATAATATTAAATTGTTAATAAATTAAATACTATTCCAATCAATAAAAGATAGGGTCAAACCCTAACACACTACACTATTTAAACTAGCTATTTATAGATGGCATTACTATTAAACGTTTAACTTATGATTTGTAAATAATATTACTTTATAACAACTAGTTTCTATTACTAAAAGTCAAACCCTAACAAACTATATTATTAATTATCTCTAGACAATATTACTACAATAGTTAATATTAATTAGCTCTAAAAATTAATATTTAATTCTAATATTCCATTTATAATACTGATATTTAATATTTATTTATTACACAACAACTATTTTATAACTAAATTTAATTTTATCATTTTAAAATATCAAAACTAAATATTTATTTACTACATAACAAGTTACCTAACAGTTTTTCCCAACAGCTATTTTCCAACAGCAAACTCTGGGTAGTGATGCATCCTTGCTATTTATTCCCTCAAATCTATTGATTTCTCACCTTGTCCTGAGGATTAACCACATTAACTGGTTCGAAACATCAACCAAATCCTAGAGACGTGATTAATCGAAACACTGATATCAATATAATAAAATTATAAATTTTATATGCTACGACCATAAATAAAAATATATAAAAGTTAATATTATATAAAAGTCGAGGCAACTAAACGATATATAGGAACGGAAGGTTTTGGGTGCAAACAAATGGCATTGTCTTCATGCGTATATTCCTTGTTTCATCGCTAATTGAACGAAGAGGACAAAGAAGAAGTATTTTGCTGCTTTGTTGACTTCAAAAAAGCATTTGACACAGTCCCTAGGGATAAGTTGTGGCATAGAATGGAAGAACTTGAAATTCCTGTGCATTATAGAGTCGTTGTCCATAGACTTTATGAAGAAGTGAAAGTCAAAATTAGAACCTTAGTAGGTATTTCAGACAGCTTTAGAAATGACATTGGAGTCAAGCAAGGTTGCCCTCTATCCCCTACTATTTTTCGCCTATATATTGATAAATTGGAAGAGTGGCTAAATCTACAAGGTGGAGATGGTGTTCAGTTGGGGGAGTTTGTGATAAAGCTTTTTTTCTATGTTGATGATATTGTATTGATTTCTAAATCATCCCATGGATTGAAAATGCACTTATATGCCCTTGAACATTTTTGTAGAGCAGTGGGGATGCAAGTCAATACTAGCAAGACCAAAATAATGATTTTCTCTAATAAAAGGAAGCAAAGCCAACATACTTTCTTCTTTGAAGACAACATTCTTGAAGAAGTAAATGAGTACAAGTACCTTGGGATTGATTTCAACAACAAACTCAATAGGGAGCACTGCAAAAAGAAGAGAATTTTAGGAGGGTGGAAAGCATTATATGCTCTTCAAAATAGATGTAGAGAGGCAGAGTTATAGGATTGGAAAATTATTAAAGTGCTTTTTGGACTCCTAGTTTGTCCAGTGATCCTATATGGGTGCGAATTGTGGGCTAGCAGCACTCCTGTCTCCAAATGGAAACAAATTGAGAAAATCCAAAAACGCTTGATCATGAGCAAGTTCAAAATAAAAAGTTCAGTACCTTATGAGATCATGTTGACTGAAATAGGAGCAACTTCCATTGAAGCAATTGCTATGGTGCAACTCATAAGATATCTAAAAAGAACTAAGAAAATTAGAGTAGGTAGATGACCAAATGTTATCTTCAGTTAAGGCATAAGTGAAAGAAAGAAAACATGGATGAAACGAAACTACACATGGATGCAAAAATGGAATATCTACCTCAATGCTTGTCCCACAAATAGCAAGGAGCTAAAGGATTTTGTTATGGAGAAGTTTCGTAAAAAGGTATCAGGAAAAGAGTTGGGTAGAAAGAAGAAATATTACATTGAGGAATTCAACCCTACGTGTGATCTACAAAAAAAAGGGTTCATTGGAGCTAGCATTTCGTGGAGGGCAAAGGTTATTATTGCTCAATTAAGGACCAACTCAAGTTAACTTCAGTGTGCAACAGGACGATGGAAAAGGCCTAAAGAATCTTGGGAAGAACAGGTGTGTACATTTTGCACGTCTGAGGCTGTGGAATCAGAAAAACATTTCAATTTGGAATGTGATGCATTCAAGGACATCAGAGAAAGTTATGAGAACATGTTAGCATCAGTTTCTTGGCATTGTCTTTTTAGCGAGGGGATTGTTGGATGGTTGGGCCAGCTCATCATCAATTTTAATTAGAAAAGGATTGAATTGCAAAAAGCAAAAAACAATGAACTAATGGTCTCATATAATATTTTTAGTGTCATGGACCTTAAAATATCATTTCATATGAAAACAATGTATCTCGTCCACGCCATAAACACAACGTCGCCTCTTCTTCTGCAGATGTTATACGTGTGTTATATCCTCTGTGTCTGCACATTACAATGAGGAGATCCTGTATTTACAACAAAACAAAATTAGTGCGTCGAGCCATTGATAGCAACAAGAATGTTGATAACATTTTAGTTTTTTTAATACTAGTCTTAGTCTTCATGTAGTAGACTCATTGTACAGAATTGTGGGGATTTGAATGGTCTTTTATGAATTTTAGCTGGATATGAGTCGTGTTAAAAAATGTTAATCATGGAAAATTTTGTTCGTCAATTTTTGTTAATATTTATAACAAATCACATAAGCAAAAAAACAATTTATCATAATATGGGTAGCTACATTTTCTAAAATCCTCTGATTAAATGTTTTACAATGCAAAAACCATCAATTTTGACTGGTGAAATGCTTTTGAGAATCGAACTGGATATAAGGCTTTCAGGGTTCATGGAATGACTAGACCACTCGGAAAGTAATAGCAATATTGAAAGAGACGTGACCGCCAACTTGATGTGAGCCTTGAGGCTTCCAAGATTCAAGGTATGACCAGATCGTTGTGAAAGCAATATAGAAAGATACATGACCTGACCGATCCAAGATTCTAGATGGGTAATCTAATAATTTTTTTTCAACAGGAACAAAAAAAAAATCCTTATTAATAAAAATGTTTGATACATCATATGGAAAATTCTAATTATCTACATCTTGCAAACAACCATGCACCTTACAATAAACATCTAGTAAAATTCTCAATACCTTGTAGTCAGAATTTTCAAATTCAAGGACCAAAAAAAAAAAAAAATCCCAACATCTACAGGCAGACAGGTATAAGAAGGCCAAAATATACCCCAAATCAAAATTCAAAGGATCCTCCAACACATATAGATCCATCCATCAGCAGTTCAAATGCCATCTTGCCAAAATAGAGGAGCAGACCACATTTAGACAAGGCATCAGCCATCCCATTTTTTTCCCTATATACATGAACAAAGGAGATGTCATTGAAAGAAGGAATGATTTTCATTATCCGTGCCCTCCAATGGTGTAGGGTCCGGATCTGGAGAGAATTTTGTCCCAACGCCCACTCAATGATAGATTTTGAATCCCCAACGATCTTGATAGATCTAATCTCCAGCCATTTCACACATTTTAGGAGCCCCGAAAGAGCCATAATTTCAGCCCTGAAGTTTTTGGCCTCCCCCCCGCCAGTAAAAGTGATATTGTTGAGAAATGGCAATAAGAAATTCCAGTTTAATTTGTCCTTGAATTAAACTGTGAATTAAAATCGAATTCTATCTCATTACAACTTGTAAATAGTTAATTAAGTTTAATTAGCTTAGGAATTTTTAGTTGGAAGTCTTTATGTAGTCATGTATATGTTATCCCTAAATTTTAGGGGTCCAAGATGAGTTTATTTGAGTCAAAATGAGTTATAGACAATTAACCTAGTTCTAATTGTTTATGGAACTAGTAGAGGTCTAGTAATGAGTTGGTGCACTAGTGCACCCTCACTGCTACTCTAGCTAACTGAATATTCCCTCATGAGAAACTCATGCATGTCAGTTCATAAAAGACCCAATTGAGACTAGAGTGAAAGGACAGTGTACTATCAATTTTATGATGAACCGATTTGCACAGGTCATGCATGCAATCAGAGAAGGGCCTAAGTTTGGATTATGCAATTATGGAGGAAGGGTTTCCCTATTAAATATGGGTTGATCCACTTAGGAATTGCGCAAGGAAATAAGGGTTTGGTAGGCAGTAGAATTGGTTAAGTATTGGCTATAGTGGGCTTGTGAGGTGTGTTAAGGGAAAAGCTCCCCTAGGGTCTTGGGATGATACCCTAGCAGACTGAAAGTTGTCTATACAGAGAAACACACATTCCATACAACCATAGTGCTAATATAAGCAAACTCTATGATAAGGGACGTACCTGAGGTCCTACGTTTGAGAAGGTCCTTCCAGGGTCCAAACCCTTCTTGGAGTTCCTTTTTCTCCTTTGACCTGCAAAACAATCAATTCAAGAAATTACAGCAGTATATGGACTAAACATTATAAAGAAATCATCTTCATATTATAAGGAAAGGTAGTTAGTTATGCAATTAAACAACCATTCACACATGAATTCTAACATGAATATCATAAACATGAAGAATATTATATCAGGAACAAAGACATGTGTTTCTTTTATTATAGACAAATAAAGTACAGAAAGGAATAATTTCACCTGAGTCGTCCTTTCGCAGGCTCCAAACAGAACCAACCTCCAGATTCATCCAGTCTCAAGCATTTAACAAACTCCTTCCATGACTTACCCCATGATATCACAAGTAGTAGATGGACATCATCACACAACGAAACAAGGGTTTCTTGTAAAACTGGGGGAAGTGCAGGAGGCACAAGGATCTTCAGACCTGGTCAGGGAAATCTCAGCATAATAACCTTTCTCTCTCCTCTCCCTCCCTTAGACCTTCCCATTGAAACCTTTTTATACTTCTCCCAAAGTAGTTTTTTAGTTGGGAATTTGTTGGGAACAGTTGGGCCACAGGCACTAACAGGTGATCAGCGGGTAAAACCCGCGATCTCCGCCCGAAATTAAGGAGATTTAATTTTTTTTAAGTGTTTTAAGACATATACGCGGGTTGGGTATACACAGACCCACGTATACACGCGTTTAGCTCAGGGCAATGTCGCGTATAGGGAATAAAACACTGTTTTTTAAATTTTGGACTAGGTCTGGAAGGAGGGGTTGCCCTGGGCCATGAGTGCAGCATCACAAACCATAAGAGTGAGATTTGGAGCTATAACAGATGCCCCCTAATATATGAGGTCAGAAGGGGTACATGATGGCTGAAATGTATTAAGCAAGTACATGGAAAGGAAATCTGTCAAAAACCGAGAAGGACTTCACCAGAGTTCAGCCTGCCAAGCCACAAAAGGAGATTAGAAAGAAACATTGTCTGAGGCGGGCATACCCATGCTCAGAAAAATTAAAGCATGTCCACATATCAAGTACAAGCGGATCCACTAAGTATACAAGTATAAACAACTGAAAAACATAATGGATCATCTGATCATGATCGAACAAGTACATGTCTAAATATCACATATAAGAATGTCAATGATGTTGAAGGATGCACTGGATCACTGATATTGAGATCTGATCACAAAAGGTACCAACTGAACATGATGGAATAGGATGGTACTACACTGCAAACTCAGGTGCCAGCATATAGAATGTCGCCATGACTGACTGCAACATATAAGGTGGAATGGTATCAACGAGCAGCAACAGGAGAAACTATCAAGTTAACCAATGAATGTTGATACAACCTGAGGTCTTCACCGACCGCCGTGGTACATTTCTACACCATGGGAATAAATGATCTGAAGTCGACCATGTGAGAAATCTTTTGATTACCGGTCATTGATGTATACCGTTAAAAAACGCGAGACTACTCACCGATAATGATAATGAGCGTCAAGGTACCCAGTACAATCTAACAAGTGTGAATAGATGAGCTGGATTCGAACACCTGTAAGAATCTATCGATCAGGAGACAATGATGGTTTCCCACTGTCGATAGCGAAGGATCTGCCACTAATGACTGCAAACCCAAGGTACTGCCAAATGGACTCTAGATCTTTGCCCCAGAGCAATGAGTCGGAGTCGATAGGGAAAGATCTGCTAGAAGGAAGGCATTAAGGCATCCTTCATCAATCTAGCGTGAGTGTAACCCGTAGGCCAATAATGTGGAAGGAATCGGACGAAAGAGATGTAGTAACCCAACCGAAGTACGTTTCCGGCATACACAAGATGTGGCTAGCGCACAACAAAAACCCTCTGAACCAACCAATAATGGAAGTTGACACAGAGGCGAGGTATCCACCAATAGGATCAAATGGAAACCAAGGTACTGCACGAATCCCAATGTGTGATAATGTAACCTGATGTCGAACACAAGGCAAACCACTCAACCAAAGACCCATGATACTGATCGATGTTGAGCACAAGGTGAACTATCAATAATGAAAATAGGGCCAGGGTGCAGGTCTAGGCCTGTCCTCAAAGCAAGATGTCGTCATCGATAAGGACAAGACCTGCCAGCAAGAAGTCAATGGAGACCTTCTCAAACCGGCATGAGTAAAGGACCAATATAACTGATGTGATGATGGACATGATACTGACAACCAGGGATGGCCGACTGAAGAATGAGTCAAGAGACACCGCAGAGAGGCCGACTCAGGCTAACTTCCCTTGAACAGAAAGCACGACTCAATGTGACTATGTGGCAGCATATGATGACTCTGTATAAGTTCGTCATGTAGGAGACACGAACGAACCCTCCATATGATTGGAAGAGATAACCAATCGGGGGAGAACTGACTCAATAACAAGGTTAAGACATACCTAAGTCAAACTAAATCCCGCCCAGACGGAGGAGACTTTGCTTTGAGTGCTTTGTTCAAGGGTGACACGATTGACTCTAGCTACCAACAATAAATGGAAAATTGTCCCTTTCCCGCTCTTTTTTTCGAATATATAATTTTTTTGTCTTTTTCTGTTAAGCTGGAAAAAGAATAAAAGAATGCTATGGTATAGTGGAAAGAACGAGTGTCGGTGAAACAGATGATCTAGTTCCTGGGAATGGAACGTTCCTATGCTCAATGCAGGGAGGTGAAAACTGGTCAATGACACTCAAAGGTGTGTTCCTTCCACGGGTCAAGGTGTGTCAAGTTGCAGAGGTCAAAGGTACGTGAGGTTGATTTTGCAGTCGTCGTGGTCAAAAGTTGGCTTAAACACGAGTCCAAGTGAAGCCGGCTCTAGGCCAAAAGGTGCAAGTAGTCAGCATGCAATGCAGTAATACAACTCAACACAAAGGAGCCTCTAGGGTATAAGGCCAGAACGAAACGAAGAAGCAAAGAGGAATGAGGCTTCATCGCATAAGTCATGGCGGGACTAAAGAGGACTCCCGAGCCTACTCAGATCGGAGCAGCATGGGCAAGAAATTTCAGTGAGGTGCTAACTACGATGCCCATGTAAAGGAAGGCTTCTACCATCGTGTCATGATTTAAAGAATCAGCGAGCGAAGATGGTTTACGAACCATAACATGATGGGATCGACCCTATGGCAGAAGTATCGACAAATGGAGGCTAGTATGCATAATGCAATCGAAAAATGGATTTCCTAACCTATATGCCAGTGAGAAAACGATACCTGCCATGACGGGTCAGCAGTCATGGAACCATCTCGAAACTATCGAAAAAACATCCAAAATGTCTTAAAAATCAAACCATTCTCGACATTCCAAGCTCCCAAGTTAAAAGTCACATGAGGCCAAACAAAATAAAATTTTGAAAAAAATTTTCATTTTCAAAACCTATAAAAGAGCTTTTGGACTCACCATTTTCACCATTTGAGTTTGAGAGCAAAGAATATGAGACTATTCTGTGTTCTTTCTTTTTTGAGAGGGTCCCAGCACTCCGCCCTAGGGTAGCATTTTCCATCAACACCCCACGAGATCCATGCATGGGCAGGTGGGCCGACCTGATGAAACGTCTAGGGGGTGGAGACGTCCCACGGACTGCATTTGACGATGACTTCTTTACCTGGTGGGATCAGCAGATCATTGCCATAGATGACTACCCTTATGTTGGGTTGGATTTCCGAGGAGATCTTGATCTAGCATTACCACCAACCGCGGCATGGGGCGACATTGGTAAGTATTTTTTGATTTTATGATTTTTTTTTTGGATTTTTCAAATATAATAATGAATTTTGAAAAATGTTTTTGATGGGATTCAAATGACTAATATGATGATCATGTTCCAGATATTGGGCCAGTACGACCAGATGGGTTCCCGCGACATGGATGGCGTGGCCGAGGAGCCGAAGAGGCGGCTGCTGATACAGAACGACTTCTACATATCGTTCAGCGACACTTGGTGAGACTAACTCACTGAGTACCGATGGCTGTCATAGAGGACCTTCCTAAGGATATGCAGCGTAATGTGGTTGGCTTGCCATGTGACTGGGTTCGCACTTTTCGGCATGTGGCCAATGCAGTAGTTGCCTACTTAGTCGCTCATCCTGAGCTGGGGCATTAGATATACCAGACATGATTATGGGCATTTGAGTCCCAATTTTGTATATTTTTTGGACAAACTTATGTACACTCGAGATGGTTTATGATATATATATATACAATTTGACTTTTTGATGCTTGATTTTACTGTGATGAATGATTGATGTGCCAATCTAATGCTTTATTAGCGATAGAATCTGCTAACCAATTATGAGATCTTGGAATGTGAAAATAATTGATATAAGTAAATGATCTTTGCAACAACCTCACCCTTAAATACTGGAAAAATAAACATGGATCTCTTACCCGATAAATGTTGTTCAATTGTGACACTATCAATTGTGAATCAAGATAAACTACCAACGAGTCGATTCCATTAGAAATTGCCTCGGATAGTAAATTAATGACGGCAATATACTCAACAATGTTATTTGAAGCGGGACCAATGCATACGCCCCTTGATATCATCAATTGACCAGTTGGATAGTAGAGTACCCAAGCTGCGGAAGCGATATTCCGAGTGTGCCGACTAGCACCATCGGCGAACCCAAAATAGACCAAGTCATCCATCAACACCTGCCACAACAAACCAAAAATTGTTGATATCAAAAAACTCTTGATGAGATATGTACAAATATACATAATGTACAAAGAAGCCATTGCCTAACTCCTACTTAAGCAAAGTACTTCTTTAGGTAGAGCCCGTTTCGAGGCTCCGCCAACTTGTTTCCCTCAAAATCGACTAACTCATATGACCCTTTCTCTAAAACTCGTTTAATAATGAAGGGATCGTACCACATAGGCTTAAACTTGCCTGCCCCCAAGGTGTCCTTATCTTGGTCATAGACCAAGACAAGGTCACCTTAAAAAAAGACTCAAGGATGGGTAGCTTTATCATATTGCATTTTAACCCTTTTCTTATGAGCCTCATTCATCGTGGCGGCATCTCGACGCTTCTCACCGAGATGTTCCAAGTGAAGGAGGCGCTCTTCGAGACTCGAAGTCTTTGGAAGGAGCTCAACAGCTAACTTAAGAGATGGAATTTCACATTCAATAGGGAAGATATATTCCATCCCATAAACTAACTAAAAAGGTGTAAAACCAGTAGCAATCTTCACGGAGGTCTGGTATGCCCAAAGAGCCGAATACAACATAAGATGCCAATTGGACTGATTTTTTTCGATTGTCCATTGCAGGATCGTCTTAAGAGTTTTGTTAACTACCTCGACCTGTCCATTGGCCTGAGGATAATAAGGAGATGAATGCTCCTGCCGAAAACCCAATTTGAGAGCAAATTCAGACATCAGTTGATTCTAGAGATGACTGCCATGATCAGTGACAATCTCTCTCGGGATACTGAATCTTGAGATAATCTTATTAAAAAGGAACAATGTTGCTGTGTCACTGTCATTTTTATAAATGGGCATGGCCTCGGCCCACTTCGTAAAGTAGTCTACAGCCACGATAACGTACCTGTGATTCGCCGCTGAAGGCGGATTACATGTTGTAAAATCAATACCCCACTTAGTAAAGGGACCGAAAGTGACAACGGGAAAATGAGGAGCTGGATGTGCGCGCATCTTCCGAGTATAGATTTGACAGGGGTGACAGCGTTTGACCGCTTCAACATAGTCTTTAAAGAGTGAAGGCCAAAAGTAGCCGGCACGTAAGATGCGTTGGGCTGTAGCAAGCCCTGATAGATGACCACCACAAGCTCCACTGTGGCAATCATTTAGCACTGACTGATGAGCCCCAATTTTTGGTACAATTTGGGCTCATTTGGCCTACTTGCTTTGCTCAAACCATTCATCTTTTATTGCTTATGCATTCATTTCTTGGTTTATTCGTGTTGTTTATAGGAAGAAGGGTAGGCATTCTATCTACGTGACTAATACATGATGATTTCAGGTTTTTGGCATTAAAAGGGAGCAAAGACCACGAAAAAGGAGACAAGGAGACAGTAAGGTGGCACTGCTGGTTTTTAGGAGAGGATGTCCACAGTCTTGGGGACCTTCCTCGTGATTCCCACCATAGCTCCGAGCTCCAACCAATCTCCCCACCGAGCTTAGAGGCAGCCAACCGTTCTACAGGAACAGCAGTTACAACTGTTCTACAGGATCAGCAGTTTAACCTTCAGTTGGATAGCCGAGCTCCACAAATCAAGGAAACCTGTTGGATTATCATTTTGCATAAATACTGAGGCCGTAGCCTCTGATAGGAGCTTTTTGACTTTTGGAATTACTATTGTAATCTCTGAGCACGAGTTACAGCTCGGTTTTTTGTTGTTTTGTAAGCCAGTTTTGGCATGACATCAAATTTTTGGTTATGAATAAAGGCAGGCAGATTTTTATCTCATTTTGAGTTTCTAAGGGAGCTATAGCTCTCAGGTTAGGGCCCAACCTGAGAGCAATAGACCTCCTCTGTGTTGTAATGTTATTTGCCTTTCGTTCCAGCACTTTGTTTCTTTACTTTGACATGCAATTCGAATTTACAGTCTGCTGATTTAGTTTTTATGAGATCGAATAGGATTAGTTTATGGTGAATTTGCTTCCAGTTTCTTAGGTTAGAATAGGATAGTTATAATTCATTGGAGCTCCAGAAAAAGGTTGAAAGGACCTCACTGCCATCTCTGTTAGGGATTGGGGTGTAGTCTGAACCAACCACCAAAACCAAACGCAGTTCTTTTCACGTCCATGCAAGCTGCAACAGTTACTTTAGTCGTAGATCCATCCATGCACTTTGGTCTTGATCATTACTTCTTCATTCCACTTCCATGCACGAGTTTCTTTCACAAATTGCACTGTTGTTCATTGGTTCAAAATAGCATAGTTAACGTAGGTTAAAGAGTTCTTGTTTTTGGTGACATTCAAAGACAATTTGTTTCATCTACACTGCTCCACACCATTCCATTACCTTCCTCTTCTTGACAACCACACCTAAAGCCACTCAACCGACCTCTGTTCAGATCGTTTACCTTCCAGCTCTTCCATTACTCACATAGCTCCATTTACTTAACCTTTCGTTGATCCCATCCTTCCAGCCATCAACCCACCGCATGCACTTTTTCTCCATCTGAATTCTCTGCTCCTGAGCCATCACCAGTTTCATTTCCATCTCACCTATCCTCCCATACCACTCCATCACTTCACCATCTCCCAAAACTCCCACGGTCGAACATCCTGTAGAATTTCACAGACTTCCTATAGAACCCCTGAGTTTCCTGTAGGATCCCTTGCAGACTTCATGTAGAAGCCTACAAACTCGGTTGCTGAGCATCCGACCGTGGTAGACTTCTGTTGACTGATGCTAGAGATCCTCTAGGGCCTCTCCTAGCCCCCCCTGACCTTGCCCATGCTTTCCTTCCATTCGAACCGCTCCTGCACAGTCAAACCCTAATCAAAAGCATCATCACAATAAATCCAACCACTTAACGAAAAAAATACAAAAACATGTATTTTCAGATGCAAGTAGCTTAGATGCATGTATTTCAGCTCACTGCAAGTAATGGCATCATTGGTAGAAGTTTCATTCACAGTTTTGCATTGTAAGGGCCTAGCTAGTCAAATTAGGGTTTACTAGGGTTTTCATGCTTTGTTGGCTTTCAGTTTCTTTCTGCAAATAGATTAGCCTCCTTTGAGTTAGCTTTCGTCCATCACTCATAAAGCTTCTTCTGAGAACATATAGAAGTTGGCTTGAGCCCTAGCGGACTTGTGCCAGCTGACCAAGTGACAGCTGCGACAAGAGCTAGTACTTGTGCATACAACACCGTCGCTTCCAAGTTTGTACGAACTACCGGGTTGATAAAATTAGAGATAGGAAGCTCCAGGAGTTGTAGCATTATTGCTACAATACTGGAGCCCACCACTGACTCTGCTTCCTCTGAGATTAAACATCGCCGAAGGATTGAATCAACCCCTCGATGATATAATGTATCACCAATGATAACATAATGTTTGGCTACGTGACGTAATTTCCGACGTTCATCCTTAGAGAGCATAGAGGAAAACTTCGAAGTCTGGAGATAGACAATGATATCTCCATACCAAGGGTTGAGTGAAGAGATGAGGAATAAATGTTTGTCGGGAAAATTTTCCTCATAAATGGTATCCTCTCCACAAGGCAGCTCGGAAATTAGCTCGGAAAAAACCATGGATTTCTTAGACTTAGAGGACAAGAACTCGAGATCAAATTCTTGTAAAATGACTATCCATCAATTATATTTGCCCCCAATCACTTGCCTACTGAGGACAAACTGAAATGGATTGACCGCTGCGAAGACAAAAGTTTTGCGTAGCAGGATATAATGGCGGAGCCTATGGACAGCATGGACAGCTACCAAAGCCAACTTCTCAACCCGAGAATAGCGAAGTTCAAGACCTATCAAGCGTCAACTCAAATAATAAATCACATGCTCTATGAGAGAATCGTCTTCCTGAACGAGAAGCATACCAATGGTTGATTCTGCTGCAGCGAGATATAAAAGGAATTCCTACCATAATCTGGTGGACTCAAAAGTGGGGCAGAGACTAATTCCTTTTTCAAAGCATCAAACGACCGCTGCGCAAAGTTGTCCCACATGAATGGAACTCCTTTGCGTAGCAAATGCATAAACCCTTTAGTGATCTCAGCATAATTCGCTATAAACCGTCTTAGGAAATTAGCCTTCCCTTAAAGACTTTGAAGTTGTCGAATTGAGGACGGGGGAGGAAACTGAACTATTGCCTCAACCTTGAAGGGATCGACCCGAATCCCTTCATTTGACATGATGAACCCTAATAACCGATCGGACGTAACCACGAAAACGCACTTGTTGGGATTCAACCAGATTTTATAAAAACGACATCGCTCAAAAACCATTCAAAGATGACTAGGGTGATTAGTTATCTTTCGAGAACGGGCAACGAGATCGTCTAAGTATGCTTCGATGATATGTTTAATGTCGTGGAAAGCATATGACATGGCCCGCTGAAAAGTGGCTCCAAAATTTTTAAGACCAAAAGGCATCTTTCTGTATTCAAAGGTACCCTAGGGACATATAAAGGTTGTCTTATGTTGATCTTCAGGATGGATATAAATTTTATTATAACTGGAAAAACCATCCATGAAGGAAAAAATTTCATTACCCGCACACTCGTCGATAATCTGATCAATGAATGGCATGGGGTAATTATCCTTCGGACAAGCCTTGTTTAGGTCCCTAAAATCGATGCATACTCGGATTGTTCCTTGCTTTTTATCCACAGGGACTGGATTAGAAACCCAATCAGTAAGGGGAACAGGGTATATAAAACCTGCCTTGAGCAGCTTCTCAACTTCAGCTTTAATTGTTGCTGCTTTCCTAGGATTAACCGGTCGAAGCCTTTGATGGACCGGTTTGGCATTTTCATATGTCTTGATCTCATGTTGAACTATAGAAGGATCAATGCCAGGCATTTCTTCATAAGACCAAGCAAATACATCTCGAAATTCCTTGAAAAGGTCGGTGTAAATTTGAATTTCTTCAGGGGAACATTCGATTCCGATGAAGAGATTCTCGATCACGTTAGGGTCCCTAGAGATGTTTATAGATATCGTTTTTGAAATCACCGACATATTACCTTCGGCACGAAAGTGTGTTGGAGCCAAAGGATTTGATACCGTACAAACATCACTAGTAAAGAGCTCGGAGAACCTAGATGCTACTCCCTGCAATGGAGGAAGAAAGTATGAATGATGGTGTAAGTCTTCCCAAGGTCGATCTATACCCATCATCGCTTCGAGGATTGCTTCTTAAGAAGGTAAAACTGAATCTAAGAATTCCAAGGCAGAGGTAGAATCTAGGCTCCAGGTCGGGGCCACATCACCATCTAACTCCTCTTCCGAAAAAGGAGTAGAGTGGTCGTCTGCAGAGTTAACAATAGGCTGATATCTAAGCTCAGCTGCAGACATAGGGAATGCCATTCCATTTACTTGTCCTTCAGCTAATGTGGTCGTAGATGAAGGCAAGGTCCAAGGGTCTGAAAATTAGCAAGTTCAGAAGAACTCTTCTCGAGGAGACTCCTTAGATGATGAAACGACATTGATTCTAGCGATAGGAGAGGGAAAATCAAAGGTACCCATCAATGAGGAATACATCCCAACTCCTAGATTCTCAGTAAGGGGGCGAGGGTTATCCACTAAAGGAACAGTAGAGTCAGAAGTTGCTTGAGGATCGTTTGGACAATAATCCAATTGATCAACCTTAATGATTTTCCCTTCATGAGGAAAGAAAATGACACAAAACAGAGTCGAAACAACGGCGTCCATTTCGTATACCTAGTTCCTTCCTAAGAGGAGATTGTAGTCTACGTTAGCATCTATGACTTCTACTTCAATATTGACGACCTTCCCCCCAACACATATAGGAAAGGCCGGGATAATCCCATGCGGCTTATGAGAATGACCATCAAATGCAGTCAGGACAGTAGGTGAAGGAACAGCCGAAGGCGATCCAATAGCCTTCCAACATGACATCGACATGACGCATGTGGAAGCTCCTTCATCAACAAAGGTACGAAAAATGTTAATTTTCCGGTATGTAGACTTTATTTGGAAATCCATATGATGAGGGAGTCGCTTTTTGACATTTAACATGTCCAAAGTGAGCACTAAAGAGTTAGTTGGATCAACTGCCCCAATTGCGAAAATTAAAGCACTTCGTTGAGCCGGAAACGAGTGGAGAACCTCTAAATCGGACATGGCGCATGGACTCTAAGCCAGATCCTCAACAATGGATTAGTTCTGGGCGGCCCTAGCATTAGGATTAATAGTCGCACATTTAGCAGAACCTTTCGGTATCTGTGGTATAGTCTCGACAAGGGGTCGCTCAATATGAAGGTCGGTATTTCTGGGAGCAGTCTTATCCTTGGAGGTTTCGGCTTCACCATAATCCCATGACCGAGTAGCCACATGGACATTAGAACTCATCATGAAAACATTTGATGATTTTTCCCCTTCCTGGCTGCCCCCTTTGGAGGTTCAAGGGTTTGAACTCGCGCCAGAAAGAAGTTGATGCGCTTAGGGAAAAGGGTTGGTTAACACAGCCTGAGAACTAGAAGTCCGTTGCTGCCCTAACAAGCGCTGAGCGTCTTCAATCTTGGGGAAAAGGTGAGTTAAATGGTCTCCACCACACAACTTGCATGGAAACTTGACTTTCTTTCTAGACTCATTTCTGCCACCATCAGCATTATTGCCGGATTTATTTGCGTCAGCCTTCCCATCCTGGTTCTTTTTCTTACCTCGTCCTTTCTTTTTCCCATTGGAATTTTGATTTCCTTTAGGGTTATCAGATTGGACGGCATTAATCGAAGAGGGTTGGGAAGCTGGAGGGTTAGACGATGTGACTTGGTTGTTAGGAGCAGTTTGCAAAGACAACTACTGCAATTGGCTCAACAAGTTCACCGCATTTGTGTCTACCGACCCAACGATACCATCTGCATGGGGACCTGGCTTCGACTTGGCTATATCAACCTTAGACCCAGGAGCATCTGGCAAGTATTTTTGTAGGATCCTAGACTGAGAGTAGATCAATTCTAATTGTTGGGCCCTAAAAATGGCTTGCTCCTCAGAATAGACTCCAAACATGGAGACATCCTTAGAGATCTCAGGTTGTAAAGATTTCAAAAACCATTCGATACGGTACTCTGGAGGGATTTCGGCTTTAAAGAGCCTCTTTCTCCGTCTCCATTCCTAAATATTCTTAGAAATGTGAGTTGCCTTATCCTGACGAAAAGTGGCCAGAAGTTTAGTTCCAGCATCATAACGGACAGGCAACTGGAAATGATTTAAGAAAATATTAGCTAAGTCAGCGAAAGATGTAAAGCTGCCCCCTGGCAACTATATATACCATTTGGCCGCATTACTAGTCAAGGTGCGTTGAAAAAGTCTCAACCTAATCGAGTCATCAATAAGGGAGTTCGATGAGCACCACAAATGGAATGTGGTTACATGGTCGCCTAGGTCTTCACCGCTCTTCCCGTCGAATTTTGGAATGTCCGAAGGGAGTTTGGTTGGGACTGGAGGCCAGGCCGGATTGTATTTGATTGGATCGTTTGTTAACTTAGTGAGATCTGGCAAGTTCAAAGTTGCCAGAAATGGATGCCTAGGAGGACCTTGGGGATTCCACCCAGACTGTGCGGAGCTCCCAAAGCTCTGAAAAGATGGGCCTGAATTTTGGAAGGCACCAGGCTGCCCGAAGTAACCAGCTAAACCAGCTAAACCAAAAGGCAAGCCTTGTGATCCAGAAAAATTTGGAGTTTGACCAACTCCAGCCACAAAGCCTCCATAACCAGCAAAGTTTCCTCCTAAAGGATTATAAGGAGTTGATAACCCCTGATACGGATTCCAAGCAGAAGCTAAGGGAGGAATACTTTGAAACAAACTAACTGTGGAGTACGGCCTAGTCCCTTGTTGGCCAAAAAATGGATTCCCAGTTCCCATGCCACTAACCGCAGGGTTATTCCAACCCTCGAAAGGATTGCTACTTTGTCCTGTAGAATAAAAAGGCATATATCCTACTATCGGGTTGGAATGTGGTATATGACCACTTTCGAAAGGAAAACCCTGGAATGAAGTCGATCCACCCATCATGGATGTGGCAGCACTAAAGGGAACTGACGGAATACCCTGTGACTGGGCACCAAATGGGAAGAATCCAGAACTAAAAGCATTGGTTTGGGAATTTCTACTCGTGGACGGAATGGAGGTAGACCCAACTAAAAATGTGCTAGCAAAATACCCAAACAAAGAAGCAGAGGAGATGGAAATCGTTCCTCCCCCTTGTACTGATGTTGGAGTCTGCATAGTTGTAGCACTTGTAGTAGAAGCCATGCTTCCAGTAGTGGTCATCGACAGTAAGTGCGTAATGTGACCTGGACTTGACGATATATGTGTCGGAGTCCAAATGTATTGTAATACTTTCGGATGGCTAGATGGTAGGGGAGAATTCGGAGCCGCTAACGACTCTGAGAGTTCTTCTACCTCTATGTTAGTCTCTATTTGAAAGAGAACTCGAGAAAGAACTGGAGTGTTCCTTTCTTGTTCTGCGGAAGTGCCAGGCCTTACTTGAACGCTAATGCCCCCGAGAGGAGGATCAATCCCCGATGCGTCAACTGCCGTGGGATGAAACCCACCAGTATTATTACCTCTGCGCCTTCTAGGAGAAGGCTCTAAACTTGGTGGTGAAAGACCACAAAGTCTTCGAGACCGTCTAGGTGATCGGTCAACCACTTTGAATTTTTTATTAAGATCTAACTAAAGGCTCAAAAAATTGAAAGCTAGGCCAACTAAGAGCACAAATCACACACTATAAAGTCCCTAAAAGATATCAGCCAGTCAAACAACTTCCAAGTATTTCCACTCCGGGTGATTAGGATCGGACACCAAAATACAAGAAAGTGAATTAAGGGGACTTCCGAAGATATTCTGGGATAATGGCGGCCCAGTCCTATCAGCAAAGGTAATAGAGGAAGCTATGCTGACCTCCTAACAACAGCCTGCGCCGGTGCAAGCCCCCAAGCTCCGCAAGGGTGCCCTCTAGTAGTATCGTTGAGAGTGATGTAACGTCGACCTCAGGTGCCACAGGATTCCCCTCCACAGCCACCTGTGTAGATCCCTAGGAGTAGCAACTATGGATACCAACTCATTGCAGAAGCCAAGCAAAACAGTCGTGAGGTAATATCAGACAAGTAGGAGAGGGGGTATCTCTCTTCCCTATCTTCAAAAACCCTCGTGCTTAACTCCCAGATCCGGAGCTTTCCTGGTCTTCCTAACGCTATTGGATTTTCACTCACTATTCAGACTCCTATGTTTGACAGTTTAAATGGCCTTGGAGAGTTATCTCTCCACTCACCTAATCCAAGGCCCTAAAGTATCCTAAAACTTGTTGGTGTGTCTAACTTGACAATTATAAAAAGTTCTAGTATATCTTAATTAGCGCTTGTTTTTAAATGGGTTGTTCTTTAAGTCAAGGGATAAGCGGAAGTGAAACTAGTGGTGTTTTGACACAAAAGAAATTAATAAAAACCAAACTACATGCAAATGCACTTGTTTTCATTTTTCGATGAAAAGAAATTTCTACAGGGTTCAGAGGAACTTCAAGAAAAACAACAAATTTTCTTTTCTTCTCTTTTACTCATGCTTCACACTCACAAAAGTTAACAAAACTATGGATGCCTAAAAAAATGTGCAAATCTATCCTAATGCAATGAGTACATTCTGATGCAAGACTTAAGACTACTCTAAATCAAGGATTGAAAGTTACTTGTTTGTCAATTTTTATTTTGCCACTTAAAATGCTTAGATGGAATATGAGATGCTACCATTCATTTCGTCTAAACACTAAAAACAAGTTTCAAGACAAACAAAAAATTCACTTTCATTCACTAAAAGGAAACCAAATCAAAACAAAGTTCAAGAAAGCAAAACCAAGTTTTTCAAAAAAAAATCTTCAAAAGCAAAAACAAAAATGTCTTTTCAAAAATTCTCTCAATGTCAAGACGGAAACTTTATGATTGAAGAATAGGCAAAAAACACTTTTTCAAGTTGACAACACATAATGGATGAAAACTCAACAAAAAGAAATGTGTTTAAAGATGCTCTTAACAATCAAAAGCAGGAATGAAAGCTTTGGCAACAAAGACCAAAAGATCAAAAAGACAATTTTCAAGAAAGTGTCAATCAACAACTTTCGAAAACAAGAAAAGTAGATGGTCACAAAAAGTAGTTTTAACAAGCAAACACAAAAGGTCACCAAAACAAGATTTGACACAAAGGCTGAGATCAGCCTTTCTGCTCTAACAAAATAGAGCAGCCAAGACTCCTAACAAGAAATCTTGTCTGCTTGACAAAACGATGATGCTTGCAAAAAGAAAAACAAGACCAACACTTCACAATTAGAGAGAATTATAAATCAGATACTTGCTGTAAAACTAACAACTAACACTGGAAAGTGACTGTTTAGGACTGAATCAAACCAGCAAACAGACCTTCAGAGACAAAAATATTTTAAAATCTCGAAAATTGCAAGATATACGCGACTGTACTGATGTACAGATTGCGTGTATACGTGACTGTGCCTAAGGAAACCTACGTATACGTGGGTTAACTTAAGGAAACACGTGTATATACGCTCTGTAAGCAAGAAAAACAGCGTATATAAAAGATTTCAAGAAAAAAAAAAACAGTCTAAAGAAACTGACCAAACTTACAACTCAAGTTCCTACAGGAACAGACTACACAGCAACAGCAAGCAAACAGACAGTTGAGCCCTGATTGGCTTGAACACACCCAAACTAGGAACAACAATGATGTTGTCCCTAGCGGAGTCGCCAATTCTGTTAAGGGAAAAGCTCCCCTAGGGTCTTGGGCTGATACCCTAGCAGACTGAAAGTTGTCTATACAGAGAAACACACATTCCATACAACCATAATGCTAATATAAGCAAACTCTACGATAAGGGACGTACCTGAGATCCTACGTTTGAGATGGTCCTTCCACGGTCCAAACCCTTCTTGGAGTTCCTTTTGCTCCTTTGACCTACAAAATAATCAATTCAAGAAAGTACAGCAGTATATGGACTAAACATTATAAAGAAATCATCTTCATATTATAAGGAGAGGTAGTTAGTTATGCAATTAAACAACCATTCACACATTAATTCTAACATGAATATCATAAACATGAAGAAGATTTATATCAGGAACAAAGACATGTGTTTCTTTTATTATAGACAAATAAAGTACATAAAGGAATAATTTCACCTGAGTCGTCCTTTCACAGGCTCCAAGCGGAACCGACCTCCAGACTCGTCCAGTCTCAAGCCTTTAACAAACTCCTTCCATGAATTACTCCATGATATCACAAGTAGTAGATGGACATCATCACACAAGGAAACAAGGGTTTCCTGTAAAAATGGGGGAAGTGCAGGAGGCACAAGGATCTTCAGACCTGGTCAGGGAAATCTCAGCATAATAACCTTTCTCTCTCCTCTCCCTCCCTTAGGCCTTCCCATTGAAGCCTTTTTATACTTCTCCCAAAGTAGTTTTTTAGTTGGGAATTCGTTGGGAACAGTTGGGCCACAGGCACTAACAGGTGATCAGCAGGTAAAACCCGCGATCTCCACCCGAAATTAAGGAGATTTAATTTTTTTTAAGTGTTTTAAGACATATACGCGGGTTGGGTATACACAGACCTGCATATACATGCGTTTAGCTCAAGGCAATGTCGCGTATAGGGAATAAAACATTGTTTTTGAAATTTTGGACCTAGTCCGGAAGGAGGGGTTGCCTGGGCCATGAGTGCAGCATCACAAACCATAAGAGTGAGATTTGGAGCTATAACAAGGTGTAGATTTGATCATGCTTGTGCAAAAATTATTCTAGTGAGAAAACGCTTTGTATTATCACTCAGTGTCACACGGAATGGGTCGTTCTTGCGAACAAGACCTCCCTAGTATCTAATGATATCTAGTGACAAGCAAGCCAATCAAACTTTATCTTTCTCTAAATATGCAATTTATAAACAAAGGCAAACAAGTGTTTTAGGCGTACCTTGGGTCCAATGCAAGTTTGTGGAAGCCTCGCTCCTTTGATCCAAATGAGCTCCCTTGTAACAAATTTGCAAACACAAACAAGCACACGAATTAAATAGCACCTGAAAAGCCAATATCATAAAGCATACTTATCATGATGATCAAGGAATTCATGAAACAAATGACATAAGACAATTTGTTGAGAAAAATGAATCTGATTGTATTAATTCAAATCAAAGAAGAACTTTACAACCTGTGCCTTGATGTTGTACAAGCTCCTCCCAGGGTCCAACAAGAAATCTCCTCTACTTTGACAAGTTTCACTCTCTTCACAATAAAGCCAAAAGGTATGTGATCTCTCCTCTCAAGCTCAATTAGGAAGTCTCAATTCCACCAGCATTTACCCTCAAAAATGTTCAGCTTCTAACCTGGCTAGCAACCAGCCCAATGCCTTAATTTATAGTGCAATGGAGGGAAGTTACTAGGTCCTCCTTCAAAGGGATAGAGCCCTCCTTCAAATGGATAGCTCCTCTCATCAAAGGATTAGCTCCTTCTCTTTTGGGATGCATGAACCACCTAGGAGCGAACAATCCACATCAAAATTCCTTCTAAAATCATCTAGAATTAACCCAAAGTGAGTTTTTTAGAATAAACTTGCGCCTTTTTTACTTTCACAGGAGTCCGCACCCACTCCTTTAGAGACAGAGCGGGCAGGTCCGCAGGTAACACGAACAGGGGGTACGGGACCGCAGGAAACAGCGAGAGAAAGTGCGGAACCAAAACTTTAATGATTTTTAAGGTCTTTCTCTCATTTTCAAAGCTTGACATGAAAAGCTGAGGTTTGAGACTTGCTTAGGAGGACAGTATGAATGATGATAGACCCATACTGACTGCAAATAGTCATGGTGACAATATTTTCTGTAACAGATTGCCCCATAAAGTGCAAAGTCTGTAGTAGATGAGGATTTCATTTATCATCTAGGAAGAGTGAAGTACTTTATCATTTCGAGGATCATCTTTCTGAGAGCCCGGTTGGAACCTGTAAAAACATTCAATGCAATATATATATATGAGATCATATCATCGCTGAGGTAGGCATTCCAATACTCAGATCAAAACTGACTAGAAAACTAATTACTGCTCTGATATAGGAATGATCTTGTAATACATCACAAGTATAGACACATGTAGACATAGTATGGACGCAGCCATCTGTTTATGAATAGTCCACTGTATAATGAATACAAAATTCCTGCAGCCTGGATGGTGGAAACAACATCCAGGGTCTTCATTTCTACTTCCCGAAATAGTACGATTCTATCCATGCGAATGAATGTGTCGAAGTCGAACATGGTAGAAACCACTTGATTACCAGTCAATGATGTAAACTGTTAACAAGTGTGAGAGAAACCACCATTAATTTCAATGGCTGTCAAAGTACTCAGTACAATCCATGAGATCTGAATAG
Organism: Pinus tabuliformis; assembly: GCA_031772625.1. Taxonomy (NCBI): domain Eukaryota; kingdom Viridiplantae; phylum Streptophyta; class Pinopsida; order Pinales; family Pinaceae; genus Pinus; species Pinus tabuliformis. The sequence goes on along the minus strand of CM062816.1, from coordinate 2,076,514,618 downwards.
ATGTGTTGATGTCAAACATGTCACGGAATCCTTTGATTAAAGGTCAATGATGCAACCTATCGTCAAAGGCGAGAAACCTGCCATTGAGGCATGCAAATTCCAAGGTACTGATGATTTCTAGATCATCTTTTTAGATAATGAGCTGAAGTTGATAGAAAGCGATCCGTCGTAGGCAAGCCCACAACACGAAATCATAGATCAAGTTTGAAGAAATTTAGTTGCAAGGACTGACTCAGGGATGGCCAAGATGGATGAAAGATATTTTGAAGATGGATGGTTTATTTGCACTGACCTCTTGAACACATAACGACACAGCAGATGGTTTGGTGACAATTGACCCAAAGTTAATACCCAGAAACTGGCTGAAGACTTTCAACGTGGTTTGATCAACTATTAGGCAAAGTATTTCCCAACCCTGGTGAATGAAAGTGTCGTGTTCAAGAGTGGTTACAAAGTATGAAAAACAGGCTCATTTTTCTCTCTTTCCCCCATCATTTCTGGCAAGTACCTCTTTATTTTTGACAAGCTTGAGGAGGATAACATTTGCTTGATTATAAGCTCATCCTTCGGATGAGTCCAACTTAGTTTTAAATTCGAACCCTAAGAAGGAGTGGTCTGTTCCTGTTTGTAATTGAACAGGTCCTTTACTGTTAAATTTTAACGAGTCCAGTATAGGAGAAACTCGGCGTTTTTCAATTTTAGAGAGTCTGAAAAAACTTAAGAAGACTCCATGGTTGTCCTTTTTCGTAAATTTGTGTCTCCCAAGCCCGAAAAAGTATAAAATAATACTTGAGAGAACCGCTTGATCATTACGACCAAGGAGTACTTTTCGTAATTAGTGCCTCTGATTCGAAAAAGTAAAAAAGCGATCAATGACACGTCATTTAATAACCAATATCGAATTTGAAACGACAAAAATCCAGCAATCTTTTCATGTTTTTACGGTCAGAAAAAGAGTTGTAAGTGGATCGTCTTTTTAGATCTGTTTTAACGAGTTTAAAAAGAAAAACTCGGCGATCTTTTCATGTTTTAGGAGTCAGAAAAGAGCTTAAAGGTGACTCTAATGTTTTTTCGTCGAAAATGACCGATTTCGCCTAAAAAATCTGTTATCCTGAACAAAAATTCAAACATTACTCATACCTGTTTAAAATGGATAAAAATGCTGCAAAAGTTACCTTTCTAAAGTGAAACATAAACAAATTAACAACTCATTTATTCAAAAAAATTATAAAAAGGGCTTTCGTAAATTCATTTTTACCGTTTGAGTTTTGGGTGAGAAAATAGAGCTTTTGGTCAGAAACTTCCCGTGAAGATTGCGGAAAATTCGTCCGTTGGACTCGAGCGTCGTCTCCTCCAAGTAATCTACATCATCCTACTCTTTAATTTCATCCGTTTCAAATTGATTTTTAGGGTTTCATTTCATTTTTTAGGAGCTTTTAGGTCAAAAAACCCACGCGCAGGGGTCTGCAGGTATAACACAAGGGACCCGCGGACCCCGACTTTTTCGCACAAGGAAAAAAGTCGGGGGTCCGCACCTTCCCTTAAGGCAATGTGCGGACCCACGCATTGTCTCTAACAGAGAGGGTGTGAACCCCGCACAAAGGTTTTTTAAACATAACAAACTCAAATTTCACCCAAAAATTTCAATTTTACATATTCTAATTCGCCTTTTTGTTGAATCTAGAGTGTACATCATGCTTGATTGGCGAGAACGGGAGCATGAGGACGTATATCTTGCCACGATAAATCATCAACCTTCGATTGATGCATTGAAGGCATGTGGCTTATCAAATTCTGGTCCATACCTGGCATGAGGGCCCAGGTGGACTTCTAGCAGTGGCTGGTAGACAGGTGGAGCATACAGGACCAGTGCTTCTTCGTTGGTGGTCACCAGCTCGAAATGGAGCCGGCAGACATTTACTTTTTGATTGGTTTGCCTAAGAGAGGTGAACACTTGTCTCTATTCGGGACTAGGCCAGGTGGCCAATCTGTCGATAGCCTCCGGCTAGAGTTTTGCAACAACCAGACTAGAGACAAAGGGATAGATATCAAAACCATATCCCTTCCTGAACTGAAAGTGATTGCGTTTACTGTTACCAGGCTCTGCGGGAGCGCAGCACTACATGTAGCCACTGGATCCCAGATGCGGATGGCAGTTGACTGCTTTCGAGGCACCATCTTCAACTGGTGTGATGTTGTGTTGGCTAATATAAAAGGCCAACTAACAAGAGCCAAGAACGGACAACTGAAGACCTTTGGATATGGTGCTTTAGTCGTGAGCTTTGGTCTGGAGAGGGTCCCAATGTTGGTCCCACAACATCTCACTATTGGAGCTGGACTTCCTCGAGAGCCCAAACTGATGCGATGGGTTGCAGTTATGGCCCATCACCCTGAGGAGGGGGGGGAAGTCTGTCGATTCATTCCTGAGTATTTCCATTGGTTGGAGAACCAAGTTTTTGCTATTCAGGACTTTCCTTACGCTAGGGTAGATTTTCGCGGTGACCCAGACATGGCTCTTCCACCAAGAGAGCAATGGGATGACTCAGGTAAAATAATTTTCAACATTTTCTAATTTTAATTTTTTTTTATTTTTATCTCGTCCCGAAATTGATAGTAAAAGTTTCAAATGTAGATGTAGGTCCATAGCGACCAGCCGCTCTCCGGCCCTATGAAAGGAAACAACTAGTTGTAGCAGCACTAGCCCCACAAGACGAATCAGCAGAGACCTTGGCCGAATTGGAGAGTCATCTAGAGCGGTTGACAGCAAACATTCCGGAGACCAACATAGATGACATTCCGCTTAGGCTTCAGCACTATGTGATTGGGGTCCCAGGACCTTTCAGGAGGTTCCTTTGCAAGGTGGCCCGTACAGTGGTTTCTTATCGAGATCATCACAAGTGATAGGATGATCGCCTGTTGTAGACACATATGACATTTTGCTTTTTGTACTATCATTTTTGCCGATCATAAGGTGTTTTTCAACCTATGATCGAAGACGATGTATATTTGACACACTACTATATTATACTATATCACTATTGCCGGCTTATCTTGTAAAACATGTTATGGAATGTTTTTAAATTTACATGTATGATTATTGCAAATGTCTACTTAACATTCGAGAAGCAATTGCATCTGCTAATGTATTTAAATATCTTGGAATATGCTGATATTCAATATAGTCAAATTCACGTTCCAAGAGACGAACTTTCAAAAATAATCTTAATAACACTGGATTTCTAATGGCATATACTCTATTAAGTTGTAATACAACGAGTTCAGAATCTAACCTCACTATCAAACTCTAAATCCCAAATGAAATAGATTCAGATAATAACTCAATCACTGCACTATACTCGGCAATGTTGTTCGTTGTTTGACCAAGGCTTACCCCATGCATAGATACCAACTCGTCAGAGGGCGAATAGATAACCCAAGCTGAAGAAGAAATGTTCCGTGTATTACGACAAGAACCATAAGCAAAACCAATGTATGTTTGGAGAGGCGTCGACATCTGCAATATCAAGAGTAAAACCAAGATAAGCAGAAATAATGACGAAAAACACTCTCTAAGCTAAGCACACTTTTTAAACTAAAAACACACCAGCTAGAAAGAAAACTAAACCTAACTAAGAATCTCCACGCCAAGATTTAAGCATAATACCTCTTCAGGTAAAGACCATTTCTGGGTTTACCTAAAGAGATCCCGCCAAAGTCTACCAACTCATAGGCCCCTTTTGCTAGCTTTTGCTTAACAACATAAGGACCATGCCACATGGGTACGAATTTTCCAGCGCCTAATTTATCATTTGCTTGATCGTACAATAAGACTAGGTCTCCTTCCGAAAAAATTTGAGGGGTAACATTTCGATCATATTGAGCTTTCATACGTTTGGCATGAGTTTCGATCGCTAACGCAGCATCACATCGATTCTCATCTAGCTGAGCCAAGTATAACAAATGTTTTTTCTCTTCGGAAGTGGCTAGAAGTAATTCGATGGCCATTTGCAATGACGGGATTTCACATTCAATGGGTAACACAGCTTCCAGACCATAAACTAGTTGGAAAGGAGTGAACCCGGTTGACGTTTTTACTGAGGTTCGATACGCCCAAAGCGCTGAAAATAGCATGTTATGCCAATTTGACCTATGAATCCCAATGATTCGTCGGATCATGATGACTAAAAATTTGTTGATGGCTTCAACCATACCATTAGCCTGTGGATAATATGGAGTTGAACTGTCATGACGCAAGCCAAGTTGGTCTGTAAGTTCAGTCATCATAATGTTTCGAAAATGATGCCCATGATCAGTGATAATCGCTTGTGGAACACCAAACCTAGCAATTATATGATTGAACACGAAAATCGCAGCAGTCCTGTCGTCTACCTCAAATGTAGGCATCGCCTCGGCCCACTTGGTAAAATAATCTACCGCAAGGATAATATACGCATGCCCCCTGGCTGAGTGAGGGTTACATGTAATAAAATCAATACCCCATTTCGCAAAAGGACCAACAGAAATTATAGGGTGGAGAGGAGCATGTGGAGCGCGCATCTTTCGATCAAAAATTTGGCAGTTGTGGCATTTTTGGACTGCGTTAATACAGTCTTTAAACAAAGATGCCCAGAAAAAGATTGCTCGTAAATGAATGAGATGATCAGCTCGATGTAATGAATGAGCAGGTAAATCATCAAGATAGGGTTGCACAATGTGCTTGATGTCATGAAACGCGTAAGACATGGCCCTTTGAAAAGTTGCCCCGGCGTTCTTGAGCCCAAAAGGTAATTTGTTGTAAGCAAATGTCCCCCATGGACAAATGAAAGCCGTTTTTGGTTGATCAGCAGGTAGAATATTGATTTGATTGTAACCGGAAAAAACATCCATGAAGGAGAATATTTCACTGTTGGCACAATCATCAATGATTTGATCGATATAGGGAGTTGGGTAATTGTCTTTTGGACGGGCTTGATTAATGTCCCTATAATCGATACATATTCTTATTGTCCCTTGCTTTTTTTTAACAGGAACAATATTCGATACCCAATCCGTTAACGAAATCGGATAAATGAAACCTGCTTTGAGTAGTTTTTCAACTTCTGCTTTAATGGCAGCAGCTTTTCGCTGGTGAATCTGACGCAAACGTTGCCGGACGGGTTTAGCATCTGGGTAAGTTTTGATTTCATGTACAACAATTTTTGGGTCAATTCCTGGCATTTCCTCATATGACCAGGCAAACACGTCGCGGAATTCTTGAAATAGGGCCTTATATGTTTGAAATTCATCTTCCGTACAAGAGGCACTTATATGAATGTTTTCAACAATTCCAGGCTTAACCGAAATGTCAATAGGAATAGTTCGAGAAATGTTTCCCAAATTTAACTCTGAATCAGGATTTTTCATTGGATTCTGAGGTTCCTTGACATATTCAATCGTAAAAATGGATGAAAAATCATTTTCAAATCGATCAATCTCAGGTAAAAACGAAGATCTATGATGAAGATCTTCCCATGGTAAATCATCGACACATAGGATTTCATGAATTTTCTCATCAGTGTGAACAAGCTTAGAAAATGTTGTTGAATCCGAGTTTGATGTTGAAAGTGATTCCTCATGGACCACATTCATTAAGTCAATTTTGGTTGAAGAAGGGTCGGAAAACGAATGCACGGCCTGATACACAATTTCATATGGACTCAAAGGCATAACATCGCCAAATGAATCTATCTCAGATTCAGAAGGTACGATCCAAGGATCATCATAAACAATGGTGTATAACGAAATCATATGAATGGTTGCAGTAGAAGACAATGCGTTGATAGGAGGAAAAGGAAAAGTTCCTAGTAAACCAGAATCTTTAACTAGTCCTACTCCAACATCCTTATACGGGATAGTTGTTTTGCCGACATGCTGAATACTTTTAGAAGAGGTTGGGTCGGATGAAAAGTAAGTTAGCTGGTCTATAGTTATGATATTTCCATTATGAGGGAACTTTATAAGCCGAAAGACCGATGAGATAACAACATTCATAGCGTAAGACCAACTACGACCCAAGAGAAGGTTGTAATCTAGAGGGGCATCAACCACCTCCACATCTAGATTAACAGTTTTGCCTTCAACCCCTATAGGTAAATCCTGTAGAATGCCAAACGGATGGAACCCATGGCCATCAAAGGCCTTTATAATCGTTGGGGATTGATTTAGCATAGGAGAACCAAGTGATCTCCAACACTGTATCGACATAATACACATTGAGGCTCCCTCATCAATCACAGTCCTATAACAAGGTCTGTTTTTTACTAACACTGGAATCTGGAAAGCCATTTGATGAGGTAAGCACGGTGTACTATTTTCTAGATCGAAAATTATAAGGTTCGAGTCCTGAACGTCAACAGCTCCTATAGCCGACAATAGCAATTTACGTTGTGCTGGACATGATTGCAGCACTTCCAAAGCCGACATTGCTGAAGGTGAAACAGCCAAATCTTCAACAATGTTATAGTTCTAAGTCGCTCTCGCATGTGGATTGAAAGCTGACTTTTGAAGTATACCCTTGGCGGGTAGTTTGATTACTAAGTCTGGGTTCGAATGAGAAGATTCTACTTCCTTACCACCAACAGGACTTTTACTTCCATAATCTTGCGATCGAGTCACAATCCTAACATGGGACATCATCATTATGGGTTCTTCAGAGACATTTGAGGAAGAACCTATCATCTTACTGTCTTGACTAGGAAAAGGATCCTTCAAAATAGCAAGCGTTTGGGAACCTTTGACGATTTTCGCAACCTCTGCAGGATGAGGGTAGCCTCTTGTAAAATGATCTTCGTCACAAATGAGACAGGGATAATGAGGTTTGCGTTTCTCATCATTTGATTCCACTTTTTCTGGTTTCTCTTTCGAATTTTTATCTGTTTTATTTTTCTTCTTTCCTTTCTTTTTACCGCCGGATTTTTATTTCGCTGTAGATGACTCTACAACATGAATATCGGCGGAAATTTCCGCGAAAGAATCTCCTGTCAGGGAATCTGGTAAAGTTATGATAGGAGAAGAATTCTTGGAAGATTTCTTCTTACTTTTGGTATTAACAGTACCAATCATACCATCAGCGGCATGAGACCCTAAAGGAGCTGCAGTTATTTAATTTTTTTTAGGAAGGTCGGGGATTTTCTCATGTAACGTACCTGACTGCGTATGAACTAAGTCAAGGTACTGAGCTTGAGCAATTACTTTCTCCTCAGTAACGACTCCTGCCTTATCTACATCCTCAGTGATCTTTGGTAATAAATATTTTACAAACCATTCGGCTAAGATCTGATCCGGAATAAAAACTTTCACTAAACGCCGTCGACATCTCCATTCATGAATGTGATCTGAAATGTAAGTGGGCGTTGACTTCTTTAATGAAGTTAATAATTCCGTGCCATTGTCATATCTGACTGGCAATTGAAAATGAGTTAAAAACAAAGTAGCTAACTGACTAAAATTATAAAAAGTGGTTCGCGGTAACTTAATGTACCACTTGGCCACAAGACCAATTAGAGTGCGCTGGAAAATCCTTAAACGGATTGAATCATCTGAAATAGAATTAGACGCACACCAGAGGTGATAAGTCATCACATGGTTTGACGGGTCCTCTCCTGATTTGCCTTCAAACTTAGGAATATCACTAGGCAACTTATTCGGCATTGGCGGCCAAAACTGAAGATAGTTAATTGGATCATTCATAAGGCGCGACAAATCAGGCAAGTCCAAAGTTGCGATAAACGGTAACTGACGATTAGGGTCCCTGAAACCCTGGGTCATGAGACTAGCCCCAGGAGGAGGATATCCAGGATAACTAGGAATTGGAATTGCATTTGGGATATTATATCCTCCCAGAAAACCAGGATTAACCGGACCGTACTGGGGTTGTTGAGGTTGTTGATATGTATACCCAGGGTACGATTGATACTGATAGACTGGATGTTGCACAACAGGACCGAATTGGTACTGCCCCTGGTACGGTTGATAAGTAAATTGAGGTTGACTTGTGACAACCGTACTTGGACCAGGTTGTCCTATAGGCATTTGAACCGAAGTCTAAATTGTGGCTCCAGACTGAGGTAAAGATGCTTGAGGAGTTGATACAGGAATAATAGAAACCGGAGCTGTCGATACTCCAGAAGTAGGTGGGGTAGATTCATCAGATGTTGCAGCAGTTGCAGCAGCCGTTTGAGGCGGAGTACGAGGCGTACTAGGCCCAAGCTAAGAAACTATAGAAGGTGCAGAAGTTTGAATAGTAGACTGGACAGGTTGCTGGGTTGAACCAAAAACCAAGGGCTGTCCAGATTGAGATGACAACTGCACATTCGGTTGCAAGATCTGTAGAGATTGAGATGGATCCCACACTAAGTTCATTCTGGGGTACGGACCCATAGCAGGTTGAGGATATGGAGGACCATAACCGGGTTGAGGGTAGGGTTGATAATTCAAAGGTACATTTCCAGCTCCTTGAACAAATGATTGACTGGAATGTGGTTGGAAACCTTGGGTTGGGTACTGACCTTGAGGTTGATAACCTTGGGTTGGGTACTGACCTTGAGGTTGATAACCTTGAGGCACGTATTGATACTGGGGTTGACCTTGAGGTACATATTGATACTGGGGTTGACCTTGAGGTACATACTGAGTCTGGGGTTGACCTTGAGGAATGTATTGTCCCGTAGGTATGTACTGTCCTTGAGGTTGCCCCCCAGGCGGTAATTGGGTACCTTGAGGTTGCCCCCCAGGCGATAATTGAGGACCTTGAGGCTGCCCCCCAGGCGGTAACTGGCCACCTTGAGGTTGCGGATTAGGAATAGCACCTGACATCATAAGAATATCTTCTACACTCAACGGCTTAGTTCCGTTATTACCAGTTAATAACCCTTGTTCAATAGGTTGAGGAGATGCTCCCCAAAAAGTACCAGTAAGTAACTGATACCCAAAGAGAACAGAAGTACCGTCATATAAAAAGGTTTCTGGAGATTGAGAAAACATGGACAACTGTCTTGACATATTCAACGGAGGATAGTAACCCCTAGGTGTTAGGTGAAAAGGAATGCGAGGTGGTGAAAAATTTAGTCTCGGGTTTTCCAAAAAATTGGTCAATGAAAGATACCAAGCGTTGCTCCTAGGTGGATTGTAAAAGATCGATTCACGCTCCCTAAGCTCTATAGCTGGTTGATTTTCAGGGATAGGGATACCTTCTTCGAAGCAACAAGTTCTTCAATAGCAATAAGTCCAGAAGGAAGATTTTGGGTAATTATTCTTTCTACCCTAGGTGAATCAAGACCACTGGAAGTTGGAGATGCAAACCCGGATGTTAGAGTAGCATTTTCAGATATCTCAGGTTCCTCAGCTAAATCACTAGTAGATTAAACACTACCAATAACTTCGGAAACTGATATAGATTGCGGATTATAATCTGCTACTAGAGCTTGATAATCAGGATGTACAACCAATGAAGACTCTCCTTCTTCAGGTGACCCAACTCTACTGTCTCTAGGAGTTACAAGGGCTCGTAGCCCTTCAGGCTGGGAAAACTCAGGAGGTTCGCCTCGAAGTCTACTGGACTTCCTCGGTAATTCAGCCACGATTAAATATTTTAACTACTTCACATGCAAACAAAGAAAAATCTCAATGAAAACCACCTAAAGCCTCTAAAGAACCAAACAATTTTGAATCACACGCCTAAAGAATCTAGGAGATCAAACCACACACAAACAATAACTTTCTGTACCGAAAACACTTTTTGGTGATGAAATCCAACGTCGCAGAATTCAATACAGAAATGGTGGTTGGAACAGTTACCCCGGCAACCTGCTTAATGAATAGACTGGCACAAGTTTCTCCACTAAATCTTCTCGAGTGAAGAGAGCCCCCAGAAAATCTGAGTGATTCTAGCCGACGTCTGCTCCAGGTACAGTGGGATCTTCCCTCCACCGTCACCTTAAGAAGAATCCTATAGAATATGGTCGCTATGGTTACCAACGGAAACAAATATACCTAGGGGAATAGTCTAAGATCCGATGCGCACGCAAGGGCAGAGTAACAAGCTCAATCCCCTTGAAGGCTCCTTGACATAATCCAAGGTTTACCAACAAGTGACCCCAGGCTCCTCAACAATGGTTAATTCGAGGTTTACCGTTTTTAATACGTGAATATCTGGTGTCGTTCCCAATGAGGAAGGATTGATTCCCACACTGGTTCGAACACGATCTCGTGCTTCTCCTTTAAGAGGAGCTTTCCCAGAGCATAGATGTAACAATTGGATTTTATCTCCTACTCCAAGATACAACTACTTGTTTGTTTTTACTATCTTGGAGAGTTAATTACTCCCTACTCCAAGATACTAGCCTAAGCTATGTTGGTGATATAGAGCCCTAGAAATAAAAGATTACTTGATAGATTTTACTTTAAGCGTTATTTTTATTGGTTTTTTCTTAAGTCAAAAGGTGTGGAGATGAAACTTATGGTGTGAAGACTTGACTCCAATTCACTAAAAAATGCACTTAAGATGATAAGCAATCTTTTCCCTTCAATGAATTTCTAGCTAGGAAAGAGTTGAGAATTAAAATGCTTGTAAAAACAAATCTTTTCCTTAACAAACAAATCAAAAGAAGAGCTTTTTTTCTTTTCCAATACACTCAAAAGCGAGACAACTAGTTATGTTCACAAAAATTTCTTTTTTCTTCCAAACACTCAAGTACTACAAAAACAAACTTTTTCCAAAAGAGATTTTTTTTTATTTTCATAAAACACTCAAAGCTATGGAAAAATCTAATCTTGAGATCTATAAATTCTAAGAACTATTTGAAGTAAAATCTTACAAGATTTCTTTTCAAGGATGTTTTACTTAGCTATATGCAAACTAAGGACTAATTTGACCAGAATCACAAATCAGTCAAAAAACAACCAATTTTTGTTTTCTTTTCTAAAAATGAAATCCAAAACTTTCAACACAAGTCTTTTCGAAGTTTCGCAAAGAGAAACACAAGATGGATTCCTCAACAAAGGTATATTTTGCAAATGGTCAGACTCATAAGAAGGCCAGTAAAAACCAAGGTAATCTGAGGCTTCTACAGCTTCTAAGCTCTGAGCTACTACAAGACCAAAATGAAAATCAAGCCCGGTAACCAAAACTTCTAGGAATTTCACCTAAAACCCTAACACCAATGGAATTAACCTAAGAAAAGTTCCTGACAAGTCACATGCAGGTCTGGGTAGGGGATAACAACACCTAAAAAAAAACTAAGCTGACTGAAAGAGAAAATCTCAAGTTTTCCAAAATTTTGACAGGGTCCGCAAGCCCACAATTCACACAGGTGCGGTACTGCTCTTTGTGAAAAGCAAAAGTGCAGATAGCTCTGCACTGTGTTGCAAGCCGAGGGTGCGGTCCTCCCCCAAAGTTATGAAAAACAAAAAATAATCCAATATCTACTAAATCTACCCAATTCCACACACAACAAGCCAAAAACAGAAACAAAAACACAGTTTCTCAAGTCAAAGCAAAGTAAATCAAGAAATCAAGTCCCCAGTGGAGTCGCCATTTTATCACACGGAATGGGTCATTCTTGCGGACAAGACTGACCTCCCTAGTATCTAATTATATCTAGTGACAAGCAAGCCTGTTATAGACATTTTTGTGCCTAACAGCATGAAGCATGAAATGTCAATAATCTAAGGGATCCAAAGTCCCTAAACATGTTGTTCCTACCCCTAAAGGAACAAGGTCAGCAAACCAAAGCACTGAAAATCAATTCTCCACCTGAAAACACTCAAAAACAAGCTATTTCTGGATCATGTCAGCTGCTCCACTGAGCATCTGCGCTGAATGTCAACTGCTCCACTCTGTACCTACGCTGAATGTCAAAAGCAATGAAGGCTACCTGCACTGGGCGAGATTGGCCAAGTGGCACAGTCATGGAAAATTTTAGGGGCTAATGTTCGCCCAGTGGGCTAATTTTCCATGATTTTTCCAAAAAACGATTCGCCAATTTCCAATTTTTATAAAAGATGATTCGCCCAAATTTTAGAATATAAAATTATTTTACCTTAAAAATCGCCAACATTATATAGAGACCATATATAAAATCATTATAAATTTGAATAATTTTTCAAATATATCATTAAAAATTTATAGTTTGCATATTAGGGATTAGTGAGATTCGTCAATGTTTTAAACTTCAAGAAAATTTTCCATCCTTAAAATTTTCCTTGGGCACAGTCATTCTGCAAGGTGTCAAATGCCCAGGAGGCTTCCAAAATGACACTTGGATCAGGGAATTCGCCTTGTGATGAGTAAGAGGATCTAGATCTCCAAGTGGAAGCAAGAGACTCCAAGTGGACTCAAGAACTGAAGAATAACTGAAGTGGGAGAGGACACTAGTCAGCTTCATGTCAGTCTCAAGCTGACTCATCCTTTCTCTAAAACTTCTATATATAGAGCTCTCTCATGAGGTCTATGGAGGCTGGAATTTTGTGCAAGTAAGGAAGTGTTGTTGGTTTGAGTATAGAACTATTGGGTGATTGCTTGAAGGAGGTGAAGAGGAGATTTCTTTCTATTGGGAGGTGTTGCTGGATTGGGCCTATTATGGTTGTAACACTCTCAGAACTTTACTTCTTCTATTAATAAAGTATTTGAGGTTCTTCTATATGCATGTGTCTCTATGGTGAATTGATGCTTGTATATTTGATTTATTCTAATCCTTGAATCAGTTATGGATGTATGCTTCTTGTAGTTTCCTTTTCTTGTGCTTTTACAGGATCTTTGTGTAGCTGGGCCGGTGAAAGAGCAAGGAGCTAGGAGCAAGTAGCAAAGAAGGAAGATTGGATCAACCATTAGCGGAAGATAACGGTTAGTGGATCCCCTTTCTCTTCTCTCTCTCATCTCATAAAGAAGTAATCTTGAATAACTTTGCATTCAGTTGTTGCTGAGGTACTATCACCCTTAGAGTGGGATAGGGTCATTTCGTATTGGATACTTTTCCCAACAAAAAATTGGCGACTCCGCTGGGGATCGTATCTTGTTGGTTGTTTGTGTTTTTGCTATTCATTTCATAAACAAAGGGAGTACCGAATCGAACTGTGTTTGAATCTTTCAAATACAAAGTAGAGGGCAGCTACTCTAGCTCAGTTTCTGGGCAAGTTTATGATTTGAAGAGCTGATCCACAAGGACTCTAATAAGCTCTTAGTGATAGCTTTTCATCCTCCTTGTCATCCCTTAGTGTGTCCTTGACTGATAGCTTCTGATTTGAGCAAAAACTGTGAATTTTTGAGCAATCTGTGACCCGGAAACTGAGAGAAACAAAAGTTTCGTTCTTCAGTGCAGGTTGTACAAAGGTTGTCTGCATTTCAGCGCAGTTCCCGAAGGGGCTACCTGCGCTGAAGGTCAAACAGGCAGTGTACCACCTGCGCTGGACCAGTCTTGCCTTATGCTACTGGGGTTTCCTGCTGTTTCTTGCCCTGTTTTCACCCTTGCTTTCGTTGTTTGTTACCAGTCAGTGTGCCTATCTGAAACCAACTTTCCTTGTCACTATTCTGCCTCGGTTGTATAAAGAAACTGTGTTTGTTCTTTGTGTATTTCTTGTACATTTACAGTTTCCCATAACGAAAGTGAACTAGTCTTCATGTGGCCTCTTAGATCTAGACCTGTGATTAAGTGTCGTATTGATCTTAAGAGTTAGTTTGTTTGCTTTTCATGGCTGATTGAGCTTTTTCTTTCGTCATTTGGTTTGAGTTTATATATTTCTAGTGTCGAAACAAGTAAATCTTAAGGTGTCTTTTGATTTTGGACAAGCTTGTTTGCTTTCACTTGAAATTGAATTCAAAATTATACAACAGCTTTCTTTTTGTACTGCACCAACATTAAGAAAGAGAAAAGAAATACTTGCATTGTGCATGGGCAGTATGATAGTTTGCATGTTGATTTAAGGAAAATGAATTAGTGTGTGCTCTATGATCTGTGTGAAAAGGTGTTATCTTTCTTTTCCCTCAGTAGTTAAGGTTTTCAAAGTTGAAAGATTGAAAAGCTTGCTTATCATCTTAGACTGCATTTAGGAGTGTTACTATACATCTCGTGGTGATCCATAAAGGCAAACTGCTAAACAAGATCAACCTTAAAATAAACTAAATTTACATAACAATGCATTGAAACATAATGCAAACACATAGAGGTCTAAGCTAGAGACGTGTTTCGGCGTCGTTAAACGTGATATCTTAGCGTTGAGTGGTTGGGTGATTCCTCCACGGTGAAGCGATAAGTATCAATACGGACTTGTGCTCCCACGTACCGTCGCGTATATATTGGGAGACCCCTATAGGATCAAAGCCTTTATCCATAGGAAACCGTGTCGACCGCCCTACTGATCGCAATGCAGTGAACACAGCATTCACGAAGATCGACCACCCGTACCGTAAAACGTATTCTGTGGTTTTGCGAAAAGTTTGGCACACCCTCTGCCTAGAACTCCAGAGCAGTTTCTTTTGGCCTTTTTCAAACTCTATAACTAAAAAAGTCCATCCGAGAATTTGTCACTTCGGGCTCGTTAAAACATCGAAGGAGACTAGAGTCATCTTTAGCTTTTTCTCGACTCTTAAAAAGTGAAAAAGCAAGTTGTGTCTAAGCGTCGTTATAAAATTTATTTTAAACGGAACATAATCACCTCCTATTCCCGCGTTGATCTTAGGTTGAGAACATGGAACGCCCCAACCAAGGAAATCCTAGTCCATTCTCCTCTTGGGGAGAAGTTGGTGCGCCCCACATGGCCACATTCTCACTTCCAGGACTGACAATTGGCCTGCCTATTTGGCTATTCTCAACTAATGTAGTTCAGACCACCATGGTTCCTGAACAGTCGAGTCAACAGTTAGATCAGTCGAGAGCTGCCCACCAACCTTCTACTTCTTATAACTCTTCCTCCAATCCTTCATCTTCGCAGGGTAGGGCCGGAAAAAGCCAAGCTCCCATGGAGAAGAAGGAGAAGAAGAAGAAGGAGCCTAAGGCGACTGGGGGCAAGCAAAAGACATCTGACAAAAACCCACACACAGCACAGACCGGGCCTAAATCGCCATGTGTCATATGTAGAGGAGACCACTTCCATAGAGATTGTCCTTGTATTCCCCGGATACTAAGGGACTGGTCACCTCGTTTGCACAATTCGGGAGCATCAACCTCTGACAGTCATGTTGATTGCTTACCGTCAACCAGCGAAAGTGAAGGCTCAAGACAAAGAGGGGGAACAAGATCCCCTTGCAGACTGTGTGAAGGCAATCACGCCATCCACCGTTGTCCCTTCTTAGACGAAGCGAAGAGAGTTTTGGAAGATCGTCCAGTTTCACCGGTAATGCTTCCTCCTGGATACAAAAAACTCGTGCCAAGTCCTTCGTTGGTTGAAAATACAGTTGGCCCGCTCAAGTTGTCAGCTGAAGCGTCAGTCATTGAAAATGAACCTACTTAATCCAGACCAGACGAAAGTCTAAAGGTCGATACGGCAGTTGACCCGGTTCTTCCTTCAGGGGTTTCATCCTCAAATGACACCGTCACTGAAGATTCGTCTTCAAAAGACACCCTCACTGAAGAGAATAAGGATGACACCATCCAGATTCTTTTCATCAACACATATTCTGATGAGCATCAGGGCAATGCGCCCGTTCCTTTATCGCAGGAAGGAACATCGTCAGGGTCATATCCGGCCGTGTATTCGGTCCCACCACCAAGCAACTTGGTTGTGTCCTTTGATTGGAACCAACTAGGCAGACCCCGGTTACCAGCCAGTATACCATTCAGAATCATAGTCCAAATCTACAGAATGGTAATGGCTGGAACTATCATTGATGAAGAGGCATCTGTGAGTATCATTTCCTCTATTGCTTGGAAAGCACTGGGTTCCCCAGAGCTTTTTCCTGAGATAAGAAATCTCTTGGGTTTTGATAAAGGAACCAGTCGACCGTTAGGGATCCTCCCCAATGTACCTGTTATATTGAAAGGGAAGACCGTTCAAATGAATGTGATGGTCGTTCAAGGACCCTTGGATTATAACCTACTCCTTGGACGAGACTATATATATTGCATGGGAGCTATAGTCTCCTCACTCTTTAGAGTAATGTGTTTTCCACACGAAGGAAGAATGGTCAAGCTCGTAGACCAACTTTCATTTCCGGGATCACGCATCGCAAATAGTCAAATACCAACCCTCAATGGTCTATTCACCCAAGAAATGTCTCCACCCCCAGTCCTCCTTCCCGATGAGTGCGAGTGATTCGGAAAGATGGGACTGGAACCCAGGGGGCATGCATCCTGGTCTGCTTCGGGCAGAGGAAACCTTGGGTATAAAATAGAATTTCCGCGGAAGAATATGACTAGTCCGTACCCCATCCGAAAGAAGGAAGAGGAGTTGTTCTGGAACAGGATTCTTTTGATAAGGTTACTTGTCTGACAAAGGTCATTCACCATTGTCTACTTCGGTAGACAGTGCCGAGGAAGTGTTTTCGTTTGATGGTGTTAACAAAACAATCTTTGGGTAACCAGGAAGAGGCAAGCCTCACCCTTTAAAACAAATGTTTTATCGGATAAGTAGGGGCAGCCTTGAAATTGTATTTTATACCTGGGGGCATGCAAACCTTTTGGAGTGCAAGAAAAGAGCGGTTATTTATCTGTTTTTTGGATTAATCGTTTCCCAACTTGCATAAAGAAAGGATGTGGGGCAAAGGTCAAAATTTGCCAAATTAGGAGCATAGCTTCGTGAGATAAAGCTCCATAAAAAATAGCTATCTCACAGGAGACATTTCTTATCTTATGACTGGTATAATCGAGAAGTTTTACCGCGGAATTTATGCTCGTTAAAAAATAGAAAAGCGAAAAACCGAGCAGTTTTAGCGTCATAGTTCATGCTCGTTAAAAAATAAACATAAGCATTGAGCAGTGTTTTGGCGCATTCAAGCTCATTAAAAAATGAACCCATCTCGGTAAATAACCATTGTGATCGAAAATTTATTAGCCATAAAAAGCCTTGGTCGTGTTTTGCACCTGCCACCTCCATTCCATTTGGCCAATCGTTCACCTTCATATGATTGTTTACCTATTTTGAGGAACAGCTGCGAAGAGTGATTTCACTTAGCCATCCTTGTGACACTGCCGTGATTGGAAAATTCCAACCTGTACCTGGAATCTGCTGCTATCCCTGTTTATCACTCGTTCCTCAAAAGACAAGTCTTCTTTGAGCTCTTTTCTCCTGACTCGTAAAATATGAAAAGTTTGCCGAGTGTTGGCCTTCCAGCTCGTTAAAGTGACTGGAAGAGCTATCCCTCCTCTAGATTTTAATCTTTTTGGACCTGAGGGATTATTACACAAAAAGGTCGAGCGCTTGTTTTATTCGGCTCGTTAAAGTTATCAAAAATTCATCCCTTCTGTATTGTTTTATACTTTTTCGGACTTAAGGGATTAGATGACGAAAAAGGAATTTTGGAGTTAACTTTCTGTACCTTTTCAGACTCTCTAAAAATGAAAAGGACCGAGTTTTCCTTGTCGTTAGACTCGTTAAAATGATTAAATAGCGACAAACTTGTCTTTAGACGAGAACGAGTTTCCCTATCGCTAAGCTCGTTAAAACATAGCGATGGGCTTGCCCGAAGGGCAGGTTATAGAACAAGCATATGTTATCCTCCTCAAGCTTGAAAAAAATAAAGAGGTACTGGTCAGAAATGACTGGGGAAAAATTGGGAGAACCTCAAATCTTTAATGGTAGCAAGTCACTCTTGAACATGACACTTTGTCCTCCGTATCACATCGGGTTGGGTTGTTTCATTCACCGGTCTCATCACCATGGTCCTCGCCAAACCATCCACATTTAGGGTAATGCTACCGATCCATCACATCAGTGTCATTATATGTTCAAGAGATGTGTTCAAAAAGAGTCAACCATGTCCCATCCACTGCCATACATTATCCTTCATCCACCCATGATCGCCACCCTGAATTATATTTCACATATTGTTTTCACCTCCACTAAAATCATTAGCTTCGTTCCGTGTCACTGATGTGGGATTCATTAAGGCCCTCCTTTGACGGATCGCTTCTTGTCGACTTCAGCTCATTATCCAAGAAGTTAATCGAGGAACAAACCCCCCCAGTACTTTGAAGCTTGCATGCCTCAATGGCAAGTTTCTCACTTCCGGCGACAGGTATACATCAATGACCATCGACCCGAAGATTTTGCGTGGTGTTCGACGCCAAGTCCTTTATTCACACCACGTGAATTGTACTGCAGTACCTTGAGGGTCATTGTCATTATTGGTGATTCCTCTCGCGCTTGTTAACGGTTTACATTATTGACCGGTAATCAAGCGATGTCTTTCCATGTTCGACTTCAGCGCAATTCTCACATGGATCGACTTGTACTTAGAGTGAAGATCGAACGAGTTTGAAGACCCCGGATCTAGTTTCATCCATCCGGGCTGCGATATATATTCAGGATATAAAGACATTTGATATGTACATCATTACAATAGATGATCATCCTACTCAAAGGATGATAATATCAGCAGAGAATTATCAGTCTACCATCAGACGATCGTCTGTTCTATGTACCAAAATGAATTTATAAAGCTGAGCATGGGAATGCCCGCCTCAGCTAGATCATGAAAGCAGAATGAAAAATAATGCATTGTATTGTATTTTATTACAGGGCACCTCTCAGCGATTGAATGAACGTCGGATCCTCCTGATAAAGCATTTCACCTGATAAACGACCTCATACTTTAGGGGGCAACTGTTATAGAAATTTTTGTGCCTAACAGCATGAAGCATGAAATGTCAATAATCTAAGGGATCCAAAGTCCCTAAACATGTTGTTCCTACCCCTAGAGGAACAAGGTCAGCAAACCACAGCACTGAAAATCAGTTCTCCACCTGAAAACACTCAAAAACAAGCTATTTCTGGATCATGTCAGCTGCTCCACTGAGCATCTGCGCTGAATGTCAACTGCTCCACTCTGTACCTGCGCTGAATGACAAAAGCAATGAAGGCTACCTATGCTGGGCGAGATTGGCCAAGTGGCACAGTGATTCTGCAAGGTATCAAATGCCCATGAAGCCTCCAAAATGATACTTGGATCAGGGAATTCGCCTTGTGATGAGTAAGAGGATCTAGATCTCCAAGTGGAAGCAAGAGACTCCAAGTGGACTCAAGAACTGAAGAATAACTGAAGTGGGAGAGGACACTAGTCAGCTTCATGTCAGTCTCAAGCTGACTCATCCTTTCTCTAAAACTTCTATATATAGAGCTCTCTCATGAGGTCTATGGAGGCTAGAATTTTGTGCAAGTAAGGAAGTGTTGTTGGTTTGAGTATAGAACTATTGGGTGATTGCTTGAAGGAGGTGAAGAGGAGATTTCTTTCTGTTGGGAGGTGTTGCTGGATTGGGCCTATTATGGTTGTAACACTCTCAGAACTTTACTTCTTCTATTAATAAAGTATTTGAGGTTCTTCTATATGCATGTGTCTCTATGGTGAATTGATGCTTGTATATTTGATTTATTCTAATCCTTGAATCAGTTATGGATGTATGCTTCTTGTAGTTTCCTTTTCTTGTGCTTTTACAGGATCTTTGTGTAGCTGGGCCGGTGAAAGAGCAAGGAGCTAGGAGCAAGCAGCAAAGAGGGAAGATTGGATCAACCATTAGCGGAAGATAACGGTTAGTGGATCCCCTTTCTCTTCTCTCTCTCATCTCATAAAGAAGTAATCTTGAATAGCTTTGCATTAAGTTGTTGCTGAGGTACTATCACCCTTAGAGTGGGATAGGGTCATTCCGTATTGGATACTTTTCCCAACAACAAAGCCAATCAAACTCTATCTTTCTCTAAATATGCAATTTATAAACAAAGAAAAACAAGTGTTTTAGGCCTACCTTGGGTCCAATGTAATTGTGGAAGCCTCGCTCCTTTGATCCAAATGAGCTCCCTTGTAGCGAATCTACAAACACAAATAAGCACACAAATTAAATAGCACCTGAAAAGCCAAAATCATAAAGCATACTTATCATGATGATCAAGGAATTCATGAAACAAATGACATAAGACAATTTGTTGAGAAAAATGAATCTGATTGTATTAATTCAAATCAAAGGAGAACTTTACAACCTGTGCCTTGATGTTGTACAAGCTCCTCCCAAGGTCCAACAAGAAGTCTCCTCTACTTTGACAAGTTTCACTCTCTTCCCAATAAAGCCAAAAGGTATGTGATCTCTACTCTCAAGCTCAACTAGGAAGTCTCAATTCCACCAGCATTTACCCTCAAAAATTTTCAGCTTCTAACCTAGCTAGTAACCAGCCCAATGCCTTAATTTATAGTGCAATGGAGGGAAGTTACTAGGTCCTCCTTCAAAGGGATAAAGCCCTCCTTCAAAGGGATAGCTCCTCTCATCAAGGGATTAGCTCCTTCTCTTTTGGGATGCATGAAAAACCTAGGAGCGAACAATCCACGTCAAAATTCCTTCTAAAATCATCTAGAATTAACCCAAAGTGAGTTTTTTAGAATAAACTTGCGCCTTTTTTACTTTCACAGGGGTCCGCACCCACTCCTTTAGGGATAGAGCGGGCAGGTCCGCAGGTAACACGAACAGGGGGTGCGGGACCGCAGGAAATAGTGAGAGAAAGTGCGGAACCAGAACTTTAATGATAAGGTCTTTCTCTCATTTTCAAAGCTTGACATGAAGAGCTGAGGTTTGAGACTTGCTTAGGAGGACAGTATGAATGATGATAGACCCATACTGACTGCAAATAGTCATGGTGACAATATTTTGTGTAACACTCAAATTTATGATCAATGGAATAGATAGTCGGGGTTTTTAGTAGTGGCTTTCCTCAGAGAAACAATTATGCTATGTGTCTTTGATTATCTTCCTCTTGTCGATTATTGTTTTCATCAATCTATTGGTTTTCGTCATTTAAAAGAGTAGAGTAGATTCATGTCTTATGTTTTAGTACATTACATGAGTTGTGAATCTACAAGAAAATCTAAATGCTATCAAAGCTAAAGATAGTATACTAGATGAGATTTCAAAGTTTTGAGTTTTGGGTTACAAGTGAAATTTGAATTTGCAATACATACTTCAGGATTGGAAAATGGCTTTCTACGATTTAAGGCTCGAGTATGTCTTGGAAGGCAGCTCGAATTATGTAGCCTGGAAGGACAGGATGGAGGCAGTGTTGGAGGATAAGGGCCTCAAGGAATTCCTTGATCAATATTTTCCTAAGCCAGCAGAATCAGATGCACAGAATCTGGTTGAATGGAAGAAGTGTGTGGTGAAGTCAAGGCGGATAATCCTTGAGGAAGTTCAAGACCACATTGTTTCGAGTCTCCATGGGAAGGAAACTCTGTATGCTATGTGGAAATCATTGACGAACCTATTCCATAACAGCAGTGACCATAGGAAGTTAGCACTGAAAGACAAACTTCAAAAAATCAAGATGGAGAAAGGTGAGACCATTCCAAAATACTTGACCAAGTTCACTCACTGTGGTGATGAGCTTGTAAGTGTTGGAACAATCATTGCGAAGATGATATGGTGAGTCTATCTCTCCTACGCCTTCCCAGTAGTTTGAATAGCTATCAAGACTCTATCAATGAGAGGGATAAGTTTCCAGATTGGGAACAAATGTGGTCAGATTTGATGTAGGAGGAGATCAGAAGGAACGCTAGAGATGGTTCCTCATCAAAGACTAATGATGAGGAAAATTGTGCCTTAGCAGGTAAGGAAAAGGAAGGCATGCCATTCCAAATTGGATTCTTCTCATGGAGGAAAGATTAAAGACATGTTGAAAGTTAAGTGTTTTCACTGTCATGAGCTGGGACATTTTGCTATAAACTGTCTGCTCAAGAAGTCCAAGAAGAACTTCTCGGGAGGAGTAGTAGGTGAGGCTCTTGCCTCTCAATTCGAATTGGACTTTACCCTCATTGCATGCATGGTGTCATCAATGATGGGTAGTGTATGGTACCTAGACAGTGGAGCTTCATTCCACATGACTGGCAACAAGGATCTCTTCAGCGACCTGGAGGAGAAGGACCTCCAGATGCATATCGAGATGGGTGACGATGGGAGTTATAGTGCTACTAGATTGGGCACGATTACTTTTTAGAGGAAGAAAGGTGCTCCTCTCACCTTGAGAGATGTTATGTATGTGCTGGTGTTGAAGAAGAACTTAGTATTGGTCACCATGTTGAAGGATAAAGGATATGATGTGGTCTTTAGCAAAGGAAAGGTGTTCCTTCGACACATAGCCACAGCTCAGGTAAAGAAGATATGGATTTGAGTTAAGAATATCTATAAGTTTGAGGTAGAGGATTGTGCTTCTTTAAGCACGAAAGAAGAGAAGGTACAGAGCCGAGATGTTGGCAAGTTGTGGCACAAGCGAATGGGTCACTTGCATCATGGGGCTTTGAAAATCATGCAACAGATCTCTACTAGTCTTCCCAAACGTATGCTAGAGCAAGTTGATAAATGCAAGGGGTGTACTTCGGGAAAATACACCAAGGATTCCTTTCATAATAGATACAGCAGAGCAGAGGTGATTCTTGAACGAGTCCATTCAGATGTGTGTGGACCATTCTCAACAACATCCATGGCAAAACACAGGTACTATGTTATATTTGTTGACGACTTTTCTCGTAAATGTTGGATATTTTTCATGCAGAAGAAGGATCAAACTTTCAAAAAAAATTGTGAACTTAAAGCATTGGTCGAGAAAGAGTCTAGCAAGAAGTTTAAAGCTCTGAGGACTGATAATGGTGGTGAGTATGTGTCAAATGAGTTTAAGAACTTATGTTCAGCATAAGGGATTAAACAGGAGTTGACGACACCCCATAACCCACAACAAAATGGGGTGGCTGAAAGGAAGAACATAAGCATTATAGTGGCAGGACAAGCGATGTTGCATGATTAGGGACTACCAGTACAATTATGGGATGAGGCATGCAACACATCTATTGATTTGCGGAACAGAAGCCC
This sequence comes from Pinus tabuliformis, assembly GCA_031772625.1. Lineage (NCBI taxonomy): Eukaryota > Viridiplantae > Streptophyta > Pinopsida > Pinales > Pinaceae > Pinus > Pinus tabuliformis. The sequence goes on along the minus strand of CM062816.1, from coordinate 2,076,491,591 downwards.
GCATCAGATTCTTGGGATGAGTACACCAGAGGAGGCTTTCTCAGGGAAGAGACCAGATGTTGGTCACTTCAGGATTTTTGGGTCATCAATATATTTCCATGTGACCAAATATGCACGAAAGAAGCTTGAGCCAACAACAAAGTTGGGGATATTTTTGGGGTACACTGATACACCTCACAACTATTGGGTGTACCTTTCAACCAGCAGGATGACAATGGTTCGCAGGGATATCAGATTCTATGAGGAGAAGGCCATGCAATGTTCCCTTCAGAGGGAGCTTCAACTACATGTGGTTGAGGAGATTTTAGCTCCTAAGGTTGAGGAGCCTTAGATTGGTGTGGAGCAGCCACATGCAAGGGATCCGAGTGTGGATACATCCACTCAAGTAGAGTCTTCCAGAGATGGGAGAAAGTGCACCAAATAGGTTGATAAGTTATTGCACGATACGAGAGAGAATGTGGAAGCACCCACATCATAGCGCAGGCAGAGGAGATCACATGAGAGGTACACTGGATACATAGCTCTTATGAGTGGATGTGTTGAGACAAAGCCATCTTCCTTTGAGGAGGAAATGTAGCAACCGGTTTGGGTTGATTCCATGGTGGAGGAGTATGACTCCATTGTTCGTACCAGTGTTTGGGATGTGGTCCCAAGATCAGGGGACAAATCAGTGGTGAGCTCCCGGTGGCTTTACAAGGTAACGTAAGTTGCAGATGGTAGTGTGGAGAAGCATAAGTCCAGGTTTGTGGCTCGTGGCTTTTCAAAGGTAGAGGGGATTGACCATAATGAGACCTTTGCATCTGTTACAAGCTACTCATCAATCAGATCCATTTTGGCACTATCATTGCAGATGGGTTGGAAGATACATCAGATGGATGTAAATACAACCTTCCTTAATGGAATGATTGAGGAAGACGTGTACATAGAGAAACCTGAAGGTTTTGAGACCTTCAACCATGAGTCGCATGTGTGCCAGCTCAAGAGAGAGTTGTATGGGCTAAAGCAGGCACCAAGTGCTTAGTACACCAAGATCGTTTGGTACTTCATTGGGTTGGCCTTCACTAAGAGTGAAGTGGATGCGAACCTGTACCACATAGTGGTGGAAGGTAAAATTTTCATTATTGTGTTATATTTCAATGATTTTATTTTGACACGTGATGATCAGTTGATCAAGTCTTGTAAGGAGGATCTTGCAATAGGGTTTGAGATGAAGGACATGGGGCTCATGCATGACTTTCTGGGCATGGAAGTATGGCAGGGTGATGGGAAACTATTTGTGTCTCAGGGAAAGTATGCCAACAAGATACTCAGGAGGTTCTGCATGGATAGCAACAAACCCATGGAGACTCCTCTTGCAGGTAACTGGAGGAAGGAGGATGCTACTTGTTATGAAACCAACTCACAAAAAGATAGAAAATATAGATCAACAACTTCAAAATCATCCTCTTCGAGGGGGAAACCTCCTTTACATTACACAAATGAAAAATTCATGGATGATATAAATGACAAAACCTCCTTTCTATATATAGGAGTCTAAGGGGTCCCAATACAATCAGAGCCTACATAATAATAATAATGTAGGGGCATGTTGAGGCCTCGAAAATCGCTGCCACAACATTGGGGGATAACCACCCGGTCCGGACCTTAAAAGCAGCTCCTTTTCCGTTTGGTGTGGTGGCTCCGACTGTTCATCTAGGTCCAGTTACCTTCTCCCTATTGCTATTGGTTTATAATGTATCTTTAACTACCAATAGACAGGGACATCATATCACTTCTCCTTGATGATCAGACAAGAGAATGACCCTTAAGCTGATTTGGGCTCAGCCAAGCCACAACTAAAGTTTTGCCTCTTTGTGGAGAGGACTTAAAAGAATGTAGAATTTACTCTAAATGCAAGTTTATTCTATGATGTAAGCAAAAGAAACTAACCTAAATCCTATCTTAATTAGGCAGATATAGATCTAACCCAACTAAGAGCAAGATAATTAAAATATTAGGATTTAAACATGTCTTGTTTATCATGAATATCAAGTTAATGAAGTAGTTCAATTAACTGATATTATGGTTACCAAAACACATTCTATTGAGACCTTAAAACTGAAACAATAAATCAACAACATTCAGGAAGTAGTTCTCAAAATGATATTGATTATTAAATCAATAAATCTAATAATTAAACAGTAATATGTGGAAATAGTTCACAACATATTACCACTCAATAAATCAGTTTTAATAAGGTAGATTTCTGAGTAAATAGTTACTCAGAAATCAGAAATTAATCCATAAGAACAGAGATACATAATAACAAGATTGAGACAAATTACCCATATTGACAATAGTGCACAAACATGAATAAAATGACACATTCATATCACCATAAAATTAAAACTGATATTTGAAACAGTAGTATTAGAAATACCAATTTATTGCATCCATTTCTCTGTCCTTGGTCTCCAACAGGCCTTTACATTGCTTGAACTTCTGCTTTCAAAACTAGAACCACAATAGTGCAAGCTTTGTTCTTCATGCATAATTCAATATACAAAGGGAAAATCCTCAATAATCCCCAGATCTGAGATTTTTCACTCCTCTCTCCTACAACTCTAAATTCCAATTACAATAGTGCTTTCATGGAGTCTAAAATTGCAGAGGAGAGCAGCCCCTTTTACATTCTGCAATCTGTTATTTATAATATTTGTGAAGGAATTTTGGAGAGGAGAGTTTGTTGAAGAGAAACCTGCCAAATATAATTTTTAATTGCTCCTAATTCTGATCTTCAATTGCTGGAGCATTCTCATTGCTTGAAATCTTTTTCTCCATATCTTTTCCACTGTTTTTCTGCAAAAGAAATCAAAATAAATTAAAATGCAATCAAAATATCATTTCTGGCAATTAAATCAAACCCAATCAAATTCTATTTAAATAAATAATTGAAAATAAAATATAAGCTCTGTATTGATGCTTGGAATGATTTGATTGGCAAAGGATATCATTGGCCAATGGATCTGCAAATGAAATTGAAGAAAATAACTCAGAAAATTGATTTTGTTTTTCAAAATTCGAAGCCTAATCTTCTGCCTGATTTTTGACCCAATAAATGAGTAAATCTGTTAGTGAAACCTCCTCCAAAATGTTCTCCTTGAGTTTCTCTTTCCAATGAGCCGTCCTAGGCCTCATTTGGCCAAGTAAAACTCATTCTATGAGCTTCCAAAGTTGATGAGTCAAATCTAGCATGAATCTGGAAATTCTGTTGCTGGGCTAAAAAAAAATCAAAATTCTCATTAAAATTTAAATCCTAAATTAGAATTCTAATTAATTTTAAATTAATTATTAATTATAAACTAAACTAATTATTAATTAAAATTAATCTAACTAACTAATATAATTAATTATCAAATTAATCTAAATAATAATTAAATTTTAACTTAATTAATTTAATTAACTTTTATATATTAATTAAATTAATTAATATAAAATTCATTATTATAAAATATTAATTTTAATATAAAATATTATTTATAATATTATATTAATACTACTCAATCCATTTCCTTTTAACTCATTCGAATGGATGAGTTTGAAACTTAAAAATGAAAGGTAACACAACTTAAGGTAATGCACGTTAATCCCTTTGTATCGGCGAATCGGATCGGGAAGTGGTTAGTGAGGTTTTTATTATATTTCCAAAATCCCTGACCCGATATCGCATCGGAGATATGATATCGCATCGGAGATATGATGTGTGTCGGGCTTTTTTTAAAATGTCACTTGAAAATTCCCGATGCGATTAAAGCATGCGATGCGACATTTTTTTTTATTTATTATATATTTTATATTATATTGATATTTTTATGTATTGAATTTTATTTTAATTAAATTAATTATTAATTAATTTAATTAATTTAAAATTTAACATTAAATATCAATTTTATTGTGGTTTTATTTTATGAATTTTAGTTTCTAAACTACAGCTACTTGGATATTAAGGGTTTTTTAAGATTAATAATTGATTTGGAAATTAGAGTAAATTTCTTAAATCCCGATACTTAATGATTTGGCTGCATAACTAAAAATGAAAAATGTTAGTAAAAACTCGCTACAGGTTAATATTTAAAATGAATGCCTTATTGAGCTAATTTATTTACAAAATCCAATATGGTACATTTTATGCATTTTTAACCCAGACTAGATAAATGATGAGACTTCAAAGGAGTGCCATTTTCAAACCAGTTGACCAAATGAGGCAAAACAAGCGTCAATGGGAAGCATATAAAAAATCGATTCTAACAAGCAATCAAAACAAGAATCCAAAGAAAACTAAAAATTAACGAAAACGTGGGGCAATTAACTAAAAAAAATCCAAAAAGGTACTTAGCCAAAAAATTTATAGAAAGGGTCCCCATTATTCGAAGTGGACGCATCAATAATGGGGGGTGTTGTGTTTTTACCACAACAATTGGCGACACACGGGAGAAGAACCAGTTATCTCTTTTTGTTATAAATGAGATTTTCCTAAAATTAAAGTAAAAGTAATTAAAGAAGAGAAAATTTTGCGTGAAATGCTTGACTAGGTTCATTAGTCTGAATGAAAGCAAGAATCATCTAATTGTAATTTTTCTTAAAATTCCTCATACATTAAAATATTTCAAAACTCTACATCAGTCCTTAATTAGTTGTAGAGATAAAACAGGGGTCACTTTACAACTTAGCTTTTGAAATATACTCCTTTGTCATAGGTAGAGCCACTGCTGCCAGCAAACGTCTATAGTTTCGACAGGATTACCTTTTAATCATAAATTATTCAGAATCTCATCTGTCTAAGAATTATTGATCTAGAGATAAATCCATTTATATATGTATTACTTTTTTTTTTCTTTTTTTTTTTTCTTTTTTTTTTTTTTTTATTTTTTTTATTAAATCTTAAAAGCCATTGTCCTAGTATGGTAGCCAGATAGTTGACAATGCCATTCACTGGTTAAAATTGGACTGAACAAGCTGGCTCGTGATGAGACCCCTTATCTTATAATTGTTTGCAATCATAAGCCATTACCCTGGTTTGTTAGCAATGTTGGTAATGTCAGTCTATTTTCCCCTATAATCATGGTAAGCAGGCTCACGATGAGACCTCTTATCTTTTAAGTTTAAATATATTTCTGGATTATTCTCTAGAAAAATAAGACTCTTTGAGACAGGGAGAATCATTGACTCCTTAAGAGTTAAGAATGACAATTTCAGAGTTAAAGGTGCTTTGCTGTAAAGTGTCTTTACTTGGTTAAAAATAACTTTTCTTGAGTGATAATAGAACTTTGAAAGATCCTAATGAAATTTTGAAATCTCAAAATGATTACAATTTGATGAAAAAGAAATTTTCAGATTTTATGATACTTTGCCAACTTCTTTTGATTGGTAATCTCTTCCTTAAGTATGTCCACCTTTATAATAAGAAAATCAAACTTTACTAAGAGATTTAAGAAAAAGCTAATAGGTGACTATTAACAATTTTCCTCCACTATCCTGACCATTGTTAGGTAACAAGAAGACCTTCCATATAAATCACGACAAAGTCACCAAAATCAAAACTGAAAACCAAAAGAAAAGAAGTCGTATGCTAAAGTAAGAAAAGAAATCAGCAATCAATAAAAACAAATAAATCTCTAAAAATGGAAAGGAAAATCCAAGTCTCGCAAGATAAACTCAAACAAGAATGTTTTATACCAATGTCTCCAACAATATGAAGAAAAATAAAATAAGCATGTAATAATTCCTTCTTATGTTGAGATTTAGAAATACATACCTTGCAGAGTTGTGAATGCTTTAGGCTTTTAGATAACAGTGATCGTAAAATTCAGCCACAATAAATAATTTCTGTTTGATATAAGTCTTCTTGTTCCCAAGCATCATCTTAATCATTTTCTAAAGGAATGCTTAAAGAAACAGATTAAAGGTTCAGAAACTTCCTGGTGTAGTTGTTTCGATGAAGATTATCGTTGCTTATTGAAATAAAGCCAGAAGAAGAGTATGGACTTTGAAAATATGATTCGGCAGAAGATTGAAAAATTTTGTGAAGAGCTGCAAAACAGAGTTTTGTATCAGCATAAAAAAAACAAAAATGAAACTATAATGATGAAATGGAAATTAATGAAAATGGGCACATGAATCTTACCATTGGATAATTGCTTTTGATCTTACTTGAAAGGTATCAATTTCTCCAAACTAGCTGATTCCTTATTTTAATTATCATTAAAAACATGAAGAAATCCCACTAACCAAAATCCTATAACCCAAAATCATTATTTATTTTATTTAAACTAAAGCAAGCAGTAAAATGTCAAAATAGAATGCTTAGTGTTCAAGGGAATTGAAATTAAAACAAATGCATCAGAAATGAGAATGAGAATTTGCAGTAATGACTTATTCCTCAAAATATTATAAGTTTCATATAAACTCCATGATTTGATCAATTGTCCAGAATCAAGACCAAATCCAAAATATGAAGATAGAGGTCTTGAATTCCATTTTTAATTGTGGAATTATATATTTAAAACTAAAATGTATGAGAAATTGAAATAATTTGGATATGTTGTAAATTGGTCATTAACTGCTTTCTTACCATAGTGGTTATCCAAGCTCGCTTTTAAAATAACACATTGCCGTATCGGATGATTCACATAACATGTTTCTTCACCATGCTTCAAATTTAATTTGCAGAACTTCACCTTTATTGCTATGTCATATATCGATTAAATGTTAATGGCTCAAAGGCATGCATTGGAAGTTCTTGCATCAAAGGTTGCAATGGCGAATTGCCGATATGAAAATATGCGATGAGAAGTTGTGTTATGAGATAGAGCGATCGTATCATTAAAGAAAAATTAAATCAGGGATCGGGGACAGTTATGTCACAAATTACACATCGCACACCATATCTTGCGATTTGTACTTTGGACATCGCGCATTGCAGATTCAGAATAATGATATGGCCATAAATAAAAATGCAAGGAAGCGATTGCGATATCGGCGATGCGATGGATGACATAACTAATCGGCGATCGGTAATCTTAAGCACTCGATCTCACACAATATGATTCTTGCGATGCCGATGTGCGATGAATATCGTAGCTAATCGGCGATCGGCAATCGGCGCAATCGGAAATCTTGAGCACATGATGCAACCATTCTCGATACGCCGACATGCGATGAAAAGTGGACCCGATGACTTTATGATGAAAATTTGATAACATATCGGATCCGAGACATCGGCCCTTTAAAATTTATGCTCTTACCATTATTGCGATTGAACGGACGCGATATTTTATGAATTTGATTTGAGTTTCATATCGGGTCCGGAATTATGTAGTCATCGCAATATCGGTAAAGTCGATTATCGGAGATCGGCGATTCATATTCATGGAAGTATACTTCACTTGGAAAGCTTCGATATGCGAAATGCAATATGACATATGAGCAAGATAATACATCGGAGGTCTTTGATGAACAATTTGTGATCAAAAGAAATACTAAGAACTACTTCCGATGAAATGTTGTGATGCGAATGGTCTTATGATATTTCTTGAAATTTCAATTGGGTTTTCTAATGAATGAAAGCAAAGCTAAAAAAAAAAAATGCTTAAAATCTAATGAATCAGAATTGAATTTCCTCGAACGTGTTTGCAAATTTAAAATGAGTTTGTTGCTTACTTCAGATTTTGAAAAGAAATAAAAACCTGCAAATAAAACAGAACACAAATCAAAAATAAACTAAGGAAAAGAGAAACTAATAAGAGATGAGAACAAAGTTGTAAATGCGTACCTGGAAGGAATTTGTTTGTAAATCTTACCTTATAATCTTCAAATTCTTCCTTTGATTAAAATCATCTCATTATTTATTCTAAATCTAAGTGTGCAATCAGCCTAAATGAAATCAATCATTCATGTTCATGGAATATAAAATTTACCAGAAATAAATATGAAACTATGCTTCCCTTTCGAAGTGAAGTAACAATTTATTACCTCTGCTCATTCCGAATTAATCTTGAGAAAAATTTGAATTGTTATAGTGACTTTTTAATAATGCCTTTAGTAAATAAACATGATGCATTTTACAGCATCAGATAATAAACTAAAGATTAGAATGAGATTAAGTCACTTAATTGTAAAAAAAATATCAAAGCAGATTTAAATGTGTGCACTCTGGCAAAATGGGCATCCTTAAGATCAGCTTTTAGCAAATTCCGAGGAATATAATATGAACTTCATATGATTGCCGTGAAAGGTTAAATTGACTGATAATGATTGAATTAGAATTAGGCTTATCATAGTCAATCATACATCTCATAGGATAATGGGATCATGAAGCTTTTATATTCTCAAATCCTTACCATAGAAATTTCAAAAGAAAATCTTAGAAGGAAATCTCGAAATGAAGAAAAGTGGCTTTGAGGCCATTGATGCCAAGTGCAACCTCAATTGAATTTAATCAAGACATTATTCAAAATAAGCAGAGCTAAGGTATTGCTGCAAGAAATTTTAAAAGGCAAGCAAGAATTAAAACTTTCTGATAAGGAGAAAATGTTTCAGTGAACATACATGAGATTGGCTGATTGCTTTGTTTTATTTTTAATCTACAGAGCTGTTGAAAATAAATTAACTACATAAAACAAACTAACTAAATTAATTCTACTCCTATTCTAACCATATACATGAAAATGACTAGGTATAGTCATATTTCCAGTGTAGCCATTTTCTCATTTTTATTCCCGCGTTTATGTACAGTTCAAATGTTAGTAATAAAAATACAGATTTGACTAAACTAAGGAAAATAAATATGAAATCAGAATGTACAGTTATTGTTAGGAACTTAATTAAAATCTCTTTCTCCTGAAATTTCCTTTCCAATTGACTACCAATTGGATCATAAAAATCTGGATGGATTTCTATTAAGGATTGAGAAATGTTCAAAGGAAAAGATAACAGGCCATATTGTGAAGATGAATTTTTAGATTCTTTGACCTGAAAAAATTTGTTAGTGTTATGTACAAATGTTAAATCATTGAAAAATTTCCTTGAAGGAAAAATTTCCAAATAATTTTCAAATGAGTCAATGAAAAATGGATGGAAGCCTTTCAAATAAAATGGCAATTTATTAATTGAATTGAATTGCTGGCCAGATTGCAAAAATACATTCTCTCGTTGATATTGCCTTTGAGAAGATAGAAGCTTTTGATAAGCAATGAACATCGATTGATATTGGCGTGTTAACAGCTCTTGATGTTCATGGTTATAATATGAAACTTCAATTTCCCAATAAAGCAATTCATCAATTGAGTATTTGACAGTAAGGTGTTTAATATGCCAGCGAAAAGTGTGAAAATTTTGCAAAATAAAATCAGAAAATAAATCTAAGTTTAAACAAAATAGTTGTGAAAGAAAAACTAAAATGAAATCACTATTTGTACAACTAATAATACAGCACAATTGGGATTGATTTGAAATGATTTCGTTTTCACAAGGATTGGCCAGAATTATGGAATTTGAATAATTTCGAATTCCAACTTGTGAAATAGAAAACGAATTATGATTATGAATAGGAATGAGAGTTTTATCCTCATATGAATCATAAATTGGAATGATTTCTTGAATGGTGAAATCATGAAGATAATTTGCTGCTCTAAAATGAGGATTAGTTGAGATAATTCCTAAATTGAAGCGTTTTTCATCCTCAGATGTTATTTGAATTTTATTAAGAGGATTCTCTTGAGAAAAATTGAAATCAACATCCTCAATATCAGAGTAATCATTGTTACGCAGTAATTTATCACTGCCTTCCTGTCAGTCACCCTGCTGTGTCCAGAAGTTATAATCACAAAGTGTTTTGTCCCTAAACTGGCCTGAAAACCCATTTTTCCAAAGTTTTATGCATCAGCGCCTCTGTTCCGAAAATATCCGCGATGACAGGCGCCTCCCAGTGTATTTCGTGCGCTGTCATCGCGGAAGAACATCACTTTTCCGCGATGATGAACAGCGCGCCTTTCCCGTGTTCTTCCGCGCTGACGCGACCTCTTTAGTTATTGATGTGCGCTGCCAGCGCGGCAGTTTCCTCATAATCCGCGCTGATCCAGTTTAGGCGAATTTGTTCAAACAGCCAGCCTTCCAGATTACTCCAGGTCTGGTTGTTAGCCTTGTGATTGTCGCCTCCCTTCTATGGCATGTCTGTTCGACTCTTTGCAACAGCTCCCCTTGAAGATAAGCTCATCCTTCCACCTTTTTAGGAGACTCCTTCTCCTATATAAACCCTCACCATTACCATGAGCAAGCTAGTTGGAACTAATTAGACTTAGCTGTGAATAGCTTGGATTGTACAGAGCTTATAGTGCTCAGCTTGCTCCTATAGGTTTGGTGTGTTAGGTGTGGAAGTGATTGATTGCTTGGGGAAGGTTGTTTGTGACATTTGTGAGAGAGAGAGAATCCTTTGTCTTGGGAGAAACATCCTCAAAGGTGAATGCTTGAGATACATGCTGACTGATCCCTCCGGAGAAGTTTATCGACGTCAGAACATTTGGTTGTATTCTTCTCTATTCTGATTAATAATAGATGACTGCTATTATTGTTCCATTCTCGTTTGTTTATGCAATGGATAAATGTGAATTATGTCTTTTCTGACTGACATATGGTTACTTTACTAGATTTCACGCTTGCGTTTGCTCTCTCTTCGTGTGTGCAGGTGTCCGTTCGTGGGGATCACGGAGGACTGTGACCAGCAGTAGCGAAGGAACGAAGTCAACATCTCTTCGACAAACGACAGCGCCGGAATCCAAGTAGGTGCTCTTTACTTCTTGTTTAATTGTAACTAGGAGCATGTGTGGCAGCATTGTGTGATTGTTGCTAGACCCCTGTTGGGCTAGTAGGGATCGCCTCTATCCGTAGAGGGGATTTACCTTTCCAACAATTTGGCGACTCCGCTGGGGATCAGCCTTATTGTCTTTTGAGTCCACCCTTGTGTTTGGTTTTTGTTTGACCTCTTTTCGAGTTTTGGGATTGTCTTAGTTGCTGTGAACTTTCTGGGTACTCCTGGGAAGCATTTCCATTGTTTGAAAACCTCTGGTTTTGGTTTGGGAAGTTTTTATTTTTGGCTCTCTTTGTTTTTACTCTCAGCGCGTTTTATTTAAGAACAGTCGCGCTGATATCGCGGCCCTGTTCTTTGGTTTTTTCCTTCATCGCGCCTGTACGTCTAACAGCCGCGCTGACCTCGTTTTCACGGGCAGCGCGCTTTATGCGTGTTCTTCCGCGCTGACATCGCGTCCCATCTTCTTTGTGACTTTTGTCATCGCGCCTGTAGGCCTAATACCCGCGCTGACCTCGTTTTCAAGGGCAGCGCGCTTTATCCGTGTCCTTCCGCGCTGACATCGCGCTCTCTCTTCTTTGTGATTTCTGTCATCGCGTCTGTGTGCCTTACATCCGCGCTGACCTCGTTTGCTCTAGGGCAGCGCGCTTATTCCCTATCTTTCCGCGCTGACAGCGCAAAGTTGCTGAAGGCTTCTTCCGATCAGCGCCAAGTTGCTGAAGACCACCCGCGCTGAGGCAGAAAAACTCTTCTTGACCAAATTAGCCCCCTGAACCTCTTGCTGTGACTTTCCCTTTCTCTTTCCACTTGTCCAGTGACTTGTTTTTCACTGTTTGAACTCTGAATTGTTTGATTACGAAGCTTGGCCTTATAGGTTTTCGCTTTGCTTGGTTTTGAGTTTGCAAACACCTCCCCTCCTCGCTGCTTGGTTCGTGTTTTCACCCGTGCTTTTGCAATTACTGGATTGTGTTGAGTCTCTAATCGACTGGTTGTGACTTTGGTCCGTCGGATGTTTGCTTTTCTCTATTGATTTCGCGCTTTATACCCTAGGGCATCTAGTGGCTGTGCGTGTGTCAAGCCTCCCGTCAGGATCTCTGTTTGTTTGATTGACCAGCTCATTCTTGACTTGTTGATTGCTTTTGTTCAGTGATTGTTAGAGTGTTTTGGGTCCGGCTTCCAAGCGGTCTTTTCGCTTCCTCCTCGCTTGCAATCCTTGCTTGTTTTGCAGAGCTTAGATCACATAGCTCGTGCATTGCTTTGTTTCCTTTTGATTTCGAAACTTTGGTTGAGTGTTTCGGGAACTTTGTGTGCTCTCATTAAGTAGTTTACTTGGTGTTCAGGTTCCTCCAAATTCCTTTAGGTGCTTTATGTCATTGAAAATAAATCGAATTGGTAGCTTGTTTTAAAATTCGAAAAGGAAAAGAACGTTTCGTTGATTTACATTTTCAAAAAGAAAAGTTTCCTTTCCTTGCCTTAGTTGCATTTAGCTACTTGTTTGTTTGTTTCGGTTTGGAAAATTCTTCGCTCTCCCGTAGCTAGAGTCCATCGAACGAAACGAATCTTCTTTTCGCATATAGATTGCATCTAAGTAATTGTGAGCGAACATACGATAGAGCTTGAAATCGAAACTTAATCTCAAGATCAACTATAAAACGAACCAAATGAATCTAAAAACGCATTGGAACTAAACGCAAATATTTAGAGGTCTAGGTTAGAGACGTGTTCCGGCGTCTTAAAACATAGTCACTGTTGTTTCACATTAGGTTGGGTGATTCCTCCTTCTGTGACTCGATAGTGGTCTAATACGGACTGCGCTCCCACGTACCGTCGAGTATATAGGGAGACCCCACTAGGCTTTTATCCTTTATCCACAGGAAGCCAAGTCGGCCGCCCTACAATTCGCAATGCAGTGAACACAGCATTCACGAAGATTGACCACCCGTACCCTAAAAAGTATTCTGTGGTTTTGCGAAAAGTTTGGCACACCCTCTACCTAGAATTCCAGAGCAGTCACTTTTGATCCTTTTCGGACTCCCTAAACGAAAAGGTGCCTGTGAGCGTCTTGTCACTTCGTGCTCATTAAACATTCGAAGGAGACTGGAGTCATCTTTTGTCCTTTTCTCGACTCCTGAAATATGAAAAGGTCGAGTCAGGTTCTTGCGTCTTAAAATTAATTTGGCCTCGATAACATTACCCTTTCTAGGTCTTGTGTGCGATAGTTTTGAGTAGAGTTTTATCGGTAGTTTCCTTTAGGAGTTCTAAGGGGTCTGGTCATCCTGGCTGACCCATCAACCCCTCGTCCAAGTGATCAAAGTTCTCCATCCTCTGTTGCCTCCGAGGTACCAGTTGTAAGCGGCACTCTTCCTATTGTTCCGAGTGTCCAGCCTATCAACGTACGTGCCCCGGGCAATCCAGATTACCTAGAGGATTGGAATCCCGTCTGGGAAGAGGATTGGGATACCCCCCAAACCCCTCGTACCCCGTTGAATATGTCATCTCCCATGGAGGGGGCAGCTTCCAGCACGGGTGAGACATCCGCAGTCACAGACGTCGAGACACCCGCGGTCACAGACATTGAAACCCCGATCCCGTCTTCTTCTCCCCTCCCTCCGCGATATCAATCGCTCAGGGATAGATATGATGCTAGAACAACTTCTACCACCATATGGGATCCTAGTCTCGCTGCCTCTATTGGCCCTTTTGTTTCGCAGCCTCTTTTTCCGCCCCTCACGTCAGAACTCAACCCGATCGTCACCTCAGTTCCCACTCAACCTACTGTTTGTATAGCACGTCCGACTCCGCCCATCAGTGTTGTACCAGCTTCCTCGTCTGAAGTCCCTCAAGCTGGTTCTTTTGTTGGAGGAATTCCAGGATCAGGACCGTATGATGCTTATGGGGAACCCATAACGGACCCAGATTACGATGGTCCCGTCTTCTACTTCGATGAAAATGGTGAGTTCCTCGAGGAAATCTCAAGTCTCCCTCATCGCCCTTTTGAAGAAAACGAGGAATCTTTGAATGTATGGCATAATGATACCACTAGATACTTTGGAAACCGAGATCCTCCTCGGCAGCCCATAGGACCACCCAATCAAGGCCCGCCATTTCATGGACAGAACCCTCAGGGGCAACCACTGTATGGCCCGCCTGACCCAGGATCATCTGGGCACCCGCAAGGTCAACCTTACCAGGAACAACCCATGGGTATTGGAGGTCCGCCGTATTCATATCAGAATCAACCTATTGGGCAACCGGAGCAACCGTATGCTCAACCAAACCAGCCTGGTTTCCAACAAGGGTACCCCTCTGGACAAACTGGCTCAGTCTACAATCCTTCAAATCAACCAGCCGTCCAGCAAGGGCATCCCCTGGGGCAGGGTGCGCAACCCCACGTTCAACAGGGCCAACCTGTCCCTCAAATCACAAACCCTCCTGGGCAAGGGGGGCAACCTGCTTTTCAGCCAGGCCTACCTGCCCAACCCATATACAAGGGAGGGCAGCAAACCCAACCCTCTCACCAACCCAGTCACGGTGGGGGACAAACGGGCCAACCGTCTATACAGCCAAATCAACCCGGAACCTACCCTCATCGTCAACCTGGACAAGCTGGTCCACCTCGACGTCAACCAGCTATCCAACCAATTAGACCACCCGTTCCACGAAGACAACCCTTGGTGGCACAGGGACAACCTGGCACCCAGCAAGGATATCCTGCTGGCCAACCAGGTCCACCTCGAATCCGACCAAGTCAACCTTCGGGACGTATGGCTCAACCCCAACCGGTTCAAGGACACTACTCTGGGCCTCAGACTCAAACAGGTTATCAACCTTCGTACCAAACGCAGCCTGCTTACCAAGCTCCGTATGGGACCCAGCAGTCGCATGGCTACCAGCAACCCCAGGGGCAAAATCAGTACGCTCCGTATCAAAATTATCAGCAACCACAGGTCACTCCCTATCAAAATTATCAATACGGTCAACCTAGTGGATATACTGCTAATTCCTGGGGAGCTGGGGGGCAGACACAAGGACAGCCATCCCCTCATGGACAAACCTCCTATGTACCAGGTCCCTTTGGACCGGGTCCATCAGGACAAAATTCCTACGCGCCAGGTCCCTTTGGGCCGGGCCCGTCCGGACAAAATTCATGGGGGCAACCTCAATCTGGATGGAACCCTAATACCGCCTCCAACCCGCAGCCACAGATGTCTTTCAACCCGCAATTACCATTTTTAGCTACGTTGGAACTGCCTGATGTGTCCAAATTAACAAACGATCCCATCTTGCATAACTCATATTGGCCACCAGTTCCAACCAAGATACCAGGAGACTGTCCAAAATTCGACGGCAAAGCCGGAGAAGACCCTCAGGCCCACGTAATGACTGATCACCTTTGGTGCTCATCTAACTCTTGGCTTGATGATTCTATCCGCCTTCGCCTCTTCCAGAGGACTCTCACTGGCTCGGCCGCAAAATGGTATATTGAACTCAACCGCGGCATGTTTTCAGACTTCAATTCGTTGGCTATGGCCTTTCTCACTCACTTTCAGTTACCCATTCGGTACGAGACTGGGACTAATTTACTCACGTCTCTGAAACAAACGACCGCGACGCACATCTCCGATCATATACATGAATGGAGAAGGCGCCGTCGTTTGATTAAATTCTGGATTCCCGATCAACTCCTAACCGACTGGTTTACCACGTCCTTTGTTCCTAAAATTGCCAAAGACATTGCAATGGGCGCGTGTGTAACTGAAGAGCAAGCAATCGCGCGAGCTCAATACCTTGACTTAGTATACTCTCAGTCAGGTACTTTGTATGACTATCTGCCAGACGCCCCGAGGCACGGGCAAACCAAAGCTCCACCGAAACCTTCTGTTGATGGAGTTATTGGTTCCGTGAATTCATCTAGTAAGAAATCAACCGCGAACTCTGGGAAGCAGAAGCAAAACTCCTCTAACGAGAATGCTTCTCAGAGCCCATCCATTCCTGGGAATACCTCTGAGGTAAATGCCGTCCAGTCCACCGCGGCAGACAAATCCTCAAAAGGAAAGAAGAAAGGAAAGGCCAAAGAAAAATCCGGCCAACCTAAGCAGAACCCTCCTAAACCTCCCTCTGAGGAAGGAGCCAAACGGAAGCCTAAGTATCCTTGTCTTATTTGCGAGGAGGATCACTACACCAAAGATTGCCCTAGGCGGTCCGAGGTCAGTCGGCTTTTGAAAGGTGCTTCAGGATCTCCTGCCGTGCTCAAAGAACCTTTCCCATCCCAGCAAACTCATCAGGTGGCAGACCCTTCACAATCCTCTTCCTTTGGTTCTCAAGTGTTCATGGCTGGAACCATTCTCGTCCATGTCACGACTCGAACAAAAGATTATCCATCTTCCGCCGGGAAGGAGCCAGAAGTCCCCTCCAGCGCTCCTACGTCCAATTCTGGCCCTCTTCACATTGAGCGGCCCAGCACCGAGACGATCCCCCGACCCCCTCCCAAAGGTGTACTCAGGAAGTCATCTTATAACCCCAATGCTCGTGCCGCGCAGCATTATAGCATTGTCGAGGACTTAGCTCAGGCTCCGTCTGCTATGTCCGCGTTAGAAGTCCTCCAGAGTTGCCCCTCCCAGAGGAAGTCCCTGCTATCAGCGATTGGTGGCATCGACCCGGCAGATTCGGATCTATTTTCTTTTGACCTCGAAGGTTTCACACAGAGATTGCCTCATCAGGTGGCTTTCCTTATACAAGTCCTCATCAAAGGCAAGACGATTCACCGCACTGTCATTGATGAAGGAGCCTCAACTTGCATTATGTCGCTCGCTTGTTGGAAGGCTATCGGTTCACCTGCTCTGAGCCAGTCTCCCACCACCCTAGAGGCTTTCGATGGAAGAGAATCTCGTCCACACGGTATCCTCCCACGCTTGCCTATCTCTTTAGAAGGGAAAACAGTAGAAGTCGAGGTTGAAGTCGTTGACGCTAATCTCACTTACAACCTCCTCCTAGGACGCAGCTGGACTTATGCCATGCAAGCCGTGGCTTCCTCCTTATTTCGTGTCGTTCGCTTTCCCCATCAAGGGAAAATTGTCACAGTCGACCAGCTGTCCTTCTTTGCTTCCTCTTCTGAAGGAAATGTACCATTCGTGGAGCATACCTCCAACTCGTTAGTGAGTGTGGGTGCCGGATTATTTAAAGATCCCTCTTTAATGGGAGTCTTTCCCCTCCCACCTCCGAACCTCGCCTCTGTGAACATGATCATAGCACATACTGATCCATGGGTTCTCCCTCTCGTGCATCACGAAGATTCCTGGGGCGAGATGATGCCGTTGAGTCCCGCCGAACTCAACTACATCGAGATAGTTGCTGCATCGGCTTCAACCCCCGAACCTGCTCATCCAAGCAGTGTTCCCGACTCACCTGCCACCTTCCCCTGGTTGGGAGAAAAAGCCACTTCGGATCCTCTGAAGGAATCATTCCCCTCCGATGAGGCTATCATCGAGACTATGTCTCCCGAAGAGCTCCCTTGGTCAGATCACCACCATCGCTCTTCGTTTCTCCCTCCCTATTCGGAAATGGCCACGTGTCTCGATAAGTTTGCTTCATGTCTCCCATCTATCCCTCTCCAAACGCCTATTCAGTTATATCAAGTGTCTTCGGAGGGTAACATGGGTAACATTACGCAGACTTTGGCTATCGACATCTCTGTCAAAACAGGGGTTGTCGAGAATATTCACATTGGAGTCACATGTACTCCCGAGGAAATTCAACTTTATAAAGACCTATTTCGTGAATTTCGTGATGTTTTCGCATGGTCTTACGAAGAAATGCCCGGCATTGACCCGAGTATCGTAGAGCACGAAATCCCTACCTACCCCGGTGCTAAACCTGTTCGCCAGCGTTTACGCCCAGTGCACCCTCGAAAGGCCGCGACCATCAAGGCCGAAGTTGAAAAACTTTTTAGAGCTGGTTTCATTTACGCCATTCCCCTCACGGACTGGGTATCAAACATAGTACCTGTCAACAAAAAGCAGGGCACTATTAGGGTTTGTGTTGACTATCGCGATATCAATCGCGCCTGTCCAAAGGATAATTTTCCTACGCCTTTTATCGATCAGCTTATCGACGATTGCGCAGGAAGCGAAATCTACTCGTTCATGGACGGCTTTTCTGGTTACAACCAGATCAACATAGCCCCCGCAGACCAGCACAAAACTGCTTTCATTTGTCCTTGGGGCACCTTTGCTTACAAGAAGCTACCTTTCGGTCTTAAAAATGCCGGCGCCACCTTCCAGCGTGCGATGTCGTATGCTTTTCATGATATTCGACACATCGTACAACCTTACCTGGATGACCTACCTGCTCATTCAGCTAAACGACAAGACCATCCGTCACATTTACGCGAAATCTTTCTTCGTTGTCGACACTACCGTATTCGACTCAATCCGCATAAGTGTGTCTTCTGCATCGAATCTGGCCGACTTCTCGGGTTTATCGTCTCCCGGGAGGGCATCCGTTTGGATCCCCTTAAAGTCGAGGCCATCGTGAATCTTCCTCCCCCTGCCACTCTACAGCAGTTACAAAGCTTGCAGGGAAAAGCCAATTTTCTTAGACGGTTCATACCCAATTATGCCGAGGTGGCCAAGGGTTTCACACGATTACTAAAGCGAGACACGCCTTTTCGATGGGACGCTATCGCTCAACAATCTTTCGAGCGCCTTAAAGACCTCCTGGTCTCAGCTCCGCTCCTAAGACCTCCGAATGATCACCGTGACTACACCCTTTATCTGGCCGCTGCCGATGCCACCATCGGCATGGTTTTGGTGCAAGACGACGACGACGGCACTGAGCACGTTGTATACTACCTTAGTCGCAACCTTCTGGATACGGAAACTCGCTATGCATATGTCGAGAAGTTGGCACTGGCCGCGGTATGCGCCGTACAACGTTTCCGTCATTACATCCTATTGCGCACAACGACTGTGATCTCTGATTGCAACCCCGTGACCTATATTTTGTCACGTCAATTGCTGGGGGGCAAATACTCAAAGTGGATCGTCATCCTCCAAGAGTTCGACTTGGAATTTACTGCCACCAAGTCCAAGAAATCACTGGTCTTTGCTGAACTGCTCTGCTCCTTGCCCTCTCCGTCTGCACCATCTCATTCCGAGGAGCAGATTCCGGATGAAACCTTATTTCTTATCAGCACTCTCGACCCATGGTACGGGGACATCATTGTATACTTACAAACGTCTTCGTTTCGTCCCAACATATCGAAAGATGCTCGGCGACGGATTCGTCACCAAGCTCAACCATATCGTATTTTGGGCGACACCCTGTACCGCCTCGGCGTCGATTCTATTCTTCGCCGATGCTTAACCCTCAAGGAAGCTGAGCGAGTCATGAATGACTGCCACTCCGGCGCTTGTGGCGGTCATATGTCCGGATATGCTACCGCTCAAAAAATCCTCCGCGCTGGTTATTTCTGGCCTTCCATATTCAAGGATTGCATCCTTGCAGTACGCGCATGCCACGAGTGCCAGGTTTACCACCGGAAGATGCGTGCACCTGTTGCACCACTGCACCCTGTCGTAACCGTCGGTCCCTTTGCCAAATGGGGCATCGATTATACGTCCTGTAACCCTCGTTCGGCCGGGGGGCATGGGTACGTTATCGTTGCCGTGGATTATTTCACCAAGTGGGCCGAAGCGATGCCTACACTAAACGAGGACGGTCACACAGCGGCGCAGTTTTTGTTCAATCATATCATCACCCGCTTCGGAGTCCCTCAGGCCATTGTTACAGATCACGGAAAGCATTTCCGAAATCATATGATGACAGAGTTAACAAACCAGCTAGGCTTGCGGCAGGATAGTTCGTCACCGTACTACCCTCAATCTAACGGTCAAGTCGAAGCCGTGAACAAAGTTTTGATCACCATGCTTCAACGCACCGTCAACACACACAAGTCGAACTGGCATCTAATGCTCTTCCCGGCCTTGTGGGCCTACCGGACTTCTGTGAAGGATGCCACCGGTTTCACCCCGTTTCAACTGGTCTATGGACTGGAGGCTACCCTTCCCGTCGAATGCGAAATTCCTTCATTAAAATTAGCTGTCGAGTTACTTCCCAACACCACTCCGGTGGAGGAACGACTTCTGTACCTAGAGCGGTTAGACGAGACTCGTCGTTTGGCCTCTCTGGCTATCGAAGCACAAAAGAAGAGAGTCAAAGCTCACTTCGATCAGAATATTCATCCCCGTTCCTTTGTTGAGGGAGATTTAGTACTGCTCTATGATCAAGCTAAGGATAAGCTGGGGGCAGGAAAACTCGAATCCATGTGGTTAGGTCCCTATATTGTGAAGCGTGTTTTACAAAAGGGCGCATATGAGCTGATTGACTATGAGGGAAATCCTCTTGACAAGCCCCGTAATGGGCTGTATCTGAAAAAGTATTATGCATAGTTGCTCACGTTCACTTTGTACATACGTGTGTTTTGAGTTTCTTTAGTGCGTAAATTTCTTTTGCTTTGGTTTGAAGGCGTGCTTTGCCCCTTATTATGCTCTCTCTTTCCTGCGCAGATGTCTCGTACCCCTTATGTTGGTTTCGCTGATGGTGCCTGCCATAGCACTTGTAATTTGTCTTCGGCAGCGTGGGTGATCTACGATCCTCACGGAGAGTTGTTAGACCTTCAGGGTGTCTGCCTAGGTCGTACCACTAACAACGTTGCCGAGTACAGCGCTGTAATTGAATTACTTGCCGAAGAAGTTGACCTCGGAATCCGAGAACTAGTGGTAAACCTGGACTCCCAGCTAGTTGTCCATCAACTCAACGGACGATATTCCGTCAGAGACCAACGCATATTAAGGTTGTACCTACGTGTAAGATTATTGGAACGGAATTTTGACTACATTACATATCAGCACATTCCAAGACGATTAAATACGTTATCTGATGCATTGGCAAATCGTGTGTTGGATAGACATTTGCGTAACCGATAACCATCATACAAGAAAACATAGACAGCATAGTAAGACCATAAGCATATGTAAATAAATCATAGTTTGTATGTGTGTGTTTTAAGCTTGCATCAAACATATAAAATCCATGAGTCGAGTGTCGTGCAAGTTCATACATAAGATCACAAAATGTACTGGACAGACGCATAACACAAAATAACACATCATCATATGTAACAAACGACTCATCCAAAATCGGTATGTATATATATATATATCGTACGGCGCACTAAGGCGCTCAAAAATAGAAGTACATGTCCCAAAATCTCAAATACATCTGAGCCATAATGTCTCAAAAATGAACAATGGAAATGAAACCTAGGTGACTAATCAGCTGGATGGTGCTCTCTGTAGTACACAGCGGCTCGTGCCACCCGCCTCAGAAGGCGGTGCACCCTGGGTTCCACCCCCACTGTGTGGATCTGATGTGCCACAGGGACCTCCTCGACCCCCTGGTAATCCGGCACCCCCTCCAGTAAACCCTCAAGGTTGCTGGCCACGGTCTCTGTTGTGTCAGCACCTGGAGGGGCCAAGGCCAAGACTCCGGCTCCCGGACCCTCCCTCCGCGCCGTGGCAGCCAGCCCGATAGGTCTAGTAGGCCCCACATCTGCACAGCAAGACATTTATTAGGACATGTACGTAAAAATCAAAAAACAATACAAAACTCAAAAGACAAAGTGTCATACCTGCGTCATCCCACTGTTCGCCCGGAGGCAGCACTAGATCAGGATCATTACGGAAATCCAACCCCGCGTATGGCCAATCCTGGACAAAGATCTCCTGCTGATCCAGCCAGTCTCTGAAAAATGCCCCCCAGCTGTGAGGACGGCCGCCACCCCCACGTGGCATGATCCGAGCCCACCGCGTAGCCCTCGTCTCCGGGGAGTCCTGGGGGCATCCACCGCCATAGATTGCAGCCTCATGGCTGGTACTCGCTCCAGAATGAGCGGGACCAGGATCGACCCATAGCCGAACTGCTTCGACTCTCCACGACGACAGTTGCCCAACTGCCTCTTCATGTTGTTGCACACTGTTGTGCACCAATCGAACACTGTAGGTTCGAGGCATTCCAAAGCTAACAGTAGGTGGGCCTTCGAGGCCTCATGGTTGGCCATGCTGCCCGCTGCCCGGGTCACCATGAACAGGATGGTGCGCAGCACGATGTCTCTCACAGAGGGGATCGAGCATTTCCCGCTCCGTGTCTTTACCGCCCCTGGGCAAACCTGCTCCATCAAAGTATCCAGAGTACCACCGCCAGGTCGCTGCCCCTCCAGGATGGGCCTCGCACCTCGGCGCGACAACCCGGTCAAAAAGAAAATGTCCATGTGGTCGAACTCGATGTCATGACCACGAATCGTGAACTTCTGGTCCACTGGGTTCCAGGCTCTGATCAGCAGCTCTAGCAGGTCATGCTGGGCCCTCAAGCGCGGCGTGAGGAAGAACTTCATGAATCCGCATGCCCGCATGGCATTGCAGCAATTCACGTCTGCCCAAGCAGCCACATCTTCGACGTCATGAACTCGTTCTTGCCACTGAAAAGCCATAATCACCTGCACAAGCCATAAAAATCAATTAGAAATGCTCCCTTTGAAAAATTCACGTTCATTTATTAAAAACAAAATTTTTCTGCGCCAGCGCGGCTGTTTCTAAAACAGTCGCGCTGACAATGGCAGCCCTGTGCAAAAAATCCGGGGTCAGCGCGGAAGAACACGCCTTTTCCGCGCTGACCCGAAATTGGCCAAGTTGGATATTTTTCGGTTAGCGCGACCCCGTGGGTGATTTCCGCGCTGACCGAGAGCGCATCCATGCAAACAAAAAATGCCCAAATGGGCCAAATTCACCGTTAAAAACTTCCTACAATGAACCAAAATGCAGGGCAATGAGATGAGGACCTACCTGGAGGAAACGGATCTGGAAATGGTCTCCGGATGAGCTGGGAATCGCTCCGTCAAATTTTGGCCTTCTCCACGTTCTTCACGCTCCAAATAGTGAAATGGTAAAAATGTTTTGTTACCCCCCCTATTTATAGTAAAAAATCCTAAATTACCATATTTTGTGGGTTTTTTGCCATTTTTAGCCATGAAACTAGCCCTGATTTTTGTTCCGAGCATGATTTAATGTGTTTTTACATGTATCGAATGGATTTATGCGGGTATTGCCTTTGTGCAGGTACAGGTATAGCAGCTTGGTCGTGACGAATCATATGATCCCCAATGTCGTCTCTACGCTCTTTTCCGACGTTAAACAAGAGAAGATGGCCGAGCTTCCTTTCAGCTCGTTAAAGGGAATGAAAGGCGGTCGTTTTTAAGCCCTTTTTCCGACCGTTAAACCAAAAAGATCGCCGGGTGTTTGTCGTTTCGCACTCGATATTGGCCCTAAAACGACGTGTTTTCAACCACTTTTTTACTTTTTCAGGTCGGAAACACTACTCATGAAAAGTACTCCTCGGTTGTAATGACCGGGCGGTTCTTTCGAGCTTAGTTTTATACTTTTTCGGGCTCGAGAGACACAACTGCACGAAAAAGGACCCCCCTGGAGCCTCCTTTTCCGCATTCTTTTCAGACTCTCGAAACAAGAAAAGAAGCCGAGCCCCTCCTTTGTCAGGCTCGTTAAATACTCCATGACATCGGATATTGTCAACATGACGCCCATCAAGCATATGTTATCCCCGTCAAGCTTGTCATCCAAAAACAATCGGGGTACCTGCCTGCAAAGGTGGGGAAAATGGAACTATGATTACAGTCGTCTCGGCAGTACGTCGCTCTTGAACATGGCACTCCGCTGTTTCGTGTCTGGGTGGGGTAATCTCATCTCGTTTTCACTAGCCTCCATGGGTTTGGGATATCTTATTTTGACCTCTCATCTCCTCATAGCCGTCGTCACTTTGTACTCGCTACCCGTTTGATGTCAAGTACTGCCAAAACCCGTTACAGTGCCGTTATGTGTTCAAGAGAAGTTGTCCTCTGCCACAATGCAACCTTGTTCGCTATCTCATCACAAAATTATTATACCTCTGTCTCGTGTCGATGATGTGGGAATCATCATGGCCCACCTTCGATCAAAGTCCTTTCTCGTCGACTCCAGCTCATTATCCGAGAAAGAGACTTAGAGACTCCTTTCAGGTGCCTTGGAGCCTGCATGCCTCAATGGCAGGTTCTTCGTGTTCGACGTAAGGTTTGCATCATTGACCTTCGATCGAATGATTCCGTGAGTGTTCGACACCAACTCATTGATTCACACGTCACGGATTGTACCTATAGTACCTTGAGGGCCATTGTCATTATTGGTGGTACCTCTCGCGTCTGTTAACGGTTTTTATCATTGACCGGTAATCAGACGATGTTCATGCATGTTCGACTTCAGCCCATGTATTCACATGCTTGGACTTGTACTCTGTTCGGGTCGAGATGGAGCGCAAGACCCTGGGTCCTTGCTCATTATGGTCCAGGCTGCGATTTTTATGGATAATCATTACATGACTCATTGATGGATGGCTGCGCCCATACCTGAGTCTTCATGGATGGCTGCGACCATACCTTGTCATTATTTCTGGTCTCTTCAGCTGGGTGGCTGCGTCCATGCCATAGACCATTCTTGTATGTCCTTTGGATGGCTGCGCCCATGCCTAGACTACATGTACTTGATTGTAAGAGATTTTCGGTACTTCCTGGTGGTGTTTCAGTTCGGCGTGTGTTGTAAAGCATTTCACCCCTCCCACTCTCTCGGTCTTCATGCTTTAGGGGGCATCTGTTACGCAGTAATTTATCACTGCCTTCCTGTCAGTCACCCTGCTGTGTCCAGAAGTTATAATCACAAAGTGTTTTGTCCCTAAACTGGCCTGAAAACCCATTTTTCCAAAGTTTTATGCATCAGCGCGTCTGTTCCTAAAATATCCGCGATGACAGGCGCCTCCCAGTGTATTTCGTGCGCTGCCATCGCGGAAGAACATCACTTTTCCGCGATGATGCACAGCGCGGCTTTCCCGTGTTCTTCCGCGCTGACGCGACCTCTTTAGTTATTGATGTGCGCTGCCAGCGCGGCAGTTTCCTCATAATCCGCGCTGATCCAGTTTAGGCGAATTTGTTCAAACAGCCAGCCTTCCAGATTACTCCAGGTCTGGTTGTTAGCCTTGTGATTGTCGCCTCCCTTCTATGGCATGTTTGTTCGACTCTTTGCAACAGCTCCCCTTGAAGATAAGCTCATCCTTCCACCTTTTTAGGAGACTCCTTCTCCTATATAAACCCTCACCATTACCATGAGCAAGCTAGTTGGAACTAATTAGACTTAGCTGTGAATAGCTTGGATTGTACAGAGCTTATAGTGCTCAGCTTGCTCCTATAGGTTTGGTGTGTTAGGTGTGGAAGTGATTGATTGCTTGGGGAAGGTTGTTTGTGACATTTGTGAGAGAGAGAGAATCCTTTGTCTTGGGAGAATCATCCTCAAAGGTGAATGCTTGAGATACATGCTGACTGATCCCTCTGGAGAAGTTTATCGACGTCAGAACATTTGGTTGTATTCTTCTCTATTCTGATTAATAATAGATGACTGCTATTATTGTTCCATTCTCGTTTGTTTATGCAATGGATAAATGTGAATTATGTCTTTTCTGACTGACATATGGTTACTTTACTAGATTTCACGCTTGCGTTTGCTCTCTCTTCGTGTGTGCAGGTGTCCGTTCGTGGGGATCACGGAGGACTGTGACCAGCAGCAGCGAAGGAACGAAGTCAACATCTCTTCGACAAACGACAGCGCCGGAATCCAAGTAGGTGCTCTTTACTTCTTGTTTAATTGTAACTAGGAACATGCGTGGCAGCATTGTGTGATTGTTGCTAGACCCCTGTTGGGCTAGTAGGGATCGCCTCTATCCGTAGAGGGGATTTACCTTTCCAACAATCATCATAAATGACCTCACAAGATTCTCTAAAATTCTCTTCAATCTCATCCAATATATCAAAACAAGGAGGGACAAGAATTTCATGTTCATTAGTGGCAAAAGAATGATCAATTATTGTTTCTTTATCTTGATAAAAACTTAATGGTAATTCATTTAGATCAGCCTCTTTAATTTCTGGAATATCATTAACATCAAGAGGAAAAATATTACCATTATTGAAAATATCAGGATAAAGGGAAAAGTGTGAACCTGAAATAATGCATTTAAAACTGTCTCTGTTTGAAAACTCTTGTGCATTATGCTCATTGTAAATTTCAGATTGCAGATCATTCCTTTGCGTGCATATGCTTTCTTGAAGAACGCTGCTCTGCTGCTCTGATTTTGGCATTTGCTTATCATGGAGAAATTCAGAAATTTGTACAGCAGTTTGCATTTTGATTGCTGCTTGTACTTGCTGATTTGCGATTTGATTTTCCAAATTTTCTTCACAGTAGCTTTCAGATTTCAAGGCAGCTTTTTCCCCAAAATTGCTATTGTTGTCTTCTTGCATTTGAATGGAAATATTTTCCAAGCTTTGTGAAACCACTTCATCACCATTTATTTGCACATCCATATTGGAATTCTCATTTATATTAGAAGGAGATGGAACAAAGCTCGAATTAATTTCATATGGATTGGGAATGGTTGGAAGAGAGAAAATATATTCAAACCAATCTAATGATTCTTCTTCCGTAGGTTTATCTTCATCTTTAAATCTTAAGCAATTCAAATGAAATAGAATCTTAAAATCATTAACAGACTGATTTTCAAACCTTCGTATATATTCAATTTCTTGACATACCTGTTCATAATCGTAGCCGTCAAATTTACAAATGAAAATTGTAACAAATTGATCCCAGCTATGGATTGAGGCAACTGGAAGAGTTTTGCACCAGTTTCTTGCTTTTGCCGCAAATGTGAGAGTAAAAATTCTGCATAAGATGCCTTCATCAATTCCTTGAAAATCATAATTTGAAACATTTTGAATAAATTGAAGGATATGGTTAAAAGCAGAAGAATTTCTCTTACCATTAAACTTTACCTGAGGCAAGAGTCTTACCACTTCGGGTGGAGTATTGGAAGATGCACGTCCATGGATACAACTCCAAATTGGAAGTTTAAGAGGAGCCATAATAAATAAAATATTAAAATTGAAAAGACTCCAATAGACAAATAATCTCAGGCCCTCCTTCTAGCGCCATTTTGTTGAGGCCTTGAAAATCGCTGCCACAACATTGGGGGATAACCACCCGGTCCGGACCTTAAAAGCAGCTCCTTTTCCATTTGGTGTGGTGGCTCCGACTATTCATCTAGGTCCAGTTACCTTCTCCCTATTGCTATTGGTTTATAATGTATCTTTAACTACCAATAGACAGGGACATCAGATCACTTCTCCTTGCTGATTAGACAAGAGAATGACCCTTAAGCGATTTGGGCTCAGCCAAGCCACAACTAAAGTTTTGCCTCTTTGTGGAGAAGACTTAAAAGAATGTAGAATTTACTCTAAATGCAAGTTTATTTTATGATGCAAGCAAAAGAAACTAACCTAAATCCTATCTTAATTAGGCAGATCTAGATCTAACCCAACTAAGAGCAAGATAATTAAAATATTAGGATTTAAACATGTCTTGTTTATCATGAATATCAAGTTAATGAAGTAGTTCAATTAACTGATATTATGGTTACCAAAACACATTCTATTAAGACCTTAAAACTGAAACAATAAATCAACAACATTCAGGAAGTAGTTCTCAAAATGATATTGATTATTAAATCAATAAATCTAATAATTAAACAGTAATATGTGGAAATAGTTCACAACATATCACCACTCAATAAATCAGTTTTAATAAGGTAGATTTCTGAGTAAATAGTTACTCAGAAATCAGAAATTAATCCATAAGAATAGAGATACATAATAACAAGATTGAGACAAATTACCCATATTGACAATAGTGCACAAACATGAATAAAATGACACATTCATATCACCATAAAATTAAAACTGATATTTGAAACAGTAGTATTAGAAATACCAATTTATTGCATCCATTTCTCTGTCCTTGGTCTCCAACAGCCCTTTACATTGCTTGAACTTCTGCTTTCAAAACTAGAGCCACAATAGTGCAAGCTTTGTTCTTCATGCATAATTCAATATACAAAGGGAAAATCCTCAATAATCCCCAGATCTGAGATTTTTCACTCCTCTCTCCTACAACTCTAAATTCCAATTACAATAGTGCTTTCATGGAGTCTAAAATTGCAGAGGAGAGCAGCCCCTTTTACATTCTGCAATCTGTTATTTATAATATTTGTGAAGGAATTTTGGAGAGGAGAGTTTGTTGAAGAGAAATCTGCCAAATATAATTTTAATTGCTCCTAATTCTGATCTTCAATTGCTGGAGCATTCTCATTGCTTGAAATCCTTTTCTCCATATCTTTTCCACTGTTTTTCTGCAAAAGAAATCAAAATAAATTAAAATGCAATCAAAATATCATTTCTGACAATTAAATCAAACCCAATCAAATTATATTTAAATAAATAATTGAAAATAGAATATAAGCTCTGTATTGATGCTTGGAATGATTTGATTGGCAAAGGATATCATTGGCCAATGGATCTGCAAATGAAATTGAAGAAAATAACTCAGAAAATTGATTTTGTTTTTCAAAATTCGGAGCCTGATCTTTTGCCTGATTTTTGACCCAATAAATGAGTAAATCTGTTAGTGAAACCTCCTCCAAAATGTTCTCCTTGATTTTCTCTTTCCAATGAGCCGTCCTGGGCCTCATTTGGCCAAGTAAAACTCATTCTATGAGCTTCCAAAGTTGATGAGTCAAATCTGACATGAATCTGGAAATTCTGTTGCTGGGCTAAAAAAAAATCAAAATTCTCATTAAAAATTAAATCATAAATTAAAATTCTAATTAATTTTAAATTAATTATTAATTATAAACTAAACTAATTATTAATAAACTATTTATTAATTAAAATTAATCTAACTAACTAATATAATTAATTATCAAATTAATCTAAATAATAATTAAATTTTAATTTAATTAATTTATTTAACTTTTATATATTAATTAAATTAATTAATATAAAATTCATTATTATAAAATATGAATTTTAATATAAAATATTATTTATAATATTATATTAATACTACCCAATCCATTTCCTTTTAACTCATTCGAATGAATGAGTTTGAAACTTAAAAATGAGAGGAGTAACAAAACTTAAGGTAATGCACGTTAATCCCTTTGTATCGGCTAATCGGATCGGAAAGTGGTTAGTGAGGTTTTTATTATCTTTCCAAAATCCCCGACCCGATATCGCATTGGAGATATGATGTGTGTCGGGTTTTTTTTAAATGTCACTTGAAAATTCCCGATCCGATTAAAGCATGCGCGACATTTTTTTTTATTTATTATATATTTTATATTATATTGATATTTTTATGTATTGAATTTTATTTTAATTAAATTAATTATTAATTAATTTAAAATTTAACATTAAATATCAATTTTATTGTGGTTTTATTTTATAAATTTTAGTTTCTAAACTACAGCCACTTGGATATTATGGGTTTTTTAAGATTAATAATTGATTTGGAAATTGGAGTAAATTTCTTAAATCCCGATACTTAATGATTTGGCTGCATAACTAAAAATGAAAAATGTTAGTAAAAACTCGCTACAGGTTAATATTTAAAATGAATGCCTTATTGAGCTAATTTATTTACAAAATGCAATATGGTACATTTTATGCATTTTTAACCCAGACTAGATAAATGATGAGACTTCAAAAGGAGTGCCATTTTCAAACCAGTTGACCAAATGAGGCAAAACAAGCGTCAATGGGAAGCATATAAAAAATCGATTCTAACAAGCAATCAAAACAAGAATCCAAAGAAAACTAAAAATTAACGAAAAAGTAGGGCAATTAACTAAAAAAAATCCAAAAAGGTACTTAGCCAAAAATTTTATAGAAAGGATCCCCATTATTCGAAGTAGACGCATCAATAATGGGGGGTGTTGTGTTTTTACCACAACAGGGCACAACAATAACAATAGTGGGCTTCTATGGGGCATAATAATAACAACATGGGGACTATATGGCCACAATAATACAATAAGGGGTTGCACTAATAACAATAAGGGGTTACACTAGTAATATAGGGACCTACCATGTCCCTCTCATTCAAAAAGTGTTGTCCTCAACACTTGAGTAGTTATGGATGCTTCTATATAAAATTCTCATCCTCCCATGTGGAATCTTCAGTGGGTAAGTTCCTCCACTTGATGAGACACTCTAAAATTGATTGATTACGTAGCTGTCGATTTCTTGTTTTTGTGACTTCTTCCAGTTCCAATATGATTTTTCTTTCCTCGTCAAGCTTTGGCAATATTGTTTGAACTGGGATCTTCTCACCTATAACCTTCTTTAAGCATGAAACATGGAAAACTGGGTGCACTCGGGAAGATGCAGGAAGCTTCAATTTGTTTGCTATAGTACCAATCTTTTGTAACACCTTGTACGGACCATAATACGTTGGTGATAATTTATTATCCTTCGTAGCTTGCTTTAGGGACATTTGTTTGTATGGTTGTAGTCATTGAAATACCCAATCACCTACATCAAAACTTATTTCGCTACGATGCTAATATGCCTGTTGTTTCATTCTATTTTTGCCCAAAGTGAGGTTATCCTTTAAGAATTTGAGAACTTGTTATTGATGCTCAATGTGATCTTCCACTGCTTGAACCTTATAATTTTCTTTTAAAGATGATGTGATGGACAGTGGATGATATCCATAAAGTGCCATAAATGGGGTCATTTTTGTTGCAGTATGGAAGGAAGTGTTATAGCACCATTAAGCCATAGGAAACCGCTTGACCCATTGTGTATGTTTATCAGATACAAAGAAATGAAGATATCCTTCCAAACATTTGTTCACTATCTCAGTTTTCCCATCAGATTGAGGATGATAAGATGAGCTATGAGCTAGCTGAGTACCCAAATATTCCACCTCTTTTACTCCAAAGAAACCTTTGGAGCTTTTTGCATATAATTTCTTCTCCTCCAATAGTTTGAGCACCCTCTCAACATGTTTAACATGATCCTTCCAATACTTGTTGTATATTAGTATATCATCAAAAAAATACTAACACAAATATTCTAAGGAAGGATTTGAAAATGGAATTCATCAAACCTTGAAATGTAGAAGGTGCATTCGTAAGGCCAAAATTTATGACCAAAAATTCATAATGACCCTCATGAGTACTAAATGTTGTTTTTGGAATGCCTTTGGTCTTCATTCTGATTTGATGATATCTTAAATGAAGATCCAACTTGGTGAAGTAAACTGCTCCATGTAATT
The DNA here is from genome assembly GCA_031772625.1 of Pinus tabuliformis. Lineage (NCBI taxonomy): Eukaryota > Viridiplantae > Streptophyta > Pinopsida > Pinales > Pinaceae > Pinus > Pinus tabuliformis. Next base: position 2,076,460,427 of record CM062816.1, on the reverse strand, counting down.
CATCCAATAATTCATCAATGACAGGAATGGGAAATTTATCTTTAATAGTAAGCTTGTTGAGCTCCCTATAATTTGGACACATGTGCCATGATCCATCCTTCTTGTGTACCAATACCATTGGAGTAGAGAAAAAACTTTGACTAGGTTGAATTATACCAACCTCTAGCATTTCTGCAACCATACGTTCAATTTCACTCTTTTGCGCATATGGATATCTGTAAGGCCTGATGTTTGGGGGAACACTTCTGGGAATCAAATGAATAGAATGATCATGATCACGAATAGGTGGGATGCCCTTGGGAGTCTCAAATACCTTGGAATGAATGTCCAAAACGTTTTGTAGATCTCGAGAAATAGATTATTTCGATGTGGGGACCTCCAGTGAACATAATTGCGCAATTACTCCCCGTTGTTCTTTCTTTAGAAGCTTTGTCATGTTGTTAGAGCTGATTATCTCTCCCAGTTTCCCTTTGATACCCCTTAGTTCAACTTCCTTTCCTTCCCAAAAAAATTTCAAGAAACATTCTTGAAAATTAAAAGCTATCATACCCAAAGATTGTAGCAATTGGAATCCTAGTACAACATATGCACCACCCATTGGAATGGAAAGTATTGGACTATTCAAGACATATTCTCCCATGGATAGCTTGATATTATGGCACTTCCCATAGCAATTTATGGTTCCCCCATTTGCAACCATTACTTGAAACTCTAGTGCTGGATATAGGAAGCAATTCAATTCCTTGGCTATCTTACAATGAATAAAATTATGGGTACTACCTGAATCAATCAACACTATTACATTTTTCTTCTTAATATGTGATGCAGGAGCATGAGACTTGGAGGGAAAATATTCAAACTTATTCCAAAAATCCAAAAAAATCTACAGGCAAATGCGTGGGGTCCTTTAGCCAAAAATTTCCATGTTTTTTTAGTTTAAGATAAGGATAGAATTAAGAATAAATCATGTTGTAATAATCGCTTATGGATAAGTTGTAACAAGCTTTATGCATAATTGCTTTAAATCGATCTATGTAAAAGGCATGCTTTTGTATGTATAAGGATCGAGAGGGCTTATCTATTATTTATAAAATGAAATAACGGGACGCTCTGAGTAGAGAGTGCCCGAAAGTATTATCATCTGAGAAAACCTCTCTTTGTGCATCTGAATTGATGGTTCTCTGTTTACTGGTATTTTTATGCGTGTATCAGTTCGGTTCTTTTCTTCTAAACTTTGTTAATGTTGATTCGGCATTGGTTCTTCTATTATATACTTGATTTAAGCTTGTTGGTGAGTTTTCTTCTTGTATCGGCACGCTTGGTTCTCTGTTACATGCATTGTTGAGTTCCGCGGTAAAACTCTGTTTACACAGGAATTCTTTGAAAAAGACTTAATCTGGACGTAGTTTCGGACTTGAAATATTATTGAACCTAGTTCATACCTGTATCGAGTCAGAACCTTTATCACATCACTCAGTGGGAGCAGAACAGAGTTAAACCACCGAAGTCCAAAACTCTGATAGTCGGACTCGAAACACTATAGAAAAGAGTTAAAAGGATATCGGTCTGCGATTGTTATCGCATCGCCAAATCGGAGCAGAGGAGCCTTTCCTTGGGAGTACTGAAGTCGCCAATTGTAGCCTCCAATAAATTTACATGTTATCGCGTCGGAAGTAGGAGCTTGGAAGGGCCGATATAAAGCGCAGATAGTGTTAATTACGTTCAAACGCATAGTTTGAAATATAAAGCGTCGATAGTTAATTATTTAGAATTAACAATATAGTGATAATAAGGTGCCGATAGTGTATTTCCATTCCTTTGGAACGAAAGCCCTCCACTTGTGTGTATAGTGTTTTTAATGTATTTCCTTTGTTCTAAAGCAACGATAGTGTATTACTATAATTCTATGGAATTATAGGCCGAGGAAGGGGAAAACAAGTGTATTGCTATAAAGCGCCAACAACAAGGTTTGGGGTGATAAGAGGAGAACCTCATGAGACAGACAGTCTAACATTAGATGACTGATACACCTGTTGAAGCAGATAGAGGAATTCAGCCAAAAATTGAAGAAATTATATCAGGCTTCGGTCGTTTTTCCATATCGCTTGCACCCAGGCCACCATTATTGGTATCAGAGCAACCAGCTAATATTGAATTTAATCTCAGAAGCAAGAGAAGGAAAGTTACTATGGCTTTCAGAGTTGGAAGAGGATGAGGACATGGTGGAAGAGGACGGCCTATTGCAAACACTGAAGTAATGGAAGTTGTGCAACAGATGCAAGCTAGATTGGATGCATTAACAACAGGCAGAAACATAGATGATGGAGATGTTAGTGAACCTGAGGTTGAAGCTGCATAGGAGGAAGTTGTAGAAGTTACCCCTAAGATGAGATTCTTCTAGTCAGTGTTGAGATCCACAACCAGGCCAAAGACCAAGGTTTCAATATATGAATGAGGACTAAATCCAGAAGAATTGCTAGACTGGATTAATGGCATGGAGAAATTCTTCGACTATGAAGAAACAGAAGAGAAGAAGAAAGTAAAGTTTGTTGTCACCAAGTTAAAAGGCCATGCAACGCTTTGGTGGGATGGTGTGCAGGCAGAAAGAAAGAGACTTGGCAAGAAACCTATCAAGAATTGGAGCAGGATGGTAACAAAGCTAAGAGGTAAGTTTCTAGCAAGTAATTATCAACAAACCTTGTTCAGACAGATGCAAAATCTTAGACAAAGGTCTTTAACAGTGAAACAATACACAGAGGAATTCTACAAGGTCAGCATAAGAACTGGAGAAGCCTAAGATACAGATGAGAATGTGGCTAGATATGTGAATGGCCTTAGGATGGACATTCAAGATGATATAACTCTACTATCTCCTAAAACAGTAGAGGAAGCTTATCAGATAGCACTGAAAGCTAAATAAAAACTCATGAGGAAGCAGTCTGCCAAAGGGAGAGGTACTTTCCGAGGAAGGGAAAGTCGAGGTGGTAGAGGAAGATCTACAGCACCTAAAGATGGAGCTAGTAGTAGCTCAACCCAGCATGCACCCACAGGAGGTGATGCAAGAGGCAGAGGGAGTTTTTCTAGAGGAAGAGAAGGTAGAGGAAGAGGAAGAGAATTAAGATGTTACAAATGTAACAAGCTGGGAGACAGAGCTTTTGAGTGCCCAGAGAATGCAGGAACAAGCCAGAGGAATGCAATTGTTGCTCCAGTTGAGGGAGAAGCACTAGCAGTAGCAGTGACAAAAGAAGAAAATATACCAGAGAGAGGAGAATATTTGTTAGTTAATAAAGTTTTGCTCAAGCCAGCAAAGGAGATAGTTGAACCATCACAAAGAAAAACTTTATTCAGGACAGTGTGTAAAGTTCAAGGAAAATGTTGTCAGATGATCATTGATAGTGGCAGCATTGATAATTTGGTCTCTATAGAAGTGGTGGAGAAATTGAAGCTGAAGACAATGAAACATCCAACACCTTACAAGGTGTCATGGTTGCAAAAGGAACATCAACTATTAGTGAATGAACAGTGTGAAGTGGAATTTCAAGTGGGAAATTATAAAGATAAAATTGTATGTGATGTGATGCCAATGGATGTGTGTCACATATTGCTTGGAAGACCTTGGCAATATGACAAAGGAGCCATGCATGATGGAAAAAGAAACACCTACAAGTTTGGAAAGGATGGTGTCAATCATACGTTGTTGCCTCTGCAAGAAGAAGATGTACCAGGAAAGAAGACTGATCCAAAAACTCTGTTACTAGGAGGAAAGGAATACTTGAAGCAGATTGAAGAGAATGAGGTAAATTTTGTTGTAATTTTCAAGCCCAAGGTAATAATGACTTCTACTAAAATTTCTGATTTACCATTTGAAATTCAAGAAATGTTGGAGAAATATTGTGATATTATTGTTTATGATTTACCAAATGAGTTTCCACCCATAAGAAGAATTAACCATCATATAGATTTGATTCTTAGAGCAAGTCTACCTAACAAAAAATCTTATAGAATGACTCCTACAGAAAATGAAGAGGTTAGAAAGCAGGTGCAAGAATTGCTTGACAAAGGGTTGATCAGAGAAAGCTTGAGTCCTTGCACAATACCAATAGAGTTGAGTCCAAAGAAGATGAAGGCTGGAGAATGTGTACAGATTCAAGAGCCATCAATAAAATCACAATCAGGTACAGATTTCCTTTACCTAGAATTGAAGATTTAATGGATTGCTTTAGTGGAGCAAAGTATTTTTCAAAACTAGATCTTAAAAGTGGGTATCATCAGATAAGGATAAGAGAAGGGGATGAGTGGAAAACCGCTTTTAAGAAAAATGAGGGATTGTATGAGTAGAGAGTAATGCCTTTTTGGTTTTCAAATGCACCAAGTACGTTTATGAGACTCATGAATGAAGTTTTTAAAGATTTTATTGGTAAATTTTTAATAGTATATCTCGATGATATATTAGTTTACAGCATGTCTAAGGAGGAGCATATGAGGCATTTGAATTATGCCTTACAAAGGCTACAACAAGAGAAATTATTGTTGAATTTGAAGTGTTCATTCATGAAAGAAGAGCTAGTGTACTTGGGCTTTGTTATTTTTGTTGAAGGGCTGAAGATGGATCCAGAGAAGATCAAGGCAATCATGGAGTGGCCTTCACCCAAGAGTGTTTTTGAGGTAAGAATTTTTCATGGTCTTACTAGCTTTTATAGAAAATTCATCAAGAATTTTAGTAAGATTAATGCACCTATTATTGAGACCATAAAGAAGGACAAACAACCATTTAGATGGACTGCTGAAGCAGAAAAGAATTTTCAGTTGTTAAAGAAGAAAATCACTGAAAATCCTATTTTGGTTTTACCTGATTTTAGTAAACCTTTCCAAGTGAAGTGTGATGCCAGCGAAGAAGCAATTGGAGGTATTTTAAGCCAGGAAGATAGACCTATAGCCTACTTTAGTGAAAATCTAAATGATTCCAAAAATAAGTATTCTTCTTATGATAAGGAGTTCTATGAAGTTGTGCAGTCATTGAAGAAATGGAGGCATTATCTAATGTCAAAATAATTTATCCTTTACTCAAATAACCATGCACTACAATATATTATGCAACAACCAAAGCTTAGCCAGAAACATGCCAAATGGGTGGAGTATCTTCAAGGTTTCCATTTTGTTTTGAAGCATATAAATGGACAATCAACAAAGTTGTAGATGCCTTAAGTAGGAGGAATGTATTATTTCAAGAGAGTCAAATCCAAGTGTTGGGTTTTGATTTTCTTAAAGAATTATATGAAACAGATCCAAATTTTAAAGATGCATTTGAAGCTTGTAAAAATCTTGTTTTGATGGATAGGAGTAAATGGTTGGATTACTTCTTACAAGATGGATTGTTGTTTAAGAAAAATCAGCTGTGCATTCCAAACTGTTCAATGAGGGAGAATTTAATCAAAGAAAAACATAGTGGAGGACTAGCAGGACATTTTGGCATAGAGAAGACTTATGAGCAATTAAACAGATTTTATTTATAGCCGAAAATGAAATCTGAAGTGGAGAAGTATGTGAAAACTTGCAAAGTCTGTCAATATTCAAAGGGAAGGAGCCAAAACACAGGTTTGTATATTCTATTACCAATTCCAGATAAGCCTTGGGATATGGTAAGTATGGATTTTGTTTTGGGTTTACCAAAGACTCAAAGAGGTAATGATTCAATTTTTGTTATAGTGGATAGATTTTCAAAAATGGTACACTTTATTCCATGTTATAAGACTAGTGATGTCACATTGCTAATTTGTTTTTTAAGGAGGTTGTAAGATTGCATGGATTTCCTAAAAGTATTGTCTCATACAGGGATTCCAAATTTGTTGGACATTTCTGGAGGACACTATGGAAGAAATTGGGAACTAAATTAAGTTTCAGTTATGCCTATCATCCACAAACTGATAGACAGACTGAAGTTGTGAACAGAAGTTTGGGCAATATTTTAAGGAGCCTTACTACAGAACATCCAAAGCAATGGGATCAATGTAGAAATTTTGCATAATTTTACTACACATCAGCTAGCTCCGATACCATGTAGAATTTTTCTACAAATCAACTAGCTCTGATACCATGTAGAAATTTCACCTGTAGAACAAACCGATATATGCAATGTCCTAAAGCATAATACTTGTTCTACTTCTACAAAACATTAAGCGGAAGCATAATCGAATTCATGAGCAACATCAAGTAGAAACATGCATAACTGATCAAGAGAAATAATCACACATAACACAAGATATATCCAGGGGAAAGCACCAGCATAAAACCCCAACCATGTATTATCAATCAAGTGGAAATCCTCTTCACAATACAAAAAGAATTAGCTCTCAAGCTATTCAATTTTCAATGAACTATGAAGATATGAAGATATGTCTCATGAACCACCCAAGCCCTGTTTATATAGGCTTTCCCTATGGTCCATACATAGTTTGCTCAGGAAATAATAGCAAAATCATATGCTATTAATTCCAACATACCAAAAACAACCAATGGTCCAACTACGTATTCCTTGAGAACACTAGTTCCTCAACCATGCAAAAACTACTTACTAGAAATAATTAAGCATCTGATAGTACATTGTCCCACGTCTGATCTCAACTGGGTCTTTGACAGAACTGACATGCAACAGTTATCCATGAGTGAATCCTCAGTTATCTAAAATAATAGTTGTCACATGCATGCAAGCATTAAAAAACTATATTTTATTATTTTAACAACTTGTTAAAATAATCTAACTAGACTTGACTAGTTAGAACTAAGTCAACTGATTCTCTCATTATAAACTGAACCTTATCTCCTTTAATCAAGGGAGAAAATAATTGCATGATCTCACAAAGACTTCAAGTTTAATTTTTCATAATTAATTAACTCATGGAGATCAATTAATTAATATTTTAAACTGTTGTTAAGACCAAATTCGTTTTTACTTCCTATAGTTAGACCAGGGACTGCTAAAAATAGGAAGGGACCTAGAAATGCTATTTTTAGAACTTTCTATTTTTAGCAGTCTCACCTCTCACCCAATGTGGCCAATGACCTCACTGGCCAAACTAATATTTTTAGACATGCTATTTTTAGCAGGTCTATTTTTAGCACATTTTAAATTTAGCATTTCTTGTTGCACATTTTTCAACACTCCCTCTCAACAAGAAAGGCTTCCTCTCAAACCTAATCTTGTAACTCTGGAATGTTTTGCATGCAACACATCTACCTGGTCCACTTGCTCCAACAACACTTGGAACAAAAACACTCCCAACTGACCACTCCGTTGGGCTAGGAACATACTCTGATGTTGAAGCTCTACCTGCTGCTGACAAGTTCTCCCTCTCTGACATCTGTGCTACTACAACATCTCCATGCATCTCGCACCATTGCACACCTCTCTGTGCCACTTAGCACTGTGCAAAACACTTGTGCCTCTCGCATTGCTACAGCCTGCTAGCTATGTGCTATCCTGGGATTCCCTGCACTGTAGCTATCTCTATCGCTCCATCCGCGTCTGTCTCTACCCAATCAGTCAGTTCCTACTACTCCACATCGGGGCTCCTGTAGCAAGGTCTCATCCAAGAGGTTGGGTACCTCAAGGATCCTGCCCCTCCTCCTTGGGACGATCACTCTATATCGCCCCACTTCCTACCTAGAGGTATGGCTGCATGTGATCCCTCAACCCACCTGGCTCGAAGTTTCCCCCTACTGGAGGTCTCTGCATGAGTAGATGTCTCTACTCAATATCCTCTCAGCTTCCCTTGGTGTGGCTGCTCCACAACCTCCTGAAGTTGTTGCACCAATCATGGCTCCTCCACAATCGTCTGAGATTTCTTTTGGCTCTGCATGTTGAGAGGTAATATACCCTCCCTCTCAACCACCAAGTCTCCATTAGTTGCCTTGCTGCTTAAGGCTTTGCATGCATCTTGAACCTCAAGAGCATACAGGTTCTTGACCCGTGAAAATTTTGCTTCACCTGTTTAGTGATGATGTGTCTAAGGAAAACCTTTCCCTTACTGAAGACTACATCATAGCCTCTGTCTTCCAGCATCGTGATTGACACCAAGTTTCTCTTCAGTCCTGGTACATACTTGACATCGGTCAAGGTAAGGCGAGATCCATGCTCCCTCTGAAAAATAACCGTGCCTACACCTAAGACACTATACTTCTCATCATTACCCATCGATATGATATCTAGAGATCGTTCTCCTCCAAAGTATTGAACAAACTCTTGTCGTCGTTCATGTGGAAAGAAGCTCAACTATCAAGAAACCAACCACTTCCCACCATGGATGAAACCATGCATGCGAAGAGTGTGAAATCCAACTCAAATTGTGAAGCAAGTGCCTCAACTTCAGATCCTTCCCCGGATCCCTTCTTGGATTTCCTCAGTGGACAACTTGCAGCATAATGACCCACCTCATGACAACAAAAGCACTGCACTTTCGATTTGTCAACCTTCTTCCCATCATTGGAAGAACTAGATTCAGAAAGAGAAACCTTCTCTTTCCCCTTCTTTGCCTTACTCGCTAAGGCACAGTTCTCCTCATCATGCATGCATGAAGAACTGTCTTTGGTACTCCGTCTAATCTCCTCCTGCATCAAATCTGACCATAGTCGTTCCCAATCTGGCAGTTTCTCCCTTCCATTCACCGAATCCTGGTAGCTATGCCAGCTCTTAGGAAGGCTAAGGAGTGTTGGACTCACCATATCCTCATCCAATGTCACGACCCCTACACTTGCAAGCTCATCCTTGCATGTGATGAGCTTGGTCAGATACATAGAGATCGTCTCATCCCTTTCACACTTGATCTTTCGAATTTTTTTCCTTTAGTGTCAGCTTCCTTTGATTATGTTATTCTGATATAAATCTTTCAATGTTTTCCACATTGCATGCGGAGTCTCCTTCCCATGGAGGCTCAAGACAAGTGATCTCGCACTCCCTCCAAGAGAATTCTCCTAGCTCTAGCCACACACTTCCTCCATTCCACCTGCTCAGTCTTGTCAGTAGGCTTAGGGATTTCTTGATCAATGAAATCCTTAAGACCATTATCTTCCAAAACTGCCTCCATGTGATCCTTCCAAGCTATATTGTTTGAACTGCCATCAAGGGCATACTCAAGCCTCAAACCATAGAACGCCATCGATGAAATAGATGTGATAAGAACTTGAGATCTATATCCCGAATAATAAACTTCGAATTTCTCCTGCTAGTATATTTTTCTTGCTTGATCACCTGTTCTCCGATACCATGTAGAAATTTTGCAGAATTTTACTACACATCAGCTAGCTCTGATACCATGTAGAATTTTTCTACAAATCAGCTAGCTCTGATACCATGTAGAAATTTCACCTGTAGAACAAACTGATATATGCAATGTCCTAAAGCATAATACTTGTTCTACTTATACAAAACATTAAGCGGAAGCATAATCGAATTCATGAGCAACATCAAGTAGAAACATGCATAACTGATCAAGAGAAATAATCACACATAACACAAGATATATCCAGGGGAAAGCACCAGCTTAAAACCCCAACCATGTATTATCAATCAAGTGGAAATCCTCTTCAAAATACAAAAAGAATTAGCTCTCAAGCTATTCAGTTCTCAATGAACTATGAAGATATGAAGATATGTCTCATGAACCACCCAAGCCCTGTTTATATAGGCTTTCCCTATGGTCCATATGTAGTTTGCTCAGGAAATAATAGCAAAAGAATATGCTATTAATTCCAACATACCAAAAACAACCAATGTTCACACTACGTATTCCTTGAGAACACTAGTTCCTCAACCATGCAAAAAATACTTACTAGAAATAGTTAAGCATTTGATAGTACACTATCCCACATTTGATCTCAACTGGGTCTCTGACAGAACTAACATGCAACATTTATCCATGAGTGAATCCTCAGTTATCTAAAATAATAGTTGTCACATGCTACAAGCATTAAACACTGGAGTTAATAACAGAGCTAACACTGGCTCCTTCTGGGGATGAGATCCTCCCTGTGAGGTCTCAAGATCTACAGACCAATGCCTTCATACAAAACTAGCTTTAAATACATTGCCTAGTATCCAGCATGGAGTCAAATTAAGTCTATACTAAAAAGAACACAATTACAATATTAAGTCTTGAAAACTTAGAACTTTAAAAACTGCCCATCTGCTGGGCTACCAAAATTGCTTCTCCTGCTCTCAACCTCTTCATCATAGAGCTGCAAAACAAGATTTATTTCATCCTCTACCTCAAAAAGTTTAGGAAATTTTAGCTTAATAGGTAGATATGGATCAACTTTCATCTCCCTTCTACATGCTCTCCTCCTTGGATGTTCTTCACAGGAGCCTCTGTACACCTGCTGAATAATCATGATTGTTGTGTACTTGTCTGTGTCTTTTGTAGTTTGCACAACTAATATGAAAGATGCACCACTGTATTCTTGTGCAGGGGACACAGGGACATTATCTGCTCCTTCATTTTTCTTGAAACAGTCCACATCCAAGTAGGAGTTCCAAGACTGAGCATCCTCTTCCTCTGTTATCTGATAAGCTGCCCTTTCAATCTGTGTAGAGGCCACCTGAGCAGGCTTAAGAAAATCAAAACTGAGGTGATCAGTCTCAGCCTTGAGCATTGAGTTATTTCCTGCCTCAGCGTTCAAGGGGCAACTATGAGGGAATTTCATTTGAGTAGACAGAGGGACAAAAGATGATGGGGAGCTTTCTTCTCCCTTATTGATCACTGTGTTGCGGATGATAGCAGGTTGGCTAATTTACAGATCTGCATAGCCATGTGAAGATGGGCTAGCATCGGGCACAAATTCTTGGAGGATGAAGGTGCCTTCTGCTGATTGTTGCTGTTGATAAGCTTGTTTTTCTGCAGGCACAACAAACTGACAAGCAGTGCCTCTTGATAATGCTTCTTCATATGCAGCTCTGGTTAGGAAAGGAGCACCTTCCAAACCATGGGCCTCCTCCTCTTCTTCAAGCTGCTCTTCTTCCATGACTATATTCTGTAAAAGGGTCTTCACCCCTTTATCTTCATTTGTAACATTATTTCTCTGCAAAATCTACAACTGCTCCCGTGCTCCTTTATATAGATTTGGCTTTGGAAGAGAAAAGTCACAAGGAACACCTGCTTCTTCTGAATACTGCTCTGCCTTTAGTTTGGAAACTTTAGAGGCCAAAAACTCTATCATCCTGGTTAATTCATCGATCTCAGGCTCATAGGATGATAAGGATTCACCTCCCTGTCTCCTACTTTCAGCATCACCTTCGAGTCTTTCTGCAGCAATGATGTTTGCTTCTACTCAAAGGCTGCATTTTGCATATCAGCCAAAGAAGTACATCTTCTTTCTCTTAACAGCAGGCAGAACTGAGAATCGAAGGCATTGGCATAAGTGAGCATAGCAGAAGTAGGGGTGAGCTTTACTTCAGCTGGCATGATGTTGTACATATGATCGAATCTGATGTTGAAATCAGACAGCAACTCACCATCTTCTCTCTGCAAGTTCCCAAATTCATCATGATAAAAGAGCAGATATTTATTATTCCCCTAGTGCCTTAAGAACACATCATCTAGGGCCTCAATATCTACAATAGACCTCGGGGGTAAATTTCTGAACCATTTTCTGGCTTCCCCATCTAGGCTTTCGACAAAAACCCTCATCCAGACATCCTCTTCATTGATATCCAAGTTATCAGCATAACTATAAAAGGACTCTAAATGCTCTTCTGTTGATAATCCTTCTGTACCAGTAAACCTAGGCATGAATTCTTGATAATCTCCCGTAGGCATGGCATTCAAAGGGGTAGGCAAGACTAAGGGTCCATACCTAGCAGCAACTATTATTTCTATATTCGTGAGAGCTTGCTGACCTGCCATGACTAGGGTATATGAAAGGATATTGGTGGACTGAGTGGTATGAATCAATGAAAAAAATGAGAGAAACCGAGGAATATGATGGACAGCATGGATGCTTCTTTGAACTGAGGTCCGAAAGGGAAATGAATGACTAAGGAGATATATGAATCTCTGAAGGTATTTCTACACTAGCAGAGATACATAAAAATTCCAAGGCTTACCTGATCCTGATGCTCCTTTCTACGAAATTTACTTCTGCTTAACGATATTCTCAAGATCAGGCACTGGTTCAGCTGGTGATTTCTGAAGATATCTCTGAACATACCTCACAAACTGAGCCAGAACTTCAATGTGGAATCACCAAAGGTTGGTCTTCCTCCAGTGGAGTCGCCAGATAGATGATTACAACCAGAAACTGTGTTCAAACCTTGTCTATCATCAAAGCTTGAAACTGTGTCGTTCTCCTAGGGAAGCTGAGCTTCAATTCTCCTCTCCCCGGCAATGGCGCCAATTAATGTTATGACCCCAAGAAACTCTCCTAGGTTGTATATCAGAGATGTTCGGGAACATTACAAACTCAACAAAAATGTTGGAAAATGGTGGATGACGCAATCTCATAAACAAGAACTCGACAACTACGAAATCAATCAATTTCGAAGTATCTCATCAAGTGGAAGAACTTATCCACTGAAGATTCCACATGGGAGGATGAGAATTTTATACAGAAGTACCAGAACTACTCAAGGATTGAGGACAATGCTTTTTGGAAGGATAGCGACATGTTAGGCCCCTATAATACTAGTGACTCCCCCATTACTATTGTCATTGTATCCCTTATTGTTATTATTGTGCCCCTATTGTCCCCATAGTGTTATTAGTATGCCCCAAAGAAACCCACTATTGTTATTTTTGTGCCCTTATGTTATTACTGTTATGTCAGCTTGATTATATTGTGACCCCTTAGACTCCTATAGATAGAAAGGAGGTTTAGTCATTTGTATCATCTAAGAATTGTTCATTTGTGTAATGTAAAGGACTTTTCCCCCTCGAAGAGGCTTATTTCTAAGGCGCTTATCTATCTTTTCTATCTTTTTGTGAGCTGGTTTCGTAACAGTAGCTCACATGGGGGAGTTGACTAATTATTGGACCAACACACCATGCAAAATGAGAAAACCCCCCTTGATGAGAATTTGCATATTCATTTGCTCATTTTCAAACCTTTAGTGATGGTCATCATTAGCATAGGACATGTCAAGTTCTAAGAGATAATTAAGAAATAAGATAGAGCCAACCTCCACCCAATGCCATATAGTTTCCTTGGTTTAATAAGTTTCAAGTCACTCCTTTGATCATCTTAGTCATAACACTTAGAAAAATACATGCAAGGGAATGCCTATAATGGTGGTCTTCATAACATAGTTGAAGGATGGGGGCCACAACCCCCTCCTAAGAATAAAGATCCTCCTCTTGATGTGGGTTAGGTTCCCATTGTTGAATTATAAGTTTGTTCATTGTGCCCAATTGACCCATATTATGTTGAATGGTTTTTTGCATTGATTATGGGATATATTATGTCTCTTAATTATTTATTGCCCCACATCATTACTTTTGATTAAATCAACTTTACTATATTATGAGCCTTAGCTTGTAGTTGCTACCTTGTGACCCTTTTTTTGTTAAAAGTGTATTTTTTGTATACAAATAGAAACATGAAACATTTATCAAAAAAAAAAATATTAGTGATGCTTATCAACAGGGAATCAAATTTAAGAGATAGTGAGAAATGGATTTCCACTCTTCAAACCAAGTGAAAAAAAATGCTTCAAAATGCAATAAACTTATACATTACATGGCCACGAAGTACACTAGCAATATTTCATACTTATACTATATCACTATTTTTTTATTCTATTGTAAGCAAATATTTTATTCAAATTCTATATGTTATTTTTTTTAATGTTGCCCTGTTATTTCTTTTTGGTATGTTTTAAAAAAAAATATTAATGTTATTTTCAAAAAAATTGTATGGGAAAGTGTTATATTTAAAATCATCATAAATTTTTTATTTTTCTTTTTCTTTTTTGTATAAGATGTCTTTGTATTGTAATAGAAAATATTTATATCAATTTAGAAAAATTATTGTCTCTCGCCTGCCATCTTGGAAATTAGACTAGAGGAAGCAAAGTAGAGAGTCAAAAACTTGTAAAATTAGAGGAGAGTCCATGAAAAAAAATACCAAAACCATTTTCTGCCCAACTCAAAGGGAGACCAGCAACAAGAAACAAAAATTGATCATTGAGTTGTTCAAGGGTCTTTTTTCCATTTTTCTTGCGAACATCAATCCATCATGAGAAGTTGTTGGGAGCAATTGACATGGAGATAATGGTTTCATTTCTTTAACGAATTTCCATTTTTGTAGAATCTGCAACAATGGTTACTTCCATAGGCTCTGCAACAATGGTTGCTTATGTATCACTATTCAAGTGAGTTGATACATGAAGACATTTATGTATGCTCATGTTCAAAGCCAAGGTCATGGTTGTATCTATCTTTTCTCCATCTAAGGGATCCAAATGAGAGTGGGGAAATAATAGAGGAGGAAGGATCGTAGAGTCTATGTGTTATAGACATTTTTGTGCCTCGCGTCAAGGAGCAAGGAATGTCGATAATTACAGGGATCCTCAGTCCCTAAACAGGTTGTTCTTACCCCTAAAAGAACAAGGTCATCAACCAACAGCACTTCCAATCAGTTCTCCACCTGAAAACACTTCAGAACAGGCTTATTTTGGATCATGTCAGCTGCTTAACTGAGCTTCTGCGCTGTATTGCAACTGTACCACTCTGTACCTGCGCTGGAAGTCAAAAACTGTGAAGGCTACCTGCGCTGGGCGAGATTGGCCAAGTGGCACAGTCATCCTGCAAGGTGTCAATTGCCCAGGAAGCTTCCAAACTGACACTTGGTTCATGAGATTCGCCCTGTGATGAGTAAGAGGTACTTGATCACCATGTGTAACCAAGGATCTCCAAGTGGACACAGGAACTGAAGATTAACTGAAGATGGAGAGGACACAAGGCAGCTTCATGTCAGTCTCAAGCTGACTCATCTTTTCCTCTTCTACCCTATATATAGAGCTCTTCTATGAGAGCTAGGGAGGCTAGAATTTTGTATAAGCAAGGAGGTGCTGTTGGTATACCGCCAGGATTATTGGGTGATTGTTTTACTAGAGGTGAAGAAGAGAGTTCTTGCTGCCGAGGAGGTGCTGCTGGATTGGAGCCAACATCATTGGTTGTAACTTCCTCTGGAACCCTGTTACTTTCTATCAATAAAGTTTGCATGTTCTCCTATACACTTGTTTTACATAGATGCTTTGTGTTTACATGTGTATTTGATGCAATCTAATCCATGCTTTGATTATGAGTGCTTGTATCTGTTAGTTTGCTCTCTCTTGTTGTGCAGGTCTTGTGTGTAGCTGGATCGGCTTGGAGAGCAAAGAGCTGGGAGCTGGATACAAAGGAAGAAGGATAAGGATCAATCAAGCGCAAGACACCAGGTTGGTTGACCCTCTTTCCATTCTATCTGTATACTCATAAAGAAGAACATGAAAACTTTATCATTCAGTTGTTGCTAGATACTGTCACATCTAGAAAGGGTTAGGGTCATCCGCATCGGATACTTTTCCCCACAACAAACTGGCGACTCCGCTGGGGAGATCCTAGTATCTTGTTGTTGTTATTTGTAGTATTTTGCTATTTCTATCTTGAAGAACCGAGTACCGAATCGAAAAGCTTTTGACTATATCAAAAGCGAAGTAGAGGGTTTGCTACTCTTGCTCCTTTGCTGAGCAACTTCAAGATTTAAAGAGCTAATCTACAGGTAGATCTTTACTCTTTGTGATAGATCTTTATCCTCTTGATCATCCCTTTACCTGTACTTAACCCATAGCATTTTATTTCAGTCAAAACAGTACATTTTTGAGCTTTTTATGACCCGGAATTGTTAGCAGACGTAACTCTCGTAAGTCAGTGCAGGTTGTCCACAGGCAGTCTGCATTACAGCGCAGGTAGTCCCTTCGGGAACTGCGCTGAGAGTGAAACTGGCAGACCAGTACCTGCGCTGGTCCAGTTGGCCTTAGGCTAGCTTAACTCTTCCTCTGTGTCTTGGCCCTGTTTGCACTTGTTTTTGGCTGATTGATTGCTGGTTAATGTATTTGCTGTATACCTTATCTCCTTGACATTATTCTGCCTCAGTTGTGTGATGAAATTGTAAACGTTCTTTCGGTATTTCTTGTTTCAGTTACAATTTCCCATAGTGAAAAGCAAACCTACAGCCTTGACCTCTTAGATTGCGATCTTATGAGTTAGTGTTATTGCTGTTCATAGCTGTTTTGGATTGGTTTGTTTTCACTTTATGGTTTGAATCTGTATTTTTCTTGTATTTTAAACAAGTCTTTCATAAGGTGTTCTTCTGATTGTGGACAAGCTTGTTTATTCATACTTGAAAGTTAATTCGAAAATCATACAACAGTTTCCTTTTGTTAAGCATCAACATTAAGGAAAACGAAAAGAAATACATGCATTGTGCATTTTGCATTTGACTGTATATATGATGATTTAGGGAAATGTGCATTATAGTGTGTGTTCTTTGATCTGTGGAAAAGTTGTGTCTTACTCTTTCCTCAAGTAGATTAAGGTTTTCAAAGTTGAAAGACTGAAAAGATTTTGCTTCTCATTCTTAGATTGCATATAGGAAGTTGTATATATACATCTCGTGGCGAACCTGAAAGGCAAACTACTAAGAAAGATCAACATTAAAATAAATTCAATTTACATAACAACGCTTTGGAATTTAACGCAAACATCTAGAGGTCTAGGTAGAGACGTGTTCCGGCGTCGTTAAACATAGTGACTGTCGATCTCTACGAAGGTGGGTGATTCCTCCTGAGAGTCGGTGGCACTAACACGGATTTGAGCTCCCGCGTACCGTCGAGTATATTGGGAGACCCCTATAGGCTTTTATCCTTTTATCCTTAGGAAGCCGTGTCGACCGCCCTACTGATCGCGATGCAGTGAACACAGCATTCACGAAGATTGACCACCCGTACCGTAAAACGTATTCTGTGGTTTCGCGAAAGGTTTGGCACTCCCTCTGCCTAGATCTCCAGAGTAGTTTCTTTTGGCCTTTTTCAAACTCTATAACTGAAAAAGTCCAACCGAGCATTTGTCACTTCGGGCTCGTTAATACATCGAAGGCGACTAGAGTCATCTTTAGCTTTTTCTCGACTCTTAAAACATGAAAAAGCAAGTTTGTGTCTAAAAGAGTCGTAAATAAAATTTATCTTAAAGCGGAACATAATCACCTGTTATTCCCACGTTGATATTTCAGTTGAAAAGTATGGAGCCCACCAACCAAGGAAGTAACCTTGGAGGAAGTTCAAATCCCTTCTCCTCTTGGGGAGATGTTGGTGCACCTCATATGGCCACATTGTCTCTTCCAGGATTGACAATTGGCCTTCCTGTTTGGCTCTTTTCAACTAATGTAGTCCAAATCGCCACTAATCCTGAGCAATCGAATCAACAGTCAGAACCATCTAGAACTACCCACCAGCCTTCCACTTCTTATAATACTTCCTCTGATCCTTCATCTTCACAGGGTAGAGCCGGCAAAAGTCAGCCTCCCAAGGAGAAGAAGAAGAAGAGAGAAAAGAAGCAGAAGGAGCCTCTGGCGAAGGCAACTGGGGGCAAGCAGAAGAAAACTGACAAAAACCCACACACTGCACCGACCGGGCCTAAATCGCCATGTGTCATTTGCAAAGGGATCCATTTCCATCGTGATTGTCCTTGTATTCCCCGGATACTGAAGGACTGGTCCCCAAGGTTGCACAATCCAGTAGCATCAACCTCTGGTTGTCAAGTTGATTGCATTCCGTCAACTAGCGAGAGTGAAGGACGAAGAAGGGGACCAAGATCACCCTGTCTATTGTGTGAAGGTAGTCATGCCATCCACAAATGTCCATTCTTAGATGAGGCCAAGAGAGTTTTGGAAGATCGCCCGGTGTCACCGTTGCGACTTCCGCCTGGATATCAAAAACTCGCGCCTAATCCCTCGACAGTTGTAAATCCAGTTGGCCCTCTTAAGTGGTCAGCTGATGTGTCGGTCATTGACAATGAACCTACCGAATCTAGACCAGACGAAAGTCTAAAGGTCGAAACGGCAGTTGACCCGGTTCTTCCTTCAAAGGTTCTATCGTTCAATGACCCCGTCATTGAAGACCCGTCTTCAAATGACACCGTCACCGAAGAGTCATCTTCATGTGGCACCCTCGCTGATGAGAACAAGGATGACACCATCCAGGTTCTCTTTATCAGCACCGACTCCGACGAGCATCTGAGCAATGCGCCCATTCCTTTATCGCAGGAAGGAACATCATCAGAGTCGTATCCGGCCGTATATTCGGTCCCACCACCAAGCAACCTGGTTGTATCCTTTGATTGGAATCAACTAGGCAGACCCCGGTTACCAGCCAGTATACCATTCAGAATCATTGTCCAGATCTATAGAATGATCATGGCTGGTACTATCATTGATGAAGGGGCGTCTGTGAGTATCCTTTCCTCTATTGCTTGGAAAGCACTGGGTTCCCCAGCGCTTTTACCTGAGTTAAGAAATCTCTCAGGTTTTGATAAAGGAACCAGTCGACCATTAGGAATCCTCCCCGATGTACCTGTTACATTGAAGGGGAAGACCGTCAGGATGAACGTGTTGGTAGTTCAAGGACCCTTGGATTATAACCTACTCCTTGGACGCGACTATATTTATTGCATGGGAGCGATAGACTCCTCACTCTTTAGAGTAATGTGTTTTCCACACGAAGGAAGAGTGGTCAAGCTCGTAGACCAACTTTCATTTCCGGGATCTCACATCGCAAATAGTCAAATACCAATTCTAAATGGTCTGTTCGCTCAAGATTCGCCTCCGCCCCCAGTCCTCCTTCCCGATGAATGCGAGTGATTCGGAAAGAAAGACTAGGACCCAGGGGGCATGCACCCTGGTCTGCTTCGGGCAGAAGAAACTCCGGGTATAAGGAAGAATTTCCGCAGAAGAATATGACTGGTCCGTACCCCGTCCGTAGGAAGTGGGGTTGTTCCGGAATAATAATCTTTTGTTAAAGTTATGTGTCTGGGAAGCATTCACCTTTGTCTATGGAAGTGGGCAATGCCCAAGTGGGATTTTCCTTATTGCAACAAATAGTAAACATCCTTGAATTCCAGCCTCGCCCATCGAAACATATGTTTTGAAGGATAAGCAGGGGCAGCCTACAAGGAAGGGGACTATTTTGTTTTGACAGAAGGTAACCATCTTAGGACAACCCAATGATAGACATCGCCGAAGGAAGGGATTGATTTGCGGCAGCAAAACGAACCCTCTTCGGATAATAAGAAAGAGGCAAGCCTCCCTCGATAATACCAATGTTTTATCTTTGAGTAGTGTTCTTCTATTGTCACAATAGCTGTTTGTTAAAAGTGGGCCGACAGGAAGTCTGAGTACTGCGTAAGACCCCTTAAAATAACGAGAAGACTAGTATCGTTAGCATTAGATTGGCAAGATGACAAGTAACTGTGAACACCCAAAGAAAAACAAAAGTAGAAGAGAGGAGGGGCAACCTCGAAATTCTATCCTATACCTGGGGGCATGCAACCTTTTGGAATGCAAGCAAGGGACGACTATTGATTTTTTAAATTTTTAGGTCCTCCCTTTAAACCTGTAGGTCTAACCCTTTAAACTCGTAGGATTAGCCGTTTCCGAACTTGCATGAAGAAAGCCTGTGGGGCAAAAGTAAAATTTGCCAAAATGAGAGCATAGTTGTAGTAAGGCATAAGCTCTATAAAAATTGGTCCTTATAGGAGGCGTTCTTATGACTGGTAATTCGAGCAGTTTTAGCATATAGTTCATGCTCGTTAAAAAATAAACGCGAAATCCGAGCAGTTTTAGGACTGAATCCATGCTCGTTAAAAAATAGAAGAGTGTGAGCAAAAGTTTCCCCCAGAGTTCAAGCTCATGGAAAAAATGAACCGGTAAATAACCTTTTGAGATCGTAAATTCATTAGCCATAAGAACCTTGATCGTGTTTTCATCCACCACCTCCATCGTTCATTTGGCCGAGCATTCACTTCCATTTGTGTGTTTACCTCTTTTGAGAAACAGCTGCGAAGAGTGATTTCACCTAGCCATCCTTGTGACACTGCCGTGATTGGAAATTCCAAACTGTACCTGGAATCTGTAGCTATCCCTGTTCATCACTCGTTTCTCAAAAGACGAGTCTTCTTTCAGCTCTTTTCACTGACTCGTAAAATATGAAAAGTTTGCCGAGTTTTGGCCTTCCAGCTCGTTAAAGGACCGGAACGCTATCCCTCCTCTAAATTTTAATCTTTTTGGACCTGAGGGATTATTACACAAAAGGATCGAGCGCTTGTCTTGTTCAGCTCGTAAAAGTATCGAACAGCCATCCCTTCTGTATTGTTTTATACTTTTTCGGACTTAAGGGATATGCTGACGAAAAAGGAACTATGGAGTTAACTTTCTGTACCTTTTCAGACTCTCTAAAAATGAAAAGGACCGAGTTTTCTTTGTCGTTAGACTCGTTAAAATGATTTAAATAGCGACAAACTTGTCTTTAGACGAGAACAAGTTTCCCTATCGCTAGGCTCGTTAAATCTTAGCGATGGGCTTGCCCGAAGGGCAGGTTATAGAACAAGCATATGTTATCCTCCTCAAGCTTGACAAAAATAAAGAGGTACTGGTCAGAAATGACTGGGGAAAAATTGGGAGAACATCAAAGTTTAGAGGTAGCAAGTCACTCTTGAACATGACACTTTTCCTCCGTATCACATCGGGTTGGGTTGTCTCATTCACCGGTCTCATCACCATGGTCCTCGCCACACCATCCATTTGGGGTAATGCTACCGATCCATCGCATCAGTGTCGTTATATGTTCAAGAGGGGTCATTCAGAAAGTGTCGACCGTGTCCCATCCACTACCATACATCATCCTTCATCCATTTTCATGATCGCCACCCTGAATCATATGTCACAGTTTGTTTCCACCTCCACTAAATCATTAGCTCCGTTCCTTGTCATTGATGTGGGATTCATTAAGGCCCTCCTTTGACGGATCGCTTCTTGTCGACATCAGCTCATTATCCAAGAAGTTGATCTAGGAACACCCCCATCAGTACTTTGAAGCTTGCATGCCTCAATGGCAAGTTTCTCACTTCCGGCGACAGGTATACCTCAATGACCTTCGACCAGAAGATTTTGCGTGGCGTTCGACGCCAAGTCCTTTATTCACGCCACGTGAATTGTACTGCAGTACCTTGAGGATCATTGTCATTATTGGTGATTCCTCTCGCGCTTGTTAACGGTTTTCATTATTGACCGGTAATCAAGCGATGTCTTTCCATGTTCGACTTCGACGCAATTCTCACATGGATCGACTTGTACTTAGAGTGAAGATCGAACGAGTTTTGAAGACCCCGGATCTAGTTTCATCCATCCGGGCTGCGATATATATTCAGGAAATATAAAAACATTTGACATGTACATCATTGCAGCAGATGATCATCCTATCAAAGGATGATAATTTCAGTAGAAGATTATCAGTCTGTCCACAGACGATCGTCTGTCATATGTATCAAAATGTATTTATAAAAGCTGAGCATGGGAATGCCCGCCTCAGCCAAACCATGAAATTGAATGAAAGATAATGTATTGTATTGTATTGTATTACAGGGCACTCTCCTCCGGTACTGGAACGAACTTCGGACCCTCTAGCTAAAGCATTTCACCCGATTAACGGCCTCATACTTTAGGGGGCAACTGTTATAGACATTTTTGTGCCTCGCGTCAAGGAGCAAGGAATGTCGATAATTACAGGGATCCTCAGTCCCTAAACAGGTTGTTCTTACCCCTAAAAGAACAAGGTCATCAACCAACAGCACTTCCAATCAGTTCTCCACCTGAAAACACTTCAGAACAGGCTTATTTTGGATCATGTCAGCTGCTTAACTGAGCTTCTGCGCTGTATTGCAACTGTACCACTCTGTACCTGCGCTGGAAGTCAAAAACTGTGAAGGCTACCTGCGCTGGGCGAGATTGGCCAAGTGGCACAGTCATCCTGCAAGGTGTCAATTGCCCAGGAAGCTTCCAAACTGACACTTGGTTCATGAGATTCGCCCTGTGATGAGTAAGAGGTACTTGATCACCATGTGTAACCAAGGATCTCCAAGTGGACACAGGAACTAAAGATTAACTGAAGATGGAGAGGACACAAGGCAGCTTCATGTCAGTCTCAAGCTGACTCATCTTTTCCTCTTCTACCCTATATATAGAGCTCTTCTATGAGAGCTAGGGAGGCTAGAATTTTGTATAAGCAAGGAGGTGCTGTTGGTATACCGCCAGGATTATTGGGTGATTGTTTTACTAGAGGTGAAGAAGAGAGTTCTTGCTGCCGAGGAGGTGCTGCTGGATTGGAGCCAACATCATTGGTTGTAACTTCCTCTGGAACCCTGTTACTTTCTATCAATAAAGTTTGCATGTTCTCCTATACACTTGTTTTACATAGATGCTTTGTGTTTACATGTGTATTTGATGCAATCTAATCCATGCTTTGATTATGAGTGCTTGTATCTGTTAGTTTGCTCTCTCTTGTTGTGCAGGTCTTGTGTGTAGCTGGATCGGCTTGGAGAGCAAAGAGCTGGGAGCTGGATACAAAGGAAGAAGGATAAGGATCAATCAAGCGCAAGACACCAGGTTGGTTGACCCTCTTTCCATTCTATCTGTATACTCATAAAGAAGAACATGAAAACTTTATCATTCAGTTGTTGCTAGATACTGTCACATCTAGAAAGGGTTAGGGTCATCCGCATCGGATACTTTTCCCCACAACACTATGGGAAGAGTTAGCACTATCGAGGGTTAAGTTGAGGCTAAAGGACTAGATTCAGTAGCAATTGCTTTTTGTTGTTGCATGTTATCTTGCTTGTGAGTTGAGGAATTATTATATCATTTTGGGTCTTTCCATCCTCAATTCTTTTTCTTAGCATTGAAGGGATGAGAATTCCCTTGAGAAGAAGGGCAAGAATTATGGAGATGACTTGACTGTTGACAAGACTTATAATGGAAATTTGTGCTTTCTTAATCCACCGGTTGCGAAAATCTTATGCCATTCCAATTGATAAGGACCATATTAGGAAACACGTTTCTAAGATATATTTCAACACAGATGCATGAAATGGTTATAATATGCCTCTCAATCATGTTTGTATATCTTAATAAATCGATCTAGAGAGTTTTCTATAGAAGCTAACACATCCTAAGTTAATAAGTGAATGGGCATATTAGGAAGTCTTACACAAACTAAGGTGGCCAAAGTTGTCATGGATAAAAGGTTGAATTTAAGAAACCATTGATGAAAGGAGAGCCCATAGTAGCCCCAAAACTAAGGTCCTTGATAAAAGACTCTTTGACAATCCTCTAGATTTTTGAAGTAAACCACAAAAAATCCCTTTAAACAAAAATACAAATCTATATTTGGGGACCATTTTTGATGCACCCATTCTTGAAGTGTGGATATTGATTGCTAGAGCCCATTAAAATGACATATTATGGCATTCCACTCATAGGATAAGCTGAAAAGATCAGATTCAGAGTCTTCCGCCTCTAGTTTTGGAATATCTTATGCTTGTTCTATAATGAACGTTGGCCCTGAGAGATATTTGGTAGTTGGTTGTGAAATCTATAGCTTTAAAGCATCCTTAAAGGATCACGGCTAAGAGAAAGAGGGTGCAACCCAACCTTTGGCTCCTCCATTCAGTCATGAGACTAAGAGGATTAAAGCATCCTTGGTTATAACATAAACTTTAAGCAAAATTCCTTATTGAAGTTGCCCACCCCCATGTAGGAGCCACATTGTGTTGGAAGGGATTCATATTTGATCTTCGATTCTAGCTGCGAGTGTAGAGGCAAATTTGACAACTCCCACTAATAGACAAAGGGTATCCCCCTAAGAGTGACCTCACGAAACTGAAAATCTCGAGTGAGTTGAAGTGATGGCAACACCTTGAAGGAGGGAAGAACCCTACTACAAAAAAAATCATCACGGTTTAATGGATCTGCAACAATGGTGACACAATAAGGGAACTTTGGATGAAGGAAAGAATCCTGAAGCTGAAACCCCCCAAAAACAGGGCGATGCTCGAAGGCTTTAAGGTTTTCATCATGATGATTGACACAAAATCATCATAAGCTTTCAAACAAATAATTATTTTAATTAAATTAATTCATTATGATAAATTAAGAAAACATAATCCACATGATGCTATATTAAGTAAATCAAAATTCTTTAAATTTGATAATGGTAATTTTATTTTTTTTTAAACAAAAACTAGTAGATAATTTATATTATGCAAAAAGGGTTGGTAATTTCATTAATTAGATCTAGTACAGAAATATTATGAAGACCTATGAAGCCTAAAGCTTAATGTAATATTTAATATGCTGATTACAAGAGGAAAAACCAAACACTGAATAAATAAAAAATAAGTAGAAAAACTTGATTGTGGAAATCCTACAAAATGTCCCAAAAACCATTAAATTTTTAAAAAGAATTAACTAGTAGGAGAGGGAGAGACACCATTATGGACAACTACCCTTGTAGTCTCCATTGGAGGAGAATCCTACACTAATGCATTAAGGTTTGACAGACTTGTTTGTTCTTTGTTTATAACTTACCTTGCTTCCAATATTGCTTGAATTATAAAGGGACCGGCTATGTTGTTATGAGAGACCCCATTGATGATTATGCGAGTTGTAGAACATTTGGATTCCAAATTTTTGAACTACTAGGTTCTAAGTGTAGGTGCACTTAATGTTTTATCTTGGTTCAATGAGAATCCCACCCACACCTGCCATCCTTGGGTTCCTTTTCAAGGCTCTGTCAAAGTAGGAAATGTATAGGTTTGTTCAGAGTTTCATTTCTAAAATTCCTTAGTATAGAATTGAAGTTGCCCACATGAATAATGAGTCAGTTGTTGGGTAATGAAAATGGGACTGGTGGCATTGAGCTTGAAACATGTGAACCATTGGGTCTATTCCATGTTAAGAGCATAGTATGGAGCTAGATAAGCCCCTTTCGAGATTGGGTGCTTTGATAGAAGAGTTTTTTCCTTGCCTACAACATGCTCCAGTGTAGATTTCATTTATTAGAAGATGGCCTGGTTTCTAGATACCCAATTTTTCCAACATATGAATTTGGGTAGGACCACCCAAATTCATTTAAGTAGTGGATTTCTAGTCCAATAGTCAATATATTGTTGTTTTCAAGGTTCAAAAAACTACTTTACGGAGTGAACCTAATTAATTTTTTATTCTAGAATGACTAGTACGAAAATCTAAACTCATTTAGTGAAGGTGAATTTTGCGAAGAAATGATGTGGTGTTTCATCATGTGAAAGGAAAAAGAGGCACTTGTTAGGTCCTTAGAACATTTATTTCTTTAGGTTTTTAGCTATTAGTATTTGTCATGAGTTAGCATCTAATGAAAGTCGTTGATCTAGGGTAGTCTGATAATTTCTCATATGTTGTTGTAGATAGGAGTTTTTTGAGGAAGAGAAGTTGAGAGAGTGGGTGGGGGTATCCCTATTTCACTAAATAGTTTGCTTTCCCCCGAACTCAAATATCATCGTTGTCTGGATTTGTTGATGCATAGCCCTATATATTTTGCTCAAATTGAGTTTCCATTAGGATCAAATGTGGGAGAAGACCTCCAAAATACCATCCTTTCCAAGATCTTTTGTTCTTTCCCATTGAGAGATATCAAATAAAGAGATTTTCTCATTATCTATGTTATGAAACCAGCTCACAAAAAGATAGAAAAGAAGATCAACACCTTAGAAATCAGCCTCTTCAAGGGAGAAACCTCCTTTATATTACACAAATGAACAATTCTTGGATGATACAAATGACAAAACCTCCTTTCTATATATAGGAGTCTAAGGGATCACAATATAATCAAAGCCGACATAATAATAATAATATAAGGGCACAACAATAACAATAGTGGGCTTCTATGTGGCACAATAATAACAATATGGTGACAATAGGGGCACCACAATAATAATAAGGGCTACAATGACAATAGTAATGGAGGAATCACTAGTATTATAGGGACCTAACATGCCCCTCTCCTTCAAAAAAGTGTTGTCCTCAACGTATGAGTAGTTCTGGATGCTTTTGTGTAAAATTCGCATCCTTCCATGTGGAATCTTCAGCGGGAAAGTTCTTTCAATTAACAAGATACTCTGAAATTGATCACTTTCGTAGCTATCGAGTTCTTGTTTCTGTGACTGCTTCAAGTTCCAATATTATTTTTTCTTCCTCGTCAAGTTCTGGAAATATTGTTTGAACTAGGAGCTTGTCACCAATAACCTTCTTTAACCATGAAACATGGAAATTTGGGTGCACTCGAGAAGCTGCAAGAAGCTCCAATTTGTATGCCATAGTACCAATCATTTGCAACACCTTGTACGGACCATAATACTTTGGTGATAATTTATTATCCTTCTTAGCTTGCTTGAGGGACATTTGTTTATATGGTTGTAGTTATACACATACCCAGTCACCTATATCAAAACTTTTTTCGTTGCGATGTTGATCTGCCTATTGTTTCATTCTATTATGTGCCAAAGTTAGGTTATCCTTCAAGAGTTGGAGAACTTGTTGTTGATGCTTGATGTGATCTTCCACTACTTTAACCTTAGAATTTACTCTTAAATGTGATGTGATGGATAATGGTGATATCCATCAAGTGCCATAAATGGGGTCATTTTTGCTGCAGTATGGAAGGAAGTGTTATACCACCATTCAGCCAAAGGCAACCATTTGACCCATTGTGTTTGTTTATCATATACAAAGCAATGAAGATATCCTTACAAACATTTGTTTACTATCTCAATTTTTCCATCAGATTTAGGATGATAATATGAGCTATGAGCTAACTGAGTACCAAGACAAGAAAATAATTATGTCCAAAAATTTCCAGTGAAAATGGGATCTCTTTCGCCTACAATAATCTTTGGGTTTCCATGTAGCTTTTGAATTGTTTCCATAAATGCAGTGGAAACTGTACTGGAGTTAAATGGATGAGATAATGCACAAAAGTGTGCATACTTGGTAAGTTTGTCAACTACCACCATGATGACACTCTTTCCTTTGGAATTGGGTAAAACTGTGATTAAATCCATTGAAACCTCCTCCCAACGTTGACTTGGAATGGATAAAGGTTGTAATAGACCCAGGGTCTTAATTGTTTCAAATTTATTTTGTTGGAAAACCAAACATTCCGCCACAAACTTTTGAATATCATATTTAAGGCCATCCCAAAAAAAATCCTTCTTAACCCTGTGGTAAGTTTTTAAAAATCCTGAGTGCCCTCCTAAGGGAGAGGTGTGCAATTCCATAAGAATATTTTGTTTTAGTTGGGAATTCTGACATAGGTATAAACGAACTTTGTACCGTAACAAATCATTTTTCCAGCTAAATGTATCAGATGTATTGGGATCTTGTTGTAACTTTTGAATGAGTTCCCACACTTCTTCATCATTCTTCCATTCATCCCTTGCTTCATTTATCCAATCTGTTTGGATAATATAAATGGCACAAAGCAATGCTTCCACATCCTCATCCTTTCTTGAGAGTGCATCTGCCACAACATTTTGCTTCCCTTTTTGTATATGATATCAAAGTCATAACCCAAGATCTTTGTGACCCATTTTTGCTTCTCTTCTGAAGATAATTTTTGTCCTAAGAAGTATTTAAGACTATCATGATCTGTTTTTACCTTTAAGTGTCTTCCCATTAGGAAGGGTTGCCTTTTCTTAAGTGAATGTAGTATTGCCAACATTTCCTTCTCATAAGTAGCTTTGTGTAAATACTTTCCTTTGATTGGACGACTTTCGAAAGCAATGGGTCTTTCTTCTTGCATTAAAATAGCACCAATTCCATTTTCCGAGGCATCACATTCCACAATAAAGGTTTTTGTGAAGTCTGGCGTAGCTAAGACCGGTGCTTGGCACATTGCCACTTTAATGTGTTCAAAGACCTTCATTGCTTCTGGAGACCATAAAAATGCATCTTTCTTCAATAATGTTGTTAGAGGTGTTGTTATTCTCCCATAATTATTAACAAACTTGCGATAATACCCTGTCAACTTGATAAATCCTCTCAGATGCTTTATGGATGTGGGGATTTTCCATTCCTTAATAGCTTTAATTTTGCTAGGGTCTACCTTAACACCTTCATCAGATACAATATGACCCATATATTCCACCTCTTGCACTCCAAAGAAACATTTTGAGCTTTTTTCATATAATTGTTTCTCCTCCAATAGTTTGAGCACCCTGTCAACATGTTGAACATGATCCTTCCAAGACTCGCTATAGATTAGTATATCATCAAAAAATACTAACACAAATTTCCAAGGAAGGGTTTGAAAATGGAATTCACCAAACCTTGAAATGTAGAAGGTGAATTGGTAAGGCCAAAAGGCATGACCAAAAATTAATAATGACCCTCATGAGTTCTAAATGATGTTTTCATGATGTCTTCAATAGTCATTCTAATTTGATGATATCCTGAACGAAGATCCAACTTGGTGAAGTAAATTGATCTATGCAATTCATCCAATAGTTCATAAATGACAGGAATGGGAAATTTATCTTTAATAGTGAGCTTTTTGAGCTCCCTATAATCCGGACAGATGCGCCATGATCCATCCTTCTTGTGCACCAATACTACTGGAGCATAGAAAGAACTTTGACTAGGTTGAATTATACCAGCCTCTAGCATTTCTGCAACCATACGTTCAATTTTACTCTTTTGGGCATAGGGATATCTGTAAGGCCTGATGTTTGGAGGAACACTTCCTGGAATCAAATGAATAGCATGATCATGATCACGAATATGTGGGAGACCTTTGGGAGTCTCAAATACCTTGGAATGATTGTCCAAGACTTTTTGGAGATCTGGAGAAATAGATGATTTCGATGTGGGAACCTCTAGCAAACATAATTGTGCAATTACGTCTCGTTAATCTTTCTTTAGAAGCTTATTCATTCCATTAGAGTTCATTATCTTTCCTGGTTTCCCTACGATACCTCTTAATTCAACTTCCTTTCCTTCCAAAGAAAATTTCATGAAAAGTTCTTGAAAATTAAAAGCTATTGTACCCAAGGATTGTATCCTTTAGACTCCTAGTACAACATCAACACCACCCATTGGAATGGAAAGCATTGGGCTATTCAATACATATTCCCCCATGGATAGCTTGATATTATGGCACTTTCCATAGCAATTTATGCTTCCTCCACTTACAACCATCACTTGACACTCTGGTGCTGGATATAGGAAGCAATTCAATTCCTTGGCTATCTTACAATGAATAGAATTATGGTTACTTCCCGAATAAATCAACACTATTACCTTTTTATTATTGATATGTCCTTCTATCTTAATAGTTTGAGGAGTGGTAATTCTGGCCAATGCATTACAAGATATGTTCGGATTCATTTCTTCTTTCTCTAGGGTTTGTTCCTGGTGTATATCCTCTTCTTTTGACATTTCTTGTTCCTTTTCTTCCTCCTCTTCACAATCTATGTAAAATAATTTCTTCTCAACACACTTATGACCTTTATTATATTTGCTATCACAACTGTAACACAGCCCTTTTACTCTTTTTCCTTCCAATTATTGGGGTGTCAACCTTGTACGTTGTGGAAGGCTAGGGGAAACAACACTTCCATACTTATAGTTGTGAGTGGTAGGCTTCCTTGTTTTCATAATTTTGCTTTCCATTTTTCTTGCCAACTTGAATGCCTTCTCCAATGAGTCAGGTTCTCAAAAGCGAACCTCATGTTGGATGTTATCCTTTAAAGTCCCTATGAACACATCAATCCTATGCTCCTTTGGAATATTTTTTACTTTTATATTCAATTTTTGGAAGTCCTTAATGTGCTTCATCATTGAACCCTTTTGTTTGAGGTTTATCAATTAGCTAAAAAAAGTGTTGCTTTTTGTATCCTCATAATGTGCTATCATTTATTCCGTAAAAATTTCCCAAGTGAAAATTTGTTTACGAGATAAAAACCATCGATACCATACAAATTGATTTGGTTCCAAATATAAAGTTGCAATGCGTACCTTTTGTGTGTTTTGCACATTATGGAGATCGAAATATTGCTCCATCTGTAGTATCCATGTTACGAGATCCTTGCCATCAAACTTCCTCATATCGATCTTTGGAACGTGGTGGGTCTTCAATCCAACGTTAGAGTCTATGAAATCATGATTGACATTTATTTTGTTCTCATCAAGAGTTTCCTTTACTACCCTTTCACCATTAGTAAGTATTTCTTGTATCAACTTAGTCAAATCTATCTTCAAATCTTCCATCTTAGGGTCCATGCCATTCATCTTAGCTTCCATGCCATCCAACTTAACTTGCACGCAATTCATATTAGATTCCATGCCATTCATCTTAGCTTCCACACCTTTCTTTAAACCATCAATCTTAGCTTCTGTTAACTTTTGTGAGAGTGAAACTTGTTGCACTTGGTCTCGTAATTTTGATATATAATGTTGCATTTCTTCCTCTTCTTCATGATTCATGCTAGAGCTTCTAGGTTGCTTACTAGGTGTTTCCATTTTCTTTCTTCGGGGCATCAATTAATTATAATTATGCTTCACTATGCCCTTTGAACTACAAATTAATTTTTCAACCCAAACTTATTCAAAATTTTAAAAAGACTACACACCTTTTTTCTCTTTGTAGAAGATTGATATTGAATCTATTGTATCTCTATAATTGCGGATCTACAAGGTTTAAAATTTCTTCCTATGGTATCCCTTTGAGTCCTCTTTCCAATGCCCCAAGTTTGATCAATATTGGATTCTTCAAGAAAGAGTTATGCCCAATCTCCCAAGATGACCTGATTATATAGTTTTTCAGTAGAGCGAACTTGTACGATGTGCCATGTGTCACTGTTTTGACCTTCAAATCTGAAAAATATACATAGAAAACAATAGTCTGTCCTCTTTTTGTAACTTCTTACGAAATTTCAATCTGATGCTCAGATTGAAAGTTATGATTATTTTCCCAAGGTCGCATGTTTTGAATTTAATTCGGGAGTCTACAAAAACCCTAATTACTCATATCATATCTCTGAATATATAGTGAGACAAGATCTGAAATTCGGACCCGAGGTTCATAAAAATTTCGGCTAAAATGGGTTTTTATTTTAGATTCTGAAAAATCGCAGAAAAAAAATTATAGCCAAAATTCCACGACGAATTGTTTGGAGGATCGAAACCCTAGAATCTAAATGTTATGAACCAGCTCACAAAAAGATAGAAAAGAAAGATCAACGCCTTAGAAATCAGCCTCTTCAAGGGGGAAAATTCCTTTACATTACACAAATGAACAATTCTTGGATGATACAAATTAAAAAACCTCATTTCTATAGATATGAGTCTAAAGGGTCACAATATAATCAAAGTCAACATAACAATAATAATATAAGGGCACAACAATAACATAAAGGGCTTCTATGGTGCATAATAATAACAATATGGGGACAATAGAGGAACCACAATAATAATAAGGGATACAATGGCAATATTAATGGAGGAATCACTAGTATTATAGGGACCTAACAATCTACCAGTCATTGTTTTAAAAGAGAAAAGGCATGAAAATCTCCAGGGGGTGTGTTCCCCATAATCATATCATGTCAGAGTTTGATGTTCTTTCTATTGTCGTGGATTCAATTAAAACACTTGAGGAATAGGGGAAGGGTTAATTTGAGGAGATTCTAAACTAAAGATCCATTTTTTACTCTAGGATGAAGGTCAAGATAGCACTTCCTTTCTCCTAACAAATATTTTTTGTGCAATACCTTTTTCCACTATCCATTGTAGCCTATTAGCAATATTTAAAGAAGTTTAGCTCCTAGAGCTAAGTTCATCGGGGTCAAGTCCTTTATTCTAAGACCTCTATGGTACTTTGTGGCTTGAAAAATCTACCATTTCATAAGGTGATAGCATTTGGAGTTGGATTTTCCGCATTGTCATAAAAATTTCTTGATTTCCTATCTAAGGATTTTTTTCACACCGTTTGGAGTGAGCAAGCCTAAGAATTGGAATATAGGCAGAGTTTAAACAATTGATTTTATTAGCATAAGCATTCTTAAAGGTTTAACTAGTGGGCCTCCCTTTAAATAAATTTTCTTTGACTTTATTAAGAACAAGTTGCCAATATTAGGTGCTTAAACTACACAGGTTGATTGACATTTGTAGATATTCGAAAGAGTCTCATTCTTCCTGATAGTTGAATCTCAAAATTTGGGAAAGAAAAATAAATTTACCTCTAGTGAAGTTCTAGGCATAGATTGGATTTTATTTTAGTTTATTATCCCACTAGATACTCTTACAAATAACTCCCAATGCTTCTTTGAAAATTGTTACTATAGTAGAAGAGCCTCCTCCTAGAATATGCATATCTTCTACAAATTGATAATGATTGATGTTCTTAACACCTTGAATAATCTTGATTCTAGGAAGTTGGAATTTTACTCTTTCACTTTCCATTTTTTAATTTAGGGCTTCAACCATGATGATGTAGATATATAAAAATAGAAGATATCCTTATTGAATCCCCTTACTAACTTCAAAGAAGCATGTATATTGTCTCTTAACCAAAGGGGTAATCCAAGGTTTTCTAGTGTAAGTGGATATCTAGTGAATGAATGGTGAATTGAATCCAAACTTATGCATGACATATGTTGAATTTCCACAATATTGGGTCTAGGATAGAATCTTAAAATCTCTTACACTGCCAAACCAAGAATATCAACTATACTACTTTGCACAACGGAATATAAAGAACAGCAAATCACAAATGCACAAAATATAGACAACCTTTTACATTTTTCAACCCAAATTTTTTATATTAATCAACATATAATACAACATTATAGGGCTCCCATACCAAGGATAATGGCCCTCATACATCCACTAGTAAAAGAATACAAACTAGGGCTTGGTATCAATACATCGACAACCAATCTACCCTCAACAAGATACTTTGAATGTCTAGCTGATGTAGAGCTCCTTGTAGTTGCCTTGGTCATACCTTGTACCTCCCCAGTCCTTCGGCTACCAATCAGAAGCTCCTACGTCTATCAATGATCTAATTCCATCATACCACTAAACCTTAGCTATCCAATATGTTCACTAGTTTGGCCTTAGTCCATCAAGGGAACAACACATTGAGACTCTTGTCAAGTTGTTCACAGCTCCACTTGTGAACAACTTTCAACTGCCCACTACTACTCCTCATCTACTCAAGGACTTCATCCCACTATGGTCTTCTTGTGTTGATCCGATGAAGACCAACATAGGGCATGGAGGGTTTCCACCTGTCACTGCAAGATGTTCATCTCCCACAATGAACACGGACAAGGAGGACTTCCCATCATTTGTTGTATAAGCTCTTCTCCTGATCCAGGTGGATGTTGGTGGCCACCCACCAACCCATTTGGACCCTCACAACTGTCTCTTTCAGTCTTTTCAGTTTCCTAAATTGTAGCACAGTTTACTATTTTTAGCAGTTTTTCGGGTCCTGAACTTCCGGAGCCGTTTTGAGGCCCTAAACGACGTTTTTTTGGGAATTTGGGGGCAACATGGGTCTATAGACCATGTTGCCCTTCCCAAAGTGGTAGTTCTCGAATAGATCTTTCTAACGAGCTATCGTACGCGTCAAACGGAGATCGTATGCCAAAGTTACGACCCCGGGAAATTGATGTACCAATTTACCCAAACGGGGCCCACAATTTGGCGTTTCATCTTCTAGGGTTAGGTTTCGGGATGTGAAGGGTTTTCCATTGTTTCTCAACAATAAATAGGCCTTCGAGCCTCATTGTAACTCAGTTCGGAACAGTTCAGAGGCATGTAGCCGCACATCTCTTCTCAGAGATAGCTACCATCGCCCTAGCTGGTTTATTTCCATTTCTGGTTGTATTCAGTATTTTCCATTAATGAAATGAATCATTATTTCCGCTGCATCTATGTGTTTATGGTTATTGCATCTCTGTATTTATGGTTATCTCTGTAATCTATTGCGTTCCTGTCTAAATCCGGATCAGTGGTATCAGAGCGGTCTGCTTTTTCTCTGTTTTTCTTTGCATGTCCCCAACAAGGTCGGGATATAAGGAGTTAGGGCTTGAACTGGTTGAACCTTTGCAAGACCAGCCTCGCAAATCCCGACGGCCTCCCATGGCGGATGAGAAGAAAGACGAGGGGGCAGGAGATCCTATCAAAATCTTGCTCGAAGAAGCACTCGAGCGGCAAAGGAACGCGATGATGGATAGCTTTGCGCAGATCCTTCAGCGGCTACCCAGAGGCGACGCATCGGCTTCCAACAGCGACTCTGGAAAAGCCACGCCGTTTAAGGTACAAGTTAATTTTGAAATCCCCATATTCGAGGGTCAAATAGATGCAGATGCCGTAGATAAATGGTTAAATCTGCTAGATGGGTATTTTTCTGTTCATGAATTTTCAAGTCGGGAAAAGATTATTTTCGCCCTTCTCAAAGCAGCCCCCCACGTCAAGGACTGGTGGGAAACCTACTGCGAGCAGAAGGATGAAAGTACAGGCTCACTATTTTCAGTCGCACCCACTTGGAATGACTTCCGGGATGCCATCAAGGAGCAGTATTACCCTGTCGGAAGCTATGAGGACAAATACATCAAATGGACCACACTGCGGCAGGGACGAGACCAAGATGTGACAGAGTTCACAAACATTTTTCATACCCTTCGCACACAGTTGGGTATCAAAGATTCTGAGCTGCATCTGGTACTCAAATACCGTGGCTGCCTGCACAAGTACATCCAGGAAGAGATGGTGTTCTTGAACATCTCCTCACTTGGCACAGCATACCGATACGCTGTCAAAATCGAGCAAAAGTTCAAACAGAAGAAGCGAGACTTTGGATCTGCAAATCCGAAGCCCAAAGGACAAAGCCAAGGCGGGGTGACCCAAGACAACCCGTCGAAGCCGCAAGAAAAGAACAACACCATGAAGCCGAAGAAGGACACAGGGAAGTGGTGTGAGTTCCACAAGAGTCCCACTCATAACACAAGTGAGTGTCGGACCAAGCAGTCGCTGGTGGCGGAGTTGAAGGCTTCCGAATCAGATGCATGTTCCGACCCTGAGCCAGAACTCGAGAAGGGGAATGGCAAAGGGAAGCAGATCATTGATGCGGATCCTAGCGCTATTGTTGCCACCGCCAAGATCCAGAAAGATGAGCCCGAAAATCCAGAAGAGGGGGAGCGTCTTTTCCACTCACAGATGTGGGTGAAGGGTTCACCGTTGCGATTCATTGTCGACAGTGGTAGCCAAAAGAACCTGGTTTCAGCAGAGGTCGTGAAGCGGTTGGGCCTACCGACTACACCACACCCACAGCCGTACAGTATCGGGTGGCTTCACGAAGGACGAGATCTGAAAGTTCGCCAGCAGTGCCGCCTTCCATACAGCATCAAACCCTTCACAGACGAGGTACTGTGTGATGTTACACCTCTGGATGTTTGTGATGTATTATTAGGCCAGCCATACTTGTGGAGGCGACATGCTGTGTATGAGTCAAGGCCTCGCGCTGTCATTATTTCTTTGGGTGATTCATTATACAGGATACCAGAGGTAGCTCCACCTACTGCCACATCTTTGATCACTGCTAAGAAAGGCAGCAAGCTCATATCACAGACTAGGAAATTCATTTGTCTGGTTCACTCCCAAAGTAAGGGGAAGATCGTTGCTACATCCATGACCCCTGCAAAGGGTTCCTCCACGCAGCAGCAACAGCAAAGGGATAAGGTCATGACAGAACACAGGAACAAATTCTCCTCATCCACAGGGGTACCACACAAGTTTCAGATGGGCAACAAAGTTTGGTTACATCTGCAGAGAGAACGCCTTACCAGAACCCATCAGAAACTCAGACGACTCCGACATGGTCCTTACATCAGTACCAAGGCTACAGGAAACAATGCTTCAAAGCACAACATTCCTCCATTCCTTGGCTTGCACCGAGTGTTCAATATGGACCATCATCGACCATGCTTCCCACCATCACTGGACACATCAGAGATTGCAGGACAAGTTCAGCAGATGGAGGAGCTCAACGCAATGGGGACCATTGCTTCCTAAGGGGGGAGGAATGATCCAGGTGGATGTTGGTGGCCACCCACCAACCCATTTGGACCCTCACAACTGTCTCTTTCAGTCTTTTCAGTTTCCTAAATTGTAGCACAGTTTACTATTTTTAGCAGTTTTTCGGGTCCTGAACTTCCGGAGCCGTTTTGAGGCCCTAAACGACGTTTTTTTTGGAATCTGGGGGCAACATGGGTCTATGGACCCATGTTGCCCTTCCCAAAGTGGTAGTTCTCGAATAGATCTTTCTAACGAGCTATCGTACGCGTCAAACGGAGATCGTATGCCAAAGTTACGACCCCGGGAAATTGATGTACCAATTTACCCAAACGGGGCCCACAATTTGGCGTTTCATCTTCTAGGGTTAGGTTTCGGGATGTGAAGGGTTTTCCATTGTTTCTCAACAATAAATAGGCCTTCGAGCCTCATTGTAACTCAGTTCGGAACAGTTCAGAGGCATGTAGCCGCACATCTCTTCTCAGAGATAGCTACCATCGCCCTAGCTGGTTTATTTCCATTTCTGGTTGTATTCAGTATTTTCCATTAATGAAATGAATCATTATTTCCGCTGCATCTATGTGTTTATGGTTATTGCATCTCTGTATTTATGGTTATCTCTGTAATCTATTGCGTTCCTGTCTAAATCCGGATCAGTGGTATCAGAGCGGTCTGCTTTTTCTCTGTTTTTCTTTGCATGTCCCCAACAAGGTCGGGATATAAGGAGTTAGGGCTTGAACTGGTTGAACCTTTGCAAGACCAGCCTCGCAAATCCCGACGGCCTCCCATGGCGGATGAGAAGAAAGACGAGGGGGCAGGAGATCCTATCAAAATCTTGCTCGAAGAAGCACTCGAGCGGCAAAGGAACGCGATGATGGATAGCTTTGCGCAGATCCTTCAGCGGCTACCCAGAGGCGACGCATCGGCTTCCAACAGCGACTCTGGAAAAGCCACGCCGTTTAAGGTACAAGTTAATTTTGAAATCCCCATATTCGAGGGTCAAATAGATGCAGATGCCGTAGATAAATGGTTAAATCTGCTAGATGGGTATTTTTCTGTTCATGAATTTTCAAGTCGGGAAAAGATTATTTTCGCCCTTCTCAAAGCAGCCCCCCACGTCAAGGACTGGTGGGAAACCTACTGCGAGCAGAAGGATGAAAGTACAGGCTCACTATTTTCAGTCGCACCCACTTGGAATGACTTCCGGGATGCCATCAAGGAGCAGTATTACCCTGTCGGAAGCTATGAGGACAAATACATCAAATGGACCACACTGCGGCAGGGACGAGACCAAGATGTGACAGAGTTCACAAACATTTTTCATACCCTTCGCACACAGTTGGGTATCAAAGATTCTGAGCTGCATCTGGTACTCAAATACCGTGGCTGCCTGCACAAGTACATCCAGGAAGAGATGGTGTTCTTGAACATCTCCTCACTTGGCACAGCATACCGATACGCTGTCAAAATCGAGCAAAAGTTCAAACAGAAGAAGCGAGACTTTGGATCTGCAAATCCGAAGCCCAAAGGACAAAGCCAAGGCGGGGTGACCCAAGACAACCCGTCGAAGCCGCAAGAAAAGAACAACACCATGAAGCCGAAGAAGGACACAGGGAAGTGGTGTGAGTTCCACAAGAGTCCCACTCATAACACAAGTGAGTGTCGGACCAAGCAGTCGCTGGTGGCGGAGTTGAAGGCTTCCGAATCAGATGCATGTTCCGACCCTGAGCCAGAACTCGAGAAGGGGAATGGCAAAGGGAAGCAGATCATTGATGCGGATCCTAGCGCCATTGTTGCCACCGCCAAGATCCAGAAAGATGAGCCCGAAAATCCAGAAGAGGGGGAGCGTCTTTTCCACTCACAGATGTGGGTGAAGGGTTCACCGTTGCGATTCATTGTCGACAGTGGTAGCCAAAAGAACCTGGTTTCAGCAGAGGTCGTGAAGCGGTTGGGCCTACCGACTACACCACACCCACAGCCGTACAGTATCGGGTGGCTTCACGAAGGACGAGATCTGAAAGTTCGCCAGCAGTGCCGCCTTCCATACAGCATCAAACCCTTCACAGACGAGGTACTGTGTGATGTTACACCTCTGGATGTTTGTGATGTATTATTAGGCCAGCCATACTTGTGGAGGCGACATGCTGTGTATGAGTCAAGGCCTCGCGCTGTCATTATTTCTTTGGGTGATTCATTATACAGGATACCAGAGGTAGCTCCACCTACTGCCACATCTTTGATCACTGCTAAGAAAGGCAGCAAGCTCATATCACAGACTAGGAAATTCATTTGTCTGGTTCACTCCCAAAGTAAGGGGAAGATCGTTGCTACATCCATGACCCCTGCAAAGGGTTCCTCCACGCAGCAGCAACAGCAAAGGGATAAGGTCATGACAGAACACAGGAACAAATTCTCCTCATCCACAGGGGTACCACACAAGTTTCAGATGGGCAACAAAGTTTGGTTACATCTGCAGAGAGAACGCCTTACCAGAACCCATCAGAAACTCAGACGACTCCGACATGGTCCTTACATCAGTACCAAGGCTACAGGAAACAATGCTTCAAAGCACAACATTCCTCCATTCCTTGGCTTGCACCGAGTGTTCAATATGGACCATCATCGACCATGCTTCCCACCATCACTGGACACATCAGAGATTGCAGGACAAGTTCAGCAGATGGAGGAGCTCAACGCAATGGGGACCATTGCTTCCTAAGGGGGGAGGAATGATCCAGGTGGATGTTGGTGGCCACCCACCAACCCATTTGGACCCTCACAACTGTCTCTTTCAGTCTTTTCAGTTTCCTAAATTGTAGCACAGTTTACTATTTTTAGCAGTTTTTCGGGTCCTGAACTTCCGGAGCCGTTTTGAGGCCCTAAACGACGTTTTTTTGGGAATCTGGGGGCAACATGGGTCTATAGACCCATGTTGCCCTTCCCAAAGTGGTAGTTCTCGAATAGATCTTTCTAACGAGCTATCGTACGCGTCAAACGGAGATCGTATGCCAAAGTTACGACCCCGGGAAATTGATGTACCAA
Source organism: Pinus tabuliformis (assembly GCA_031772625.1). Lineage (NCBI taxonomy): Eukaryota > Viridiplantae > Streptophyta > Pinopsida > Pinales > Pinaceae > Pinus > Pinus tabuliformis. The sequence goes on along the minus strand of CM062816.1, from coordinate 2,076,421,199 downwards.
TTTACCCAAACGGGGCCCACAATTTGGCGTTTCATCTTCTAGGGTTAGGTTTCGGGATGTGAAGGGTTTTCCATTGTTTCTCAACAATAAATAGGCCTTCGAGCCTCATTGTAACTCAGTTCGGAACAGTTCAGAGGCATGTAGCCGCACATCTCTTCTCAGAGATAGCTACCATCGCCCTAGCTGGTTTATTTCCATTTCTGGTTGTATTCAGTATTTTCCATTAATGAAATGAATCATTATTTCCGCTGCATCTATGTGTTTATGGTTATTGCATCTCTGTATTTATGGTTATCTCTGTAATCTATTGCGTTCCTGTCTAAATCCGGATCAGTGGTATCAGAGCGGTCTGCTTTTTCTCTGTTTTTCTTTGCATGTCCCCAACAAGGTCGGGATATAAGGAGTTAGGGCTTGAACTGGTTGAACCTTTGCAAGACCAGCCTCGCAAATCCCGACGGCCTCCCATGGCGGATGAGAAGAAAGACGAGGGGGCAGGAGATCCTATCAAAATCTTGCTCGAAGAAGCACTCGAGCGGCAAAGGAACGCGATGATGGATAGCTTTGCGCAGATCCTTCAGCGGCTACCCAGAGGCGACGCATCGGCTTCCAACAGCGACTCTGGAAAAGCCACGCCGTTTAAGGTACAAGTTAATTTTGAAATCCCCATATTCGAGGGTCAAATAGATGCAGATGCCGTAGATAAATGGTTAAATCTGCTAGATGGGTATTTTTCTGTTCATGAATTTTCAAGTCGGGAAAAGATTATTTTCGCCCTTCTCAAAGCAGCCCCCCACGTCAAGGACTGGTGGGAAACCTACTGCGAGCAGAAGGATGAAAGTACAGGCTCACTATTTTCAGTCGCACCCACTTGGAATGACTTCCGGGATGCCATCAAGGAGCAGTATTACCCTGTCGGAAGCTATGAGGACAAATACATCAAATGGACCACACTGCGGCAGGGACGAGACCAAGATGTGACAGAGTTCACAAACATTTTTCATACCCTTCGCACACAGTTGGGTATCAAAGATTCTGAGCTGCATCTGGTACTCAAATACCGTGGCTGCCTGCACAAGTACATCCAGGAAGAGATGGTGTTCTTGAACATCTCCTCACTTGGCACAGCATACCGATACGCTGTCAAAATCGAGCAAAAGTTCAAACAGAAGAAGCGAGACTTTGGATCTGCAAATCCGAAGCCCAAAGGACAAAGCCAAGGCGGGGTGACCCAAGACAACCCGTCGAAGCCGCAAGAAAAGAACAACACCATGAAGCCGAAGAAGGACACAGGGAAGTGGTGTGAGTTCCACAAGAGTCCCACTCATAACACAAGTGAGTGTCGGACCAAGCAGTCGCTGGTGGCGGAGTTGAAGGCTTCCGAATCAGATGCATGTTCCGACCCTGAGCCAGAACTCGAGAAGGGGAATGGCAAAGGGAAGCAGATCATTGATGCGGATCCTAGCGCCATTGTTGCCACCGCCAAGATCCAGAAAGATGAGCCCGAAAATCCAGAAGAGGGGGAGCGTCTTTTCCACTCACAGATGTGGGTGAAGGGTTCACCGTTGCGATTCATTGTCGACAGTGGTAGCCAAAAGAACCTGGTTTCAGCAGAGGTCGTGAAGCGGTTGGGCCTACCGACTACACCACACCCACAGCCGTACAGTATCGGGTGGCTTCACGAAGGACGAGATCTGAAAGTTCGCCAGCAGTGCCGCCTTCCATACAGCATCAAACCCTTCACAGACGAGGTACTGTGTGATGTTACACCTCTGGATGTTTGTGATGTATTATTAGGCCAGCCATACTTGTGGAGGCGACATGCTGTGTATGAGTCAAGGCCTCGCGCTGTCATTATTTCTTTGGGTGATTCATTATACAGGATACCAGAGGTAGCTCCACCTACTGCCACATCTTTGATCACTGCTAAGAAAGGCAGCAAGCTCATATCACAGACTAGGAAATTCATTTGTCTGGTTCACTCCCAAAGTAAGGGGAAGATCGTTGCTACATCCATGACCCCTGCAAAGGGTTCCTCCACGCAGCAGCAACAGCAAAGGGATAAGGTCATGACAGAACACAGGAACAAATTCTCCTCATCCACAGGGGTACCACACAAGTTTCAGATGGGCAACAAAGTTTGGTTACATCTGCAGAGAGAACGCCTTACCAGAACCCATCAGAAACTCAGACGACTCCGACATGGTCCTTACATCAGTACCAAGGCTACAGGAAACAATGCTTCAAAGCACAACATTCCTCCATTCCTTGGCTTGCACCGAGTGTTCAATATGGACCATCATCGACCATGCTTCCCACCATCACTGGACACATCAGAGATTGCAGGACAAGTTCAGCAGATGGAGGAGCTCAACGCAATGGGGACCATTGCTTCCTAAGGGGGGAGGAATGATCCAGGTGGATGTTGGTGGCCACCCACCAACCCATTTGGACCCTCACAACTGTCTCTTTCAGTCTTTTCAGTTTCCTAAATTGTAGCACAGTTTACTATTTTTAGCAGTTTTTCGGGTCCTGAACTTCCGGAGCCGTTTTGAGGCCCTAAACGACGTTTTTTTGGGAATCTGGGGGCAACATGGGTCTATAGACCCATGTTGCCCTTCCCAAAGTGGTAGTTCTCGAATAGATCTTTCTAACGAGCTATCGTACGCGTCAAACGGAGATCGTATGCCAAAGTTACGACCCCGGGAAATTGATGTACCAATTTACCCAAACGGGGCCCACAATTTGGCGTTTCATCTTCTAGGGTTAGGTTTCGGGATGTGAAGGGTTTTCCATTGTTTCTCAACAATAAATAGGCCTTCGAGCCTCATTGTAACTCAGTTCGGAACAGTTCAGAGGCATGTAGCCGCACATCTCTTCTCAGAGATAGCTACCATCGCCCTAGCTGGTTTATTTCCATTTCTGGTTGTATTCAGTATTTTCCATTAATGAAATGAATCATTATTTCCGCTGCATCTATGTGTTTATGGTTATTGCATCTCTGTATTTATGGTTATCTCTGTAATCTATTGCGTTCCTGTCTAAATCCGGATCAGTGGTATCAGAGCGGTCTGCTTTTTCTCTGTTTTTCTTTGCATGTCCCCAACAAGGTCGGGATATAAGGAGTTAGGGCTTGAACTGGTTGAACCTTTGCAAGACCAGCCTCGCAAATCCCGACGGCCTCCCATGGCGGATGAGAAGAAAGACGAGGGGGCAGGAGATCCTATCAAAATCTTGCTCGAAGAAGCACTCGAGCGGCAAAGGAACGCGATGATGGATAGCTTTGCGCAGATCCTTCAGCGGCTACCCAGAGGCGACGCATCGGCTTCCAACAGCGACTCTGGAAAAGCCACGCCGTTTAAGGTACAAGTTAATTTTGAAATCCCCATATTCGAGGGTCAAATAGATGCAGATGCCGTAGATAAATGGTTAAATCTGCTAGATGGGTATTTTTCTGTTCATGAATTTTCAAGTCGGGAAAAGATTATTTTCGCCCTTCTCAAAGCAGCCCCCCACGTCAAGGACTGGTGGGAAACCTACTGCGAGCAGAAGGATGAAAGTACAGGCTCACTATTTTCAGTCGCACCCACTTGGAATGACTTCCGGGATGCCATCAAGGAGCAGTATTACCCTGTCGGAAGCTATGAGGACAAATACATCAAATGGACCACACTGCGGCAGGGACGAGACCAAGATGTGACAGAGTTCACAAACATTTTTCATACCCTTCGCACACAGTTGGGTATCAAAGATTCTGAGCTGCATCTGGTACTCAAATACCGTGGCTGCCTGCACAAGTACATCCAGGAAGAGATGGTGTTCTTGAACATCTCCTCACTTGGCACAGCATACCGATACGCTGTCAAAATCGAGCAAAAGTTCAAACAGAAGAAGCGAGACTTTGGATCTGCAAATCCGAAGCCCAAAGGACAAAGCCAAGGCGGGGTGACCCAAGACAACCCGTCGAAGCCGCAAGAAAAGAACAACACCATGAAGCCGAAGAAGGACACAGGGAAGTGGTGTGAGTTCCACAAGAGTCCCACTCATAACACAAGTGAGTGTCGGACCAAGCAGTCGCTGGTGGCGGAGTTGAAGGCTTCCGAATCAGATGCATGTTCCGACCCTGAGCCAGAACTCGAGAAGGGGAATGGCAAAGGGAAGCAGATCATTGATGCGGATCCTAGCGCCATTGTTGCCACCGCCAAGATCCAGAAAGATGAGCCCGAAAATCCAGAAGAGGGGGAGCGTCTTTTCCACTCACAGATGTGGGTGAAGGGTTCACCGTTGCGATTCATTGTCGACAGTGGTAGCCAAAAGAACCTGGTTTCAGCAGAGGTCGTGAAGCGGTTGGGCCTACCGACTACACCACACCCACAGCCGTACAGTATCGGGTGGCTTCACGAAGGACGAGATCTGAAAGTTCGCCAGCAGTGCCGCCTTCCATACAGCATCAAACCCTTCACAGACGAGGTACTGTGTGATGTTACACCTCTGGATGTTTGTGATGTATTATTAGGCCAGCCATACTTGTGGAGGCGACATGCTGTGTATGAGTCAAGGCCTCGCGCTGTCATTATTTCTTTGGGTGATTCATTATACAGGATACCAGAGGTAGCTCCACCTACTGCCACATCTTTGATCACTGCTAAGAAAGGCAGCAAGCTCATATCACAGACTAGGAAATTCATTTGTCTGGTTCACTCCCAAAGTAAGGGGAAGATCGTTGCTACATCCATGACCCCTGCAAAGGGTTCCTCCACGCAGCAGCAACAGCAAAGGGATAAGGTCATGACAGAACACAGGAACAAATTCTCCTCATCCACAGGGGTACCACACAAGTTTCAGATGGGCAACAAAGTTTGGTTACATCTGCAGAGAGAACGCCTTACCAGAACCCATCAGAAACTCAGACGACTCCGACATGGTCCTTACATCAGTACCAAGGCTACAGGAAACAATGCTTCAAAGCACAACATTCCTCCATTCCTTGGCTTGCACCGAGTGTTCAATATGGACCATCATCGACCATGCTTCCCACCATCACTGGACACATCAGAGATTGCAGGACAAGTTCAGCAGATGGAGGAGCTCAACGCAATGGGGACCATTGCTTCCTAAGGGGGGAGGAATGATCCAGGTGGATGTTGGTGGCCACCCACCAACCCATTTGGACCCTCACAACTGTCTCTTTCAGTCTTTTCAGTTTCCTAAATTGTAGCACAGTTTACTATTTTTAGCAGTTTTTCGGGTCCTGAACTTCCGGAGCCGTTTTGAGGCCCTAAACGACGTTTTTTTGGGAATCTGGGGGCAACATGGGTCTATAGACCCATGTTGCCCTTCCCAAAGTGGTAGTTCTCGAATAGATCTTTCTAACGAGCTATCGTACGCGTCAAACGGAGATCGTATGCCAAAGTTACGACCCCGGGAAATTGATGTACCAATTTACCCAAACGGGGCCCACAATTTGGCGTTTCATCTTCTAGGGTTAGGTTTCGGGATGTGAAGGGTTTTCCATTGTTTCTCAACAATAAATAGGCCTTCGAGCCTCATTGTAACTCAGTTCGGAACAGTTCAGAGGCATGTAGCCGCACATCTCTTCTCAGAGATAGCTACCATCGCCCTAGCTGGTTTATTTCCATTTCTGGTTGTATTCAGTATTTTCCATTAATGAAATGAATCATTATTTCCGCTGCATCTATGTGTTTATGGTTATTGCATCTCTGTATTTATGGTTATCTCTGTAATCTATTGCGTTCCTGTCTAAATCCGGATCAGTGGTATCAGAGCGGTCTGCTTTTTCTCTGTTTTTCTTTGCATGTCCCCAACAAGGTCGGGATATAAGGAGTTAGGGCTTGAACTGGTTGAACCTTTGCAAGACCAGCCTCGCAAATCCCGACGGCCTCCCATGGCGGATGAGAAGAAAGACGAGGGGGCAGGAGATCCTATCAAAATCTTGCTCGAAGAAGCACTCGAGCGGCAAAGGAACGCGATGATGGATAGCTTTGCGCAGATCCTTCAGCGGCTACCCAGAGGCGACGCATCGGCTTCCAACAGCGACTCTGGAAAAGCCACGCCGTTTAAGGTACAAGTTAATTTTGAAATCCCCATATTCGAGGGTCAAATAGATGCAGATGCCGTAGATAAATGGTTAAATCTGCTAGATGGGTATTTTTCTGTTCATGAATTTTCAAGTCGGGAAAAGATTATTTTCGCCCTTCTCAAAGCAGCCCCCCACGTCAAGGACTGGTGGGAAACCTACTGCGAGCAGAAGGATGAAAGTACAGGCTCACTATTTTCAGTCGCACCCACTTGGAATGACTTCCGGGATGCCATCAAGGAGCAGTATTACCCTGTCGGAAGCTATGAGGACAAATACATCAAATGGACCACACTGCGGCAGGGACGAGACCAAGATGTGACAGAGTTCACAAACATTTTTCATACCCTTCGCACACAGTTGGGTATCAAAGATTCTGAGCTGCATCTGGTACTCAAATACCGTGGCTGCCTGCACAAGTACATCCAGGAAGAGATGGTGTTCTTGAACATCTCCTCACTTGGCACAGCATACCGATACGCTGTCAAAATCGAGCAAAAGTTCAAACAGAAGAAGCGAGACTTTGGATCTGCAAATCCGAAGCCCAAAGGACAAAGCCAAGGCGGGGTGACCCAAGACAACCCGTCGAAGCCGCAAGAAAAGAACAACACCATGAAGCCGAAGAAGGACACAGGGAAGTGGTGTGAGTTCCACAAGAGTCCCACTCATAACACAAGTGAGTGTCGGACCAAGCAGTCGCTGGTGGCGGAGTTGAAGGCTTCCGAATCAGATGCATGTTCCGACCCTGAGCCAGAACTCGAGAAGGGGAATGGCAAAGGGAAGCAGATCATTGATGCGGATCCTAGCGCCATTGTTGCCACCGCCAAGATCCAGAAAGATGAGCCCGAAAATCCAGAAGAGGGGGAGCGTCTTTTCCACTCACAGATGTGGGTGAAGGGTTCACCGTTGCGATTCATTGTCGACAGTGGTAGCCAAAAGAACCTGGTTTCAGCAGAGGTCGTGAAGCGGTTGGGCCTACCGACTACACCACACCCACAGCCGTACAGTATCGGGTGGCTTCACGAAGGACGAGATCTGAAAGTTCGCCAGCAGTGCCGCCTTCCATACAGCATCAAACCCTTCACAGACGAGGTACTGTGTGATGTTACACCTCTGGATGTTTGTGATGTATTATTAGGCCAGCCATACTTGTGGAGGCGACATGCTGTGTATGAGTCAAGGCCTCGCGCTGTCATTATTTCTTTGGGTGATTCATTATACAGGATACCAGAGGTAGCTCCACCTACTGCCACATCTTTGATCACTGCTAAGAAAGGCAGCAAGCTCATATCACAGACTAGGAAATTCATTTGTCTGGTTCACTCCCAAAGTAAGGGGAAGATCGTTGCTACATCCATGACCCCTGCAAAGGGTTCCTCCACGCAGCAGCAACAGCAAAGGGATAAGGTCATGACAGAACACAGGAACAAATTCTCCTCATCCACAGGGGTACCACACAAGTTTCAGATGGGCAACAAAGTTTGGTTACATCTGCAGAGAGAACGCCTTACCAGAACCCATCAGAAACTCAGACGACTCCGACATGGTCCTTACATCAGTACCAAGGCTACAGGAAACAATGCTTCAAAGCACAACATTCCTCCATTCCTTGGCTTGCACCGAGTGTTCAATATGGACCATCATCGACCATGCTTCCCACCATCACTGGACACATCAGAGATTGCAGGACAAGTTCAGCAGATGGAGGAGCTCAACGCAATGGGGACCATTGCTTCCTAAGGGGGGAGGAATGATCCAGGTGGATGTTGGTGGCCACCCACCAACCCATTTGGACCCTCACAACTGTCTCTTTCAGTCTTTTCAGTTTCCTAAATTGTAGCACAGTTTACTATTTTTAGCAGTTTTTCGGGTCCTGAACTTCCGGAGCCGTTTTGAGGCCCTAAACGACGTTTTTTTGGGAATCTGGGGGCAACATGGGTCTATAGACCCATGTTGCCCTTCCCAAAGTGGTAGTTCTCGAATAGATCTTTCTAACGAGCTATCGTACGCGTCAAACGGAGATCGTATGCCAAAGTTACGACCCCGGGAAATTGATGTACCAATTTACCCAAACGGGGCCCACAATTTGGCGTTTCATCTTCTAGGGTTAGGTTTCGGGATGTGAAGGGTTTTCCATTGTTTCTCAACAATAAATAGGCCTTCGAGCCTCATTGTAACTCAGTTCGGAACAGTTCAGAGGCATGTAGCCGCACATCTCTTCTCAGAGATAGCTACCATCGCCCTAGCTGGTTTATTTCCATTTCTGGTTGTATTCAGTATTTTCCATTAATGAAATGAATCATTATTTCCGCTGCATCTATGTGTTTATGGTTATTGCATCTCTGTATTTATGGTTATCTCTGTAATCTATTGCGTTCCTGTCTAAATCCGGATCAGTGGTATCAGAGCGGTCTGCTTTTTCTCTGTTTTTCTTTGCATGTCCCCAACAAGGTCGGGATATAAGGAGTTAGGGCTTGAACTGGTTGAACCTTTGCAAGACCAGCCTCGCAAATCCCGACGGCCTCCCATGGCGGATGAGAAGAAAGACGAGGGGGCAGGAGATCCTATCAAAATCTTGCTCGAAGAAGCACTCGAGCGGCAAAGGAACGCGATGATGGATAGCTTTGCGCAGATCCTTCAGCGGCTACCCAGAGGCGACGCATCGGCTTCCAACAGCGACTCTGGAAAAGCCACGCCGTTTAAGGTACAAGTTAATTTTGAAATCCCCATATTCGAGGGTCAAATAGATGCAGATGCCGTAGATAAATGGTTAAATCTGCTAGATGGGTATTTTTCTGTTCATGAATTTTCAAGTCGGGAAAAGATTATTTTCGCCCTTCTCAAAGCAGCCCCCCACGTCAAGGACTGGTGGGAAACCTACTGCGAGCAGAAGGATGAAAGTACAGGCTCACTATTTTCAGTCGCACCCACTTGGAATGACTTCCGGGATGCCATCAAGGAGCAGTATTACCCTGTCGGAAGCTATGAGGACAAATACATCAAATGGACCACACTGCGGCAGGGACGAGACCAAGATGTGACAGAGTTCACAAACATTTTTCATACCCTTCGCACACAGTTGGGTATCAAAGATTCTGAGCTGCATCTGGTACTCAAATACCGTGGCTGCCTGCACAAGTACATCCAGGAAGAGATGGTGTTCTTGAACATCTCCTCACTTGGCACAGCATACCGATACGCTGTCAAAATCGAGCAAAAGTTCAAACAGAAGAAGCGAGACTTTGGATCTGCAAATCCGAAGCCCAAAGGACAAAGCCAAGGCGGGGTGACCCAAGACAACCCGTCGAAGCCGCAAGAAAAGAACAACACCATGAAGCCGAAGAAGGACACAGGGAAGTGGTGTGAGTTCCACAAGAGTCCCACTCATAACACAAGTGAGTGTCGGACCAAGCAGTCGCTGGTGGCGGAGTTGAAGGCTTCCGAATCAGATGCATGTTCCGACCCTGAGCCAGAACTCGAGAAGGGGAATGGCAAAGGGAAGCAGATCATTGATGCGGATCCTAGCGCCATTGTTGCCACCGCCAAGATCCAGAAAGATGAGCCCGAAAATCCAGAAGAGGGGGAGCGTCTTTTCCACTCACAGATGTGGGTGAAGGGTTCACCGTTGCGATTCATTGTCGACAGTGGTAGCCAAAAGAACCTGGTTTCAGCAGAGGTCGTGAAGCGGTTGGGCCTACCGACTACACCACACCCACAGCCGTACAGTATCGGGTGGCTTCACGAAGGACGAGATCTGAAAGTTCGCCAGCAGTGCCGCCTTCCATACAGCATCAAACCCTTCACAGACGAGGTACTGTGTGATGTTACACCTCTGGATGTTTGTGATGTATTATTAGGCCAGCCATACTTGTGGAGGCGACATGCTGTGTATGAGTCAAGGCCTCGCGCTGTCATTATTTCTTTGGGTGATTCATTATACAGGATACCAGAGGTAGCTCCACCTACTGCCACATCTTTGATCACTGCTAAGAAAGGCAGCAAGCTCATATCACAGACTAGGAAATTCATTTGTCTGGTTCACTCCCAAAGTAAGGGGAAGATCGTTGCTACATCCATGACCCCTGCAAAGGGTTCCTCCACGCAGCAGCAACAGCAAAGGGATAAGGTCATGACAGAACACAGGAACAAATTCTCCTCATCCACAGGGGTACCACACAAGTTTCAGATGGGCAACAAAGTTTGGTTACATCTGCAGAGAGAACGCCTTACCAGAACCCATCAGAAACTCAGACGACTCCGACATGGTCCTTACATCAGTACCAAGGCTACAGGAAACAATGCTTCAAAGCACAACATTCCTCCATTCCTTGGCTTGCACCGAGTGTTCAATATGGACCATCATCGACCATGCTTCCCACCATCACTGGACACATCAGAGATTGCAGGACAAGTTCAGCAGATGGAGGAGCTCAACGCAATGGGGACCATTGCTTCCTAAGGGGGGAGGAATGATCCAGGTGGATGTTGGTGGCCACCCACCAACCCATTTGGACCCTCACAACTGTCTCTTTCAGTCTTTTCAGTTTCCTAAATTGTAGCACAGTTTACTATTTTTAGCAGTTTTTCGGGTCCTGAACTTCCGGAGCCGTTTTGAGGCCCTAAACGACGTTTTTTTGGGAATCTGGGGGCAACATGGGTCTATAGACCCATGTTGCCCTTCCCAAAGTGGTAGTTCTCGAATAGATCTTTCTAACGAGCTATCGTACGCGTCAAACGGAGATCGTATGCCAAAGTTACGACCCCGGGAAATTGATGTACCAATTTACCCAAACGGGGCCCACAATTTGGCGTTTCATCTTCTAGGGTTAGGTTTCGGGATGTGAAGGGTTTTCCATTGTTTCTCAACAATAAATAGGCCTTCGAGCCTCATTGTAACTCAGTTCGGAACAGTTCAGAGGCATGTAGCCGCACATCTCTTCTCAGAGATAGCTACCATCGCCCTAGCTGGTTTATTTCCATTTCTGGTTGTATTCAGTATTTTCCATTAATGAAATGAATCATTATTTCCGCTGCATCTATGTGTTTATGGTTATTGCATCTCTGTATTTATGGTTATCTCTGTAATCTATTGCGTTCCTGTCTAAATCCGGATCAGTGGTATCAGAGCGGTCTGCTTTTTCTCTGTTTTTCTTTGCATGTCCCCAACAAGGTCGGGATATAAGGAGTTAGGGCTTGAACTGGTTGAACCTTTGCAAGACCAGCCTCGCAAATCCCGACGGCCTCCCATGGCGGATGAGAAGAAAGACGAGGGGGCAGGAGATCCTATCAAAATCTTGCTCGAAGAAGCACTCGAGCGGCAAAGGAACGCGATGATGGATAGCTTTGCGCAGATCCTTCAGCGGCTACCCAGAGGCGACGCATCGGCTTCCAACAGCGACTCTGGAAAAGCCACGCCGTTTAAGGTACAAGTTAATTTTGAAATCCCCATATTCGAGGGTCAAATAGATGCAGATGCCGTAGATAAATGGTTAAATCTGCTAGATGGGTATTTTTCTGTTCATGAATTTTCAAGTCGGGAAAAGATTATTTTCGCCCTTCTCAAAGCAGCCCCCCACGTCAAGGACTGGTGGGAAACCTACTGCGAGCAGAAGGATGAAAGTACAGGCTCACTATTTTCAGTCGCACCCACTTGGAATGACTTCCGGGATGCCATCAAGGAGCAGTATTACCCTGTCGGAAGCTATGAGGACAAATACATCAAATGGACCACACTGCGGCAGGGACGAGACCAAGATGTGACAGAGTTCACAAACATTTTTCATACCCTTCGCACACAGTTGGGTATCAAAGATTCTGAGCTGCATCTGGTACTCAAATACCGTGGCTGCCTGCACAAGTACATCCAGGAAGAGATGGTGTTCTTGAACATCTCCTCACTTGGCACAGCATACCGATACGCTGTCAAAATCGAGCAAAAGTTCAAACAGAAGAAGCGAGACTTTGGATCTGCAAATCCGAAGCCCAAAGGACAAAGCCAAGGCGGGGTGACCCAAGACAACCCGTCGAAGCCGCAAGAAAAGAACAACACCATGAAGCCGAAGAAGGACACAGGGAAGTGGTGTGAGTTCCACAAGAGTCCCACTCATAACACAAGTGAGTGTCGGACCAAGCAGTCGCTGGTGGCGGAGTTGAAGGCTTCCGAATCAGATGCATGTTCCGACCCTGAGCCAGAACTCGAGAAGGGGAATGGCAAAGGGAAGCAGATCATTGATGCGGATCCTAGCGCCATTGTTGCCACCGCCAAGATCCAGAAAGATGAGCCCGAAAATCCAGAAGAGGGGGAGCGTCTTTTCCACTCACAGATGTGGGTGAAGGGTTCACCGTTGCGATTCATTGTCGACAGTGGTAGCCAAAAGAACCTGGTTTCAGCAGAGGTCGTGAAGCGGTTGGGCCTACCGACTACACCACACCCACAGCCGTACAGTATCGGGTGGCTTCACGAAGGACGAGATCTGAAAGTTCGCCAGCAGTGCCGCCTTCCATACAGCATCAAACCCTTCACAGACGAGGTACTGTGTGATGTTACACCTCTGGATGTTTGTGATGTATTATTAGGCCAGCCATACTTGTGGAGGCGACATGCTGTGTATGAGTCAAGGCCTCGCGCTGTCATTATTTCTTTGGGTGATTCATTATACAGGATACCAGAGGTAGCTCCACCTACTGCCACATCTTTGATCACTGCTAAGAAAGGCAGCAAGCTCATATCACAGACTAGGAAATTCATTTGTCTGGTTCACTCCCAAAGTAAGGGGAAGATCGTTGCTACATCCATGACCCCTGCAAAGGGTTCCTCCACGCAGCAGCAACAGCAAAGGGATAAGGTCATGACAGAACACAGGAACAACTTCTCCTCATCCACAGGGGTACCACACAAGTTTCAGATGGGCAACAAAGTTTGGTTACATCTGCAGAGAGAACGCCTTACCAGAACCCATCAGAAACTCAGACGACTCCGACATGGTCCTTACATCAGTACCAAGGCTACAGGAAACAATGCTTCAAAGCACAACATTCCTCCATTCCTTGGCTTGCACCGAGTGTTCAATATGGACCATCATCGACCATGCTTCCCACCATCACTGGACACATCAGAGATTGCAGGACAAGTTCAGCAGATGGAGGAGCTCAACGCAATGGGGACCATTGCTTCCTAAGGGGGGAGGAATGATCCAGGTGGATGTTGGTGGCCACCCACCAACCCATTTGGACCCTCACAACTGTCTCTTTCAGTCTTTTCAGTTTCCTAAATTGTAGCACAGTTTACTATTTTTAGCAGTTTTTCGGGTCCTGAACTTCCGGAGCCGTTTTGAGGCCCTAAACGACGTTTTTTTTGGGAATCTGGGGCAACATGGGTCTATAGACCCATGTTGCCCTTCCCAAAGTGGTAGTTCTCGAATAGATCTTTCTAACGAGCTATCGTACGCGTCAAACGGAGATCGTATGCCAAAGTTACGACCCCGGGAAATTGATGTACCAATTTACCCAAACGGGGCCCACAATTTGGCGTTTCATCTTCTAGGGTTAGGTTTCGGGATGTGAAGGGTTTTCCATTGTTTCTCAACAATAAATAGGCCTTCGAGCCTCATTGTAACTCAGTTCGGAACAGTTCAGAGGCATGTAGCCGCACATCTCTTCTCAGAGATAGCTACCATCGCCCTAGCTGGTTTATTTCCATTTCTGGTTGTATTCAGTATTTTCCATTAATGAAATGAATCATTATTTCCGCTGCATCTATGTGTTTATGGTTATTGCATCTCTGTATTTATGGTTATCTCTGTAATCTATTGCGTTCCTGTCTAAATCCGGATCAGTGGTATCAGAGCGGTCTGCTTTTTCTCTGTTTTTCTTTGCATGTCCCCAACAAGGTCGGGATATAAGGAGTTAGGGCTTGAACTGGTTGAACCTTTGCAAGACCAGCCTCGCAAATCCCGACGGCCTCCCATGGCGGATGAGAAGAAAGACGAGGGGGCAGGAGATCCTATCAAAATCTTGCTCGAAGAAGCACTCGAGCGGCAAAGGAACGCGATGATGGATAGCTTTGCGCAGATCCTTCAGCGGCTACCCAGAGGCGACGCATCGGCTTCCAACAGCGACTCTGGAAAAGCCACGCCGTTTAAGGTACAAGTTAATTTTGAAATCCCCATATTCGAGGGTCAAATAGATGCAGATGCCGTAGATAAATGGTTAAATCTGCTAGATGGGTATTTTTCTGTTCATGAATTTTCAAGTCGGGAAAAGATTATTTTCGCCCTTCTCAAAGCAGCCCCCCACGTCAAGGACTGGTGGGAAACCTACTGCGAGCAGAAGGATGAAAGTACAGGCTCACTATTTTCAGTCGCACCCACTTGGAATGACTTCCGGGATGCCATCAAGGAGCAGTATTACCCTGTCGGAAGCTATGAGGACAAATACATCAAATGGACCACACTGCGGCAGGGACGAGACCAAGATGTGACAGAGTTCACAAACATTTTTCATACCCTTCGCACACAGTTGGGTATCAAAGATTCTGAGCTGCATCTGGTACTCAAATACCGTGGCTGCCTGCACAAGTACATCCAGGAAGAGATGGTGTTCTTGAACATCTCCTCACTTGGCACAGCATACCGATACGCTGTCAAAATCGAGCAAAAGTTCAAACAGAAGAAGCGAGACTTTGGATCTGCAAATCCGAAGCCCAAAGGACAAAGCCAAGGCGGGGTGACCCAAGACAACCCGTCGAAGCCGCAAGAAAAGAACAACACCATGAAGCCGAAGAAGGACACAGGGAAGTGGTGTGAGTTCCACAAGAGTCCCACTCATAACACAAGTGAGTGTCGGACCAAGCAGTCGCTGGTGGCGGAGTTGAAGGCTTCCGAATCAGATGCATGTTCCGACCCTGAGCCAGAACTCGAGAAGGGGAATGGCAAAGGGAAGCAGATCATTGATGCGGATCCTAGCGCCATTGTTGCCACCGCCAAGATCCAGAAAGATGAGCCCGAAAATCCAGAAGAGGGGGAGCGTCTTTTCCACTCACAGATGTGGGTGAAGGGTTCACCGTTGCGATTCATTGTCGACAGTGGTAGCCAAAAGAACCTGGTTTCAGCAGAGGTCGTGAAGCGGTTGGGCCTACCGACTACACCACACCCACAGCCGTACAGTATCGGGTGGCTTCACGAAGGACGAGATCTGAAAGTTCGCCAGCAGTGCCGCCTTCCATACAGCATCAAACCCTTCACAGACGAGGTACTGTGTGATGTTACACCTCTGGATGTTTGTGATGTATTATTAGGCCAGCCATACTTGTGGAGGCGACATGCTGTGTATGAGTCAAGGCCTCGCGCTGTCATTATTTCTTTGGGTGATTCATTATACAGGATACCAGAGGTAGCTCCACCTACTGCCACATCTTTGATCACTGCTAAGAAAGGCAGCAAGCTCATATCACAGACTAGGAAATTCATTTGTCTGGTTCACTCCCAAAGTAAGGGGAAGATCGTTGCTACATCCATGACCCCTGCAAAGGGTTCCTCCACGCAGCAGCAACAGCAAAGGGATAAGGTCATGACAGAACACAGGAACAAATTCTCCTCATCCACAGGGGTACCACACAAGTTTCAGATGGGCAACAAAGTTTGGTTACATCTGCAGAGAGAACGCCTTACCAGAACCCATCAGAAACTCAGACGACTCCGACATGGTCCTTACATCAGTACCAAGGCTACAGGAAACAATGCTTCAAAGCACAACATTCCTCCATTCCTTGGCTTGCACCGAGTGTTCAATATGGACCATCATCGACCATGCTTCCCACCATCACTGGACACATCAGAGATTGCAGGACAAGTTCAGCAGATGGAGGAGCTCAACGCAATGGGGACCATTGCTTCCTAAGGGGGGAGGAATGATCCAGGTGGATGTTGGTGGCCACCCACCAACCCATTTGGACCCTCACAACTGTCTCTTTCAGTCTTTTCAGTTTCCTAAATTGTAGCACAGTTTACTATTTTTAGCAGTTTTTCGGGTCCTGAACTTCCGGAGCCGTTTTGAGGCCCTAAACGACGTTTTTTTGGGAATCTGGGGGCAACATGGGTCTATAGACCCATGTTGCCCTTCCCAAAGTGGTAGTTCTCGAATAGATCTTTCTAACGAGCTATCGTACGCGTCAAACGGAGATCGTATGCCAAAGTTACGACCCCGGGAAATTGATGTACCAATTTACCCAAACGGGGCCCACAATTTGGCGTTTCATCTTCTAGGGTTAGGTTTCGGGATGTGAAGGGTTTTCCATTGTTTCTCAACAATAAATAGGCCTTCGAGCCTCATTGTAACTCAGTTCGGAACAGTTCAGAGGCATGTAGCCGCACATCTCTTCTCAGAGATAGCTACCATCGCCCTAGCTGGTTTATTTCCATTTCTGGTTGTATTCAGTATTTTCCATTAATGAAATGAATCATTATTTCCGCTGCATCTATGTGTTTATGGTTATTGCATCTCTGTATTTATGGTTATCTCTGTAATCTATTGCGTTCCTGTCTAAATCCGGATCAGTGGTATCAGAGCGGTCTGCTTTTTCTCTGTTTTTCTTTGCATGTCCCCAACAAGGTCGGGATATAAGGAGTTAGGGCTTGAACTGGTTGAACCTTTGCAAGACCAGCCTCGCAAATCCCGACGGCCTCCCATGGCGGATGAGAAGAAAGACGAGGGGGCAGGAGATCCTATCAAAATCTTGCTCGAAGAAGCACTCGAGCGGCAAAGGAACGCGATGATGGATAGCTTTGCGCAGATCCTTCAGCGGCTACCCAGAGGCGACGCATCGGCTTCCAACAGCGACTCTGGAAAAGCCACGCCGTTTAAGGTACAAGTTAATTTTGAAATCCCCATATTCGAGGGTCAAATAGATGCAGATGCCGTAGATAAATGGTTAAATCTGCTAGATGGGTATTTTTCTGTTCATGAATTTTCAAGTCGGGAAAAGATTATTTTCGCCCTTCTCAAAGCAGCCCCCCACGTCAAGGACTGGTGGGAAACCTACTGCGAGCAGAAGGATGAAAGTACAGGCTCACTATTTTCAGTCGCACCCACTTGGAATGACTTCCGGGATGCCATCAAGGAGCAGTATTACCCTGTCGGAAGCTATGAGGACAAATACATCAAATGGACCACACTGCGGCAGGGACGAGACCAAGATGTGACAGAGTTCACAAACATTTTTCATACCCTTCGCACACAGTTGGGTATCAAAGATTCTGAGCTGCATCTGGTACTCAAATACCGTGGCTGCCTGCACAAGTACATCCAGGAAGAGATGGTGTTCTTGAACATCTCCTCACTTGGCACAGCATACCGATACGCTGTCAAAATCGAGCAAAAGTTCAAACAGAAGAAGCGAGACTTTGGATCTGCAAATCCGAAGCCCAAAGGACAAAGCCAAGGCGGGGTGACCCAAGACAACCCGTCGAAGCCGCAAGAAAAGAACAACACCATGAAGCCGAAGAAGGACACAGGGAAGTGGTGTGAGTTCCACAAGAGTCCCACTCATAACACAAGTGAGTGTCGGACCAAGCAGTCGCTGGTGGCGGAGTTGAAGGCTTCCGAATCAGATGCATGTTCCGACCCTGAGCCAGAACTCGAGAAGGGGAATGGCAAAGGGAAGCAGATCATTGATGCGGATCCTAGCGCCATTGTTGCCACCGCCAAGATCCAGAAAGATGAGCCCGAAAATCCAGAAGAGGGGGAGCGTCTTTTCCACTCACAGATGTGGGTGAAGGGTTCACCGTTGCGATTCATTGTCGACAGTGGTAGCCAAAAGAACCTGGTTTCAGCAGAGGTCGTGAAGCGGTTGGGCCTACCGACTACACCACACCCACAGCCGTACAGTATCGGGTGGCTTCACGAAGGACGAGATCTGAAAGTTCGCCAGCAGTGCCGCCTTCCATACAGCATCAAACCCTTCACAGACGAGGTACTGTGTGATGTTACACCTCTGGATGTTTGTGATGTATTATTAGGCCAGCCATACTTGTGGAGGCGACATGCTGTGTATGAGTCAAGGCCTCGCGCTGTCATTATTTCTTTGGGTGATTCATTATACAGGATACCAGAGGTAGCTCCACCTACTGCCACATCTTTGATCACTGCTAAGAAAGGCAGCAAGCTCATATCACAGACTAGGAAATTCATTTGTCTGGTTCACTCCCAAAGTAAGGGGAAGATCGTTGCTACATCCATGACCCCTGCAAAGGGTTCCTCCACGCAGCAGCAACAGCAAAGGGATAAGGTCATGACAGAACACAGGAACAAATTCTCCTCATCCACAGGGGTACCACACAAGTTTCAGATGGGCAACAAAGTTTGGTTACATCTGCAGAGAGAACGCCTTACCAGAACCCATCAGAAACTCAGACGACTCCGACATGGTCCTTACATCAGTACCAAGGCTACAGGAAACAATGCTTCAAAGCACAACATTCCTCCATTCCTTGGCTTGCACCGAGTGTTCAATATGGACCATCATCGACCATGCTTCCCACCATCACTGGACACATCAGAGATTGCAGGACAAGTTCAGCAGATGGAGGAGCTCAACGCAATGGGGACCATTGCTTCCTAAGGGGGGAGGAATGATCCAGGTGGATGTTGGTGGCCACCCACCAACCCATTTGGACCCTCACAACTGTCTCTTTCAGTCTTTTCAGTTTCCTAAATTGTAGCACAGTTTACTATTTTTAGCAGTTTTTCGGGTCCTGAACTTCCGGAGCCGTTTTGAGGCCCTAAACGACGTTTTTTTGGGAATCTGGGGGCAACATGGGTCTATAGACCCATGTTGCCCTTCCCAAAGTGGTAGTTCTCGAATAGATCTTTCTAACGAGCTATCGTACGCGTCAAACGGAGATCGTATGCCAAAGTTACGACCCCGGGAAATTGATGTACCAATTTACCCAAACGGGGCCCACAATTTGGCGTTTCATCTTCTAGGGTTAGGTTTCGGGATGTGAAGGGTTTTCCATTGTTTCTCAACAATAAATAGGCCTTCGAGCCTCATTGTAACTCAGTTCGGAACAGTTCAGAGGCATGTAGCCGCACATCTCTTCTCAGAGATAGCTACCATCGCCCTAGCTGGTTTATTTCCATTTCTGGTTGTATTCAGTATTTTCCATTAATGAAATGAATCATTATTTCCGCTGCATCTATGTGTTTATGGTTATTGCATCTCTGTATTTATGGTTATCTCTGTAATCTATTGCGTTCCTGTCTAAATCCGGATCAGTGGTATCAGAGCGGTCTGCTTTTTCTCTGTTTTTCTTTGCATGTCCCCAACAAGGTCGGGATATAAGGAGTTAGGGCTTGAACTGGTTGAACCTTTGCAAGACCAGCCTCGCAAATCCCGACGGCCTCCCATGGCGGATGAGAAGAAAGACGAGGGGGCAGGAGATCCTATCAAAATCTTGCTCGAAGAAGCACTCGAGCGGCAAAGGAACGCGATGATGGATAGCTTTGCGCAGATCCTTCAGCGGCTACCCAGAGGCGACGCATCGGCTTCCAACAGCGACTCTGGAAAAGCCACGCCGTTTAAGGTACAAGTTAATTTTGAAATCCCCATATTCGAGGGTCAAATAGATGCAGATGCCGTAGATAAATGGTTAAATCTGCTAGATGGGTATTTTTCTGTTCATGAATTTTCAAGTCGGGAAAAGATTATTTTCGCCCTTCTCAAAGCAGCCCCCCACGTCAAGGACTGGTGGGAAACCTACTGCGAGCAGAAGGATGAAAGTACAGGCTCACTATTTTCAGTCGCACCCACTTGGAATGACTTCCGGGATGCCATCAAGGAGCAGTATTACCCTGTCGGAAGCTATGAGGACAAATACATCAAATGGACCACACTGCGGCAGGGACGAGACCAAGATGTGACAGAGTTCACAAACATTTTTCATACCCTTCGCACACAGTTGGGTATCAAAGATTCTGAGCTGCATCTGGTACTCAAATACCGTGGCTGCCTGCACAAGTACATCCAGGAAGAGATGGTGTTCTTGAACATCTCCTCACTTGGCACAGCATACCGATACGCTGTCAAAATCGAGCAAAAGTTCAAACAGAAGAAGCGAGACTTTGGATCTGCAAATCCGAAGCCCAAAGGACAAAGCCAAGGCGGGGTGACCCAAGACAACCCGTCGAAGCCGCAAGAAAAGAACAACACCATGAAGCCGAAGAAGGACACAGGGAAGTGGTGTGAGTTCCACAAGAGTCCCACTCATAACACAAGTGAGTGTCGGACCAAGCAGTCGCTGGTGGCGGAGTTGAAGGCTTCCGAATCAGATGCATGTTCCGACCCTGAGCCAGAACTCGAGAAGGGGAATGGCAAAGGGAAGCAGATCATTGATGCGGATCCTAGCGCCATTGTTGCCACCGCCAAGATCCAGAAAGATGAGCCCGAAAATCCAGAAGAGGGGGAGCGTCTTTTCCACTCACAGATGTGGGTGAAGGGTTCACCGTTGCGATTCATTGTCGACAGTGGTAGCCAAAAGAACCTGGTTTCAGCAGAGGTCGTGAAGCGGTTGGGCCTACCGACTACACCACACCCACAGCCGTACAGTATCGGGTGGCTTCACGAAGGACGAGATCTGAAAGTTCGCCAGCAGTGCCGCCTTCCATACAGCATCAAACCCTTCACAGACGAGGTACTGTGTGATGTTACACCTCTGGATGTTTGTGATGTATTATTAGGCCAGCCATACTTGTGGAGGCGACATGCTGTGTATGAGTCAAGGCCTCGCGCTGTCATTATTTCTTTGGGTGATTCATTATACAGGATACCAGAGGTAGCTCCACCTACTGCCACATCTTTGATCACTGCTAAGAAAGGCAGCAAGCTCATATCACAGACTAGGAAATTCATTTGTCTGGTTCACTCCCAAAGTAAGGGGAAGATCGTTGCTACATCCATGACCCCTGCAAAGGGTTCCTCCACGCAGCAGCAACAGCAAAGGGATAAGGTCATGACAGAACACAGGAACAACTTCTCCTCATCCACAGGGGTACCACACAAGTTTCAGATGGGCAACAAAGTTTGGTTACATCTGCAGAGAGAACGCCTTACCAGAACCCATCAGAAACTCAGACGACTCCGACATGGTCCTTACATCAGTACCAAGGCTACAGGAAACAATGCTTCAAAGCACAACATTCCTCCATTCCTTGGCTTGCACCGAGTGTTCAATATGGACCATCATCGACCATGCTTCCCACCATCACTGGACACATCAGAGATTGCAGGACAAGTTCAGCAGATGGAGGAGCTCAACGCAATGGGGACCATTGCTTCCTAAGGGGGGAGGAATGATCCAGGTGGATGTTGGTGGCCACCCACCAACCCATTTGGACCCTCACAACTGTCTCTTTCAGTCTTTTCAGTTTCCTAAATTGTAGCACAGTTTACTATTTTTAGCAGTTTTTCGGGTCCTGAACTTCCGGAGCCGTTTTGAGGCCCTAAACGACGTTTTTTTTGGGAATCTGGGGGCAACATGGGTCTATAGACCCATGTTGCCCTTCCCAAAGTGGTAGTTCTCGAATAGATCTTTCTAACGAGCTATCGTACGCGTCAAACGGAGATCGTATGCCAAAGTTACGACCCCGGGAAATTGATGTACCAATTTACCCAAACGGGGCCCACAATTTGGCGTTTCATCTTCTAGGGTTAGGTTTCGGGATGTGAAGGGTTTTCCATTGTTTCTCAACAATAAATAGGCCTTCGAGCCTCATTGTAACTCAGTTCGGAACAGTTCAGAGGCATGTAGCCGCACATCTCTTCTCAGAGATAGCTACCATCGCCCTAGCTGGTTTATTTCCATTTCTGGTTGTATTCAGTATTTTCCATTAATGAAATGAATCATTATTTCCGCTGCATCTATGTGTTTATGGTTATTGCATCTCTGTATTTATGGTTATCTCTGTAATCTATTGCGTTCCTGTCTAAATCCGGATCAGTGGTATCAGAGCGGTCTGCTTTTTCTCTGTTTTTCTTTGCATGTCCCCAACAAGGTCGGGATATAAGGAGTTAGGGCTTGAACTGGTTGAACCTTTGCAAGACCAGCCTCGCAAATCCCGACGGCCTCCCATGGCGGATGAGAAGAAAGACGAGGGGGCAGGAGATCCTATCAAAATCTTGCTCGAAGAAGCACTCGAGCGGCAAAGGAACGCGATGATGGATAGCTTTGCGCAGATCCTTCAGCGGCTACCCAGAGGCGACGCATCGGCTTCCAACAGCGACTCTGGAAAAGCCACGCCGTTTAAGGTACAAGTTAATTTTGAAATCCCCATATTCGAGGGTCAAATAGATGCAGATGCCGTAGATAAATGGTTAAATCTGCTAGATGGGTATTTTTCTGTTCATGAATTTTCAAGTCGGGAAAAGATTATTTTCGCCCTTCTCAAAGCAGCCCCCCACGTCAAGGACTGGTGGGAAACCTACTGCGAGCAGAAGGATGAAAGTACAGGCTCACTATTTTCAGTCGCACCCACTTGGAATGACTTCCGGGATGCCATCAAGGAGCAGTATTACCCTGTCGGAAGCTATGAGGACAAATACATCAAATGGACCACACTGCGGCAGGGACGAGACCAAGATGTGACAGAGTTCACAAACATTTTTCATACCCTTCGCACACAGTTGGGTATCAAAGATTCTGAGCTGCATCTGGTACTCAAATACCGTGGCTGCCTGCACAAGTACATCCAGGAAGAGATGGTGTTCTTGAACATCTCCTCACTTGGCACAGCATACCGATACGCTGTCAAAATCGAGCAAAAGTTCAAACAGAAGAAGCGAGACTTTGGATCTGCAAATCCGAAGCCCAAAGGACAAAGCCAAGGCGGGGTGACCCAAGACAACCCGTCGAAGCCGCAAGAAAAGAACAACACCATGAAGCCGAAGAAGGACACAGGGAAGTGGTGTGAGTTCCACAAGAGTCCCACTCATAACACAAGTGAGTGTCGGACCAAGCAGTCGCTGGTGGCGGAGTTGAAGGCTTCCGAATCAGATGCATGTTCCGACCCTGAGCCAGAACTCGAGAAGGGGAATGGCAAAGGGAAGCAGATCATTGATGCGGATCCTAGCGCCATTGTTGCCACCGCCAAGATCCAGAAAGATGAGCCCGAAAATCCAGAAGAGGGGGAGCGTCTTTTCCACTCACAGATGTGGGTGAAGGGTTCACCGTTGCGATTCATTGTCGACAGTGGTAGCCAAAAGAACCTGGTTTCAGCAGAGGTCGTGAAGCGGTTGGGCCTACCGACTACACCACACCCACAGCCGTACAGTATCGGGTGGCTTCACGAAGGACGAGATCTGAAAGTTCGCCAGCAGTGCCGCCTTCCATACAGCATCAAACCCTTCACAGACGAGGTACTGTGTGATGTTACACCTCTGGATGTTTGTGATGTATTATTAGGCCAGCCATACTTGTGGAGGCGACATGCTGTGTATGAGTCAAGGCCTCGCGCTGTCATTATTTCTTTGGGTGATTCATTATACAGGATACCAGAGGTAGCTCCACCTACTGCCACATCTTTGATCACTGCTAAGAAAGGCAGCAAGCTCATATCACAGACTAGGAAATTCATTTGTCTGGTTCACTCCCAAAGTAAGGGGAAGATCGTTGCTACATCCATGACCCCTGCAAAGGGTTCCTCCACGCAGCAGCAACAGCAAAGGGATAAGGTCATGACAGAACACAGGAACAAATTCTCCTCATCCACAGGGGTACCACACAAGTTTCAGATGGGCAACAAAGTTTGGTTACATCTGCAGAGAGAACGCCTTACCAGAACCCATCAGAAACTCAGACGACTCCGACATGGTCCTTACATCAGTACCAAGGCTACAGGAAACAATGCTTCAAAGCACAACATTCCTCCATTCCTTGGCTTGCACCGAGTGTTCAATATGGACCATCATCGACCATGCTTCCCACCATCACTGGACACATCAGAGATTGCAGGACAAGTTCAGCAGATGGAGGAGCTCAACGCAATGGGGACCATTGCTTCCTAAGGGGGGAGGAATGATCCAGGTGGATGTTGGTGGCCACCCACCAACCCATTTGGACCCTCACAACTGTCTCTTTCAGTCTTTTCAGTTTCCTAAATTGTAGCACAGTTTACTATTTTTAGCAGTTTTTCGGGTCCTGAACTTCCGGAGCCGTTTTGAGGCCCTAAACGACGTTTTTTTGGGAATCTGGGGGCAACATGGGTCTATAGACCCATGTTGCCCTTCCCAAAGTGGTAGTTCTCGAATAGATCTTTCTAACGAGCTATCGTACGCGTCAAACGGAGATCGTATGCCAAAGTTACGACCCCGGGAAATTGATGTACCAATTTACCCAAACGGGGCCCACAATTTGGCGTTTCATCTTCTAGGGTTAGGTTTCGGGATGTGAAGGGTTTTCCATTGTTTCTCAACAATAAATAGGCCTTCGAGCCTCATTGTAACTCAGTTCGGAACAGTTCAGAGGCATGTAGCCGCACATCTCTTCTCAGAGATAGCTACCATCGCCCTAGCTGGTTTATTTCCATTTCTGGTTGTATTCAGTATTTTCCATTAATGAAATGAATCATTATTTCCGCTGCATCTATGTGTTTATGGTTATTGCATCTCTGTATTTATGGTTATCTCTGTAATCTATTGCGTTCCTGTCTAAATCCGGATCAGTGGTATCAGAGCGGTCTGCTTTTTCTCTGTTTTTCTTTGCATGTCCCCAACAAGGTCGGGATATAAGGAGTTAGGGCTTGAACTGGTTGAACCTTTGCAAGACCAGCCTCGCAAATCCCGACGGCCTCCCATGGCGGATGAGAAGAAAGACGAGGGGGCAGGAGATCCTATCAAAATCTTGCTCGAAGAAGCACTCGAGCGGCAAAGGAACGCGATGATGGATAGCTTTGCGCAGATCCTTCAGCGGCTACCCAGAGGCGACGCATCGGCTTCCAACAGCGACTCTGGAAAAGCCACGCCGTTTAAGGTACAAGTTAATTTTGAAATCCCCATATTCGAGGGTCAAATAGATGCAGATGCCGTAGATAAATGGTTAAATCTGCTAGATGGGTATTTTTCTGTTCATGAATTTTCAAGTCGGGAAAAGATTATTTTCGCCCTTCTCAAAGCAGCCCCCCACGTCAAGGACTGGTGGGAAACCTACTGCGAGCAGAAGGATGAAAGTACAGGCTCACTATTTTCAGTCGCACCCACTTGGAATGACTTCCGGGATGCCATCAAGGAGCAGTATTACCCTGTCGGAAGCTATGAGGACAAATACATCAAATGGACCACACTGCGGCAGGGACGAGACCAAGATGTGACAGAGTTCACAAACATTTTTCATACCCTTCGCACACAGTTGGGTATCAAAGATTCTGAGCTGCATCTGGTACTCAAATACCGTGGCTGCCTGCACAAGTACATCCAGGAAGAGATGGTGTTCTTGAACATCTCCTCACTTGGCACAGCATACCGATACGCTGTCAAAATCGAGCAAAAGTTCAAACAGAAGAAGCGAGACTTTGGATCTGCAAATCCGAAGCCCAAAGGACAAAGCCAAGGCGGGGTGACCCAAGACAACCCGTCGAAGCCGCAAGAAAAGAACAACACCATGAAGCCGAAGAAGGACACAGGGAAGTGGTGTGAGTTCCACAAGAGTCCCACTCATAACACAAGTGAGTGTCGGACCAAGCAGTCGCTGGTGGCGGAGTTGAAGGCTTCCGAATCAGATGCATGTTCCGACCCTGAGCCAGAACTCGAGAAGGGGAATGGCAAAGGGAAGCAGATCATTGATGCGGATCCTAGCGCCATTGTTGCCACCGCCAAGATCCAGAAAGATGAGCCCGAAAATCCAGAAGAGGGGGAGCGTCTTTTCCACTCACAGATGTGGGTGAAGGGTTCACCGTTGCGATTCATTGTCGACAGTGGTAGCCAAAAGAACCTGGTTTCAGCAGAGGTCGTGAAGCGGTTGGGCCTACCGACTACACCACACCCACAGCCGTACAGTATCGGGTGGCTTCACGAAGGACGAGATCTGAAAGTTCGCCAGCAGTGCCGCCTTCCATACAGCATCAAACCCTTCACAGACGAGGTACTGTGTGATGTTACACCTCTGGATGTTTGTGATGTATTATTAGGCCAGCCATACTTGTGGAGGCGACATGCTGTGTATGAGTCAAGGCCTCGCGCTGTCATTATTTCTTTGGGTGATTCATTATACAGGATACCAGAGGTAGCTCCACCTACTGCCACATCTTTGATCACTGCTAAGAAAGGCAGCAAGCTCATATCACAGACTAGGAAATTCATTTGTCTGGTTCACTCCCAAAGTAAGGGGAAGATCGTTGCTACATCCATGACCCCTGCAAAGGGTTCCTCCACGCAGCAGCAACAGCAAAGGGATAAGGTCATGACAGAACACAGGAACAACTTCTCCTCATCCACAGGGGTACCACACAAGTTTCAGATGGGCAACAAAGTTTGGTTACATCTGCAGAGAGAACGCCTTACCAGAACCCATCAGAAACTCAGACGACTCCGACATGGTCCTTACATCAGTACCAAGGCTACAGGAAACAATGCTTCAAAGCACAACATTCCTCCATTCCTTGGCTTGCACCGAGTGTTCAATATGGACCATCATCGACCATGCTTCCCACCATCACTGGACACATCAGAGATTGCAGGACAAGTTCAGCAGATGGAGGAGCTCAACGCAATGGGGACCATTGCTTCCTAAGGGGGGAGGAATGATCCAGGTGGATGTTGGTGGCCACCCACCAACCCATTTGGACCCTCACAACTGTCTCTTTCAGTCTTTTCAGTTTCCTAAATTGTAGCACAGTTTACTATTTTTAGCAGTTTTTCGGGTCCTGAACTTCCGGAGCCGTTTTGAGGCCCTAAACGACGTTTTTTTTGGGAATCTGGGGCAACATGGGTCTATAGACCCATGTTGCCCTTCCCAAAGTGGTAGTTCTCGAATAGATCTTTCTAACGAGCTATCGTACGCGTCAAACGGAGATCGTATGCCAAAGTTACGACCCCGGAAATTGATGTACCAATTTACCCAAACGGGGCCCACAATTTGGCGTTTCATCTTCTAGGGTTAGGTTTCGGGATGTGAAGGGTTTTCCATTGTTTCTCAACAATAAATAGGCCTTCGAGCCTCATTGTAACTCAGTTCGGAACAGTTCAGAGGCATGTAGCCGCACATCTCTTCTCAGAGATAGCTACCATCGCCCTAGCTGGTTTATTTCCATTTCTGGTTGTATTCAGTATTTTCCATTAATGAAATGAATCATTATTTCCGCTGCATCTATGTGTTTATGGTTATTGCATCTCTGTATTTATGGTTATCTCTGTAATCTATTGCGTTCCTGTCTAAATCCGGATCAG
The DNA here is from genome assembly GCA_031772625.1 of Pinus tabuliformis. NCBI lineage: Eukaryota > Viridiplantae > Streptophyta > Pinopsida > Pinales > Pinaceae > Pinus > Pinus tabuliformis. The sequence continues at coordinate 2,076,393,675 of CM062816.1, read as the reverse complement.
TGGTATCAGAGCGGTCTGCTTTTTCTCTGTTTTTCTTTGCATGTCCCCAACAAGGTCGGGATATAAGGAGTTAGGGCTTGAACTGGTTGAACCTTTGCAAGACCAGCCTCGCAAATCCCGACGGCCTCCCATGGCGGATGAGAAGAAAGACGAGGGGGCAGGAGATCCTATCAAAATCTTGCTCGAAGAAGCACTCGAGCGGCAAAGGAACGCGATGATGGATAGCTTTGCGCAGATCCTTCAGCGGCTACCCAGAGGCGACGCATCGGCTTCCAACAGCGACTCTGGAAAAGCCACGCCGTTTAAGGTACAAGTTAATTTTGAAATCCCCATATTCGAGGGTCAAATAGATGCAGATGCCGTAGATAAATGGTTAAATCTGCTAGATGGGTATTTTTCTGTTCATGAATTTTCAAGTCGGGAAAAGATTATTTTCGCCCTTCTCAAAGCAGCCCCCCACGTCAAGGACTGGTGGGAAACCTACTGCGAGCAGAAGGATGAAAGTACAGGCTCACTATTTTCAGTCGCACCCACTTGGAATGACTTCCGGGATGCCATCAAGGAGCAGTATTACCCTGTCGGAAGCTATGAGGACAAATACATCAAATGGACCACACTGCGGCAGGGACGAGACCAAGATGTGACAGAGTTCACAAACATTTTTCATACCCTTCGCACACAGTTGGGTATCAAAGATTCTGAGCTGCATCTGGTACTCAAATACCGTGGCTGCCTGCACAAGTACATCCAGGAAGAGATGGTGTTCTTGAACATCTCCTCACTTGGCACAGCATACCGATACGCTGTCAAAATCGAGCAAAAGTTCAAACAGAAGAAGCGAGACTTTGGATCTGCAAATCCGAAGCCCAAAGGACAAAGCCAAGGCGGGGTGACCCAAGACAACCCGTCGAAGCCGCAAGAAAAGAACAACACCATGAAGCCGAAGAAGGACACAGGGAAGTGGTGTGAGTTCCACAAGAGTCCCACTCATAACACAAGTGAGTGTCGGACCAAGCAGTCGCTGGTGGCGGAGTTGAAGGCTTCCGAATCAGATGCATGTTCCGACCCTGAGCCAGAACTCGAGAAGGGGAATGGCAAAGGGAAGCAGATCATTGATGCGGATCCTAGCGCCATTGTTGCCACCGCCAAGATCCAGAAAGATGAGCCCGAAAATCCAGAAGAGGGGGAGCGTCTTTTCCACTCACAGATGTGGGTGAAGGGTTCACCGTTGCGATTCATTGTCGACAGTGGTAGCCAAAAGAACCTGGTTTCAGCAGAGGTCGTGAAGCGGTTGGGCCTACCGACTACACCACACCCACAGCCGTACAGTATCGGGTGGCTTCACGAAGGACGAGATCTGAAAGTTCGCCAGCAGTGCCGCCTTCCATACAGCATCAAACCCTTCACAGACGAGGTACTGTGTGATGTTACACCTCTGGATGTTTGTGATGTATTATTAGGCCAGCCATACTTGTGGAGGCGACATGCTGTGTATGAGTCAAGGCCTCGCGCTGTCATTATTTCTTTGGGTGATTCATTATACAGGATACCAGAGGTAGCTCCACCTACTGCCACATCTTTGATCACTGCTAAGAAAGGCAGCAAGCTCATATCACAGACTAGGAAATTCATTTGTCTGGTTCACTCCCAAAGTAAGGGGAAGATCGTTGCTACATCCATGACCCCTGCAAAGGGTTCCTCCACGCAGCAGCAACAGCAAAGGGATAAGGTCATGACAGAACACAGGAACAAATTCTCCTCATCCACAGGGGTACCACACAAGTTTCAGATGGGCAACAAAGTTTGGTTACATCTGCAGAGAGAACGCCTTACCAGAACCCATCAGAAACTCAGACGACTCCGACATGGTCCTTACATCAGTACCAAGGCTACAGGAAACAATGCTTCAAAGCACAACATTCCTCCATTCCTTGGCTTGCACCGAGTGTTCAATATGGACCATCATCGACCATGCTTCCCACCATCACTGGACACATCAGAGATTGCAGGACAAGTTCAGCAGATGGAGGAGCTCAACGCAATGGGGACCATTGCTTCCTAAGGGGGGAGGAATGATCCAGGTGGATGTTGGTGGCCACCCACCAACCCATTTGGACCCTCACAACTGTCTCTTTCAGTCTTTTCAGTTTCCTAAATTGTAGCACAGTTTACTATTTTTAGCAGTTTTTCGGGTCCTGAACTTCCGGAGCCGTTTTGAGGCCCTAAACGACGTTTTTTTGGGAATCTGGGGGCAACATGGGTCTATAGACCCATGTTGCCCTTCCCAAAGTGGTAGTTCTCGAATAGATCTTTCTAACGAGCTATCGTACGCGTCAAACGGAGATCGTATGCCAAAGTTACGACCCCGGGAAATTGATGTACCAATTTACCCAAACGGGGCCCACAATTTGGCGTTTCATCTTCTAGGGTTAGGTTTCGGGATGTGAAGGGTTTTCCATTGTTTCTCAACAATAAATAGGCCTTCGAGCCTCATTGTAACTCAGTTCGGAACAGTTCAGAGGCATGTAGCCGCACATCTCTTCTCAGAGATAGCTACCATCGCCCTAGCTGGTTTATTTCCATTTCTGGTTGTATTCAGTATTTTCCATTAATGAAATGAATCATTATTTCCGCTGCATCTATGTGTTTATGGTTATTGCATCTCTGTATTTATGGTTATCTCTGTAATCTATTGCGTTCCTGTCTAAATCCGGATCAGTGGTATCAGAGCGGTCTGCTTTTTCTCTGTTTTTCTTTGCATGTCCCCAACAAGGTCGGGATATAAGGAGTTAGGGCTTGAACTGGTTGAACCTTTGCAAGACCAGCCTCGCAAATCCCGACGGCCTCCCATGGCGGATGAGAAGAAAGACGAGGGGGCAGGAGATCCTATCAAAATCTTGCTCGAAGAAGCACTCGAGCGGCAAAGGAACGCGATGATGGATAGCTTTGCGCAGATCCTTCAGCGGCTACCCAGAGGCGACGCATCGGCTTCCAACAGCGACTCTGGAAAAGCCACGCCGTTTAAGGTACAAGTTAATTTTGAAATCCCCATATTCGAGGGTCAAATAGATGCAGATGCCGTAGATAAATGGTTAAATCTGCTAGATGGGTATTTTTCTGTTCATGAATTTTCAAGTCGGGAAAAGATTATTTTCGCCCTTCTCAAAGCAGCCCCCCACGTCAAGGACTGGTGGGAAACCTACTGCGAGCAGAAGGATGAAAGTACAGGCTCACTATTTTCAGTCGCACCCACTTGGAATGACTTCCGGGATGCCATCAAGGAGCAGTATTACCCTGTCGGAAGCTATGAGGACAAATACATCAAATGGACCACACTGCGGCAGGGACGAGACCAAGATGTGACAGAGTTCACAAACATTTTTCATACCCTTCGCACACAGTTGGGTATCAAAGATTCTGAGCTGCATCTGGTACTCAAATACCGTGGCTGCCTGCACAAGTACATCCAGGAAGAGATGGTGTTCTTGAACATCTCCTCACTTGGCACAGCATACCGATACGCTGTCAAAATCGAGCAAAAGTTCAAACAGAAGAAGCGAGACTTTGGATCTGCAAATCCGAAGCCCAAAGGACAAAGCCAAGGCGGGGTGACCCAAGACAACCCGTCGAAGCCGCAAGAAAAGAACAACACCATGAAGCCGAAGAAGGACACAGGGAAGTGGTGTGAGTTCCACAAGAGTCCCACTCATAACACAAGTGAGTGTCGGACCAAGCAGTCGCTGGTGGCGGAGTTGAAGGCTTCCGAATCAGATGCATGTTCCGAACCTGAGCCAGAACTCGAGAAGGGGAATGGCAAAGGGAAGCAGATCATTGATGCGGATCCTAGCGCCATTGTTGCCACCGCCAAGATCCAGAAAGATGAGCCCGAAAATCCAGAAGAGGGGGAGCGTCTTTTCCACTCACAGATGTGGGTGAAGGGTTCACCGTTGCGATTCATTGTCGACAGTGGTAGCCAAAAGAACCTGGTTTCAGCAGAGGTCGTGAAGCGGTTGGGCCTACCGACTACACCACACCCACAGCCGTACAGTATCGGGTGGCTTCACGAAGGACGAGATCTGAAAGTTCGCCAGCAGTGCCGCCTTCCATACAGCATCAAACCCTTCACAGACGAGGTACTGTGTGATGTTACACCTCTGGATGTTTGTGATGTATTATTAGGCCAGCCATACTTGTGGAGGCGACATGCTGTGTATGAGTCAAGGCCTCGCGCTGTCATTATTTCTTTGGGTGATTCATTATACAGGATACCAGAGGTAGCTCCACCTACTGCCACATCTTTGATCACTGCTAAGAAAGGCAGCAAGCTCATATCACAGACTAGGAAATTCATTTGTCTGGTTCACTCCCAAAGTAAGGGGAAGATCGTTGCTACATCCATGACCCCTGCAAAGGGTTCCTCCACGCAGCAGCAACAGCAAAGGGATAAGGTCATGACAGAACACAGGAACAAATTCTCCTCATCCACAGGGGTACCACACAAGTTTCAGATGGGCAACAAAGTTTGGTTACATCTGCAGAGAGAACGCCTTACCAGAACCCATCAGAAACTCAGACGACTCCGACATGGTCCTTACATCAGTACCAAGGCTACAGGAAACAATGCTTCAAAGCACAACATTCCTCCATTCCTTGGCTTGCACCGAGTGTTCAATATGGACCATCATCGACCATGCTTCCCACCATCACTGGACACATCAGAGATTGCAGGACAAGTTCAGCAGATGGAGGAGCTCAACGCAATGGGGACCATTGCTTCCTAAGGGGGGAGGAATGATCCAGGTGGATGTTGGTGGCCACCCACCAACCCATTTGGACCCTCACAACTGTCTCTTTCAGTCTTTTCAGTTTCCTAAATTGTAGCACAGTTTACTATTTTTAGCAGTTTTTCGGGTCCTGAACTTCCGGAGCCGTTTTGAGGCCCTAAACGACGTTTTTTTGGGAATCTGGGGGCAACATGGGTCTATAGACCCATGTTGCCCTTCCCAAAGTGGTAGTTCTCGAATAGATCTTTCTAACGAGCTATCGTACGCGTCAAACGGAGATCGTATGCCAAAGTTACGACCCCGGGAAATTGATGTACCAATTTACCCAAACGGGGCCCACAATTTGGCGTTTCATCTTCTAGGGTTAGGTTTCGGGATGTGAAGGGTTTTCCATTGTTTCTCAACAATAAATAGGCCTTCGAGCCTCATTGTAACTCAGTTCGGAACAGTTCAGAGGCATGTAGCCGCACATCTCTTCTCAGAGATAGCTACCATCGCCCTAGCTGGTTTATTTCCATTTCTGGTTGTATTCAGTATTTTCCATTAATGAAATGAATCATTATTTCCGCTGCATCTATGTGTTTATGGTTATTGCATCTCTGTATTTATGGTTATCTCTGTAATCTATTGCGTTCCTGTCTAAATCCGGATCAGTGGTATCAGAGCGGTCTGCTTTTTCTCTGTTTTTCTTTGCATGTCCCCAACAAGGTCGGGATATAAGGAGTTAGGGCTTGAACTGGTTGAACCTTTGCAAGACCAGCCTCGCAAATCCCGACGGCCTCCCATGGCGGATGAGAAGAAAGACGAGGGGGCAGGAGATCCTATCAAAATCTTGCTCGAAGAAGCACTCGAGCGGCAAAGGAACGCGATGATGGATAGCTTTGCGCAGATCCTTCAGCGGCTACCCAGAGGCGACGCATCGGCTTCCAACAGCGACTCTGGAAAAGCCACGCCGTTTAAGGTACAAGTTAATTTTGAAATCCCCATATTCGAGGGTCAAATAGATGCAGATGCCGTAGATAAATGGTTAAATCTGCTAGATGGGTATTTTTCTGTTCATGAATTTTCAAGTCGGGAAAAGATTATTTTCGCCCTTCTCAAAGCAGCCCCCCACGTCAAGGACTGGTGGGAAACCTACTGCGAGCAGAAGGATGAAAGTACAGGCTCACTATTTTCAGTCGCACCCACTTGGAATGACTTCCGGGATGCCATCAAGGAGCAGTATTACCCTGTCGGAAGCTATGAGGACAAATACATCAAATGGACCACACTGCGGCAGGGACGAGACCAAGATGTGACAGAGTTCACAAACATTTTTCATACCCTTCGCACACAGTTGGGTATCAAAGATTCTGAGCTGCATCTGGTACTCAAATACCGTGGCTGCCTGCACAAGTACATCCAGGAAGAGATGGTGTTCTTGAACATCTCCTCACTTGGCACAGCATACCGATACGCTGTCAAAATCGAGCAAAAGTTCAAACAGAAGAAGCGAGACTTTGGATCTGCAAATCCGAAGCCCAAAGGACAAAGCCAAGGCGGGGTGACCCAAGACAACCCGTCGAAGCCGCAAGAAAAGAACAACACCATGAAGCCGAAGAAGGACACAGGGAAGTAGTGTGAGTTCCACAAGAGTCCCACTCATAACACAAGTGAGTGTCGGACCAAGCAGTCGCTGGTGGCGGAGTTGAAGGCTTCCGAATCAGATGCATGTTCCGACCCTGAGCCAGAACTCGAGAAGGGGAATGGCAAAGGGAAGCAGATCATTGATGCGGATCCTAGCGCCATTGTTGCCACCGCCAAGATCCAGAAAGATGAGCCCGAAAATCCAGAAGAGGGGGAGCGTCTTTTCCACTCACAGATGTGGGTGAAGGGTTCACCGTTGCGATTCATTATCGACAGTGGTAGCCAAAAGAACCTGGTTTCAGCAGAGGTCGTGAAGCGGTTGGGCCTACCGACTACACCACACCCACAGCCGTACAGTATCGGGTGGCTTCACGAAGGACGAGATCTGAAAGTTCGCCAGCAGTGCCGCCTTCCATACAGCATCAAACCCTTCACAGACGAGGTACTGTGTGATGTTACACCTCTGGATGTTTGTGATGTATTATTAGGCCAGCCATACTTGTGGAGGCGACATGCTGTGTATGAGTCAAGGCCTCGCGCTGTCATTATTTCTTTGGGTGATTCATTATACAGGATACCAGAGGTAGCTCCACCTACTGCCACATCTTTGATCACTGCTAAGAAAGGCAGCAAGCTCATATCACAGACTAGGAAATTCATTTGTCTGGTTCACTCCCAAAGTAAGGGGAAGATCGTTGCTACATCCATGACCCCTGCAAAGGGTTCCTCCACGCAGCAGCAACAGCAAAGGGATAAGGTCATGACAGAACACAGGAACAACTTCTCCTCATCCACAGGGGTACCACACAAGTTTCAGATGGGCAACAAAGTTTGGTTACATCTGCAGAGAGAACGCCTTACCAGAACCCATCAGAAACTCAGACGACTCCGACATGGTCCTTACATCAGTACCAAGGCTACAGGAAACAATGCTTCAAAGCACAACATTCCTCCATTCCTTGGCTTGCACCGAGTGTTCAATATGGACCATCATCGACCATGCTTCCCACCATCACTGGACACATCAGAGATTGCAGGACAAGTTCAGCAGATGGAGGAGCTCAACGCAATGGGGACCATTGCTTCCTAAGGGGGGAGGAATGATCCAGGTGGATGTTGGTGGCCACCCACCAACCCATTTGGACCCTCACAACTGTCTCTTTCAGTCTTTTCAGTTTCCTAAATTGTAGCACAGTTTACTATTTTTAGCAGTTTTTCGGGTCCTGAACTTCCGGAGCCGTTTTGAGGCCCTAAACGACGTTTTTTTGGGAATCTGGGGGCAACATGGGTCTATAGACCCATGTTGCCCTTCCCAAAGTGGTAGTTCTCGAATAGATCTTTCTAACGAGCTATCGTACGCGTCAAACGGAGATCGTATGCCAAAGTTACGACCCCGGGAAATTGATGTACCAATTTACCCAAACGGGGCCCACAATTTGGCGTTTCATCTTCTAGGGTTAGGTTTCGGGATGTGAAGGGTTTTCCATTGTTTCTCAACAATAAATAGGCCTTCGAGCCTCATTGTAACTCAGTTCGGAACAGTTCAGAGGCATGTAGCCGCACATCTCTTCTCAGAGATAGCTACCATCGCCCTAGCTGGTTTATTTCCATTTCTGGTTGTATTCAGTATTTTCCATTAATGAAATGAATCATTATTTCTGCTGCATCTATGTGTTTATGGTTATTGCATCTCTGTATTTATGGTTATCTCTGTAATCTATTGCGTTCCTGTCTAAATCCGGATCAGTGGTATCAGAGCGGTCTGCTTTTTCTCTGTTTTTCTTTGCATGTCCCCAACAAGGTCGGGATATAAGGAGTTAGGGCTTGAACTGGTTGAACCTTTGCAAGACCAGCCTCGCAAATCCCGACGGCCTCCCATGGCGGATGAGAAGAAAGACGAGGGGGCAGGAGATCCTATCAAAATCTTGCTCGAAGAAGCACTCGAGCGGCAAAGGAACGCGATGATGGATAGCTTTGCGCAGATCCTTCAGCGGCTACCCAGAGGCGACGCATCGGCTTCCAACAGCGACTCTGGAAAAGCCACGCCGTTTAAGGTACAAGTTAATTTTGAAATCCCCATATTCGAGGGTCAAATAGATGCAGATGTCGTAGATAAATGGTTAAATCTGCTAGATGGGTATTTTTCTGTTCATGAATTTTCAAGTCGGGAAAAGATTATTTTCGCCCTTCTCAAAGCAGCCCCCCACGTCAAGGACTGGTGGGAAACCTACTGCGAGCAGAAGGATGAAAGTACAGGCTCACTATTTTCAGTCGCACCCACTTGGAATGACTTCCGGGATGCCATCAAGGAGCAGTATTACCCTGTCGGAAGCTATGAGGACAAATACATCAAATGGACCACACTGCGGCAGGGACGAGACCAAGATGTGACAGAGTTCACAAACATTTTTCATACCCTTCGCACACAGTTGGGTATCAAAGATTCTGAGCTGCATCTGGTACTCAAATACCGTGGCTGCCTGCACAAGTACATCCAGGAAGAGATGGTGTTCTTGAACATCTCCTCACTTGGCACAGCATACCGATACGCTGTCAAAATCGAGCAAAAGTTCAAACAGAAGAAGCGAGACTTTGGATCTGCAAATCCGAAGCCCAAAGGACAAAGCCAAGGCGGGGTGACCCAAGACAACCCGTCGAAGCCGCAAGAAAAGAACAACACCATGAAGCCGAAGAAGGACACAGGGAAGTGGTGTGAGTTCCACAAGAGTCCCACTCATAACACAAGTGAGTGTCGGACCAAGCAGTCGCTGGTGGCGGAGTTGAAGGCTTCCGAATCAGATGCATGTTCCGACCCTGAGCCAGAACTCGAGAAGGGGAATGGCAAAGGGAAGCAGATCATTGATGCGGATCCTAGCGCCATTGTTGCCACCGCCAAGATCCAGAAAGATGAGCCCGAAAATCCAGAAGAGGGGGAGCGTCTTTTCCACTCACAGATGTGGGTGAAGGGTTCACCGTTGCGATTCATTGTCGACAGTGGTAGCCAAAAGAACCTGGTTTCAGCAGAGGTCGTGAAGCGGTTGGGCCTACCAACTACACCACACCCACAGCCGTACAGTATCGGGTGGCTTCACGAAGGACGAGATCTGAAAGTTCGCCAGCAGTGCCGCCTTCCATACAGCATCAAACCCTTCACAGACGAGGTACTGTGTGATGTTACACCTCTGGATGTTTGTGATGTATTATTAGGCCAGCCATACTTGTGGAGGCGACATGCTGTGTATGAGTCAAGGCCTCGCGCTGTCATTATTTCTTTGGGTGATTCATTATACAGGATACCAGAGGTAGCTCCACCTACTGCCACATCTTTGATCACTGCTAAGAAAGGCAGCAAGCTCATATCACAGACTAGGAAATTCATTTGTCTGGTTCACTCCCAAAGTAAGGGGAAGATCGTTGCTACATCCATGACCCCTGCAAAGGGTTCCTCCACGCAGCAGCAACAGCAAAGGGATAAGGTCATGACAGAACACAGGAACAACTTCTCCTCATCCACAGGGGTACCACACAAGTTTCAGATGGGCAACAAAGTTTGGTTACATCTGCAGAGAGAACGCCTTACCAGAACCCATCAGAAACTCAGACGACTCCGACATGGTCCTTACATCAGTACCAAGGCTACAGGAAACAATGCTTCAAAGCACAACATTCCTCCATTCCTTGGCTTGCACCGAGTGTTCAATATGGACCATCATCGACCATGCTTCCCACCATCACTGGACACATCAGAGATTGCAGGACAAGTTCAGCAGATGGAGGAGCTCAATGCAATGGGGACCATTGCTTCCTAAGGGGGGAGGAATGATCCAGGTGGATGTTGGTGGCCACCCACCAACCCATTTGGACCCTCACAACTGTCTCTTTCAGTCTTTTCAGTTTCCTAAATTGTAGCACAGTTTACTATTTTTAGCAGTTTTTCGGGTCCTGAACTTCCGGAGCCGTTTTGAGGCCCTAAACGACGTTTTTTTGGGAATCTGGGGGCAACATGGGTCTATAGACCCATGTTGCCCTTCCCAAAGTGGTAGTTCTCGAATAGATCTTTCTAACGAGCTATCGTACGCGTCAAACGGAGATCGTATGCCAAAGTTACGACCCCGGGAAATTGATGTACCAATTTACCCAAACGGGGCCCACAATTTGGCGTTTCGTCTTCTAGGGTTAGGTTTCGGGATGTGAAGGGTTTTCCATTGTTTCTCAACAATAAATAGGCCTTCGAGCCTCATTGTAACTCAGTTCGGAACAGTTCAGAGGCATGTAGCCGCACATCTCTTCTCAGAGATAGCTACCATCGCCCTAGCTGGTTTATTTCCATTTCTGGTTGTATTCAGTATTTTCCATTAATGAAATGAATCATTATTTCCGCTGCATCTATGTGTTTATGGTTATTGCATCTCTGTATTTATGGTTATCTCTGTAATCTATTGCGTTCCTGTCTAAATCCGGATCATCTCCACAAACAAGTCTAGGGATTCCCTTGGCTCATGGTTGATCAAACCCTTGAGCTCCAACAACTGCCACTCTAGCAACTACTTTTGTCCATCAAAGTGTTTCACGTCGAGCTCCATCTTGGGCATTATCATGTTGTCCTCCAACAAACCATAAATGCGTAATCCACATCCACACTTGGTCCACTCTCACGCTGCCCTCCAACACACCATAAGAGACTAATCTTCGTTGTAGAATCTGCTTCTGGCTAGGGCATCCTCACACCTAGGAAACCCTACTCTTAGCTACCAACAGACTCCATCAATTGTCCAACCCTTGGACACCCATCCAACTAGCAATAAACTTTATCAAAACACATACCATTGCAAGTCTTTAAGGGTTGATGGCTTCCTTTGCATGGTTGTTGCTCAGTTGTTGCTACTCGGTTGCTGCTCAACTATTGTTACTCGATTGTTGTTGCTACTCGTCTGTCGCTCAGCTATTGTTACTCGGTCGTTGTTGCTACTTGGTTGTTGCTACTCGACCATTTCTGTTACTCAGCCATTACTGCTACTCGGTCATCGCTCAATTGTTGTTACTCGGCCATTGTTGCTACTCGACCACTGTTGTTATTGGGTCGTTGCTAAGTTGTTATTACTGAGTCACTATTGCTACTAGGTCATCGCTGCTACTCGGTCGCCGCTCAGCTACTGTTACTCGGCTTTTTCTGCTACCCAGTCGTCCCTCAGTTATTGTTACTTAGCCGCTACTGCTACTCGATCGTTGTATTTTCTCAAGAGATAAACTCACTTTTGGATGTGTATTATGCCTCACACTTGACCTATATTTATATGCATCAAATGGCTCCAACAAATTTGTCTTTGGGCACCACTTTGACCTGAAGCCGACTTGCCCAGTGTAGAAAAATTTACCCATTATATCTTCAAAAAATCATATCTCAACTTATACAACTCAGATTTCAATGATTTTTGTTGCGTTGGATTTTCCTCGCCATCCTCTATCATCTCCATTCATCACATGTAGAAATATCTCCAAGGTTTTGGCCCAAACATCAATGGGTACAAAACCCCAAGCTTAGGTTTCAATCCCGCAAGGCCACTTGTGGAGCTTCTTCCTCCAAACCCTCTATCCTTAAGGTTTGGAGTACCTCCCAAACTACAAAAATAAACACTCCCTCTTAGCAAGGGAGGTACTTCCAAGACTAGTAGCCATCTTGATCAACCTGATCTCGTCCATTCCAAAGAAACCCTTGATATGTCCCAACCATTCATGACAAATCAACGGAAGTCCATGATTAGCAATATTCCCAAGAACAAACTATTGTTCATTAAGCTCACCACCAATTCACCATAACTCCCAACCAATCTCACTGTCAAGCTAGTCAAGACCACATCTCCATGTCTTCAGTTGAACCCTCTGCTCCATGATCTAGACACCCACAACTCCCTTTGAGTTGCTTCGTTGTGCACACTCTGATTCACTGTCCCTCAAAGTAGCTCAAACATGCTCTAATACCATGTTGAATTTCCATGATATTGGGTCTAGGATAGAATCTTAAAATATCTGAAGCTACCAAACTAAGAATCTCAATAATACTACTTTGCACAACTAATTATAAACAACAGTAAATCACACATGCACAGAATATAGACAACTTTTTACATTTTTCAACCCAACTTCGTTATATTAATTAACATATAATACAACAATCTAGGGTTTTTGTGCCAGGGATAATGGCCCTCATACATCAACTAGTACAAGAATACAAACTAGGGCTTGGAGTCAGTACATCGATAACCAAACTTCAATCAACAAGATACTCTTACCGTATAGCTAATGTAGAGCTCCTCATAGTTTCCTTGGTCATACCTTGTGCCTGCCCAGTCCTTCGGCTCCCAATCTATAGCTCTTGCCTCTATTAACAATCCAAGTCCATTTGACCATTGAACCTCGGCTATCCACTCTGCTCACTAGTTGTGCCTTAGTCCATCAAGGCCACAACACATCGAGACTCTTGTTAATTTTCTTACAACTCCACTTGTGAACAACTCTCGACTTCCCACTGCTTCTCCTTAGCTACTCAAGGACTTCATCCCACTATGATCTTCTTGCGCTGCTCTGATGAAGACCAACATAAGGTATGGATGGATGCCACCTATCACTGTAAGATGTCCATCTCACACAATGAACACGGGCTAGGAGGATTTCCCATCATCTGTTGTAGAAATCCTTCTCCACACACAAGTCTAGGGCCTCCTTTGGCTCTTGGTTGATCAAACCCTTGAGCTCCAACAACTTCCACTCTAGCAACTACTTTGTCCATCAAAGTGTTGCACACCGAGCTCCAACTTGGGCACTATCACACTGTCCTCCAACAGACCATAAATGCCCAATCCACATCCACATTTGGTCCACTCTCAAGCTACCCTCCAACAAACCACGAGAGACCAATCCTCGTTGTAGCATTTGTCTCTAGCTAGGGCATCCTCAAACCTAGGAAACACTCCTCTTGGCTACCAACAGACTCCATCAATTGTATAACACCCATCTAACTAGCAATCAAATCTATCAAAACAAATACCTCTGCAAGTCCTTAAGGGTTGACGACTTCCTTTGCATGGATGATCCTCAGTTGCTGCTACTTTGTCATCGCTCAATTATTGTTACTCGATCGTTGTTGTTATGAGGCCATCACTCAACTGTTGTTACTCGGTCATTGCTGCTACACGGCCAATGCTGCTACTCGATCATCACTCAGTTGTTGTTACTCGGCCGTTGTTGTTACTCGGCCACTGCTGCTACTTGGTCGTCACTCAATTGTTGTTACTCGGTTGTTGTTGCTACTCGGACACTTATGTTATTTTGTCGTCGCTCAGTTGTTATTACTCGACTACTACTGATACTCCGTCACTACTGCTACTCGGCCACTGCTGCTACTCGGTCTTCACTTAGTTGTTGTTACTCAGCCATTGTTCAGCTATTGTTACTCAACCGCTACTACTACTTGGTCATTGTTGCTACTCGGACACTCTTGCTACTTGGTCGTCACTTAGTTGTTGTTACTCAACCACTGCTGCTACTTGGCTGTTGTATTTTCTCAATAGATAAACACACTTTGGATGTGTATTATGCCTCACACTTGACTTATATTTATATGCATCAAGTGGCTCCAACAAATTTGTCTTTGGGCACCACTTTGACCTCAAGCAAACTTTCCCAATGTAGAAACAATTACACATTATATCTTCAAAAATTCATATCTCAACTTCTACAACTCAAATTTTGACGATTTTCATTGCATTGAATTCTCCTCGCCATCCTCTATCATCTCCATCCATCACATTTAGAAATATATCCATGGTTTTGGCCCAAACATCGATGAGTGCAAAACCCCAAGCTTGGATTTCAAGCCCATGAGGCCACTTGCGGAGATCCTTCCTCCAAACCCTTGATCCTCAAGGTTTGGAATAGCTCCCAAGCTACAAAAATCAACAAAATCAAGAAGGAAGAAGTGATGGACTTAATCGAAGGCATTGGCCATGCCAAGCTTGATAATCAAGTGCTTCTCCCCTCACATTCAACTAGAGTGGATGGCTTCTTGCACCATTATGATATTTCCAACAATATAATTTTTCTCCATGAAACCTCCTTCATTGTATAATAATATTTGATAGTAGCTTTTAAGTCTATTGCTGATTATTTTAGCCATAATTTTGTAGGAGACATTGATAGGGAGATTAGATAAAACCAAAGAAATGTGGAGATTAACTTCCTTATGAATGAGGGCTACGAAGGTCGAGTTTGTGCCTCCTCCCATTTGGGTGGACCATTGGATTTATTGCAGAAACCAAATTAAGTCATATTTTATTATGTACCAACAACTTCTATAGAAGTAGATTCTGAACCCATCAAGACTTGGACATTGTCTAGTCTTAATTCATAGATAACCTAGAGGATTTCATGCTTGGAGATTACCTATGATAGAATGTCATTCTCTTTAGGAAGAATGAGGTGAGGGATGTTTTCAAGCATTGTCACTGCTTCTTGTGGTTCATCTCCTTCATGTTCCATGTAGAGATTTTCAAAATGGTTGTGTGAAAACTCTTTTATCTAATCGAAGTTTGTAAGGGGTTCTCTAGTAGCTATTAAAATTTTCGTGATATTGTTTCTACATAGTTGAGTTTGGGAATAACTATGAATTTGTTTTTGTATTTCTATCTCCAACTTTCAACCAGAGATTCCAGAATTTCAGTCTCCATTCTTCTTCCTTTATTTTTAGAGCTTGTTATTATTTTTTAAAGTTCTCTTATTCCACATTTAGAAGTTCTTATTTTACTTATTTTTTGTTGAATATTTTTTAAATAGTTGAGAGATGACTTTGATATTCTTTGATATCTTTTGTTGAGTGTGAAGGGGATGACTTTGCCCATTATTCAAGGCCCTTTTAGTTTCTCTGATATTTTATATCTTGACACTTATGAGCTCCAAGTTTTGGAGATAAGATGAAAATCCAATTGGCCTTGGAGCCATATAGGATTGAATTTGAAGTGCGAAGGCCCATTGTTGGGAAATTCTAGAAGGAGAAGAGAAACAAGGTGGTTATCATAGGTGGCCTGAGGGAGAATGAGGAGGAGAGAGTAAAGTTACTTTCAAGAAAGGAATTATGAAAATGAAAGTTATCTATCGTGGTTGTGATATGCTTTAGCCTTGATCAATGTTTAGTCCAAGTGAAGTTCCCTTTTGAGGGTTTGATGTCCCCCAAGCCCAAATCGAAGATGACATCCTCCATGCACTCTCGAGAGGGACCATGAATTATGCTCCCTCATTTTCTCTCTCTTTGACTGAGGGTTGTATTAAAGCCTTTTGCTATGATTAAATGTTCTAGTTTCCCTTCAGTTCTTAAAATTGAAAAGGAATTACAATACTTTATTTTTCTCAATATACCAAAGGCATGCATACATTGATGACTATAAATGTTTCACTTGTATGGATGTGAGAAAGCTTTAGCAGGAGATAATGTTAAGTATGGAGGTTGAGATCTAGTTGATATATTGATGAGTTACAGATGGTGCGTAGGCTTCTAGAGGCACCATGATAGCTCACCTCATTACCTACACTAGATTTCCAATGTTTAGTGCTTTGTTTTATGGCCTCAACGACCTCAAGTTTCATCTCCTATAGAGGGAGAATAATGGGTTTTTATGATTGGACAAAGTTCTTAATTGCATCAACCAACCCATTCCCATACAGTACTAGGAGACAAGCTTCATTAGGAACTAGTTTCTTTGATACCCTCTTTTAGGAGGCTTTGGGCCTTTCTCATTCCTGGTGTTCCTTATTTCCATTAAATATATATAGCCTATCATGTATTGTGTACCTAATATAATCTCTTTCTTGGAAAAAATTTCCATTGCATCTCTTGAATGGCTTCTAAATAGATCTCTATATTAATTTGTATCTTGTAGCCTTTAAGCCCTCCATCTCTATTTATTTCTCATCATGTGGCTTCATGGTCCCCTATTGTGCATCGTGTGTAGAGGAGTGAATGGTTGTACAATTGGCATGGTCAAGTTTTCCAACCTTGGAGATTCTTCATTCTCAAAAGGTTATTGAGTTTCTTGAATCTTTTGATAATTTTTCAGAGAGTATAGGGTTTCATACTTATAATTTAAGACTACTTGTTGTTTCGTTTTGTAACATATCCCCCTCCTAATCCCCTACAAAACACCAATTAGGAGTAGGATAGTTACTATGTTGATCCATGTTCCAAGGTGTCGTTATGAAGATGGGGTCTAAAATTTTCAATCTTTTGAACTAACATAAAACATTAGATAGACAACACTGTTGCATCCTCTCATCAAGACAATTCTGGTGATATAAATTTTAATTCAATCCAACCTATGGATCAAGAGTCGGGGATCTTCAAAATTTTCTATCGTCTCAGCCTCTATTGCCACCTAGAATCCTAGTCAGCCCTTCATCACCACTTGGCATTATTGTATTAGCTTCCAACTCATTCATGGGTTGGATCTCACAACCCCAAGCTATGCATTAACACGAAAAATGTGTATCAACTCATTTGCATTAGTTTAAGCCCATACTAAAAAAATTTGGTTTTTATATAGTTGACATTAGTTTTATATGTAATTTTTTCTAATTACATCAGCCTGCCACCGCATCCCTGGCACCAATTCCTGAGGAATGACGCAAGGTAATTTGATCACATGGTTTTTATGATACTAATGACCTAAGCATTTCTATGTATGAAAGAATGTGGTCTGGGTAAGAAAGATATGTTTTCACATGCTAGTCGATACTGATTGTGCAACTTTGATCATGAAATCCTGGGGAGAAATCCATTGTCAATATAGGTTCTACATTACCCAGTAGAGTAGAGTGCCCATTAAAAACTAGAGTCTATATGCTTTATCAGCGTGTTTGCCATTGCTAATTTCGGGGAATTTCTTGGCACAGCAGCACATATTTGCTCGTGGGTTTCTTACTACATTAACGAGCATACCCATTTGGTTTTTTTGGAAGAAAAGCTTTCCCTTCGAGTGTTTTGGACTGGTTTTGTAGTAACAAATATGAGGATGATGAGATTTAAGGTCTGTGATGCATGTTTGCAAAAGTGTAATACCTGGCTCTGAAGATAAACACGGGGTTAACCAATCAAATTTGACATTAAATTCAAGTGGAAACTCAATCTGGCATGGTCATGGTATTATTGGGGCAACTGATGTGGGTAGAACCTCTTTGCTTAGGCTCACCATTTCTATAGGTTCAATCCAGGGCGTAGCAGGAAGTGGGATATCTTCTTTCGGAGTTGATGGGTGGAGCTTTGCACCTGCAGATGTTCCTAGTATGAATGGAGGTAGCAATGGCATGCTTACATCTCTTCAACAAGTGACATTAGGAATGTCTATTTCACCTATTAACCATGTCCCAACATTTACAATTGGACTCAATATGGTGGATGCATTACAACATAATCCTCCTAGAGTTCACAGTCCTCCTCAGGTTTGGTAAATTTTGGGCTCTTTAAGTTTACGAAGCCTTCTTTGTAATGTGGATAACAAATGAAGATCTTGTGTTTCTTTGCTGGAATTATTTACTGAAACTCAAAGGCTCAAGGAATTGACCCTGAATCAATCACAACAACTAATACTTGTGACCCCCGAATGCCAAAAAGAAAGGTACAATTTAGCTTTCAATATGGAGAAACTTTGTTGTGTTTTGAGCATTTCATAATAGTTTGTAGGTTTTTATAATCTTGTTTGTATTACACCCTCCTCCCAAATTTACCCAAGCTAACTAGTCCACTGGGTTAAAAATGTGATGAATAGTTACTATGATGTGATTCAACTCCCTAAGTGCAGTTAAGGAAGTGGAACAAGCAAACAAACACTTTACAGATCTCCCTCAAGTGCTGCAGGACCCCAAGAGCTAATCCACCACTCCAAGTTCCAAACCCCTACGTTAACCTAGCCTTTCAATTAATTAAATCCCTACTCGCTCCCATGAAATGGGCATGCACACGAATAAGACCATCCAGACGCTCCCACAATGCCTACAAGGGAGAGACTGCAATCTTTTTCAGCTAGTTCTATGCCAGAGACTATGATATATAAGCCACTTTTTCAAGGCTAGTCTCCAAACCACTGCCTGGACCTTGATGAGACCTTCCAAGACAATAAATGACACCAATACAAAGCCTCTAACATTAAACTTGATCAAGGACTTGACCTAACCATGGCATACATTTCGTTGAACACATTGTGGTGATCTACATGTCATAACAACAAATATGAGCATAGGGGTCTCATACTTCTCTCAAATTCATGAGGAAGCATTGATGACTTATCAAATTATCTGCATTATCATCTATTAGGTCATATATTCATTTTTCATTCATTTATCAACCCAAAATGTGATGAGAACCATACATCATAGCTATCATAAAACATGCTCATAACCAACATATAACCAACAGAAATAAAAGGATACAACAACCATAAATACCACATATGAACTGGTACATTTACACATGAAATACCAAGGAGAAGGAAATCTTATTAATGAATGCATAAGCCAACTAGGTTTGGGACTTCCATGAACCACCCGACCGTAAATTGGTCGAACTAAATCTTTCTTTCAATCAATCACCTTCGTGCCATATTCCAAGCATGAATTTCGGACTCATAACCAGAATCAACCAGGGATTCCTGAGGCTACACCACTTCACCCTCAACAATAGAATGAGGCTTTACCACAATCCCACCGGATCACTAGGCCATAAAGAATAAACATAAAATACTAGGTTTTACCGCAATCCTCACCAGATCACTGGGTGAAAAACAAGCTTGGATTCCACCAGATCTCTCCGCCTAAACCATGAGAGATTTATCCATCCCAACCTCTCGGCTTTACCATGTATCCCTTCATTACCATCAAGGGATTCCTAGGCCTGTGAGGTCTCAACCCTCTGGGCTTTACCATGTGTCCCATCCTGGGATTCCTAGGCCCAATTAAGGGTACCTACCACTGAGATTTATTGTGTATCCCACCATTCACCGGTCAAGGGATTCCTAGGCCTTGTGAATAATCCTAGGACCACCCCACTCAGCTTTGAGTCCATCCGTCAATCTAGCTCAACCACATACAAAAGAACCCACCACATCATGGCTATCCGTAAATGGAAAGACTAAGCTGAAAAACATTGTCACACCCAATAAAACCCATGCCCATGGCCACAAAAGAACCAAATACACACATGCATACCAAAACTAGCAAGGAAACCATACAAGCAACTCAATACCTGCAAAGAATCTCATTGTAGCCACTTGATCGTTCTCTTCCTTCTTAATATTTACTTCCTCTTTCCTTCTTTTCTTTTCTTGATCCAATGTTGAAGTGTTCCAAGAAAACTCTAAGTGTCTAAGAGTCTATGTGATCCAAAAATGTATCCTGAATAAACCTATAAGTCTAAAGGACTTCATATAAGAGGTCAAAGGTGCCAAATGGCACAAATCCTTTGTAAATCAGAGGAAAATTAAAGTCACGGGCTGCTCTCAAAAATAGTCTCTTTACAGAGATCCCTTCATTCTGAATCCACTGCAACTTGAATGGGTGAAAACAGACTTCAGATGGAGAAGTTATCACAAAAAGAAGTTCCCCTTTGTTCTTTGGGAAAGAGGAAAAAATCCTTTCAAAATGGGCAAAAGACCCTTATAAGGGAAAATCGCATCGCATGAGGCCAAGAGGAGGACTTAAAGTCGGGCGGAAGGCACCCCCAATCAGCGACCTCCGATGATCGGATCGGCGGGTCGGATCGGAGGTAAGCAGTGTATACCCAAAGCAAAGGTCCTGGGCCAATGCGATGGTGTGATCGCCGAAATCGGCGGATCACAATTGACGATACCACAAGGAAAAAGCAGTACCCCGGGCGATGTGATATCGTGATAGTCGATATTGGTGGATCCCAATCGAAGCTACACAAAGGAGCAGCTATAGACATATATATATGTGTGATGCGATTAGTTGGACCTGATGGAGTTCCAAAATTTAAATGAATAATATTTCAAATCTGCCATAAGGCAGTTTTGCGGTAATTTGCAGTGTTTTAATACATTTTAAAATACAAAGGGGAAACCGAAAAACATGGGCATTGTGACTTGCGATTTCAGGTGGACCCGATAGGGATATAGTGCACATTTATGAAGATTTGAAGTCCAGTGAACAATGTTCTCTACGGATTTTTCCCGTGTTTAGTGTATTTTCCTGTGTAGGCTGAGAATGCCAAAATTTGAGGATTTCAAAGGCCCGATGCCCTCATCCGTTGCAGATTAGGTGGTCGCCTCCCCTGAATGTGTTATGCAATGATTATTTAATGCTAGAAGAGGGATTCGAGTGAACCAAAGCCGGAGACAAAGAGCCCGAGAGGGAAAATGAACAGGTAGCGCCGATTTGGCTTAAAAGCCACAGACCGAAAGGGACAGAGCAACAAAAAAAGTTGAATGTTGAAAGTAGTTGCAGAGCCAAAGAGCTACTAAGCAGAGCAACTAAGGGAGCCTTTGGGGTCAATTGAATTTCAAGTGAAAAGCCAGAGAGCTGAAGGTTGCAGAGGGCCAAGAAGCCAAAGCCAAAGAGCCAGAGCCAAAGCCAGAGCTGAAGAGCCAAAGAACCAGAGCTAGAGCCAAGAGCCAAAGCCAAGAGACAGAGCCAGAGCCGAGGAGCCAGAGTGAGAGCTGAGAGCCAGAAAGCCGAGAGCTTCAAGAGCTAAGGAATGACATGGTGTCTGAACCCATTGTTTCTGTGTAAAACAGTAGGAGTTGAGCCAAGAGCTTGTAAAAAGGACATATACCATAATCCCAGAGAGCCTAGTTGAGTTGACTAGAGCTCACGAAGACGTAGCCCAAGAGTTTTGGGTGAACTCCAAATTAATATTGTTGTTCTGTGTTTTTTTTTACTGCTGCATTACTTACTGTTATATGTATTTATATATCAGTTCAAGCACGTTTACATATCAGCACAAACAATAGATTTTAAAGCATATAATTAGCTTAAATCAAATACCAACATACACCTATATTTTCAAGCATTTTTAATTCCGCATTGGTTAATCATGAAGACTTGGGAATATTTAAAGCTTTGGAAGTGGGAGAGGTTCTTGTAAGTTAGACAAGAAGCCTACTAGCCCCATTTTTAGATCAGGTGGTATCAGAGCCTGATATTGATTGACCTCACCTTCAAAGAAGGTTATATCAGAATGCTTGATTGACAGAGCAAAGATTGCTTGTCTGAAAGGTGTTTGGGTAGTCAAGGATTATTGTCTAATTGATGTATGCTTGTTGCAGACTGACTATTTTCTGAGTTTGCAGAGGTAAACCATTCCAGTTTGTCTTCAAATTCCTCTGAGAATGCTTATATTGGTTCTTTTGAAAAACATACCAAAGGCATAGGTTCCAAGCTAATGTCCAAGATGGGCTATGAAGGAAAGGGCTTGGGAAAGAATGCAGAAGGTATTGTTGAACCAATAATGATTGAGGAAATGCCTATGTATTTGGGTCTTGGCTATGGATAGTCTTATGGAGAAAGTTCCAAGGCTGCCATGAAGGCCATTGAAAAAGCTCCAAGGAGGGGTTGCATTACAGAGTGTGAAGATTGTATTCAGGAGGAATGCAATAGCTTGAAACATCAGTTGTAGGATGCAGGTGTTCAGAAGCACACACTTGAACCAGAGAGTTGGAGAGACTCTAACAGCCTTGAAGAGATTGATGGTGTCTCGAAGGGAGCCATTTACTCATTTGCTTCACCTCCTCATGAAGGCAATAAAGGTGAAAGAAGCAAGTATAAATCTGGTTCTAAATATTTTCCTTTTGATTGTGCAAAGCATGATAAATTTCCACATATGTATGGAAAAATAATTGTTTGTTCCTTTTGTGGTTTGGATAACCATAATGTTTCAAGATGTTGGAAGGAAATGGCCACACACAGGAAACTTTTGAAGGAAAAGAAGCAAGAAGCCAAAGGTCCATTGGACAAGGAAAATCACGCTGTCAAGAGGGTGCACATGCAGTGCACTTACTGCCATTAGCAAGGAAACCTTGTTGAAAAATGTTGGACTTTGAATCCATCAATGCTTCCACAAAAGCTGAAGAAAGTGGAAAGAGAAGATGGCAGAAATGGAAGTGAAGATTCAATGAATGATGTGTCTCAGAATGATTCACATGATGATGCTGATGTGCAGACAAAGGTAGTACCTTTGAAAGGAATTGGTAAGAAATGAGTAGAGTTCTTATCCGATTAAGATTGCATATATATTGATGCATCTACATTATATTTCAATTCAGCTTCGAAAGTACAGTGTACTTAAGTGAAAGTTGAAGGATGAAATGCATGCATGAGCATGAGATGCATGAACATAGGGATGTTGATGATTTCCTTGTTTTTGAACATGTATGTGTAATTAAATTGCAGGGTTTATTGCTTTGACATGCATGTGATGCCATGTTGACTTGGGAGAAGTTAACTTGGTCTCCAAATGGAGATAATGATGAAGTGTTTCATCTTTTGAAAAAGATTCCTAATGGTCTTTTTCTACATGCTTGACTTGAAGGGTCATTTGCTTAAAGGCATGTTTTGTGGGCTTGTTATCTAGTCCATCATTTGTATGCAGATATAAGATATGGAGGTGTTCACAAGATGTGAAAATCTATTTCTTTTGTTGAAGCGGGAGTTTAGGCCATCCAGTCGTTGTCTGTGTTTCTGTTGTTGTTAACAGTTGTTGTTGACAGCTTTTCAAACAGGTACAAATGAAAGTTTGTGGAGCAGGTGTACTTCACATTTGTTTGAGCCATCTTGGATCAATGATAAAGGCAAAGAATTTCAAGCCATCTTCTATGACCAGTTCAGTAGAAGTTCTGCAGAAAGGCAAGGAGGAAGACAGTTCGTCCCACGAAGACCAGTCCATCCAAGAAGGGAAGTGGTCAGAAACTTTGGTTCAGGGGCACTATGCAAAGCAAGTGTAGGGAGGCTGAAAGAAGAGGGAGTCACTCTCATTTATTGTTCATATTAGTATATCAGTCTTTTGGAGACCAAAAGTTCTTTAGTGGGAAGGCGTGATCCAAAAATGGATCCTGAATAAAGCTCTAAGTCTAAAAGACTTCATATAAGAGGTAAAAGGTTCCAAATGGCACAAATTCTTTGTAAATTAGAGGAAAATGAAAGTCGCAAGCTGCTCTCAGAAATAGTCTCTTTGCAGAAATCCCTTCATTCTGAATCCAACGCAACTTGAATGGGAAAAAACGGACTTCAGATGGAGAAGTTATCACAAAAAGAAGTTCCCCTTTGTTCTTTGGGAAAGAGGCAAAAATGCTTTAAAAATGGGCAAAAGACCCTTATAAGGGAAAATCGCATCGCATGAGGCCAAGAGGAGGACTTAAAGTCTAGCGGAAGGCACCCCCGATCAGCGACCTCCAATGATCGGATCAGCAGTTCGGATCGAAGGCACGCAATGTATACCCAAGGCAAAGGTCCTGGGCTGATGCGATGGTGCGATCGTCAAAATCGGCGATACCACAAGGCAAAGGCGGGACCCCGGGCGATGTGATATCGTGATCGCCGATATCAGCAAATCACAATCAGAGCTACACAAAGGAGCAGCTATAGACATATATATATGCAAAATGTGATTAGCCGGACTCGATGGAGTTCCAAAATGTAAATGAATAATATTTCAAATCCGCCATAAGGCCATTTTGCGGGAATTTGCAGTGTTTTAATGTATTTTAAAATACAAGGGGAAACTGCAAAACATGGGCATTGCGACTTGCGATAAGCGATTTCAAGTGGACCCGATAGGGATATAGTGCACATTTATGAAGATTTGAAGTCCAGTGAACAGTGTTCTCTACAGATTTTTCCCGTGTTTAGTGTATTTTCTTGTGTAGGTCGAGAATTCCAAAATTTGGGGATTTCAAAGGCTCGATGCCCTCATCCGTTGCAGATTAGGTGGCCGCCTCCCCTGAATGTGTTATGCAATGATTATTTAATGCTAGAAGAGGGATTTGAGCGGACCAAAGCTAGAAGACAAAGAGCCCGAGAGGGAAAATGAATAGGTGGCGCTGATTTGGCTTAAAAGCCACAGAATGACGGGGACAAAGTAGAAAAAAAAGCTGAATGTTGAAAGTAGTTGCAGAGCCAAAGAGTTATTGCACAAAGCAGCTAAGGGAGCCTTTGGGGTCACTTGAAGTTCAAGTGAAAATCCAGAGAGCTGAAGGTTGCAGAGGGCCAAGAAGCCAGAGCCGAAGAGCCATAGCTAGAGCCAAGAGCCAAAGCCAGAGCCGAAGAGACAGAGTGAGATCCGAGAGCCAGAAAGCCAAGAGCTTCAAGAGCGAGGGAATGACATGGTGTCTGAACCCACTGTTTCTGTGTAAAACAGTAGGAGTTGAGCCAAGAGCTTGTAAAAAGGACTTATACCATAATCCCAGAGAGCCTATTTGAGTTGACTAGACCTCACGAAGACGTAGCCCAAGAGTTTTGGGTGAACTCCAAATTAATATTGTTGTTCTGTGTTTATTTTTACTGCTGCATTACTTATTGTTATATATATTTATATATTAGTTCAAGCACATTTACATATCAGCACAAACAATATATTTTAAAACATATAATCAGTTTAAATCAAATACCAGCATACACCTATATTTTCAAGCATTTTTAATTCCGCATTGATTAATCATGAAGACTTGGGAATATTTAAAGCTTTGGAAGTGGCCGAGGTTCTTGTAAGTTAGAAAAGAAGCCTACTAGCCCCATTTTCAGATCAGTATGAGAGAGAGAATAGAGAGATAGCTCCAAAACTGAACTAACAAAAACCCATGAACTATTCCTCATAAGCATTTTTATCTATGAGGCCTCTAATTTCTTCATTTTCCATTATTTTCCTTCATTTTCCTCCTCACATGCAGTGTGTGACCTTTCACCTTCCCTTTCTCCTAATTTCCGCTATTTTCATAAATAAAATGTCAATTCATGCCATTTTGCCTTTCCAAAGCCTTTGCCATTTTCTTTTACCCATAATAACCGAAATGAACACTCACTAGGATGTTTTGCCCACCACTCAGCTTGGAATATGTGTCCCATGACCTTGGTCTTATTTTTTCCCTTATTAACATTTACATGGAATTTTGACCAGGGATGTTACAGAACCCTCCCCCTTGGGGGAACACCATCCCTAATCTTCAATGACACTTACAACCAACAAGACTACTGAAAGCAAAAAATATTGCCCAAGGAGCTTTATAACATAGCTCATTGCAATATTTACAATGACCACTTGCTGAAATCATGACAATCATATCATTTATTAGAGATTTATAACACAAGTCATTACGGTATTTACAATCCACATATACTTATACACATTTGCTTCAACCAACAAATAACCATATTGTCTATAGAGCTTTATAAATCCATCTCGATAAGGTATTTACAATAATATACACATATGCACATTTGCTCAACCAGAAAATAAAGGATACGATGTCTGCATTTGCAACAAGCGAATCCATAAACTCACACCTCCAGAGTCCACCCTCAAAGTAATACCAAGATTCACCTCCTTCCCAAGAAGTCCAAGATCCAATGCTAAGACCAAATCTACATCCAATGTACAGCCCTACAATCTTACACTGGTGTCCTCTTAGTGAACAGTTACTGACTCATTGTTCCAAGGAACACTACCAATGTGCATCTAATTCCATCTGGCAATGCTAATTACCAAAACAAATCCATCCTCGACCTTCCCTTCTCTACTAAACAGTCCCTCAGGAAATCCAGTCACCCCCTTCCATGCAGTCACCCACCTTGCAAGTTCCCCAGCATCCCATACCCTAGGAAATCCATCCCTTAGAAAGCTTCCTCGCATCATAAGGTCAACAACCAATGCATATTCCTGCCTCAAAACTATCATACTGGTCATAGCATGATCATGGAAATCAATGGACATTATTGGGCACTAGTGTCCCACAATGGCCTTGCTCCTGGAGTGATTTAGCAACATACTTATTCATGTTTGAATTCCTTTTGCTTTTGTTGCTAATCCTTGCAATCAGTTTCAACCACCCAACCGCACATTTTTGTGCTTCCTGTAGCAAGCACATAACTTCCATTAGATTTAAAATAAATTCACATCATACCTCATTGGTAGCTCGTCAATAAGGTGCACTACAATCTTGTTTACTTCCTGTCACAACAAGTCAAATTAGCATCTTTGATCAAATCATTATGTATAAACATATCACAACATGTTAGCTCAAAACACAACCATCATAAATCACATGTACCCATCATAAACTAGAATCATAGATGACATGTATAATAAAATTGAAATAAAATACTGATACTTATCCTTTAATCGATCCTTAGCTTCTAACTTTATATTATACGCATCGGTTCCCACACCCGACAAACACCTAGTGACCACCTCTTCAACCGCATACACATACACATAGTGTGTGTTGTCACTATTTCTTGCACGCGCAACACAAGTGCAGCATGAGACAAGGAAAGCTCCCTAGAGACGGCCTCTGGGTTGATTGTAGACTAGTGCCTAGGACATCTTAAATCTAGGAGTTCTTGTAAGGTTATATGTGAGGGGGTTCCAGCACTCCAATTGTCACGTAAAAAGGTATGGGGGGCTTGGTTCAATAAGCTTTCAAAGAGGAAGATTCAGGCCAACTCATGGATCCAAATGTTGTGGGGTATTTGGGCAATCTCGAAGAGAAATGACTTCTGCTTTTGGTAGCCGACACATGAAAATGAGATAGCTTAAACTGAAGTTGTATTGATGGGGGTAGGAGAAAAGGAGGGAGAGAAATAGATGCATAAGGTTGTAACAAACAGAATCCTAGGCAGCAGTGTTCCAGCAAAAAGGGGAATCCAATGGATAGGGTTGTAAGAAAGACAGAATCCTAAACCATGGTTTTCCAATGAGATGATAGAAATAGAGGAGCAAAGAAGGTTTCAGGTCAAACATAACATGGGTATTTTCTCTGCCCAAGCAGCTAAGCTAAATCCATAGATTAAAGAGGAACCAACTGCGTTCATTACGCTATTTCAAAGAAAGAAAAACACAGGTGGAATGAGATCACCAAGAGGAACTTGTTGCACATTAATTATGCTTGGAATCCACAAGGAAACACCATTTATCCCAAAGGGCCCAATAACCAGTCCATACACTCGGCCATGATATCAGTGAAGTCCTATAAAAACATATTGAACCAAAATGGAAACACAAAGTTCAGCCCTCGCGGGTCTGAGAATCTGGAACCCTTGTATAATGTGCCTTCCCCCTATTTATAATAAGAGGGGGAGATGGAGTTAAAAAAATATCTAAAATCTAGGGCTCCAGCTGCCATACTAGACTAGTTTTCTGCCTTATAAAGCTATGCTACCTATAGATTATAACAGGGATCGAATCCCTTTATTGGAAACAGAAAATATAGAAATTCCAAGAGGAATAGGAGGAAGAATGGAGAAGGGGTCCTCTTTTGTCTTTGTGAGAGGTCCATAACATGCCATGTCTCTGTCGCGGTGTGCTTCCCATGCTGCTCCACCTGCTTCTGTCTCTTCTCTCCTAATT
This sequence comes from Pinus tabuliformis, assembly GCA_031772625.1. Classification (NCBI taxonomy): domain Eukaryota; kingdom Viridiplantae; phylum Streptophyta; class Pinopsida; order Pinales; family Pinaceae; genus Pinus; species Pinus tabuliformis. The sequence goes on along the minus strand of CM062816.1, from coordinate 2,076,365,655 downwards.
GATTACGGCACTGACTTATGGAGTCATGTTGCAGGCTGGGTCCTCCCATGAATGAGGCCCATACCTTACTTTACCATCCCAGCTGCCAACCCATCCACCATCTAATGCTCTGCATATTCCTCTGTTGTGGCGAACATTTGTGTGGTTGCAGGCCTTTTAACACTGAATGGACAAAACATGCGACAATTTTTAATTAACCCTTAGGCCCCCCTTTACATAGCCCCTTTTATGAATTTTTGCATGTGACCAAAGGCTAGGACCAGGTGCTGAACCCTCAGGCACTAAGGCCTTCGGACACGTGTCTGGAGGCGTTTTCCTTTGTTATAGCCATCTCCCGCATATTGCAAAAGTCCCATATCGGCTCTTTAAATTGTGCTTTAACCTCTGCCTTGGATCGGGCCGATAGTCCGGACGCGAGGTCTTTATAGACCATTCCTTAATCTTTTATTATGTCTAGGGGAGGAGTCTCGCATATCGTAATCACACTACACCATTGTCTTAAGCCTTTACCCCTTAATTGTTGTGATCGCTAATCTGTAGGGTGGCATCATCACTGCCACGTGTCACCATGTGAGTGGTGACACGTGGCACCCAGAAATGGTCCCATGTCACTCCCGAAAATAATGAAACCAGGTGACACCTGTCTTCTTCCATGTCATCAACCATATTGCCATGTCACTACTGACGTCAGCTACCCTGTTAACTCTGAAGACCAATCAAATGCTACCACATGGCCTTCAGGAGGAGAGAGAAAGAGGCCTTCCCGACCCTGCTTTGTCAAGCATTTCTTTGTTAGCGAATTTCGACCTTTCCCAGGACTTTCACACTAAATCACAATATCGGCCCCCACGCACGGTCTTTCAGATTTGGAACCCACTGATATGCCTATCCTGTGGGGTCACGGGGCTACTAAGATGTGGGGCTGTGGGGTCGTCGGGAGGCGGGAACCCACCACATGGAGGAGAGAGAAGGGGGGCCACCCACTCCTGTTTTGTCCGGCTTTCTTGTGTTAAACCTTTTCGGCCATCCCTCGACAATTTCCAATTATACCGCAGAGTCGGCCCCTGCAAGGTTTCTTAGGTCTGGAACCCATCGATCATTTGATGTTGTGGGCTGTGGGATGGCGGGAGCACGGGATTGTGCCACATGGAGGAGAGAGGGGGTGGGGGGGGCGGGGGCTTGGTTTTTCCATGATTTTATTTGTTATCTATTTTTGTCCCTTCCCCGACAATGCAACAATATATTGCAAATCATCCCCCTGCATGCTTCGGAGTATATTATGACTACAGGACTACTGGATTTGCGATTTTTGGGGGACCTGAGGGATGCAGGATGTGATATCGGTGTTTGGGACTAAGACATGCCGATAACCTCAGCTATGTGCCCCAAGGATCCTGTCAATGGCCGATATGTGATAAAAGTTGTGCCCGGACCCGCCAACTGTCAATATGCGATATCGGCGATCAACGAATCATTTTTTTTTGCACCCACCAATGCTCCTTTCCTATTAGAAATCCTGATATGCGATATGCAATGAGCCTCCCAGATATCGATTACGATTTTTCCCTCATACTTAGCCATTTTTTGATTTTCTGAGCTTTCCAAGGTAATCTTAAAAATACTTTAACTTATGCTCGAGGAGTCTGTTTTTGGACTTCCATATACCATTGGAAAGCTCCTTCCAAGCACTAGGAAATGGAGATGATCTGATCAAGCTATGGTAGCTTCTGTGGCTCATAATTTGGCATCAAACATCACTATTATTTGTCTTTTGAATCAACTGATGACTTGTGAAGCAATGAGTGACAACATTGGCTCCTACTGGGGAAAGTGCATTGCTCCTGCAGACCAGTATCCTTCACCATTGGGCATGGAGTCAGTAATATATGAACTTTGTAATCAACAAAATCTCCAAGGGACTTTCCTCCTAAATCTAAAATGTAGAAATAAAAACTATAACAACTGGAAAGTAAATGCTCAGTTGGTGAGATTATTTATATACACTCCTACTTATGCACAGGGCTCAATTCACCTAAGTGAGTTCAACCCTCCAATGGAGCCAGGCCAACATTAGAGTATTGGGCATTATGCCTTCACATTGCTGAAAAACAAAAATTAAAATGAGCATGCACCATGAAAAAATTTCAAACAAGGAACCTGATACATGCTCTTGAAATGACGTCTAACGCTGACTTAAGAGTAGCTCATGTACTCAGTCACAAGGTCATGGAATAGACAAGGAATGTTTGTAGTAGCCTCTTCTTTACATACAGTCTGTTGGCCAAATTCTTTTTGGTCATGGTAGCCACAAACATTATCTAGCTCTTCAGCTTTGGCCTTTTCAAGAAAAGCCTGCTGCTGGGAGATTTTTCTCCACTTGTTGGCGAACAACTCCTTCTGAACTTCTATGACCATCTCTTCCTCTTCTAAATAATTTGAATCCCAAATTGGAGGAGGGTCTTGGTCTTGTTCTCCATGTGAAGGGTCTACGTTGTGAACTAGAGCCTCTTTGCTAACCTCCTGATTAGCCACCTCTTCTTGCGCAACCTCCCCTAACTAGAAGTGTTGTTTCTCTGCATCACTTCACTCTCCAGTCAAATCATATTCATCACAGGAAGGAGAAACATCTAGTTCGGTCGAATCAGACCCCTGAGGGTTTGTCGGCAGCTCAGTGGGTGATGCTTCTTGATGCAATTAGATGTTTTCTTGGAGTGGAGCTTCGCAAAAATCTTCAACAAGGTCCTCAACCTCGAGAATGTCTTCATCGTTACAAAATTTGCAACACTCTTCAAACGTAGCATTCAATAGATAAAATCTCTGGTAATATTGATGGAATGTTGTATGGAAATATTTTAAGGAAGATATGTTTCCACAAGGTATCATTTTAAACAAAACCCTAGAAGCCCCCTCTAAATACAATTTGAACAACTTCATTTGTACATCTTCAAGAAGAATACCTTGTTGCTCCATGCATTCATGAAAGTATTTGAGGTGTTGGTTAGGTGTTTTCTCTGAGTTTGCACTGAATTTACGAAAATAGCTATCCCACTCATGAAATGAAGGAACATGGTTAAGATAACCAACAATGGAAGAGAAATGAAATGGGGTGAATTGGTTGCCAGGAATGCAGGAAGGGCCATCTTGAAAACCTCCCTATGTGATTGAATTCAGCTTCGAAAGTAGGGAGAGTTTTCAACTATTGTAGCATCAAAGTGAGTATGGGGCTGCTTGAAATCCAATATGATCAGATAGAGATTTGGATAGTGGAGTCGCCAAGATGTTTACCATGATAGTGGAGTCACCAAGGTGAAAGATATTCAACCCACACTTCCTATGCTCACATAACAGAGGAAATTAAATGTTTTATCGTACACAGGGAAAAATATTCTAATCTGTTCCCAGGAAACAGTGCCATAAAGATGTTGCCGCTATTTCTTGCACCCGCAGCACAAGTGCAGTAGGAGACAAGGAAAGCTTCCTAGAGACAGTCTCTGGGTTGATTGTAGACCAGTGCCTAGGACATCTTAAATAGAGGAGTGTTTGTAAGGTTATATGTGAGGGGGTTGCAGCACTCCAATTGTCACATAAAAAGGTATGGGGGGCTTGGTTCAATAAGATTTCAAAGTAGAAGATTCAGGCGAACTATGTTGAAATGTGGCAAAAAGAATATTCCAATTTAATTTGTCCTTGAATTAAATTGTGAATTAAAATTGAATTTAGTCTTAACAGCTACTTGGAAATAATTAATTAATTCATTTTGAATTAATGAGTTGGATAAATTCAAGTTAGAAGTATTTCTGAAGTCATGCAAGAGTTATCCCTTAAATTAAGGAGATAAGATTGAGTTATATTTGAGTTGTAATTAGTTAACTCATTTTACAGAGTTAAGTCCTGTTAAATTAGTTCCAAACTGTTTGAGGAACTAACAGAGGTTAACAGTCAATTGATGCATGCATGAACTCAACTAGTGTACTCCAGTTAACTAAAGATTCCCTCATCAGAAACTCATGCATATCTATTCTAAGAAAGATCCGGTTGAGATTAAAGTCAAGGACATTGTACTATCAGTTGCATGTGTTTTCTTATAAAGAAAACTCATGCATGCAGTCAAGGCATCATTCCTTGAGGATTGCGCAGTTCTCACAATGTGTGAGAGAGTGTTCCACTTGGTAATACGAGAATCATTCCAGAGGAACAGCGTAAGGAAATAGGAGCTTGGAGGGCAGAGAGGAAGGCTAGAGAGAAGCCAAGATTGCATGTGAGCATCTGTGAGGATTGTATTGAGAGCTGGCTAGTTGTGAGAGCTAAGGCTTGTATAATTCCTATGTATTTCCACCTTGTATGATAATACAGATAGTGGGGTTTTTAGCTGAGGCTTTCCCCAAAGTATTTTCATGTGTATTGTGCATTTATTCTTCTTCTTCTGGTTATATTGTTCAGCTCAATCTTTAAGCTTCCGCAAATTGATAGTAGAAGTAGGTTATAGTATTCTGCTTTGATTTATATTGCATTATCGGGTTAACCTACATCAGATTTTCTACATGGTATCAGAGCTGTGAACAGTATACTGAGAAGAGAATTCGAAGTTTGAAGTTCAGGGTTGCAGGTGCAAATCAAATTCATGTCATACTTCAAGGTTGGCCAATGTCATTCTATGGTTTGAGACTTGAGTATTCCTTGGAAGGTAACTCGAATTACATAGCATGGAAAGATAGAATGGAGGTTGTATTAGAAGACAATGGCTTGAAGGAATTCATTGATCAAGAAATCCCAAAGCCAGCTTCAACTAATGCACAAGAGTTGGCTGAGAGGAAGAAGTGTGTGGCAAAGGTGAGACAGATCATCCTTGAGGGAGTTCGAGACCATATTGTCTCGAGTCTCCATGGGAAGGATACTCCATTTTCAATGTGGAAGACATTGAAGGACCTCTACCAAAACAGTAGCGTTAGAGGAAATTGGCGCTCAAGGATAAGCTTTGAAGAATCAAGATGGAGAAGGGAGATATTATTTTCACGTATCTGAACAAGCTCACCACCTACAGAGATGAGCTTGGCAGTGTAGGAATAACTACTGCCGATGAAGATATGGTGAGCCTCGCTCTCCTTGGCCTTCCAAAGATTTGGAATAGCTACCAGGACTCTGTGAATGGAAGGGAGAAACTGTCGGATTGGGAACGACTATGATCGGATATTATGCATGAGGAGATTAGGAGGAGCACACGAGATGTTTCTTCATCTAAGAATGATGATGAAGAAAATTTGGCCTTAGCAAGTAAGGCAAGGAAAGGGAAGGGGAAGGCTTCCCATTCCAAATCGAATACTTCTCATGGAGTGTTGGGTCCCTATAATACTAGTGATTACCCCATTACTATTATAGTTATACCCCTTATTTATATTGTTGTGCCCCTATTACCCCCATATTGTTATTTCTGTGCCCCATAGAATCCCTCTATTGTTATTTTTGTGGCTTTATATTATTATTGTTAGGTCGGCTGGATTATATTGTGACTCCTTAGACTCCTATATATATAAAGGAGGTTTTGTCATTTGAATCATCAAAGAATTGTTAATTTATGTAATTTAAAGGAGGTTGCCCCCTCGAAGAGGCTGAATTCTAAGGCGTTGATCTATCTTTTCTTGAGCTGGTTTCATAACATTTGGTATCAGAGCTTTGGATTCTAGGGTTTCGCTACTCCAAACAGGTCATTATGGCATTTTCGCTATAACTTTTTTTTGTGACGTTTCAGAAGTTTCAAAAAAAACCCATTTGAGAAGAAATCGCGCTGAACCTTGGATCCGAATTTCAGAGCATTTCGCGCAATATTTTTGGAGATATGATTTGAGGAAGTTGCTCTTTTTGCAGACTCCTGAATTACATTCAAAACAGGTGACCTGGGAAAAATTGTCATAACTTTCTCTCTGGGAATCAGATTGAAATTTTGTAAGAAGGTACGGAAAGAGGACAGACTGTAGTTTCTTGTATATCTTTTTCAGAACCAAATATCGAAAATTGTACACGTGGCACTTCATACAACTTCGCTCTTCTGGAAAGGTCTATAATCAGGTCATCTTGGGAGATCGTGCATAACTCTTTCTTGGAGAATCCAATTTGGATCAGACTGGTGGCATTGGAAAGAGGACACAGAGAGCTACTACAGGTCACAAATTCAGAACTAGATGATTAGAAAGTACAAAGATACATCAGAGGCAATATCGAGCTCCTACAAAGTGAAAAACGGTGTGTAGATTTTTTTAAATTTTTGCTTAAGCTTGGTTTGAAAATTTATTTTGAAGGAATTCAAAGGGCATAGTAGAGAATTATTATCGGTAACTGATGCCCCGAGGAAAGAAAATGCAAACACCTAGTAAGGAACCTGAAAGCTCTAGCATGACTCATGAAGAAGAGGAAGAAATGCTACATGATATATCAAAATTACAAGAACAAGTGCAACAAATGTCACGCTCACAAAAGTTAACATATGCTAAGATAAATGGCGTGGAAGCTAAGATGAATGGCATGGAAGCTAAGATGGACAATTTGAAGATAGATTTGAACACAAATTTGAAGACAGGCATGGCAGATTTGAAGGCAGATTTGACAAATTTTCTACAAGAAATACTTACTAATGGTGAAAAGGTAGTAAAGGAAACTCATGATGAGAACAAAAGAAATATTAATCATGATTCCATAGACGCTAATGTTGGATCGAAGAATCACCATATTCCAAAAATCGATATGAAGAAGTTTGATGACAAGGATCCCGCCACATGTGTAAGAGCCCTATCCTAGGGTCTGCTAATGGATCTAATTTTTCTGAATTAAATACGATAAGAGATGATAACTTACTTACTTACACGACATTTAAACGAATAAAATTTTGTCATTTACATTATAATCAACATAAATTATGGTGAGCATTCCATTGATATCAACTTAACAAGAGTAGTCCATGGAAAAATACCTGTTCCGGCGGTTGATGATGATACCTTTGTCTTATAGCTCCAGCCGAACGCTCCTTCTGACCGACCCAACCAGATTTACCTCCCAGCCAACTAGGAAATAAATTCTTAGCCCAGGAAACCTCCACAGGTTCCCTAGCCCTCCGTGCCCAAGTCCAACCAAATATAGTGTGTCCTCAAGAAGAATGTGCAAAACTAGATAATGATACTTTCCTCCTCTCAAACCCAAGAAACCTCCATAGGTTTCCAAGGTCTCCCAAAATCATAACATGGCTAAACAATCACAACCAACCCCCACAATCCTAAGCAAGACTCCAACACCCCCCCCCCCCCCCATTTCTTCCTTCCCCCTTCCTTTTTATACCCTCTTTCCTCAACCACCTCTCATTAATGTCATTAACTTCTCATCCATCCTTAGTTGACTTCTCTTCTCCCAAGTAAGCTAGGAGTACATTTGGAATTGTGACATGAATATAAAATTGAGAATTTAATGGGAAAGGATCATGTCTTCTCCCAAGTAAATCTGAAAAGTACATTTGGGAATGTAAAGTGTAATTATATGGAGAGGACCATGTATTCTCCTTAGTAAATGTGAGGGTACATTGGGGAATGTGAAATGAATAAATATATATTGATGACAAGATGGAGAGGACTATGACTTCTCCAAAGTAAATGTGAGGGTCCATTGGGGAATGTGAAATGTACTTACATGGAGAGGACCATGTCTTCTCCTTAGTAAATGTGAGGGTACATTGGGGAATGTGAAATGAATAAATATATATTGATGATAAGATGGAGAGGACTATGTCTTCTCCCAAGTAAATGTGAGGGTACATTGGGGAATGTGACATGAATACATATATTTTGAAATAATGAAAGGAGACCATATCCCACATAATATTCAATTTGAGAAGGTAAGTGGGGAATTTGAATAATGGAAATCATAAATTTATATTAGACCAATATTTCTCAATATTTTCAGATAATGTAAATATTAACAAAATTTGTAGGATAAGATTTAAGTGGGGCATTACACACACCCCTCCTTCAGAAAACTTCGTCCCGAAGTTAGAAAGAAAAGATAAAAGGAGTTTGAAAGCATAGCAAACCAAAGAGAGTTATAGCATTGAAATTTGATAAGTCAGACAATGACATTACTTCCCATCAAGAGTCTCCAACTGATCTATATCTTCCTATCCACCCTGGCCTACTTCCATTCCCGCCCTATCCATCCTCTGCTGCCTTATCAGTGGCAAAGGCCATACTGACCACTGATAAAACCGACATGGTGGAAGCGTCGAATGCCTCGACCAAACTTTCCCCAACAGGAATCTGGCAATCGTCATCACACGTCTAAGGGGAGCGTTCAGCTGTCCTCCCCACGATTCCAGGTTTCGGAGGATACACGGTGGGAAACACCTCCACCCCTCCTTCAGAGCACCGACCACACTACAGAGCTGGTTGGACTTGTCATCGAATAATCCAGTCAGGTCATCTTGCCACCTGTCATTTGCATTTTACTCATGTCATAAGAGTGCATATCAAGTAGATACCAAATGTAATAGAACAATGTACATCGTACCTTTCCTTATTGGTCGTCTCGACCTCCCCCAATGGAATGTTAGATCTTGGTTATCATACGGTTCTTTCCAATCTGTAGTTTAGTTCTCATGCATGCATATATATAACCACAAAATAGATATAGATACATGATCTTAAACACAATGTTTATTAAACCCAGTGTCCACGTGTCAATTTTTGTTGTTCATACTGGAATTAAATCTTACATCAGATAAATCATAATTTCACTAAGTCATTGATTAGATAAATCATATATATATAAGCCTATATGATGCAATAATAACTCTGACAAGTCATGCACTAAATAAATTGTAACCAAGTAAGTCATACATTTGGTCATACATCCAACATTTGGTCATACATCCAACATTTCCATCATCAATACCAAATCCATCAATTGATTTTCATGTGTCCAACCAAATGTATATAATGTTCATAAATAACAACATGGAACTGCAAAAGAGAACCTTAACATAGGTGGCTATCTATGTTAAAATGGGCATCATAAACGCTCATGTGACATCCTTGTGGAACCCTTCAATAACAATTAGAGTTGAAACAGATTCAACTGTCCATCATGGAAAATAGCATTTGAACCCGTATATGCTATAAGGTGGTACCAAAACCAAAATAATAGCAAGCAACAGATTAGTGTACTATCAATTCCACTAGGAGGTGCTAGTATAAGTTTTATGCATATAATTCCTTTAAAACCTTAGTGAATATAAAAGTCCCGCTCTTCCAATTTGATGGTTTTTTTTTTTTTTCATCTTCCAACCCATTTAGTTAATCTTGAAAATAAAAGACTCCAAACTTCAGAAACTGTTTCCCAACATGATTTTCATACTTTATTTTTATTTTTTTGTAAATTGAGAGGAATGTCCTCTAAATGTCAAAAGGTTCAAATTTATTATATATTTAATCATTGTTTACTAGTACTAAAACAATCTCATGATATATATTGCAGCTCACAATATGATCAGACAAATGAGAAATAATTAAATGAACGGAATAATTGCCTTTGCCCTGTTGCTATTAGTATTTCCCCTCTAAATGGCATCGCATTTCTAAAGATGCCTACTCCTTTCATAAGTGGCCAGTGACCACAAAAGTTGCAAAGAAAGTTGAGGGTCCTTTTATCCAAAACTAGAGACACATTATTTTTCACGACATTTTTATTCAACACTAGAATAAGGGTAAAAGTGTATCCTAATATTTTCACTAGTCTTTTATTGACTAAATAAGCTTCCATTCTAAAATCCCAAATTCTCTACGAATTGATCTTCTCATTTAATTTAAGATCATTAAAAACAACTGTCAGAGTAAGCCTTACACAAGCCCATAGTATTCAATCTATATTTTCACTAGAAAATTCTACCCCACTAGACCATCTTTGTCAGGCCTCCATCTGTTATGCACCATGCAATAATTGTTGGCATCCTCTTTTCCTCAACCTTAGGTTACATCATGTCAGCCCATTTTTCTTTGGATTGTTTGCTTGCTGGTTTTATTGTTTTTCTCTGTTACCTGTACCTATTCATTATTAACTAATTTCTTGATTACTTTCTAGATTTCTTCGTCTTAGTAAACAAACAACATGACAAAGCATACTTAGTTACAAGACTATGCTTAATATGTATGGATTAGAAGCAACCATTACATTGAATCTCACCATGCTAGATTGATGCATTCTAGTGAAAATCGATTTTTGGAGAAGTTCAATTCAATTAAGAACACTTTAACCAATTAACCATGCCTTAAAAGAACTATCAAATGGTAAGGATAGTACTGGATCACTTAGGGAAAACTCTTGGCATGTTTTGGGCTTCGTAGTAACTCAAACCACTCTATACTATATCCCTATGTTTAAAGTAGAGGGTATTTAAATGACACATCTTGTGTCCTCTTGTCTTGGCTTGTCTTCTGCGATTTATGTTTATGTTCTAACTACGATTTACTATTATGCTGATGTGATTACTAACCTGGAAAAGATATTGAGCTAATTGTGAAAATTGAAATAAATCACTCTAAGCATAGAGCATACCTAAATTAACAAAATTCCAGATTAAAACTCTACTAATTTGGTGTATGTTGTAATTTGTGAATAATTCCACATGCACAACAATAGTGAGACGGTTTACAAGGCATCACCTGCACCAAAAATTTTCCCAATTTGAGAACTGGATTTGAAGTGCAAGTCCTCAGCTCCTAACGTTGCTAGCTTCCATGTCATCCCTTATGGGCCCCTCTCATTGGCTTGTGGTTGCTATTTGTGCGGTGTACATAATAGAAGGCTTGCTTACAAGACAATATGTTTTACACAAGATGATTCAGTGCTTCTTTCTAATTCAGCTTGAGTAGCAATGGTTATCCCGTGTAGAGGTATTTCAAAAAGGTTGCTGGGGTAGCCAACCCCTCCAGCACAGCCTGCTCCATGCTCAGTTTTTAAAATTCAACCCACAGGTATTCAAGGAGAATACGCATAAGTTTTCAGCATGTTCATATCCAGTTACAGCAGACAACTCACCCATAGACCACAGTTGTAGAAATTATCAATGGGAGATTCTATTCTTTACAATTTGCATGTAGACAAAGAAGACAATGTTAATCCTAAATTTCTGTTTCTTAAACAAATTAAATATTTTCTATATCCAACGGATGTCATTTGCTAGAAACCGAGGTTGGTGTTTACATCTAAAATTTTCTGGTTATAATGCAGAATGAAACTCTCCCTTTAAGGCAGAATCTGTTTACACAGTGATAGCAGGTTTTGCCAGGGAGAAGTTTTTTTTTCTCGAGTGATTAAAGGATATTGGGCAGAAACTGTAATTATTTACTTCCAGAATGGAATGGAAGAATTCGGTGATTGAGGTTTGGTTGATGAGGGGGAATTTAAATATTGTTTTTTATTCATATTCATTCGGCCCTTTCCTATGACCCAAATTAATAACTATCCTAGAACTAGTTATGAGAGTCATTAAGGACCTGATTATCAAAAGTATCAATCCAAAGCCGACTGTAAGAAACCCCGTACTTCACTGCATCACCAATAACTCCTACAAAAGCAAAATCCCTCCTTGTAAAAATGGAAATAATTGGCATCCCTCACAATCATCTCTTGCCCAATAATCTTTAAAATGACTTTTAGCGCAATGTGGCAGTCAGCACAGAATTTATTTTTAACTATTCGGATAGGTGATCCATGGTAAGTGTTGATAAGGCCAAAAGCTATAGCCGGCTTCTTGGTACGGTAGAGAAGAATGTGTTCCTTGTTTTCCTCTTCATTGTTCTGTAAACAAAGTTGGTGTGTCTGGCCCATAACCTGCCATCTCCATCAACCCAGCCAATTTCTTCATTGTTGAATAAATCTCCTCTTTGTGGATTTGATCTATCCTTTACCAACACATGAACTTTGTTTTTGGTCTCTATCCAGCTACATCCATACTCTATTTCCACACCCATCTTTCCTCATCTTTCTCACCTTTAGGCTTTGCCACATAGACCACCTGTTGGTTACAGCATCAATGTTTGAAAGGAGAACATATGGTGTTGCACCTTGTGCTATCAACTCAAAATGGTGCTCCACACCCCATTTAGTTAATCCAGTATTCCCATGAGTTCAGCATGAACTAAGTAGAGTCCCTCATATGACTGCATCAAGTTTAAAAGGAATTTTATTAATCATATCCTCTGCCTAATCAGGTGCCTATAGTGACCAAAAGTTAAAACAGTCAACCATGCATGTATGGTGCTCTGCTGTTGGTTAAATGTCGTAGTTGTGAATTGTTAATTCAAAGCATGGGAATCCTTTGTGCATTACGTCTGCACAGATACATCCAGAGAAAACCCCAACAAAGGTGATGTAATCAGGTTTTATGCCTGCTTGTTGCATTTGTTCAAATATTTCAAGCACCTCGTTGCTTAGACCATGTTGGACATAACCTGAAGCATTGCATTCCTTCAATCGTCATGGCAAATCTCCAGTTATAATTAGAAGTTTCCAAAGTGCAAGAGAGAAATGACCACTGTAATAGCCATAAGAGAGCAAAATGAAAGTGTTGAATCATGAAGGTATTATGAGACAAAACAGTTCATTTCACAGAGCCACATCTCGTATTATAATTACCCTAAATCTATAAACCTCTCATACACAGAATTGGTTGCCTGCCAATAAAAATGATTTAATAAAGAATGCTAAAAGTGATATTATCATTCCACATAAAACCAAAAGAAGTATCTCATAAGCACACGTTACCCCACATCTCCATGACAGCATGCCGAATAACTAAGGGATGCCTACCGAAGCCTGATTCGTACTGTGCCCAGATTTACATAGGAATAAATACAAATTATCTGGAATCGATCAGGAATGTTTACTCTGTGCTCTTAACTTGCATGGCCCCCATTCCATATTTACTTGTTGAAATTCATGTTCAGAGAAAGTGATTCCTTTGCTCCATTCTCCAGCTTGGTCATTCTTCTTTCCTCTTCCGAGTGAAACCATTATGCTATTAATTTTCCATGCCCAATGTAAATTTTACCTTCTTAAGAGGTAGTTTATAACTTTATACCCCATGTATTTTTTCAAAAGTAGCTTCCATCCCATCAGAATAACGAACTAAATCTTTCAACATAAATATCTTCATATTTTATTAAACTAAGACACTCATTTTCAAACACTCTAAGAACTTTCAACCATCATTAATATTACTTAGACTACTGCTGCCATTGCTAAGGTTATAATAACCTCGACATATCACAACAGAGAATTTTGCCTAAAGTTTGCCCACTGAATAAAAGATTCTGTTTGAACTCCAGCTCAAAGCAAAAAGGTCTATGCTATTTTATGGTACCCAATTTAAACTCTGGGTACATGCAGAGAATTCTGGTTGTGCCCAAGAGTTGGTATCTGCCAAGAATGATTAAGTCCTATTAGCTGGCAGCCTATCTTGCAAAGCAGTTCATAAACAAGCTTTAGGACTCCAAAAACTTACTAGACTACCCAGCGCAACAAGGAAACAATACAATGACCTGTAGTCCCTCTGCCTTCTTTGCTTCTTACTTGGGGATGCATTCAATACCCTTTTTAGCCTTTTACTATACAAAAGCAAAGCAGTGCACTGACTAGACTTGAACCTTTCTTTAAAATATATGGATTTTCAACTTTATATTCTTCTACATTACTTTAAGAAAAGATAAAATGGCCTAAAAAAAGCAGTACCGAGGATTCCCTCTGAACCTTTTCTTGCCACAAATGTTGCCAAATGTCCATAGACAATTTTAGAAATTTTGTAACATGACTCAGGTTCAAAACTCTGCGGTAGCTGGGAGGAGACACCTAAAATCTAGTCATGTCAAAAGTTGGAATCAACCAGATCATGTGCAATCCCTGGGTGATTTTGACAGCTTAGATACCCTTGGGTTTTGTTTCTTAGACAGGCTAATCCCCACAAGTCACTGACATGCTAGCAGGATAAAAAAAAAACAAGAATAATTTTTATTTTTCTCCTTTCCCTTTTACTCCATGCTCCACCATGTAATTTAGTACTCACGACAACAAAAAGTGCACACACCATTGTATGTTTAGTTGTCCATTCATGTTGTGAATCTGCAAGGTACTGCTTACAGCACTCACAGGCATGCCAAGCAAAATGATGTTACAATTCAAATCCTAAAGAAACAGATGCGGTTTAGTCAGCTGTCTCCATTGTTGCACGAAGCAAATATTGTCAGGATACCAGTTCAATTCTAATAAAACCACTACAGGACCCCACTTCAATAGAACTGATAATACTCTGACCCCAGTCGTGGCCATGGTAGCTTTGAAAAAATTAACTTGGAAAGACTACCCCTTGTGTCAAATGGAAATCAACCATTGCGTCCTTCACTTGTCTTTGTCAACTACATTAGATTCCAAATTGGAAGAATATCATTTTTCACTTTAAAGTACTACCATCCCTAATCCGATGATATCACATAATCAAACAAAAATTATAAACCATATCGCTCAAATGCTATCTATCCACAGAGGGAAACCAAGCTATGTGGTAGTCACACATCCTCAATAAGTCCTGGACAATAGATTAGTAAAAAAAATTGGACCTTACATGTCGTGTTGAATTAAAAAAAATGCAGCACCCTGAAATAACATGAGGAGTAAGACTGCCAATCTGTCAGACTAAGGAAATCAATAACTGAACTGACAACACTGAAATTGTCCTATCTTACAATGAAGTAACTTAAATCCTCCCCTTTACCAAAACAACAAAACAGGAATATCTTGAACATAATATATTTTGACAAAATTGATACTATAAAGCCTATCAGTATAAACATATAGGTAGATGACATCATGAGTATCCTTTTGATGGTTGTCAGATTACCAGTGTGGTTAGAAAACATATTTAGTAATCTCAATTTTTTTTTCAAAAAATGTCACAAGGCTCAACTCTTAGCAACAAAAATTATGTTCATTAGCTGTCAAAAATCACGTTTCAAAAAGTGCTAGAAAATATTTCGTAATGTGAACATCTTAAATGTTGGGCAGAGACCCAGGCAATAATGAAGGCATTTAAATTCTAAATTGTAAAATGTATGGCATTTAATTTTGAATGGAATTACAGAAGTAGTTATACGTGATAACATAACAGGAATTCTCAACTAAAGCAGAAATGCTAATGAAGAGATTCAGACAAGCTGCAGAGACACAAAAGCATGAAATAAACCGAGTAATGGAGAGGAGATTCTGTAGCACATAAACAATAAATTTCATAAAAGCGTTTGGAGGAAACCCTTAGAAATAAAAATATGGGATGGAAAAATCTTGGTTAAGATAAATATGAAGCCTAGAACCCTTTTCCCCTGGAAAATGCAACAATGGGTATTTTCTGATACATATGTGCACTTACCCTCAAACAAATGGGAAAGTTTATATCCACTGTAGATGAAAAATGAAAAGAACTGAATATGCATTAGCTATATTTAAAGTTACCTCCCGAATCAATCGTAATATGGATTCAAAATATCAAATTTTGCCCATTTTTAGGACAAATCAAATAAAGGGTGAATGGCATAACATATTGCAAATTTTTACAAAGCTAAGAACAGAATACCTAAGCCTGGTTGACCCATGAATCTTATCAAACTACCCAAGATACAAACGGTACTCGATAACAAGATATGATAATAACATGAAAGGTAAAGGAAAAATATGAGGATTATTGTGAAAAAGGAAAATTGATTTCACTGCTATGAAACAAAACACTCTGAAGTTTTTCCAAAGCTGTAATTTCGGAATGATGTCTATCAGATTTAAAGCAGGAGATATCCCTTTGTTTGGCGATGAGGTTTGTGCACTTCTGGGAGGAGGTGGGTATGCACACCGCCTTATCTTGGCCTTGAATGCTCAGGCATTATTGAAGTTGTCGGCAAAAGTGTACAGACCTGGAAAGTTGGCGATATGCGATATGAATGATCCTGTAGGAAGGCCTCCACAAAATGTAACCTAACCCATTTAAAGCCAAATCGTAAAATAACAAAGAGCAGAGACGTAGGGAGAGATACAGACGTCATAATGGAACCACTCCTTCTTCTGAAACCGAACCCTATAATGGTTCGGCAAGAGGGATATAGGGTGTCCAGAATTGCCAATGCCTGTAGAAATTAAAGTTTTTGGCAGTCTGTAGAGATTAAACTTTCCTTTCCGGCAGAGGAAGAGATCGGCAGTACCATTTGTGGGCCACCGGGCGACATTGAAATGGGGAAACTCATTGTTCGCTTTCTATTTAAGTCGAGGAAGCTCTAAAGGTTAAGATGCTAGCGGTTCAAACTGGCGAACACAGTGACATACGGTATCACATGCTGTGCTTTGACACGCAAAATCTACCATGGTGTGGTAGCAAAAAGCTCACTAATCATGGCATCGGTCACCATTTACCTTTTGCTAGAAGCCCTACTTTCGAACCAGCGACCACACGGACACATGGTGACAAAAACTGCTTTCAGAATTCACAAAATTAGACAACATAAAAGTCACTCGAACCACAATTGCCTCATCGTTTGTTAAACCTGTGTCGACAACTTCTCACCCTTAAAACCATGTTTTAATCAGTTTAAAGAGCAGGGAAAGGGCACAACAAAACTTACTTCCAAGTTCCACCCTACAGGGTGTTTTATTAAAACAGATATACCTCTACCCTGGAAGAAATTAGAACAGATATTTCCTTATTTGCTTTGTATACTCTTGGTTGGTTGTTTCTTGCTTTCCTTTTTGCTTTGGATATCCTTGATTTAGATGCTTGCTTCGTCTGCGTATTCACTTGATCAGATTGTTTCTTTATTATGTGCTCTGTTTCTTAGTTTCTTTGTTTGGTAAGGTTAGGTGACAATTTAGGTTTTCCTTTGGTATCTTTGTTTTGTCTGATAAATTAACTCTTATCTGCAGCCTATTCGAGGAATTGCTTTTCTTTCACATTCAGGCTCTGCCAAACTCCATTCTGCTGGTCAAGATAATAAGCTGATAGCCTGGGACTGCCATACAGGACAGGTAAGCTGTCTCATGCACTAATGCAACAATAATCTCAACTCTAAAGAGTTGTCAAGCTTCTAATCTTGTAACTCCCCCTTCAAGCCCTCCTTCTAGCGGTCTTTGGGGTTTAGTGGGCTTTGGGTCCAGGTTTTGAACCAAAGCTCTGATACCATGTGTAAGAGCCCTATCCTAAGGTCTGCTAATGGATCTAATTTTTCTGAATTAAATACGATAAGAGATGATAACTTACTTACTTACACGGCTTTTAAACAAATAAAATTTTGTCATTTACATTATAATCAACATAAATTATGGTGAGCATTCCATTGATATCAACTTAACAAGAGTATTCCATGGAAAAATACCTGTTCCGACGGTTGATGATGATACCTTTGTCTTATAGCTCCAACCGAACGCTCCTTCTGACCGACCCAACCGGATTTACCTCCCAGCCAACTAGGAAATAAATTCCTAGCCCAAGAAACCTCCACAGGTTCCTAGCCCTCCGTTCCCAAGTCCAACCAGATATAGTGTGTCCTCAAGAAGAATGTGCAAAACTAGATAATGATAATTTCCTCCTCTCAAACCCAAGAAACCTCCACAGGTTTCCAAGGTCTCCCAAAATCATAACATGGCTAAACAATCACAACCAACCCCCACAATCCTAAGCAAGACTCCAACACCCCCCCCCCCCCATTTCTTCCTTCCCCCTTCCTTTTTATACCCTCTTTCCTCAACCACCTCTCATTAATGTCATTAACTTCTCATCCATCCTTAGTTGACTTCTTTTCTCCCAAGTAAGCTAGGAGTACATTTGGAATTGTGACATGAATATAAAATTGAGAATTTAATGGGAAAGGATCATGTCTTCTCCCAAGTAAATCTGAAAAGTACATTTGGGAATGTGAAGTGTAATTACATGGAGAGGACCATGTCTTCTCCTTAGTAAATGTGAGGGTACATTGGGGAATGTGAAATGAATAAATATATATTGATGATAAGATGGAGAGGACTATGTTTTCTCCCAAGTAAATGTGAGGGTACATTGGGGAATGTGAAATGTACTTACATGGAGAGGACCATGTCTTCTCCTTAGTAAATGTGAGGGTACATTGGGGAATGTGAAATGAATAAATATATATTGATAATAAGATGGAGAGGACTATGTCTTCTCCCAAGTAAATGTGAGGGTACATTGGGGAATGTGACATGAATACATATATTTTGAAATAATGAAAGGAGACCATATCCCACATAATATTCAATTTGAGAAGGTAAGTGGGGAATTTGAATAATGGAAATCATAAATTTATATTAGACCAATATTTCTCAATATTTTCAGATAATGTAAATATTAACAAAATTTGTAGGATAAGATTTAAGTGGGGCATTACAACATGGATATTACAGATGGAGCAATTCTTTGATCTCAATAATGTGCAAAACGCACAAAAGGTACGTATGGAAACTGTATATTTGGAACCAAATCAGTTTGTATGGTATCAATGGCTTTG
This sequence comes from Pinus tabuliformis, assembly GCA_031772625.1. NCBI lineage: Eukaryota > Viridiplantae > Streptophyta > Pinopsida > Pinales > Pinaceae > Pinus > Pinus tabuliformis. Next base: position 2,076,347,074 of record CM062816.1, on the reverse strand, counting down.
TTCTCGTAAACAATTTATCACTTGTGCAATTTTTACGGAAGAATTGATAGCACATTATGAGGATACAAAAAGCAACACTTTTTTTAGCCAATTAATAAGTCTCAAACAAAAGGGTTCAATAATGGAGCACATTGAGGAGTTCCAAAAATTGAACATAAAGGTAAAATATATTCCAGAGGAGCATAGGATTGATGTGTTCATAGGGTCTTTAGAGGATAATATCCAACATGATGTTCGCCTTTGGGAACTTGATTCATTAGAGAAGGCATTCAGGTTAGCAAGAAAAATGGAAAGCAAAATTATGGAAACTAGGAAGCATACCACTCACAAATATAAAGACGGAAGTGTTGTTGCCCCTAGTCTTCCACAACCTACAAGGTTGACACCACAACAATTGGAAGAAAAAAGAGCAAAAGGGCTTTGTTACAATTGTGATAGCAAATACACAAAAGGTCATAAGTGTGCTGAGAAGAAATTATTCTACATAGATTGTGAAGAGGAAGAAGAAAAGTAGAAAGAAAGGTCAAAAGAAGAGGATATATTCCAGGAACAAAGCCTAGATGAAGAACAAATAAATCCGACCATATCTTCTAATGCATTGGCGGGAATTACCACTCCTGCAACCATCAAGATAGAAGGACAAATCAAGAAGAAAAAGGTAATAGTGATGATTGATTCAGGAAGCACCCACAATTTTATTCATTGTAGGGTAGCAAAAGAATTGAATTGCTACCTATATCCAACACCAGAGTGTCAAGTGATGATTGCAAATGGAGGAACAATAAATTGCTCTGGAAAGTGCCATAATATCAAGCTATCCATGGGAGAATATGTATTGACTAGCCCAATGCTTTCCATTCCAATGGGAGGTGTCGATGTTGTACTAGGAGTCCAATGGCTACAATCCTTGGGTACAATAGCTTTTAATTTTCAAGAACTTTTCATCAAATTTTCTACGGAAGGAAAGGAAGTTGAATTAAGGGGTATTGCAGGGAAATCGGAAAAGATAATCAGCTCTAATGGCATGACTAAGCTTCTAAAAAAGGAGCAAAGAGGTGTAATTGCACAATTATGTTCGCTAGATGTTTCCACATTGGAATCATCTATTTCTCCAAATCTCCAAAAAGTCCTGGACAATCATTCCAAGGTATTTGAGACTCCCAAAGGTCTCCCACCTATGCGTGATCATGATCATGCTATTCATCTGATTCCAGGAAGTGTTCCTCCAAACATCAGGCCGTACAGATATCCCTATGTCCAAAAAAGTGAAATTGAATGTATGGTTGCAGAAATGCTAGAGGCTGGTATAATTCAACCGAGTCAAAGTTCTTTCTCAGCTCCAATAGTATTGGTACACAAGAAGGATGGATCATGGCGCATGTGTCCGGATTATAGGGAGCTCAACAAGCTCACTATTAAAGATAAGTTCCCCATTCCTGTCATTGATGAATTACTAGATGAATTGCATGGATCAATTTACTTCACCAAGTTGGATCTTTGTTCCGGATATCATCAAATCAGAATGAAGATTGAAGACATTCCGAAAACGGCATTTAGAACTCATGAGGGTCATTATGAAATTGTGGTCATGCCTTTTGGCCTTACCAATGCACCTTCAACATTTCAAGGTTTGATGAATTCAATTTTCAAACCATTCCTTAGAAAATTTGTGTTAGTACTTTTTGATGATATACTAATCTACAGCAAGTCTTGGAAGGATCATGTTGAACATGTTGACACGGTGCTACAACTATTGGAGGAGAAACAATTATATGCAAAAAGATCCAAATGTTTATTTGGAGTCCAGGAGGTGGAATATTTGGGTCATATTGTATCTCATGAAGGATTTAAGGTAGACCCTAGCAAAATTAAATCCATTAAGGAATGGAAAATCCCCACATCCATAAAGCATCTGCGAGGATTTCTTGGGTTGACAGGGTATTATCGCAAGTTTGTTAAGAATTATGGGAGAATAGTAGCACCTCTAACAACATTATTGAAGAAAGATTCATTTTCATGGACTCCGGAAGCAACAAAGGCCTTTGAACATCTTAAAGAGGCAATGTGCCAAGCACCGGTCTTAGCTACACCGAACTTCACAAAAACCTTTATTGTGGAATGTGATGCTTCAGGAAATGGAACTGGTGCTGTTCTAATGCAAGATGAAAGACCCATTGCTTTTGAAAGTCGTCCAATCAAGGGAAAGTTTTTAAGCAAAGCTATTTATGAGAAGGAAATGTTGGCAATACTCCATGCACTTAAGAAATGGCAACCCTACCTAATGGGAAGACACTTCAAGGTAAAAACGGATCATGATAGCCTTAAATACTTTTTAGAACAAAGATTATCCTCTGAAGAGCAACAAAAGTGGGTCACAAAGATGTTGGGTTATGACTTTGAAATCATCTACAAAAAAGGGAAGCAAAATGTGGTGGCAGATGCACTCTCAAGAAAGGATGAGGATGTGGAAGCATTGTTGTGTGCCATTTCTATTATCCAACCAGATTGGATAAACGAAGCAAGGGAGGAATGGAAGAATGATGAAGAAGTGTGGGCACTTATTCGAAAGCTACAACAAGATTCCAGTACTTCTGATACATTTAGCTGGAAAAATGATTCGTTATGGTACAAAGATCGCTTATACCTTTGTAAGAATTCCCAGCTAAAACAAAAGATTCTTATGGAATTGCACACTTCTCCCTTAGGACGGCACTCAAGATTTTTAAAAACTTACCACAGGGTTAAGAAGGAATTTTTTTGGGATGGCCTTAAATCAGATATTCAAAACTTTGTGGCGGAATGTTTGGTTTGCCAACAAAATAAAGTTGAAACAATTAAGACACCGGGTCTATTACAACCTTTATCCATTCCAAGCCAACGTTGGGAGGAGGTTTCAATGGATTTTATCACAGGTTTACCCCAAGTCTGAGGGAAAGAGTGTCATCATGGTGGTAGTTGACAGACTTACCAAGTATGCACACTTTTGTGCATTATCACACCCATTTAAAGCCAGTACAGTTTCTACTGCATTTATGGAAACAGTTCAAAAGCTACATGGAAACCCAAAGATTATTGTAAGTGACAGAGATTCCATTTTCACTGGAAATTTTTGGACAGAATTATTTTCTTGTCTTGGTACTCAGTTAGCTCATAGCTCATCTTATCATCCTCAATCTGCTGGGAAAACTGAGATAGTAAACAAATGTTTGGAAGGATATCTTCGTTGCTTTGTATCTGATAAACAGACACAATGGGTCAAATGGTTGCCTCTAGCTGAATGGTGGTATAACACTTCCTTCCATACAGCAACAAAAATGACCCCATTTATGGCACTTTATGGGTATCAACCACCATCCATCACATCATATTTAAGAGAAAATTCTAAGGTTCAAGTAGTGGAACATCACATCGAACATCAACAACAAGTCCTCCAACTCTTAAAGGATAACCTCGTGTTGGCACAAAATAGAATGAAACAACAGGCAGATCAACATCGCAGTGAAAGAAGTTTTGATGTAGGTGATTGGGTATTCCTACGGCTACAACCATATAAGCAAATGTCCCTAAAGCAAGCTAAGAAGGATAATAAACGATCACCAAAGTATTATGGTCTGTACAAGGTGTTGCAAACGATTGGTACTATGGCATACAAATTGGAGCTTCCTCTAGCTTCTCGATTGCACCCAATTTTCCATGTTTCATGTTTAAAGAAGGTTATAGGAGACAAGCTCCCAATTAAAACAATATTTCCAGAACTTGACGAGAAGGAAAAATTATATTGGAACCGGAAGCAGTCACAGAAACAAGAACTCGACAGCTACGAAATCGATCAATTTCAGAGTATCTTATCAAGTGGAAGAACTTATCCGCTGAAGATTCCACATGGGAGGATGAAAATTTTATGCAGAAGTATGCATAATTACTCAAGCGTTGAGGACAACACTTTTTTGAAGGAGAGGGGCATGTTGGGTCCCTATAATACTAGTGATTACCCCATTACTATTATAGTTATACCCCTTATTTATATTGTTGTGCCCCTATTACCCCCATATTGTTATTTATGTGCCCCATAGAATCCCTCTATTGTTATTTTTGTGGCTTTATATTATTATTGTTAGGTCGGCTGGATTATATTGTGACTCCTTAGACTCCTATATATAGAAAGGAGGTTTTGTCATTTGAATCATCAAAGAATTGTTCATTTATGTAATTTAAAGGAGGTTGCCCCCTCGAAGAGGCTGAATTCTAAGGCGTTGATCTATCTTTTCTATCTTTTCTTGAGCTGGTTTCATAACATAGAGGGAAGAAGGGTGACAAGTCTAAAGTAAGATGCTTTAATTGTCACAAGATGGGACATTATGTGACTAATTGCCCATCGAAGAAGTCCAAGAAGGTATCCTCGGAAGGATCGGAAGGTAAGGCATTAGCCTCTCAGTTCGAAATGGACTTTACCCTCATCACATGCATGGTGTCATCGATGATGGGTTGTGTCTGGTATCTTGACAGTGAAGCCTCATTCCACATGACCGGTGATAAAAATTTATTTAGTGCCTTGGAGGAGAAAGACCGCAAGATGCGCATAGAGATGGGTGACAATGGAAGGTATAGTGTTTCAGGAGTGGGCACAGTTTCTTTTCAGAGGGAGCATGGAGCTCCTCTCACCTTGACAAATGTGATGTGTGTGCCTGGACTAAAGAAGAATTTGGTATCGGTCGCGATGTTGGAGGACAAAGGCTACAATGTTGTCTTCAATAAATGAAAGGTGTTCCTAAGTGACGCAGCCCAGGCCACTCCCAAGCCGCTTCTACCAAGATCTTCATCAACCGTGCACATAAAAGCTTATTCAATCCGATTCACAATTCAAATACTGGTTATCCAGCCCAATTCCAAGGAGCAAAGCTTTTCAGTTGGAATAAAAATACCAGTACTCTTCAAATATTAGTAAAAGAAATTCTCAACATACCAGACAGAGCATATGCATACCAGACATACGCATTCATCATGGACATACCTTATTATGAGTATTCCGTTAAACCGTGCTCTTGAGGGAATTCTCACAATTGATACTCCATTAGGGCCTGTGCGCACAATGTACACACATATACCCATTTACATATATACCTCCGTTGACTGTAATTTTAAAGTCGAGGCGCATGTATAAGTCGCAATTCCACCTGCCAGTCGCTCCTCCTTTCTGTTCTCTTGGGCCTTCATTAGATAATGACAGCTGTTGCTAACACATATATACTCAAACAACACATTCCTGCCACAAACTAATATCTCTTGGCAAAGCTGCACTCAGCTTGCAATTTCATGCAAACTGATAAAGATATCACTCTGATGAAATACAAGCCAGAGGCAAAAGAAATCCATATTACAGAAGAGGAGGCAGAATACAAGCAATTCTCCATTTTCACAAATTCAAACTATCGAGAATGAAAGATACACACGGATATGCACTGCCAGAAGTCCTGTACATACCATTTACACTACAACATTTATCGGAATATAAATCGGCTGTGCTAACTACCCCAGTATTAATCAAATGCGATGACATCCTTGCAAAATGAAATGCCTTGGTTACTGTTGTTACATGAGCATGATCACCTGAACGTTTGTAGACAGAATTAGTGCAAGTGCTCAGCTTATACCGTAAATTTATGCTGATAATAGCAGGTTGTGCTTCCTTGCATGTTCAGGTATAATTCGACTATACAATTCGAATCCGCCTTCAAAGACGTTGCTGCTCCTTATGACGGCGACACATACAGTTTGTAGCGGTAGTAACTCGCTCCTCAATTCGACTCTGTTACTAAGAACCATCAGCAGCGCTTCATTAATTTGATAACTAATATATCAGCGCATACAGATACGCTCTTCCGCCATATCCTGCAACGCTCTGTCATCAATTAAAATTTAAAAGCAATTTTCATTAGACGGCCTGCGATTGCTGGTTACATCACCAGACATTCATAATCAAGGTGTATCTGCCCACAATGGATAGCTCCACTCATAACAAAGATGGAACGCAAGAATTTAATAGGGCGCTTTCGGTGGTACACCTGCAAAGGAAATCCTCTGCCTAACAATTGGTTTAATGTGTCTCATATGAAGCGCGCATCAATAATTAACATATATGCCAATCTCATCTTAAAACTGCCATTAAAATCTAATCTCATATAAATACCCTCTGTTATTAAACTGCTATCAAGTTGCGTCCTTTATCAGCAATAAATATGGTTGCGATCTCACCACAATTCAAAGGCTCAATATGATATTCGATGGCTGTATATCCGCCCTTTTACTCAGTTGGTCGACACGATCCAGCGTTTCCGCTGCGCCATTAAGGAAAATTATAAGAGTTATGCATGCGCCCTGGGAACAAAAAACTCAAGCAATAGAACCGTGAATACACAGTATTTTAGTGAAGGGAATTAGAACCATTAGATGTCCATACAAGTCGAATTCAACATGATCATATTCACATTAACAAACATTTACAAGAGTTGTCCACTCATGGCCAGATATGCAAATCTATGGCCCTTTTACAACTGCCCGAAGGCTTCCAATCAGAAAACTTTCTCTCTCCCTTTTCTCACAATCTCAATGTCCTTTTCTCACAAAAAGTCCTCCTATTTATACAATTTAAAAAGATCATTTAATTAAATGCTCAATCTCTTAAAATCCTCAACAAACCCCTAAATTTCTCAACATCCCTAAAAGATAGGTTTTTATCCCTAAAATCCTTCAATTTATTAAATTCCCTCATATCCTTTTATTAATAAAAAGATATTTACATAAATCCTCACCTTCTCCTATTTAATTCAAATTAATTAATAAAATATTAGAAATCATCACACCCCATATTTACAAATGGAGAAAAAGGTCTTGATGCTCCTGCATCAGACTTCCCATGTAAGAAAATTCATGACCACCTGGTCATAAGTCTGGATATTTCCTCCTGGATCCCAGATTTTATTTTGTAATCCTTCTGTGCTTGTCGATTGCTTCACTCTTGTTGTCATCTGCTGTTGTCTTCTAGGTTTCCATATTTTGTGCTGTAGTGCTCCACTTGCTCTGCTCTTGCAACCTTTCAGTGTCATTCTCTTGTTGTCGCTCATTTTCTTTCTTTCAGCTGTCTTTCTCTGGGATGTCTTTATCATCAACCTCCTTATCAACTCAATTTCTCTGTCCAGTATGTCCTCTGTTTGCTGATTGTTTCCATCCCTTGATTTCTGAATTCTCGTTCTTGCTTTCTCTCCACTTGTTTTGATCACCTTTTCTGATGCTGCTACTGTAAATGTTGCTTCACATGTTGCTCTAGTTGTTAATATGAATGTTGTGGCCTCCCAATCTTCCTTTCCCTCTGCAACATTCCTTTGCTCATCACCTGCAACTTCTTCCAAACCTGCAATCGCACACAAATCATTAGTTTTAAAATCACAAGACCTGACGGTCTTGTTTGATGCTTCAGTCATTAAATCTTCGGGCTGCTTTGAATCATTCATATGATTCAACTCCTCCAGCTCTTCATCACTTTCAAAAAGTAATGGTCCACTCTCCGGGTAACATATCAAAACTTCAACATCTTCTTCAGCATCTTCATTTTGCTATAGCTCAACTGTTTCGAGCTTCTCTCTCTTCTGTCTTGCATCTATAACCTGTTCAAGTTCCCTTATTTCCTTTATCAACTGCAAATTTACGTGATGATTCCACTTCTCTTGTAGTCTCCGCCACCTCAACTTCTTCCTCATGACATAACCATGCTTCTGGTTTTCCTCATTTCTTTGCAACATCTCCATTAACACCTCAAGTTGAACTGCTATCTCAGCCTTCTCCCTTTCATATTCCTCTTTGCTTAACTGTCTCTGTATGCCAATTGCCTTGGCATCCTTCTCCTTTTGTCCTCTGTTGTGGTTTATTTCAGAACCTTTGTGACGACTGTCACTAGTCATCATCCTTTCCATCACTATGAGTTCCTCACTCACTTGCTATGAGTTGTACTAAAGCCTCTCCAACAGCAAGTCCTACCTTGCCGCCACTTACCTCACCAAGCCCTCCTCACTCGATCTTTTGGCAAGCAATTGGTTCTATCTCTGGAACCTCCTTTGAGCACTTCTCTTTGCTCTTACTGGCTTCAACTCATCTGCATGTTCACAACTGTCTTCCTTATCCAATCTCTATTGGATTTCCTCAAGGTTCTGCCACACCTATGCTTTCACCAGTTTTCTGTTAGCAATTTTAAACATGTCTTCTATGGATTTTCCTTTCGGGAGTTGCAAAAATACTTCTGCTTTAATGCAAAGACTACAATCTTCAAATTCAAATAAACCCAGATCACCTTACCTTCAAGATCTCAGTTTGATCTTGTCTTTTCGTTTGCCTGTACTTCAATTTCATCATTCCTACAGTTATGTCCAGCAAATCTTTATGCTTCCTCTGCACAATTTCTCGATATCAACTACTGTTAATCAGATTTTAAAATCTGATTCTTTCTTCCAATCTTCCGGCTTTATCTGCAAACTTTAGCGGTCAGCAACAATTCCTTCCTTGCTGAGTTTCTTCTTTGCTGTAATCATCAATTCTCATTTCATTTCTTGTCAGTAAAACTCAAATCAAAATTCAACAACACAATACCTGCACGATCCAAGTGAATTTCCATTCCCCAACATCACTGTGGATTCTTTCTGTTCTACAAACCCAGAATTCAAATGCCAAATAACACAATATGGTCACTCATATGGCAAATCGATCTATGCTCATGTAATTTACTTACTTTCCCTATGGGCAATCTGGCCCATACAACCTGCATTCATTTAAACAATGTTCAAATGCCTCTTTAAACCATATCAATGCCATCATTCACGTGGAATTACATATATCATCCCAAAATTCAAAACCTGCATTTCCAATTCAGATTTACACACTTCCACACCACATATGCGCCTTCAAACTCAAACTCAAATCTTGTATATGCGCCTTCAATATCAGATTCAAAGACCAATCAAACAAGTGCGCCCATATTTACATTCAACTCAGAACAAATTCGGATTCCAATATAAAGCTCTGACTAAATAATGCCATAGCGAATATTTATTAGATCTGCACTTTCTAACATATCACAACAGCGCAAGGAATCAATAATAAATCTGGATATGCTAACAAAAGTGATTACCTCAACAACACCTCTGCAATTCACCCATTGACTCTACCTGCTCACAAGTCGAGGTTTAACCATTTCTTCATGATCTGCGCCTTTGATTTCTTTAAATGTTTGGACAGTGATATGCACGAGGCTTCTACCAGCAATTTTATTCCTCTGCAAAATTCTGTCTTCAATCCCTTCTCACTGCTCGGAATTCTGGAATGAATTCTCAATTGTGTTTCTAATTTCTTGGGCGCTCCATGCAGTCATACATTCAGAAATACATTCTAGTTCAACAAACCTTTTGTCTTCATTTGGAAAAAAAAAACAAACATTCTTTTTAACAGAGCCAAGCTCTGATACCAAAAATTTGACGCAGCCCAGGCCACTCCCAAGCCGCTTCTACCAAGATCTTCATCAACCGTGCACATAAAAGCTTATTCAATCCGATTCACAATTCAAATACTGGTTATCCAGCCCAATTCCAAGGAGCAAAGCTTTTCAGTTGGAATAAAATACCAGTACTCTTCAAATATTAGTAAAAGAAATTCTCAACATACCAGACATACGCATACGCATACCAGACATACGCATTCATCATGGACATACCTTATTATGAGTATTCCGTTAAACCGTGCTCTTGAGGGAATTCTCACAATCGATACTCCATTAGGGCCTGTGCGCACAACATACACACATATACCCATTTACATATATACCTCTGTTGACTGTAATTTTAAAGTCGAGGCGCATGTATAAGTCGCAATTCCGCCTGCCATGCGCTCCTCCTTTCTGTTCTCTTGGGCCTTCATTAGATAATGACAGTTGTTGCCAAAACATATATACTCAAACAACACAACACATTCCTGCTACAAACTAATATCTCTTGGCAAAGCTGCACTCAGCTTGCAATTTCATGCAAACTGATAAAGATATCACTCTGATGAAATACAAGCCAGAGGCAAAAGAAATCCATATTACAGAAGAGGAGGCAGAATACAAGCAATTCTCCATTTTCACAAATTCAAACTATCGAGAATGAAAGATACACACGGATCTGCACTGCCAGAAGTCCTGTACATACCATTTACACTACAACATTTATCGGAATATAAATCGGCTGTGCTAGCTACCCCAGTATTAATCAAATGCGATGACATCCTTGCAAAATGAAATGCCTTGGTTACTGTTGTTACATGAGCATGATCACCTGAACGTTTGTAGACAGAATTAGTGCAAGTGCTCAGCTTATACCATAAATTTATGTTGATAATAGCAGGTTGTGCTTCCTTGCATGTTCAGGTATAATTCGACTATACAATTCGAATTTGCCTTCAAAGACGTTGCCGCTCCTTATGACGGCGACACATACAGGTTGTAGCGGTAGTAACTCGCTCCTCAATTCGACTCTGTTACTGAGAACCATCAGCAGCGCTTCATTAATTTGATAACTAATATATCAGTGCATACAGATACGCTCTTCCGCCATATCCTGCAACGCTCTGTCATCAATTAAAATTTAAAAGAAATTTTCATTAGACGGCCTGCGGTTGCTGGTTACATCACCAGACATTCATAATCAAGGTGTATCTGCCCACAACGGATAGCTCCACTCATAACAAAGATGGAATGCAATAATTTAATAGGGCACTTTCGGTGGTACACCTGCAAAGGAAATCCTCTGCCTAACAATTGGTTTAATGTGTCTCATATGAAGCGCGCATAAACAATTAACATATATGCCAATCTCATCTTAAAACTGCCATTAAAATCTAATCTCATATAAATACCCTCTGTTATTAAACTGCTATCAAGTTGCGTCCTTTATCAGCAATAAATATGGTTGCGATCTCACCACAATTCAAAGGCTCAATATGATATTCGATGGCTGTATATCCGCCCTTTTACTCAGTTGGCCGACACGGTCCAGCGTTTCCGCTGCGCCATTAAGGAAAATTACAAGAGTTATGCATGCGCCCTGGGAACATAAAACTCAAGCAATAGAACCGTGAATACACAGTATTTTAGCGAAGGGAATTAGAACCATCAAATGTCCATACAAGTCGAATTCAACATGATCATATTCACATTAAAAAACATTTACAAGAGCTGTCCACTCATGGCCAGATATGCAAATCTATGGCCCTTTTACAACTGCCCAAAGGCTTCCAATCAGAAAACTTTCTCTCTCCCTTTTCTCACAATCTCAATGTCCTTTTCTCACAAAAAGTCCTCCTATTTATACAATTTAAAAAGATCATTTAATTAAATGCTCAATCTCTTAAAATCCTCAACAAACCCCTAAACTTCTCAACATCCCTAAAAGATAGGTTTTTATCCCTAAAATCCTTCAATTTATTAAATTCCCTCATATCCTTTTATTAATAAAAAGATATTTACATAAATCCTCACCTTCTCCTATTTAATTCAAATTAATTAATAAAATATTAGAAATCATCACACCCCATATTTACAAATGGAGAAAAAGGTCTTGATGCTCCTGCATCACTAAGACACATAGCCACGGTTTAGACCAAGAGGATAGGGATTCGAGTGAAGAATCTTTATAAACTAGAGGTAAATGATCATGCATCATTGAGTACAAAAGAATAATTGGTGAAAAGCCAAGACATTAGCGAGTTGTGGCACAAGCGGTTGGGCCATTTGCATCATGGGGCTTTGAAGATAATGCAACAGATATCTACAGGACTTCCCAAAGGTAAACTTGAGCAAGTTGACACATGCAAAGGTTGTACCTTGGGAAAGTACACCAAATCTTCCTTTCATGATCGAGACAGTCGAGCAAAGGCTATCTTAGAGCGAGTTCATACAGATGTGTGTGGACCATTCTTGATGGCATCCTCAATGAAGCAAAAGTATTATGTGATTTTCATTGATGACTATTCTCATAAATGCTAGATTTATTTCATGTAGAAGAAGGACCAAACCTTCACAAAGTTTTGTGAGTTCAAAGCTTTGGTCGAGAAAGAGTCAGGGGAGAAGATCAAGGCCTTGAGAAGCAACAATAGTGGAGAATATGTCTCTCAAGAGTTTAAGGACTTCTGTACAGTAGAAGGAATTAAATGAGATTTGACGACACCTCATAACCCACAGCAGAATGGGGTGGCCAAGAGGAAGAATAGAACTATTGTAGGGGCAGCATGGGCAATGTTGCATGACCAAGGCCTACCACTTCACTTGTGGGCTGAGGCATGAAACACAGCGATCTATTTGCAGAATAGAAGCCCGCATCGCATACTTGGGATGAAGACACCAGAGGAAGCTTTCTCCAATAAGAGCCCAGATGTGGGTCACTTCAGGATCTTTGGCTCATCGGCATATTGCCATGTGACAAAGGATGCACGGAAGAAGCTTGAGCCGACAGCAGAGTTAGGGATATTTTTGGGGTACACTGATACACCTCCCAACTATCGAGTGTACTTGCCTACCAGTCGGAGGACAGTGGTTCGCAGAGATCTCAAGTTTTATGACAGAAGGCCATGCAAGTTTCCCTTGAGAGGGAGCTTCAACTACAGGCTATGGAGGAACTATTGGTTCCTAAGGAGGAGGAGCCTCAGACTGATGCGGGGAGCCACATGTAGAGGTTCCAGGAGTGGATACATCCACTCAAGCAGAGTCTTCCATAGATGGATGGAAGTGCACAAGAGAAGCTAACAATTGTTGGAGGATGCGGGAGAGAATGTGGGAGCACCATATTCTCAGCGCAGACAGAGGAGGTCACCTGAGAGGTACACTAGATACATGGGCCTTGCTGGGGAATGTGTTAAGACCGAGCCATCTTCCTTTGAGGAAGCAGTGTGGCAGCCGATTTGGTTTGATGCTATGGTGGAGGAGTATGACTCCATAGTTTGTAACAATGTTTGGGACATGGTTCCGAGACCGGAGAATAGGTCAGTTGTGAGTTCCCGTTGGCTTTACAAGGTAAAGCAAGCTGCTGATGGTAGTGTGGAGAAGCATAAGGCAAGATTTATTGCCCATGGCTTTTCACAGGTCCAGAGGATCATGTTGCTACAATATATTTTGACAGAGGAACAAGATGCTGACATTTTGACAAAGGCATTGTCAAAGTGTAAATTCGAGTTCCATAGAGACAGGATCGGGGTGGCAGATAATACCTTTCTTGTTGAGAGGGAGTGTTGAAATGTGGCAGCAAGAATATTCCAATTTAATTTGTCCTTGAATTAAATTGCGAATTAAAATCGAATTTAGTCTTAATAGCTACTTGGAAATAATTAATTAATTCATTTTGAATTAATTAGTTGGAGAAATTCAAGTTAGAAGTCTTTCTGAAGTCATGCAAGAGTTATCCCTTAAATTAAGGAGATAAGATTGAGTTATATTTGAGTTGTAATTAATTAACTCAGTTTACTGAGTTAAGTCCAGTTAAATTATTTCCAAACTGTTTGAGGAACTAATAGAGAGTTAAGAGTCAGTTGATGCATGCATGCACTCAACTAGTGTACTCCAGTTAACTGAAGATTCCCTCATCAGAAACTCATGCATGTCTATTCTGAGAAATACCTAGTTAAGATTAAAGTCAAGGACAGTGTACTATCAGTTGCATTTGTTTTCTTCTAAATAAAACTCATGCATGCATTCAAGGCATCATTCCTTGAGTATTGTGCAGTTCTGACAGTGTGTGAGAGAGTGTTCCACTTGGTAATAGGAGAATCATCCCAGAGGAATAGCACAAGGAAATAGGAGCTTGGAGGGAAGAGAGGAAGGCTGGAGAGAAGCCAAAATTTCCTGTGAGCATCTGTGAGGATTGTACTGAGAGCTGGCTAGTTGTGAGAGCTAAGGCTTTGTATAATTCCTATGTATTTCCACCTTGTATGATAATACAGATAGTGGGGGTTTTAGCTGAGGCTTTCCCCAAAGTATTTTCATGTGTATTGTGCATTGATTCTTCTTCTTCTAGTTATATTGTTCATGGTTGTAAGCAAGATAGAATCCTAAACCATGTTTTTCCAATGAGATGATAGAAATAGAGGATTAAAGAAGATTTCAGGTCAAACATAACATGTGTATCGTTCTCTGCCCAAGTAGCTAAGATAAATCCATAGATTGAAGAGGAACCAACTGCATTCATTACAATATTTCAAAGAAAGAAAAACACATGTGAAATGATATTACCAAGAGGAACTTGCTTCACATTAATCATGCTTGGAATCAACAGGGAAACACCATTTATCCCAAAGGGCCCAATAACGAGTCCATACACTCACCCATGATATCACTGAAGTCCAATAAAAACATATTGAACCAAGATGGCAACAAAGAGTTCAACCCTTGTGGGTCTGAGAATCTAGAACCCTTGTATAATGTGCCTTCCCCTTATTTATAAGAAGAGGAGGAGATGGAGTTACAAAAATATCTAAGAGCCAGGGCTCCAACTACCATACTAGACCAGTTGTCTGCCTTGTAGAGCTCTACTACCTATAGATTACAACAGGGATCGAATCCCTTTCTTGGAAACAGAAAATACAGAAAGTCCAGGAGGAATAGGAGGAATAATGGACGAGGGGTCGTTTGTTATCTCTGTGAGAGCTCCAGAACAGGCAATGTCTTTGTCGCACTGTGCTTCCCATGATGTTCAGCCTTCTTCTGTCTCTTCTCTCCTGATTGATTATGGCACCGACTTGTGGAGGTGTGTTACATGCTGAGTCCTCCCACGAATGATACCCATACCTTCCTTTACCATCCCAGCTACTAACCCATCCACCATTTAATGCTCTAGGTAGTCCTCTGTTGTGGCGAATAGTTGTGTGGTCATGGGCCTTTTAACATTGAGCGGATGGAATAGATGGCCATTTTTAATTAACCCTTAGACCCCCCCTTTTATGGCACCTTTTATGAATTTCTGCATGTGACCAGAGGCTGGGATTGAGTATTGAACCCTCAGGCACTAAGGCTTTCGGACACATGGATGGAGGCCTTCTCCTTTGTTATAGCCTTCTCCCGCATATCGCAAAAGTCCCATATCGGCACTTTAAACTGTGCGTTAACCTTTTCCTTGGAGTGGGCTGACAGTCTGAATGTGAGGTCCTTATAGACCCTGGCTTAATCTTTTATCGTGTCTGAGGGAGGAGTCCCGCATATTGCGATCGCACTGCACCGTTGTCTTAAGCCTTTACCCATTAACTACTGCGATCATCGATCAGCGGGGTGACGTCATTACTACCACGTGTCACCCTGTGAGTGGTGACACGTGGCACCCAAAAATGGTCCCATGTCACCCCCGAAAACACTGAAACTGGGTGACATGTGTCTTCTACCACGTCATCAACCATACTTCCATGTCATCAACCGTATTGCCACGTCATTGTTGATGTCAGTTGCCCTGTCAACTTTGAAGACCAATCGCATGCCGCCACGTGGCCTCCAGGAGGAGAGAGAGAAAGAGGCCTTCCTAGCCTGTTTTGTCAAGCATTTTTTTGTTAGCGAATTTCAACCTCTCTCGGGACTTCCACACTAAATCGCAATATCAGCCCCTGTGCACGGTCTTTCAGATTTGGAACCCACCGATACGCCTATACTGCGAGGTAGTGGGACTACTAAGATGTAGGACTGCGGGGTCACTAGGAGGCGGGAACCCACCACGTGGAGGAAAGAGAAGGGGGGCCACCCACTCCTATTTTTCTGCCTTTCCTGTGTTAAATGTTTTCGTCCCTCCCCTGGCGATTTCTCATTATACCGCAGAATTGGCCTCTGCAAGGTCTATTAGGTCTGGAACCCACTGATCAGATGATGTTGTGGGATGCGGGATGGTGGGAGAACGGATTGCGCCACATGGAGGAGAGAGAAAGGGGGGCCTGACCGTTGGTTTTTCCATGATTTTCTTTGTTAGCTATTTCATCCCTTCCCCGGTGGTGCAACAATATATTGCAAATCGTCCACCGCATGCTTTGAAGTATGTTGTGACTGCAGGGCTACTAGATTCGCGAGATGCGGGGGACCTAAGGGATGTGGGATGCGAGATGCAATATCGACGTTCGAGACTGAGACGTGTTGATAACCTTAGTTGTGTGCCCCATGGATCCTCCCAATGGCCGATATGCGATAAAAGTTGCATCCGGACCTACCGACTGCCAATACGTGATATCAACAATCGACAAACCATTGTTTTTGCACCCGTCAATTCTCCTTGCTCGCCAGAAATCCTAATATGTGATATGTGGATAGCCTCCCGAGTCCCGAATGTGATTTTCCCTCATACTTAGCCATTTTTTTTATTTTATGATTTTTCCAAGGTAATCTTAAAAATGCTTTAACTTTTGCTCCAAGAGTCCATTTTTGGACTTCCATATACCATTGGAAAGCTCCTTCCGATAATTAGGCAATGGATAGGATCCGATCGAGCTCTGGTAGCTTATGTGTTTCGTAATTTGGCATCAACCATCACTATTATTTGGCTTTTGAAGCAATTGATGACCTGTGAAGCAGTGAATGACAACAGTGTACATCACACACATACAACCACACACGACATACAACCCTATACAATACATACACCCACACCTGACACACAACACAACACATACACATACATTTGGTGTACAACACAACACATACACCTACATATGGTGTACAACATAATATATATATATATATGTACACAATGTGCAACACAATAAATACACATGTCACGATACCACAATTAAACAATGCACATACATAATACCACATGCCCGCGACACAACATGTACGACATGTACACTAGTACCATATGTACAACATGTACATAGTACCACATGTACACAACACCACCTACACAATGCGTTCGCAGCATCACATGTACACGGAACCATCTGCACAATGTGTACACAGTTCCACATGTACATTGCACCACCTATACAAAATGTACACAAATTCACATGTACATAGCACCACATGCACAACACCACATGTACACCACGCCACATGCACAACATATACACAACACCACATGTACAAGATGTACATTGCACCACATGCACACAACATCATGTGTACATAGCACCACGTGTACAACATGCACACAACATCATATGTACATAGCACTGCATATACAACATGTACATAGCACCATATGTACACATCACCACATATCCAACATGCATACAACACCATATGCACACAACACCACATATCCATCATGTGCACAGTACAATATGTACACAACAGCGCATATCCAACATGTACATAACACCATCTATACCCAGCACTACATATACAATATACACACAACACAATAGGTACAATCACTGAATGTACAATATGCACAACATATACACAGCAGTATCACTCCACATCCAAAACCACACTGCCTTTGCCAAGAATCCTTGCTTCCAGTTTCCCTCCGCCATTCATGCTTATCCTAACATGTCGCAGATCATGTTGTTTTCATTCCACTGATGTATCTCGCAGCATTACCTGTCCATAACGTAAACATATACATAGTATAATCTCATAAAATCCATTCATATCCACATGATACTAAGCTCATAGATATGTCAAGACTACTCTTCCCACTTGATTCCTCATGGCCAAGAACCTCTTCATGCCATTCACCTGCATAAGCAATCATTCCTCCAGAAGAATGATCCCTGACAACCCTACCAAACAGTGACATACATACATACATACATATATATAAACATTAACATAAAAACAACCACGATCTTGTCAGACAACAACATACATACATACATATATACATATAAACATTAGCATAAAAACAATCATGATCCGTGATGACCTTGTTAGACATGACATGCATACATACTTACATGTATACATATATAGACATTAGCACAATCATGATTACAATATACGTACCAAATACCACAAGGTCAAGGTTAAGAGAACTCCCTTTATATATTTAAAGCATGCGCAACATTGAGAACAACGATTCCCAACATAGCCAAGGCATCTAATGCTTTAAATCCATTTACTTTACCTTTCCTTATTACTTTTCTCATGTTTGTACTGCCACCATCCATTTACCACAATGGACCCAGCCAGTCCAACTGATTGTCATATTTTTGCCTTCAACTGCCCTTATAATGCATCGAACTTCATTTGGGCCTTGCATAACCAGTTGGGTTTCATTCAGCTCTTCCCGAGCTCCATTAACTTTCCTCTTTCCCAAACAATTCCCAAGACTCTCACAACATAAAAGGCAAGACCAAGAAGAAAACAAGAGAAAAACATGAAAACCAATAGTAATAATACATCATAAATGAAGTGGTATGGCCATACACCAGACGTAAACAAAGCCACAATCAAGCATAACAAATCACAAGAGACCAAAACCACAAGACTAGCAACAAACACCCTGACTCAATCCCCATGGTTCCCAAAGCCTCCAAGGGAAAGCCCAAACCGAGCCTTCTTCACGACTTCATGGCATTCTCTTTTCCATGCAATCCCCTGCATCATACTACCATACACATATAATTTTCAACATGTAAATAAATATAACAATATACCCTTTATATTAACTTCTTGTGCCAAGCATGTTGCCTTGTAACTAAAAACATCCATGCCATCTCTCAAGGGACTTCAATCCTTTGACGAATCTAACTATAACTAGAAACTAGTTGGTATACCTGTCAAATACATATTCAATAATATAGCACATATCCACATAATATTAGACAAAATCTAGGTTAAGAATACTTCGTATATGCAAAGCACTCATTCGTTTGGAATTAGCGTTTCCAAACATGACCAAAGGAATTCTTACCCAATAACTTTGTTTTACCCTTTTACCTTGTTGCAATCGAGTCTTACTATGTATTGTCACATAACCTAACTGTTAGTTATATAAACACAATAACTATTACCTTGTCATGCTAATACCAAGCATGTTTCCTGCAATTGTTCACACATGTTCCACAAATGAAGACATCATGTATATGAATTTGAAATCAACCTTTACCAAGTCTAACAACCATCTCATACTCAAAATTCAACTCACGTTCATCAGTCATAATACATAATGTTACAACTATTACCTACTTACACTCAAGTACATATCAGTTGTCTCAACACATATGTATTAGTACAACCATCTTAAAAAAAGATCATTTCTTCATGAAATATTATAGACACATACTCATATCATGCAATTAATCAAACATTCAAACAATATACGACATAATAGACAAAAAACACTCAAACGCCAAATAGACAACATAATCAAAGAGTCAAGCACAAAGTATACGACATAAGAAACTCATACCTTAATGTATCTTAGGGGAGGTTATCTTGTCTACATATTCAATCTAGATTAGCATGATATAACTTCACAACATATCAACTCAAACATAAATAAGGTCATGATATTCATAACAGTAACTAGCTAACATGTTCACATCATAAGCTCATAAACAACTATCATTGATGCATAACAATCACATATGCACAATCAACCCAAATTAGTACGACAAAATATCACAAATATGTCGGCTCATACTTTAATATCATAACCCTAACCATATGCATAGACCAATCCAAATTAGCACGATACTTATAACACCAAGATCTTAAGTGCGATAACCCTAATTATAAAGTTAACTAACATATAACAACAACATGTTAATCATATAACATAATCATCAACAACATATAACATAATCATCAAGTTAACTAACATAAAACAACAAAACAATGCATATAACAACAAGTCACTATCATTCATGACTATTCGATGCATGTACATATGACTACACTGATCAACTAGCATTTATCATACATGTAACCACAATCATAATAGAATGAAAAACATATAAGTAACCCTAATGATTATAAAAATCATTAACCACATACCTGCTTTCCAAACATACAAACCTATATGACAACCTACTCTTACCTCGAAGTCTAGTGTCAAACCTTCACTTTGATGATTTGCATCTCCTGCTCTATCTCAACCAGCACATCAACATTATAACATACCAACAACATCATGATGTCCTAAAATGCCTACAACAACCTCATGCATGGAAACCATGCCCATAATAATGCATGCATACCAACATATAGTGACATGCATAACAAATGCATATACAATTGACATGCATTCATGACTAACGCATCCCATACTTATCTGAGCATATCTGAGCATAGGGATCTCATACTTATCTTAGATTCATGAGGAAGCATTGATGCCTTATCACATTAGCTGCATTATCATATATTAGGTCATATATTCATTGTTCATTCATTTATCAACCCAAAACATGATGAAATCCATACATTGTAACATCCATAAATACCACATATGAACCAATACATTTACACTTGAAATACCAAGGAGAAGGGACTCTTATTAATGAATGCATAAGACAACCAGGATTGGGACTTCCATGAACCACCTGACTATATATTGGTTGAACCAAATCTTTCTTTCATCCAATCACCGTTGTGCCATATTCCAAGCATGAATGTGGGACTTATAACCAAAATCAACCAGGGCTTCCCAAGGCTACAACACCTCACCCTCAACAATAGAACCAGGCTCTACTCCAATCCCCACTGGATCACTAGGCCATTGTTGGCTTATTGGGGCCTAATCCAGGTTTAGAAATGTTTTGGCCAAACAAATCCCAAAAGTACCGGCCCTTTCAGCAACAGTCCGTGGAGCGCACACTGAGGTCTTACCCGTGTTAGTATGGGAGGGTGCTAGAACCAGGTTTCCGCACCCTAGGGATGTCTTGATGAGGTTTGGAAAGGTCACGAACCAATCTTTCGTGCTTGTACTACTTCGCGCAACTATCCGACCTTCGTGTAGCCCTAGTACCGAGCGCGAAGAGGCGTTGTCTAGATCCCTTATCCTTAGTATGTTTTTATTATAGATCTGACTTAATTCAATAGTTTTTATCAATCATTCAATATTTGTAACTAGTGCGCGCAAACATAAACCTTAAAGAGATGCATAAAACCATAACAGAAGAATAACCACACAGATCTACGAGCAGATGCACAATATTTCAGAAACACTTATCTTTTATTAATCTTCTGTTCCAATACAATCCAATTCCACCCTGCGCACTCAGCTGCAGGGGTCTGTGCACACAGCTATGGACTCTACTAGGCCTCTACGCACATAGCTGCAGAGCCTATTCTACTACTACGACCCTCGACTCAGACTTACAAACTTAGAGTGAATATCTCATTCAGAAACCCATACCTTTCAACATCAGAAAAAGCTACCTTCTACACTTAGAGCCTCGCTCTATTTATACATTCCCATGGTCCGCAGACCATGGGTAGGCCGACACATTCTAGATTAAATTACAATATTTTAGGGCGGACTACCCTTTGACTTGAATCATTACAATTCGCGCTTTGCGCACTTCACGAAGCCTTTACAATACCAGTACCCAAAATTGTGGGCTTTAAGCCCCAAAACCGTTACGCGGGGAATCTGCTACCCAACAGGCCCCCAACACAATCATCGTGACTCATCCCGAATCACTCGTCGATGCGGAAAGATGTGCTGCCAAGGCTTCATGGTCCACCATCATTGTGAGTGATGCACTACGATTTGTTTCTCCATACTTGCCTCCTGCAACGTTTCTTCAAGCTCCTGCTCCATTGCCCCTAGTAATTCTCTTAACTGATGATGCTCATTCTGCTCTACTTGGTTAACACAAAGCAACCCCTCATAGGATTTTAGCTCTAGCTGAGATGTCAAAGGCGAGAACTTTTTGTGCAAGAGCATCAAGCTTGTGATCTCTGGTCCAGTATACTCAATGTCTGTTGAAGCTTGTGTTGCATTTTTGCAAGAGAGATGTTGCTATCTGCGAGGTCCCAATCTTCAAGTTTCGTCATGGGCACGCGGCCCAGGGACGCACTTTTCAACGAAATTCTGTCTTTTATCCCAAGATTCACCATCTTGCCCTTATCTTTCATAGATTGCTTACCAGACCACAGGTTTCGTAGTGACATTCGGACTGGTCCTGCTATATGTCTGGGAATTTTTGGTACATCTCCCACCGCTGGCATTGGGCTCGGTGCGACGGCCTTGGCTGTCGACATTACACTGTCCCGAAGGTCCTGCATCTCTTTTGGAAATGTCACAACCACTGGGCTTACTCTCAAAGCATCAAAGTTGGATGAATCCATATCTATCAGATAGCGCAATAACTTAAGTCTCAAGATGCCACGGTTTATTCAGTGGATGACCTGTTGTGATTTATAGGCCTGTTGATATTCAAATTTGACCGTTTCCTCCTTTTCTAGCTTATTAATGTGATACTGGCAATAGATCGTTTCAAATCCAGTTCTGACTCCGTGTCTTAATTGCCCGTCGTCTGCTCCTCATTGTCTTAAATTGACCATCTTGTCATGAACAGTGACCTCAACAGTCACTTTCCAGCCTGTCTGCGCAACAGCGCAGCCCCTTATGCGTGACCGCGATTCCTGCGATAAAATCGCCTTACGCAGAACCTTGTGTCCACGCATCTTTCTTGCAGACTCGTTTATAGTCCCGTGCCTTCTTTCAACTACTTGGAGCGCTGAGACAATGCATCCTACAGATAGTCATGTGGTCGCACCCCTGGTGCGAGGCTTCGATTTTCCTGCTAGCCCACGTTGCGCGCACCCTTCACATACCCTTGCGTCCGGTAGTGCGTCGCATTCCTCTTTGTATGGCCTGCTCCCTTGTTTAGTAAGGTGCGATTGCAGCCATGATAGTAGGGTCGCAACTTTTTCTAATGCAGTAGTAGGGCTGGCTAGATTCGATCTCATCCTACTTAGTTTCTTGTGGCCCGCTTGCATGACTTTGGTTTCCAGTTTGTTGATTTCTTCATCCAATATCATACTTCTCTTCCTCAGTCGTGCCCACTCATCATCGAGTTCACGAAGTTTCATGCTTCCTTGCCGAAGGTCTTCTTGCAACTGCCTAATTCCTTTACCCAGGTCCTCGCATCCTATCCCTACTGCGGGAGCCATGGTCTGGGGATTCTTCTTTGTCCTCCTAGTTTCCTCTCTTCTTGTCACTATTGAGATCATTTCCACGCTCTGATTTTTGCTTATGGTCCTATAGGCCCATCGAACCGCTGGTATGCGCAGGTCCCAATCCGTTCGTCCCGCCTGGTAAACTCTATTCATGATTCTGCGTAGCCTTGTGAGTGCTCTGTCGTGGGGTATTTTGGGTGTGCGTCGCTCTTTCTGCTGCCATGTCGGGTTCTAATTTTATATCCTTAGCCTGAGATGTGCCTGCCCAGCACGAGACTGCACCCATCGACACAGGTGGGCACGAAAACTGCTTTACCCTAGCTGTCCATCTCGCATTTGATGCTAGGGACTTCCAAACCGTAAGTGCATCCTTCTTTTGCATTCGCGCCAGCTCCCAATATTCTTCTGGTGTGTCTGCCACCATTGTGCGGGTGTCGCGCGCAACGCCCATTCCATCGCATCGTACCGTTGTTGTTTTGGTACTGACCTTTCGACTTTGTCTAAGAATTCATCCATGCCTGTTTCCCCATCATATGTTGGCAGTTCCCTCGCTTCGGTTGTCACGCACCGCAGTGATTTAATCATCATGTTTCAATTTAGCGTTGTTACTTCATGCAACTGGTTCTACCAGCGTTTTATTTCTTCATTTGAATTTGAAGTACAAGAACTGTCGCACTCCCATGAGATTCTCCCATCTTCAGTCGAGTTCACCCGATCCTGGTCTTGCGCCGTTATCTGGTAAATTCAATCCAGCTCATCATCATTGTCATCCTCGCGCACAGGTTCAGTGTAGCGCGCTCCTTTTTCAGCTGGATCTAGTGGAACTACTACGCGTAGGGACTTTTTCTCGAAAATCATTTTCTGCTTCTTCAGGTTGATGACTCCATTCATATCCGTGGCCCAGTCTATCCCTAACAATGTGGGGTAAGGGTTACTGTCATCCACAATCTCTATTACCTCAAAGTCCGTCTATGTGCTCGCACCTTCGATATCCACTATTACCCCTTGCAATCTTCCCATGGGCAAGATATTTTGTTGGTTCGCCATCCGTAATTGAATAGGAGACCACTGTAACACGGGCCTGCCCATGCATTCCCATGTCTGTTTGGTAACACATTCGCGTCTGAACCCAAGTCTAAGATTACCTGATCCATTTCATACTCGCCAATCTGCGTCGTCAATCTCATTTCCCTCCTGGTGCGCAGTGCATGCTTTCCCAGTTTTCGAACTACACACGGTTCACCTGATCCTGCACACCTAGCAATCAGCTCTTGTAGTCCTTTAACTGCCTTATTGTCATGCAACAGTTTCATGCATGTCTCTAAAAAGGTAGTTAGCATAGAAGGATCTAGTCCTGTCTCTGGTTGATCCTTACTACCTGAAGTAGAGGCCTCCGCGAAGCTCTTCTTAGCTTCCATAAACGTTTCCTTTGCGCGTTCCAAGTCAAACTCAGGTTCCTTTATAGGAGCCTTGTGAACCCAGGTATCTTCCTCAAGTTGCTTCCCCTTATCTTCCCCTATGGTCGCACCACTTCTGAGCATCATGTTCACGTTGGGGTCTTCTTCGCGTAGTTCGGACCTCATCATTTGGATATTTTGAGTTGGAGTAGGTTGTAGTACCCCTTTTTCGCGCATTTGTGCGATCAGTGTCGGACAATCTACCATTTCATGATCAAACTGCTCACAGTACAGACAAGATATTCTCGTTGGGTTGGTACAATCGCGAGCGTAGTGCCCTAGTCCTCCGCAATTGTAACAAATTAGTTGTTCGCGGCCCCTTCCGGGCCCCATTCCTCCTCGTCCTTGACCTCGCCCTTGAAATCCACCCCGCGCTATTGCTGCGGTTGGATCGAGGCCTCGTGTTTCTGTCTGCATTCAATAAGCTGGGGTCCTATCCATCATTAGCTCATAGCTCTAACATGTCCGCTCATCGTGGCCCACTAATCTACAGAAATTACAATATAGTTGTTGCGGAGTCTGGGTATACTTCTACAACAGGTGACAGTTGTTCGTCATGTGCTTTCCTCCTACCTGACAGATCACGCACTAGAGCACAAGTGTCGCACTCGGCCCTACTTGTGCCTCTAGTATCAATGGCATCGGTCCCCCTCCTGCCAAATAGTTCGTGAATACTAGAGAGTGATCCTTATCGTGGCCCTGGCCTTTACATTTTATACACCACACTTCTTCGCGCGCCTCTGGCCATGGCACCCTATCCTGCTTCAAACTCTACATCTCCAAGCATAGGTTCTGCAGTTGCATGTGGATCTGTTGGACTCCCAATCCCAGATCCTGTATTGGTGTTTCATGCAACCTCATCGTCATTTCCAATGCTTCTACCTGGGTCAAAAGCTTCTGTTGTGACAGCGTCGTTCTCAGGTGCGGTGTCAAAGACGCCACAAACCACGCACAGTGCTATGCATCCGTTAGCGTCATATTAGCCTCGTAGATCATACTCTTCAATCTCTGATCCAGATCCCAAGGGGTCTCTCCTGGAAGCATCACGATCTCCTTAAATCCGATAATTGATTGCATCTCTGATTTCGGCCGGCTAAATTCTCTGTTCAACGCAATCTAAATCTCTGTTATTCCTGCATTTGGGTGATCCTTCGAGTGTTTGATATACCACGTCAATGTGTGATCTTGTAGCGTGCTTACCAAGGTAGCCTTCTTAATGTTATCATCTGTAACCCCTTGTGCTTCCCACACTACTCTTACCACGAACTAGAACTGATCCGGGTCCTCATTTCCTACTCCTCTGAATACGGGTAGCTTAATCGCGCTTGCCATACTGAACTGTTGGTTTGGTGGAGGTGGTGTAGGCGAAGATGGAGGTGAAGGAGGTGAAGCGAGTGGTGGCGTAAGTGGAGAGGGTAACTACAGAATGTGTTGCCTGATCAAACTAACCGCACTCCTCGGAGACACCCGAGCGTGCTCTTCCTCGCTCGCTTGCAGAGGTGAAATTAAAGGACTGCTTCCTAGCCCTTTGATACCTTTGTAGACCTTTCTGCTTCGCGTCGTTCCAATCATTAATGTAATCACCCTTCAATTTCCTTCTTCGTAGGGTTCCAGTGTTCCGACATCAAATATCCCTTAGGCAAATCCTCGTCATAGCAACGGAACCATTTGTTGGCTTATTAGGGCCTAACCTAGGTTCAGAAATGTTTTAGCCAAACAAATCCCGAAACTACCGGCCCTTTCGGCAACAGTCTGCGAAGCGCGGACTGAGGTCTCACCCGAGGTAGTATGGGAGGGTGCTGGAACCAGGTTTCCGCACCCTAGGGATGTCTTGATGAGGTCTAGAAAGGTCGCGAACCAATCTTTCACACTTGTACTGCTTTGCGCAACTATCTGACCTTCGCGTAGCCCTAGTACCGAGCGCGAAGAGGTGTTGTCTAGATCCCTTATCCTTAGTATGTTTTCATTATAGATCTGACTTAATTCAGTAGTTTTTATCAATCATTCAATATTTGTAACTAGTGCGCGCAAACATAAACCTTAAAGAGATGCATAAAACCATATAGAAGAATAACCACAAAGATCTACGAGCATATGCACAATATTTCAGAAACACTTATCTTTTATTAATCTTTTGTTCCAGTACAATCCAATTCCACCCTGCGCACTCAGCTGCAGGGGTCCACACACACAGCCTCGCTCTATTTATACATTCCCATGGTCCACAAACCATGGGTAGGCCGACACATTCTAGATTAAATTACAATATTTTAGGGCGGACTACCCTTTGACTTAACTCATTACAATTCCCGCTCTACGCACTTCACGGAGCCTTTACAATACCAGTACCCAAAATTGTGGGTTTTAAACCCCAAAACCATTACGCGATGGATCCGCTACCCAACATCCATAAATAATAAACATACAATACCTTGCTTTACTGCAATCGTCACTAGATCACTAGGTCAAAAACAAGCATGGATGCCACCGGATCTCTCCACCTACACTATCAGGGATTTTTCTGTCCCAAGCTCTCAATTTTACCGTGTATCCCATCATTATCGGTCAAGGGATTCCTCGGCCTACGAGGTCTCCACCCTCTCAGCTTTATCGTGTATCCAATCTTAGGATTCATAGGCCTAATCAAAGGTACTCACCACTGATCTTTATTGTGTATCCCATCATTCACCGGTCAAGGGATTCCTAGGCTCAATCGAGGTGTTCAGATTCAGGCTTTACCATGTATCCCATCCTAAGATTCCTAAGCCTTGTGAATAATCCCAGGACAACCGCACTTAACTTCAAGTCCATCTGGCAATCCAGCTCAACCACATACAAAAGAACCCGCCACATCATGGTTATCCGGAAATGGCAAGGCTAGGCTAAAAAACACTGTCACACCTCGTAAAACCCATTCCCATGACAGCAAGAGAACGAAGTACATGCATGCATAACCATGCATTCCAAAACTAGCAAGGAAACCATATATGCAACTTAATACCTGCAAAGAATCTCGTTGTAGCCGCTTGATCCTGCTCTTCCTTGCTTGATATTTACTTCCTCTTGCCTTCTTTGCTTTTCTTGATCCAAAGCTAAAGTGTTTGAATAAAACTTTAAGTGTCCAAGAGTGTGTGAGAGAGAGAATGGAGAGAGAGCTCCAAAATTGAACTGGTAAAAGCCCATGAACTAATCCTTAGAAGCATTTTTATCAATGAGGCCTTGAATTTCTTCATTTTCCATTATTTTCCTTCATTTTCCTCCTCACATGCAGCCTATGACCTTTCACCTTCCCTTTCTCCTAATTTTCATTATTTTCATAAATAAAATGTCAATTAATGTCATTTTGCCTTTCCAAAGCCTTTGTCATTGCCTTTGCCATTTTTCTTTAGCCATAATAACCTAAATGAACACCCACTAGGATGTTTTGCCCACCATTCATCTTGGAATACGTGTCCCATGACCTTGGCCTTATTTTTTCCCTTATTAACTTTTACATGGAATTTTGACCAGAGTTGTTTAAATTTGTATGTTTATAATTTGTTATATTTGGTGTTAATGTGTAATAGTTTAAATTTTGAGAGTTGATTTCTGAAGCATTTGCTACTGAAAGCAATGAATAATCCATTTGTCAAGAAATAGAAAATGGAAGATCTCAGAGTTTAATGCTTGGAGGAGATTCAGGTGGCTCCAGTTTTGTTATTGTCGGGCTTGTTTCATTTCTGGCACCCTTTGAAGAAAAGATGAACAAATGATGTTACAAAAATGATTTTCATTTCTTTTCTGAACCTTTTTCTATTTTAAATTGTGAGTGTTGATTAGGTTTGTGGTGCCTGTCTTTACATTTCTATTTCTATGATAAATTTAAAGTCAACATAATTGGAAGAATGCTACTCGTCATCTTTTTAGAAACTAAGGAAAAACGAGTATATTTGGTCATCATTTTCTAATTTTACTATTATTATGTGTAGTTTTAAAATTTGAGAGTAGGTCTTTGAAGCATTTGGTACAATCGAGCTTATTTGTTTTATTTAAGCGAAATTGAATAAATTTTAGAATATTGGTTTCATAGCTTTATATTTTGAAATTTCAGAGTGTTTGATTCGGTTCGATTTTTCCAGGCTTCATGTTTCTTTTTCTCTAAGAAGAAGAATAATTGAAATTCGTTAGAACTGAAAACATGTTGCTTGAAATCTTGAAATATATCCTAGGAAGGATAGAAAAAGATTTATTTTTTAACTTTGTTCTTCAGTTTTTTAAATTATTGTAAAATAAATTAACTTTGTCGGTCGTTTTTGCATTTTGTTTTGATGCAGCCTACATTTGAGAAAATGTAAGGTTAATAAGGTAGTGATTTGTTTAAGAATTTGTCTATTTGATAGTGGTTTTTGTTAAAATCCTTAGTGTCTTACCTGTTAGGATATTCCGACACATAGGAAATAATTAAGTATAACTTGGTCTAGTGTATAGTTAGGTAAAGTGCGTTTCTTTGGTATGTACTTTTTTTAACTTACAATCTGACAGTTGCGATATGTTCTCGACATGAAGTGGTATCACAATTCATTCTCTCCTCGATATTACCGACACTTTATCTGTGGCTTAACACCCGATTGGTCTATGATCTCTATTTGAAGAGCATGGAGGGTCATTTGTTTGGGAACTGTTATCACTCAGGTTGTTCCCCAAAGTTGTAAGAAAGGGAATACGGCCGAGGTAACCACAGACCAATCTTTTAGATACAGATTCTAGCCAATCTGCATCCAGAGAGGGCTCTCTCTTTATGATTTAGCTTTGTTTTGAAATGTGTTAGGCTAGTTATGAAGTTCAAGGGTTTTGTTTTGGGTTTGGATGGTGGAATTCAATAGAACAGTGAGGCAAACTGAATAGTTCAATCCATTGGGCATGATGGAGTCAAAGAAGGATGGCTTTCTGGATTCGGTTTCTTAACAGAGGATAGTATCACAGAGCAAGGTAGTCAAACATGGAGCAAATATAGGCTGGAATCAGATGGAATGAACTCAAGGGATGAAGGGCAATTAAGAATCCTTCAACATATTGCAAGAGAGAAAATGGATGATTACTGGTAAGGAGCAATTAATAATTCCTTAGCAAATAGTCAAAATGCAAGAATCAGGAAGCAGGAGCACCTAAGAATTCATCGCTTATATTAATTCTGAAGAAAACACAGAGAATAATAAAGATTGAAGACAGAGTGAAGTTTAAGCAAATTCTGAATTAATCCTTTTCTTTACCATTTAGATTATGAAACACAGATGATATAGTAAACAAGAAAACTATAAAACATGAGATATAGTAGACTTATTGATCCGGAGTTTGATTCAAGAATTCTGTGACAAGTCTTCTGCATCAATTCCTCATCCAGTGGGCCAGACAACAAATGGTTCCAACGGATTTTTGTTCCAAATAATTTCAGTATTACAGTCAAAAACTATGAATACCCACCAACCCCAAATACTTCGTTTAGGGGGGTATTTATACAAAATATCAAAATATCTTACAAAATATCTGATAGAGATAACATCTAGTGATGACTAATCCCTTTTTTACAAAAGATAGAGACAAACAGTCTCAAAAACAGGGAAAAGATGAATTGATGCTGTGTTGGTTGTTCCATCTTTGTCGAATGTGCTGGAGGTAGGTTCTGCGAGTCGGTTTACAGTTGTCTTCCACTGATACTCTGTGCTGGCTACTCCGTTATTGTCGGACATTCTTTGACCTTGATCAGATATACTTTGACACGCTTGAGCCTCATTTATCTCTGTTTATCTTTATCACGGAAAAAATAACCCAAAATGTACATTTTACCCAAGAGAAATTTACAAAATCCCCAACATGTCTTCCCACCATTGTTGCTCTGGCAATTTATGCCTCTGAAGTTTCCTTAGTGTTTCATCAGTTTCTGTATATCTGAAAAAATTAGGCTGGAGTTGAAACAGATGTTTTACCTCATGCTCAATATAAAATAAGTTTTCTAAGTTATCATAGAGAATTTGGCCTGTGGGGAGTGCTTTTACTCCTGAAGCACTTTTTGATGAATTAACTTGATCAGAAACATATTTGTTCAACTTATGTACATAATCTCTGTGTTTCATAAGTTGATCATTATTTCCTAAAAGACTAGGTAGCCCTTTATCCTGCAAAACTGTAAACCTTTCCATGAAAGAATTAATTTCTACTTGCATACCCTGGCATCTTTTTTCCAAATTTTGCATTAAAGTTCTCTTGGTTAGAACTCTTTTGATTTCCAAAATGGTGCCTGTCCTGTCTGGGATGTCGAGTTGTTCCAGTTGTTCCCTATTTCTGTTATTCAAAAAATGTATGAGCCGGTTGGCTTGATCAGGCATTTGTCCTAATAAAGCTCTTGATTTTTGAATTTCTCCATGTGTTGCATTCACTAAGTCAATCTGCTCATAAATAGCTTGGATAGATGGCCAAACATTATTTAGGCATTGATTGATGTTGGTCCAAAAAATTCCTTTGATTTCTACCTGAGGCTTATCCATAGTAAGATCCTTCTCTAATGTTCTCACTTTATTCTCTAATGCTTTAACCTCTCTTATTTTCTCTGCCACACTTATTTTGGATTTATCATAACTCTTTTCTACTTTTGCCAATTGCTCTTTCACTCGTTTCAATTCTAACACTTTGATTCTTCCATAGCCTTTATTAATTCTTCTGTGCTCATATTAGTATTGTTGCCTAGTGCTGCTCCTACTGATGATGTACCTGTGATTGCCTCTGTTGTGATTGCTGGGACATTTGGGGCCAATGTTGATCCAATTGTTGAGGGGACTGCAATTGTGACTATAGGGATTACCTCAGGTGGCTGGGAGGTCGACTCTCCCTGCTTCTCTTTTAATGCTTTTTCTAGTGCCTGCTCTATATCAGTTAATCTTTCATTGAGTTTCATGAGCAGGTCCATCATATCTTCTTCTGATTTCTGCTCTATAATTTTTGCAGTCTGAGGGTGCCTTGAAGGAGGTAGCTTCAGTTGTTTCCTCAGGGCAACAATGTCCTCTTCTTTCTTCTTGATTAGTGCCTTTATGCCTTTAGCATCTTGGGGGTCATGCCCCAGTTCCATGATGATCTCTTCCAATGATTTGATTCTATTATCCTTAGCCAGAGAAGAAGCTTTTTCCCAATGTAACTGAGTTGTTGTGTTGTCTAAGGAACTTTGTAACTGGTGGGCCAACATTGCTTTGTCAGTTAATGTGGAATAAACCATTTCCCCAGTCTGTTTGTGAAGTTCAATTTGGTCCAGTGGATGAATGTCTTTGGCTATGACCTCCAAGTTTGTTCTGATGTAATATGTTGCCGACTGGGGTTGCTATACCTTTGGTTTAAAATAACTCATTAACATTTTGCCTTCTTTAATGTCATAGGCAGACATCAATCTTTGTTGGGTTGAGGGTACCATTTTCAAGTATTGATTATAGATTTCAATTCTCACGGGATCATTCCTGGCCTTTATCTCTGTGAAAGTTTTCTTGATGTCTGAGGCCTGCTTGCTTTGTGGCCTGGTGGATGACACCTCTACACTGTGCCGCCTTTCTAGCTCCTGCCGATGTGAGCTAGTTGATGTATCTACCACTGGGGAAGTCTGTTGGCTGACTACCCTCTCACCTCTTAGAGTGTGTGTCGTTTCTTCAATAATTTCCTCTTCTGACAGAGGATTTAGTCTTTGTCTCTTTGTTCCTGGTTGTTCAGCAAGTCCACTGATAGGTGTGGCCTCTTCTCTGTCTCTCTTCTTGTTTCTTTCCTCATTTAGAGGAGTTTGTAGTGCTGGAATTTCTGGTGCTCTAGTTTGGGATGGAGGAATTTGTCCCTAATTCTGTTCTTTTGACGTTGCTAGCAGATCTGTCATTATAGGATACTCTGTGGTATCTACCTCTTTACCCTTTGAAGTCCCTGTGACTGATGTGTTGGTTTTCTGTGCAGGCTACTGAGAAGTTCCAGCAGAGCGTGTCCCAACTCCTGATTATTGAGACAACTTGAAAGATACCTGTCCAAAAGAGTCCAGGTCAAGGGTTTTTTAAAGGTCTTTCATAGCTTTTTCCATCTTTTCCTGTTCACTAATTTCTTCTATTAAGGTCCCTTCTACCCATTCTTCCTGATTTGCATACTGTTCAATTTCTGGGATCCTATGATGTACATACACTGATAGCTTGTACCTTACCCTTCTGTCACTTATGAAACTACATGGGTCATATGGTACCCACTGAAAAATTTCTTCAATCTAAGGTGGTCTTCTAATATCTTCTCAGCATCTTCCATGCATCCCTAGAACGGATAACATAAGGGCCTAACTGGTTTTTTATTCTCAACTGAACCTTCTTCTTTACATTACAAAAGTGGGCTAAGTCTACATTGATGAGCTGCCTGAAATATTCTAATGCAAAAAACCTCATGGGCAGATATTTAGGCAACTTAAAAGGGCAAAGTTCACACCCATACATTCTGATCTCTGTGTAATTTTGGTATAGGTACCAGTCAACTATCTTGTACTGTTTAGAAAGTTGCAGAATATTCTTCATATCACCAGTGATCCTAGGAAAATGAGCTCCTATCAACAGAGTGGAGGCTGGGTGTACAAACAAGTCAATGAATTCACTATAAGTATAAGGGGATTCATAGGTATCATGGAAGACTGAGCTCCAAAATATCACAGACCTCTGATTTCCTTTTGAGTCTAATTTCCTGATGGGAAATGGAAAGTTGTCTGGCTGATAATATAACAACAGATGGTATATAAAAGATGTGTATTTGAAGACTCCTTCTCTATCCAAATTTATAAACTGATCATGGATTTTGTTGGAAATAAAAGTGACATAGTCATACTTGACAGCAAGGAGTTGTCCTGGAGTAAAGATTGATAATAGAACCAGGGTGATATCATCCACATATTCACTGGACCTAAATCCCAAAATCAAGGATATCATATCAAGAATGAGTTTTCCAGTCTCAGTGAAAAGGGTGTGCAGATAAGGAGGATGGCCTTTAGGTTGGTGCGTTGGTATCATGAACATCTGGGCAATGCGAGTTATCTCTGAGTTGGGCAATTGAGAAGCTTTTTCCAGCAAAAATCCCATGGAAAGACGAGCAAAGGGCTCAGAGGAATGGAAATGTATCATCTCATTGATGGATTCAACAGTTATGGAAAAAAGGATAGTTTGGGAAGGTGACATAACTGCTCTATGGACAGGGTCATAGCTGGCACAGCATTGGTGAATGATATCTGGGAAAACATGGACTGAGGGAAGGAAGTACATGGGAAGGTTTGATTCCCATAGTCCAAAAATATCAGAGTTGCTTAGATAACTATCCATAATTTGGCAAAAGGCCTGAAGTTGATTATAATCAGTGGTTAAGTCCTTTATTTGAAAATCTTTGTCTGCAAGAGGCAGATAATCTAAGTCTTTGTGGGGGGCATTGATGGGTGCGACGTTCAAAGCTGTGGGGGCTTCCATGTTTGGTTCTTGTGTATTCAAACTAGAATTTGGACTTTCTGTGGAGAATTGGACTTTAAACAATGGTTTTGGTGTCCCTTTATGGTAGCTGCGGATTGTTCTTACTTGAGTTTGGTTTTCTCAGGTAGAATTTTCAGTGGAAAAGCGAAATTGCAGGTTTGCAGGGTAAAAACAGATAAATACCTGGATTACGGAGATAAAAACTGTGTATTTTGCAGGTCAAATAGCGGACTGCAGGGCACGACGCTGGAGTTTCTTGGCGGGGTGATAGGCTAACTGCTCGAACAGTCGACTGGACATATTTTTTCATGGAGCACAGTTTGCAAAGAATTAGGGTGAAAATGACATTTTATCGTTTATTTAACGAAAATTGATTTAGCAGGTAAGTTTTTGGCATTTATTGAGCGGATGATGTCAGTATGATGGGACAACTTGTCGCATAGCGGAGGGGGTGGTAAGCGGTTTTACCCCGGACCGCTTATGGGCTTCAGTGTTTCGGACGGGGGGGCCGCGAGCACCGCGGGCGGTTGACACGCGTCCAAGGTACGGGCGCAATACCCCTAGTCTTCCGGGCGGTAAAGTTCGGCGATGGAGGGGGGTGCGATATAGATATCAGCCGTCCAATGGGAGGGCACTGATAAGACGGTGGGCGCTCGTTGGAGGTGGCGGATGGTTAAGGCGTGGGACCGACACACAATAAATTAAAGCTTTATAATGCATTGGGGTTATTACAATTGGTTGGCGGGCTTGCGGGTTCGGTTATTTAATTAACCAGAGGTTAATAAATCCTGAGGCTATGCGCGCGAAGGGTTATTACAAGGTTTCAGATAAACCTTTAATTCCCATTTAAACAATGAATATGGCTATATCACCAGGGGACGGGAAATATTACTAATTGGGGTTTTTATTATAAATATAATACGGGAATGGGTAATGGGGTGGGATTTAAATAATAATGTTAAATATAAAAAAAAATGAGTCCAAAAGCGCTAAGTCACAATGTTTAAAAACTTAGGCAAAAGGGGAAAAACAGGGATTTATACAAGAAATGAGGCCATTTCCCCAAGAAAAAATGGGGTTTTACTCAGGTATCTGATGAAAAAAAAGGGAATGAGTGTCTTTAAGGATATTAAGCAGATCTTAATATCTCTGGGGGAATTTAGTAAATGATTTGGGAAAGGGATGAAGGGGAGTTAGTCATGCTTTGCTTGAGCTATATCCAAACATTTGCCATGGTACTTGTGATAATAGTAAGATGAACAACTTGAGAGACCAAACCTATCACAAGTCTCATTTTGCAACACCAAAACTGCCTACCCAGCCTACTGTACCTAACATTTTCTCTTCTTTTTCTTTGGGTGCACTTGGACTGGCAAACCCTCATCAATTTTCTTTTCTTTGCATGATAAGCCTATCTAAGTCTGCCCTTATTTCTTCCAAGGGCTCAGATTAAACAGTTGAGCTCCTTAGCTTCTCTACCTATCTACTTATCTACCAAGATTAAACAGTTTGGACGGATTTTTATTCTCTATCTCTAAAACAGGAAATTCAAACATGAACTAGCCAAGATTAAACTATTTGGCCATTCATCAATTGTGGTAAAAAGTTCAACAAGATGTACATGATGCTTAATTTATAGAAAAATGAAATAGTAGTGGCATTTGGACTTGCACACTTTCCTGGTCCTTTTTATTTGGGGTTCATTTCTTTTCATTTTTTCTTTTGACCATTTATCTTTTCACCCTTTGATTTTTCTTTTAGGGTATACCCTCTTTACATTTTTTAAAATTTTTTGATTTTTTTTTAGAATATGGAAAACCTTTGCAACAAGAAAAGGTATGTACATATTGCAGAGATGATCAAGTCAATCATGAAATATGACACCTATTGGTATAGGAGCATAACAGGAACCATTCATGAGAGAAGCTTATGTAAATTTTCTTTCTTTTATATTAATAAATTCCCTGAAGTGGCCACGTTGGCTCAAGTCTTGGATTGTTTCCCTCCTTGAGGGTTTTAACCACGTCAAGAATACTAGTGTATTGATATATGATCTGTTTGTGAGCGGTGTCCTTTGGTGTTCTATCTAAGGAACTTACCCTGTAAATTCTTACATGGTACCGGAGTTGTTCAAGGGCCGCATCCATTGGTGATCCAAATCTGAAGCCGATACAACTGCATCCGACTATCGTTTCCTAGATCTACCATTTCTAACAGCTTTTGGACCGAGAGGACTGCTCTATTGTGTTAGGAGCATCTGTTCTAGTAAGGAACCCCTTTCGTTTCACACAAAAAGGCTTCTGATAGCCTTAGCTACGTCAATTTTAAGATCTGGAGGTATACAGTGTTTATTTGCAGTTATAGTTATTTATCTCTCAGTCTATTTCGGTTTATAGTGATATATATTTTTTTATTATCGGATCTATACCTTTCATTTCTACGTATTCTCTTTGCCCCGCAACTCTGTGCGATCTAGACAAACCAAAAACAGAAAGAAAGGATTTTTCTAATGCCTATGCTCTTTTCCGCTACGCCTTAGTGTGATCTCAAAAAATCAGAAACATTGAGGAAAGTATTTAGTCTCTGGCCAAATCCAACTCTAAGGCGTAAGGCTTGGATATTTTTTCTTGTTCATTTTCTTTGTGTGGTTGTTTATTTGTTTTGTAGGCAAAAAGGGGTTTTTCAAGCAAGCACGCACCCTAAAGATTCAGTGAGCAAAAAAAATAAAGGCTACAAGTATTTCTTAACTTTCATTGATGATTTCTCCAGACGTACTTGGGTATACTTCCTAAAACTCAAGAGTAAAGTCTTTAACATGTTATTGGCCTACCCGGATGCGAGTGAAATTAATGAAATCTAATGCTCTTAATGATTGACGGACAGGCATGGTACTACTAGCTGCAGATCAGCGTGGCATCCCAGGATTTCATCCAACGCAAGATGGATAACCTTAAGAGAGGTAGATTTGGTAAGATTTATGTATTAATGGCTCTCTCCGTCCAAGGTGAAGCTATGGCTGTTATAATCATGGCGCTCTGGATTATCCTTCCCACAATTAGTGTTCAGTCTTCATGCTCCAGGCTCTGGCTTGCTGCGAGTCTTGGTGGAAAGTTGGTCTCTGCTAACATAGGCAAGCTCCCTGTCTACACCCCACCCACCTGTCTGTGGTCTTTTTATGCTAAGGGTCTTGATGGCAGGTTAGTCTCTGCAATCAACGGTAAGCTTTCAATTGCCCCTAAGGTTCAAATTGTGCCACCCTCATCGTTCTCTCAGGCCTGTCTTGTGCGATCGAAGTGGTTCCCTATGCTATTTTATTGCCCTCCCGACATTGCCCCTGGTCTTACTGTGCCTCCCCCTCATCACCTCAACATGGTACGCCAGCGTATGAGGAGTCGCTCCGTGGGACGCCGAGGTAGCCGAAGACGTTCGAAGGCTAGTTGTTCCATGGATCCTGCCCTGCCTCCTGTTAATATCCCCTCCTCTCCGGTGGATTTTCCTCCTCTTAGCACTGCTCGCAGGCCGATTCCGAACAACGCGTTTCATACCACTCACTTCAAGTTTCAAAGCAATCTCAATAGGCCAATGATCACCGCTCATATCACTATTATCCTCTCTGAAGAAGAAAACCAGCTTCATCCTATGGTGCGCGTGGTGTCTGAACCTTCTCAGAGAAGTGAGAAGTTTACAGCAGAGGGAAGCCCGGAGAATCAAAAGGGAAATATGCTCGACAGGGGCGATGCTCCCAGCGTTACTCTGCCTCCTGAAGCCATTGTCCCAGTGGACAGGGAAGGTAATCCCATTGCCACTCATCACCCCACGGCGAACTCACAGGGCGAGAAGGTAGGAAATGAATATATGTGGATTGGCATTGCGTGTCCAGTGGTGGAGGTGCCTCTGAGTGAGGACGTGGTTGTATAAGGCCACCTAGGCCTGCCCAAACTTTTTGGTTTTGCTTATGTCTCATATAGTCAACTTCAGGCAGTTTTGATTGCAGTTCTGGTTCAGCATCTACAGCTAGATGGTTTTGTTATTCCTCTCGGGCAGTGGCAGTATAAAGATCTTCTGGGTAGCTAGGGAAAGTTTTTGTCTTGCTTTCGGGTCTCTTCTTCTGTTATGCTGGTCTATCTTTGGTTTCTACATCTGTTCTCTAGCTTTCTATAACTGGTTCTCCCAGCTTCTCCCTATACTGGGGAAATTTTGCTGCGTTGAGTGTTCTCGGGTGATGTTATCTGAGGCCTCAACTCATTGTAATATTATTTTACATTTCAGTTAATAGAATTAGTCTTTGCCAAAAAAAAAAAACAAAACAAAACAAAAAACAAAAACAAAACAAAACAAAACAAAAACAAAAAACAAAAAAACAAAACAAAAAAACAAAAACAAAACAAAACAAAAACAAAAAAAACAAAAAACAAACAAAAAAAAAACAAAAACAAACAAAAAAACCATGTTCTTGGCCTTTAAAGCCTTTGTTGAGAAATAATCTCGACATCAAATTCTTAAGCTAAGATATAATAATGGCGGAGAATATGTTAACAAAAAATTCATCAACTTTTGCATTGAGCATGGAATTCAATTGCAACATACTATTCCATATACTCCACAGCAAAATGGTGTAGCTGAAAGGAAGAATCGCACCTTAAAGGAAATGGCTAATTGTATGTTTCAATCTAACGGACTTAGTCTTAATTTTTGTGCAAATTACATAGTAAATCGCACTCCTACTAAGGTTTTAAATAATATCACTCCAAAAGAAGCATGGAGCTCAATTAAACCAGATGTAAGTCGCTTTCATGTTTTTGAAAATGAAGCATGGGCCCATATTCCATATGAGAAACATAAAGCCTTAGAACCTAAGAATGATAAATGTATTTTTGTTGGATATTCTGAAGATGTTAAAGGATATAGACTTCTTAAACCTAAATCCAAAAATGTTATCATTAGAAGAGATGTAAAGTTTGTTGAAAATATATTGGCCTGCAAGCCTAGTTCGACAGATGTGCCACCTCTCTCTATCCCTTCTACTTCTAAGAATATTCCTTCTTTGGATAATGACAATGAGGATGAAAATCCTCCCCCACCTTCTCAGGATCCTCCTTCAACTCCTCAGCTTCCAAAATGGATCTGCGTTACTCGGGATGCAGCAGGTGCTCTTGCAGGTGATCCTACAGATCAGTGTCGTACACGTTCTTAGTCTGATAGAGCCTCTTCTTTACTGGCTCAAGCTTCAACAAATTATGATCCTAACAACTTTGCGTAAGCTTCAAGCCATCCAGATTGGGACACAATTATGAATAAATAATATCGTTCATTATTGGCAAATGATACATGGGACCTTTTTCCTCTTCAAAAGGGATGAAAACTTGTTAGATGCAAATGGGTTTACATAACCAAGTTTGGAAGAGATGGAAAAGTTAATAAACATAAAGCTTGTCTTGTTGCTAAGGGTTTTTCACAAGTTGAAGGCATTGACTATACTGAAATATTCTCCTATGTTTCCAAAATGAACTCTACCCACCTTGTTTTTTCCCTTGCTACCTCTTTCAAATGGGAAGTCCATCAAATGGATGTTAAATCCACCTTCTTGCATGAGGAAATCTATATGGACCAACCTCCTGGATTTATAAAAACAGACTCCAGCCTTGTATGTCGGCTTAAGAAATCTCTTTATGGTCTCAAACAAGCCCCTTGGGCTTGGTATGCCAAAATGTATAGTTTTCTTTTAGATATTGGCTTTTCTAGGTGTCATTCTGACAATACTGTCTACACCAAGAAAGTGGTAAGTCTCTTATCATTCTTGTTCTTTATGTTGATGATATTATCTTTATTGGTAGTGATCCCAACCTTATAAACCATGTGAAGTCCAGCCTTAAAAAGCAGTTTGAAATGACAGACTTAGGATACTTGCATTATATTCTTGGTCTTCAAGTCTTGCAATCCAAAGAAGGTATTTCCCTTTCCCAGTCCAAGTATGCGTGTGATCTTCTACACCACTTTCACATGGAAGACTATAAGCCAACCCCTTCTCCCTTTCAGTCTAGAACCAAAATTTCTGTCACTTGTACTTCCCTTGAAGTTGATGCTACCTTATACCGTCAACTTGTTGGAAAACTTTTGTATCTGACCCATACTCATCCTGACCTTTCCTTTGATATTGACCTTGTTTCTCGGTTTATTAAAAAACCACATGAAAGTCATTGGAAATAAGCTAAAAGAATACTTCGTTATATTTATGGTACAGTTCAATTTAGGATTCATTACAGTGCAAAAGCGTCTCCTATATTGGTTGGTTTCACTAATTCTGATTGGGTTGGTGACCCTGATAATCAAAAGTCTACTGTAGGTTATGTCTTCACTCTTGGTTCTAGACCTATTACATGGGCTTGCAAGAAACGAAGTGCCATTTCTCTTTCTTCAGCAGAATCAGAGTACCGTGGCACCGTTGAAGCTAGTAAGGAAGCCATGTGGCTTCGTTATATCCTGTCAGAGTTTGGTTTTCAGCAGCAACATCCGACTACACTTTAGTGTGATAATAAAAGTGTCATTCAACTATGCAAAGATCCTATCCAACATCAGCGCAACAAACACATTAAACTACACATACACTTCATCAGAAAGCTCATTCATGACCATGTTCTTGAAGTGCAATATTATTCAACTGGTGATCAAGTTGCAGACATCTTTATAAAGGCTCTCACAGAGGCGAAGTTTACAAAACTTTGATTTATGGTTAGAGTTCATGAAGTTGTTGTTAGCTTTGCTATGCAAATGGATTCAAAATAGATTCAAAAAAGCTCTCAAAGGCTGCAAATATGCTTATAATCATGCCCAAAATCCATGTTTGCTGTTGAAATCCTCAAATTGTGCATAAAGGCCTTCCACCGATGGAAAAAATTGCAAGAGGGAAACCCTTTGGAGGGCAGAATTACACTATCGGGAGGAGAAAATACCCAAAGAACCATATAAAATTCAAAAGTGTAGGCTTATGAATCTGCATCAATCTCAGTCGTCGGATCTGGCCAATCAACAGTCCAGATCGCGTCGCCATATCGCAGATCGGGGGATGGCAGTGGCAGCGGCAGCGATGTGGTATCGTCGATGGGCGATCGCCGACGTCGCATCGGCATATCGCTATCGGCGTTTCAATGGAGCATGGCCTTTGCATATATGAGTGATCGCCGATGGGCCGGACCTAATGGCAGTATTAACCCCTTTTGATAAATACGCGGGTCCGCAACAATATCGCTATCGGCAATGGAAGGGGGCAGGGCTTTAATCATATGCATGCCTCCGACCCGATGGGCCGGACCCGATATGTTTCCATAGCAGAATGGCATAATATTTGAGGTCCGCCAAAGCTATTTTTATTGATTTTGGGGCATTTTTACAGCTTGAGTGGGCCTAACGGTTAAGAGCATGTGTTTCCTCCTAAGAGGTCACAGGTTCAAAACTAGAGGGGGGTAGAGTATGTATGCCTTCGTAGACTTAGCAGTCAAATCGTTGCGCGGAGATGGGTCCCTTGTCCCACAAACAAGGGGGTCTCATACACCAATTTGGTGTTTGGCTTGGTTGTGACCTTAAAAATGGATATTATTATTATTATTATTACATGTATTTTCAAATACAAAGAAACATAGGATTGGCTAGTTAAGATCTGCATTGCGACCTGAAAGGGCGGACCCGATAGAAAAGGTATATGTGTGTGGGCCTTTGATATTTAAAAATGGCAAGGAGGGCGGTATTTCTCAGTGGCGTGAAGATGATTAAAGCAAGCATGCAGCAGTACAGCGCAGTAGGCAGCTACCTTCAATTAACAGTATGGCCGAGGAGGAAGCAGGACACCACAGATCCAATCAAAACATTCAATGGTTGTGGGTTTCACCCATATTTTACTCCACTTGCCCAAGGAGGACCGCAGAGAGCCAAAGAGGATCAAATCTATTTAAAACTCAAACAGATTTGCATCAGCAACCCATTTCTGAATGTAAATGTGGTTGGTGGCCATTTAGGGGCTCCTCAACGCATTGTTTGACAGAGATATTTTGTATTGTAACACTATATATACTCATAACTCAAATGTAATCGGATTTGATGAGTGTTTTGATGAATGAGAGCTTCGTTGTTGCCTTTAACTTTTGGAGACTGTAAATACTATGAGACCTGCAGCTTCTGGTCTTGATTTTCAACTAATACAAGCTTCTTTTGTTGTCACTTGCTCACTTTCCACTTCTCTTTCTTGCTCTAGGTTGTGTCTGCTTGCATTTATTTGATGTGCTGTGAATGTTTGATATCAGAGGGGCTGTCATCCCACCTCTGTATTATAATTTAATAGTTCATTAGAATTGCTTGCAGATTGCTGTTGTTTTAATATCAGGGAGCTGTCATCCTGTCTGTATATTAAACAATAGTTTTGCAGATCTTATAACTGGTTGCAGCTGGCCATCACAGGGTCTTGTGCATCTGCTGGTGTAATTAGTCTTCTCCATCATCACCTTTACCTTAAACTGTGAGTAGTTGGTAGTTGAAAGCCTTGTAGTTTGGGGGTCTTCACCCATGTCTAGGGTAAATCATAGTAGGAGTGGTTATCTGGCTTAAATGTGCAGCATTTCTTCATTTATCCATCATCTTATCCAACCATAATAGTTGAATTTTTAATGTTCATGAGCATCACTGAGTTACAACCTAGGTGAGTTTCTTGGGGTGATAACATTAATTGGCGTCGTTGCTAGGGAGAGGAGAATCGAAGCTCAGCTTCCTTGGGAGACGACACAGCTTCAAGCTTTGATGACAGACAAGGCTTGAACACTGACGTTTGTTGTAATCATTTGTCCGATGACTCCACTGGAGGAAGGCCATCCTTTGGCGACTCCACTTTGAAGTTCTGGCTCAGTTTGTGAGGCATACTAGAAGAAATCCGCAGAAGTCTCCAGCTGTTCCAGTGCCTGACCCTGAGAAGATTGTTAACCCGAAGAAAACATCACAGAAAGGAGCATCAGGATCAGGTAAGCCCAAGAAATCTTATTTGTCTCTGCATGAGAAGTTTTTAGTTGAGGATACACAGTTTGAAGATTTAGAGCCTAGTATTGCTAAGGAAGAAATACCTGCAGAGATTCATAAAGCTCCTTGTCCATTTAGTTCCCCTTTGAATCTCAGTCCAAAGAAAGCTTCCCATACTGTCCAAAACATCCCAATATCTCTGCCATCCATTACATTATTTCCTACTGCTCCATCTGCTAGTGTTCTTCCACATATTCCAAACATGGCAGGACAGTAAGCACCTACTAGGATTGAGAGGATTGTTGCTGCTAGATATGGACCTTTGGTATTGCCTGTACCTCTAAATCTTATGCCTGTGGGAGAATATCAAAAATATATGCCTAAGTTTACTGGAACAGAGGGAGTGACAGCAGAAGAACATCTTGAAGCCTTTTACAGTTATGCTGATAATTTAGATATTAGTGAGAATGATGTATGGATGAGAGTTTTTGTCCAAAGCCTTGATGGTGAGGCTAGGAAATGGTTTAGAGAATTACCCCAAAGATCCATAATAGATATTGAAGCATTAGATGATGCATTTTTGAAGCAATGGGGAGATAAAAAGGACCTGTTGTATTATCATACAGAGTTTGGAAACTTGAAAAGAGAAAAGGGTGAGTCTTTTCCTGACTTCAATAAAAGATTTAATAGAATGTATAGTAAAATACCAACTGAGGTAAAAAAAAATAATAATAATAATAAATTAATTAAAAAATAAAAAATAAATAAAAATAAAAATTAGTTTGCTTCGACAAGAGCTCTGCACTGCGTCTCGCGCCCACTCCACCAAATGGACGCCTTCGGGAATGGTTGGGTCGATGGGCTGCTTTCCGGTTACCACCTCCAACAGAACCACGCCGAATCTGTACACATCGATTTTCTGCGTTATTTTCATGGTGTATCTGTATTCTGGTCACGGTGCAATGAGATTTTTGAGGGTGTGGAAATGGCAGACGGTGTTTTCCTAGACTCCAACAGCTATGCTTTTCTGCTAAAGAGATGCACCGCCGCCAAAGCCCTGGCTCGGGGTAAACAGATCCATGCCCACATTATCAAGACTGGACTTCAGGGGCACGCTAGCGAGGCCCTCAAACATTTTTTCCAAATGCAGCGGGGGGGCCCGATGCCGAACGAGTCCACGTTCGGAAGTGTTCTGATAGCCTCTGCCAGCATAGCAGCGGCTGAAGAAGGAAAGCCGATCCATGCCCATGTCTTTAAAGCTGGATTGGAGCGTGAGGTTTTGGCCGGGAGTGCGCCAGTTGACATATATGCAAAATG
This sequence comes from Pinus tabuliformis, assembly GCA_031772625.1. Taxonomy (NCBI): domain Eukaryota; kingdom Viridiplantae; phylum Streptophyta; class Pinopsida; order Pinales; family Pinaceae; genus Pinus; species Pinus tabuliformis. The sequence continues at coordinate 2,076,302,708 of CM062816.1, read as the reverse complement.
CCAAAACATGGCGGATGCACAGCAAGTGTTTGACAAAATGCGGAAGCGAGACGAGGTTTCATGGGGTGCGATGATCTGTGGGTATGCACAGAATGGGTGCTCCGAAGAGGCTGTCAGGATATTTTACGACATGAAGGGCGTAGGGTTGACGATGAATCCCTTCGCATTATCAAGTGTTTTCAGGGCATGCTCCGAGTGTAAAGTTTCCCGAGACTTCACACTTCTCGCGACAACCACTTTTCGCAAATCTCACTCACGGCAATGCAGTCATCAGCTCCATTCCTGCATTTTGAGGGCTTCGTATTCCACAAGATTGAGCGCAAACGCGCGAGACTTGGTGTTGAGCCCAGACGCGCGAGATTTGGTGCAGTGGATAAGAGACGAGGGAGGATTCGTCGATGAGGGTTTGAAGCTGGAAAGTGAAGGCTCTTCGGGGTCAGGCCTGATGTCTTCAAAGGCGATATCCGCAGGTACAAAGACAAAATCGCTGTCGTGCCATATTCCCTTGGCTCTGCCGCCTCTCGACGTAGGTCCAAATCAAACCGATGCTATTCTTCTCCATCTAGCAGAGGTTGTGCCCAGAATTGTGACAGCCCCCTTTTCTGTGGAGAATATATGCAGTGGAAAGCAGCAGTCTGATCACTCTGCCTCGTTCCAGATCCAGATCGTGCTCCTTTCTGGCAAAACTCTGCTACAATGGGTAAGCTCTTCGGATCTAGTGCAGGACCTCAAGCAAATCCTGGAATTTAGGCTGGGGATTCCCTTTGCTTCTCAACGTCTCCTCCACGAAGGTAAACAACTTGAGGATCTTTATCCCCTTTCTTTTTATAGCATTAAGAGAAATGCCTCCATCGTTTTTACCCTTCGTTTTAGAGGGGGAGATATTGGATAGTCATCTTCAGTTGCGGCTTTTTCATACAAAGATGTTGTCCATGCTCAGAGGCCCAAGAAAACAGCTCCACCGGCTCAAGCTCCCAAACCTTTTTTGGTGGACAAACTGGAGGAAACCCCCTCCATTTAAAATAATGCATCCTTCACTGGATGAGCAAATCCAAAAGTATGCAGAGCATGCCATTATTTGCAGGTTCAATGGGCTATGGTCATGCACAGCAGATCTCTACCAATGGATTCACTCTAACTGGACCAACAACTGCAAGGTTTTTCTCTGCTCTAAGGGTTTCTTCATTGTAGTATTTGCTTTCAGTGAAGACTACCAAAAAGCATTAAATGAAGGCCCATGGTTTTGGGGCTCAGCAGGTTTATTCCTCACCCCTTGGTTCCCAGATTTTGATCCTTCTACAACAATCATCACCAAGCTCCCCATCTGGCTCAGACTTCCTAATCTCTCGGCACATCTATGGCACTTTGTTGTATTCCAAGGAATCGGCGATACTCTAGGCCGCTTTCTAACCACAGACACCTCTAGAGGGGAAAAAGGTATATACACCTTCGCCCGAATTTGTGCAGAAATAGATATGAGCAAAGGCCTACCTGATCAGATTATTCTCAAAATTGGAGACTTCCATTGGACTCAAACCCTAGATTACGAGAACACAGGCTTTCGTTGTTGAAATTGCCATCATACAAGGCACCTTCAGAGCTCTTGTCCCTCGATGCATGCCCAAAAGAAGAAATCCAATCCTAAGCCGAAATCCAAAAGCTGGAAACCTCATGATCCTCCTCCCATGGATGATGTTGATTCCAGCTCAGATGAAGAGGAAGGCGATGCGGAAGGAATGGAAGCAAAGTCGGCACAGGATTCGCCCTCGATTGGTCCTGAGGAATCTACTGTCCCACCAAACTCACAAAAAAGAACTCATGAGTCCTCTCCCTCAGATTCAGACAAGGAGACCTCTCCGTCAGCCCAGCTCAGTTTGCAAATCATGCCAGCTCAGCAGAGTCATCTTGATTGGGTCAAAGTTGGTAAAAAGAAAGGAAAAAAATGCTGAATAGTTGATTCTACCCACGTTGGGTAGAATCCTCTGTTCCGCTCTTGTTACTATGTTATTCTTGTTACTTCTTGCTTAGCACTGTTCTCTTCTTGTTTTCTCCAAGGGGCCGAGGTGGATAGTCAATCCTTTCTGGCTGCCCGTTTTCTTGCTTCTCTTGGTTGTAACTTCATGTTGTACCATACTTCCTCTTAATAGAATCAGTTTTTACCGAGAAAAAAAAAATACCAGCTGAGGTAAAGCCTACCCCCACTGCTGCTAAACTCACATATGCCAATGCTTTTGACTCTGATTTCTACTTATTGTTGAGAGAAAGACGATGTGCTACTCTGGGTGATATGCAAGAGGCAGCCCTGGAGGTGGAATCCAATATTTTGGCAGCACAAAAGTTAAAGAGTCAAGCTGATAGAAGAAGGCCGAGAGGTGAGGCTTCTTCTTCCCCTGCATCAACTTCAGAGCCTAAATTAGACAAAATGACTAAGATGATTGATTCATTGGCTGCTGAAATTTCTAAGCTAAAAGTGGAGCAGACTTCAGGCAAAACAAGGCAGCAAAACACATTTGCTCCAAGAAATCCAAACCCATTTAGAAAAGCAAATGAGCAGCTACAAATTATGCAAAGGGGTGAAAAATCAAAAGAAGACCATAAAGTAAAAGCTCCCTTTCAGAATGCAGTCATGGAGGGGGAACAATTTGAAGAAGATGAGGATGAAATTCACTGCTTGGAGGATAAAGGCAGCGCTGCATTTTTAACATTGGCCGAATATGAAGAGTCATTGCTGCAAGAGCAAAACAGTCAGAGGTGGGACAGTGGTGTTGTTCTGCAATCTGGTGAGCATCAGCAAAGATATAATCTAAGATCCAATGCAAAGAATGTCAAAGAAAATGTTGCACAAGAAGCAGCTGCTCAAACAATGCCACAGAATAGCAGGCAAAGAAGACCAGCAGCTGATCCTGTCACCCTCAAAGCTCCAGTTCAAGAGGTAAAAACTGTTGATAAAGTATTCTCTGCTTTTAGTTTTGAGTTAGAAATTCAGAAATTGAAAATATCCATGCCTCTGGCTGAGTTGGTGAAGAGTGAATTATTTAGAAAACCCATCTTTGAGGCCCTTGAACTAGAGCCTAAACAAACCTCCATTGACTCTGTCAATTTGCAAGATGACAAGCCTGCTATTGTGCTTAGTCCCATGATTGAACCTGCTGATAATAGTTCTCCATCTTTCTATGTTTCATTAATTATCCATGATAAAATCCTCCACAATTGCCTGCTAGACACAGGGGCCAGCCACAATCTAATGCCTAAAACTGTCATGGAAGAGTTAGGCCTTGATATCACTAGACCTTATCATGATTTGTTCTCTTTTGATTCAAGGAAGGTAAAATGCCTTGGATTAATTAAGGATCTGGCCATTACCTTAACCCAGCTGCCCATGAAAAGTATGATGATGGATATAGTGGTGGATGATGTTCCTCCTAAGTTTGGTATGTTGTTGTCTAGAGGGTGGATTAAGAGACTAGGAGGGACATTGCAGAATGATTTATCTTATGCAACTGTTCCAGTGTTTGGAGGAGAAAGCAGGAGGTTATATAGAGAAGCACAGCTGGCATACATTATTAGTGATGAGAAGAATCCTACAAACCATCCCATATATGCAATGGACACTGATTTTGGAGCTTGCATTCTCCAAATAGAAGAATCTCAGAAGGCTGCATTGCAGGTCAGGAAACCAACAGCTCAGGCTGAGCATGATATAGGTGGTCAGATCTGGGAGATGTTCTTTGATGGAGCATGTACCAAGGAGACTACAGGAGCAGGGGTGGTGCTAGTATCTCCACAACAAGAAACAGTTCAATTGTCTCTAAAGCTGGTTTTTCAGGTGACAAACAACATAGCAGAATATGAAGCACTGTTGTTGGGCCTTCATGAAGCCAAAGATAGAGGAATAAAAAATCTGAAGGTGTTTGGAGACGCTGATCTGATAATTCAGTAAGTAAATAAAACATTCCAAGCAAAGCATCCGAGGCTGAAAGCTTACAGAAATGAGGTATGGAGAGTCAAAGAGTTCTTTGATTTTTTCTGCATTTCATATATTCCGAGAGCCCAAAATCAGCTTGTTTATTCCCTTGTTGTCTCTGCTAGTTTGTTCGTCCCTCCATCGCCTCCCAAACTAGTCTATGAGGTACAAATGAAGTATAGACCCTCTGTGCCTGATAATGTCCACCAGTGGAAGGTTTTTGATGATGATGATGAATTAAATAGGTTCCTTCAAGTCATTGATGATTTCTCTGAAATGCAAATTGACCAAAATAATGATGCTCTGTTAGAAGATCCCAAGTCCCAACTTAGAAATAAGATTGGCAAGAATAGCATAGTCCAGCTTCCTAGTAACCATATTCCTAAGGGTCTAATTCCTCTTGAGAGATTGTTTGACCACAATGATGTGCCTTACAAAGCTGCCCAAAAAGAAGATCAGTCTGAAGTTTGCAAGCATGATATAGGAGGTCCAGGTCAGCCCAAATTCATAAATCTATCCACTAATCTATCTACTGATCAGAGTGCTGAATATTGCAAATTAATGAGGCAATTCGTTGATGTGTTTGCTTGGGAGTACAGCGATCTGAAAACATATGACAGGAATATAATTCAACACAAAATTCCTCTTGAGAAAGACAATATTCCTTTCAAACAGAAGCTGAGACTAATGAATCCTATGCTCCTTCCTATGGTTGAGAAAGAAATTAAAAAGTTGTTGGCTGCTAAGATTATAGTGCCTCTCATATATTCTAAATGGGTGGCCAATCTAGTTGTTGTGAGGAAGAAGAATGGAGAAATTAGAGCGTGCGTTGATTTCAGGAATCTAAATAAATGCTCTAAAAAGGATAATTATCCCCTGCCAAAAATGGAGCATTTGTTGCAGCAAGTCTCAGGTGCCAAAGTAATGTCTTTTATAGATGGATTTTCAGGCTTTAATCAAATCGCTGTGCATCTAGATGATCAAGAAAAGACAGCATTTACCACTCCTTGGGGCACGTTCATGTATGCCAAAATGCCATTTGGGCTAATGAATGCTCGAGCCACCTTTCAGCGTGCTATGGATATTGCTTTTGTGGGAGAAAAGGATAAATTCGTGCTGATATATCTTGATGACATAAATGTCTATTCTGGCAGCCATCATGATCATATACAGCATTTAAAAAGGGTGTTTTTAAAATGCAGGAAATTTTGAATTTCACTCAATCCTAAAAAGTCCCAATTTGCTTTGGAAGAAGGGAAACTGTTGGGGCATGTAGTGTCTATTGCAGGTGTTCAGATTGACCCAGAAAGAGTCAAAGCAATTCAGGCCTTGACTCTTCCAAGATCAAAGAAAGATATACAATCTTTTCTTGGCAAAATTAACTTTGTGAGGTTCATTCCTAATTTTGCTGAGCTGGTTAAGCACATAACCTCCATGTTAAAAAAGGGAGCAGAGGTGAAGTGGAATGATGCAGCTAGAAGATCTTTTGAGTCCATTAAGATGGCTATTGTAGAAGCTCCTACCTTAATAAGCCCTGATTATAGCAAGGAGTTTCATATATTCTCATTTGCCTCCAAGGATACCATTGCAGCTGTCCTGTTGCAGCAAGACGAAGCAGATCAAGAGCATCCAGTGGCCTTTTTCAGTAAGAATTTGAGGGATGCTGAACTAAGGTATGATATTATTGAAAAGTAGCCTTATGCTCTTATCAAATCTTTGAAAGACTTCAGAGTATACATCTCGCATTCCAAAATAGTTGCATATGTTCTCTCTGCTGCAATAAAGGATGTCTTAATGCAGCCTGATGTTGATGGAAAAAGAGCGAAATGGATTGCAAAAATGATAGAATTCAACATAGAGTTGAAGCCCACCAAGCTGGTAAGAGGTCAGGGGCTTGCTAAGCTGTTGGATGAAGAAAATTGCAGGTCTTTGGACATTGATTTCTTGTTCAATGTAGCTGAAAATGGTCAGATAGAAGAGCATGAAACAATTGAAACACAGAGAGGACAGTCAGTGGCCGAGAACCTAGCTTCATGTAGCTGGTATGCTGCAATAATTAATTTCCTGCTAAAGCTAGAAGTTCCTTCAGAAATTTCTCAAAGTCAAGCAAGAACGTTAAAGCTCAAGGCAACGAAATATTGCATCAATGGTAGCTTGCTTTATTGGAGGGATCCATCTGGAGTGCTTTTAAGATGCCTGGATAAACAACAGTCAATAGAAGTTATGCAGCAGTTCCATGACAGCATGTGTGGAGGACATCATTATTGGAGAACTACAGCCCAAAAGATTCTCAGAGCCGAGTACTATTGGCCCTCTTTATTTTCTGATGTATTTGCTTTTGTTAAATCTTGTGATAGGTGCCAAAGATTTGAAGGTAAGTAGCAGTTGAAATCCCTGCCCCTAAAGCCAATAATTGCAAAATGACCTTTTCAACAGTGGGGCTTGGATTTCATTGGTGAAATCAACCCACATTCCAGTGGCCAGCACAAGTGGATATTAGTTGCCACTAATTATTTTACAAAATGGATTGAAGCAATCCCAACAAGGAAGGCTGATCATAATGTGGTAATGAAATTTTTATCAGAAAACATTTTCAGCAGATTCGGTTGCCCACATAAGCTTATAACAGATAATGCAGCAGCCTTTAAGGCAAAAGAGTTGGTGGAAATGTGTGATTCAATGGGCATTAAACTTGTCCATTCCACCTCCTATTACCCCCAAGGGAATGGTCTAGCAGAATCCTCTAATAAAAGTCTGATCAGGATTATTAAGAAGCTGTTAGAGGATAATAAGAAGAATTGGGATGCCAAGCTGAAGTATGCACTTTGGGTGGACAGAGTGACCATTAAGAGATCTACAGGCTGCTCTCCCTTCAAGCTGGTATATGGTACTGATGTTGTTTTTCCCATTCAACTTACCCTCCCTGTGGCAAATTTGCTCCAAACGGCGCAGAATGAAGAAGATGATATGGCCAACAGAATCACCGATTTAACATAATTATATCAGACCAGAGAGCAGCTGATTGAAAAAGCTACAGCGCATCAACAAAAGGTCAAGGAAGCCTTTGACAAGAAGACAAAAAGAAACAATTTCCAGGTTGGGGATTTGGTCATGAAATGGGATGCTTTTAAAGAAAAGAAAGGCAATCATGGGAAATTTGATGCTCTCTGGACAGGCCCTTTCATCATTTCACAGATTCAAGGAAACAACACCTTCATACTGAAAAGTATGGGAGGGGAACGAGTCTTTGATGGCCCAGTTAATGGCCGGTTTTTGAAAAACTATGTGATTTAAGGTCTTTTGGCCTTAAAAGCTGTAAATAGTGTGCTTTTATCCGTTTTTAGTATAGCTATAGTAGACTCCATGCCCAATGGAACACTAGGAATTTTGGCTAATCTGTTTGCTGCTGGAAAGGCATTGATCTGCAGGTTCTTGAGACCTCACAGGGAGGATCTCATCCCCAGAAGGAGCCAGTGTTAGCTTTGCTATGCAAATGGATTCAAAATAGATTCAAAAAAGCTCTCAAAGGCTGCAAATATGCTTATAATCATGCCCAAAATCCATGTTTGTTGTTGAAATCCTCAAATTGTGCATAAAGGCCTTCCACCGATGGAAAAAATTGCAAGAGGGAAACCCTTTGGAGGGCATAATTACACTATCGGGAGGAGAAAATACACAAAGAACCATATAAAATTCAAAAGTGCAAGCTTATGAATCCACATCAATCTCAGCCGTCAGATCTGGCCGATCAACGGTCCAGATCGCGTCGGCATATCGCAGATCGGGGGATGGCAGTGGCAGCGGCAACGATGTGGTATCGTCGATGTCGCATCGGCGTATCACTATCGGCGTTTCAATGGAGCATGGCCTTTGCATATATGAGTGATCGTCGATGGTCCGGACCTGACGGCAGTATTAACCCCTTTTGATAAATACGCGGGTCCGCAACAATATCGCTATCAGCAATGGAAGGGGGCGGGGCTTTAATCATATGCATGCCTCCGACTCGATGGGCCGGACCCGATATGTTTCCATAGCAGAATGGCATAATATTTGAGGTCCGCCAAAGCTATTTTTATTGATTTTGGGGCATTTTTACATGTATTTTCAAATACAAAGAAACAGAGGATTGGCTGGTTAAGATATGCATTGCGACCCGAAAGGGTAGACCTGATAGAAAAGGTATATGTGTGTGGGCCTTTGATATTTAAAAATGGGAAGGAGGGCGGTATTTCTCAGTGGCATGAAGATGATTAAAGCAACCATGCAGCAGTACAGCACAGTAGGCAGCTGCCTTCAATTAACAGTATGGTCGAGGAGGAAGTAGGACACCACAGATCCAATCAAAGCATTCAATGGTTGTGGGTTTCACCCATATTTTACTCCACTTGCCCAAGGAGGACCGCAGAGAGCCAGAGAGGGTCAAATCTATTTAAAACTCAGACAGATTTGCATCAGCAGCCCATTTCTGAATGTAAATGTGGTTGGTGGCCATTTGCGGGCTCCTCCATGCATTGTTTGACAGAGATATTTTTTATTGTAACACTACATATACTCATAACTCAAATGTAATCGGATTTGATGAGTGTTTTGATGAATGAGAGCTTCGTTGTTGCCTTTAACTTCTGGAGACTGTAAATACTATGAGACCTGCAGCTTCTGGTCTTGATTTTCAACTAATACAAGCTTCTTTTACCGTCACCTGCTCACTTTCCACTTCTCTTTCTTGCTCTAGGCTGTGTCTGCTTGCATTTATTTGATGTGCTGTGAATGTTTGATATCAGAGGGGCTGTCATCCCACCTTTGTATTATAATTTAATAGTTCATTAGAATTGCTTGCAGATTGCTGTTGTTTTAATATCAGGGAGCTGTCATCTTGTCTATATATTAAACAATAGTTTTGCAGATCTTATAACTGGTTGCAGTTGGACATCACAGCGTCCTGTGCATCTGCTGGTGTAATTAGTCTTCTCCATCATCACCTTTACCTTAAACTGTGAGTAGTTGGTAGTTGAAAGCCTTGTAGTTTGGGGTCTTCACCCATGTCTGGGCTAAATCATAGTAGGAGTGGTTATCTGGCTTAAATGTGCAACATTTCTTCATTTATCCATCATCTTATCCAACCATAATAGTTGAATTTTTAATGTTCCTGAGCATCACTGAGTTACAACCTAGGTGAGTTTCTTGGGGTGATAACAGTTGTCACTAAGGGGGGATAGGTTTTAATGCCTCCTTCCTTCTCCTATTGTGTCATCTTTTTACATCCTTCAATCCTATCCCAAGTTATTCTTAAGGGGGGTGTTAAGATATTCTGACACATAGGAAATAATTAAGTATAACTTGGTCTAGTGTATAGTTAAGTAAAGTGTGTTTCTTTAGTATGTACTTTTTGTAACTTACAATTTGACGGTCACAATATGTTCTAAACATGAAGTGATTTAATGGTTCATTCTCTCCTTGGTATTCCTGACACTTGATATGTGGCTAACACCCAATTGGTCCATGCTCTCTATTTAAAGAGCATGGAGGGTCATTTGTATGGGATCTGTTCATGAGAGAAGCTTATGTAAATTTTTCTTTCTTTTACATTAATAAATTGCCTGAAGTGATCGCGTTAGCTCAGACCGTAGAATATTTCGCTCTTTGAGGGTTTTAACCACATCAAGAATATTAGTCTACTGATCGGTGATTTGTTTGTGAGGGATGTCCTTTGGTGTTCTATCTAAGGAACTTACCCTATAAATTCCTACATTACTGACTCTTGGCATGCAATTGTCTTTGTCTCTGACATCTTCTCTTATATTTTGTTTAATATGAATTTTTCTTTTTGCAATGAGTTGGAATCTTACGTGGCTTTGTCGGTATTTTTTGGTAGCATGCATTTAGGAAAATGTAAGATTACTTCTACTTCTTATGGCAGAAAAATTGCTAAAATTACTTCTACTTCTTATGGCAGAAAAATTTCTAAAAACAATTGGTTAAGTAAATTCGTTGAATAACTACTCCCAGGCCTTGAGAGATTCTTACAGTGCTTGTCATAAGAATCGAATAGCTGGTGCATTAAAGTCATAGAAACCAAGAAAACACTTCAATACTTTTTTTTCTTATAGAAGAATTACATTTTCATGACTTATACAACTTATTGACACATCTTTATGTGCTCTACTAGCCAATACCATGACTTTCAATCTACAAATATTCCTTGTCCAACTCGCACCTAGCTTACTGGCTTAGGAGATAGGGAGAATGTAAAGAAATATAAATGGAGGTATGTGCTTGCTTCTGGTTATACATCGTCAGCATATCCAGGATCTGCCAAAATTATAGATCTCTACTCCACAGATGGAGATATTCTCCTAGATCACAACAATCCTTGTTGATATCGAACCATTGATGCCTTTGATATATCACTCAATCTATGTGCAGCTTGCAGCACTCTAAAGCATCATCAATGTCAACAAAATCTTAACCACATGACCATTCATGGTCGCTTCGACAAACAAAACCTCATTCCCATGGTCCACAACAACGCCCTCAATCTTGAAATCATGTAATATCTAGCAACTCAGATGTTCACAAAAGTGTAATACTTGGCTCTGAAGATAAACACAGGGTAACCAATCAAATTTTACATTAAATTCAAGTGGAAACTCAATCTAGCATGGTCAGGGTATTGTTGGGTCAGCTGATGTGGGTAGAGGCTCTTTGCATGGCCTCATTATTTCTACGTGTTCAAGCCAGGGCATAACAGGAAGTGAGCTATTTGCTTTTGGAGCTGATGGGTGGAGCTCTGCACTTGGGATTCACGTTGTAAGCTCTAGTGTGTTTCCTGAATCATGTTGGGGGTTGATACCATGAAATTAAGGTCAATATTATGTCATTATAGATTAATGGCCTCCAATACAAGTAAATTTAAATATGGTTATAAAATAGAGTTCAAATTTCTCTCATATGTGTGTGTGTGTGCGCGCACAGACAACCTTTTTTACTTCATAACAAAAAGTATTGTCTTTTAGGAAGGTCATTATTTTGAAATTTCTAATGGTGTTTTTCTTGTTACACTTAAAAATAAATAAGACAATACATAATACTTGGACACAAAGACCATAATTTCATGACATGCTCCTTACCATCTCATTATCAAGTAATAAGAGGTATGCGTCCATAACCAACCCTCTATTACTGAAACCATAGACCTTGCAAACATATTGACAAGTAAACATCGCCTCTTTAAGTAGGAATTCAAGATGAAGAAGAAAAATAGGCCATTGGTTTACTACTTTTTCTAATTTTCCCTCACTTTGAATCCAACAACCCTGATCCGAACTTAAACAAGAACACATTTGCATTGTCAATATAACCATAAATACAGAGATGCAACATTAATAACATTTCATTTCATTAATATCAAATACTGAAATATGCTTACAAACAGAATGGAAATAAAACTAGCTCGAGTGATGTTAGCTTATCTCTGAGAAGAGATGTAGCGACTACATGCCTCTGAACTGTGTTACAAGGAGGTTCAAAGGCCTATTTATTATTGAGAAAAAATGGAAAACCCTAAACATCCAAAAACCTAACCCTAGGAGATGAAGCGCCAAAACTGTGGGCCCCGTTTAGTTAAATTGGTACATCAACTTCCCAGGGTCATAACTTTGGCATACGATCTTTGTTTGGCTATCATAATGCTTTGTTTCGAAGAACTCAAATAAGAGGCTGAAAGCAAGCAAGTAGAGTGCTTTGGGACTTTTTCAGTTTCTTTATTTTACCTAAAAACGCCTTTTAGTTCCTCAAAATGGCTCCAAAAGTTTAGGACCCGAAAAAATGCCAAAAATAGTAAGTTATGCTACAATTAAGGAAACTAAAAAGAAACAACAATGGGGGTCAAAGTGGAAGAGGTGGGTGGCCACCAATATCCACCTGGATCAAATTTTTTATGAAACTCATCATCAAATCCAATGAAATTGCGGATTATGACTACATAGATGGATCCAGTGGTCTCAAAAAACCTCACCGCACCTAGATTATGAAATATATGAATCTAATATGTGCAATTACTTATCAAACAAAATGAATTGTTGCCAAATTTTTTACCAAATTTCCATAAAAAAGCCATCGATTTGACCTTATGTTGTTTCAACAAATATAAAAGGGGGGGAATTTTGGCGCATTATCCCACACTTTATTTCAAATTATGAATATAGGGTTCCCACTAACCCATGAAGTCATGCACAAACCATGTCAGGAATTTTTCTCGGATGGAAAAGAGCAAAATTTTTGTCATGTAATCCTCCTTCATTCAATCTGATTAGTATAATGGTCCCCATATACTATGAAGGCACAAACCATGCATGGTCTCTAAAGGCCTTGACTTGTGCATAATTTTCATTAGTGGACCTCCTCAACACATGTCTTTCCTCCTATGCTTTATTAAGGTATTCATTATAACACTCCACTCCCCTCTGTGTCTACCCATATTGAAATTTGATAATGGTATAAACAATTTTTTTAATGTTATTTTGATGTAATGTAATTCTTTTTGATGTGTAGAAATTGACCTAACAGAGATATATTTGTATGAATAAAGTGTCACTAAAAGTTTAAACATTCAGTTGCTAAAGAGACCTTTATTTGAAGGGTAGAGTATAACATCAATAGGGAAGTGGGCTATTTGCTTTTGGAGCTGATGGGAGGAGCTTTGCACTTGTGATACACGTTGTAAGCTCTAGTGTGTTTCCTAAATCATGTTGGGGGTTGATACCATGAAATTAAGGTCAATATTATGTCATTATAGATTAATGGCCTCCAATACAAGTAAATTTAAATATGGTTATAAAATAGAGTTCAAATTTCTCTCATATGTGTGTGTGTGTGCGCGCACAAACAACCTTTTTTACTTCATAACAAAAAGTACTGTCTTTTAAGGTGGTCATTATTTTGAAATTTCTAATGGTGTTTTTCTTGTTACACTTAAAAATAAATAAGACAATACATAATACTTGGACACAAAGACCATAATTTCATGACACATTCCTTACCATCTCATTATCAAGTAATCAGAGGTATGCATCCATAACCAACCCTCTATTACTGAAACCACAGACCTTGCAAACATCTTGACAAGTAAACATCGCCTCTTTAAGTAGGAATTCAAGATGAAGAAGAATAATAGGCCATTGGTTTACTACTTTTTCTGATTTTCCCTCACTTTGAATCCAACAATCCTGATCTGAACTTAAACAAGAACGCAAAAAAATATCAATATAACCATAAATATAGAGATGCAACATTAATAACACTTCATTTCATTAATATCAAATATTGAAATATGCTTACAAACAGAATGGAAATAAAACTAGTTCGAGCGATGTTAGCTTATCTCTGAGAAGAGATGTGGCGGCTACATGCCTCTAAACCGTGTTACAAAGGAGGCTCAAAGGCCTATTTATTATTAAGAAAAAATGGAAAACCCTAAACATCCAAAAACCTAACCCTAGGAGATGAAGCGCCAAAATTATGGGCCCTGTTTGGTTAAATTGGTACATCAACTTCCCGGGGTCGTAACTTTGGCATACGATCTTTGTTTGGCTATCATAATGCCTTGTTTCGAAGATCTCAAAGAAGAGGCTGAAAACAAGCAAGTAGGGTAGTTTGGGACTTTTTCAATTTCTTTATTTTACCTAAAAACACCTTTTAGTTCCTCAAAATGGCTCTAGAAGTTTAGGACCCGAAAAAAAAATGCCAAAAATAGTAAGTTGTGCTACAATTAAGGAAACTAAAAAGAAACAACAATGGGGTCAAAGTGGAAGAGATGGGTGGCCACCAATATCCACCTAGATCAAATTTTTCATGAAACTCATCATCAAATCCAATGAAATTGCGGATTGTGACTGCATAGATGGATTCAATGGTCTCAAAAAACCTCACTGCACCTAGATTATGCAATTTATGAATCTAATATGTGCAATTACTTATCAAACAAAATGAATTGTTGCCAGGTTTTTTACCAAATTTCCATAAAAAAAGCCTTGATTTGACCTTATGTTGTTTCAACAAATATAAAAGGGGGGAAATTTTGGCGCATTATCCCACACTTTATTTAAAATTATGAGTATAGGGTTCCCACTAACCCATGAAGTCCTGCACAAACCATGTCAGGAATTTTGCTCGGATGGAAAAGAGCAAAAATTTTGTCATGTTATCCTCCTTCATTCAAACTGATTAGTATAATGGTCCCAATATACTCTAAAGGCACAAACCATGCATGGTCTCTAATGGCCTTGACTTGTGCATAATTTTCAGTATTGGACCTCCTCAGCACATGTCTTTCCTCCTATGCTTTATTAAGGTATTCATTATAACACTCCACTCCCCTCTGTGTCTACCCATATTGAAATTTGATAATGGTATAAACAATTTTTTTAATGTTATTTTGATGTAATCTAATTCTTTTTGATGTGTAGAAATTGACCTAACAAAGATATATTTGTATGAATAAAGTGTCAATAAAAGTTTAAACATTCAGTTGCTAAAGAGACCTTTATTTGAAGGGTAGAGTATAACATCAAGTGTCATAGTAACTTCATATGGGAAGGTGACATTGCTAGTATCACTAGTACAACCACATTTTAAAATATTAATGTGGTTGATATAGCTGAAGGCTTCTTAAAAAAAAAATATTCGAACAAGAAGAATGCCCTACCAATTCACAAATTTACCTGATTAACCATGTATAAAAAGATTATGGGTCAACTTTAACTTGAAAAAAAAATACACATCTTATTGTAAAATAGACAATTTTGCTAAATATAACTTGCTTATATATTAATTTCCCCATCTAATTAGAATATGAACTTGTTAGAATTGAAATAATCTCGAATCCCTAGGAAATTGGTGGGTTGGGAACCACCCAATACGAATCTAATTTAACTTGAGAAAAAAAAAAGGAATTACACATCTTATTGTAAAATGGACCATTTTGCTAAATAAAATTTAGTTATATATTAATTTCCCCATCTAATGAACATATTAAAATTGAAATAATATCAAACCCCTAGGAAATTGGTGGGCAAGGAGCCACGAAGCACAAATATAATTTTTTAAATTTATTAAAAGTCAATGCAACCTAACAAACTCTGCAACACACTATAGTCGTTGATAAACATTAAGACTAAGTTTATGCTCAACATATTCCCTTGAGAATCAATCTAGTCAGTCAACTGAAAAAACAAAAATAAGGTCAACGATCCTCATCCACCTTAAATTGAAATAAGAAGCCTTCAGCAAATATTTCAAAAATTTCTGCATAAAATAAATATTTTCTGCTTAGAATCTAAATATTTTCTACTTACAAAAACTGCTTGTTGTCATATAGTATCTTCATTTTGCAATTCATCATTAGAAAAAAAAAAGGGCCATGAAACTCGGGAGGAGAAAAAAAACACTACATTTTGGTTTGGGTACTTTGTTCCACTGGAATGTTGATTGAAAAGTAACTAAGAAAAGTCAACTTTGCCATTTTTTATTATTTAAAAAAACAATAATAGCAATAAAGATAATATCATTAATTACCTTAAAATATTGTTTCTAGAATTATCTCTACCCCTTCCTTCTCCTATGTTGTTATTTCCCTAACTCCAGAACGCTGGATGGAGCAAGTTGGTAAAACCTTACGGCTTGTACATATCTTTCTTCCATTTGATTTATTGAATATGAAGAAGCAAAAGCACAATCAACCAACTATAGTAGAAGAGCTTAATAACATTATTAAGCGAGGAAACCAACTTCCTAATAGCATCATTAAGAGAAGAAACTAACTTCCCATATAGGTTAGGGCTGGTTTCGGCAAAACCCTAGGGTGGTTAGGGAAAATCAGTTTAAAAAAAATAAATAAAAAAATATGTCCAATAAATGATTATAAAATTAGGTCAATATAATTAAAGAGTAATATTGTTGGAATTCAAATTGGGAGCATTGTAGCTTCTCCTAGATCTAGTAACAGTAAGTAAAGATATGATCTAACGAGAAATGAATTGAGTAAGATAGTGAAACCACAAATAGGTAGAACATGTGTTATCTAAAATCAATTATTTTAAAGTTATAAACACTTTTAAAATAAAGATAAAATTGAAATTTTAAATATAGAAATTTTCAATCAAACATTTTTATGTTCACACATATTATTTCAATCAAATTACTAAATACATACAATTCATGTATACAAATAAATGCAGTTGTCTATAATGCGACTTTTTGAAAGCTTTTCCGGCAGGTTTTTCCAGTCGAAATCCGACAGGAATTTATTGGAATCGCAAGTTTGATAGCTAGTTTCTGCACAATGAAAGCGTCCCAGGGGTTTTTCAGGGTGCTGAATCCAAATATGCAGTTAAAAAACCATTTTAACTGCAACAAATCAAGATTTAAGCTCAATTTCTTCCGCCGGATTCCGTCACCAGAATCTCCAAAAAGTCACATTATAGACAACTCCCAAATAAATAAACAGTGACATACCACCACATAGCTCTTGTTAAATATAATTTAATATATCGTATTTTAATATAATATCCTAAATGAATTTATTATCCACCAGGGTGCCTCCGTGAAATGAGAATATCAATAACATGTCACTCTTGCAACGCCACACTAGATTGTTGGGCATTATGCATATTAAACTCAAACATGCAAATAATATGTTGACATTACTATCCGAATTTGTGGCGAAATGTTAAAGAATTTAAGAGATTAGTTGTGGTCGCTATCGACCTCCAATCTGTTGCGGTATTCTTGAGTGGTAGAACTATGCCAAAATGCTGCTCCTTTCGCTTTGTATAAAGGATTTCTATACATGTTTTAAACATTTGAAATATGTGTTGATATTTCACGGTTTAATATTTCATGCTATGCGTGTTTTGATACAAGCATCCTTTCTTTTTTCTTAGCTCGTATGTGTAAATTTCTCAGGGTATTGTGACATATATATGATTTCTATAAATCTATTAATCAATACATTTTATATATTATATATAATGTGCATTGATATATTTATATGTTATATTATTATTATACCTTTAGAGATATGTTATAATAATGTGCATTGATATATATGTATTATGATATATTTATATTATACTTATCGCAGAGATGGTATATGGTATGAGTGATATGATGGACATTAATGTGGGAGGGTAGTCGTGGTAAGTGTGCGATATGTGTGATAGAGATGATGTGATGCGAGAGAGAGAAAGTTGGGCGGCGAGGCATGTCGAGCATTAATTAACGATGTGGTGGAGGTTATCGTTAGTTTGTTGCATACAATTTGGTTGTGGAGTGTTGAGGTCCCATAAGATGTGGTTCAGTGGTCGAGCTCCTCTCCTGCGACAAGTGCGGATGGAAGGCTCTGGTTGTAGAAGGATCTTGGTGCAGGCTTCATGACAACAGTGCTAGGGTATGTTAGGTCTCTTCCCTTTAATAGAAAAAAGAAAAAGAAAATAAAGGTCTTACTAAACACACTGAAAATATGATTATTGCTCGTAGGATTCATGTTATCTCTTGTGAATGGATGACTGTGAGGCTCGACGTGGTTCGTTTGCTAGAACGAAATATGGTTGATTCTGTTGTTTCTAAACCAGTTTCGGTTTTGTATGGCATTTTACTGCTTCGCATGGGAATGTATGGTGTAGGAGGGACTTCCTGTTTTTACGGGTAGGGTATCCGTCATGGTCAGCATGTCTGGTTCTATATTTGGTCGAATCAATTTACATTCATGACCTATAGATGTCGTTTTTGGTTCACTATCTCTCTGAATTTCGATATGGGTCTTGATTTGAGGAGCAGGCTCGTATTTCCTTCCTCGAAAGGAAACTAACCCATCATGGGTGGTCTTGTTTTAACATGGTGCTCTGGTGGAGTCCTCAAAGGACTAATTTTAGATGCTTTCTTTCGTTGTTGTCGTTAACTTTTGATGTTGTATATGTCGTTAAGTAGTACTGGTGTTAATATGTTAAGAGTGAACTGAGTTTTAGACATTCATGCCTATAATGCTAAGTTGACAGACTTAAGAACTTCAGATTTCCGATGGCCAACAAACCTAATTTCTCGATGGGCAGGTTGAGACCACAGAATGTTTATTAGGGTTGTAACCTGGTTTTTTATGAATGAATGAAATAAAGGTCCTACTAAACTTACAATTTTTTTTATTATAAACAATTATATATATTAATAGAAATAAAAAAAACACATGCATATATATTAAAGTGTATATATGTTAATATAAACAATATTAGTTAATCATATTTCTTAATCTTTGTCTTTGTTATTTTTTTGTTTAATTAAGCTATATTTAAGCTAAGCGACAGATACTAGCTACTATGTAGCCCTTGTTATACCTGCCGCAGACATGGTATTATGCATTCAATTTTGCTTTGACTTGCGTATTAGTTTGTCTTTGACAAAAAATTTATGTCCCTTATCCATAGTTTAACATTAAGAATTCATTTTTTGTTATTTTTTATTATTATTTAAATTTATTTATTTGTAAAGTGATTAATTGAGGTCTTATTATGGGTTCTTTAGTAACTTTCTTTTATATTAGTTAATCATATTTCTTAACTTTTAATGATGACATTCAACAATACAATATTTATTAGTTGTTTTATTTTTGTATTTATTGTTTTATTTTTTAATCTAATTAAGCTATATTTAAGCTAAGTGGCAGTACAAGCTATTATTTAGCTCTTGTTTAATTTATAAAATCTTTTATTGACAATAACATCATACCTAAAAAAAGGAAAGAGAAATATTTGCAATATTTTATTACTTATTTTCATATATATATATAAGAGTGGGAAAGAGACTTCTTATTATACCTTCCTCGTTTTTATGTAGTTTATCCATAGTTTAACATTAGGAATTCTATTTTTGTTATTTTTATTATTATTTAAATTTATTTATTTGTAAAGTGATTGGTTGAGATCGTATTATGAGTTGTTGATTAACTTCCATTTATATTAGTTACTAATTTTTTGTGTTTTTTTTTCAATTTTTTTTTAATAAATTATAGTTTTTTTGTTTGTATTTTTAATTTAAGATATATATAGAGAGAGAGAGTAAACACACACACATTTAAACATATATATTAAAGTGTAGATATGTTAATATAAACAATATTATTAATTACATTTCATAATTTTTGTTGATGACTTTCAACAATACAATATTTTATTAGTTGTTATACCCCACGCATGGTATAACTGTATAACGCATTCAATTTTGCTTTTGACTGGGTATTAGTTTGTCTTTGACCAACAAATTATGACGTTTATGCATAGTTTAACATTAGGAATTCAATTTTTGTTATTTTTTATTATTATTTAAATTTATTTATTTGTAAGGTGGTTGGTTGAGGTCTTATTATGGGTTTTTTTAGTAAGTTCCATTTCTATTAGTTACTAATTTTTTGTTTTTAGCTTTATTTAACTTTTTTCTTTTTCTTTTTTCTATTATTTCTATTTTCCTGAATTATAATTTTTTCACATTATTTTCATTTTCAAATGACTTATTATTATATTAAAATACATTTTAATGAATTTAATTATAAACAATTATATATATATATATATATATATATAATACACATGCACATAGATATATGTGTATTAATATAAACAATATTAGTTAATAATATTCTTTAATTTTTTGTGATGACATTCAATGATACAATATTTTGTTAGTTGTTTTATTTTTGTGATGAATTTTTAGTCTTTCTTATTATTTTGTTTAATTAAGTTATATTTAAGCTAAGAAGGTACTAGCTACTATGTAGCCCTTCTTGTTATTTGCATCTTTATTTAATTATATTTTGAAAGATAGTTGCATGGGCCTTGTAAATTTGGGAAGTTACGTTAATATGTTAACTTATTTTTTTATGAATTTGCAGGGTTAAATTAGCGTTGAAAATGAGTTCATGGGGATTTGTTTGTAAAGATTGCTAATTTTTTATTTCCTTACAAATTATTCTTGCATTGTCTTGCATCAAGTTGAGAAGACTACTTCCTCCACTTTATTTAATCTTTATAATGAGCTCATCATATAGTTGATCTTAGGTATGTGAATAAGGTCACATGGGTAGTTATCTATCAAGGTTGCTTTATTTGCATTTTTGCTAGAAACATTTGTAGATCTTCAAATTACTCCGGGATTTGCAAGTGAGTCTTCATCCTAAAATCAAACCTAATTCTTCCCCTTCCTATTAGAAACACTTTAGCTCTTGGCCAAGGACGAGGTTATATTGCTCTTTGTCAATATAGGTTAGTGTTATTTTGCATCATAAGATTAGTTGCATTTGATTCTTTTATTCTTTAAGACTCCTTGTGTAGGAGCAAGCCTCATAGTGGATAGACTGAGCCCCAGTTTCAGACACACTTAAAGGGTCATATTTCCTTCAGTTTGTCAATCACAACCATCATCACTCATAACCAAACCGAAGACCATCATTGTATATATTGTACATATTAGATAACTTAGGCTAAAATAACTTTAGGCTAATCTTAGGACATGGGTGACTGGAAACCCATTGAACCAGTCGGGATTGAAATCATAATGGAAAGGAGTCTAATCGGGCAATTCCTATCATGTTAATCCAAGACATTTCCAGGCATCAACACGATTCCACACCTCTGTGTTAACAATGCTTCTGATTAGTCCTCTGCTCTTTATCTCTCCTGAAAGCTTCGATGGTCCCACTCTTGCCACATTAACCCGAAGCTACATCATCTCGGGCATCGCCTCGAACGCTCCTTTTGATTTCCTCCAGGGAGAGACTCCCTGGATGAGTTGTCCCATGGGGACCTCCCGCTCTAAACCTCCACCAATGACTACCCTTCCACTGCTAACTTCTTCTCGGCTTTCATCATCCTCGGCATTCTCCTTTGTGCATGACTTTCTGTGGCTTCCAAGAAGCAACCCTCTGGGCTTGCGTCATCTTGGATTCCTTGAGACTATCGATCTTCTCATGCTCAATCTCAACCAACCATGATACGAGATTCACACTTGGTTACATGATGCAATCATATGGCCTAGTGAATTGGCCTTCAAGCCAACCTTCACGCAACCCAAAAAATTTCGTCGTGATCACAATTGAGTTTAAAGAGGATAAGGATAAGGTTTTTCCACTTAAGCCTTTTGCGAAGGTTTACAACCATGGCTTTGCCACAGTGGTTCTGAAAATGTTTAGACTCATGCCAGAACTCAAACATCATTATTAAAGCTATGTGAATCACACACTGGTGCTATCCCTCCTGAGCTACAACCATATTACCTCCTTCGGGTTCTCGATGGATGAAACACAAGACACAGAATAGGGACTTGTCCATCCAATCTAAGGACTTAACCATTCAGACTCTCAAAGGTCTATGGTCTCCCTTGATGATCAATCAATACACTAGAACCCATACGCCTAACTAGAAGCATACATATGAGTTCGTGTCTTAGGAACAAATTCCCATCTAGAAGCATACATATGAGTTCGTGTCTTAGGAACAAATTCCCATCATACTTATGGCTTAAAGGCAATGTCATCCACAACATAGAAATACGAGGTTAAATTTTGGCTTAAGCTCTTGATAACATGGGAATGTAGACCAAGAACTAGAGTATACACTACTAAAGGCTTGGAGAAGGCTACCATATAAAATAAACAAGTCAATAAGGACTAGAGAGGAATAAATCCTTAGTAATACCACACAACCACATGACAATGTTAGTAAGAAATTGCAGTCAACATAATTACATCACTACAATAAGGAAGGATCTCCATACTAATTGATACTGAAACATAACCAACATCAACACATGTTGTTTCAGTTCCTTTAAAGCAGAGACGCACCAATATTAGTCAATCCTGTAGATAATAATATCACAATCATGTCTCATCTATATTAACACCATTTTAGACCAAAAATGTAAAACATGTGAATAAAGAGCATAAGAATCACTTATCTTAAATAGTATGGCAGTGTTCCCACTAAGAGTGGGACTTCAACTCTCCACCCAACCGTAGACAAGCTACAACCATTATTACTTGTAGTCATCATCCTCGAGCCAAATTTCAAAGATTGAGATGGAGTGCTTTCAGAGGGATGCCTTCAATGAATGCATAGCTAAACCAAAATACCACCAGGCCACATTGCCTCCATCCCCAAGGAAAGCCACTACTCTCTTTGTAATTCTTATACCCAACATTTTTTTTAAGAGGGTCCTTTAGTTGGATTTAACTCTCTCTAGCGCTCAACAACACAGCTCGAGATGCTTTTTCCTTGCCTCTTCTACCACAGTTCTAAATGCCACTTTCTCTGCCACTTCTACAACTTCTATGTGCTAGGAGATTCACTCCTCTGAGTATACATATGTGTGTTTTTTATCCCTCTCCAGAAAGCATGTATCCATGGACGAATAATCTCTCGTTCCTCTCTCCCCCTTTGTTATTCCATGACTACCTGCCCTTCTTTTCCATGATGTCATATTAATTCCCTCCTCGTGGACAACACAACCCTTACTACCTTAATATCTTGTCCCATTCTTGCTTGTTATGGGAGTCAAAGGACAACTGCCCATATCCTATTGTTTCAGTTAATTTATGGCACAATCAACCCACTCAACCAACCAAGATTGTTATTTAAAACAAAAATTCCCTCGAGCAATAGAATCGGTGTCCCTTTCTCATCTTTTTAAAATAATTACAGTTATTTACAAGAGAAATATTAACCAAGGGATATCACAATCCCCTCCCCCTTGAGGGTAACACCGTCCTTGGTGTTCAATAGCCATATACAACAAGACATACTTGAAAATAATGATATTATTTCATGGAGCTTTATATGTTTAGCTCTTTACAACATTTACAATATTTTACGCACTTGTTTCAATCATTAGATAAAAGTATGGTAGGCATCGAGTTATAATTCAACCATTTTTTTCAATGGTCCTCTTTGCATTCTTTAGACGCTCTAGGCATGTCTAGACCAACTTGGGTTGTTCTTTTCCAATGTTGTTATGTTAAGCCCTTTGTTCCCTCCGTGAACATTTTGTGGCTCATTGTTTCTGGGCACACCCCCAATGTGCTTTTGACTCTAATAAGCTATGTTCATGAGCAAGAAACCCAACTTATTTTATGGCCTTCCCTCTCTGCTTCTCAGTCCCTCAGGCCATCCTATTACTCCCTCTTCATACATTCACTCACCTTTCAAGTTTAGGCATCCCCTTCTCTGTTTTTGAGTCCTTCGGTCAATCCATCCCTTGGAAAGACTTCCTCACATCAAAAGGATCTCTAATCCAAGGCATATCCCTACCTCCAAAACTATCATACAGGTCATAGCATGCTTCATGGTGGTCAATAGGCACCAATGAGTACTAATGTCCTACAATGGCTATTTCCTAAAATCTTTGACTTTAACATATTGTTGTCATTCCACCTCGTGGACAATTTCATTCATTTGAATGGGCGACCCCATATCCTTTCCTACACCACTGCACACAGGTTTCATGAGACTCATCATGACGGAAATGTAATAATTTTTAAATCATACCTCATTAGAAATTTATTCATGAGGTGAACTTGGAATTCTACTTTAATTCCTATCACGACAAAACCAGGTTAGCTCATAACCCAAACCATCATAAATCAAAATATTGAATTTAGATTCCTAATTTAAAAGTTCAAAAATTAATTAAAATTTGATACTTATCTTAATTTGCTCTTCCCTACTTGGTTTACACATGCTAGATTGGTTTCCCATCTTGGCAAGCATCTGATAACCTTTTTTTCTCCTCTCTTTGGCCACTTACACACACTAGATCAGTTGCCAACCGTGGAAAGCATCTAGCACCTTCTCTTCTCTTCTCTGTGGCCACATACACACACTATATCGATTGCCAAACCTATAAAGCACCTAGTGCCTTCTCTTCTCTTCGATTTCAAATTTAATAAGTGGCTCATCAGCCCTAAGGGGAGCACTTAGCAACAAATAGATATAAATAAGCCCAATCGCCACCCTGTTGAATATGGGCACTACCCAAATAGGTAGTTACTATCACCCATGTAGTCTTCTTTCAATAGGAAATATAGGTGTATTCCACACTTTTGTAGTCCCAGACAGTCCCATACCTGCTTGTCCTAAATTAACACAGACCCAAGCAGTCCCATATCTACTTGTCCTAACACTTTACGCAAGGGCCCAAACAGTCCCATACATGCATGTCCCAAAACGTTACACAATACATGCACACATTCACAATGTACAACACAACACATACACATGATACACACAGGTACAACACAACACATACACAACACACATAACACAATACAAAATGTACACAATAATATTGCCAAACTCGTAGACCACACTATCTCTATCCACAAACACCGGGCAACATTGCCTCCAATGTCCTTCCCACGTGCTGCAACTCACATTATTTTCGTTTTGCTAATATATCCTTTAACATTCCTTGTTCATAATATAACATGGGCATAATTTATAAATCATGTTAAAATGATATTAAAATTATAGATTAGCTAAGCTACAATTTCCCAATTGACTTCTCACACAACCAAGAAACTTGCATGCCATCCACATTTACATAAAATGAATTTAAACCATCATTCTTCTACAAGAATGACTCTTGAAAAAACCTATTAGCCACAATGCCATTTACATATGTATATAAATATTGGCCTTATCATGGGCACCTGACTCATATCTATATATATAATGATAACGAATTAAGGTAAAAAAACTTCCCTTGCGTTATCCTCATGGCCACCACGCCACTACCCATCATTCCCAATTGATTGACCAATCACTTGGCCATCATGTTATTGTTCACTCATTCATAGGCGCATTAGACACTGACTTGTGTCAAATAAAAACAAGGTTTATATAACTCCCTTTACATAACAAGGCATGCATTAGTTAATGGAATTCTCTTCCAAAATTCCTCCTTTTACCATATTTTTCCTTTCACATTGTTGTTATGCAACAACTTCCAACCACCTATGTTTTTGCCTATGCCCGATGTCATGTCCAAGGGCAATTCTTTGATATGTTTTAGTATTGGCATTTCTTCAGACTATCTGCCCAACTTGAAGTTCCTCGTTGCCTAGAACTCACTAAGTTGATCTTTATTCAAGTCCATTACATGCGACCTTCTTCGGATCTCTTTTACCAAACTTCGTGGCCTCCCTACCACCTTCAATTAATTTGAATCAAGGTTCTGAGCCCCGAGCATGCAAATGAAAAACCTACCATAACATCAATAGACAATGCAAGAGGCAGAATAATGTGTAACATTGCAAAAGAATATAAAATCCATGATCACAACCATAGAGGAAACTACACACAAAACAATATGGACATGTACAAATTTAAATTCAAAATGATGTCAATCATGGAAACCATAGATTAAAAACCACCACTTATAGGCATTAATATAAAATAATCAAAAGTTAAATTTTATCCCCTTGAGTCCAACATTTTAACAATCATACAATGCACATATCTATACATGCACATTCACATATCATATACCAAAATAAGCTCAAGAATTCTTCACAAGGCTCACAACAACCTTGTAGTCTTACATTCCCCGAAAGTTCACAATGGATATTTTCAACACACACACACACATATATGTCAAGGAGCTTGAGGGGATGCCCCCTCCTCCTTCTTGACATCATGCACGGTTGATGCATGTCCTTATGGCTAAATTATTTCTTCTTCTTCCTGTGGGGACAATCCTTTATCATATGCTCTTCTCCACAACACCAACAAGAAAATATCCTCTTCTCCTTTTCAGCCTCACGAGGCCTCTTCCTGCCACTGCCATTTTTCCTTTTCGGGGATTCAGCTCGATATGTTTCTCACAATTTTTTCGCAATTCAACACGCCACTCAGCTAGCTCTTGCTATTTTTAGATGAACTTTCTAAGTTCTTCCCGACAGATATTCAACTCATCTTCCAAGTCTTTAAGCTCAACCTCCAAATTCCTAAAGTTTCTCTTCCTTTGGAGGGATGTCCCCTTTCTTGTTCTCGATGGATTTGGTCCATATCCTATTGCACCATGCCACGATACATGTTTCCTTTTGCTACTACCGAGTCTTGCTATGTGCTACCAATTTCCTTGTCCTATTGTGCCAAGCATGCTACCCTGCAATTGCACACATGTCTTAATCCACATATTAGTCACATGTCTCAAAAATCCAGGACATAAATATCTCAACACAACTTTTTTTAACCATAATTTTGACACGTACAGGCAAGCATTCACCAAGGAGAACAAGCATTTATAAGGTGGAAGGTAACATCAACACATATCAAACAATCATCCTCTACTGAGGCTCATGGCCTCCTACAACATACATACCATAGGATTTCCTCATCCCAGCCAACATATAATACATGCGCCTACCATGCATTGAAGATAGCAATATTGTACAAAATACACATCACACAAGGATTCTTCCCCAAGTCCCTCAATCCTCATGGACATAAATGTCCCAAGCATACAAGATCACATCACCCAACTAATGGTGATGGTATGCTACAAGTAACTCAATGCCCTCCAGGCAGTTTTGCAAAATTAAAGAGAGGACAACTTCCAATGCCACAACCACCGACTATCCAACCTTCAAGACGCCGAATAGTAAGACCATGCATTGTCAACACACTTATCACAATAAAACATTGAACATCATTGCAGCTGGTGCGCAATACAAATCAATGCTATGAGTAAGATACAATCATGCTCGTGTTCAATTATTACACTTGTAATTGAGCTCCTTCCCAGATCAAGGGATTCATGCATTAGTACCATGCTACGTAATCACACGGTAATCATGTCAATCATGCATACAATCAGTCGTTCACAGACCAACATTTCTCTCCTAAATAGTGGTTTAGTTAATTTTCTAGAAATCAAAATGAACACCTTTTGTAGGAACCCTGCCATCAATTATCCATGATTAAGCCCATCTAGTCCAAGTTTTGAACCTGGATGCTTTGATACCACTCTATAACATACCCCCCTCTTGATTCCCTACAAAGCATCAATTCGGAGGAGGATAATTACTATACTGACCTAAGTTCCAAGGTGTCATTATGGATATGGGGTTTAAAATTTTTGATATTTTCAACTGACTTAAAACCTCAGTTAGACATCACTATTGTGTTCGTCTCGTCAAGACGATTCTGATGGTATAAAATTTTACTTTAATCTGACCTTTGGATCAAGAGTCATGGCTCTTCAAAGTTTTCCATTGTCTCATCCTCCATCTGCCACGTGGTAGCCTAGTTATCCCTTAACCACCACTTGGCGTGGTCGTATTAATTTCCAACCCGTTCATGGGTGGGGTCTCACAACCCCACACTATGCATTGACATGAGAATTGATGCATATATATATATATATATATATATATAGAGAGAGAGAGAGAGAGAGAGAGAGAGGAGCCACGAAGCACAAATATAATTTTTTAAATTTATTAAAAGTCAATGCAACCTAACAAACTCTGCAACACACTATAGTCGTTGATAAACATTAAGACTAAGTTTATGCTCAACATATTCCCTTGAGAATCAATCTAGTCAGTCAACTGAAAAAACAAAAATAAGGTCAACAATCCTCATCCACCTTAAATTGAAATAAGAAGCCTTCAGCAAATATTTCAAAAATTTCTGCATAAAATAAATATTTTCTGCTTAGAATCTAAATATTTTCTACTTACAAAAACTGCTTATTGTCATATAGTATCTTCATTTTGCAATTCATCATTAGAAAAAAAAAAGGGCCATGAAACTCGGGAGGAGAAAAAAAACACTACATTTTGGTTTGGGTACTTTGTTCCACTAGAATGTTGATTGAAAAGTAACTAAGAAAAGTCAACTTTGCCATTTTTTATTATTTAAAAAAACAATAATAACAATAAAGATAATATCATTAATTACCTTAAAATATTGTTTCTAGAATTATCTTTACCCCTTCCTTCTCCTATGTTGTTATTTCCCTAACTCCAGAAGGCTGGATGGAGCAAGTTGGTAAAACCTTACGGCTTGTACATATCTTTCTTCCATTTGATTTATTGAATATGAGGAAGTAAAAGCACAATCAACCAACTATAGTAGAAGAGCTTAATAACATTATTAAGCGAGGAAACCAACTTCCTATATAGCATCATTAAGAGAAGAAACTAACTTCCCATATAGGTTAGGGCTGGTTTCGGCAAAACCCTAGGGTGGTTAGGGAAAATAAGTTTAAAAATAAAAATAAAAAAAATATGTCCAATAAATGATTATAAAATTAGGTCAATATAATTAAAGAGTAATATTGTTGGAATTCAAATTGGGAGCATTGTAGCTTCTCCTAGATCAAACCTAGTAACAGTAAGTAAAGATATGATCTAACGAGAAATGAATTGAGTAAGATAGTGAAACCACAAATAGGTAGAACATGTGTGTTATCTAAAATCAATTATTTTAAAGTTATAAACACTTTTAAAATAAAGATAAAATTGAAATTTTAAATATAGAAATTTTCAATCAAACATTTTTATGTTCACACATATTATTTCAATCAAATTACTAAATACATACAATTCATGTATACAAATAAATGCAGTTGTCTATAACGCGACTTTTTGAAAGCTTTTCCGGCAGGTTTTTCCAGTCGAAATCCGACAGGAATTTATTATGGAATCGCAAGTTTGATAGCTAGTTTCTGCACAATGAAAGCGTCCCAGGGGTTTTTCAGGGTGCTGAATCCAAATATGCAGTTAAAAAACCATTTTAACTGCAACAAATCAAGATTTAAGCTCAATTTCTTCCGTCGGATTCTGTCACCGGAATCTCCAAAAAGTCACATTATAGACAACTCCCAAATAAATAAACAGTGACATACCACCACATAGCTCTTGTTAAATATAATTTAATATATCGTATTTTAATATAATATCCTAAATGAATTTATTATCCACCAGGGTGCCTCCGTGAAATGAGAATATCAATAACATGTCACTCTTGCAACGCCACACTAGATTGTTGGGCATTATGCATATTAAACTCAAACATGCAAATAATATGTTGACATTACTATCCGAATTTGTGGCGAAATGTTAAAGAATTTAAGAGATTAGTTGTGGTCGCTATCGACCTCCAATCTGTTGCGGTATTCTTGAGTGGTAGAACTATGCCAAAATGCTACTCCTTTCGCTTTGTATAAAGGATTTCTATACATGTTTAAACATTTGAAATATGTGTTGATATTTCACGGTTTAATATTTCATGCTATGCGTGTTTTGATACAAGCATCCTTTCTTTTTTCTTAGCTCGTATGTGTAAATTTCTCATGGTATTGTGACATATATATGATTTCTATATATTTATTAATCAATACATTTTATATATAATATAAATATTATATATAATGTGCATTGATATATTTATTGATATATTTATATGTTATATTATTATTATACTTTTCGCTGATATGGTATATGGTATGAGTGATATGATGGATATTAATGTGGGAGGGTAGTTGTGGCAACTGCGCGACATGTGTGATAGAGATGATGTGATGCGAGAGAGAGCAAGCTGGGCGGCGAGGCATGTCGAGCATTAATCAATCATGTGGTGGAGGTTATCGTTAGTTTGTTGCATGCAATTTGGTTGTGGAGTGTTGAGGTTCCAGAAGCTGTGGTTCAGTGGTCGAGCTCCTCTCCTGCGACAAGTGTGGACGAAAGGCTCTGGTTGCAGAAGGGTCTTGGTGCAGGCTTCATGGCGACAGTGCTAGGGTATGTTAGGTCTCTTCCCTTTAACCATTGCCAGAGATACACTGAAAATATGATTGTTGCTTGTAGGATTCGTGTTATCTCTTGTGAATGGATGACTGTGAGGCTCGATGTGGTTCGTTTGTTAGAAGGAAATATGGTTGATTCTGTTGTTTCTAAACCAGTTTTGGTTTTGTATGGCATTTTACTGCTTCGCATGGGAATGTATGGCGTAGGAGGGACTTCCTGTTTTTACGGGAAGGGTATCCGTCATGGTCGACATGTATGGTTCTATATTTGGTCGAATTAGTTTACATTTATGACCTATAGATGTCGTTTTTGGTTCACTATCACTCTGAATTTCGATATGGGTCTTGATTTGAGGAGCAGGCTTGTATTTCCTTCCTCGGAAGGAAACTGACCCATCATGGGTGGTCTTGTTTTAACGTGGTGCTCTAGTGGAGTCCTCAAAGGACTAGTTTTAGATGCTTTCTTTTGTCGTTGTCGTTAACTTTTGATGTTGTATATATCGTTAAGTAGTATTGTTATTAATATGTTAAGAGTGAACTGAGTTTTAGACATTCATGCCTATAATGCTAAGTTGACAGACTTAAGAACTTCAGATTTCCGATGGCCAACAAACCTAATTTCTCGATGGGCAAGTTGAGACCACAAAATGTTTATTATGGTTGTAACCTAGTTTTTATGAATGAATGAAAGAAGGGCCCTACTAAACCTACATTTTTTTTTTAATTATAAACAATTATATATATTAATAGAAATAAAAAACACATGCATATATATTAAAGTGTATATATGTTAATATAAACAATATTAGTTAATCATATTTCTTAATCTTTGTCTTTGTTATTTTTTTGTTTAATTAAGCTATATTTAAGCTAAGCGACATATACTAGCTACTATGTAGCCCTTATTATACCTCCCACAAACATGGTATTACACATTCAATTTTACTTTGACTTGCGTATTAGTTTGTCTTTGACCAAAAATTTATGTCGCTTATCCATAGTTTAACATTAGGAATTCATTTTTTGTTATTTTTTATTATTATTTAAATTTATTTATTTGTAAAGTGATTGGTTGAGGTCTTATTATGGGTTCTTTAGTAACTTTCATTTATGTTAGTTACTAATTTTTTGTTTTTAGATTTATTTTCTTTTTATTTAACTTTTTTATTTTGATTTTTTTCATTTTTCTATTATTTCCATTTTCATGAATTATAATTTTTTCTCCATATTTTCAATTTAAGATAGCTTATTATTATATTAAAAACATATTTTAATAAATTTAATATATATATGTTAATATAAACAATATTAGTTAATCTTATTTCTTAATTTTAGGTGATGGCATTCAACAATACAACATTTTATTAGTTGTTTTATTTTTGTGATGAGTTCTTTGTTTTGTTATCTTTTAGTTTAATTAAG
Organism: Pinus tabuliformis; assembly: GCA_031772625.1. Taxonomy (NCBI): domain Eukaryota; kingdom Viridiplantae; phylum Streptophyta; class Pinopsida; order Pinales; family Pinaceae; genus Pinus; species Pinus tabuliformis. Next base: position 2,076,271,477 of record CM062816.1, on the reverse strand, counting down.
TTATATTTAAGCTAATGGGAAGTACTAGCTAAGATGTAACCCTTGTTATTATATTGAAAACATATTTTAATAAATTTAATTATAAAAAATATATTAATAAAAAAATAAAACAAACACACATATAAACATATATATTAAAAAGAATATATGTTAATATAAACAATATTTAGGCCGATAGGTCTTCCTATGCATCAACTTTTTCGTCTAACACTTTCATTCTCCTATTAACATCTAGATCTTCTGTTGTTTGACATTTGGCACAAATTTTGACATCTGTATCCCACCTGCATTATTATTTAGGGTTTCTCATCAGCGTGGATTAGTTATGGTCGTAACCACCTTACCCCTAACTGCATTTTCGCCTCATTTGCCTTCTACGGAGAAGCTCTGCTCACGACCGACGATATTGATGATTTGTGGCAGCGATCACCTGTAAGTACTTGAATCATTCTAACATTAACTTGTTGTTTTGTTTTAGTTTTTGGCTGCTTGAAAGAGAAAAACTCGTTGCTCTGTTTTCTTTATTTGCTGTTTGACAGTTTGTGAGCGAATATATCGTAGATTTGGAGGGTGCGGTATTAGTTAGGGTTAGAACCAGGGATAAGAACCCTAGACGTGGGCTATATATATCCTTTCGTGCTTACACTCTTGTGTCGTGCTTTGTATGCTGCTTCGTTGTGGGGTTGGTTGGCAGTACTGGCGGCAATTATTTTGGCTGTGGCATCGCATGGGCCGTGTTGTGGTTACTCTCTGATGCCCTGTCATAGGGATGAAGACCACATTGTTTCAGACGCTTGTTCAAGGGCCGTGTCTTCCCCTGTTTCTGCTGCTTCTGGAAGGAAGGCGTGTTGTTGTAATCTGGATTGTTTTCTGGAATCTACAACTCCAAGGCGTGTTGTTGTAATCTGGATTGTTTTCTGGAATCTACAACTCCAACAGTTCCTCTTTAGTATTTGCCCAAGGTACTTGCTTTGAAACCCTATTGTGATGAACCTCCAGTCTATTTCCGATAATTTTCTAGTATTCCAAGTGTATTTATTTTATCCCTAGTAATGTTAGGCTTGTAGCTAGATGTACATTTTAGGATTTTGATATCTTCTGTTATGAACCCTGTATTTTTAACAACACAATGTTTTCTAGCTGTTCTGTCATTGGCTCTTCATTGATAATAGGAATAATTCTTGGTTTCACAGACATTCATGAAAGGATGGAGGGATTCTGAAGCCAAATCCATGCCCTTCTTCAGTCTTGGTGATCTGTGGGAGTCGTTCAACGAGTGGAGTGCATATGGTGTTGGAGAACCGATAGTGTTGAATGGAAGCGACATTGTTATGCAGTATTATGTATCGTCTCTTTCTGCCATTCAGTTTTAAACTCACCCTTCTGGACCTAATATTGGCACCAGGTAGATTATCCAATTCACCAGTTATTTTCATAGCAAGTCATGTCAAAGGGAGGTTCCTTAATATTTTGTAAATCTAACCACAGCTGAATGCTTTTGTATGATAATAATATGGTAAATAAGGCCTAATATACATCGTAGCTCCTGTTGTTTTAACTTTAACAATTTAGCTCCTGTTGTTTAACAATTTTTTTTTGGAGAAATCTATCTTTTCAAACGATTCTACTCTAATGTTGCTCTAGACCATGAAAATACTGCATGCTTCGACAACTCTCTATATCAGTTGTGTTATATCTGAGACAAGATTTTACCTGTAACAATTCAGTGTTAATATTGCACATGTCTTTCATTGGATCAATATCATTTAAAACTTGATAACATTTGGACACGTGATTCACGCTGGCTCAGTTGAGTCCTGAACATGCTCTGTTTTTTTTGCAGGCCCCCTGGTGAGGAGAGTGATGCAAGTGATGATTATAGAGATACAGGTAGTGAAAGTAGTAGTAGTAGTGATGAAGCAGAGCGAGACTCAAAATATGGCGGGGCAATACACTGGAGAAATTCCAACACATTTGATTGTAATTTGGATTCTAATACTAGGTTTGATAGATTAACATTAAGAAGTCACTCTAAAGTTGCACAAGAAGGCTTTTCTAGTGATGATGGTGAAGGAAGCAGTTGCCCTTCATTTCAATATTTTGAGAGAGCAACTCCATATAGTCGTGAACCTCTGGCTGACAAGGTAAGATCCGGTTATGCATTTATTTTGAGGAATGTTTTATTTCATGGTGTAGTTTCAATTGCGAGGTTAAAATTAATATCTGTTAACTGGATGTTGCAGATTGGAGATCTTGCCAAGGACTTTCCACAGCTGAAAACCTTAACAAGAATTGATCTGTTGCCAACCAGTTGGCTATTGGTTGCGTGGTATGCCATCAATTATACTTGTGCAATCCTTGATTCAGTTGGTGTGGAGGCCAGTTAGTTATCAGGCATTCCTGTTCTATTGGATATTGTTCAATGTGATCAGTAACGTCTATATGAATGTTCATTATCTACCGCTATCTAATTAAAACAATAATTTCCTTACAGTTACTCGATATACAGGATACCAACAGGTCCAACCTTGTGAGACCTGGCTGCTTTCTTCCTAACTTTTCATTCCCTTTCAACTCCACTAAAAGGTTTGATTCATCTGTTTTCTATTTTCTTCCCTCCATCTTGTTGCTAGTTTGTTCACATAGTTTTCATATCAGTAAAGCATGTTGATGCTTTTTGAATTCTGATTTTGTCACTCCACATTTGATCTCTAACTGATGTTTTGGCAGATGGTGGCAGTATTCATGCAAGTACTCGAGGGAAAAGTGTTCCTGTCACTCCGATGAGCAATTTTGGGGGTTCTCCAAAGATAACTTTACCAATATTTGGTCTTCACTTACAAGTTGAAGGGGACAGTGTGGAGTACTAATGGCAACTGTGAATGATAGCAGGCTAACTCTCTGTTTCAGTCAGCGGATCAATGGTTGAGATTACATCAGGTGAAACATCCAGATTATGATTTTTTCCTTTCACATGGTTCTTCAAATGGAGGATGAACTAGACACGTCCATAACAATGGGGTTTTTGTTGAAACGAAAGAATCAGTTGGGTTATGAATGGCTTTTTTTTATTATAGCCATTAGTAAGGCCAAATACCAGGAGACAGTGGAGTGTGTGAACAAGCAAGTTGAGGGTTGTTCACAAATCTTCGTCTATGATCTCCTCAATATAGTCAAAAGATAAAAATATAAACATTCTCAAAAAGTTCTGCAATAGAAAATGAAAAAATGCAAGTCAAAACTCATACCAAAAGGGTATATTTAAGAGAGAATGGGTTTTTGGGTAAACCTTTGGCTTGTCTGCTGTAAGAGAAAATTGATGGAAAAAAAAAAGTGAAAAGAAAAAAAGAATTTCCATTTGTGAAATAGGACGAAGAGGAAATGCTGAAGGAGATGAAATCTCTTGCATTCCAAACTCTATGTCAGTACGGGAATGTCATAAACCATTGCAAGTTGAATTTTAAGTCATGCAGTTTTTTCTCTTCCTTTGATTTCAATTCAGGTACGCTTGTTCTCTGGGACGAAAGTTCTTGGATGTGGTTGCAGACGACTATCATCCAATGTAGACTACCTGAGTAGATATTTAATTTAAATCCAAACTTTTGACATGAAAACACTAATTTGTGATGATGGGCTGACAATGGATATTGTCTAGAGTGGTTTCTGAAAAGTTGCGTACCCAGTGGTGGCAATTGTTATTACTGTGAGAGCAGTCGTTGGTCTTTGAGTAATTGTTGAGAGCATTTGAGTATTTTCTCCAAGGGATTTTCGCCACATTAAAATAATTGTGGCTAGTGTAGGATCAACTTTTGTCCTATCATGTTCTCTTTGGAGTTGACGGATTAAGAAAATAAGAAAAAAATGAAAAGAAAACCTTTGATTCTGAGTCAATATTAAGATATTTTGTGTCAATTTGCTTCCAATGGTTGATGAACGATTTGATTTTCTTCAACGTGATTAGAAAAGTAGTTATCAATATTTTCCCAGTAGTGATCAAAGCATGACGTGAGTTATCTAATTATTTTTTCAAAATTTCCATTAGTTAATTATTGGGGATGACTAAGTTGCAGAGAGAGCTTTATGTCGATCATATGATTCTTATTGGGTTGATTTTTATTGTGTTATACGTCAAGGTGGGAGAAAAAGAAAAGTAAAAGATCAAAATTATGAGAATTTAGCATGAACATTATTTTCATTTTTTTGAGTTGTATGATCAACTATTGTTAGGTGAGTGTTCTCATAGTTGACTGTAAAGATGGTTGAAGTAGTGGGCTTAGTGGCTTGCTATGTTTGTATTGCTTTGATATATATTTGAAATTATTCAGTGTTGTTCATTTGTCATACTTTGGACATACCTTGGGCGGATATATCTTTTCATTCAAGGAAATGTTTAGGAAAAGTATTATGTTGCTGGAGTTGTGAATTGAGATTTTAAGAAGTTGCTTGGGGCTATTGTGAATATAATAAATTATACTGATAGTTTGGAATGTGCAGGAACTTTGCTTTAGAAACATAGAATAGATATGGTATCTCCAACCCGAAGTGATGCCCGTGGATTCTCGATCTATAACCAATTTCATGCTTTCTCATCTCATGAATATTGCAGGCCTAGAGTAGGTGGAACTTTCTAATTGGGTCTGTAATTACACTTTAATTAAACCTTGGTCACCCCTCTTGGCATGATCTGGTTCTTCTTTCACTGGATGATCACATTGTCACTATCAAAGTGGCAGTGTTAAATCAAGACTTTTTGTTCTAAAGATCTCCTTCATTGTCCATGGCTGGATGCCATGTGCATGACGGTGTCGCCCAGTGTAAAGACCCCTACAACCCTCTGGACTATGCTTCAAACAAACTTGTGACCAATCTTACAAGTTAATGATTATGAAACTTGCATTTGTCCTATTCTGGGGAGTTTTTAACAAAAAGTAAAAGATCAAAATTATGAGAATTTAGCATGAACATTATTTTCATTTTTTTGAGTTGTATGGTCAACTATTGTTAGGTGAGTGTTCTCATAGTTGACTGTAAAGATGGCTGAAGTAGTGGGCCTAGTGGCTTGCTATGTTTGTATTGCTTTGACATATATTTAAAATTATTCAATGCTGTTCATTTGTCATCCTTTGGACATACCTTGGGAGGATGTATCTTTTCATTCAAGGAAATGTTTAGGAAAAGTATTATGTTGCTGGAGTTGTGAATTGAGATTTTAAGAAGTTGCTTGGGGCTATTGTGAATATAATAAATTATACTGATAGTGTGGAATGTGCAGGAATTTTGCTTTAGAAACATAGAATAGAGGTAGCAGTACCTCCAACCCAGAGTTATTATGAGAATATATTGCTGATTGATTTCTTGCTGTCAAATTATGGCGGTATCTCCAACCCAGAGTTATTACGAGAATATATTCATGTTTCAATACTTTACTTTGTGTATCTTTATATATGTGCTAGAGCTGTAATGGAATGGTAGAAACCAAGAATAATAATTTGTATAATTTTGATAAAGTATTTATTTTATTTTGGGTAATTTATTGACTAGGTTTAGTTTGAATGATTGAATTATTATAATATTTATTATTTTGAACCAAAATACAATTTTTTCAATTTAACATTTATATCGTCCTCTCTTTGCACATTTTGGGGCAATTGCTAGTAGTTAATCATATTTCTTAATTTTTAATGATGACATTCAACAATACAATATTTTATTAGTTGTTTTATTTTTGTATTTATTGTTTTATTTTTTAATCTAGTTAAGTTATATTTAAGCTAAGTGGCATGTACAAGCTATTATTTAGCTCTTGTTTAAAATATTTGCAATCTTTTATTACTTATTTTCATATATATATCTATATATATATATATATATATATATATATATAAGAGTGGGAAAGAGACTTCTTATTATACCTTCCTCGGTTTTATGTCGTTTATCCATAGTTTAACATTAGGAATTCTATTTTTGTTATTTTTTATTATTATTTAAATTTATTTATTTGTAAAGTGATTGGTTGAGATGGTATTATGAGCTGGTGATTATCTTCCATTTATATTAGTTACTAATTTTTTGTTTTTTTTTTCAATTTTTTTTGTTTGTTTATATTTTTAATTTAAGATGACTTATTATTATATTAAAAACATATTTTAATATATATATATATATATATATATAGAGAGAGAGAGAGAGAGAAAGTAAACACACATGTATTTATACATATATATTAAAGTGTAGATATGTTAATATAAATAATATTAGTTAATTACATTTCATAATTTTTGGTAATGGCTTTCAACAATACAATATTTTATTAGTTGTTATACCTCACGCATACGCATGGTATAAGGCATTCAATTTGCTTTTCACTGGGTATTAGTTTGTCTTTGACCAACAAATTATGACGTTTATGCATAGTTTAACATTAGGAATTCAATTTGTGTTATTTTTTATTATTATTTAAATTTATTTATTGTAAGGTAGTTGGTTGAGGTCTTATTATGGGTTTTTTAGTAACTTCCATTTCTATTAGTTACTAATTTTTTGTTTTTAGGTTTATTTAACTTTTTTATTTTTTCTATTATTTCTATTTTCATGAATTATAATTTTTTCACAATATTTTCATTTTAAAATGACTTATTATTATATTAAAATACATTTAATGAATTTAATTATAAACAATTATATATATATATATATATATATATAAAACACAGGCACATAGATATATGTGTGTTAATATATATACAATATTAGTGAATAATATTCCTATTCAATGATACAATATTTTATTAGTTGTTTTATTTTTGTGATGAATTTTTGTCCTTCTTTTTTTTTGTTTAATTAAGTTATATTTAAGTTAAGAAGGTACTAGCTACTATGTAGCCCTTGTTGTTATTTGCATCTTTATCTAATTATATCTTGAAAGATAGTTGCATGGGCCTTGTAAATTTGTGAAGTTATGTTAATATGTTAACTTATTTTTTTATGAATTTGCACGGTTAAATTAGAGCTGAAAATGAGTTCATGGGGATTTGTTTGTAAAGATTGCTATTTTTTATTTGTCCTTACAAATTATTCTTGCATTGTCTTGCATCAAGTTGAGAAGACTACTCCCTCCACTTTATTTAATCTTTATAATGAGCTCATTATATATTTGATCTTAGGTATGTGAATAAGGCCATAGGGTAGTTATCTATCAAGGTTGCTTTATCTGCATTTTTGCTAGAAACATTTGTAGATCTTCAAACTACTTTGGGATTTGCAAGTGAGTCTTCATCCTAAAATCAAACCTCATTCTTCCCCTTCCTATTAGAAACACTTTAGCTCTTGGCCAAGGACGAGGTTATATTGCTCTTTGTCAATATAGGTTAGTGTTATTTTGCATCATAAGAATAGTTGCATTTGATTCTTTTATTCTTTAAGACTTCTTGTGTAGGAGCAAGCCTCATAGTAGTTAGACTGAGCCCTGGGTTCGAACACACTTAAAGGGTCATATTTCCTTCAGTTTGTCAATCACAACCATCATCACTCATAATCAAACCGAAGACCATCATTGTATATATTATACATATTAGATAACTTAGGCTAAAATAACTTTAGGATAATCTTAGGACATGGGTGACTGGAAACCCATTGAACCAGTCGGGGTTGAAATCATAATGGAAAGGAGTCTAATTAGGAGTCTAATCGGGCAATTCCTATCATGTTGAGCCAAGACATTTCTAGGCATCAACACGGGTCCACACCTCTGTGTTAACAATGCTTTTTATTAGTCCTCTGCTCTTTATCTCTCCTGGCAGCTTCGATGGTCCCACTCTTACCACACTAACCCGAACCTACATCATCTTGAGCATCGCCTCCAACGCTCCTTTCGATTTCCTCCGGGGAGAGTCTCCCTGGATGAGTTGTCCCGTGGGGACCTCCCGCTCGAAACCTCCACCAATGACTACCCTTCCACTGCTAACTTCTTCTTGGCTTTCATCATCCTCGACATTCTCCTTTGTGCATGACTTTCTGTGGCTTCCAAGAATCAACCCTCCAGGCTTGCGTCATCTTGGATTCCTTAAGACTGTCGATCTTCTCATTCTTAATCTCAAACAACCATGATATGAGATTCACACTTGGTTACATGATGCAGTCATATGGCCTAGTGAATTGGCCTTCAAGCCAACCTTCACGCAACGCAATAAATTTCATTGTATCACAAATGTGGTTAAAGAGGATAAGGATAAGGTTTTTCCACCTAAGCCTTTTGCGAAGGTTTACGACCATGGCTTTGCCACAATGGATCTGAAAATGTTTAGACTCATGCAAGAACTCAAACATCATTATTAAAGCTATGTGAATCACACAATGGTGCAATCCCTCCTGAGCTACAACCATATCACCTCCTTCGGGTTCTCGATGGATGAAACACAAGACACGGAATAGGGACTTGTCCATCTAATCTAAGGACTTAACCATTCAGACTCTCAGAGGTCTATGGTCTCCCTTGATGATCAATCAATACACCAGAACCCATATGCCTAACTAGAAGCATACATATGAGTTCGTGTCTTAGGAACACATTCCCATCATACTTATGGCTTAAAGGCAATGTCATCCTTAACATAGAAATACAAGGTTAACTTTTGGCTTAAGCTCTTGATAACATGGGAATGTAGACCAAGAACCAGAGTATACATTACTAAAGGCTTGGAGAAGGCTACCATATAAAATAAACAAGTCAATAAGGACCAGAGAGGAAGAAATCCTTAGTAATACCACACAACCACATGAGCAATGTTAGTAAGAAATTGCAGTCAACATAATTACATCACTACAATAAGGAAGGACCTCCATACTAATTGATACTAAAACATAACCAACATCAGCACATGTTGTTTCAGTTCCTTTAAAGCAAAGACACACCAATATTAGTCAATCCTGCAGATAATAATATCACAATCATCTCTCATGTATATTAACACCGTTTTAGACCAGAAATGTAAAACATGTGAATAAAGAGCATAAGAATCACTTATCTTAAATAGTATGGCAGTGTTCCCACTGAGAGTGGGACTTCAACTCTCCACCCAACCGTATACAAGCTACAACCATTATTACTTGTAGTCATCACCCTCGAGCCAAATTTCAAAGATTGAGATGGAGTGCTTTCAGAGGGATGCCTTCAACGAATGCATAGCTAAACCAAAATACCACCAGGCCACACTGCCTCCATCCCCAAGGAAGGCCACTACTCTCTTTGTAATTCTTATACCCAACATTTTTTAAGAGGGTTCTTCAGTTGGATTTAACTCTCTCTAGCACTCAACAACACAGCTCGAGATGCTCTTTCCTTGCCTCTTCTACCATAGTTCAAAATGCCACTTTCTCTGCCACTTCTACAAATTCTATGTGCTAGGAGATTCACTCCTCTGAGTATACATATGTGTGTTTTTTATCCCTCTCCATAAAGCATGTATCCATGGACAAATAATCTCTCGTTCCTCTATCCCCCTTTGTTATTCCATGACTACCTTCCCTTCTTTTCCATGATGTCATATCAATTCCCTCTTCATGGACAACACAACCCATACTACCTTATTATCTTGTCCCGTTCTTGCTTGTTATGGGAGTCAAAGGACACTTGTCTATATCCCTATTGTTTCTCTTAATTTATGGCACAATCAACCCACTCAACCAACCAAGATTGTTATTTAAAACAAAAATTCCCTCAAGCAATAGAATCGGTGTCCCTTTCTTAGCCTTTTAAAATAATTACAGTTATTTACAAGAGAAATATTAACCAAGGGATATCACAATCCCCTCCCCCTTGAGGGTAACACCATCCTTGGTGTTCAATAGCCATATACAATAAGGCATACTTGAAAATAATGATATTATTTCACGGAGGTTTATATGTTTAGCTCTTTATAGCATTTACAATATTTTACACACTTGTTTCAATCATCAGATAAAAGTATGGTAGGCATCGAGTTCAACCATTTTTTTTCAATGGTCCTCTTTACATTCTTTAGACGCTCTATGTGTGTCTAGACCAACTTGGGTTGTTCTTTTCCAATGTTGTTATGTTAAGCCCTTTGTTCCCTCAGTGAACATTTTGTGGCTCATTGTTTCTGGGCACACCCCCAATGTGCTTTTGACTCCAATAAGCTATGTTCATGAGTAAGAAACCCAATTTATTTTATGGCCTTCCCTTCTTTGCTTCTCAGTCCCTTGGGCCATCCAGTTACTCCCTCTTCATATAGTCACTCACCTTTCAAGTTTAGGCATCCCCTTCTCTGTTTCTAAGTCCTTCGGTCGATCCATCCCTTGGAAAGACTTCCTCACATCAAAAGGATCTCTAATCCAAGGCATATCCCTACCTCCAAAACTATCATATAGGTCATAGCATGCTTCATGGTGGTCAATAGGCACCAATGAGTACTAATGTCCCACAATGGCTCTATTCCTGAAATCTTTGACTTTAACATATTGTTGTCATTCCACCTCGTGGTCAATTTCATTCATTTGAATGGGTGACCCCATATCCTTTCCTACACCATGGCACACAGGTTTCATGAGACTCATCATCATGATGGAAATGTAATAATTTTTAAATCATACCTCATTAGAAATTTATTCATGAGGTGAACTTGGAATTCTACTTTAATTCCTATCACAACAAAACCAGGTTAGCTCATAACCCAAACCATCATAAATCAAAATATTGAATTTAGATTCATAATTTAAAAGTTCAAAAATCAATTAAATATTGATACTTATCTTAATTTGCTCTTCCCTACTTGGTTTACACATGCTAGATCAGTTTCCCATCCTGGCAAGCATCTGATAACCTTTTTTTCTCCTCTCTTTGGCCACTTACACACACTAGATTAGTTGCCAACCCTGGAAATCATCTAACACCTTCTCTTCTCTTCTCTTTGGCCACATACACACACTAGATCGGTTGCCAAACCTATAAAGCACCTAGTGCCTTCTCTTCTCTTCGATTTCAAATTTAATAAGTGGCTCATCAACCCTAAGGGGAGCACTTAGCAACAAATAGATATAAATAAGCCCAATCACCACCCTGTTGAATATGGGCACTACCCAAATAGGTAGTTACTATCACCCATGTAGTCTTCTTTCGATAGGAAATATAGGTGTATTCCACACTTTTATAGTCCTAGACAGTGCCATACCTTAACATAGACCTAAGCAGTCCCATATCTACTTGTCCTAACACATTACACAAGGGCCCAAACAGTCCCATACATGCACGTCCCAAAACGTTACACAATACATGCACACATTCACAATGTACAACACAACACATACACATGATACACACGGGTACAACACAACACATACACATGATACACATAGGTACAACACAACACATACACATAACACATAGCACAATACAAAATGTACACAATAATATTGCCAAACCCATAGACCACACTATCTCTATCCACAAACATCGGGCAACATTGCCTCCAATGTCCTTCCCACATGCTGCAACTCACACTATTTTCGTTTTGCTAATATATCCTTCAACGTTCCTTGTTCATAATATATCATGGGCATAATTTATAAATCATGTTAAAATGATATTAAAATTATAGATTAGCCAAGCTACAATTGCCCAATTGACTCCTCACACAACCAAGAATCTTGCATGCCATCCACATTTACATAAAATGAATTTAAACCATCATTCTTCTACAAGAATGACTCTTGAAAAAACCTATTAGCCACAATGCCATTTACATATGTATATAAATATTGGCCTTGTCATGGGCATCTCACTCATATCTATCTATATCTATATATATATATATATATATATATATATATATATATATATATATATATATATATATAATGATAACAAGTTAAGTTAAAAAAACTTCCCTTGCGTTATCCTCGTGGCCACCACGCCACTACCCATCATTCCCAATTGACTGACCAATCACTTGGCCATCATGTTGTTGTTCACTCATTCATAGGCGCATTAGACACTGACTTATGTCAAATAAAACCAAGGTTTATATAACTCCCTTTACATAACAAGGCACGCATTAGTTAATGGAATTCTCTTCCAAAATTCCTCCTTTTACCATATTTTTCCTTTCACATTGTTGTTATGCAACAACTTCCAACCACCTATGTTTTTGCCTGTGCTCGATGTCATGTCTAAGGGTAATTCTTTGATATGTTTTAGTATTGGCATTTTTTTAGACTATCTGCCCAGCTTGAAGTTCCTTGTTCCCTGGAACTCACTAAGTTGATCATTATTCAAGTCCATTACATGCGACCCTCTTCGGATCTCTTTTACCAAACTTCGTGGCCTCCCTACCACCTTCAATTAATTTGAATCAAGGTCCTGAGCCCCGAGCATGCAAATGAGAAACCTACCATAACATCAATAGACATGCAAGAGGCAGAATAATGTGTAACATTGCAAAAGAAAATAAAATCCATGATCACAACCATAGAGGAAACTACACACAAAACAATATGGACATGTACAAATTTAAATTCAAAATGATGTCAATCATGGAAACCATAGATTAAAAACCACCACTTATAGGCATTAATATAAAATAATCAAAAGTTAAATTTTATCCCCTTCAGTCCAACATTCATGGCAATTTTAGCAATCATACAATGCACATATCTATACATGCACATTCACATATCATATAGCAAGATAAGCTCAAGAATTCTTCACAAGGCTCACAACAACCTTGTAGTCTTACATTCCCCGAAAGTTCACAATGGATATTTCAACACACACACACATATATATGTCAAGGAGCTAGAGGGGATGCCCCCTCCTCCTTCTTGACATCATGCATGGTTGATGCATGCTCTTGTGGCTAACTTATTTCTTCTTCTTCCTGTGGGGACAATCCTTTATCATATACTCTTCTCCACAACACCAACAAGAAAATATCCTCTTCTCCTTTTCGGCCTCACGAGGCCTCTTCCTGCCACTGCCATTTTTCCTTTTCGGTGATTCAGCTCGATATGTTTCTCGCAATTGTTTTCGCAATTCAACACGCCACTCGGCTAGCTCTTGCTATTTCTGGATGAGCTTTCTAAGTTCTTCCCGACATATATTCAACTCATCTTCCAAGTCTTTAAGCTCAACCTCCAAATTCCTAAAGTTTCTCTTCGTTTGGAGGGATGTCCTCTTTCTTGTTCTCGATGGATTTGGTCCATATCCTATTGCACCATGCCACGATACATGTTTCCTTTTGCTACTACCAAGTCTTGCTATGTGCTATGTGCTACCAATTTCCTTGCCCTGTTGTGCCAAGCATGCTACGTTGTAACTGCACACATGTCTTAATCCACATATTAGTCACATGTCTCAAAAATCTAGGACATAAATATCTCAACACAACTTTTTTTAACCATAATTTTGACACGTACAGGCAAGCATTCACCAAGGAGAACAAGCATTTATAAAGTGGAAGGTAACATCAACACATACGAAACAATCAACCTCTACTGAGTCTCATGGCCTCCTACAACATACATGCCATGGGATTTCCTCATCCCAGCTAGCATATAATACATGCGCCTACCATTCATTGAACAGAGCAATATTGTACAAAATACACATCACACAATGATTCTTCCCCAAGTCCCTCAATCCTCATGGACATAATTGTCCCAAGCATACAAGATCACATCACCCAACTAATGGTGATGGTATGCTATAAGTAACTCACTGCCCTTCAGGCGATTTTGCAAAATTAAAGAGAGGTCAACTTCCAATGCCACAACCACCGACTATCCAACCTTCAAGACGTCGAATAGCAAGAGCATGCATTGTTAACACACTTATCACAATAAAACATTGAACATCATTGCAGCTGGTGTGCAATACAAATCAATGTTATGAGTAAGATACAATCATGCTCGTGTTCAATTATTACACTCGTAATTGAGCTCCTCCCTAGATCAAGGGATTCATGCATTAGTACCATGCTACGTAATCACACGGTAATCATGTCAATCATGCATACAATTAGTTGTTCATAGACCAACTTTTCTCTCCTAAATAGTGGTTTAGTTCATTTTCTAGAAATCAAAATGAACACCTTTTGTAGGAACCCTGCCATCAATTATCCATGATTGAGACCATCCAGTCCAAGTTTCGAACCTGGATGCTTTGATACCACTCTGTAACATACCCCCCTCTTGATCCCCTACAAAGAATCAGTTCGGAGGAGGATAATTACTATACTGACCCAAGTTCCAAGGTGTCATTATGGATATGGGGTTTAAATATTTTGATATTTTCAACTGACTTAAAACCTCAGTTAGACATCACTATTGTGTTCGTCTCGTCAAGACAAATCTGATGGTATAAAATTTTACTTTAATCTGACCTTTGGATCAAGAGTCATGGCTCTTCAAAGTTTTCCATTGTCTCATCCTCCATATGCCACGTGGCAGCCTAGTTATCCCTTAACCACCACTTGGCGTGGTCGTATTAATTTCCAACCCGTTCATGGGTTGGGTCTCACAACTCCACACTATGCATTAACATGAGAATTGATGCATATATATATATATATATATATATATATATATATATATATATATATATATATATATCATCCATCAAACTCGACAGGGCTATCACTTGTTGCCAAAATTTTTATTAGGTAGATACAAGGCCCTTAACATTTACACATTCATAAGTCGCTCTAGGTCAACCTTCCATACTAACCCAATTGTGGGTCTGCACATACTTCGTGCTCCAATGAACATATTGTTAGGCTTGTGTGTATGCCACCGCAACCCGGCCCGACGCCATCTCGCGTCAGCTCAAACTTGCATTTTGCTTGGACTCCCGTGGAATAAACTTTGGGCTTACATGCCCTGATAGGTCCACACCTCTATGCTTACAGTGTTTTCGATTAGTCCTCTACTCGTTATCTCACTTAGCGGCTCCGATAGTCTCACTCTTGCCATGTTAGCCCGACCCTACATCATCCTGGGCATCACCTCCAATGCTCCTTTGGATTTCCTCTAAGGAGAGTCTCCCAGATGAGCTATCCTATGGGGACCTCCTGCTCTGAACCTCTGCCAATGACTACCCTTCCATTGCCAACTCCTCCCAGGTGTTCTCCTTTGTGCGCGACTTTCTTTGGCTTCCGGGAAGCAACCCTATAAGCTTGTGTCATCCTAGATTCTTTACAAGTCATCTATCTTCTCGTGCTCAATCTCAGTCAACCATGATATAAGCTTTGTGTTCAGTTATGTGATGTGTTCATATGGCCTAGTGACTTGGCCTTCAAACAACCTTCACATAACCTAACAAATTCTATCATGATCATAGATGAGGTTAAAGGGGCTAAGGACAAGGCTTTTCCACTTGAGCTAGAACGCAAACATCACTACTAAAGCTATGTGAAGCACGTGTTGGTGTTATCCCTCCTAAGCTACAACCAAATTACCTTCTTTAGGTTCTAAATAGACAAAACACAAGACACATAACAAGGATTTGTCCATCTAGGCCAGGGACTTATCCCTTCAGACTCTCAGAGGTTTATGGTTTCCCTTGATGATCAATCAGTACACTAGAACCCATATGCCTAACTAGAAGCATGCATAGAGGTATGTGTCCATAGAGGAACAAATTCCCATCATACTTATCGCTTAAAGGTAGTATCATCCACAACACAAAAATACAAGGTTAACTTTTGGCTTGAGCACTTGATAACATGGGAGCGTATGCCCATAACTAGAGTATGCATTACTGAAGGCTTGGAGAAAGCTATCATATAAAAAAACAGGTCAATGAGGACAAAAGAGGAAGAAATCCTCAGTAATACCACACAATTGTTAAATTTTCTAAGTCTATCCGTTAGAAAATTAATCTGTATTCTGCTGGTTTCTTTCTTCTACTTGTTTAAATTCAAACAAGTTATTTAAAACATTTAACTACTGAAATAAACACAATATAGTCACAACATCTATAAATCAACCGTTGAAAGAAAACAAACACACAAGTGACATCATTATTTTTTGTCAAATGTCCCCGAAAAAACCCAATGCAGGAAAACCGATGCAACTATTATGAGGGTCTATTATTAAGCAGTATTTCCTTGAGTACAACTAGGTGCCTAACCGGCTCACCCAATAGAGAAAAATACACGACAACAATACCTCTTTATTCGGAAACAGGTATTCAGAAAACCTGTCCCATGAAACCCTCTTCGGCGAATCTGAAGCTCAGCGTTGGCCCTTTTGGCCTCTGTGTTAGCCTCCTGCTGACCTGTGTCAGCCCTCTGAGGTATTGTGCAGCCTCTTGGGCCCTCTGCATCACTCCAGCAACCTCTGCGTAGATGATGCGGTCCCTCTGGCCTCTTCGTTGTCTCTGTTGAGCTCTGTGTGGCCTGAACTGGCTATTGCTCTCACTCTCTCTGCTTCTTTGCTGGTCTCTCAGTATTGTCTCTGCCTCTCTATCCAATACTCACTGCCCCTCGCTGCTGATCACTGATTCACTTTTGCTTAGCAACCCCGCTCTAACAAAATGAATGACTGATCACTCTGGTGTATCTTCCAACTGACCCTCAAGCCTCTTCTTATACTTTTCTTGTTGGTCCTTCAATGATCGAGATTAAATCTCTAGTCAATGGCTAAAATTATATTTGGCTTGATCCATGACTTTTGGAACCTTCTAACCCAATTTTATATTAATACCCATTAATATTTTAATTTTCCTAAGTTTAGACTTAGGAACTCCATTACAAATATTAATTATTTTAATATCTCCCAAACTGGGTACAATCTGTCCAAACCATTTATGGGTCTTGGAGATCTCATGTGCTTTAGCCTCTCCACCAATTTTCATGGCTTTAGCACATCCGATGCTACCCCAAATCAACACTCCCTCTTAGCGAGGACTGTGGTCTAGTAATACTCCTCATTGAGCATCACACTGATTATTTGACACTGATACCTGTGCTGATGATAGGCCTCCCCGCCCAACATCCTCTGCATTGCTCCATCCTATACTGCTGCCCATGGCCCTGCCACTGCCACTGTTGCATCCGTACGACAGATCCCTCTGTTGGTCCATCCTCCTAGCGTTGCATTATGCTACTGCATACTTCTACTACATTGCAACTCAGTTATTGAGAAGTAAGTAATGGATCCACCCAACTTCTGATATCCATGTCAGGTTAGAAACACTCCTGATGCTGAAGCTCTCTTTGCTGCTAACAAGTGCTCCCTCTACTGACCTCTGCGCTGCTGCAACAACTCCTTGCATCTCACACCATTGCAAACCTCTCTATGCCATCCTACAATGTTGCAACAATCTCGTGCCTCTCGCAGTGTTGCGGCCTGCTAGCCTCGCGTTGTCCGAGGTCTCCTGCACTATAGCACTCTCCGCTGCCTCATCCACATTCTTCTCTACCGACATCCGCCAGTCCTGCTACTTCTCTTCGGGGTTCCCATAACAAGGTATAATCCAAGATGTTGGGTACCTCAAGGATCCTGACCCTCATTGCCTGTAGTCCTTCTGACTACAGCTTGATGTCTCCCCACTTCTTCTCGAGTGGCACATGAGCACTCATGGCACAATCATCATCCTCCTCAACTTCTTTCTCCACCTTCCCTGGTGCTGCCTTAACGTCTGAAGCCTTTCCCTTACTCTTCTTCCTTGGACACTGGTTCGCATAGTGACCCAGTACCCCACAATGGAAGCACTTGACCTTGGAGAGGTCCTTCTTCTTTCTCTTCTCTTGCTTTCTGGCAGATGCTAGAGCCACATCCTCTTCCTCTTCCTTCTTGATCCTGACTCCTTTGCTGCTACTTCCCACCTTTCTCAACCGCGTGATCTCCTCTTGACGAAGAGCCGCCCACAATTCTTCCCAATCTGGAAGATCAACCCTGCCCAGTATGCTCTCGACAAATGTCTCCCACTCCTTGGAGACTGCGTTAAGTGCAGTCCTTACCATCATATCCTCATTAGGCGTGGCCCCTATGGAAGTTAGCTGGTCTCGAATCTCCTTCAACTGAGAAAGGAAGTGATTTGTCTACTCCCCCTTCTACATCTGGTATGACCTTAGCTGATTCTCAAGTAACATCTTCCTCTGCACGGAAGTATGTTGGTACAACATCTTCAAGGTGTCCCACATCTCCTTTGTCATTTCCTTCTCGATAATATGTTGGACCACATGATCCTTGACCCCATCAAGGATGATGTATTTTGCCTTGGCCATTGCCTCCTCGTACTTCTCATTAGCTACGGGTCAACTGGGATAGCCATAGTTCTCAAGGCGAAGCCCTTGATGCGATGTCTGTCTAGAATGGACAGGATCCTGGCCTTCCAGACCACAAAGTTGGATGCTCCGTCCAACCTATCCTGATCCCTCAACCCATTCACATCCATCTCTCTGCTCTTCTCTGTCGACTCCTCCAAGTCTCTCTACTTCCCGCCTGGAAGTTCTCGGTTCGACTCCTCCGAGTCTCTCTACTTCCCGTTTGGAAGTTCTCTTCTAGACTCCATCTGAGTCCCGATTTCCCTCCTGGAAATCCTTCTTCCAACCGTCAAGTTGTCCCTCTCCGATCATTTGTGCAACTACAACACTAATCCAGATCCCTTGGCTAGAAATCTGCCTCGTCAGCAACTCCCTCTACCTTGGTTTTGCCCTGTTAGGTATTGTTCTGACCACAGTACGCCACTAGCTTTGCTCCCGCAAACTACCCACAAAGTCCTTCACCCCAACAATTGAAGGATTGAGTCTCTTGGCTCTGCGCAATCTTGACACCAGAAAAACAAATCTCTCAGCCAACTGTGTTAGCCCTCCTGGCTTCTGCGTGGCTTTGCGTGAGCCTGTTTCTGACCTCCTCAGCCTCTGCACTGGCCTCTCTCAAGCTCAGACTGATGACGCAATCCCTCTGCGTTAACCCTTCCTCTGTCGTTTCTGTAAGGATCAGCTCTCTGTCACTCAAGACAGCTACTTCTGCTGCAAATTCTCTTGCTTAGTTGATGCCTTCATCTTCCCTGTGATCTGCAACCACACTTTGATACCATGCTGAATTTTCTAATTCTATCCATTATAAATTAATTTGTATTCTGCTGGTTTATTTCTTCTACTTGTTTAAATTCGAACAAGTTATTTAAAAGATTTAAGTACTGAAATAAACACAATACAGTCACAACATCTATAGATCAACAATTGAGAGAAAACAAACACACAAGTGACACCGTTATTTTTGGACAAATGTCCCCGGAAAACCCAATGCGCGAAAACTGGTGCAGCTATTTTGAGGGTCTATTATTAAGCAGTATTTCCTTGAGTACAACTGGGTGCCTAATCGGCTCACCCGACAGAGAAAAATACACTGCAACAATACCTCTCTATTCAGAAACTAGTATTCAAAAACCTGTCCCACGAAACCCTCTTCGACGACTCTGAAGCTCAGCGTTGGCCCTTCTGGCCTCTGCATCAGTCCCAGGACCCTCTGTGTCAGCCCTATGAGGCACTGTGTAGCCTCTGGGACCCTCTACGTCACTCCAATAGCCTCTGCGTGGATGACGCAGTCCCTCTGGCCTCTGCGCTGTCTCTGCTGGGCTTTGTGTGGCCTGAAATGGCTGCTGCTCTCGCTCTCTTTGCTTTTGCGCTGGTCTCTCAGTATTGTCTCTGCCTCTCTGTCCAGTGCTCACCACCCCTTGCTACTGATTCACTTTTGCTTAGCAACCCTGCTCTAGCAAAATGAATGATTGATCACTCTGGTGTATCTTCCAACTGACCCTCAAGCTATTCTTATACTTTTCTCGTTGGCCCTTCAATGACTGAGATTAAATCTCTAATCAATGGCTAAGAATAGATTTGGCTTGATCCATGACTTTTGGAACCTTCTAACCCATTTTTATATTAATACCCATTAATATTTTAATTTTCCTAAGTTTAGACTTAGGAACTCCATCAAAAATATTAATTATTTTAATATCTCCCAGATCGTGTACATATATCCAAACCATTTCTGGGTCTTGGAGATCTCATGTGTTTTAGCCTCTCCACCAATTTTCATGGCCAGAGCAATCTGATGCTACCCCAAATCAAGAACAACCACATGAACAATGTTAGTAAGAACTTGCAGGTAACATAATCACATCATTGCAATAAGGAAGGATCTCCATACCATTTGCTATTGGAACATAACCAACATCGACACATGTTGTTCCAACAACTTTAAATCAGTGACACATAATATTAGTCAATCTTGTAGATAATAATATCATAGTCACATCTCTTGCATATTAACACCATTTTAGACTAGAAATGTAAACATGTTTAAATTGCGAGTAAAGAGCATAAGAAGCATTTATCTTAAACAATACAATAATGTTCCAACTGAGAGTGATACTTCAACTCTCCACCCAATTGTAGACAAGCTACAACCGCTATTACTTGTAGCCATCACCCTCGAGCCAGATTCCAAAGCTTGAGGTGGAGTGATTTCAGAGGTCTGAGACTTAGAGGATTTCCTCAAAGAAGAAACTAAAACATGGAAGGTGTTGATCTCTAAATTAGGTAGGGGGAAGGGTTGTTCCCTCTTGCAGATTGATCCATGGTGGAAACAAGAGCTTCATAGCTAGGGTTCAAGTGGCTAAGGTGTGCAATTAGGATAACATGAATAAGTAATGCTAAACTTGATAATTGTCAATTAATAAATGAAAAAGATATAATTAATATTGGTGGCAAGGGTGGGAGGAACATCTTAGATCTTGGAGGGCAATAAAAAGTAGCCTTCACTTAGGATATAAGTAATGCAATGAATAATGAAGTAGGGGCACTTATTTCCTACTAAAGGATTTTCTTCTAAAACATATAAATGAGACTAAATTGTCATCCTTGGTGACTTATCCATATTTATTTGAGTTTTCATTCAAGGTCAAATACCCCTACCCTATGGTCATGCTTGCATTATCAAGCGCTCTTCCTCACTTCTCAAGGGATTTCATGAGGTTGATATTTTCCACATTTAAAGGAATTTAAGTTTAGCTATCCATCATAAGGCAAATAAGGGGTTAAAGAACGAGAAGGATCTTTGGGATATGTTTGGAAGAGTGGGATTGAAGAGCATAATACCCCATTTTGTGAACTTCAAAAATAAAATAAAACAATAATATTGAATGATTAGGGAACGTCGCCCCTCCTTAAATTATGCGACATGCAAGTGGAGGGTTGGATCTTTATTAGTCTATCAACCTTATTCCATCATCTCCCAATTCCATGTTTCTAAGCATTCAATAGATGATTTGTGTGATGCAACCTCTCCTCTAGCTCAAGAATGGGAGAGTTTATTAGAGATCATGTTTACCGCCCTAATCATCTCAATGTTTGACGATGGTACTATTCACCCACATTAGCTCAATGAGAGAGTCTTGATTAATTATTCTTGCTCTTCTGTTATGGTTTTGGCAAGCTTCATGTTGCATAAGCTCTCTTTGTTTCATCTTTGGGACAATCTATTGTCTTGTATGAAGGGGCATATTATTTATTGGTACCTTGGCTACATTGAGAAAATGGGGCATTATGATTGTTACTTGGTGATAATTGGAGATTTGCAAGAAGTCAATTCCCATCTAACACCGTTCTTGGGAAACTAAGGGACTCCAAGCTAGTTTTCATGCCACACTAACAAAGATGATTAGATAAAAGGACGAATTAGAAGCTAAAAGGAAGAATTGGAATTTGAAAGTAGAGAGTGAAATCAAACTCAAAACAAGTTTTGTTTGGAATTGTGGAAACACATTCTAAAATTAAGATGATGAACTAGATACTTAGAGTGAAATGACCTCTCTTCTCACGAAAGCTTTAAAAAGGATGATAGTATTTATATTCTTTAAGATTTTCTGTTTAAAATCGCAAGTCATGTTGCCCTGCTCTGGGAGGAGTTGATCCTAAGAGTTCATGTACATCCTAATGTAATTGAAAAGCAACATCATGAAAGAAAGATTAACAACCAAGTAGTGTTCACAACCCACTCATCATGATAGTTTCAATTACTTGATATGTCTTGTTAAATATTTATGGTTAGTCAACTACTTCATTACACTAAGCACCTATAGATTTTGTAGTGAGGATACATTTACTCTTTTTGGTTTTGAGCACTCTAGATAACTTTGGTTTTTTTTTACACTAAGTTAGTTTTTGGAAAAATTTGGATTGCATATCGGTTGTATAAGAAAGAGGATAACCTTTTTTAAGAGGATAATTTGTCATTACGTTAAAATATGTTTATAATTTAATTTAGTAAATTTAAAGGGATGATACATTGTGTTCTCCCTTTCTTTGCCAAATTATTTTTATGGCTTTGCTTAAATCATAAGCATAGAAACACAAATAGAAATAAAATAAATAATGAATAAAATATGTACAAAACAATTTAGAATATAGAAATATTCATATTAATGCATAAATGTTATGTAAAATGCATTT
The DNA here is from genome assembly GCA_031772625.1 of Pinus tabuliformis. Classification (NCBI taxonomy): domain Eukaryota; kingdom Viridiplantae; phylum Streptophyta; class Pinopsida; order Pinales; family Pinaceae; genus Pinus; species Pinus tabuliformis. The sequence goes on along the minus strand of CM062816.1, from coordinate 2,076,249,005 downwards.
TAAAAGCACGAGACGAAAAAAGAGAATGATTAGCTCTATAGTCACTTACTTGTCTTATGCTTCATATTAGGCACAATATACATAGAAATACATTTGGAACCTTAGTCCTTGTTGCCCTCTCTTTCGTGCTGCCGCTCCCCTTCGCCTAGTTTATGTTTCTGAGCTATGTGCTTATGGCCTCCGTAGACATGCTGTGGTTTTTTTTGGTTGGTTTACTTGCCTCTTTCGAGGGTTTTGGGTGATTTTTCACCATTGCCATGCCTGCTCTAGATTTTGTTTCCAATTTTATTTGATATGGAGGCCATCGTCGGTGTTGCCTTCCATTGGTGTGGGCTTCCGCCATGGGTGTCTTCAATGCTGCTTATCGTCGCTGTTGGAGCTGTGGAGTTTCACTTGGTTGTGGATGTTCGTATTGATTCAACTTCAACGTTTTGGTCACTTTTTTCTCTCCACCACAAGATTTTGCATGTTGTCCCTTCTCTCCTGTTGCTATTTGGTGGTTTTGTTTTTGCAGGTGTTCTCTCCGTTGGACTTGGACCTGGAGTTTATGCCTGTCGGTGCTCTACTATTCGTGGGCACTGCTTAACAGGTTTCTCGCCAGGTTTTCGTTGATCCTTTCGGCTCTGCCTTCTGCTACCCTATTAGGCTTGACGTTTGATGACTATTAGAGCGACTTGTTCCCTGCTCAAATTTTTCTACGATCAATTCTCTATCCATATCTATGGGTTTATTTTGGTGCTGGGGTTTTGCCTTGTCTTGTAATGCTAGCCATTGGTTTTGGGGTTTTATAGTGTGGCCCTTTGTGATTTAAATGATGTTCCTTTAGGGGTTTTCTTTTATGCCGACCTATGTGCCCGGTTTTGTTTTCAATCTTGTCGGAGCATCTCCAGGCTTTTCTTTTTAGTCAGAGTATCTTTCGATGTTATTATGGCCTTGCCGGCCATAATATCTTCCAACGTTGTTTATCTTACTAGTCAGAGTAACTTCTAGCGTGTTACCTTACCGACCAATTATCTTTCGGTGTTGCTAGAATGATGAGTGAATGATTGTTGTTGGGGTGAATTTAGTGCTCCCTGTGGGGTTTTTAGAGGGGCATGCACACCCTGTATCTTGTTACCAGCCATATGTAATATGAGGATTATACTCACACACATGCTATATGCATGCTTTATGTAAACAACTTTTTATTTAATCGAAAGTTGTTGGTTTTTTATTTTATAAAAAAAGAAGAAGATATAAATAGAAACAAAAGAAAAAAGAACAGAAAAAAAGAATCTTTCTTTAGTTGCTAAAGACAATTTGATTTCATACTTTATGATCATTATATGTCTTCTTGATACAATATGTCATTGTTGGGCTTCCATGATAGCTTTATGATAGTTGGTATTCCTCATAATAGACATGTGAACCCTTAGGTGTGCACTCAACTTGTTGTGTAAATATAACATATAAAATTTGGTAAGCACAATATTTTTAGTGTCATATCAAAAGTTGTTAAAATTTCAAGGCACTAATTTAAATCCTATAAAAATATTATACAACCTCTTAAACCCTACACTAAATACTCCCTGTACAAAAATACGTTTCATGAAAAATATATATTTTAAATTTATACGAAACCAAGCTAAAATCATACCAAATATCTTAATAAGATTCCCCTCGTAAAACTTCAAATAAATATAATAATACTAAAATTATACCCAATATCTATTCAACATAATTTCCCTCATAAAAAAAATGAAACATTGACAAATTACCCTCAAACTTCTCTTCTAAAGTCCCAATTCCCTAACGAAATCTTAATATTATTCCCTTTATTAAACTTAAAATAAATATAATAATACTAAAATTACACCCAATATCTATTCCCAACCTAGTTTCCCTTATGAAAAATGATACATTAACAAATTGCCCTCAAACTTCTCTTCTAAAGTCCCAATTCCTAATGGAACCTCTCTGGAATGATGACTTCAAAGGGAAACAACGAAAAAATTTAAGGTGGGGAATTGACTTTCCAACGATAGCTATCAATTTTGAATACAAACCACATTAAAATTAAAATTAGTTTGCCAATAAAAAATTTTGAACGCCGACGGGTCACCCTCCACATGGTTGGCTCCCTTGGAAAACAGAAGGTCATTGATGGAATCCAGCACCAACCACAGTATGGGTATATTATTCATAAAGTTATACGTACACCTGTGAATAATTTGAAAAACCACTTTACATTTTCAGCCAGCAAAAATATATAAATCGTTACAGAATAGCCCAGCAATATTCGAGGAGGGCATGCATGAAGAAGGCATTGCTCTGCTCGAACACATAGTAGTCTGATCTCTGCGCTTCGAGCACTACGAGAATTGCTTCACCATTACCTTCATCATCCACCAATGGCGGCCGAAGATTTTAATGACAAGAATGCTGTATTCAGAAAGCTCCGGGCCAAACCCGACAACAAGGTTATATACATCTTTTCTGATGCGTTTTCTTTTCAAATTCTTTCTGGGTAATTTCTTTCTTTCCTGGGTACAAAATGTTTTAGCGGGTGCACAAAAAAATTCGTGTGGGTGCGTTGTTTTTGATCGTTTACAGCAAAATTTAATGTGATTTGGGTAATTTGACACCAGATCTGTACGGGTATGCGTGATTGCATGTAGATCTCATCTGATTTGATGTGATTTTTCTTATGGCAGATGTGCTTTGACTGTAATACAAGGAATCCCACATGGGCATCGGTCACTTACGGGATTTTCATCTGCCTGGATTGTTCTGCAGCTCATCGTAGTCTTGGTGTTCACATTAGTTTTGTCAGGTATGTTTTTTGATTTTTACTAAAATTACAGTGTGTATTTTTTCATCTAGGCACTAAAATTGCTTAGAGGTGCTTGTCCACTTAGTGGTTCCTGATTCCTTCTTGTGTTTGTGATGTCTATAAGCTAATTAATTAAAAACAAAGTAGCATATTCTTTTTTAGAGGGTTTCGTTGTCTTTGTGCTGTCTTTTTCACAGCAAGCTTATTAAATTAAAATTAATATGGCAGATCCCTTTTCGAGGATTTTGTTTAGCACGAGTGCCACTAACTCCGTGTAATGCATACTATCTCCTTGTAATGCATATTGAATGATACATTGCAAATTGCTCTGTTAAAAATGGATATGAGTGAAGATGGTATTCTGATATTTAGCGTAGCACAATAGTAATTAGCATACGAGGACCTTCATCACAGATCTGCCCCTAAAGTCAACTACGTGAGAGATCTGCCTTGGTCTTCTGAGTTCTCATCAGCTTGAGCAGGCAGAGTTTTTATTTTTTACTGTAATTGTAATATAAATCCCTCATTTAGGCGCTAATTGCTTAGAGGTAGCCTTGTGTTTTGTGGTTTCCTGTTGTCTTTGTGATATCGTCTTAATTGCAAGCTGACTTAAAATAAAAATTAAAGTGATAATATCTTTCCACGAGGTGTTTGATCCGTATGAAGCCCTTGATTTTTTGTTGGATGGTTTTTTGTCTGTATTTTGGCGGTTTTCAGTATATTGTTTTTGCTTTTGGGGTTTTGTGGTGCACAGTGCTTTGGTTTATGGTTTTCTAATTCCAGTTAAGGAATTAAGGTTCTAATCTAGTTTAGGTTAATGGAGTAGGGGTTTTGGATGCTGCAGGATCATCTATATTGTATTGTAAACAATGAAGTTTATTAATGATAAAAAATAGAGGTGTGACTCTAAACAGTTTGCTGGTTTTCCCGATTTGGATTTCCATAGTAAATCTCTATGTAATATGTGATTTTCAATGTTTTATTTTTCTGCTTATTAAAAATGCGTGTATGCAATGCGCATGCTTTACTGTAAAGGTTTAAAACTTACACAGATATTGTAAATGATACCTTACTATTACTGGATAATACTTCTTTACACATATTATAAATAAATCTAGCAGCCTTATGCATAGTAACACACTATGTCCTAAGTGCAGGGAATAGGACCTTGATGATTCTCTTTGTTTAACACGACTTGCATTTGAATCATGAGTGATGGGATGATGAACTTAATAGTCTTTTCTTGCATCTGCACGGATGGCTTAGGTACATACTCAACTAGTAGTAATCAGATTTTCATTAATTTAGCCATATGTCTGCATCATATCTCGTCAACTATTTTGCGTGATAATTTCTAGTCTATGTGGTAGGTTTCTGTAAGTCCACTATTCTTTGAATATCTATGCGTGCAAAACCTTCTGGGTGCAGCCTCGAAAACTGTCTAAAGATGCTAGTGGTGTTTGTTCTCTTGTTTGTTGCTAAGTTGCATTGAAATGGTTAAAGATACTTGTATGGGGATGGATAAAACAAAATTTTAGAAAAGCTGGATACGATATGGCTGTGAAATGGTTCATGTGTGAAAACACACATGAATGAAAAAAATCACAAGACATAAAAAATCATAATGCCTTTCATGAATTTCAAATTTGGTAATACCAATTGACATCATTTTCAATATTCAATTTTATCATACCATTGTAGATCATATTTCAATGTTTACTACTGTGAATTTCAAATTTGGAATACCATGAGACATAAAATTTGGGACTCTCAATGGTCTCTAAATCTAAATATCATCACACTATAATTAATCACTTGTTTGCTGTTTGCACATCTATGTGGCTCATAGGATGTAGGATGCATGGTCTACTAGGTTTCGTTTGTAGATATTCTGAATGCCGAAATGCTGAAAAAGATGAAATATGCCGAAACCTGAAAAGTACCCAAAACTTACTTTCTACATCTGAGGGTTAGTGGAGCTGAATTCACCACCAAACATCCCGAAGTTCGGGTTGTGCTTTAACATTTAATGTTAAAATTTATGTTAATGAAGTAGAGTGTAAGTTATAAGGTAAATGTCAACATTAATTTACGAGAAGTAAGATTTAAAGTTAAATACAAATACCTTTCAGTGATTTCTTGTAGGGTTTTTGTTATAAATTTTATCCATGTCACATTCCCTCTGTTTTCATGCCCAAATTACGAAATTGTGTTTCAGCCCTCCCTAAATTTGTTGGTAAACTTAGTTTTGTCTTCTTTACACTTGGCAATCAAAAGTTTTCGTTATTTTCTCTCACTGCTGCACCTTCTTTATGCTTGTCTTTGCAAGGCAGATTTTCTGTTTGTACTGGCCTCTGTTGTCACACGTTTCATTCTTAATTATATTCTTCAAACTTTTTGTCTCTTCATTTGTTATCCCAAGGTTTCCATCTTAACGAATTCCCAGTAACCGGGAACTAGATGTGAAGTGATGCCAATCTTGCTAATGGCAAAATCTAAAACAAGAAGTTGATTTTGAAGCATTGACATCTTTGATGTATTAATCATTTGTGCTGTCTTTAGCTGATCTTCATCTTTTCCTTTCCAAATTTGTTTCATAGGTGAAATAAGCTGACTTTCTTGAAGTAATTAGAAAGTTGTCTTAAAAAATAATACGATATAAATGGTTATATCACTGCTCATTGTGGAAGTAAAGGCCTTAAGTTGATTCCCATGTGCCTGATTTCTTAACCGTTTTTGTTTGTTTGTCAGAATTGAGTATTAAATACGCCACAGATAACCCTGAAAACTATATTCGATAATGTTCAAAGTTAAGCAAAATTAAAAAGATTTGAGTAGATGACAGAAATAACTAAAAAGAGGAAATAATTGGGCTCATTAAGTGAACTAAATGTCAATAAAGCATGGTGGAGGATTTAAGTGACTAGGCAGGAAAATAATTATTCTGTGAGGATTGCATAAGAGTTTTTGGAATGAATGACATAATATTTTTTTCAAGAAAAAAAGGACTATATATTCATATAATGTGAATATCTACAAAACTGTCAATGTCTGCTCTTTCCAGATAGCAGTGCTGTTTATCAGCCAATGACAGCATATATTTTATTGATTAGAAATCTACTATTTCATTGACTAGAAACGAAAATATGAGGTAATACTTAATTAGAATATTTTCTTCTCAGAATTATTATTATTATTATATTTCCAAAGATATTACATAACAAAGAATTGAGGCCCCAAAATAGGCTACATCTAGAATGGGAGGACTCCTTTAAACCCAAAGTCAACCACAACAGTTCCTTCCCTTCTACAAACTCCCATTAGATACCGCCCCTCTCAATTTGTAGCAGTGGCAAAACGGGGAAGACGACTCTTCTTGAAATTGACAGTGTGATCAATTTTGGAAAAACGGGGTTGTCCTTTGAAACTTACTACCACTAATGGTGAAGTTTGACTGATTCCACGACTCTTTCCATGTGGCATCAACTCTCACTGTTTGTTCCTGCCTGCACACCATCTCCAGGCTAATGAATTCATCTGACTAGCAGAATAAAATCTGTCCTCAATGCCCTTCGTACCTCCCTTATGGAGATCAAGCTTACATCTCATGGGGTAATCTTTGCTTGTACGTAACTCATATTGGTTCATCCTGCTTTTTCAAATTAATTAGCTCACATATCGTTGTTTAGTGGTACCTTTGGAATTTCAAATTTCAACAGCTCCTAAAGCTCTGTGGTTGTTCTCTTTTTTGGACCCGGCACTCCTGGAGTTCTCAACTCTGATCACTGTCCCGGGATCTCTCATATTGGCTGCTTGCTGTCCCTCCTAGAAGCATCTGGAATCTCCAATCTTGGCCTTTTCCTGTTCTGAATTCTCATTTCTTTCAATTTTTTGCTGGTACCCCAGTTCCATTCATCCACCTTTTGTGTCCCATAACAAGAAATTTCTTAACAGACTTCCCCTCTGGCTTTGATATCGTCCACCATATACCTCCTGTTAATAGTGCAGGCCATGCAACTATGATGTGACAAGGATCACTATACCTCCTTTTAATAGTCCAAGCCATGCAACTACAACGTGACAAGGATTTCTATTCTATTTTCTGACATCACAACTTGACTAGGTCGTCCTTGTCTTTGGGATGATCTTACTTTCAATTACATTAATGATATAAGATGAAAACCTGCTTATCAAATGCTTCAATTTAGGTTCTTTTCGTTAGGAATTAGCACAAGCAAGCACAACAAGAGAAACGACAAAAAAGGCTTATTGCCATCTTCAACACCTTGTATGGATTTCAAGATATTAAATTATAGTACATGAATTTGACCATTCTAGATTTATATCTCACTGACAACTCATCAATGGATCATGACAATGCATCATCAAATATAAGGATTACAACTCACGACAATGTGGTCTTAGACTTTGTGATTGTCTAAGGACTCACAGTCTAACATTCCCCGGCCTCAATCACAGGTCTGAATAATTGTACTGGTAAGATAACAATATCTAGTATCATCTTCAATATTCCCAATGAATAAGTGAAATGATTGTTGATTGCCTTTTGAGGAGACCAGTTGCTATGCTGGAATTCCCAAATGTTGATTGAATTTTGACTCACTGATTAAACTTTGAATTTTGAAGCCTGACTATGATTGAACGTCAAATCTTAAATCATGACTGTCATCATTGATGTTTGATATTCTCCCCTGTTAGGTGCAAGGTGAATAGTTTGTTGAAGAGATCCAAGTTTGAGCTTTGGATTCTTTTTTTCTTCAATAATTCATAATTGAAGAATCCAAGCCAGAGTTTTGGTGGTTTTGTTGGTTTACCACTAACCATATCCACTTCATTTGGTGGTTTTTGGTTGACCAGTAACCAACTTCCATTCATAATGGTGGTTTCTAGTTTACCACTAACCATTTTCATTTGAACAATGTAGTGGTTTTTGATGACCACTAACCAATCTGATTTGAAAAAGGATGTGATTTTGGTTTCCTACCAATCATCTTCAATTCCCACCTTAAGGTGTAGGGGAGTTTATTTTTATCATTGTACTCCCCCACTTGAGGTGTGGAGAGTACCATCTTTACTTTTAGAGAGCATACATAGTTGGACCTGGGTCATGCTCAAAAGTATCTGGAATAATTTTTTGATAGCCTTTTGCTTGTGTCATTTCTTCTTTTTGTGTCTTTACCTCTATCTTGACTAGACAAAGACTTATCTAGCTTCTTTACTTGTTGATTCTATCTCCAAGAATTTATCCATCCATAATGATTTGTCTTCTTAACCTACTTATGCTTTTGACATTTTTCAGAAGGTGATTTGTCTTCCCACAATGAAGACAATGGTGGAGATCAAAACACCGACTACGTATGTGACTACCTCTTTGATAATGTTGAGACTTATTACCAACATTTTGAACATCTTCAAGAAATCATCCGTTCACAAATAGAACTAGTTTGGAGTAATCTAGAATATGCAAGTTATTTCCTTTATCATATCTCAATCTATGTCGATTTCTATTGAATGATAATTCTTCCCAAAAGTCTGACGAACTTCTTAGAAAGTTTTTGATGTTGTTCGTTGGCTTCTTCAAAATCATTGCTGCTACTATTGTTATTGTCATTTTGTGCTCGTGACTCATCTTCAATCACTGTTTCCTTCATCAATTGACTGGAAGATTCCGTCTCAACCATATCTCCTGTTGTCTTTATATCAATCATCAACTCTTTTGTATCACAATTTGAATTAACATTAACCTTTTGTATGAGGTTATTTGTTGCAGATGTTGCATCAATCATGTCATCAATTTGATTTTCCCTTTCTTCAAATTTTATCTAAAGTGTATTGATTAATTGATCCTTTATATGTATTTGACTTTGAAGATCAATAAGGAAATTATCCAATTCATGTTTATATTCTTGTAATTCCTTGATTTTTTGAGGGGCATTTTGTAAACATTTTCATACTTTACCCATTTTTATTATTCTCATGCTCACCTCATGCTTGCTTGCACTCGTCCACGCTTGATTATATGCTTATTTGTCATGCTTGCTTGTACATGCACACTTGCTTATATGCTTATGTGTTACGCTCACTTGCACGTGCTTCTTTTATATCACACTTGCTTGATTTGATGTTTTACTTGTGTTGGGTACTACTGAAAATGCACCTCAAGGAATGGTTACAACTACCGAAGTTTTATGACCTCGTTATTCAATTTCAGGCAAGTCTTCTTTTTGACAATTTTCACAAATACAATTCAATGATTAAATCAAGTGTTTAAAGGACTATTGTCTTTGATATTTTGACAATGCTCCAAGTAAATTTTTTTCTCTTGGTATTATTTTGTAAGGTGAATTTCATTAGCTGCTAAATCAACTGATTACATCAGAAGTCTTCACAAGTTCTTCCAGTTTCTCACATGGAAGACCAGACCATAAACAAAATTGTATCCTTCGAAGCAACACGAGATATGTGAATAGTAAAAACAAAACCATCATGCAAGCATATACTAGGAAACTGGCCTGTTTGGCCATACACCGTCAACAATGGAAACAAAAACATGAACTTGATCTATCAGAGAGTCAAGGCAGAGGTTCTGAGTCTGAACCAACTACTGCGATATGATCTGTTGGTTCTATCGAGGGTCTCGCAGCGGTTGGAGTACCGAGATGCTTTTCAATTCTTGCCAGCCTGCGATCCATCATTTCAAATCTGCAATTGTAATGCTTCATGTGTCCGTGCATGTGGTCCAAGGTCTAAAGCAGGTCCCTTCTATGCTCCTGACAATCCAGCAGTGTGCGCCCCAAGTGCAACTTCATGTGTCAATATCAATACACTATTTTCATGTAATGATTGGCTCTGCCTCGTGTTGCCCATCTCCAGTATCCGACTTGCCCATTCTTTCAACAGTTTTGGGTCTGAGAGGAAGTTCTTTGAGATGATGCCTCCCCTTCAGATTTGGTTATCTCTTCTTGCACATGCACAAAGATCTGTTCCTTGTATCGAGTTGCAAAGCTTGCTTTTCTGTTATGTAATCAGGAGTTTCCTCTGCGGGCTCTTTACTCATAATAAGTTGCTCCTCTCCTCGACCTACTTCTCTCACTCGGCATTGTGATTAGCACCCCGGGGAGTTGGTCTAAGAAGTCAGAACTTTGCTATGCTGCAAAGGATTCACTTCTGTGACAGCCCCCTCACTTGTAAGATATCAAGAACTGCACAATACATGGCTTGCAAGCTGGCCAAAGAGGGACCCTGTTTCAAACACCAAACATCGATTGTTATTCTTCCACCTTCTAGCCTCCACCAACTCCCAAATGCTTGGTTCCTACCTTTGTATTTAGAAAAGTGCTGTACCAGCCAGGCTTCAAATCCTGACCTAGGCCCCTAGTGCTGTACCAACTTATGTCACAGGGTTTGCCGAATTTGAACCTTGAGGTTCGAAATTCGGCAAACCCCAAAAAAATTTCAAATTCGTTCAGGTTCGGCGAACCTGATAGTCGAACTTGAAATACAAACCTCAACGAATTCGAACCTGATAGTCGAACCTCAAATTTGAACCTCGACGAATTTGAACTGATAGTCAAACCTCAAATTCGAACCTCAACGAATTCGAAGCTAAAGACAAACCTGAAGCCCAATTTTATAATTTATAATTTTTTGTTTTGTTTTGTTTTGTTTTGTTGTCTGAGTTCAAGGTTAGATTATGGGTGGTTTTTGTCACTTGTTATAAGGTTTATGAGAAAAACCATGGGCAACACATGGTTTTCCCTTGTTCCGCTTCCCACCAATTAGTTTCCTGCAGTGGACACTAGTTTGTCTTTATTTACCATGGTTGTCGATAGATTTTCACAAGCCAATTTTAGTATGAGTGTACTCGCTCTATTGTGCTCAGTGCTGCCGCTGCGTGTTGTATTCTCTGCAATTTCCTGAAATCAATTTCTAGACGCTGCTTGTCCTCGTCGCCTGGAGCGTGAAGTTAATAGTGGTCGTGATTTGTGGCTCGTGGGTGCTCACTGCTACTCATATGGTTTTATTGATTGATTTTGATTTTTTATTATTTTATGTTATATATATATATATATAGATATATATAATCGAACTTAATGCCGAACCTCATATGAACCTCATCGAAAAATTTGAATTTCGAATCGAACTTAATTGTTTCCAAACTCAAATTTGAACCCGAACCATGTGACATAGGTATCAACTAGGCTTCAAATCCTGACCTAGGCCCCTATAACATCGCCTCCTCCCAATCCACTCGACTTCATAGAGAGAGGGCCATCTCCCTCTTCCAACCCACACAGAAGAATAATGAGCATTGTATCATTCAAAACTCAGAATTATCCTCGATGCTACGTCTTGGCCTCTGTCCTTTCCACTAGCATTTTGTACCCAACTTCGCCAATGCTTGGTGAGGCTCCTAGCACCAACCTAATCACCCTATAGGCCACTAATATCATACACCCAATAAATTATCATCTAGTCAGCCTGTCGCTTCCATTGCCTACCGAAGCACACTTCGACTCTTTGTCCTTTAGACCCCTAACGTGATTGCACTTCCAACTTATTAATAGAGGAAAAACTAGTAGGAAGTTCCCAACTTTACTTAGTAACTCGACTAAGAAGGGGTAGATCCCCCAACAGGGATGAAAAAAGAGAAGCTACCCACAAAACCTATAGACCTATATCTCACTTTGAAATAGAAGTTACCTAGATAGAGCTGACAAAGGATTTTCTGCGACTTCCTGGACCGCTCAGGAAATTTCCATTTTGAAGCCCACTCCTTCGCCTAGAACCTATGTGGTGCATGCTTCAGATAAGTTGTTTGCTCACGAAGATGGAGGATTACTAGACTAGGGCTATCCCACCACTTGCATACACTGTTCTGTTTGGACGCAATGCCTTATGATTTAGAAATTCACCACCGTCCATGAGTTTTATCAAGTCTATTTGTTTCTATCCCTCACAGCTCCTTATCATCCTTCATTTGGTGCACACCCCAATTTCTCTCCAGCTCACTTTTGGTACCAATATCGAGTCGTTGATAAATTGCAAGCATGTATGACGTTAATGCCATTCTCCTCTCATGCTATGAGCCACTTCGCATAGTCCTTCATCAGGCTCAAGGCTGGGGGAGTAATTGAAGTTTGCATGATTATTGCATATGGCGGGGGTGTGTTGCCACATACGCCTGCCTATTAGGCATGGGGGGCGGTGGCAACACCCCCCCCCTCCCCCCTCCCCAACCAGTTCACCTCTAGTCACCCCATCTGGGGATTGTCTTGTTACATGGGATTACAAATTGAATTAATGATTTACTTCATTGAATGAACATGCTCTTGTGTTTGATTTTCACTCCATGTGTATGGTTGAGTTGCAATGAAATACTCAAGTGCCAAAACCTAGACACAAAATATAGTGTCATGTATCCAAAAATCATGCATGCAAGAACAGGGGTTCTTAGAGCCCCTTGTTTAATTTTTGGACAGGTCTAGGACTGGTAACGAAAAATGATAATTGTTTAATTAAGGTGGTATATCAAGCTTTCTATCTCCTCATTTTACAAATTTCTCCACTATCAACCTTTTACAAAAACAAATATTTTTGCCACAAATCTTCAAACCCATTTCAAACTTCACCACAAATCTTCAAACCCATTTTACAAAAATGACTTTTTTTTTTTCACTTAACTCAGCAGGTTGCCCCATGATGAGATACCATTCAGTGAGAGTTACCATATGTGCTTTTAAAACTTTAACTGAGGTTGAATTGATTTATAAACGTTTAAACCGTCTATTGGATAATTTAAAGATGCGGGTTGAAGGCACCTATTTTTAGGTCATACGAGGAAAAAATGGTTGCTTGAAAGCATTTTGAATTGGAGACAAATGGCAGGGACTGATTGATGCTGGTAATTGAAGGCACAACAAAGGAGTTATTTGGATGTCAGAATATTGGTCTGGTCAATTGCATAAAACAGATCGATTGATAGGTTAATGTGTGCAGGATTACAGAGAAGGGATGGATGACAATAACCAATCACACGAAGGTAGAGAGTTTAGGCAAGGATGTTCTACGCTTTCTGGCATCCAAGGGTTGTAACAAAGACTATGTTTTTTGAGAAGATTTTTTGGCGTAAATCACATTCAAATGCATTTGTCATGTTTCGAACCAACGAGTGTGGTTCATCGTCAGGACAAGTTGAAGATTCAGATCCAGGCTGCAAGTTAAATAGACAGAGCAGAACATCCAACGACTATATTTAACCAGGCAACGGCTATATTGAACTGGTCAGCTAGAATGACTAACATCTATATTTGACTGGGAAACGGCTAACCAGACTGGACCAAGGGATATGGACAGGAGAACATAATGGTTAAAAAGTTAGTAATTCAGTTAAATGCCTATTACCATATTTAAATATAAATTAATTAATGGGAAATAATTAGTTATTGAAATGACCTATATTTAAGTAATATAAATAAATCTTTAGTTAGTTAGTTTAAAATCAAATATAAACTAGATAATGTATTTATTCAATATGAACTAAAAATATTAAAATTATATATATAAGTTATATAATTAAAGTTACATAATTAACTAATTAGTAAACTAATGGTAAGTTAGTTTTAATTATATTAAATTAAATGGGGCAATATTAAATTTACATATAATTAAATAGTTAATGGAAAGTTAGTTTAATATCTATATAAATGTAACGAATCACTTAAAATTAAAAGGGTTGACATTAAATTTATATAAGAGCTATATAATTGAATATTTAGTATTATATTAAAATCATATAATTAAACATTTAGTTAATTAATTGTAAGTTAGTCTTTATTCATATATAATCAAAGGGGTTAAATATTAAATCTATATATAATTAAAAATCTAATTGTAAGCCAATATTGTTAAAGTTATGGTAAGTTATTACCATAACTGAATGTTGTTAAATCTATTCATCGATCTTATTAATAAAGCTATTAAAATAAATATAAACTTAAGCCTTATCTAATTAAATATATTAATAAAATACAATAAGTTAGGGGAATAAGGGACCAAGGATAAAAATTAATTAAATCAATGGGTAGAAAGTAAGAAGATTGTTTTAAAGTAGGTTAGTTATTAGTTCTTATATTAAAAACCTTCATCAATAATTAGGTAAAGAAAGTATTTATAAAAGGAATTTAGTATTTATAAAAGGAATTTTATTTCTTGAGCAACGATAAAGATTATAATATTAATCGAGAGGAAGGGAAAGAGAACAGGGGAATAAAAACATAAAATCAAAGGGACGATGAAACAGGAAATACCAACACGCAACTATGTTTGTGACATGTGCATCTACAATTGTTAAAAGAAAGGGGAATCAAATGCTGACAAATAGTATGGGTAGTACCAATTAGTGGTGTGGATGTTGGCTTGAGAAAAATTTGAGGTACCTGTAAATGCTTTCTAGATTTCCAAGTTTTTCATTCCATTTCTTCTTCTTCTGGTGCCTGGATGAAGTGATATATCATATTGATTTCCTTTCTTTCTGACAGAAGCGAGGCTCTCCTATAATGTTGTTTGAAATTACATTTGTAAGAGTAATAATGACCTAGAATTGTAGAAAAACAAAGGAAACCCAATGCAAAGAAATGTGCAGGAAAACAAGTAAAACCCCTAAAAAGATCACTGAACATTATGCAGAAAGTACCCCTAAATCTGTAATAATAATAGGACCTACATTCTTCTGCTTAGACTTGCAGCAGATTCACAGAATACTAAGTAGATAATCAGAGAATTCACAAGCGCACAAACCCTACGTGATAAAATGAATTGATGGTTGAGTGATTTCAAGAAAGAAGCCTGTTGACTGCAGGCAAGCATCTCTTAAAAGGATCTTTGGGATTACAAAATTGTGATGAAACCAAGTAAAGACCAATACTTACAGACTTAACACATTCAGATGCTCCCTGCATAAGATAGCGAATTGCAATCATTTGGGACCAACCTGCTCTAGTTTCTTACAGTAGTCCTGTCATAAATTGCAGGCAACTCCTAATTTCCAAGTTCTAACATGTACGCGTCAATATACTATCTTCACCTATGGAAATTTTGCTGATCTCATTATTGCACACATCACTCTGACACCTCCTTATGCTACAGAATGTGGACGTGTATTGCATACATCAACAGTGATTGTGGATCATACAAAATGAAGGCTTCATATCTGATTGCAGGAATGGCATAATAACAGATTACTTTGCAAATGTACAATCTAAATACTTTCCTTTCAATGAGTACATCATTCATTTGACTTTCTAGCTTTGCATTTTTTGCTGGCAGATCTGTAAACCTGGACTCATGGACTCCTGAACAGTTGAAGGTCATGAGCTTTGGTGGCAATGGCCGAGGACATACATTCTTTAAGCAGCATGGTTGGAATGATGGAGGTAAAATAGAATCGAAATACACATCAAGAGCAGCTGAGCTATATAGACAGCTTCTTGCAAAGGAAGTTGCTAGAAGCTTGACAAATGGAACAAGTCAGACACCATCCTTATTGCATGATGCTTCACAATCGAACCATGTGACTAATGGAGACTCTAATGGAAAGAGTTCAACTTTAGCAACTGATTTTTTCTTCAACGATGAAATTGATGCACCTCAAGCAATTCCTTCTAAAGCTGAAGTAGGTCTTCCACCTCCAGCTATTGCAAGTACAGTTAAAAAACCACTGGTAGCTAAGAGAATTGTTGGAAATAAAACTGGTGGGCTTGGTGTCAAAAAGCTTACAACTAAGGTAGGTCTTATTAAATTTTAGGCAATGGTAAAGCTAAATTTCACAAAAATGAACAGCTATTAAGTTCTTTTTTCATGTTGAAAAAATAAGTAATGATAAAATAGCTCATATATATTTTTATCCCGTTGCTAATTATCATGGCTTGTTACTTGTATGCCAATATAGCCAAAGGAGGATCTTTATGATCAAAAGCCAGAAGAACCTGCATCTACTAGCATTCCTTCAAGTGCATCTACAGTAGTACAGGATGCCTCTCGCTCTTCTCGGTTCACATACATGGAGAATAACTCCAATTCAAACTCAAATGGTGGAGCAAACATCTCTGGCCATGTTCCTCCTCCTGCAGCTGCCAATTTTTTCGATGATTTTGGATTAAGTGTGGGAAATCAAAAGAAAAAGAGCTCAAGCCGCTCTCCACAGGTAAAATGACTTGAAAAGTATCCATTTTTCTTTTAATATGGTGGAATCAGGGCTAATTATATACACTTAAATATGCCATAGCAAGCGATAGGATGAGCTTCTAAACATGATTAGGATTTTTGCTAGTGGTATGAGTTACAAATCTTTTGAAAGGAATTGTCTTTTGTACCATTTTTAGCTCTGTTCTTATTATTGTTCATGGATTAGCAGAAGTTATCTAGCTATTTTATCTTGAGATTTAGATTTCCATTCTTCATCTTGGTGATTGGTCATGTTAGAATTCCATGCACCCTAGGTCTGGTCCATGCTTTAGTTAAAAAACATGAACACACTAAAAATGTCTAACTTTAAACTTTTGCACAGTGGAATATATCAGCAATTAAGTCGATCTCCAGTACACTATTTATGTCCAAATTTGTTTTCTTATTAGTCCATTAACAAGAAAATCCACAGGGCTCCTGTACCAAGGATAGTGGCCCTTTACAATCCCTGTACAATGCCGAAATGTACAAAATAAAATACAACACCCTTGTACAAGTTACCTGGGCCGAGGCTGAGTCCTTTCAGCTCTCATCTGCCTTGACTAGTGGCTGTCCTTTGCCACCAAAACCTACAGCCACCTGCTGTAGCACACAGGGTACTTCTTGCCCTCAGACTGCCCAGCCAGCCCCCTTTAGGTCAGAGCAACCCTGCTATTTCCTTTCAGCTCATGTAACAGCCCTTATCCTCCTTTAGACAGCTCCCTGGTGACTTGGCAGCCCTCCTGGCATGCCCTGCTTACTTTCAGCTACTACAGGACTGTGGTCACCTCCAGCTGAGCCCGGCCTGCCTTTTCTCCTTGTGGCTAGCCTTAACCAGGTCTTCTTTAGCCCTGTTGAGGTCTCAGTTCTCTTGTTGTCGTTGCAGTCAGTCCTAACAGTCCTGCGGCCAGCCTTTTCTCACCCAGCAACTCCTTGGCCATCTTTCTTTTAGCTATTTCAGCCGTGGCCTGAATTATCTAGACCTCGCCCCTCCTTGCACAAGAATCTACAGAGTTGCAGCTGCCATAACACACATGTGGCCAGGTTTTTCTAGGACTTGGCCCACCTACACAGACCTCCGCAGGACCTGCGGCCATCCTCCCTGGCTGCAGCCTATCCTTCTAGCCTGCGGCTAATCTTGGACAGTCCCTAAACCAGGCCCTGTTCAACCAAACAGACCTTGGCCTTCTCTCACTGGCTGCGACTGCACAAAACACAGTCCAACGGATGCCCTAACAGACTCGGTCTTCTCCTTTAGCCACAAATCCTTCTGTGCTCTCTTTGGCCTCCTTTTCCAGACTGTGGCTAGGTAACTTTTTACCCTTACACCTCACTTTTAGCCCTTACACCTTAAGCCAACTTATAATTAAATTAAAATATTAAATGCTTTTCCTTGGGTTCCAAACCCCAGCAAACAAACCATAAAGCCCCAAAGGCTTTTCCAATTGGAAATACCTTTTGAACCACCAAATTTCAATAGGTCAGTCATCAGTTTTTAGCGTGAAGATTAGTATGGGTGATTGAGTAATCATGGCTGTCTAATTTCTGTATAGTTTCCTTATATTCTTATCCTTTGATAGCTACTTTTTTGATACTTGGCTGCACAGGGATGGCCATACCTCATCTAAATTGTTCATTATGTAAGGAAATTGTTTCATGTGGACATGTCCCCTCCATTTCCTTTGTCTCGTGGGAGGTAGGGGTAACTAGGAAATGCCCCTGTCTATCCCTGAAAGTCTCCTATCCAGTAGGAATGTCGTGGGAGCTGTTGTAAAGCTTCTTGACCCCACAAGGAACATCCAGATTCCTATCAGCAGGTTTAAAAATAAATGTTGTTCCCCTTATGAGAGGTCCCCACCAGGCTTTTAAAATTTTTCACTTGCTTTAAAGCAGTAAAACACCATTTTGCATTTCAAGAGAGGCAAGGTCAACAACATGAGAAAAGTTTGCTAGCAGCAATGTTAGTAAACTGGGGTGAACTACTAAGCGAGGCAAAAGAGTTAAGAGTTTGATTCAACTTGAGAAAAGGTAGGCAAAGAGTTAAGAGTTTGATTCAACTTGAGAAAAGGTTTGGAAAAACTTGAGAAAAGCTTGGGAAAAAATAGTACATAATATAAAATATACATTTCAAAAGATTGAACTTAGAAGTGAAAATGAGGAAACAAGGCCCATTTCTAGTCTTTTTATAGACTGTTGTAGTGAGTACCCATTGCGTGTCAACTGTGGTCATGGCAAGTCAATTTTACCAAAGGCAAGTTTGACTGTACTTATAGTAAGGACTCTGTCTGATAAATGAGTTAAGCTTGACCCACGGATTTGATAACATTGGTGGACAACAATGACATCAATCTATATCTCCTAAGAATGACATTCCCAATCGAATTTTTGAAAGCCAAATCCGAGCTACATGTAGAATACTAGAAACCTCTCGAGTTGAGTATTTGCTCGAAAAGTTGTGTGACAAAAACATCTCCACAACAAAAGAACTTCCCAAGCCCACAATAAAGATATCCGTGCCAGTTTGGTCATCTTCCAAAATGCTTTACCAACTTTGCAGTCCTACATAACATGCTTAATCATTTTAGGATTTTGACAAACAACATAACATCTGTCCATAAGCCCAACATGATGTAGTCGATCCTTTATTACTAAACTGTTTATGGAGAATCAACTATCCTACTGCCTGAGTCTTGGGTGGCACTTCTAGATGCCATGAGACCTCTTGATCCACCTCGTTATTTGATTGTGCAATGTAGACTCTTTTGGCATTTTGCTACTGAATCGTTTGGTGGAATCTTATCACTGAGGATCATGGATCGATAGTCAATGGATGGCTTCACATCGTAGAAATTTCCATTTATGACTTTTATTGTAGATTCAGAAATTTCACCTCTCACTAGAGGTTTCTTGGATCTAGTTCCTGAGAGCTTTCCGTCTTAAGGTTGATCTGAAATATTAAATTACAGCAGAAAACAGAAGCAAATACTTCACTTCACTTCAGTAAAATCATTGGGCAGCTTAAGAGAGTCATCTTCCAAAATGGTCTAGCAACTTTGCAGTTCTACATAACATGTTTAACAATTTTAGGATTTTGACAAACAATATAACATCTGTCCATAAGCCCAACATGATGTAGTCGACCCTTTATTACTAAATTGTTTATGTAGAGCCAACTATCCTACTGCCTGAGTCTTGGGTGGCACTTCTAGATGCCATGAGACCTCTTGATCCACCTTGTTTATTTGATTGTGCAATGTAGACTCTTTTGGCATTTTGCTACTGAATCGTTTGGTGGAATCTTATCACTGAGGATCATGGATCGATAGTCAATGGATGGCTTCACATCGTAGAAATTTCCATTTATGACTTTTATTGTAAATCCATTTCACCTCTCACTAGAGGTTTCTTGGATCTAATTCCTGAGAGCTTTCTGTCTTAAGGTTGATCTGCAATATTAAATTCCAGCAGAAAACAGCCGCAAATACTTCACTTCACTTACAAATCATTGGGCAGCTTAAGAGAAAATATACCAAGCAAGTGTATTTAAATTGCAACAAGTTAAAGCCCTTAGGATGTACTTTTTCATGCATATAACAGATAAAATAACTTTATTACAGCAGGTTTTACAGCAGTAAATCTGCCCTTTTATATTTTAGATATGTATAGCCCTATATTAATTCAAATCCACATGAACAAAAGATGGAATTTACCGTGTTAAAAAGACAACACAAGCCAAAAATCATTCTGCCAGCACACAATAATTGGACAGTTGAAACATTTCATTTGTATATAAGAGATGAAGTACATGCACATACTCACAACTCGTCACAAGCTGGCAGAGTCTCAAGTTCTTCAAGCCCTACCTAGGGAAACCATGAAAACTCCAACCACCAACTCCTCTAGATAGGAATCACTCCAAACCAAATTTGGTCACTCCAACAAGAATGGTCAACAAGCTAGCATTATCATTGAGAAGTCCTCCTTACCTCACATAACATTTCTCTTTCTCTTCTCCTCAATAAGCATAATAAGTAGCACTATTGTTTCCAAAAACCCTAGTTTTCTTCTCTCACAAGAGCTGCAAGATACATTGCTTCTTTATCCCTCTAGGGTTTATCACAAACCCTATCTTCTTTTCTTTCCTAGGGTGAAACCCTAACCTTAGAATTTCCCTTGAACTTCTCCAAGAACCGTAGTGCACCAAGACAAAGAGATAATACAATGAGTACACAAGAGAGAGAAGCTAGTGTGCTTCACTCTTCACATCTATCATACACGTATGTGATGAATGAATCCAAAAGATCAAGTATGAACAAATAACTCTCTCCTCCCTCTATTTATATAAGACCCGAAGGAAGCCAATAATATGCTAGTGGGGACACATGCACATGATTTTTTCACCCTTCAAATTTGTTGTTTCATTAATAATAATCTACAGCAGACAAGGGCTTTCTTCTCAGGATAATGGCCCTCTGAGGAAAAAAATAGATACAAAAGTAAACTTGGAAATGATCCAGTTGATCAAATGCTTTGCAGATATGTCCTTGGATCTTGCTGGCTGATCTAGATCCTTCTTCCTTGCTGCCCCTTGCATTCTTCCTTGAAACTTGCACACTTAGATGAAAGTCCTTTATCATTGAATCATTGAGATCCAAATATCTCACTATGTCTTGTGCTCAAAGATGTGTCTTCTCCCTTAGTCTAGCCTTCATTTTATAAGTTTGAGTGGAGTTATTGACCTAATCCACAACCCTAATCTCCAAAGTGATTGATGGTTGAGATTAGATCTTAACATTACTTGAGATTCATCTAATTCACTAATGCAAATAACCTTTTGCATTTCATTAGATCAACTCACTTTTCCTTATAAAAGTCAAATATTTAAAAAATTAAAAGTAATTGCTAAGGTCGAGGGTCAATTAGTTGACTTTTGCATGTCTAGACACTTAGACATGTGCATAAGTACTTTCTTGAGCTACTCGCATCAACAATATGCTCTCATGTGGAGTGTTCCCTATACAAGTGACACATGGCAATCTCCAAGACGAAGACATCCAACAAATAGGATTCCAATGCATGTAAGCTCCTTAAGAAGGGTCCTACATTCCACCTCCCCAAGCCTCCAAGCTTTAGTGTTTCTAGTTCATGTGTTCCTTTGGATCCACCCCCACCTACATGATTATTCCCTCAACCCAAGCATCCTTGATTTAAGTAGAAGTCTCCATGCAAGAAACCAAGTGTGTCCATGCCACCTAGGGCTCAATGCTCTCCTCCAAAATGCCAATGCTTCTCCAAAACAAGTTGCCTTGAGCAAGCAACCAACCCCCATGTGACCATCATGAAGCAACCAAGCTCCATGGTCCTCTAATGCTCCAAGTAAGGAAGCCACATAAGCACCATGATGAGATCTAGCAATAAATGAGTAAATAAACTCCAATGTGTATGTCCATCATTGAACAACCAAGGGTTATCCATACACCACACACCTCACATCACATGAAGCACCCCTAGGCATGGTTTAAGAACTTTCAGAGTAACCCCGAAAACTATAACCCATAAGACCATTTATGATCCTTACAGTGAGGTCCATGGACACTCAATTTGATTTAACCCTATGTTGCACGGGGACACACCCTTGCCAAAAAATCCCTCGTACCCGACATTCTGACATTCTGGGAACTTTTACAGGGGTTGGGAATGTCCCAATCTTTCGGGGACGTCATCAGGGAATTGGGGACGTCCAAGTTGTTGCCAATTCGTCTCGGGCAGGTTGTGGGGACTTTTCGGGTACCGTTCCATTGTTCCTGGTTAGGCCCCGAAGAGGGCCTATGTACTTTTTGAATAGGTGTAACGCTGGCTCCTAAGGGGACTCACCCTTTCCATTCATCCACAAGACATCGTTTAGAGAGGACTGAATTTGTAACCTGAAATCTCGGGGAACATTTGAAGAATCAAAATGAAGCGGTGGCCACAAGTACAATACACAAGTTACATTAGGCGGCTCTGCTATGCTTTTAATGTGCCATGTTTCTCAACAAAATGCATCCACCCCACTACATCACATGGCACACATTCATTTAATGAGGGACATTGTCTTCCGAAATCTATCTTGATTCTTTACCCCGCCGATATATATCTGACAACTCAAATTGTCTTTTTGATTTTGCAAATGCCAAAAACAGAAGGGGAACACAGAAAATACACTTCATGCCATGCATTTGTTCACATGAACAGAAGCCGAAATTGCTCGAGTTTATGCAACTCACAATTTTATATCTAATTAGTAGCATTTTTCAGTTTTTTTGTGCAAAGGGATTGGTTCAAAACTAAAAGCTTCAACTTGAATTTGAATTTTAGATTTGAGATTATGTATTTGTTTTGTAATTATTAATATTAATTTTGGATTTCTTAGCTAGTTCATTGTCTTATAATTTTATTGCAATCATGTATTTATCATTTATTATTTATCTTTATGCATATGGTGAATTTAAAATAATGATATATATATATATATATATATATATATATATATATATATTATTGCTGTCCATTGGAAAATTTGGGGGTGCACTCTAGCCGTACCAGAAACTCACCCCCCTGTCCCTGTCTTCCCCCGTCCCCAAAGGCAGTGCAACATAGAGCTAAACTAATAACCCTTCAGAATCATATGACATACTGCACTAAATGTGGATTGATCAACAACTCAAAGTCTTTGAGTTTGTTGAAGAGCTCCAACCATTTTTGTGTTAGAGGGATTTAATACAAACTGTTACAATTTTATTGAGAATGTCAAAATTTATCATGCAACCAAACCACATCCTCAACGATAGTTCAAATAGCCCCAGTGCAACTCTTTAGATACCAAAAGTGTGCCATGTCCTGTTGAGAACACATGAACCTGAATTTTTAAACGACTTTAGTTGCAATAACTATGTCAGAGATACTATAGGGGTCAAGTATGCCATTTAATTGTATTTCTGTTACCTGTACCTTGACCCCTCGGATACCTACACGATTTCCATCCTCATCTCCAATGTTACCTGATCAATTGGTGCCTTATGGAAGGCCACATACTTCTTTCACCATTTTCTTGATCAACATTTTTTTTATCCTTGTTCTTCTTCATGAGGCTGGTTATCATATACAACAGTATCACCAACATCTTCAATCCTGCTAACACCATTTCTAGTTACACAATTACGTCAGTCATATTGAATAATCATGCCATACTTATGTTCTGTAACAACATGCTAATCTTAATCGATATCTATATGCATCATCAACATATATGCACCATGCAATGTGCATTATTTCTCAACATGCCCACTAGTTTATATGCATTCCAACTATTGTATTCACATTCTATGACATTGTTGCAATGTCCTCTGCTGCTTTGGGCAGCTTCCTTTGCTGTCTTTGGATGCCCTTATGTCCCATTTGACTATGTCAACACTCCTTTGCTCTTGTTTTGAGTCGTCTTTATAATCTGCTCTCTAGTCAATCGTTTCTTCCTTTTCTTGAAAATTCCAGTCAAGCCCAACTTGACCTTTCCTCATTTACAGCCCATGGTAGCAATATAAGCTTTATTCATTGCACTTCTTTCCTTGGCCAATCTTATCCCAACATTAATTTATTTTTCAACATCTTCAGCACACTATAATGTTGCAATATTATCGCTTCAGTTTCTTATGAACTTGTTTAAAGTCCAATTTACTTGGCAGCTATATACCAAGGATAAATACACTTCTTATTTCATGTGCCCTTTTAATACTTCTTTATAGAAGTGACGACAGTTGTTGTGTCCTACTTCAATTTGTTGCCCTTATACACTCAAAATGTACTCATCATTCCCTACCCTCACTCTCATCCAACAATTCACATTCATTGCTGGAATTGTTTACATCAATGGTGCAAGATTAGTCACTTAAACATCTATCTTATGGCATCCCATGTCTTTATCTCTAGTTATCATAAGCTTTATCTAACCCTAGAATTTGTTCCATTCAATTGGATTATTCTCAACCAACTTCAACTTGGTCTTATAAGACAATTCTATGGTATGGAATGGTTTGTTCCTCCATTAGCTGCTTCTGAGTGAGTGAAAATTCATTATTTCCTTCACATTCTTTACACATAAGTTGTTGGTTTATAACATATAACTCTTCCAAGCGCGCGCACACACTTACACACACATATATTTATATCAACTCATAAATTGCTTCTTTTTCTTGGTCGATTCCTTCCACCAAACAAGGCTTCCATAACTTACTCCTTTGCAAGTATCCTCTACAACCTACATTACGCAGTATCCCTTCATTATCTTCATTTGCTGGTATATTCTAGTCCCCTTATACGTGTCACTATTTCCTTGATGTATACAATAATCTATCACCATTAATAAGAGCTTCCACAACCATTTTTTGTTATCCATATTGGCTTATGGCACCATCAATCACGCTTGGTTCTTTCTTTTATCATGATTGTTCATACAATACAATATGCAAGAAACATCAACCTTCTCCATTCAGGATATTTAACTATTTTGTCAAAAAGTATTGCTATCACACTCTCAACCTGAACATCTACACTCATCAAGAGTGTATTCATTTCTCTAGGTAGTCCTCTAAACCATCCATGGTCAATTATTCAGCCTGTTAATTAGCCATCACACTATGCTACTTTCTTCATCCAATTTGTACCTCCATAACATGATTTAAGCACCATTGTGAATTATCTGCAGTCTTCCTTAGTTATTTTCTCAAACTCTGTTTCCCAAATTGAAACTACTTGGAACTCTTCCTCATTTGACCATCGCATTGTCCACTAAAGCTTAGAGGCTTTGTTCCTGCCACTTCCTGAGACAACCAGATGCATATTTTTGAGAACTTAAACCTTCTATCATGTTCTCCTTTGAGTTAGCTTTCCAATGGTTATAAGCATGCTCATTTGGACTTTTGAGCTAAAAGTTATGGCTCTTTGAAATGAATGATTGTCTAGGGAATTCAGTGGAATTTGCAAAATTTGACCTTTATGAGGGTGAAGATAACATGATGGGTCACCTCTATAATTTCTAGGTATGCTGGAGGAAAAGAGTAACTAGCAATCAGGATTTTTCAATTTATTATCAAATTTTTAGTTATCTTGTATTACTTCTTTGCAAAATTCTTGACTTATATTGACTGTTGTAAAATTTGAGAAATATTCTTTTCTTTTTAACAGGAGGTGGGTGGATGTTGGAGTATTCATTCTAGAATAATACTTAAGAGTAATAGAATTTTGTATGATGGTTGCTTTATATTTAGTGACATGTTACCAATGTAACTTATAGATGTTTTGGTTACCTTAACTACTTAGAGATGCTATAAATTGTTACGAGACATGTTAAAATTGAGTGTGAGAAATGTATGGTTGTAGACTTGATAATAAAACCATTTTTTGATGTGGGTTTCAAAAGTGTTTGTAAACACCTTGTAAGACACATTAATTAGTCTTAGGTTATTAACTACTTACTTTTGTCTTTTGCATCCTTTTAGTAATCAACTTAATGAGTCCTGCGTTGATTTGCTTCCAATTGAGATTGTGGCCATGGCCTTTTGTCATATCCATAAAGGATCATTGCCAGTCATGGCACAAAGTGCTAGATAAAAATCACAAGGTAACCCATCCACGTTTGATGATTTACCCTTAGCCTATCTTGTAAAGACTAGAGCAACTCATCTTTATTTGAAGGTTGAAAGAAAATGAATTGTAGACTGCTCAGAGAAGAATTTTTAGAGGGTAATGTGACTGATATACTTATTAGTAGCAAGGCTATCTACATCACAGACACTAGAAGAAAAAGGCTTTGCAGGTGTGCATTAGATCTTGCTTGGAGCAATATGATTTTCAACTTGGATTAGTGGAGTGAGTGAGTAAAAACATTTTTATTGTCTCGCCTCCAGGTTGTTTATTCCCTGTCAAGGTCAATATGACTAGCCTTTTAATTGGCTTGGTTTGAGGCTGGCTTTTTTGAAATGACTTGAAAGATAGCATTGAAGAAGGCATTTAAAGAAGATACTATATTCATTACTTGATAAATTCATTGTGATTTAACAGTGAACATTTATTTGAATGGTAAAGACTCAAGAGAGCAAGGTAAATGATCTTATGATTGTCATTGATGAACTAGTTACAAAGACTGGGCCTTTCTTAGTGTGCTTTGTGAGAGCATAATTTCCACTCCTTATCAAGGTCGCACAGTCTGCCTCAAATACAATACTCTGGGATGTCAATAATAATATCATTTACCCTTTTGATGGTCATTTTATCATTTTGATTTTCTAGGGATTACACAGTCTGCCTCAAATACAATACTGTGGGATGTCAATAATAATATCATTTACCCTTTTGATGGTCATTTTGTCATTTTGATTTTCTAGAGATTAGTTATTTTCTGATAAACTTCAACAGTTTTGATCATTACATGCCTTTCTTAAATGTACTAATATAACCTGCTCTCTACAGGTTGACAACAGTTTTGATCATTACATGCCTTTCTTAAATGTACTAATATAACCTGCTCTCTGCAGGTTGAGGAAAGTAATGAGGCAAGGCAGAAATTTGCAAATGCCAAGTCAATATCATCTTCGCAATTCTTTGGCGAGAACAAGAATGCAGTCGATACAGAAACTCATGTCCGCTTGCAGAAGTTTTCTGTACGTTTGTCCTTGATTTCTTTTGTTCTTCCTTTAAACTTTGAGAAAGCCTACCTTTTCTGTCTGATCTTGTTTTATTGTTGAATATCATAGTTGCAGTCTTGAAAATATTCATAATAGTGGATAGTGGTTTTACTTCTTAAGGCAATCCTTAGTCACCTTTTGGTTTAGGGAACTTCAGTTTAAAAATTTATAATTATTATATTAGCTAATTTTAAGGTCACAGCCAAGCCAGACACCAATTAGTGTATAAGACCCCCTTGTTTGTGGGACAAGGGACCCCAATATAATTAGTGAATAATGCATGCTCACAAAATAATTAAGTTGCTCAGTGAGTTATTTACTTCAGTCATCTAGGTTAATCGGTTATAATGCTTGTTGTAGGGGTCATCGGGCATATCAAGCAACGAGCTTTTTGGACATGATGAGTATGATTCTCCTCTGGACATGACAGCAAGTGAACTTATTACAAGGATTTCCTTGCAGGTATAATTTTAAACTTAAAAATGTTGTATTGTAGTCTTTTTTTCTAAATTTTTGACATAATGTCTACAGCAAACTGAGATTCTTGGAATTACGTAAATTTCTTTCAAGCAACCAGACTAAGTTTGTAACTGGGAATTTTACTAGCCATAGAAAGAGCGTACCACTATAGATTTCATGAGGCTTTCTATAAAACATACCAAACATGTAATGTAGGGCTCTCTTTTGATATTATGCATGAATCCATGCTAAATTTGTGCTAGAGCAACTGCTAGCTTCATCCCCGGTTTTATAGAGAACGTGACTTTATTAGTTGATCTATTTACCAAAATTTGGGGGCATTCCTAGAAGGTATGTTCAGGTTTCACTGGTTGCATTCTAGTGATACATAGGCTTATCCATTGTTTACTTTGAAGTGTTTTTTCATGGATATCCAACACAGGTATTTTGTTTCACAAAAAAGCTTTTTCACAGACATCCAACACAGAGCCAGCCTTGGGGTTTTTCTCACACTTAAGGTTCTTTTGGGTTCTTGCATGTTTTCCCATATTTTCAAGGCTAAAACAATTCTGCTATTTTAGAAATGGGACAGTGTCTAAAACATCTTTATGCAGATGATAAAAATTAGAAATTTAGACAATTTTTGATGAAATAAGACATGCGCACATTTGGCATGAACTGGAATTAGTCAAGATAAAGGTTCTATAAATGATGAACTCTATTTTCAAATTATAATATTAACAGCTTTTTTAGCATTAGATTGATTTTTGTGCTCATCATGACAAGTTAGATTCATTAAAAAACAAAGATCTATTTGTTGTCTAGTCTCAATTTGTCACGATTTTCTGCTACAAAAATGTGATATTATTAAGAAATGAGACACTTCGGTTTAGAAAATCCTGATGCTGTGTGCTTTTTCTTTCATCTATTTCTACTTTGAAATTTGTTAGGAATTATTAGAAATTAATGCCCTGCCCTTTGTGTATATGTGTCGTGACGTAAACAGTGCCACATCAACATCTAAAGCATCTTTATGTTGAAGAAAATGTTTAGGAAATTAATTGAGTACTCGAAGGCTTGTTTGTCCATTGTTGGCAGCCTCTAAGTTCGATTTACTGTTCTCCAATGCAACCACTTTCTTGAGTCTTTGTCTGACATCAACATCTAAAGCATCTTTATTTTGAAGAAAATGTTTAGGAAATTATTTGAGTACTCGAAGGCTTGTTTGTCCATTGTTGGCAGCCTCTAAGTTTGATTTACTGTTCTCCAATGCAACCACTTGAGTCTTTGCTGACGGATTTCCCATATGTGAAACAGTGCTTGCCAATCTATTTCTTTAAAGAAAAGGAATTAAAACAACCTATCACCTATCCAAGTCAAAGGTTTATATTGATCTTGCATACGGATCCCACCTTTTCGAGTTCTATGAAAGTCCTGATGTAATTGTTTGGAGTCTGGACACTACGTCTAAGCCTCACAAATTACAACTTATCTTGATTTTTGTGCTTGAACTTTGCCTCGAAAATCATGCCAATCAGCAAACAGCTAAAACAGAAATTTTCCAACAATAAACATCATTAAATGCTGTACGGACAGCCTCGAAAAATGTGCTCAGAACTTGTACAAACTATGGAATTCAGAAATTCGTGCCCAAATCTGCCTTGAAATTCGTGCCCTTGCTGCTGTCCCTCTTCCTTGATTTCTGTGCTGCCTCTCTTCCTCGATATTTGTGCCTTTCTCCATCTGTATGGTTTTGCTTTGGGATGTGTGCCAATAAATGCTGCTGCCCATATTTGCTGAAATGTCTTCTTGCTGCTCTCCTTCACTTCCTCACTGCTCATAAATTTTCTCCTTGCTCTCTCTTCTCTTTCTCGCAAATGCTCATGAAAGAATGAATGATATTTTCCTCCTCTTCTCCTTTTATTCTATAATGACCTCTTGGGTTACCCTAAGATCTAATGGCTGAGATTCATTTAGATCTAGGGATGAGAATAAATGTGCATTTAATTCTCACTTTTTATTTTTTAATTCATCCACTTAAATAAAGATCCACTTAGCCTTTTATTTCCATAGTCACTTTTTATTTTCTAATTCTTCATTGAGTTTAATAAAGTCACCTTTAAATTAGAATGTAACTTTACCACTCATAAAGTCACTTTTAAATTAGAATGTAACTTTACCGAATGTATGTGATGAGGCTCGACCATAAATTGACTCAATGTATTCATTGCAAAGCATATGTTCACCAAGAACATCAGGCCCCCCACGAGTTGACGATACTCAAAAGTATTTCCCAAATTGGGCCCAGCGACACTTCTGCATAATTTCTTGAAGTTAAGTTCCATCGGAGTAGTTACAAACTACAATCCACCATCCTAAATCTTTCAAGTAGCTTCACAATGTATTTTCCTTGGGAAAGGAAAATCTCACCTGGATTGTGCCAGACCTCCAAGCCTAGGAAGTAGTGCATCAATCCTAGGTCCTTCATCTCAAATTCAGAAGCCAACTCTCTCTTGCATTGATAAATAAGAGGGTCTACACCTGTCAGAAAGAGATCACCCACACAAAGTACCAAGATGAGAGGTCTATCATTTTCAACTTTGAAATAAAGGTTCGGTTCAACTTCACTTCTTGTAAATCCCAGCTATCATATGACTGTCGATCATCTCATACCAAGCCCGGGGAGCTTACTTCAACCCATAGAGGGCTTTCTTCAACCTGCATACATGTGTCTTTCGATCTAGAACTTTGAACCCCTTGGGTTGTTCTACATTGACTTCCTCCTTAAGTGAACCATGCAAGAAGGTGGTCTTGACATCCATTTGATGTAAATTCCATCCTTGAGAGGCAGCAAGGGCAATGATTAAACAAATGGTGGTATATCGGGCAACTGGTGCAAATATCTTGTCATAGTCCACATCTTCCTTTTGAGAGAAGCCTCGAGCAACAAACATGGCCTTGAACTTTTTAGGCCTTCCATCAGCTCCATGCTTAATCTTCTAGGGCCATTTCAAAGTGACAATAGATTTGTCCTTGGGTCTAGGCCCTAGGGACCACATCCTAGACGTCATTCTTCATAATCGACTCATTCTCTTCGTTCATAGCATCCTTCCAAACTTGGTGCTTCACAACTTCTTCGAATGTGCAAGGCTCAGTTAGAACAATGGTGCTCATGGCAGCTAAGTACCCTTGGTAGCTATTCGGCTTCTTACTTTCACGAAATGTCCCCCTTGGTGCAATATGTCTCTCGGTGTCTGCGAGAGTGTCTCTAAGCCATGAGGGTCCTCTTTTTGAGGAGGAGGGCTCATGGGGAGGTGGATCAATGGAATCCATGGGTCCTTCAACATCGGGCATCGACTCATCCTGCAGTTCTTCCTGGTTTCTTTGTCCTTCCTTGGAATAGGAAGGTTCCTAATCTTCCCAAGGGCAACATCTTCATCGAAGGTGACATCATGACTTATTTCCACCTCTCTTTGACCAGACACATAGATTCTACATGCCTTTGAAGTTTCACTGTAGCCCATAAATGTTCCTTTCTTCCTAGATGCATCCAATTTGCTTTTCTTTTCTTTCGACACATGAAAATACACAGGGCTACCAAATTTCTAAAGTAGGAAACATCAAGTTTCTTATTGGCGAAAACTTCTTTGGGAGTTTTGGAGTCCAATGCTTGATGATGGCATCTATTTTGAATATACATGGCAGTTTTGGCAGCGTCTCCCCATAGGATCTTCGGAAGGCTTTGATCATGAAGCATGGCACGAGTGGCTTCTATAATGGAACAATTCTTTCTTTCAACAACTCCATTTTGCTCAAGATTATATGCGGTAGTAGTCTCCCTCTTAATGCCAACTTCTCTATAATAGTCATTGAACTCATTGGATTCATATTCGGTTCCATTATCGGTCCTCAATATTTTGATCTTCTTCCTTGTTTGATTTTCGACCAAGGCTTTGAAAAAGCGGAACCATGTGAACACTTCGTCCTTCTTCTTCAAGAAATAAATCCAAGTTGTGCGAGAGAAGTCATCTACAAAGATAACATAATATAAATATCCTCCCAAAGATGTCATGGGCAACATACCAGATAGATCAGAATGAACCAGTTGCAAAATATCGATAGTCTTGCTATCACTTGAGGGGGATGGTTCCCTTATATGTTTTCCTTTGGCACATCCCTGACAAACACCTTCATGTTCTACTTTAAATTCGGGCATACCTGTCACCATCTTCCTTGCATCGGTTAGGGATTTATGGTGAAGATGAGTAAACCTTCGGTGCCATATTTCAAATTGAAGAGATGTGTCGCAAGACATAGCTCATAGTGGAATTCCTCCAACTTGATATAGGCTATAAACCTTGAATCCAAGAGTAAATGCTTCTTTGAAATTTCTTTTCCAAACACGTACCTTTCCATCAATGAATGCCACCTTGAATCCTTTGTCCTCCATCGCCGAGATAAATACCAGGTTCTTCTTTAGATCGGGTACATATAGTACTTGTAGATGAATGATGTTACATTGATTCAATTGAAGGGTAACATTCCCAACTCCTTTCACGGGATAGGTGGCATTGTCTCCAAGAATGATTTCCAAATTTGTATCCTTTTCTATCAGATATGAAAGAGCTTCCTTATACCCAGTGAAATGCCTTGAGGCACCACTATCAATCAACCAATTTCCCAAGGTATCTAGAGGGGAGGCAGTAGAGAGGGTAGATATAGGATAAAATTCTTTTTGCTTGTTATCTACAACATTAGATTCATCATATCTGGAGTTTCTTGATCTTTTGGGAGGTCGACCATTTCCATGTTGAGTGGCGGGAGCATTCATTTTTCCTTTGTTGTTGAACCTGCCATTTCTTTTATTGTTGTTTCCCCTGAAATTGTTGCAGTTATTGTTGTCATCATCCCGAGGTGTATCCATTTTATTAGGACACTCCCTAGCATAGTGGCCAAACCTGTTACAAATGAAGCATCTACCATCTTTGAATTCCGGTCTTCCTTGACATTGCTTCTTTGGACCTGCATTGTTCTTCTTTTTAGCATGAACAGAGAATGCAATAGGATAATTCCTATTTGAATGCATGTCTCTCTCTATCATCCTTGTTTCTTCTTGAATACATCTAGTCAACAATCCATCAAAACCTAGAATCCAGTCATTGTTGAGGATAGTAGTATTGAACACATCCCATTCACGAGGGAGACCTCCAAGGGCAATGAGAGTGGGCTCCCTGTCAGCTATAACTTCTCCAATTGATAGAAGATCATTTTTTATTTCGGTGATCCTCATGAAGTAGGATTGGATATCTTCTCCTCTTCCCTTCTTTATGTCCTTCAACTTGTTCTTGCGACAGAGGACTTTGTTTGCATTGCTAGCATTAAACATGCTAACCAACTTGTCATACATCTCCTTAGATGTGCCCAAATCGGAGATGTAAGCAACTAAATGCTTATGAATAGAATCCCTGATGATCTTCTTAGATTTGACTTCACCTTTTTTTGTACTTTGTCTT
This sequence comes from Pinus tabuliformis, assembly GCA_031772625.1. NCBI lineage: Eukaryota > Viridiplantae > Streptophyta > Pinopsida > Pinales > Pinaceae > Pinus > Pinus tabuliformis. The sequence continues at coordinate 2,076,216,258 of CM062816.1, read as the reverse complement.
AACAGTAGCCGATGCATTTGAAAGAGGTTCAACAATCTTTCCCTGCACATAGTCCATAGCATCATGCTCTTCCAAAGTTAAGAGACATCTTCCATGAATGATAATTAGACTTATCATTGAGCTTGTCGTCAAATTTGAAGTAAGATGAGGAGGCCATTGAATCTTGTTCTCATCCAACAAATCTTAGTGATTGCTTTTCTCAATCTTGCTTGGGCTTTGTCTTCACCTCAGCGCTGATACCATGTTAATTTTAGATAACAATGGTATGTTTTATGCTTTAGAGCAATATATTTCAATTTTTCTTATTAGCCCAATATCAATTTCTAGATAAGCAATCACATTAACATTGATAGTAAATGTAGATAGAACATAAACAATAAGCAGAAGACAAGCCAAGACAAGAGGACACAATATTTGGTGGATGCCAGGGAAAAACCCTTTGATCAAATCTTCTTATTATTCTTCAAAAGTTCAGCAGAGAGAGTACATCATCCAAAATTTCCTTGCCCAAACACTGTCAAAACAGTCAAGTCAAACAACAATCAACATGATGCCCTAACTAGAAAGTCAACGCTGGTCAAGCCAGCGTAAAAACTCCTTCAAATGAGCTCGGTCAAACCTAGTCAACTCGGCCTCCAAAGACAACCCAAATTAGCCCAAAACAGTCCTGAAATTCGTGGTCAAACCCGGTCAACAGATTGTCAACCTTGCGGTCAATGCAGTTCAAACAACTGCAAATACCTCGATTTCTATGCCAGGTGATGCGGCCTAAAGAAATCAGACTTTCTGCCTGAAAAACACAATCAAAGGTGGAGGTTTGGCCCTCGGTCAATGTTGCTGCAGATGGCCCAAAAACAGTCCTGAAATTTCACCCTGAAATTTTTGGTCAACCCAAGTCAATGCATGAAGAAGCGCTGCTCCTTTGCTGTATGAACCAATGAGGAGAGGAGAGAGAAAGATGTTTGTTGAGGTGTGTTCAAATGAGGAAAATGCCTCTTCTATTTATACACAACGTTGAGGGCGAAGAGACACGTCTATTGGGTTTTATGAGCCTACATTAGACTTTGGCCGACCTTGACAATTTGTCCATAGAAGAAATAAATTCATAATTCCATTTCTGCTTGTCAGAATGAGATCATCTTTAGATCAATCCCACACCTCTCAGAAAGAGGAATCTAATAAAAATATCATCTCCATCATATGAGTTGTCCAAGGTGGAGTTTGGCCCTAGTTGCCAATTTTAACAAAAACCAATAAAGACCAAGGGTCGGGCTCGTCAGAGGATGCACAACAATTATAAGAAATGTAAGCATGGCGACCATGAGTGGGCATCACTGATTAGACAGAATTGCAAAACTACTCACAAGGATTAGAGGGGTGCCTAAATAAGGATGCTAGCGAGCCATGACGCAGCCTCCTGTCGTGACCAAGGTGAGCCTATCCAGATAATAATATGGGGAAATCATGAACTAGCGAGGCAAGAAGGGGTTGGTGTATGACAGCCAATGGTGCATGAAAGTTCTCATCGCATGAAAATTTAACCAAGTAATATTTATGTGTATTTAAAAATATATTTTTTGTGTAAGGTTCGACATTTTATTATCGAAATAGAGCATTACAAGTGATAGTTCTCTTTGCTACTGGCCTTCTTTTTGGGAAACCAACCCAGTAGCACAAATTGAGAAGCTTGAGATGACATGTGCCGTTCTTAATTAGTTCAACAAATAAAAAGAAAGCATTGCCCAAATCCACCAGGAGTTCCAAATGACTGTAGATACAAAGGCTCTATTCTACAGAGCTATGCCAACTGAAAAAGAAACTTTCCATAACCAACTACACAAAATTTAAACCACCTAGGAAACTTTCCATAACCAACTACAAGGCTATGCCAACTAAACAAGAAATTCACCATAGCCAACTACACGAAAAAAACCACCTAGGAACAATTTAAAACTTGAATTATCACTCCATAATGACCTGGATGTTCCACGCATTGTGCCACATACTGATACGATAAGCCACACAAAGTGGTATCTTCGACGGACAATGAGCTACAAAAAGCCTTGAGACGTGAACTGTAGACACTTGCAAATTGAAGTTCTGGAACCAATAGTCAACAACTGGAGCCTGGAGGTTCCACACTTGGTGCAACAACATTTGAGCCATGTCGAGAGGCTCCTTCGTTAGACCATGAGCACTTGTAGCTTGCGAGCTATAGATTGCATATGCTCGCAAACCATAGCTCAATATCCAATGCTCATTAATCTGAGCCTTCCACCACCTTCCTCAATGCGTAGCCATCGAGATGTCCCTCGCCAGTAAGGAACAAACCAAAGTCTAATTAAGAGGATCAAACTACTGAAGGGGCCTCTGGAAGTGTAGCCGGGGCCAAGTGACACTTAGAAACCACGCTGACAAGCCTTTGAATATTGCAAGCCACATGCCTTCGATTCCGGTGATACCGATTACCACTGATATGGAGCCCATTTCAGAGCTATAAGAGAATGACCACTAATAATCCAAGAGAGAGAAAATGCAAGTTTGAAGCTTGATCAAGGAAGCCTACGAACGAAAAGAAAGCATAGAGCTTGGCTTGAGATGCAAACAATTAATGTGAGTCTTTTGGGGCAAAGTAAGCCCCTGAGCCACCATGCAAAGACAAGGGACTGAAGAGTGCCAATCGAGAGATGAATGGAGATACATACTCTCCATCTCTGAGAAAACCAATATGGAGCAAGGGTCAGGCTTGTCAGAGAATGCACAACAATTATAAGAATTGCAAGCATGGCAACCATGAGCGGGCATTACTGGTGACACAAAGAGAATTGCAACACTGCTAAATAATGTGGGCCACAAATAAGATATTTCAATGCCCATGTTAAGTAGGATAATTCAATGTCCACTATGTATATATTATATAAAGCAATTGAAAAATAAATTCTTATGGTTAAAACATTTCAGGTAGTTTCACACTTCTATGTTTTGGCACTCTTTCAAGTATATTTTTTGGTGAATTTTGTCCAAAATCCATAAGGATTTGTTGGAATTGCAAGTTTAAGTTGTGTAGTCTATACAATCCATGTGGTCAAGGGGGCTTTCAAGGGGGTTGAATTGATTTGAGCATTCAAAAATGCAATTTAAACAATTAAAAATTACAATCTCATGAAGAATTTTATTGCTGAAACATCTTATTGGTGTGTTGCTCAAAATAAAGGAGATGTGTAATTCATTCCATGGAGTTGATACATGGTGTGTGTGTAACTAGTATAGATCCATCTTATCTTTTGATCTATCAACCTCCAAGAGGGATCCGATCTCTTGGAGTGCAAACCTTTTTTCAAGTTTTGCACTCTAAAAGAGGTTTGCAAGGGTTTTGATCCTTCTTGGTGCTTGATAGATCTAGAGTTAAGATGGATTTATACTGGTATATTAGTGAAATCAAGGCCCTCTAGCCTTCTTGGTGCTTGATAGATTTAGAGTTAAGATGGATCTATACTGGTATATTAGTGAAAGCAAGGCCCTCTAACCTTTGTGAGCAAAGTTCTATAAAATTAATCAACGACCCCTTGAAATGTTCCAACAAGTTTTTTGGGACGCGGGGACATGTATTGAGGAAGTGTGGAGAGATCTCCCCCCCAGATTTTAGGGAACACAATAGGTGAGGTTGGTGTCCTTGACATAATCCCTAGAAGCTTTAGCAAAACTAGTTATTTTATAGATCATGAAAGTTTGTATATTAGTGAAAAGAGGGCCCTCTAGCCTTCATGAGCAATGTACAACTACACATGTTCTATGAAACTAATTGACGATCCCTTGCAATGTTCCAACGAGTGTTTGGGATGCAGGGACATTGGAGATTGGTATTAAAGCAAAATATGCTTGATCTCATTAGCAATTACATTGCAAATTGGTATTCAAAATAAGAGAATGATTGTATTTGTCATTATCAATTCTACATTGTTTAAATTAAAATGAAATACCATAAAACATATATAATTACTTCCATCATTGTCTAAACATTGAAGTGTCAACACTATCACAGCAAAATATAACCCAAAAAATGATGAAACAAGGCTCAAGTCACTAGTCATGCTCAATCAACGTTTGCTTGGTCCTCTACATCCATGTGCCACAGGAAGTTAGGAACTATTAACACTGTCTACAGAAATGTGAAGACAACTGGCGCCTATTCAAACTTTTCTGTCTTTCAAAGCTTGTTGTTCACCATAACCTAACTTCAATCTCCTTAATATGAGGTCGATAAAAATAGCAAAAGTTAGGGCATGGGAGGGTTATGTAAATAAGAAAATGCAAGGGCAGGGGAGTGATACTGTCACCTCGCTTTTGAGCAAAATAATAAAAGTATCTTTTTGTTGTTGTTTGTGAGGTCCTTGATGACTTCTTTAAAGATGTCCCTTGGGGAAGTGTGGGGAACACATCTCTCACCCTATGGGATGTGTCGATGTGGACTAGAACTCTTCCCACCCTACTTCCACCAAAGAAACTGTAGAAGAAGCCTTTCTACTTTCCTATTTCTTGAAAATGAAAGGAAAGAGAAAGAAGGAATAGAAGACATGACATGCAACTTTTTCTTTATCATGGCAATTCTACATGCTCTCACCCTATGGGATATGTTGATGTGGAGCAGTACTCTTCCCCCCCTACTTCCACCAAAGAAACAGTAGAAGAAGCCTTACTAATTTCCTATGACCTGAAATGGAAAGAAAAAGAAAGAAGGAATAATAGACATGACATGCTGCTGACCTAAAATACATTATAAATTTATTATATGCTAACTCTAACCTTCTCCCTTAATGGCCATATGGAGAACGAGTTTCTCATAGAATGCAAATAACGTGTTAAGGTTTCTACAGTGAAATTCTTAAATGTACTCCAAAAAGCAGCTATTGAAGCTGTCACCAAACGAGTAAATGTCGAATGCATGGCATGTAACTGGCATGGTGGATTTAGTGTAAAGCACCTCGCGAACCACTTGATGAAGCATTGACCTTTTAGCAGGATGAGAGTCAATGTTCACCGAATACTTCAGTTCATCTACCATGGATGTCGTAGTTGATTTCAATTTGAAGTTATCCTCTTCCACACGTAGGTACCAAAATGTTACAAAAATCATGAACCAAGCCTCTAAAGCTTGCAATAATCTGTAAAGAGCCCCGTCCACACCTGAAACCTGCATCTCCTGTGTGATGTGTGATCTCTTTACATCTATCCACGAATCATCTTGTCTATGGACCTGAAACCTGCATCTCCTGTGTGATGTGTGATCTCTTTACATCTATCCACGAATCATCTTGTTTTTCCATAGACGGGACTATTTTATATACATCCGGACCCCCTGGTGTTCGACCTTTCTTCACATGTTCAATCCTTTCACCTTTGCCTCCATCAATGCACTATGGGAGCTCTATTTTTGTCATATTTTCAAGCCTTCCACCTCCTAAATCAATGGATTGTGGGAGTTTTTGTTCTTGTGCTACCTGCACAACAATGGAAAATAATTGCTCAACCGTCTGCACTTGCAGGTTTGTTGATTTGTCATCCTGAAACCAGTGATCCTCATTTTGATTCAGATCAATATTTTCATTGATTCTAACATCCTTGCTTGACAACAACCTCATTTCTGCAAGGATCCATAAACTTATTCTTTCCTTTTGTCGGCATACCCAACAAACCACAATTTTTTGTGGTGACGTTATAAACAACTGAATGAAAGATTTTTAAATGGTTTACTTTTGGTTTCACACCAATCCAAGCCTCCTCAGATGTTGACTTCCATCATTGCTTTGTTGGGACACCTTTTCAAGAATATATTGTTCAATGTTGACTCCCATCATTGCTTTGTTGGGACACCTGTTCAAGAATATATTGTTCAATGTTGCACAAAGCGGGGACATTTTTTGGAAGCGAAGCATCGGAAGCGTCATGTTCAAAAAATCTAGGAAGTGAAGCGTCTACTATATATATATATATAATATATTAATTTTTTGCATTTATATTAAAAAAATCCAAAATACCATGCTAGTTGGAGAGGATATGAAAACATGCATATTTGTACATAAATCAAGATAAATATGGCATCCATTGTACATCAATGATTAATTATCCGAGCATCAACCATCTAGAATCTAGATTCTTCTCCTCTTGTCTAGCCTTTGCCTAGGGATATTAGTCAACATTGCCCAATTTTGATCAAACTACCTAATCCAAGCCTTGAAATATGGGAGAGAAAACTTAATATGCTTGATCAATCGTATACATATTGACTTGATTTAAAGTCATGACAAAGGAGTTCAACAATTAACACTACCAACACTAGGGTGCATATAGGGCTTGGTGCTCTTGATTAAATGCCAATCACATACCCTCATAATCTAATGAAATGCCACAATCCCATTGATTCAGAATTCTTGAAAGCTGTTAAGTTTGCTGAATTTTGAATAGGATATGAAATTCTATTTTTCATATAAAGTAAAAGTGACAAAATATAAAGGAGAATGTTACTTTTACTTTAAGAATTTAACATTACCATGAGGGAGCATCTAAGAAGCATCAAGGGAGCACCTTGGGAGTGTTCAGGAAGCCCCAACTCAACTTAATTCAAAGGTTTTTTTTTTTTTTTTTTAAGAAATTGGGCCCCTGCAGAACCACTTGTCTCCCTCCGGAACTGCTCGCAATTTGCGCGGATTCATGCTGGAACCTTCACGTATCTGTGGCGGATCCTTTTCTGGATCTGTGGTTTGGGAATCCAGAACCGCGGGTTGGGCCTGTGCGGTTCCAGATATCCAGGATCGCCTCAAAACAGCAGAACCGTGGATCTGATTTTCAGATCGCCCAAGGATCCATATGGGACGCATTCCGGCCGTGTATACTTGGGGGCGGGGGGAAAAGGATCGTCTATTGGAACGCTGAAGCAACAAGCTATTCTTGGTATGCCACAATGAGCATTGCAAATTAGCTCCAATTTGTCTGGGATTAGGTTGGCATGTTGGACCAAAAGACCATGTTTTTTCTGTTATTCATAAAATGTTTAACCATTGTAGCATGCTCAGATCCTTATAAAATGGAATATTTCTGTAGTCCTTTCTCAACCTAATGGGGAACACGAGTCAATCGGTTACATATTTGAAGGCCCTGTGGGTCAGTTTAATATTCGATCATACAAGAAGCTGTAAAATGGAAAACATCCATCTGTTCACGGAAAACAGCTGTCACAAGCTTATTTGCAGGAGATTGAATCACCTTATTAGACGTCAAATGCGTCTTCCATAATGTTATTTAAGATTTCATTGCTGTGATCTGAAGCATGTTTGAGAGGTTGCTAAATTGCATTTTGGTTTTCTATTAGTACGATGTTAGAAAGTTTTGGTCCCTTAATACACTTTATCGATTTAAAGAGATTGAAATAAGAGAGAATTGTATGAAACAAAACTTTAGTTATCTATGTTTCAAGGAGAGGTTTTTCTTAGTATTTTTAGAAACAAGTGTGGAGCTCAAAAAAGCAATATCTAGCAATAATGAAAGAATGTAATTTGAGGTAGATAAAACTATATTTTTTTAAATACGAAGTACTTTTTTTTGTACATTCTATATAGTTAGTGACGCTGACTGTTCAATATCCATTTTGTCAGGCATCTCAGGACTTATCAACCCTAAAGAACATAGCTGGTGAAACTGGGAAGAAGCTATCTTCATTTGCTTCGAGCTTTATTGCAGATTTTTAGGGTAGCATCGTATGATCAACATATTTCGAGATTTCTGGGTGTGACCATTAATGCAAGTTTGTGATAAGTAGTCAGTCTTGGGCTATGCTATTTTCATTCTTTGTTTTATTTGTTGTACTGGTTGGCCGGGAGATTCTTAAGTTGGCATCTAGAAATTTTCAAAATGTTGGTTTATTTATTCATTCTTTTCAGAGAGAATAATTTCTGCACTTTCAACTTGCTGCTTTGGATAGCGTCAACGGTGCTGTAAGGCCTCGTTTTATGTAGAAGTTGTTACATTATCGTGCAATATATGTTTTTCACTGTTCAGTTGCGGTTCTAATTGGTGGCTATTTTTGCAACAACATACCGTGGTTTTCTCAAGGATAAAGTTTATACAGTAGCAGAATTTGCAGAATTGGTTAACATTATATCTCATTTCTAAATAGTACCATGATAATTGCGGCATATGTATTATCACCAATGCGTAGTGTATTCCATTGATATTGAGGATACTTGTTTATCTTTCTTGTACAATAGACATGAATAGGGATTGGAAAATGTCTAGTCAATTTCCAGTTAGTATTGGTGGAAAATTTCCGAATTTCATGAGCAGATTTTGATATAACAATTTTAATATGTTTCTCTAACTCTAAATGTTTATACGCCTAGGCTTAATCGTTTGGCTCTTGTTTCCACGCTAACACAACAGACTAAGAAGATTTTTTGTTGTGGTGGGTTTTAACAATAAAGTTTGTATATTACTCACTACAATATTTAATCTTTCATAGTAACAATGGTTGTGCTTTATGTTGGATAGCACAGCACTGAACTCTCTCCTAAGCTGATTTCTGTTGACTTATCACTGCACGCGCACTATTATATATCTGCTGTATATAGCTGGTTAATGACATATCAGGCTTGGCTTGTTAAATTCAAAACAATAAACAGTACTGTTGTAAAAGTTCTTTTATCGTTATTTATAGAAGGGAATGATTTGATATCTTGCTTCCTGTTGCATTCTACAGAGCTTAGTCTCCTTTGGATTTTCTACTGAATTGAACTTCATTATTCCAAATAACAAAGTACAATGAAGAATGGCATTAGGCATTCTGTATATATTGAATGGAAGACTTAAACATACCCCACATTCTTATCGAGGCACTCTATTTGCAGACTTACATGGCTGAAAATCTATTAAATCAAATCCGGCAACTTGGCAGCAGCTTGAATAACTTTTACAGGGTATTCTTTTTTAAATGAAAGGAGAATGCATAAATTAAAAAAATAGAATATCCAGTAGTTTAACAAGATGACCTAGTAGTTTTTTTTTGCTCTATTTTTGCCTGATCAGAAATTGAGAAAATCAAATCCACATAATCTGAGCCCCCCATGGTTGGTTTTTGGAGGATGCTGAATTTATTTATGTACTTGAAAATACAATTTAAATCACTAAACATTTTGATCTGTGCTGCCAAACACCAGCGAAAATGAAAGTGCATTTGATATTCCATTTGATCGGTAGCTATTCATATTTAAATGATTTGATCTCCCATATTGTTTTCTTTGATCCCACTCATCTGTTGGCTTGTAATGAGTGGTCTTAAATTTTCCAATTCCAATAACATTTCTGAATTTAAGCAAGGACTTTGCTGAACATGTTTCTTTGGTATAGTGAGAAGCAAAAAAAACCGAACAAGGAAAAGGCCAATCGTCTGCACAGGAAATTCTAATGAATATGTCAAGCGAAAATTATCCTAACCGACTAAAGGTTGCTAGCTACTTATTGTCCGTTCCTTTCGTTGATGCCATTTGCTTTATAGATGTTTTCCATTTGGATAAGGATTATACTTCATTAAAGATGACGACTCCCAGAAGACATTGCTTTTGATTGCTTTTGGACTTTTATTTCAATCTTAATTATCGTATTGGTAAGAAATGCGAGGAGAGGATTTGTTTCAATCTTTATCAAGGTATTTGTAAGAAATGTGAGTAGAGGTTCTAAGACAATTCACAATTTCTGTATTCTTTAAACTCCTCATAATGTTTTTTATGAGATATTTATATTGTAATGTGAATTTTTGAGAGATTTTTTTGAGATATTTATATTGTAATGTGAATTCTTGAGAGACTATTCATTATCTATTATGGAGGATTTAATTAGAAGAGACGTTGTAATGTTTATAACGTGAAACGTTAATTAACATAAGAATGATAATAATAAAACATAATGTCAGCTCAATTAAAAAGTAATAAAAATGATAAAATAATTCAATTTGTTATATTGTAATTTCGTTTTTTTATACAATTTTTTTTAGAAGAAAAATAATAATATGCATATGATATTAATAATTGACAACATCCAAATAAAAATGTCCCTTTTGTATGTAGGCTACTATCTTTATATGCATATAGACAAAAAAAAATAAATATACCAAATACCTACATTGTTACACTGAGATCAATACCTATTAACGGGGGACATTACATTGTTACATTGAGATCAGGTAAGTTTTGTGCCATTATACTTATGTCAATACTGAATTCTGCATGTTGATAGAAAATTGAAGACCCTCACTTTGTTAGGGGAGATTAGAGAGCTTGTCCTTGTTTCTGCACATTAAGGTTTTATGTTCTACTAGCGACTCCAGTTTCTGCACATTGAGGTTTTATATCTTACTTACAACTCCATAACAATTGTCACATTGAGACCAATTGATTATGCCACAATTGTAGAGATTCTCCCTAAAACTGATTAATTTTCTCCATTAATTGTTTAAATTCCACTCTAGGGGTTGCGACCAACAACCCCATTCTACACACTGGGGTTTTATATCCTACTAACAACTCCATAACAATGGTCACATTGAGACCAATTGATTATGCCACAATTGTAGAGATATTCCCCTGAAATTGTTTAATTTTCTCCATTAATTGTTTAAATTCCACAATGGGGATTGCGGCATGGCGTTGAAAACTTTGCATTCACTGGACATAAACAAAGATATCTCATTGGTATCTAGATTGAGACCAATTAATTATGCCACAATTGCAGGTATTCTCCCTAAAGTTGATTAATTTTCTCCATTAATTGTTTAAGTTCCACACTGGGGGTTGTGCCATGGCGTTGACAACTTTGCATTCACTGGACATAAACAAATATATCTCATTGATATCCACCAAGAGGAAATTTCCATCAAAATTTTAAGAGTTGATATGAGTTAACTCGAATCACTGAATCCTTAAACTGCGAATTAGACAACACGACTTTTTGAACCAATCCTGCTCCACAATTGGCTCCTCTAATTGCAATTTTTTCCTAGAGACCAAAATCTTCAAGACATTAACACTATACCCTGAGAGGTATGGGACTCCTAATCGGATGAACATATAATAGAGAATAGCGAAAGAACTTTACTAAGCTCTTCCGTGCAGGTTATAAACCCTAGAGCATACCCAAGTAGACATAGAGTGAACAACATAAAGAATAAGTCTTTTGTCTCAAATACAAATTTGAGATGGATAGATATGACATCCCAACCCAACAATTTGTGCCTGTAGCCCACAAGAGATTCACCCCATATTTCAACAAGATTAAAACGTAGTGGCTGCCTTACACCATAGACTTAGAAAGAGGCCAACCGAGTAATCCACAGATTGAAGAAAACAAGAATTTCACTAGGATTACCTCCAACATCATTGGGGACCCAAGCTCTTTTTTTTTCAAGGAAACTAAAAAACAACATGCTTTGTATTATAACAAAATTGTTTACATCAATCAAATATATCGTTGTCTTTATATATATCTACCATCTAATCTATCACTGAGTTCTAGCGTCAATTAGATATATCTGGCATCATATATATTTGGGGTACCTAAGATCTATAACGTCATATGCGATGATATGCAGGAGTGTTGCACTCATACCACTTGCACAACCATAGATAACCGTATCTTCCACACCCTCCTTTGTACATAACCAAATGCGGGGGTGGTCGAAGTTGCAAAAGAATATGCTGGAAGTCGAAATTGCAGTAGTTGCTAAGGATCTACTAGAAAGAAAGATCGTCAAGGGACTTGGTCTTGGTCAAGTGTCACAGGCCTTGGAATTTGTCAATTGAAGATTCTATAAGAAGAGAAGAATTCTTGTGGGTTTTCCTCTCAAATGTAGAGGTTTTGGCCTTGGTTGATCGCCTATATCTTGTGTCCTTTGTCATGTTCTTTATGGTTTGGTAGCTGTTTGATAAAGAATGCTAATACTAATCAAGTGAAAGAAGAAAGCTAATCAAATTAAGTAAAAATACATCACAAGTAGTTATCAAAGTAAGAGAAATCATCTACCCTAATTGGCCCTTGATTTCTCAACAAGGTACCAGAGCTAAGGTGACAAGACAAGGAAAGACAACTTAAAGGACACTTAAAGGACGAAGCATAAGGAGATCATCAAGTGTTAATTTTAGGTTTGTTCTATGCTTAAAGCAATTTATTTCAATTTTCACAGTTTTTTCCATATATTTTCCAGATTAGCAATCACATCAACATTAAAGTAAACTGCAGATAGAACATAAACATAAATCGAGAAGACAGGCCAAGATAAGAGGACACAAGATGTGGCGCTAGCCATGGACAAACCCCAATGTGGGGAAACCCTTGATCAATTCTTCTTGTATGTTCTTCAATAGTTCAACAGAGAGAGAGAGAGAGTACGTTTACAACATAAGTCAACACTTTGACTTATCTAGATAAGAGCATAGATCATCTCTAAGATGATACATGAGATCAGTTGAAGACATGTTGCTTCAACTAATTCTCCAAGGTGACTCCTTCACCTATCGTTGTGTTGCATTTCGTCATTATGTTGCACCTGACCGCGCTGCACCACGCTGCACCCATCATCACTATGCTGCATCTCATATTGCTTCATTAATCATGACTGTACCCATCACTGTACTGCATTATGTGCCATTGCTGCACCATGTTTCCATCCTGACTTGTGTGTTGGCCGCACCTTGTTTGTTTGTTGTCCCTTGCTTGCTTGTTTTCCCAGCATGCTTGTTGTTGCATGCTAGCTTTCATATTGCATGCTTGGTGTATTTGCTGCTAAGTAGCATACAACTGTCCAGATGTTAGTTAGTTGTCCCTTGCATGCTGCTCTCCTTTGGAGACAGATGCTCCAACTGTTTCGGCAATTATGGTAGTTCCGACAGTTTCGATTGTTCCGATTGTTCTGGCTTTTCTAGTTTTTCCTGTAGTTCCGGTTTTTTCGGCAGTTTCCGGTAGTTTTGGCTTTTCCAGTTTTTTTGGCAGTTTTCGACAGTTCCGGCTTTTCCAACTTTTGCAGCTTTTTTGGCAGTTCCGATTTTTCTGGCATTTCCGGCATTTCCGGCAATTCCAACTTTTCCGCCATTTTTGGCTTTTCCAGCGTTTCCGGCAGTTCCGACTTTCTGCCCTCTGGATCAGGGCAACGTTATTCCTTAGGATCTCTCTTCCTACTAAAACCCAAAGACAAGTAGAGAGAGGAAGAGATCCCAAGTGTGTTGAAATGACTTGAAGGCCACCTCTATTTATACTAAAACATTGAGCACATGCGGGGTTTATTTGGTTACTGGCCGACCTTGACGAATTGTCTTATAACGCAAATAAATTCATAACTCCATGAATACTTATCGGAATCGAATGATCTTTAGATTAATCCTACACCTCTCGATGAGAGGGATCTAAGAAAAATATCAGCTGCCATAAATAAGATGACCCACATGGAGTTTGGCCCTAGTTGCCAATTTTAACACTCCTTCTCAACTAGGGAGAACTTCATCCATTGATCCATATGTCCAACTGTACTATCTCTGCCATTAGTGCCTTACACTACTTTGATCTGCTGAGCTCTGCTCCGCTGTGATGAACCATGAAGAAGAAGAATTGATTGAGAATGTCTCATACCATTCTCTACTGACCCGAAGTTAGTTTCATTTGAAGGGAGTGTGTCACATCAATCTTATTGACCCGAAGTCAGTTTTATTGATCGCAGATCAATATCAAAAGAGAGTGTCTCAAACCACTCATACTGATCCCAGATCAATGTCACAAGAGATTGTCTCAAACCACTCATACTGATCCCAAATCAGTTTCATTGATCCTAGACCAATGTCACAAGAGAGTGTCTCAAACCACTCATACTGATCCCAGATCAATGGAGGTCATCTTAGCATAGGGAGTACGGTAGATATAGCGATGCATCCATCAATAGTACTACTATGGTCCCTATCCTCATTTCCCTGCTCATTGATTAGATAAGAGGTACTTCCCATGAGTCCCAGACTGCATGAATGGGATGCCTCGACAAGAGAACTAATAATCCTGTTCACAGGAGAACGAATCATCCTGTTAGTGGATGCCACAGAGAACTAATCATCTTGGTCCACAGGAGGACTAATCATCCTGTTCCACAGTCGCCATGGAGAACAAATCATCCTGGCCCACAAGAGAACTAATCCTCTTGTTCTATAGTGGCCACAAAGAACAAATCATCATGGCCCACAGGAGAACTAATCATCTTGTTCCACAGTTGCCACAGGAGAACTAATCATCCCAACCCACAGGAGAACTAATAATTTTGTTCCACAGTTGCCATGAGATAACTAATCATCCAGGCCCACAGAAGAACTAATGATCCTGTTCATAGTGCACCACTAGGGGAGAGTGAGTCGCCCTGTGGTCGTATGTTGCTCCAGTAAGTACCCCAAGCCCCCCGGAGCTCCCAGAGCTCAATGTATGCAACATGCAGGACCCTTATAAGAAGATCTCTCAATGACTCCAATTCGTTCGAGAAAGTCATAAATTTGACCTTTCCTCGGGGCTTTGAAAAAATGTCTGCGACCTGTACATCAGTCTCAATGCGATGGAGCCTCCTCGCTCATCGACTTACCATATCGCAGATAAGGCAATATCTGATGTCTATCTATTGGAGCAATCATCGAATACGGGATTCCTGAACAATCGAATCCCCCCTTTGGTTGTCACAGAGAATCACAGTGGTATTCATCATGTGTACAAACAACTCACTTAAGAGCTTCTGCAACCATGCAACTTCACACGAGATCATACTCGTAGCTATGTATTCGGTCTCGGCGGTGCTTATAGCAACCGACTTCTGCTTCCTGCTCATCCATGATATTGAAGCAAAATCCAAAGAGAACTAGCACTGAGAAGTGCTCTAATGATCCTCCACACTGCCTACCCAGTCAACATTCGAATAATCATGCAGTTTCATATTTCCGGCAGTGTATCTCAATCCATGAGAGATTGTGCCCCGAAGATATCTCAGAAGATTCTTGGCACCAATCCAGTGAAGCTCAACCAAATATGAGCAAAACATATCTCTGGACGAAAGTTCACCAAGAACATCAACGCGAATGAGTTTATGAAACTCAGAGGCATTTCCCAAATCTGGTCCGACATCACTACCTTATAACTTCTGAAAGTTAAGATCCTCGAGGTAGTCACAGGCTTGTAGTTTATCATTCCACATTCGGAATCCAACTCCATCTTACTTCTGTAAATGAGAGGGTCTGCACCTGTTAAAAATAGGTCGTTCTCATAAGGTGCCGGTGTGAGAGATCTATCATCCACAACCTTCGGGTAATGGTTTGGATCGGTTTCACTCCTAGTGAATCTCAACTTCATCAGACAACTATCAATCCTTTCATACTACGCTCGGGGTGTTTTGCTTCAACCCATAGAGGGCTTTCTTCCACCTGTATACATGAGATTCCCGATCATGAATCTCAAACTCCTTGGGTTGTTCCAAACCTATGGACCTGTGGCATGAGGGGAATGGTCCCCTTATAAGATTTTCATTTTGTACATCTCAGACATGTACCTTCATGCTCTACTTGAATTTAGACATCCCTATCACCATATGACTCACATCAAGTAGGGCTCCATAGGTAGACCTCCAGTGTTATAGATGCGATATGTCAATTGACATGATCCCAAATGGACCATCTTGCAACTTGATACAAATTGCCAACCCTGAACCCATGAGAAAAAGCATCTTTGAAAATTATATTTTTTAACACGTATCTTTCCATCGATGAATGCCACCTTGAAACCTTTGAATTCCATTTCCGAGATGGACATTAAGTTCTTCTTGCGATTAGGTACATAAAAGAGATTCTGTAAATGAATCGAGTTACCCTTATTCAATTGAGAGTTAACATTCCCTACACCCTTTCTGGGATAGGTGGTATCGCCTCAAAGTATAATCCCATGATTGTTTCCATCTCTACCAAATTAGAGAGTGCACCCATCTATCCGATGAAGTGCCTTGAAGCACTACAATCTATAAGTGAGATTCCCAAAGAATCTGAAGGAGAGGGCCAATACAAGATAACGCTTCTTTATCTTATCAGAAACAACATTTGATTCTTCATACCTGGGGTTCCTTGCTTTCTATGAAGAGTCGACCATTTCCTTGATTACCTACATTACCTGTCATTCCTTTGATCATTGAAGATGTCCTTGGAATGATTGTTATCATCATCAAGTGATGTGTCCCTGCCATTTGGACACTTCTTCGCATAATGGCTGAACTAGTTATCTGCCTTTCCTTCCACCCTGAGATCCGGTCTTCTAATGAAGTGATCTTTAGGTAGGCCATATTCTGCTGCGCCATTCTGATAATATTCTTTGCTTCGACTTCACCCTTGGTGAATTTGAAGAGGGATGAGGAATCCACTGATCCTTTTGTCCTTTCCCAACTGTCTTTGGTGATTGATTTTTCACTCTTGCTTGGGCATTGTCTTCACCTCAGCTTTGATCCCATGTTAATTTTAGGTATGTTCTACGCTTAGAGCAATTTATTTCAATTTTCATAGTTAGCTCCATATCTTTTCCAGATTAGCAATCACAACAGCATTAAAGTAAACTGCAGATAGAACATAAACATAAATCGCAGAAGACAAGCCAAGACAAGAGGACACAAGATGTGGCACTAGATAGGGACAAACCCCAATGTGGGGGAACCCTTAATCAATTCTTCTTATATGTTCTTCAATAGTTTAGCAGAGAGAGAGAGAGAGATAATACGTTTACAACAGAAGTCAACACTTTGACTTATCTAGATAAGATCATAGATCATCTCTAAGAAGATGATACATGAGATCAGTTGAAGACATGTTGCTTCAACTAATTCTCCAAGGTGACTCCTTCACCTATCGTTGTGCTGCATTTTGTCATCATGCTGCACCTCACTGCACTGCACCACGTTGCACCCATCATCACTATGTTACATCTCATCACGCTTCATTAATCATGACTGTACCCATCACTGTACTGCATTATGTGCCATCGCTGCACCATGTTGCCATCCTGACCTATGTGTTGGCTGCACCTTGCTTGCTTGTTGTCCCTAGCATGCTTGTTGTCCTTAGTGTGCTTGTTGTTGCATGCTAGCTTTAATATTGCATGCTTGGTGTATTCGCTGCTAAGTACCATACAACTGTCCCAATGTTAGTTAGTTGTCCCTTGCATTCTGCTCTCTTTCAGAGACAGATGCTCCGGCCGTTTCGGCAGTTCTGGCAATTCCGATTATTCTGACTTTTCCGGCAGTTCCGGCTTTTACGGCTTTTCTCACAGTTCCGGCTTTTCTGGCATTTTCGGCTTTTCCGGTTTTTCCGGCAATTCTAGTTGTTCCAGTTGTTCCGGAATTTTCGGCTTTTTCGACATTTCTGGCAATTTCTGGTAGTTCTGGATTTTCCGGCTTTTCCAGCAGTTTTGGCTTTTCCAGATTTTCCAGCTTTTTTGGCAGTGCCGACTTTTCTGGCTTTTTGCCCTCTAGATCAGGGCAACGTTATTCCTTAAGGATCTCTCTTCCTACTAAAACCCAAAGACAAGTAGAGAGAGGAAGAGATCCCAAGTGTGTTGAAATGACTTGAAGGCCACCTCTATTTATACTAAAGCGTTGAGCACATGTGGGGTTTATTTGGTTGCCGGCCAACCTTGATGAATTGTCTTATAACGCAAATAAATTCATAACTCCATGAATACTTATCGGAATCGGATGATCTTTAGATCAATCCTACACCTCTCGATGAGAGGGATCCAAGAAAAATATCATCTGCCATAAATAAGATGACCCACATGGAGTTTGGCCCTAGTTTCCAATTTTAACATCAAGGGCATCAATCATCAAGAAGGACCATTCATCTCAAGGATCATCACATCTCGAAGAAGAAGACCTCAAAACCCTAGCTCATCCAAAGAAGAGTTCTACATTTGAAGCATTCTTGAGAAGCTCATACATTCCTCAATCATCATCACAAAGAAGATCTCAAGAACTCTTCCTCATCTCAAAGAAGGACTTCACAATGGAGCATCTTGAAGCCTCTACATCAAAGAAAATCAAGGGGAAGGAATTGTCATCATCATCTAGAATTCAAGGTGATCTCCCTCTCTAAAAGCCAAGGATCACTCTTGAAGGAAAACAACTTCATCAAAGAAGACATCTTCTATCATCAACATCATCAAGAAAGGCATCAAGTTGAAGATTTCATCATTAAGGACTATCTTCACATGAAAAGTAATTATCTTTATATCTATATCTGAATCTATCAAAATGAATTCATTTTGCAAGGAAATAAAAAAATTGGTTGCGTCAACAAACTATCTTGCATGGAAGAAGAGGACAAATTTAATCCTCATAGAAACTCAAGTCATTGATCATGTTAAGGGTTTAATTGTCGAACCTCCAAAGGAAGAAGCTCAAGCTCTAACAAAATACATGAAAGGGGAAATAAGGGCTCAAATTATCCTTATAGAATCAAGGATTCTCTCATCCGATATGTAGCAAAGTTAGAAAATTCAAAAGACATCTATGAGGGTGACATAAATACAAGACCAACTGCAAGAGTTGGGGGAAATAATCTCTGATAAGGAAATGACCATTGTGGTGCTCAATGCACTACTGAAGGACCGAGGCAACTTCGTATCAAGCATTTATGGAAAGAAGGAAGCCACCCCATTCAGTGAACTTTGGTCATTATGTAAGATTGAAGAAACCATGTTGAAAGCAAAAAGTGACGTGGGATCAAATGAACAAATTCAAGCATTCGCTGCCATGGCTAACAGAAAAGGAAAGTTTGGGAAGTTTTGTCCTCAGAAAAAGAAGAAGAATATGTCAAAGATCCAATGCTATGGCTGTCAATAATATGGGAACTACAAGACAGATTGTCCAAAATTCTGAGAAGGACAACAAAATGAAAGAAATAAATGAGGCTCATATCACTGAAGAAGTGGAAGACCATGACGAAAAGAAATCTAAAGAGATAGATCTTCACTATTAGGATTTTCCCAATACATAGCAAGGAGAAGTGGGAGGTGAAAAGACCTCAACCATGGCTGTCAATATGAGAAGCATTATGACGAGATGCATCTTAGTAAAAGATGGCATCATATTAGAAGCATACCGTTGAAGCAAGAGCTCATGATATCGTTAGAATAACTTGAAAGAATAGCTAAAGAAGAAGTATACATGGATGTGGCAGTCATCATATAAATGAAGTAGCTCTTGGTAACCTCATTGAAAGCATGTTTAGTGGATATGGTTGAAATAAATTCATCTAGCATGATAAAAGGAATTAGTCATACATCACCATCATGGGAAAGGAGCTTTTGTTGGATGAGGATAATCTAGATCCCCTGTTGGAATCTTCATTAGAAGGTTCACCTCTCTTGGAGGAAGCAAGTTTCTCGCTAAGAATTCCACCTTGTATGGGATTCATTGTTTAGAGGATGATGGTATGGTGAAAAAGAAATACAACATGTCAAGATGGTTGAATTAATCTCAATCAAGAAAAGGAAACTGGTGAAAGAAGCCTAAATGAACAAAAGAAGGAAAGAGGTATGTATGCATGTATTTAATTGAGTCATGTCATCATATGGTTGCACGGGTGAATGCTCTATCTCATGATCATGATCAAAGAAAAATGATCTCCTCCTTTGGAAAGATGCATGAAGGCATGGTTCACATATTGTCTAGATAAAATCAACATAATATGTCCTCATATGGAATATGAGGTGGTTGATAAAGATGAAGGAAATATTGATGGAAGTTCCTAGGGAGAAATGCGAAGAAAAAAAGAAGAGATCATGAAAGATGCAACTATGGTCACAGAGTAAAAGAAATCAACATCTGATGACTAGAAGAATTGGCCATGACATCTCCATAGAGAAGGCATAAAGACCTTAATAAGGTCTGTAAAGAAAGGAGACCCTTGACATTTAAAGTCTTGGATATGTGTATATGAATGTGCATGATGTTGATATTGCAAGCAAAATGTCATGATGAAAGGCCATCACAAAAGGTAACTTTGATTTGATGTTCATTTTTTTTTAATATTTTTGAACAACATTTGGATGGATTGATGCAGGGCTACCGAAAGAGAGTTTTAGGTGTTATCTACAACTAGAACTCGTGGTTGGATGAAATATCCTAAAGGAAGCATGACTTGGAAGAGGTAGTTGTATTAAGAAAAGACATATATGGATTAGAAGATCACTTTTTGATGAAAAAAAAGGATGACATGACTAACATAGTTCATGAAGGAAAGTGATGGATGGATGATGCCCTACGAATATGTCCCAAAAGATGAAGGATCCATAATGTTGAGGATAAAATTCATGACATAAAAAGAAGGAGCCCCACAAGCAGGTCATAGTCCCATGATCTCCACCTTGAGAAAAAGATGCTGGAAGCAAGTCCTTGGTTAAGAGGGAGCTTGGACAAGTCTTTGGATAAGAGGGAGCTTGGGTACATTCCTTTTATAGAAATAGGTACATTCCTTCATAGGCATGGGTATATCCTCCCTACTTGAGAGGAAGAGATAGACACATCATTCTTGTCTTCACTTTGCAAGAAAGAATGAAGGATTGGGTAAGCATCTAGCGTCTGATATTCTTTGAAGATGAAATAGGGCATCTAAGATAAGAGTAGTCGTAGAGGACTAATATTCTTTGAGGATTGAGAATAAAATACAATAATAGTCTTGGGAGGACATACCCTATGAACACCTGGGTGGGGTATGTGCCTTAAGAGACAATGATGCTGGTGTCTATAAGTCATTGGTCATTGTGCTTATATCTTGTGGAGAGATAGATTTGTTAGTCAAGACCTTGCTATGTGACAATGTTGGTTGGTATGATGCTAAACGGATGGGTTACCATTCTAACTCTTCTTATGAGAATTCTTCAAATTGAGAATGTCGAAGTACCTTGTATGGATTATGAATACCTCCCTAGTTAAGAGGGAGCGTTGAAATATGTAACTAGGTTTGGTCTTCATAATGACATATGTAATCATGATTTTATGTATTTAATATAAAGAGAAAATTAAATTTATTATTGTTGTTCTTGAGTCATGGGTTTCATGCTCAAGGGAAATTTATTTTATAGGTCAAGCACCCATTGAGTGCTTCTAGGTTTGTCATAAAGTCAATTGAGTCATTGTCACGTATTAAAGATCCATTTGGGCATGTCACATGTTGTAAAGAAAAAATTATTGAGTTGATGTAGAGTCAAAAGACCCTCAAGACCTCGTCATCAAGTCGGCCCAAAGATAACAATTTGTACCCCTCAAAAGCCTATATATAAGAAGGAACTTGACCTCATGTGGACACACTCTCAAGCAAGTCTGATCTCTTCAAGATAGAAGTTGGAAAAGTAAGAAGAAGAAGAAGAAGAAGAAGAAGAAGAAGAAGAAGAAGATCGAAGTTTTGGGCCTCTCTCTCTCTCTCTTTTTTTAGGGTTTCTACAGTTACTGGGCAAGACGAAATTTTAACGCTGCATTGAAGCTACATCAAAGCTGTGACGCTGTATCGAAGCTGTGAAGCTGCATCAAAGTTGTGGAGCTGCATCGAATTTGTGAAGTTGCATAGAAGCTATGAACCTGTAGCTAGGTCGAATATGTGAAAGGTCGAAACTGTGAATCTGCTGGAAAGGTCGAAGTTGCAGTAGAATTTGCTGGTCAAAGTTATAGAAGAATTTGCAGGCTAGAATAATTTGCTAGAGGTTGAAATTGCAGTAGTTTCTAAGGAACTTATAGAAGGAAATCTCATCAAGGAACTTAGTCTTGGAGGGTCTTGGTCAAGGGTCATAGGTCTTGGAATTGGTCAATTGAAGATTCTATAAGAAGAGAAGAACCCTTGTGGGCTTTCCTTTCAAGTGTATAAGTTTTGGCCCGGGATGATCGCCTATATCTTGTGTCCTTTGTCTTATTGTTCTTTATGGTATGGTAGTTGTTTGATGAAGAATGATAATACTAATGAAGTGAAAGAATAAAGCTATTCAAATTAAGTAAAAATACATAACAAGCAGTTATCAAAGTTAGAGAAATCATCTACCTTAACTTCCCCTTGATTTCTCAACAGTGATGGGATTAGAAGAAAACTCGAACTCTTTTTTGGTTTTTATTGATTCCAGTGGTTTTCTATGGATGTGAAATTTGGGCCAACAATACATTTAACTTACAATGGAAGAAAATTAAGAAAATTAAGAAAAATTTGATTACATACAAATTCAAAATCAAAAGTTCAGTTCCCTACAATATCTTGCTAAGTGAAGTGGGGGTTTTTCCTATTGAAGCAATTGCTAGGGTGAAACTCATAAGATATTTTAAAAAAATGAGCAAACAGAAGAGTGAATATGGCCTATGGTTGTCTTCAATGAAATATTGTGCAAAAGAAATAAGACTTGGTTGCGTCAAAATAATAAATGGTTTAGAAATTGGCGTATTCACTTGGACATGTGCCCCAAAAATAATAAAGAGATAAAGTCTTTTGTTATGGATAAGTTACACAAGCGTACTTGTGATAAAGAGTTCTGAAGAAAGAGAAAATACTATATTGAAGAGTTTAATCCCATTCGTAATCATCATCAAAAAAATACATAGGGGCCAATATTTCATGGAGAGCCAAAATTCTTATTGCTCAATTATGAACTAAATCTCATCAACTCAGTTGTGAAACAGGGTGTTGGAAAAGACCAAAAGAAGTTTGGGGAGAAAGAGTGTGTATTTTTTGCACTACTAGAAAAGTGGAAACAAAAAAGTATTTAATTTTAGAATACGAGTCCTTGAAAGATAACACAGACAATTATGTGAATGTCTTGACAACTAGCTCTTGGGACAATTTATTCAATGGGGGCTATTGATAAATTGGGAGCACTCATTGTCACATTGTAAAGGAAAATGACTGAATGCAGAAATCAGATGGCAAGGTAGTTTGTCCCATAGGCTATCTTTAGCCTCATGGATGTTAAAATATCTTCTTCTTGCATGACCATGACTATTATGAGTGCCACTTTGCACCACCAACTATTATTATAATTTTCCTTATCTTTATTAGACACATGGGATAGGGAAAAATGAGGAGTTTCTCATTAAGTTCCCTATGGGCTAAAGAAAATCTTGTATTAGCCAAAGAATCCGCCATTTGATTGTGTTGTCTTAGGATATGGTGCAATTTATATTTTTCAAATTTCTCTAGGAGTATTGTTATTTTTTCACAATAGATTTCAAGTGCAAGTCTTTGGGGGAGTTTTTCTAATCAAATTTTGAATAATGATCCTAGAATTTCCAATGATTGAAATGCTTGGTATCTTCCACAATTTAGCTAGAATCAACCCCTGGAGAAGACCATAAGCTTTGGATTGGTTATTCGATTTCTTCCCTACACCCTACAAAAATATTAATTCTATATATTCATTGGGGTAGAGAATAACTGCCCCCTCACTCCCCCTACCTGCCACCCTTTCAGAACACATATATTTTTAAAATGGAACAACAATTGATAAACTTTGAAATATCCTCTGCCACTATCACACCAGGTACAACTATTTCATAAACTCCACAAATGGGCCAGTTACAACATGTCTTTGGAGACTTGAACCCACACAGATGGGGAAATGATTTGTTCACCAAACTAATGCCACAAATGGGCCAGTTACAACTATTTCATAAACACCACAAATGGGCCAGTTACAACATGTCTTTGGAGACTTGAATCCACACAGATGGGGAAATGTTTTGTTCACCAAACTAACGCCACAAATGGGCCAGTTACAACATGTCTTTGGAGACTTGAACCCACATAGATGGGGAAATGAATTGTTTACCAAAATACTCGAGCTAAGATCCTTTGAACATAACATATAATTAATAAACATATAAAACTTAATAATTTTTTTTCCACCAAAAAAATTCGTAATTTTTGATAATGGTATAAATATTGCATTTTGTAGACACATAGTGTGTACTATGCATATAGTAGCAAAAAGAACAAGACAGAGCAAGAAAGAAAAAAAAATCAATACATGAGGGTTCTGTTAATGGCTAAGAATCGAAAATCATATGTCAGTAAGCAACAAAGAAAGAGCAAAGAAAGTTATGACTGACAAAGAGAGTTAATCTTCTCTTTTTTGTTCTTCCATTTTTTCAATTTTTGCCCGTCGCTGTGATTTGGTTCCACAAGAACCAAAACCAAATCTCGTCCCTCATGAGGGGCATCTTTGCCCGAATTTGAGCTCTCAAAGACATGATCTCTTTTGGAGTCCCCAATTCCATCCACTGTTAAGGAGACCTCGAGGTCCCTACTTTTCTGTTGAATGGTAATAGTTCCTGGCTGAGCCAAGGAATCCACATTCAAATTATCTCCCTGTTGAAATGTTTTTTTTTTTGAATTTCAATCATATATTCTTCGTCATCCTTAGAAGGACACTGCTTCGTGAAATACCATCCTTTTATTCTATTATATTGCCTTTTTTTCTTCTTAGTAGTCTTCTTTGCCTGCAAACATGTACTTTGTAAGTGTCTTGTTTGAAAACACACACAACATCAAAATGTTGTGTTCTCATAATTAAGGAATTGTGACCAATGGAAATTGTCGTGATTCAAAATTATATGATCTGGGATCCCTTCGATCAAATTAATCTCCACAAATGTTCGGGAAAAATACCATTTTCTATTCTTTCCATGTCCATTTTTTAAAATTTACCCAGAATGTTTCTTATATTCTCAAGAACTTTATGATTCCAAAAGGGAAGGGGAGGGTTTGGAAGCCTCACCCAAATTGACATAGTAGAAACCACCATCATGTTGGCATCAAAATCAGGAAACCATAGAGTGATGAATAGCCTAGCTCTACCCTAGAACCAAGGCCCCTCATTTAAAGCAAAATCTAGATCCTTCTGAGCTTCAAATTGGACTATGAAAAAACCTTTTGAGAAAATGTATATATCACAATTTGTAGTCCATTTGGAGAAAATCTACAGAATTGAAGCTTTAAGTTTTGGCTAGAATCCATTTAATCTATGAATCACTACTTTGGATTGAAGCACAGAGAAAAGAAAGGAGACCCAGGAAGATTTATCTCCAAAGAAGGAACTTTCTCCATTTTCTCTATAATATAGGGGTCTGGAATAACTTGATTCTGATTTGAGGGGCAGAGGATTTCCCCTGCATCGCTTCTTTGAAAAACACAGAGAATCCAGTTGCAACACTGACTCCATTAGCGCCCCCACACAACCTTGATTTCATTATAATATTTAAATTTCTTACAAGATTATAATATCTTAGCTGTAAGGGTTCTTTCAAAACCTTCCCTTCAAATTGAAGACTTTGGAAGTGTGTTGGCAGTGCCCATTTTTCCTGAAAATGTTGTTTGAGAGCCTTGATAGATAGAGATTCCTTTACCTAAAAAACTAAAATTTTCCCACAATATTTTTTAATAAAAATCTAAAATGAATGTTTCTTATTAGTCTTGCCTGAGGAGATGGGGTCTCAGATCTAGGCAGATATAATGGAATCCCGTGGAATCCCGTGATGGGATACCACCAGAGGGGACATAGTAGTCAGAGCTGCACCCATCTATGTTGTGTTCATAACCCAACATAAAGGCAGAAAATATGAAAAAGGCACAGGGGCTGGTGAAAAACCCGCAGGTACATTCACCCAAACCCGCAGGTACATTCACCCATTTGATTGAAAGCAGTCGCCAAGCAAGTATAATGAAAACCATTGAAGAAAACTGGGAATGTGAATAGGAAAAAGATAATGCCAAGGTAGAGAGGCGATACCAGTAGATGCCCACAAATGCCCATGGAGGACGAATGCATAGAAAATATTGTAATGGAAAAAACCTGTGATGTCATCAACAACAAATGAAATTCTCCTTTGTTTATAGAGAAACCATATATTCATTCGTGCCTCCAAAGCACAAGATCGTGAGATGTATCAATGTCTTGAACCCCAATGATTACGACATAAGAAAAAATAGTGCCCAAAGAAAACCTAGACTCCATCATGCCTCACCTCTTAATAAATTTAATTAATAAATATAATTAGAAATAAGAATATTTTAGATGTGAAAAATATATAAAAATTGAATAATAACTATAAATTAAAATCTATTTTACCATATAAATTAAAATAATGATTCATATTTGTAATCCTTATATTTTAAAATTTTATATTTAAATTAAATTAATAAGCATCACAATAAAAATAGATTGTAAAATTATAAAACATGTCAAAGAAAAATTCCAACCTCATATATATGTTTTTTTGTTTTTGTAAATCGAAAATGTCTATTAATTATGAACAAAGTTACATTGGAGGTTTTTCAAAAAATTACTACTGGCCTCATTCCCACCAGACTTGTTAGCTAGGTGTTAAGAGACAAAAAAACATACGACCAAGAAAGCAAAAAACTCATATTCTTCCTCTTGATTGTCCAAGTAGCCCAAAAAAGACCCAGTCTTTGGCGAGAACCCATTACCATGATCATCTTCATTGCCTCCCAAAGCTTGTTTCGTTGGACTGTTTTTGTGTTATACTCTCCCTTCTATGTGATCCAATCGCTCCTGGAGTCACTTCTATCTATGTCCAAGGGAATCCATTTGGTCTAGAATTTTCATTGGTTATGCCAAACATTGTTCATGAAAGAAATTATCTCATTCCTGTCATCGTGGTGGTCTCTAGCTAACTACTCCAACAACAATGTCACTTGATGAATTTGGGCTTCCAGAGAGTCAAATGGTGGGGACAGTTCCACTCTACTAGTAGATGGATTGTGCTGCTGCTTCATTGCCTCGCCAAGGTAAAACTGTTCTCCGCGCCCCACACCTTGACCCCTTGGACTTGGGTTCTCACTCCCCTCGGGCAACTCCAATGATGTTGCATGGAAATGAACAATGCTAACCACCCCGTACACTGCCTCACATTTCTTTATAGCGTATCCTTCAAACCCCCCTAGCCACTCACAACTGCACCAGAGACCGAAGCTGCCAAAATTATAATAGACAACCCCTCCATAACTCCCCAACTAATGTCCAAGATGGAGGCTTTGAGACCCTTTCCAACCCTCCCTTTCCTCTGCTTGCCAAACCAAGAGACTTCTCCTCTATCTGCACCACCAAACGTTGTTTTCCTCACCAAGCGCCCAACAATAACTTTGTTCAGCAAAGGCCACTTAGAGTCCTCCATCCTCCTTATAAGGTTTTGGAGTTTAAAGCATAGTTACCAAGTTCGTCCGTATCGGCGAAAAAAATACGTTAATTCCCCAGTTCGGTTCGGTACGACGATTAATTCGGTGAATTCCAATTCGGTACGGTGCAACATTTTTGTCAAAGTCCCCTGCTCCAGTTCGCTGTCTCCTGCTTCGTCCCTTAACTTGAACGTGTTTTGCACCCGAACATGAATATGTAATGTGTTTCATTACACTGAACAATGCCTTGTGCTTCGTTACACCTAACAATGGCCATACCCAAGGTAAGATCTGCAAGTTTGATATATACACATCCACATGGTTGACTAAATAAATATGAATTTTTTAAATTAAGGGATTTCAAACATTGTTTAAATATATTGTATAAATTCAGAAGATGGTGTTGTAGGTATGTAAATTTAAAAGTATTGATTTACTTTTTTATCTATTTATTTTGTTAATTTTTTTTTTTTTTTACTTTTATTTCATTAAATTAAAAACTTATTTTTCAATGGTTGAATTAGTGGAAATAGGTCATTGAACTTACCTTTTAATTGTTGAATAAGAATCGGCAAGGTAAATTTTTAATTCCAGCTTTTGCTTTGTTGATGCATTGGAAGAAATTTTTAATTCCAGCTTTGCTTTGTTGATCCATTGGAAAAATACAAGTTCGGATCTGCACAAAGTTGGTGAAAATAATACAAGGAAGGACAAAACAAGTTTGGAACTAGGCAACCTTAGTGGAAAATTGAAATAATGTGGAGAAAGGCAAAGCTAATGCCAAGATCAATTACCTTATATATATATATATATATATATTTTTTTTTTTTTTCCTATAAAATTTTTTCTTTTTAATTTTTTTTTTCCAATAAGAAATATGAACTTGCTTAATTCATTATGTGATTACAGAAGCTTGAATACACAAAATACCAACTCTTTTTATAATTCTTATTGGAAATATATATATATATATATATAATTTTTATAGAAAAATAAAAAAATAGTAATTTCTATATTAGAAAATTTTATAAAATGACAAATTGCAATTAAGAAAAAGATAATTCTTACCTTACAAGAAATTATAAAATAGCAAATTGGTTGCAAATCAATAACTCTTATATAAAACATAAAAAACAGTAACTTCTATTTTGGAAAAAAATCAACTTATACAACTTTTATATTTTTATTAAAATTTTGATATAATGATAGTTTCTATATATATATATATATATATATATATATATATATATATATATATATATATATATATAGATATATTTGTAAGATGTATAGTGTCGAATTTTTTCCATATTAAATTTAATTATTTCCTGTATCATATCGAATCCGAATAAATTTGATAACTATGGTTTAAAAGCAGGGGCTCTCTTTCCCACTGAGAGCATACACAATAATAACTTCCTTTTTCTTCTTTGGGATTTTTTCTAGACACTCCACTAGAGTTAGAATTAGAATTCTTGCAGACCCTCGCTTCACCAATGGATAGTGACGAGGTCCCCGATAAGTGGGGCACATCTGCCACCAATACTAGCCTTCAACAACACTGGATTTCTCCTCAAACCCCCTCCAGACTCGAGGGGCCTTTCTTATACTCAGATTAAGGAGTGAATTAACCAATAACAAATGAGAGGCATACGAGATTACCAAAATTGAATACCGAAGCTGCACCTTTGTGCCATGACCAGGAAAATCCACCTAAATCCGCCTCCACAATGACCACCAACTTCTAGCTAAGCACACCTCCACCGTATCGGGGTCCCAGATGGTGCAACTTTTTCTCAATTCTCCATTCACTTCATCCCTCCAGCCTGACACTTCTTGGGTTGCAGGGTTGAGTCTAGAATTCAAATTATCCCAACGTCCACCCTGCTCGACATCGAAACTCTAAAGCATGCAATTTATCGAGTTGTGACCAACGTGGACAATATTTGCAGTTCCAAATGCATTTCCACAAATTCCGAACTGCCATATAACCAATTCCACCACAATTCCACCCCCATTATTCTGTTTAGCTTCTCTAGGTCATAAAGGCCAAGGCCCCCGCCCATTTTGGGAGGCATAGTTTCTCCTAAGAACTAGAGCCCATTTCCGGTTTAGCTGGGATCCTTGGAACATAAATTTCCTAAACACCAAGACTATTTATTTATAAACTCCTTTTAGGGTTGGGAGGAATGATAATTGGTATACTAGAATAGGTTGTAGCACCACCTTTATTAGTTCCCACTATATGTATGGAGTGAAAGGTCCATCTCTCTAGATGATTGGATATCTTTCCTAATAAATTCTTGCCAACAACTTAACCTTAGAGAAATTGAGACTAGCAAAACTCCTAAGTAATTTTTGGGAGCCCTCCTATCGAGCAGCTTAGGATCTAGCCAGATTTATTCGAATTGGATTTGGAGTATTAAAAAAATACACATGTGACTTTTCCTTATTGATTGCCATTCCTAAAACATCTTGGAAGTCAGTTAATATTGTATCTAATGCCTAAACCTTGTGAACTGTTGGCTCCCCAAAAAGAATTATTTCATCAACAAAATGTTGGTGCAACACCAGTGGTCCAACACCTATACTTCAAATGCCTTTAAACTAGCCCTCCTAAACTGTGGCCTTAATGCATCTGCCTAATCCTTTTGTCACTAGCAGAAAGAGAAAATGGGACATAGGGTCTCCCTGTCTCAATCTTCGTGAGGAGTGGAAAGTAGAGGAGGGGGATCCATTTACTAAGATGAAGAAAAATGGGGTAAATATCAAAGATTTTATCCATTGGATCTAGGAGCTCGAGAATCCAAATGCTTGAAGCATCCTTAGGAGAAACTCTTTATTTAGTCAATAGTATGCTTTGGACATGTCCAACTTTATCATCTTTCCCACTCTCTTACTCTATTTTAGAGTATGAACCACCTCGTGGGCTATGACTATACCATCTAAAATTTGTATCCCTTCCGCAAAACCATACTACTATGGGCTGATGAGGGTTTTGATGTGTAAAAACCCTCGTGAAAATTCCATGTAAAAATATATATAAGGCCACAGTGATGGGACACGTATTCCAAGTTGAATGGTGGGTGAAAACATCCTAGTAGTTGTTGATTCAATTTATTATGGCCAAGGAAATTAACAAAGGCAATGGCGAAGACTTTGGAAAGGCACGAGGCACTTATTGAAATTTTATTTATGAAAATAATGGAAATTAGGAGAAAAGGAAGGTGAAAGGTCACAAGTTGCATGTGAAGAGGAAAATGAAGGAAAACAATGGAAAATGAAGAAAATAGAGGCCTCATTAATAAAAACGTTTCTGAGGATCACAAGGCAAGACTTGGTTAGTTCAGTTTTGGAGCTCTCTCATTATCCTATCTCTCTCTCATATTCTTGGAGACTTAGAGTTTTCTTGGAGCACCCTTGGTGGGTGTGGCATACTTAGATTTTTGGAGCAAGAAGGAAAAGGAAGAGCAGGAAAGTGCAAGAGTGCATCGGGATCAACAACTACATTAGATTTGCTTGCACGTACCGAGTTGCATGTATGTTTCCTTCACTAGTTTTGGCATGCATGTCATATGCATGTGGTTTATTGGTGGTGATCTTTTATTGGCATGGAGGATGGCCGTGATTGACAGTGGATTGCCTAGCCTTTCCATTTCATGGATAGCCATGGTGATTGTGGGCTTACTTTCTAATCCAGGTGGATATTGGTGGCCACCCGCAAATTCCACTTGGACCCCCACCATTGTTTCTTTCAATTTTTTAGTTTCCTTAATTGTAGCACAATTTACTATTTTTAGTAGTTTTTCGGGTCCTAAACTTCTGGAGCCGTTTTGAGGCTCTAAACGACGTTTTTTTGGAAATCTACCGCCAATGATTTTTTTTTGTCTAAAATCGTCTTTTTCGTCGTAGTCCTCGGAGAAATCTTTCCAATGGGCTATCATGCGTGTCAAACAGAGATAAGATGACCAAGTCGCGACCCCAGGAAGTTGGCTGTCCAACTCACCCCAACGGGGCCCATAAAATATTGGTGTTACATCTCCTCGGGTTAGGGTTTTGGTTGTTTAGGGTTTTCTCTTATTGTTCAATAGTAAAAAGGCCCTTGAGCCTCATTGTAAGGCAGTTCAGAGCCATGTAGCTTCCACATCTCTTCTCAGAGATAAGCTACCATCGCCCTAGCTAGTTTATTTCCATTCCTGTTTGTAAGCATATTTTAGTGTTTTACATTAATGAAATGAAGTATTATTTCCGCTGCATCTCTGTGTTTATGGTTATCTTTGTAATTTGTTGCGTTCCTGTTTAAATCTGGATCAGTGGTATTAGAGCTGTCTGCTATTTTTCTCTGTTTTTCTTTGCATGTCCCCAACGAGGTCGGGATATAAGGAGTTAGGGCATGAACTAGTCGAACCTTTACAAGACCAGCCTCGCAAATCCCGATGACCTCCCATGGCAGATGAAAAGAAAGACAAGGTGGCAAGAGATCTTATCAAAATCTTTCTCGAAGAAGTCCTCGAGAGACAAAGGAACGCGATGATGGACAACTTTTCCCAGATCCTTCAACGGCTACCCAGGGGCGATGCATCGGCTTCCAACAACTACTCTGGAAACACCACACCGTTTAAGGTACAAGTTAATTTTGAAATCCCCATATTCGAGGGTCAGATAGACGCAGATGCCGTCGATAAATGGTTAAATCTGCTAGAGGGTTATTTTTTTTTTCATGATTTTTCCAGTTGGGAAAATATTATTTTCGCTCTTCTCAAAGAAACCCCCCATGTCAAAGATTGGTGGGAAACCTACTGGGAGTAGAAGGATGAAATTATAGGCTCACTATTTTCAGCCACACCCACTTGGAATTCATTCCAGGATGCCATCAAGGAGCAGTACTGCCCTGTCGGAAGCTATGAGGATCAATACATAAAGTGGACCACGCTGCAGCAGGGAAAGGACCAAGACGTGCCATAGTTTACCAATATTTTCCATACCCTTCGCACAAAGTTGGGTATCAAGGATACGAAGCAGGATTTGGTACTCAAATACCGCGGCTGCCTACACAAGTACATCCAGGAAGAAATAGAATTCCTGAACATCTCCTCGCTCGACACGTCATACCGATATGCCGTCAAGGTCAAGCAAAAGTTTAAACAGAAGAAGCGATACTTCGGATCTGCGAATCTGAAGCAAGGGAAAGGTGCCCCCAAACCACATAACTAAGGACAAAGCTAAGGCGGGGCGACCCAAGAAAACCTGCCAAATCTGCAAGCAAAGAACAATGTTGTGAAGCCGAAAAAGGACACAGGAAAGTGGTGGGAGTTCCATAAGAGCTCCACTCACAACACAAGTGAGTGTTAGGCCAAGCAGTCACTGGTGGCCGAACTAAAGGTTGCAGAATCAGATGCATGTTCTGATTCTGAGTCAGAAATTGACAAGGGGAATGATAAAGGGAAGCAGATTATCGATGCGAAGCCCAATGCCACCATTGCCACCACGAAGATCCAGAAGGAGGAACCCGAAGATCCAGAGGAGGAGGAGCGTCTCTTCCACTCTAGATGTGGGTAAAGGGATCCCCGCTACAATTCATTGTCGACAGTGGGAGCCAAAAGAACCTCATTTCAGCAGAGGCCGTGAAGCTGCTGGGCTTACCGACCACATCACATCCACAACCGTACACCATCGGGCGGCTTCATCAAGGATGGGATCTTCGCGTGAGCCAGCAGTGTCGCCTTCCATACAACATCAAGCCCTTCACGGATGAGGTATTATGTGACATTGCTCCCCTTGAAGTTTGTGATGTACTATTAAGACAACCATACTTGTGGAAGTGACATGCTGTGTATGAATCAAGGCCCCATGCTATTATGTTACTTTGGGAAATAAGTTGTATAGGATGCCAGAGGTAGCACCACCTACTGCCATCTCTTTGGTTACTGCAAAACGATGCAGTAAGCTCATTTCTAAAACCGGGAAATTTGTTTTCCTGACGATACGCCCTCAAGGAAAGAAGAAGACGGTGGCCACAACCTCCAGACAGGGCCCCTCCACACGACAACTACAGATGGACAGGGTCATGGAGGAGTACGGGGACATCTTCACCTCCCCTGCAGGGGTTACTTTACACTGTCAGGTCAAGCACTCCATTGATCTGACCCCAGGTGCGTCGCTGCCCAATGGACCAATCTATTAACGCTCTATTCTGGAGAACAATGAAATCAAGAGACAGATTTAGGAGCTGCTGCAAAAAGGTCACATCCGTCCGAGTTCATCTCCCTGTGGGAGCCCGATCGTGCTGGTACAAAAGAAGGATGGGACTTGGAGACTTTGTATTGACTATCAGGTGCTGAACAAGATCACTGTCTGTAATAGGTACCCGATCCCACAGATTGATGACCTCCTAGACCAACTAAAGGGGAAAAAAATTTCAGCAAGATCGATTTGAAGTTAGGATATCGCCAGGTACCAATCGAACCCTTCAATGTGTGGAAGACTGCCTTCAAAGCTAAGGAGGGCCTTTGCGAATGGTTGGTTATGCCTTTCGGATTGACGAATGCTCCTACACCCTTCATGAGGCTAATGGATGACATCTTGTAGCCATTCACCAACTCATTTGTAGTGGTATACTTGGATGACATATTGATCTTCATCCAAAATTGGGAAGAGCACCTCCACCACATCTGATAGGTTCTCCAAACACTGCGACAACACAAGTTATGTGCCAATTTGGAGAAATGCACTTTTGGCATGACCCAGGTTCAGTATTTAGGATACATTATTGATGAACAGGGGGTCCATGTGGATCCAGCCAAGATCCAAGTCATTCGGGATTGGCCATCTCCAACCACTCTGACAGAGCTTCGCAACTTTCTAGGTCTTTCCAACTTCTATCGCAGGTTCGTGTTGGGATTTTCTCATATCACTTGGCCCTTGAGTCAAGTCACCAAGGGAGGAGAGAAAGGAAAATTATTTTGGTCTGAATCTCAACAGAAGGCATTCATAGAGTTGAAAGATCGCCTCTGCTCGGCACTAGTTCTTGCATTACTAGACTTGCAACAACCATTTGAGGTCGAGATAGATGCTTCTGACTATGCTATTGGGGCAATCCTTACTCAACACAGGCATCTAGTGGCATATCATAGTGAGACACTTTCAAAAACAGTATGGAATTATCCCACTTATGACAAAGAGATGTATTCCATTGTGTAGGCCTGCCGACAATGGAAGCATTACATTTTGGGGAAGGAAACGGTCATCCACATAGACCACAGACCCCTGCAGTTCATACAGACCCAAGGGAAATTGCAGAATGATCACAGGGTTGAGTCTAGAATTCAAATTATCCCAATGTCCACCCTGCTCGACATACTTTCCACGGTGTGCCCACCACCCAATTCCCATAACACAAATTCACGTAACTCCTCTGCTACCCTTCGGCTTGGTATATCACCATCACCTTCTAGATCCTGCCTCCTCTCAGTGCGCTCACAAACTGTTGCCTTGTCCTTCATATCCCTTACGCGTGGGGAGGGTTAATGCCCCCTTTGGATTCATTAATGTCAGCGGTGCACTTCCCCATTGGGGATATATTGTCTTGTTTTATGAGATTATCCAACCTCTAAATTATTTCTCGATCAATCGGGGGTGGCCACTGCAACTCAAATTCTATTGGATGCTCCAAAGTCCCCCAATTTTCTAGACCTTCGATCACCTTGTTTCTAGACCTCTTCGTGTGGGATGTGATTACATAAGGTAAGGATAAAAGAATATTCCTAACTCATGCCATATAGTGTTCCATCCCATATCTCTTGATTATCTTGGAGATGGGAGACCCATTGATTACTTTCTGTGTTGCTATTATGACTAGTTGCAAATCTCCTGTGACCCGTATTTTGGTTATAACTTATTCTATGGCTAGTATTAGTCCCTTCTCCAAAGCAGTGATATCAACTACATTATTCGTAGTGTGGAAAAAATATCTCGCAAATAGACGGTCACTTCAGTCTCCCCTGAGTATCTCTCAAAATCCCACTGAAACCTACTGGACCCAGGTTTCCTTTGGATGCTCTATCAAAATTTAGCTTAATGAATCCCTATGGAGGATAAAGGAAGCCCATGGGAGATGAGTTCAGAGCTTTGGGGTGAGATGCAACTAGATGCCTAATCATCGCAAAAGATAACTCTAGTTTGAGGAGAATATTTGCTTACTTTCCTTCTGTTTTCCAGTCTTTCTCCATCCAATTTTCAACTAAGATTATTTCCTTGATGTTAGCCATAGTTGTCTGCCACGCCGTCTCTTCTAAGGATCACTGATTCCTGAATATTATTGAATTTCTCTCCTTCCATGTGTTCCAGAATAGGAATCCTAGAATTAATATCTAGGCTCTATTGATCACCACATTTTTGAAGATCACACCCCTCCATTGTTCCATCGCTTCCCACAACCTATCTCTTTCTTGATCTAGGTAACCAAATCGTCTTCGAACCCTCTCCCATAGAGCCTCCGCTACTGTGCAAACATTCAACAAGTGTTCCATGGTCTCCTCCTATGTTTTACATAGAGGCCACCATGAGGGGACGATGAATCCTTTCTTCCGCAAGTGGTCCCAAATCAATAGTCTTCTATGCCCTATGAGCCACATGAAGTGGGAAATCTTTGACCATAGTTTTAGGGACCATATCTTCCTCCAAAACAATTCTTGGGGATTCTCCCCTTTGTTACTTGCCAAGCGATACGTTTTTTTACTGTGAATGTCCCTATTGACCAATGAATTGATACTCATCTTATGAGAAATGTATTTTCTCGTCTCTAAGAGCATGCTCATAAGGTAAGCCAGTTTTGGACTTCCTCTGACAGGTCCCTACTTTTCTGTTGAATGGTAATAGTTCCTGGCTGAGCCAAGGAATCCACATTCAAATTATCTCCCTGTTGAAATGTTTTTTTTTTTGAATTTCAATCATATATTCTTCGTCATCCTTAGAAGGACACTGCTTCGTGAAATACCATCCTTTTATTCTATTATATTGTCTTTTTTTCTTCTTAGTAGTCTTTTTTGCCTGCAAACATGTACTTTGTAAGTGTCTTGTTTGAAAACACACACAACATCAAAATGTTGTGTTCTCATAATTAAGGAATTGTGACCAATGGAAATTGTCGTGATTCAAAATTATATGATCTAGGATCCCTTCGATCAAATCAATCTCCACACATGTTCGGGCAAATGTGAAGATACCATTTTCTATTCTTTCCATGTCCATTTTTTAAAATTTACCCAGAATGTTTCTTATATTCTCAAGAACTTTATGATTCCAAAAGGGAAGGGGGAGGTTTGGAAGCCTCACCAAAATTGACATAGTAGAAACCACCATCGTGTTGGCATCAAAATCAGGAAACCATAGAGTGATGAATAGCCTAGCTCTACCCTAGAATCAAGGCCCCCTCATTTAAAGAAAAATCTAGATCCTTCTGAGCTTCAAATTGGACTATGAAAAAACCTTTTGAGAAAATGTATATATCACAATTTGTAGTCCATGAGGAGAAAATATACAGAATTGAAGCTTTAGGTTTTGGCCATAATCCATTTAATCTACAAATCACTACTTTGGATTGAAGTGCAGAGAAAATAGAGGAGACCTCAGGAAGATTTATCTCCATAGAAGGAACTTTCTCCATTTTCTCTATAATATAGGGGCCTGGAATAACTTGATTCTGATTTGATGGGGCAGAGGATTTCCTCTGCATCGCTTCTTTGAAAAACACAGAGGATCCAGTTGCAACACTGACTCCATTAACGCCCCCACGCAACCTTGATTTCAGTATAATATTTGAATTTCTTACAATATTATAATATCTTAGTTGTAAGGGTTCTTTCAAAACCTTCCCTTCAAATTGAAGACTTTGGAAGTGTGTTGGCAGTGCCCATTTTTCCTGAAAATGCTGTTTGAGAGCCTTGATAGATAAAGATTCCTTTGCCTAAAAAACTAAAATTTTCCCACAATATTTTTTAATAAAAATCTAAAATGAATGTTTCCTATTAGTCTTGCCTGAGGAGATGGGGTCTCAGATCTAGGCAGATATAATGGAATCCCATGATGGGAGACCACCAGAGGGGACATAGTAGTCAGAGCTGCACCCATCTATGTTGTGTTCATAACCCAACATAAAGGCGGAAAATATGAAAAAGGCACCGGGGCTGGCGAAAAACCCGCATGTACATTCACCCATTTGATTGAAAGCAGTCACCAAGCAAGTATAATGAAAACCATTGAATAAAACTGGGAATGTGAATAGGAAAAATATAATTCCAAGGTAGAGAGGCGATACCAGTAGATGCCTGTCAGACGGAAAGAGTCGATAGTGCGGACACAACCAACCTCCCTAGGAGCCTAAGACTCTCTAGTGACAAACAAGACAAACAAGAGCGATCCTTCTCTAAACATGTATTTACCATACAAGAAATCAAGTGTTTAGATCCTACCTGTAGTCCAACGCCATTGTAGCAGTCCAGCCTCGCTGATCCGGATGAGCTCCTCCTTCACTTCGAAACCTGCATTCACTAACAATCAAACGATTAAATAGCACTTGATAATCTTATAAAATAAAACATATTTAACACATAGACCAAGGAGTACATGAAACAACTCATAAATAACAAGTTATTGAGAAGAATGGACTCATTTGCATTAATAGGAAACAAAAGGAACAATTACAACCTGAGCCTTGGTGTTGTGCAAGTCCCTCCCAGGGTCCATCAAGAGTTCTCCTTTACTTTGACAAAGCTCACCCACTTCCAAATAGAACAAGCAAAGATGGCAATCTCTCCTCACAAGCTTCTAAATGTGAGTCCTAATTCCAACGACATCTACCCTTAGAAATGTTTAGCTTTTAACCTCTCCTCCTTCTGGCCCAATGCCTGTATTTATAGTGCTCAAGAGGAAGTTAATCAGGTCCACCATCAATGGGATAATCCCCTCTTTGGAAGGGATAGCTCCCTTATTGATGGGATAAGTTCCTCTTTGGTAGGGGTACATGAACCATCTGGAGGCGCTTCATACACGTCAAACATACTTCTAGAAGCCTCTAGAAATGACCACAAGTAACTTTTTTGGAGTGAAACTTGCGCCTTTTGACCTTTACAGGGGTACGCACCTGCCCCTTTACATACAGAGCGTACAAGTACGCAGCTTTTGTGAACATTAGGTGCGTATACGCAGGTAAGGCCGAGAGAATCTGCGTACCCAGAGATAAACACATTTACAAAGACTTTCTCTCTTTTTGGAGTTTGACATGGAGAGCAGAGGCATAAGACTTTCCCAGGAGGATAGCATGACTGTTGATAGAGCCATACCAACTGTAAATAGTCATGGTGACATTTTTTAGTGTAACAGATTTCCCCCTAAAGTGCGAAGCCTGTAGTAGATTAGGGTTTTGTATTATCTAGGAAGGGTGAAGCGCTTTATCATTTCAAGGATTATCTCGTGGAGAGCCTGGTCAGAACCTGCAATTTTCAACACAAAATACATGTATAAGATTATATCATCGCTGAGGTAGGCATTCCCATACTCAGACCAAAACTTTAACTAACAGACTAACTACTATGATACAGGAATGATCTTGCAGTACATCATAATCATAGACTTTTGTAGACACAGTATGGGCGCAACCATCTGTTTATGATTAGTCTACTAGATAATGAATACAAAATTCCTCGCAGCCTGGATGGTGGAAACTAGATCCAGGGTCTTCATTTCTACTTCCCGAATTGGTACGATTCTAGCCATGCGAATAAATGAGTTGATGTCGAACATGGTAGAAACCACTTGATTACCAGTCGATGATGTAAACTGTTAACAAGTGTGAGAGAGACCACTAGTAATGTCAATGGTTCTCAAAGTACCCAATACAATCCATGAGATGTGAATGAATGAGTTGATGTCGAACATTTCACGGAATCCTTTGATCGAAAGTCAATGATGTAAACTGACGTCAAAGGCGAGAAATCTAAGTCATCTTTCTAGATAATGTGCTGATGTCGATAGAAAGCGACCCGTTGCAGGCAAGCCCACAACACGAAATCATTGTTCAAGTTGAAGAAATGTTGCTGTAAGGACTGACTCAGGGATGGTCAAATGGATGACAAGTATTTTGCAGATGAAAGTTTTTCTTGCAGACCTCTTGAACACAAAACGACACAACAGATGGCTTGGTGACGAATGACTCAAAGTTAATCCCCGGAACCCGGCTGAAGACTTTCAATGTGGTTTGATCAACTGTGAGGCAAAGGATTTCCCAACCCAGGTGAATGAAAAGTGTCATGTCCAAGAGTGGTAATAAAGTTTCTTCTGAGACAAAAGATAACAAATAGGCTCATTCTTCTCTCTTTTCCCCCACCATTTCTGGCAAGTACCTCTTTATTTTTAAGAAGCTTGAGGAGGATAACATATGCTTAATTATAAGCTCATCCTTCGGATGAGTCCAACCTAGTTTTGATTCGAACCCTAGGAAGGAGTGGTTCGTTCCTGTTTGTAATTGAACAGGTCCTTTACTGTGAAATTTTAACGAGCCCAGTATAGGAGAAACTCGACATTTTTCAATTTTAGAGAGTCTGAAAAACTTAAGAAGACTCCATGTTGAACTTTTTCGTAAATTTGTGTCCCCCAAGCCCGAAAAAGTATAAAATAATACCTGGGAGAACCGCTTGATCTTGTGACCAAGGAGTACTTTCATGATTAGTGTCTCTGACCTGAAAAGTAAAAAGCGATCAAGGACACGTCTTTTTATTTCCATATCGAGTTTGAAACGACAAAAACCCGGCAATCTTTTCCTGTTTTTACGGTCAGAAAAGAGCTATAAGGGGACCGTCTTTTAATTCCGTTTTAACGAGTGTAAAAGAAACGCTCGGCGATCTTTTCATGTTTTAGGAGTCAGAAAAGAGCTTAAAAGATGACTCTGATGTTTTGGTTCATGAAAAATGATGATTTTACTCTAAAGTCCTTTTGTCCTGCACAAAAACGACACATTACTCATACCTATTTAAGATGGGTAAAAATACATTGAAAAATGTCCTTTCATGGTGAAAAATAAACAAACTTAGCATTCATTCATCCAAAAAACCTATAAAAAGACTTTTTACCATTTTACTGTTGAGGTTGAGAAAAGGGCTTTTGACAAGAAACTTCCCGTGGAGATTGCGGAGAATCCGACCGCCAGAATCGAACGCCGTTTCACCAGGTATTCTACAACACCCCTCTCTTGATTTCCATCCATTTAGAATTCATTTTTAAGCTTTTATTTGATTTTTTGGGGGTCTTGGGGTTTCAAGATGCGCACTTCGGGGTACGCAGGTCATGCACTGCTGACCTGCGTACCCCGATATTTTCTCAATGGGAAAATTACGGGGTGTATGCACCCGGCCTTAAGGGCAGCTGCGTCCAGACGCTCTGTTCCTAAAGGCTGGGGTGCGTACCCCGCAAAAC
Organism: Pinus tabuliformis; assembly: GCA_031772625.1. Taxonomy (NCBI): domain Eukaryota; kingdom Viridiplantae; phylum Streptophyta; class Pinopsida; order Pinales; family Pinaceae; genus Pinus; species Pinus tabuliformis. The sequence continues at coordinate 2,076,175,534 of CM062816.1, read as the reverse complement.
GCAAATTGAAACCCTCATACCTCCAAAATAGACCAAATTTTTTAAATTTTATGGATCCTAACTGATGTTTTATGATGTGCAGGGAGCACACCATACTTGATTGGTGTGAAAGAGAGCACGAGGACGTTGATTTGGCCGCGATAGGTCATCAAACTTCCATTGATGCATTAAAAGCATGCGGACTGTACAAATACTGGGCCATACCTGGCATGAGGGGCCAGGTGCCATTTCTTGAGTGGCTGGTTGAAAGGTGGAACATTCAGGAGAAATGTTTCTACATCAGAGAGCACCAGCTCGAGATAGAGCCCTCCGACATATATTTTCTCACTGGCTTGCCTAACAGGGGCGAGCAACTTTCTCTATTCGGGACTAGGCCGGGTGGCCAATCCCTTGCTAGTCTCCGGCTAGAGTGGTGCAACAATCAAAACCATGAGAAGGGGATAGAAATCAAGTACATATCCCGACCTGAACTTATGGTGATAGCCTTTACTGTTACCAGACTTTGCGGCGTGGCCGCTTTGCACCAAGCCACCGGGTCCCAAATGCGGATGGCTATAGACTGCTTCCGAGGCACCATTTTCAACTGGTGCGATGCTGTGTTGGCTACTTTGAAGGGCCAACTAACCAGGGCAAAGAGAGGACAACTGAAGACCTTTGGGTATGGGCCTTTAGTCGTGAGCTTTGCCCTAGAGAGAGTTCCAATGCTGGTCCCCCAGCATCTTACAGTTCCATTTGGGGCTCCTCGGGAGCCTAAATTGACGATATGGGTTGCGGTAATGGCCCGACATCCTGATGAGGGCGCAACAGTTGTTCGATTTCCTGATGGTTACTTTCACTGGCTAGAGAGCCAGGTCTTTGCTATTCAGGACTTTCCTTATGCCGGAATGGATTTTCGGAATGATCCGGACATGGTTCTTCCACAAGGAGAACAGTGGGACGACAGAGGTATTTCATTTTTCACGAGTTTTCAAATTATGTATATTTTTTTTGTTTTTATATATCGCCTCAAAACTGACAGCACAAATTTTCAAAATGCAGATGTAGGTCCACGGCGTCCAGCCAACCTCCGGGCTTTTGAGAGGAGAGTACCAGCTGTACCAGCACCAGCCCCACAAGATGCGGCTGCAGAGACCTTAGCCGAGCTGGAACAGGATCTAGAGCGTCTGACGACGGATATACCAGAGAACACCATAGATGACATTCCCATTCGACTTCAGCGCTATGTGGTTGCAGTCCCAGGACCTTTTAGGAGGTTCTTGTGTAGGGTAGCGCGGGCAGTGGTCTCGTATAGAGAGCACCACCAGTGATTGGCTAGTCACTTTTGTAGACACATATGACATTTTTGGCTTTTTGTACTTATCATTTTTGCCGATCATAAGGTGTTTTTCAACCTATGATTGAAGACGATGTATATTTTTGGCACACTCCTATCTATATATATATATATCATTATTACCGGCTCATTTTGTTTAACATATGTGATGAAATGTTTTTTAAATTTACTTGCATGATTATCATAAATGTCTGTCCAACATTCGAGAAGCAATTGCATCTGCTAATGTATTTAAAGACCTTGGAATATGCTGTTATTTAATGTAATCAAATTCACGTTCCAAGGGACGCACTCTCAAAAACAACCTTAATAACACAGGATTTCTAATGGCATATACTCTATTAAGCTGTAATACAACGAGTTCAGAATCTAACCTCACTATCAAACGTTGAATTCCAAATGAAATAGATTCAGACAATAATTCAACCACTGCACTGTATTCTGCAATGTTGTTCGTCGTTTGACCGAGGCTCACCCCATGCATAGAAACTAACTCGTCAAAGGGCGAATAGATAACCCAAGCTGCGGAAGAGATATTCCGTGTACTACGACAAGCACCATCGGCAAATCCAATGTACGTTTGGAGAGGCGTCGACATCTGCAATATCAAGAGTAAAATCAAGATAAGCCAGAATAACGACGAAAAACACACTTTCTAAGCTAAGCACACTATCTAAACTAGAAAACATACTAACTAGAAAGAAAACCTAACCTAACTAAAAATCTCCATACCCACCATTTAAGAATAATACCTCTTTAGGTAAAGTCCATTTCTTGGTTTGCCCAAAGAGTCCCCATCAAAATCTACTAGCTCATAGGCCCCTTTTGCTAGCTTTCGCTTTACAATGTAGGGTCCATGCCACATAGGAACGAATTTTCCAGCACCTAGCTTATCGTTAGCTTGATCATATAACAGCACTAGGTCTCCCTCCGAAAAAATTCGAAGGGTCACATTTCTATCATACTGAGATTTCATTCGCTTCGCGTGAGTCTCGATTGCCAATGCAGCGTCACGTCAAGTCTCATCTAATTGAGCTAAGTATAATAAACGTTTCTCCTCTTCGGAAGTAGCTGGGAGTAATTCAACAGCCATTTGAAGTGATGGGATTTCGCATTCAATGGAAAGGAGTGAACCCTGTTGAAGTTTTCACTGAAGTTCGGTATGCCCATAGCGCTGAAAATAACATGTTGTGCCAATTCGACCGATGAATACCAATCATTCGTCGGATCATGATAACCAGAACTTTGTTGATAGACTCAACCAAACCGTTGGCTTGCGGATAATAAGGAGTAGAGCTATCGTGGCGCAAACCAAGCTGGCTTGTAAGCTCAGTCATCATGATGTTTCGAAAATGGCTCCCATGGTCAGTGATGATTGCTTGTGGGACACCAAACCTAGTTATAATGTGATTGAATACAAAAACTGCAGCTGTTTTGCCGCTTGCGTCGAATGTAGGCATCGCCTCGGCCCATTTAGTAAAATAATCAACCGCGAGGATGATATACGCATGCCCCCCGGCTGAGTGAGGGTTACAAGTAATAAAATCGATACCCCATTTGGCGAAAGGACCAACGAAAATTATTGGATGGAGAGGAGCAGGTGGTGCGCGCATCTTGCGATCAAACACTTGACAGTTGTGGCACTTTCGGACCGCAATGATACAATCTTTAAACATGGACGGCCAGAAATAGCCAGCGCGCAACACCTTCTGAGCTGTGGCATACCCAGACATATGACCGCCACATGCTCCAGAGTGACAATCATTCAAAACCCTCTGAGCCTCTTTGTGAGTTAAACAACGTCGAAAAACTAAGTCTGACCCCCGGCGATAAAGTGTATCTCCAATAATTCTGTATTGCTGGGATTGAAACCGAATTTTTCAACGTTCCGACTTTGAAGCTTCAGGCCGAAAGGTTTGGGTTTGGAGATAGATGATTATATCCCCGTACCACGGATCTAAAGTACTGATAAGAAACAAAGATTCGTCCGCAATGGACTCCTCTGCCACAGTTTCTGTGTCAGCACGCGGGAAATCACACATCAATTCCGCAAAAACTAAGGATTTCTTAGACTTGGACTTCTCAAACTCCAAGTCGAACTCTTGCAGGATAACGATCCATTTAGAGTACTTGCCCCCTAGCAGTTGTTTAGTCAAAATATAAATCATAGGGTTGCAATCCGAAATAACTGTAGTTTTACGAAGAAGAATGTAGTGACGAAAACGCTGGACAGGTTGAACGGCTGCCAGGGCCAATTTCTCCACATGCAAATATTTTAGCTCAGTGGGGTTTAATGTCCTACTAAGATAATATATCACATGTTCCGCTCCAAATTCATCGTCTTGAACTAACACCATTCCAATAGTGGAATGCGAAGCTGCGAGGTATAAGAAGTAGTCCTGGTTGTAGTTGGGAGGATGCAACAACGGTGCATGGGTCAACGCGTGCTTAAGTGCATCAAAAGATTGTTGGGCAATCTCGTCCCAAAAGAATTGAGCGTTCTGTTTCAAAAACCGTGTAAAACCTTTAGTGACCTCGGCGTCGTTAGGAATGAATCGACGTAAAAAGTTTGCTTTCCCTTGCAAACTTTGGAGTTGGCGCAAACTCGAAGGAGGAGGCAATTTGATGATAGCTTCGACCTTCGAGGGATCGACACGAATGCCGGCTTTTGAAACAACAAATCCTGGCAATCGACCTGTCTCTATATAGAGTACACACTTGTGGGGATTCAACCGAATTCGATAATGCCTACACCTCATAAAGATTGCTCGTAAGTGGACAAGGTGATCAGCTCGATGTAAAGAATTAGCAGGCAAATCATCGAGGTACGGTTGCACAATGTGCTTGATGTCATGAAATGCGTAAGACTTCGCCCGTTGAAAAGTGGCTCCGGCATTCTTAAGCCCAAAATGTAATTTGCAATAAGCAAATGTCCCCCATGGACAAATGAATGCCGTTTTTGGTTGATCGGCAGGTAGAATATTGATTTTATTATAGCCCGAAAAACCATCCATAAAGGAAAACATTTCACTTCCGACACAATCATCAATAATTTGATCGATATAAGGCGTAGGATAGTTTTCTTTTGGACAGGCTTGATTTATATCCCTATAGTCGATACAGATTCTTATTGTTCCTTGTTTCTTGTTAACCGTAACAATATTCGATACCCAATCCGTTAACGGGATTGGATAAATGAAACCTGCTTTCAACAGCTTCTCGACTTCTGCTTTAATCGCAGCCGCTTTCCGAGGGTGAATCTGACGCAACCGTTGCCGGACGGGTTTAGCGTCCGGGTAGGTCTTTATTTCATGAACAACAATGGCAGGGTCGATTCCTGGCATTTCCTCGTAAGACCAGGCAAACACCTCGCGGAATTCTTGGAATAGGGCCTTGTAAGTTCGAATTTCATCTTCTGTACATGAGTCACCTATATGAATGTTTTCCTCAATTCTGGGCTTCACTGAAATGTCAATGGGAATAGTGCGAGAAATATTCCCTAAATTCAGCTCCGAATCAGAATGTTTCGTTGGATTCTGAGTGTCTTTGACATATTCAACGGTAAAGATAGATGAAAAATCATTTTCAAAAGCAACATCCTTAGGTAAAAATGAAGATCTATGATGGAGATCTTCCCATGGTAGATCGTCTACACTTAGGATTTCGCGAAGTTGCTCGTAAGATGACACGACTTCGGGAAACGCTATCCGTTCTGAGGTTGATGTGAAAAGTGATTCTTCACTGACCACATTCATTTGGTCGATTTGGGTTGAACGCGGGTCGGTAAAAGACATGACGGCTTCATAAGCAATTTCATATGGACTCAAAGGCATAACATCACCGAATGAGTCTGTCTCAGATTCAGATGGGACAATCCAAGGATCATCGTAAATAATGGTGTCTGATGTAATCATATGAATTGATGCAAATGAAGGGTCTGCGTTGATTGGAGGGAAAGGAAAAGTTCCCAGTAAACCAGAATCTTTAACTAAACCTACGCCAACGTCCCTATAAGGTATTGTCGTCTTACCGACATGCTGGATACTCTCTGAAGAGGCTGGGTCGGATGAAAAGTATGTCAGCTGATCAATGGTCACGATCTTACCGTTATGTGGAAACTTTATTACTCTGAAGACCGATGAAACGATTGCTGTCATAGCATATGACCAACTTCGACCCAAAAGAAGGTTGTAGTCTAGAGGGGCATCAACCACCTCCACATCCAGACTAACGGTTTTACCTTCTACCCCTATAGGCAATTCCTGTAGAATACCAAATGGACGGAGCCCACGGCCATCAAAGGCCTTAAGGATGGTCGGGGATTGGTTCAGCGAAGGAGAACCAAGCGATCTCCAACATTGAATCGACATAATACACATAGAAGCTCCCTCATCAATCACAGTCCGATGAATAGGCCTGTTTTTGACTATCACTGGAATTTGGAAAGCCATTTGATGGGGTAGATGTGGTGTACTATTTTCTAGATCGAAGATTATCAGATTCGGGTCCTGAACATCAACAGCTCCGATAGCCGACAAAAGTAATTTTCGTTGTGCTGGGCATGATTGCAGCACTTCTAAAGCCGACATCGCTGAGGGTGAAACAACTAAGTCCTCAACAATGTTGTAATTCTGGGCCGCTCTCGCATGTGGATTGAAAGCAGACCTTCGAAGTACACCCTTGGTGGGCGGTTTGATTACTAAGTCCGGGTTAGGTTTTTCGATCTGTAGTGGATCGGAACCAGGAGCTGAGGTTGATGGATTAGAATGAGAAGATTCTGCTTCCTTACCATCAACAGGATTCTTACTACCATAATCTTGCGACAGATTCGCAATCCTCACATGAGACATCATCAAAATGGGTTCTTCACGTGCAGTCGAGGAAGAACCTATCATCTTACTCTCCTGCTTTGGAAATGGATCTTTTAAAACAACAGGAGTGGGAGAACCTTTGACTATTTTCACAACCTCGGCCCGATGAGGGCAATCTCTTGTAAAATGATCCTCTTCACAAATAAGACAAGGATATCGAGGTTTGCACTTTTCGTCATTGGTTTCCGACTTTTCTGTTTTCTCCTTCGGAGCCTTGTCTGCTTTAGCCTTCTTCTTTCCTTTCTTCTTTCCACCGTTTTTTGATTTGGCCGTAGATGACTCTACAGCGTGAATATCGGCGGAAAGTTCAGGAGAAGACTCTCCTATCGGGGAATCAGGCAAGGTGATTATAGGAGTAGTAGAAGTCTTGGAAGATTTCTTCTTGCTCTTTGTGTTCACGATGCCAATCATACCATCAGCGGGCATGAGATCCCGAAGGAGCAGCAGCGATTTGATTCTATTTTGGAAGATCTGGAATCTTCTCATGTAACGTACCTAACTGAGTATAAACTAAGTCAAGGTACTGCGCCTGAGCAATGAATTTCTCCTCAGTAAATACTCCGGCCTTAGCTACATCTTCAGTAATCTTCGGTAATAATGATTTAACAAACCATTCAGCTAAGATTTGGTCCGGAATAAAAACTTTCACTAACCTTCTGTGACGTCTCCACTCATGAATGTAATCAGAAATATACGTGGACGTCGATTTTTTTAGTGAAGTTAATAACTCCGTGCCGTTATCGTATCTGACCGGCAATTGAAAGTGAGTTAAGAACGAGGTAGCTAACTGGCTGAAATTGTAAAAAGAGGCCCGTGGTAACTCAATGTACCACTTGGCCGCGAGACCAATGAGTGTACGCTGGAAAAGACGTAAGCAGATCGAATCATCCGAGATAGAATTGGAAGCACACCAGAGGTGGTAAGTCATCACATGATTGGACAAATCCTCTCCAGTCTTACCTTCGAACTTGGGTATATCACTGGGAAACTTATTTGGCATTGGCGGCCAGAACGGAAGATATTGAATTGGATCGTTCGTTAGGCGCATCAAGTCTGGTAAATCCAAAGTTGCGATAAATGGTAATTGTCGGTTAGGATCTCTAAAACTCTGGGTCACAAGACCAGTCCCAGGAGGAGGATATCCAGGATAACTAGGAACAGGAATCGCATTAGGGATATTATATCCTCCTGGAAAACCAGGATTAACCGGACTGTACTGGGGTTGTTGAGGTTGTTGATAAGTGTACCCAGGATACGGTTGATACTGGTAAACCGGCTGCTGGACAGCTTGCCCATGTTGGTACTGTCCCTGGTACGGTTGATGAACAAATTGAGGTTGAGTAGTGACAACTATACTTATACCAGGCTGACCTATAGGCATCTGGACCGTGGTTTGAATCGTAGATCCAGACAACGGTAAAGATGTCTGAGGAGTGGTTGCAGAGACAGTAGAAACCAAAGCTGTCGATACTCCAGAAGTAAGTGCGGTAGTTGCAGCAGCCGTTTGAGATGGAGTACTAGGTGAAATTGGCGGCTGAGTAACTACCGAAGTTACAGAAGTTTGAACATTTGACTGGACAGGTTGCGGTTGCTGGGATGGAACAGAAACTACGGGTTGTACAGCTTGAGGTACCAACGGTATACTTGGCTGCAACACCTATTGACCCTGTGATGGATCCCACACCATCATTCCGGGGAATTGACCCGTAACAGGTTGAGAATACTGAGATCCATAACCGGATTGAGGATAGGATTGATAACTGAAAGGTACAGTTCCCATACCTTGAACATATGACTGACCTTGAGGTGGTTGATAACCTTGACTCGAGTATTGACCTTGAGGTTGATAACCTTGGGGTAAATACGGATACTGGGGTTGACCTTGACCTTGAGGTTGATACCCTTGAGGCTGATACCCTTGGGGTTGATACCCTTGAGGTAAATATTGATACTGAGGTTGACCCTGGGGTACATATTGAGGCTGGGGTTGACCTTGAGGCATGTATTGCAACATAGGTATATACTGACCTTGAGGTTGCCCCCCAAACACAATTTGTGTACCTTGAGGTTGCCCCCCAGGGGTTAATTGAGGCTGCCCCCCAGGCGGTAATTGGCCACCTTGAGGTTGAGAAACGGGAACTGAACTTGACATCATGTAAATGTCTCCTACACCCAACGGTATATTACCATTGTTTCCAGCTAATAACCCATGATCAATGGGTTGAGGAGATGCCCCCGCAAAGGTACCAGAAAGTGATTGATACCCGGTGGGAACAGAAGGACCGTCGTGTAAGAAAGATTCAGAAGTTTGAGTAAACATGGACGACTGACCAGACATATTTACAGGAGTATAAATATGAAAACACCTTATGATCGGCAAAAATGATAAGTACAAAAAGCCAAAAATGTCATATGTGTCTACAAAAGTGACTAGCCAATCACTGGTGTCTACAGGCTTCGCACATATATAGGAAACAAAATGAACAATTACAACTTGAGCCTTGGTGTTGTGCAAGTCCCTCCCAGGGTCCATCAAGAGTTCTCCTTTACTTTGACAAAGCTCACCCACTTCCAAATAGAACAAGCAAAGATGGCAATCTCTCCTCACAAACTTCTAAATGGGAGTCCTAATTCCAGCAGCATCTACCCTTAGAAATGTTTAGCTTTTAACCTCTCCTCCTTCTGGCCCAATGCCTGTATTTATAGTGCTCAAGAGGAAGTTAATCAGGTCCACCATCAATGGGATAATCCCCTCTTTGGATGGGATAGCTCCCTTATTGATGGGATAAGTTCCTCTTTGGTAGGGGTACATGAACCATCTGGAGGCGCTTCATACACGTCAAACATACTTCTAGAAGCCTCTAGAAATGACCACAAGTAACTTTTTTGGAGTGAAACTTGCGCCTTTTGACCTTTACAGGGGTACGCACCCGCCCCTTTACATACAGAGCGTACAAGTACGCAGCTTTTGTGAACATTAGGTGCGTATACGCAGGTAAGGCCGAGAGAATCTGCGTACCCAGAGATAAACACATTTACAAAGACTTTCTCTCTTTTTGGAGTTTGACATGGAGAGCAGAGGCATAAGACTTGCCCAGGAGGATAGCATGACTGTTGATAGAGCCATACCAACTGTAAATAGTCATGGTGACATTTTTTAGTGTAACCGATTGCCCCCTAAAGTGCGAAGCCTGTAGTAGATTAGGGTTTTGTATTATCTAGGAAGGGTGAAGCGCTTTATCATTTCAAGGATTATCTCGTGGAGAGCCTGGTCAGAACCTGCAATTTTCAACACAAAATACATGTATAAGATTATATCATCGCTGAGGTAGGCATTCCCATACTCAGACCAAAACTTTAACTAACAGACTAACTACTCTGATACAGGAATGATCTTGCAGTACATCATAATCATAGACTTTTGTAGACACAGTATGGGTGCAACCATCTGTTTATGATTAGTCTACTAGATAATGAATACAAAATTCCTCGCAGCCTGGATGGTGAAACTAGATCCAGGGTCTTCATTTCTACTTCCCGAATTGGTACGATTCTAGCCATGCGAATAAATGAGTTGATGTCGAACATGGTAGAAACCACTTGATTACCAGTCGATGATGTAAACTGTTAACAAGTGTGAGAGAGTCCACCAGTAATGTCAATGGTTCTCAAAGTACCCAGTACAATCCATGAGATGTGAATGAATGAGTTGATGTCGAACATTTCACGGAATCCTTCGATCGAAAGTCAATGATGTAAACTGACGTCAAAGGCGAGAAACCTGCCATTGATGCATGCAGACTTCAAGGTACTGACGATTTCTAAGTCATCTTTCTAGATAATGTGCTGATGTCGATAGAAAGCGACCCGTTGCAGGCAAGCCCACAACACGAAATCATTGTTCAAGTTGAAGAAATGTCGATAGTGCGGACACAACCAACCTCCCTAGGAGCCTAAGACTCTCTAGTGACAAACAAGAAAAACAAGAGAGATCCTTCTCTAAACATGTATTTACCATACAAGAAATCAAGTGTTTAGATCCTACCTGTAGTCCAACGCCGTTGTAGCAGTCCAGCCTCGCTGATCCGGATGAGATCCTCCTTCACTTCGAAACCTGCATTCACTAACAATCAAACGATTAAATAGCACTTGATAATCTTGTAAAATAAAACATATTTAACACATAGACCAAGGAGTACATGAAACAACTCATAAATAACAAGTTATTGAGAATAATGGACTCATTTGCATTAATAGGAAACAAAAGGAACAATTACAACCTGAGCCTTGGTGTTGTGCAAGTCCCTCCCAGGGTCCATCAAGAGTTCTCCTTTACTTTGACAAAGCTCACCCACTTCCAAATAGAACAAGCAAAGATGGCAATCTCTCCTCACAAGCTTCTAAATGGGAGTCCTAATTCCAGCAACATCTACCCTTAGAAATGTTTAGCTTTTAACCTCTCCTCCTTCTGGCCCAATGCCTGTATTTATAGTGCTCAAGAGGAAGTTAATCAGGTCCACCATCAATGGGATAATCCCCTCTTTGGATGGGATAGCTCCCTTATTGATGGGATAAGTTCCTCTTTGGTAGGGGTACATGAACCATCTGGAGGCACTTCATACACGTCAAACATACTTCTAGAAGCCTCTAGAAATGACCACAAGTAACTTTTTTGGAGTGAAACTTGCGCCTTTTGACCTTTACAGGGGTACGCACCTGCCCCTTTACATACAGAGCGTACAAGTACGCAGCTTTTGTGAACATTAGGTGCGTATACGCAGGTAAGGCCGAGAGAATCTGCGTAGCCAGAGATAAACACATTTACAAAGACTTTCTCTCTTTTTGGAGTTTGACATGGAGAGCAGAGGCATAAGACTTGCCCAGGAGGATAGCATGACTGTTGATAGAGCCATACCAACTGTAAATAGTCATGGTGACATTTTTTAGTGTAACAATGCCCACAAATGCCCATGGAGGACGGATGCATAGAAAATATTGTAATGGAAAAAACCTCTGATGTCATCATCAACAAATGAAATTATCCTTTGTCTGTAGAGAAACCATATATTTATTCGTGCCTCCAAAGCACAAGCTCATGAGATGTATCAATGTCTTGAACCCCAATGATTACGACATAAGAAAAAATAGTGCCCAAAGAAAACCTAGATTCCATCATGCCTCACCTTTTAATAAATTTAATTAATAAATATATAATTAGAAATAAGAATATTTTAGATGTGAAAAATATATACAAATGTAAATAGTAACTATAAATTAAGATCTATTTTACCATATAAACTAAAATAATGATTCATATTTGTAATCCTTATATTTTAAAACTTCATATTTAAATTTAATTAATAAGCATCACACTAAAAATAGATTGTAAAATTATAAAACATGTCAAAGAAAAATTCCAACCTCATATATATGTTTTTTTTTTTGTAAATCGAAAATGTCTATTAATTATGAACAAAGTTACATTGGAGGTTTTTCAAAAAATTACTACTGGCCTCATTCGCACCAGACTTGTTAACCAGGTGTTAAGAGACAAAAAAACATACGACCAAGAAAGCAAAAAACTCCTATTCTTCCTCTTGATTGCTCAAGTAGCCCAAAAAAGACCCAGTCTTTGGCGAGAACCCATTACCATGATCATCTTACATTGCCTCCCAAAGCTTGTTTCGTTGGACTATTTTTGTGTTATAGTCTCCCTTCTATGTGATCCAATCGCTCCTGGAGTCACTTCTATCTATGTACGAGGGAATCCATTTGGTCTAGAATTTTCATTGGTTATGCCAAACATTGTTCATGAAAGAAATTATCTCATTCCTGTCATCGTGGTGGTCTCTAGCTAACTACTCCAACAACCCTGTCACTTGATGAATTTGGGCTTCCAGAGAGTCAAATGGTGGGGACAGTTCCACTCACTAGCAGATGGATTATGCTGCTACTTCATTGCCTCACCAAGGTCAACCTCTTCTCTGCGCCCCACACCTTGACCCATTGGACTTGGGGTCTCACTTCCCTCCTTGGGCAACTCCTATGACGTTGCATGGAAATGAACAATGCTGACCACCCTGTACACTGCCTCATATTTCTTTATAGTGTATCCTTCAAACCCCCCTAGCCACTCACAACTGCACTAAAGATCGAAGCTGCCAAAATTATAATAGACACCCTTCCATAACTCCCCAACTAATGTCCAAGATGGAGGCTTTGAGACCCTTTCCAACCCTCCTTTTCCTCTGCTTGCCAAACCAAGAGACTTCTCCTCTACCCGCACCACCCAACGTTGTCTTCCTCACCAAGCGCCCAACAATAACTTTGTTCAACAAAGGCCACTTAGAGTCCTCCATCCTCCTTATAAGGTTTTGGAGTTTAAAGCATAGTTACCAAGTTCGTTCGTATCGGCGAAAAAAATACGTTAATTTTCCAGTTCGGTTCGGTACGACGATTAATTCGGTGAATTCCAATTCGGTACGGTGCAACATTTTTGTCAAACCCCCCTGCTCCAGTTCGCTCTCTCCTGCTTCATCCCTTAACTTGAACGTGTTTTGTACCCGAACATGAATATGTAATGTGTTTCATTACACTGAACACTGCCTTGTGCTTTGTTACACCTAACAATGGCCATACGCAAGGTATACGGTAAATAGATCTGGAAGTTTGATATATACACATCCACATGGTTGACTAAATAAATATGAATTTTTTAAATTAAGGGATTTTCAAACATTGTTTAAATATATTTTATAAATTAAGAAGATGGTGTTGTACGGATGTAAATTTAAAAGTATTGATTTACTTATTTATTTATTTATTTTGTTAAAAAAAATTACTTTTATTTCATTAAATTAAAAACTTATTTTTCAATGGTTGAATTAGTGGAAATAGGTTATTGAACTTACCTTTTAATTGTTGAATAGGAATCGGCAAGGTAAATTTTTAATTCCAGCTTTGCTTTGTTGATGCATTGGAAGAATTTTTAATTCTAGCTTTTGTTTGTTGATCCATTGGAAAAATACAAGTTTGGATCTGCGCAATGTTGGTGAAAATAATACAAGGAAGGGCAAAACAAGTTTGGAACTAGGGAACCTTAGTGGAAAATTGAAATAATGTAGAGAAAGGCAAAGCTAATGCTAAGATCAATTACCTTATATATATATATATATATATTTATTTATTTTTTTTCCCTATAAAAATCGTTTTTTTTTTTTTAATTTTTAATTTTATTTTTTTTTCCAATAAGAAATATGAACTTGCTTAATTCATTATGTGACTACAGAAGCTTGAATAAAGAAAATACCAACTCTTTTGATAATTCTTATCGGAAAAAAAGAAAAAAATATATAATTTTTATAGAAAAATAAAAAATAGTAATTTCTATATTAGAAAATGTTATAAAATGACAAGTTGCAATTAAGAAAAAGATAGTTCTTACCTTACAAGAAATTATAAAATAGTAAATTGGTTGCAAATCAATAACTCTTACATAAAAAAACAGTAACTTCTATTTTGGAAAAAAATCAACTTTTTTTTCCAAAGAAAAAAATCGAACTTTTTATTAATAAAAATAAAAAGTTACAAGTATATGCGTTAAGCATTCAATTTGACTGTATGAAAAAAGGATCATACAGCCCGCAGGATACAAACCTGCCTATAAGCATAGAAAAGAAAGAGGCTCTCCAGTTATCCGAAGAGCTGTCCACAAAAACCAGCTTACCTAAGTCTTCCTACCCTTCTTTTTTTCCACTTTTCGCCAACCATCAGTGTTGTGCGTGGAGGCAATAATGGCGAGCTGGTTTTCCACTGTGTTCATTTGTTGTTCCTTATCTGAATCTGATCCTTCAGGACTGTGACTTCGTTTATTACCACTTATTTCCAGCTGGAGATCTTCTTCCTTTTCTTCATTAATCTCTTTTTCCTTATTTTCCTGATCTTTATCCTTTGCTGTATTTTGCTCTTCCTTCTTTGCTGTATCTCCCTTCTTTAAAGCAGCATCTATGTTCTGCCATCCTTTCGGCTTCCTTTGTTGTGGCTTGCTCTTGTTGTGGCTTGGACATGCATTGTACAAATGACCTGTTTGTTGACATCCCCGGCATCTGAAAGCTGTATTCTCATAGTCCAAAGGTTGTTTCCACTGTGTATTATTGAAGTTCAGGATTATGCTTTCAGGTAGTCCTCGGCTGAGATCTACCTCGACACATATTCTGGCAAAGGTAAAAATTCCTTTTATATGTCTCTCTCCGTCTATCTTTAGCATTCTCCCCAGGGTATTTCCAATAGCTGTTAAAGCCTTTGAGTGCCAGAAATGTAAAGGAAGGTTATGCAACCTAACCCATACTGGCATCCTTGATACCACCATGGTGTTGGCATCAAACTCAGGAAACCATGGAGTAATAAAAAGTCCAGCACTGCCCCAGAACCATGGCCCTTGATTGAGAACTGTTTCCTTTTCTTCTTCTGTGTGAAAACATACTATGAAGAAACCCTTAGGGTATAGGTAGATTTGGCAATTTTTTGTCCAAACCGTGTGGATCCATTGGTACAATGCATCAGTTCTAGGCCAGAAACCATTGAATCTACAAATAACTGCATTTTTTTGTAAATATGAGAATATAATATTTACCTCTGGTATATCGATGGAAATAGAGGGGCTCTCCGACATTTGATCTACAATACACTCCCCTGGGGGTTCAGTGACAACTGCAGAAACTTTCCCCTTACCCTTCACTGCTTTCTTAAAAGACCCTCTTCTTTGCGAGCTAGTTCCAGCGCTTTCAGCTCCCCCTCGTAACCTCATATTGAGAATGATTGTAGAGCCTGCCTTGATGTTGTATTCTTGCATGGTTCTGCATTCCTGCAACGATCTGCCCTCATATAAAAGGTGTTGTTCCTCAGCCGGGTAGCCAGACTGTTCGACGATTTTGTTCTGCAAGTCTGAAACCCTGTCACTGTCAAAAGACCAGATCACTATTGTGTTCCCTTTTGGCGTCTTTACAAAGATTTTCCCACCTGGTCTGTCAGTCTGGGATGGCTCTATTCTTGTCAGATCTGAGCCTTCCAAAACCTTATCCGATCTGCTGAAAAAATTTGTTTCCTGAGTGTAGCTTTGGATCTCACTTGCCTTACGCAGATCCTTTGTTCTTGAAAAGGGATCTGTGGGAATGTTCCCTGATCCCCACTTTAGCACTGCTCGTATCCCAAACCTATCCTGCAGCCCCTTCTGAAACACCGTCAGGTTGATGGCGCTGTTTAGGAACCGGAGATCCATCTGCGGGCCAGCGGCAACGATCGCTGTGGTATGCCAGTCCTGTTCATTTGTATTAACTGTTATTTCAGTATCCCGATCCCTTCCAATAAGGGTCCCCAGATCCGACCAGTATAGGGGTCGATCCGGCAAACGAAAGCCTGAAAGGGTGAAACTTAAACTGGGTCTATGCATCAACTCTCGGATCAAAGGGAAAAGGGCCCAATCAGTCCTCGAAAACGCTCGCCTGAAACCCTGCATGTCATGATCTGCGTTTAAGAAATGCTGGTCTGGAAACTGACATGCATAAAACTTGAGGATTTCCCCCTGTCCATGACTGCGTTTGCTTAGTCCCCGGCTTCCCGTTTGGAGCGTGCCTGCACTCTCGTTGAGCTCGGCCACAGATTTCCTCGCGCAAACCCTCGCCATTCTCCAGGCCAATTCGCAGAGCAGAGCAGACCAGTAGGGCATCCGGAAAAAAATCAACTTATACAACTTTTATATTTTTATTAAAATTTTGAATATAATGATTGTTTATTTAAATTTATAATATATATATATATATATATATATATATATATATATATATATATAAGTATTTGTAAGATGTATAGAGTCGAATTTTTCCCATATTAAATTTTATAGAGTCAAATTTGTTTCTGTATCATATCGAATTTGAATCCGAATGAATTTGGTAACTATGGTTTAAAGGCAGGGGCACGGAAAGTGTCTCTCTTTCCCACTGAGAGCATACACAATAGTAACTTCCTTTTCCCTCTTTTGGATTTTTCTAGACACTCCATTAGAGTTAGAATTAGAATTCCTGCAGACCCTCGCTTCACCAATGGATAGTGACGAGGTCCCCGGATAAGTGGGGAACATCTGCCACCGATACTAGCCTTCAACAACACTGGATTTCTCCTCAAACCCCCTCCAGACTCGAGGGGCCTTTCTTATAGTCAGATTAAGGAGTGAATTAACCAATAACAAATGAGAGGGATACAAGATTACCAAAATTGAATACCGGAGCTGCACCTTTGTGCCATGAGCAGGACAATCCACCTAAATCCGCCTCTGCAATGACCACCAACTTCTAGCTAAGCACACCTCCACCGTATTGGGGTCCCAAATGGTGCAAATTTTTCTCAATTCTCCATTCACTTCATCCCTCCAGCCTCACACTTCTTGGGTTGCAGGGTTGAGTCTAGAATTCAAATTATCACGACGTCCACCCTACTCGACATACTTTCAACGGTGCGCCCACCACCCAATTCCCATAACACAAATTCACGTGAGTAACTCCTCTGCTATTGGCTTGGCATATCACCGTCACCTTCTGGATCCTGCCTCCTCTCAGCGCGCTCGCAAACTGTTGCCTTGTCCTTCACATCCCTTACGCGTGGGGAGGGTTAATGCCCCCTTTGGATTCATTAATGTCAGTGTTGCACTTCCCCACTGGGAATATATTGTCTTGTTTTATGAGATTATCCAACCTCTAAATTATTTCTCGATCTATCGGGGGTGGCCACTGCAACTCAAATTCTATTGGATGCTCCAAAGTCCCCCAATTTGCTAGATCGTCGACCACCTTGTTTCTAGACCTCTTTGTCTGGGATGTGATTACATAAGGTAAGGATAAAATAATATTTGCTTACTTTCCTTTTGCTTTCCAGTGTTTCTTCGTCCAGTTTTCAACTAAGATTATTTCCTTGATGTTAGCCATAGTTGTCTGCCATGCCGTCTCTTCTAAGGATCACTGATTCCTGAATATTATTGAATTTATCTCCTTCCATATGTTCCATAATAGGAATCCTAGAATTAATATCCAGGTTCTATTGACCACCACGTTTTTGAAGATCACACCCCTCCATTGTTCCATCACTTCCCACAACCTATCTCTTTCTCGATCTAGGTAACCAAATCGTCTTCGAACCCTCTCCCATAGAGCCTCCGCTAATGTGAAAACATTCAACAAGTGTTTTGTGGTCTCCTCCCGTGTTTTACATAGAGGCCACCATGAGGGGATGATGAATCCTTTCTTCTGCAAGTGGTCCCAGATCAGTGGTCTTCTACACCCTATGAGCCACATGAAGTGTGAAATCTTCGACCATAGTTTTAGGGACCATATCTTCCTCCAAAACAATTCTTGGGGATTCTCCCCTTCGTTACTTGCCAAGCGATATGTTTTTTTACTGTGAATGTCCCTATTGACCAATGAATTGATCCTCATCTTATGAGAAATGTATTTTCCCATCTCTCAGAGCATGCTCATAAGGTAAGCCAGTTTTGGACTTCCTCTGACACTCCCCATTTCTCCACTATTTTCCATTCTCTCCATGTCTCTCTGGGATGATAATCCTTCTAAAATATTCAATTGTCAAAGCTCCCTGGGCATTTGTGAGGAATTTCATAGGGCGTAGCTCTTCCATCCGCCCTAATCATGGCACAAGTTGCCATGTATCCTCCAAAAAGCAGGCCCTTCTCCCATTGCAGTGTTAGATGATCCAAAAATACAAATTTTATCATAAGTTATAAAATTAGAATAAAATAATTATTAATTTAAGATATTAAATTAATAATTATTATTCTAGAATGTTTAATTATTTAATGGAGACTTTTAGAATTAGCATATTGTTGTAACTAGATATGACTCTACAAATGTGTCGTATCTTAGGCTCTATTATAGGAGATTAGTTAGCTAGTTGGTTTGAATAGCATTTATTGTAAATGGACACTTGTAAGTGATCCATAATTAGAGGTAGTTAGGACATGGAGCTTATAAATAACTCATTGCAAGAGTGTTCGGTTGTTCGGGTGTAAGCTCTTGCAAATCAATTATGTAATTGTTTTTTTTTCTGATTAATAAAATTACGTGTCTGAGGACACTTCTGCCATTATTGTGGTATCAGAGCTCCAGTAATGCTGTAGTTGATTTGAGGAGGAGATTCCAGCTCTATCAAATAGTGGGAAACTCAACTCTATTGAATTGCTCAGCAAAAGATTGGTATGAGATTTGCAATTTTTTTTTTTATTGATTTTAGATCTGCAAATTCTAAAATCAATTTTTAAAAAAAGCAGCAAATGCAAATCTATGTGACTTTTTCAAATTGGTTGAGTGAATAAAAATATAAAAAAAAGGACAACGCTGTAAATTTGAATTGTTTTTAAAATCTTTTCCAAACATTCAATCGATTCTGCAAATCGATTCTGCATTTTTTATGAGAATGGTTGACATCTATTTATGCTCAAATACCCTGCGTTGAGCATTCCGGCATCAATTCAGCGTTGTGGTCTTGCATTTGAACCAACGTCCTCCAACGATAAGACTCGGCATTTTATTCCTGCGTTTTTATTGGTATTCACTTATGAATTTTGTTGAAGCGTTTGTAATTGAGCGTAAATTACTGCTCTCAAATTATTGCTGATGATGGACAGAATGGAGTGAGCAGGCTGTATTCCTTGAAAATGATACAGAATTATAGAGTGCCACCAGATTGCGTTTGTAAGGATCCATACAACGGCATTGCTCTATGGAATCCCGCGGAGAACTTGTCAGCTTGGTCTCTGATTGGCCGTGATTCACTGGAAGATTGTACCCACTCTCCAACGTAACAGAATACGTGTCCGGCTTCGCTATTCCGCCCAGTGTCGGTGGTTCCGAGTTCTTCTGTGGATGATGTCAACACCCCCCTCCCCTGCGACACCGTGGAGTGCATAGCCGACGTGAATATGGTGGCAGCAGGGCGCAAATTCCTCAATGATCCAAACGTTATGATCAAATCATATTCACTGTGTCGTTGAACGTTCTTGAGGGACTTGCGCAGAGTCGCAAAACCACTTGGTCATCAACCTATCGATGTTAAAAGTCTATTTTTCTATGTCGAATACTGCCAAGTATTTGCATAAGTGTCCTACGACCAACGTTTGAATTGAATGAACTGCAATTTCTGGAGCCATGTCTCTCACAAACAAAGATCGGGTTTTGCATCGAATAATTTGAAGTTGTTTTTTGAGGCATGCCTCAGCTATCAGATATGTGAATGGCTTTGGTTTGATGTTGTCAAATATTATATTGTGATGCATTCAAATACGTTGAAAGAAAAAAACACATAAATGAGCTCCTTGTTTTTCCCACAGTGGAGAGGCCAAATGCATTGTGAGTGTGCAGTCATTACAGTGATGTGTGAGGACCATATGGCTCAAGGTATAGATTATTGTAGGAGATGTAATGTTGCAGGGATCTATGATGTGATCATTATCTTTTTTTTTTGAGACAAAGTTCGGTTGGTATATATTAATCTGAAAAGAAAAAGGCAGTTTGCCGTACATATGATGCATCCTGAGCATTCTTGATCCAAGGAATTACAAAAAGATTCATTTCCTTGATCCTTACTTTAGTTATCCTACCTCTATAGCTTCTAGCACTACTATAAATCCTTACGAACTGCAGGCCCCAAAATTTACACTTACAAACCATATCTAATCTATGTCAATATGACTAATCTTCCTTGCTGTGGACGCTTCTGGGTCTAGATCTGGTTCGTTCTGCTTTGCACTAGAAGAGGATGTTGCATCTTTGAACTTTTTGTCCATCATATATTTGAGGATAGATATCTTTTCTTTAGCATGGCTACATCTATTACTCAGACTGCTAAACTGTTCATGCAAGGAATGAACTCTGTGTAAGAAGAGGTTCATCTCAGCCCTGTATTTCTCATGGATAATTTTGCACTGCTCCTCAAGTCTTGCTTCCAAACTTCGCACTTGTTCCTCCAGGGCTCGTTGCTGCGCTCGGACTTCTTCAAACTCAGCTTGTAGATCCCTGCAGTGGAAGCATTGTTCTGGACGCTCCATTGTCACTGGAAAATACTTGTCTGTGCTGGTCTCTTTCTTAAGACGATGTCTCTGGATTCTTTGCTTGCTACTGGTAGCTGTCACCGTGCGCGCAGGGGCCTTAAAGTGACTACCTCGAGCTACTTGAAGAGATGCAGAAGCAGCTCCGCTCTTATAACTGTGGGCACAGATATCTCCTATGGGAAGATGGCTTGTGATACCCGAGGTATATAAAGGCATTTTTGACAAGCTGTGATGGCGGGAATGAGCTCTGCATCTCCCAATATTCCACCACACCGTCCAATGCATATCTTGGCCTGTATCAAAGATCTGATTGTTAGGACGATTTTCCCCTGCGCGATGCCTGATTCCCATGCGCTGAATAGATCTCCTTATCTGAATTCTGATATAAGTCCTATCTACCATACCTACTCTGTCCCCTGCACTGATTGCTTGCCTGCAGTCATAGATTCTGTTAACTACGATGCACCAGGATGATGTGATCATTATCAGGCTCACGTATTAATAGCAATTTGTAATTTTTGGAGAAATAAGGAGTTTTTTTGAAGGAGATAAATGTAACTCAAAGTAATTTTACTTTGAGGGGGGGGGGGGTAAATTTTTTTACGAGATTGTGCAAAAGCACCGTTGTAAAAAAGTCAAATTTTGAAAGTTGCCCTGTAAAAATTTGAGAAATTGACTAGAGCCAAGTGCAAAGCTCAGTCAATATTCTCCTGTTTTGACGACTATTCGAGGGTCAAGGCCAAGCCCTGATAGATCGTTTTTTTTTTTTTTTTTTTGTGTGGTGTGTTGTGTTGACTATCTAGTCCTTTCTGTTCTGCTTCTTGGTGCATCTCTTCATTCCTAAAAATGTCTAAGTTGATTAACTTATTTTCTGATTCCGACAAACTTGAGGGCACCAAATCTTATAAAACGTGGCATCGTCTTATTGAAAGCACACTCATTTACAATGAATTATGGCAAGGAATATGTGATGGAGATATTAAGCCTAATAAACCCACAGATGCAGATCCACTGGCAAAATGGGAAATCAAGAATGCTAAAGCCTTAGCTCTTATTAAATCGTCTGTGAATGATGAAATGTATGTACATATAGAGAATTCCACAGATGCATGGACTGCCTTGAAAACTTTTAAAGATCTCTTTGATACTCAGACAGAATCAAAGAAGGTTGATCTACAATTAAAATTGTTGCAACAAAAATTAACTGAAGATGGTGATATTCTTGAATACCTCTCTAGACTTAAGAATATTAAGTAGGAAATTATTAATGCTGGTTTTCCCGCAATTGATGATAGCTTTATGGTCACAATTGTAATTGCTGGGCTTCCTTCTTCCTATACGCATTTTTTAGAGACTTTACAAGTAACTGGGAAATTAGAAAAACTAAAGTTTGATGAACTTTGTGAAATGCTAAGTCAACATGATAAAACTTTTGGGAAGAAGAAGAAAGTTGGTGAAGATGTTTTTCTCACAGAAGCCAGCACAAGTAAGTCTTCAGCAGATAGTTCTCGAGGAAGAGGCCGATGGAATCAGAATCAAGCAACACATAATCGAGGTCGAAGCCAAAGTAGAGGCAACAATTTTAACAGAGGAGGAAGAAATAATTTTCAAGGTAGAGGGAACAACCAAGGAAGAGGCAATTTTCAAGGACAAGGCTATAATAATCAAGGTAGAGGACAATCTCCAAATAGAGGTCAAAGCAGAGGCCGAGGAAATTCTTCAGGACGAGGAAGAGACTTAAGTCAAATTGTATGTCGAAGATGTAACAAAGTTGGCCATTATGCTGAAGATTGTCGAACTTCACTTAATAAAATTCCGAAGTTTCAACAACATTCAACACAATTTGCAAATGATCAAGATGAAGACAGCTCAAAATATGTTTTTACTTCCTCACCAGCATCACAAATTTCATCTCATCTTAGAAGTGACTATGAAGATGCCTGGATCTTGGATTCCGGGGCAACTCAGCACATGACATGTCGACGTGATTTTTTCTGGAATTTTCAAGAATGCCAACTTAATTCAAATTTTCTTGCTGATGATACAAAACATACTCCTTATGGAAAAGGAGTCGTAAAAGTTTTTCTCCCTGACATTGGAGAAAAATTGATTTCCAATGTATGGTATGTACCTAGTTTCAAGAAAAAATTGCTCTCTTTAGTCACGATTCGACAAGCAGGACATCAGGTGATTATGGAAGATGGTTTAGTGAAGATTAATTCAATGAAACAAAACTTGAAAACAGTTATGACAGGTTATGAAGATGGAAAACTGTTACGGATGAAAGGGACAATTATTCCAAGGCATTCTGATTTTGCAGGACTTGGGCATTTCTCAGGGAGAAGCTACATCATTGTTCATTGACAGCCAGTCAGCCATCAAACTTGCCAAGAACCCAGTTTTTTATTCAAAGACAAAGCATGTGGACACCAAGTATCATCATATCAGGTCTCTCATTGCCATATCAGACCTCCTAGAAATGGTGCTCTTGGACTATATCTCTGATTTTTTGAGTGAGATTCCATATTGAAGAGCCCCGTGGAAACTCTAAAGCATGCAATTTATCGAGTTGTGACCAACATGGACAATATTCGTAGTTCCAAATGCATTTCCACAAATTCCAAACCGCCATATAACCAATTCCACCACAATTTCACCCCCATTATTCTGTTTAGCTTCTCTAGGTCATAAAGGCCAAACCCCCTGCCCATTTTGGGAGGCATAGTTTCTCCTAAGACACTAGAGCCCATTTCCGGTTTAGCTGGGATCCTTAGAACATAAATTTCCTAAACACCGAGACTAGTTATTTATAAACTCCTTTTAGGGTTGGGAGGAATGATAATTGGTATACTAGAATAGATTGTAGCACCACCTTTATTTGTTCCCACTATATGTATTGAGTGAAAGGTCCATCTCTATAGATGATTGGATATATTTCCTAATAAATTCTTGCCAACAACTTAACCTTAGAGAAATTGAGACTAGAAAAACTCCTAAGTAATTTTTTGGGAGCCCTCCTATCGAGCAGCTTAGGATCTAGCCAGATTTATTTGAATTGGATTTGGAGTATTAAAAAAATACACGTGACTTTTCCTTATTGATCACCATTCCTAAAACATCTTGGAAGTTAGTTAATATTGTATCTAGTGCCCAAACCTTGTGAACTGTTGGTTCCCCAAAAAGAATTATTTGATCAACAAAATGTTGGTGCAACACCAGTGGTCCAACACCTATACTTCGAATGCCTTTACACTATCCCTCTTGAACTATGGCCTTAATGCATCTACCTAATCCTTTTGTCACTAGCAGAAAGAGAAAATGGGACATAGGGTCTCCTTGTCTCAATCCTCATGAGGAGTGGAAAGTAGAGGAGGGGGATCCATTTACTAAGATGAAGAAAAATGGGGTAGATATCAAAGATTTTATCCATTAGATCTAGGGGCCCGAGAATCCAAATGCTTGAAGCATACTTAGGAGAAACTCTTTATTTAGTCAATCGTATGCTTTGGGCATGTCCAACTTTATCATCATTCCCACTCTCTTACTTTATTTTAGAGTATGAACCACCTCGTGGGCTATGACTATACCATCTAAAATTTGTATCCCTTCCGCAAAACTAGATTGCTATGGGCTGATGAGGGTTTTGATGTGTAAAAACCCTGGTGAAAATTCCATGTAAAATATATATAAGGCCATGGTGATGGGACACGTATTCCAAGTTGAATGGTGGGTGAAAACATCCTAGTAGTTGTTGATTCAGTTTATTATGGCCAAGGAAATTGACAAAGGCAATGGCGAAGACTTTGTAAAGGCACGAGGCATTTATTGACATTTTATTTATGAAAATAATGGAAATTAGGAGAAAAGGAAGGTGAAAGGTCACAAGTTGCATGTGAGGAGGAAAATGAAGGAAAATAATAGAAAATGAAGAAAATAGAGGCCTCATTAATAAAAACGTTTCTGGGGATCACTAGGTAGGACTTGGTTAGTTCGGTTTTGGAGCTCTCTCATTATTCTATCTCTCTCTCATATTCTTGGAGACTTAGAGTTTTCTTGGAGAACCCTTGGTGGGTGTGGCATACTTGGATTTTTGGAGCAAGAAGGAAAAGGAAGAGCAAGAAAGTGCAAGAGTGCATCGGGATCAACAACTACATTAGATTTTCTTGCACGTACCGAGTTGCATGTATGTTTCCTTCACTAGTTTTGGCATGCATGGCATATGCGTGTGGTTTATTGGTGGTGATATTTCATTGGCATGGAGGATGGCCGTGATTGACAGTGGATTGCCTAGCCTTTCCATTTCAGGGATAGCCATGGTGATTGTGGGCTTACTTTTTGATCCAGGTGGATATTGGTGGCCACCTGCAAATTCCACTTGGACCCCCACCATTGTTTCTTTCAGTTTCTTTAATTGTAGCACAATTTACTATTTTTAGTATTTTTTCGGGTCCTAAACTTCCGGAGCCGTTTTGAGGCCCTAAACGACATTTTTTCGGAAATACACCGCTAATGATTTAATGATTTATTGTCTAAAATCGTCTTTTCCGTCGTAGTCCTCGGAGAAATGTTTCCAATGGGCTATCATGCGCGTCAAAAAGAGATAATATGACCAAGTCGCGACCCGAGAAGTTGGATGTCCAACTCACCCCAACGGGGCCCATAAACTCTTGGTGTTACATCTCCTCGGGTTAGGGTTTTGGTTGTTTAGGGTTTGCTCTTATTGTTCAATAATAAAAATGCCCTTGAGCCTCATTGTAAGGCAGTTCAGAGCCATGTAGCCCCCACATCTCTTCTCAGAGATATGCTACCATCATCCTAGCTGGTTTATTTCCATTCCTGTTTGTAAGCATATTTCAGTATTTTACATTAATGAAATGAAGTATTATTTCCGCTGCATCTCCATGTTTATGGTTATCTTTGTAATTAGTTGCATTCCTGTTTAAATCCAGATCAGTGGTATCAGAGCGGTCTGCTTTTTTCCTCTATTTTTCTTTGCATGTCCCCAACGAGGTCGAGATATAAGGAGTTAGGGCTTGAAATGGTCGAACCTTTGCAAGATCAACATCGCAAATCTTGACGACCTCCCGTGGCAGATGAAAAGAAAGACGAGGGGGCAAGAGATCTTATCAAAATCTTTCTCGAAGAAGCCCTCGAGTGACAAAGGAACACGATGATGGAAAAAATTGCCCAGATCCTTCAACGACTACCCAAGGGCGCCACATCGACTTCCAACAACTACTGTGGAAACACCACACCGTTTAAGGTACAAGTTAATTTTGAAATCCCCATATTCGAGGGTTAGATAGACGCAGATGCCATCGATAAATGGTTAAATCTGCTAGAGGGTTATTTTTCTGTTCATGATTTTTCCAGTTGGGAAAATATTATTTTCGCTCTTCTCAAAGCAACCCCCCATGTCAAAGATTGGTGGGAAACCTACTGCGAGTAGAAGGATGAAATTATAGGCTCACTATTTTCAGCCGTACCCACTTGGAATTCATTCTGAGATGCCATCAAGGAGCAATACTACCCTGTCAGAAGCTATGAGGATCAATACATAAAGTAGACCACGCTGCAGCAGGGAAGGGACCAAGACGTGCCATAGTTTACCAATATTTTCCATACCCTTCACACAAAGTTGGGTATCAAGGATATGAAGCAGCGTTTGGCACTCAAATACTGCGACTGCCTGCACAAGTACATCCATGAAGAAATAGAATTCCTGAACATCTCCTCGCTCGACATGTCATACCAATATGCTGTCAAGGTTGAGCAAGTTTAAACAGAAGAAGCGTACTTTGGATCTACGAATCTGAAGTAAGGGAAAGGTGCCCCCAAACCACATAACTAAGGACAAAGCCAAGGCGGGGCGGCCCAAGAAAACCTGCCAAAGCTGCAAGCAAAGAACAACATTGCAAAGCCGAAAAAGGACACATGAAAGTGGTGTGAGTTCCATAAGAGCTCCACCCACAACACAAGTGAGTGTTGGGCCAAGTAGTCACTGGTGGCCAAACTAAAGGTTGCAGAATCAGATGCATGTTCTGAATCTGAGTCAGAACCCGACAAGGGGAATGACAAAGGGAAGTAGATTATCGATGTGAAGCCCAATGCCACTGTTGCCACCATGAAGATCCAGAAGGAGTAACCCGAATATCCAGAGGAGGAGGAGCGCCTCTTCCACTCCCAGATGTGGGTAAAGGGCTCCCCGCTACAACTCATTTTCGACAGCGGGAGCCAAAAGAACCTCATTTCAGCAGATGTCATGAAGCGGTTGGGCTTACTGACCACATCACATCCACAACCGTACACCATCGGGTGGCTTCACCAAGGATGGGATCTTCGCGTGAGCCAGCAGTGTCTCCTTCCATACAACATCAAGCCCTTCACGGATGAGGTATTGTGTGACATTGCTCCCCTTGAAGTTTGTGATGTATTATTAGGACAACCATACTTGTGGAAGCAACATGCTGTGTATGAAACAAGGCCCCATGCTGTTATGTTACTTTGGGAAATAAGTTGTACAGGATACTAGAGGTAGCACCACCTACTGCCATCTCTTTGGTTACTGCAAAACAATGCAGTAAGCTCATTTCTAAAACTGGGAATTTTTTTTTCCTGATGATATGCCCTCAAGGAAAGAAGAAGACGGTGGCCACGACCTCCAGACAGGGCCCCTCCGCACGGTAACTACAGATGGAAAAGGTCATGGAGGAGTACAGGGACATCTTCACCTCCCCGTAGGGGTTCCTCTACACTGTTAGGTCAAGCACTCCATCAATCTGACCCCAGGTGTGCCGTTGCCCAAAGGACCAATCTATCGGCGCTCTATTCTGGAGAATGATGAAATCAAGAGACAGATTCAGGAGCTGTTGCAAAAAGGTCACATCCGTCAGAGTTCATCACCCTGTGGGAGCCCGATCGTGCTGGTACAAAAGAAGGATGGGACTTGGAGACTCTGTATTGACTATCAAGCGCTGAACAAGATAACTATCCGTAATAGGTACCCGATCCCATAGATTGATGACCTCCTGGACCAACTGAAGGGGGAAAAATATTTTAGCAAGATCGATTTGAAGTCAGGATATCACCAGGTACCAATCTAACTCTTCGATGTGTAGAAGACTGCCTTCAAAGCCAAGGAGGGCATTTGCGAATGGTTGGTTATGACTTTCGGATTGACGAATGCTCCTGCAACATTCATGAGGCTAATGGATGACATCTTGCAACCATTCACCAACTCATTTGTAGTGGTATACTTGGATGACATCTTGATCTTCATCCAAAATTGGGAATAGCACCTTCACCACATCTGATAGGTTCTCCAAACACTGCGGCAACACAAGTTATGTGCCAATTTGGAGAAATGCACTTTTGGCATGACCCAAGTTCAGTATTTGGGATACATTATTGATGAATAGGGGTCCATGGGAAGAGCACCTCCACCACATCTAATAGGTTCTTCAAACACTGCGGCAACACAAGTTATGTGCCAATTTGGAGAAATGCACTTTTGGCATGACCCAGGTTCAGTATTTGGGATACATTATTGATGAACAGGGGGTCCATGTGGATCCAGCCCAGATCCAAGTCATTTGGGGTTGGCCATCTCCAACCACTCTGACAGAGCTTCGCAACTTTCTAGGTCTTGCCAACTTTTATCACAGGTTCGTGTTGGGATTTTCTCATATCAATTGGCCCTTGAGTCAAGTCACCAAGGGAGGAGAGAAAGAAAAATTATTTTGGTCTGAATCTCAACAGAAGGCATTCACAGAGTTGAAAGATCGCCTTTTCTCGGCACCAGTGCTAGCATTACCAGACTTGCAACAACCATTTGAGGTCGAGACAAATGCCTCTGAATATGCTATTGGGGCAGTCCTTACTCAACACGGGCATCCAGTGGCATATCATAGTGAGACACTTTCAAAAACAGTCTGGAAGTATCCCACTTATGACAAAGAGATGTATTCCATTGTGTAGGCTTGCCGACAATGGAAGCATTACATTTTGGGGAAGGAAATGGTCATCCACATAGAACACCGACCCCTGCAGTTCATACAGACCCAAGGGAAATTGCAGAATGATCGCCATTGGAAGTGGTCCACATACCTGCAACAATTCCATTTGAATATCAAGTATAAGAAGGGTAGCACCAATATTGTTGCAGATTGCCTCAGTAAACCACCGATCATGGTGTTAACCACCGTGCTCAACTCTTGTGGGCACGAGACTTCTGATTGGTCACTTCTCTACAAAAGCGACCAAAAATTCCTCCACACATACGAGACACTCTTGGAGGGTCAACATGTTCCAGATTTTCACCTCCAGGATGCCTTGTTATGCCACCTGGGTCACCTTTGTGTTCCTTCAAGCGAGCATGCCAAGATGATTTGGGAAGCACACTACAGTCAAGCTGCTAGGCATTTCGAGGTCGAGAAAATGGTGGCAGTACTACAAAAGTATTTCTATTGGCAAAATCTTCGACAGGATGTCGAGAAGTACATCAAATCATGCACTGCCTGCGCCATTGCGAATCCGACCATCAAGAAGCAAGGCTTATTTACCCCGCTGCCTACCCCTAGTTGACCATGGGAATCCATATCCATGTAATGTCATGCCTTCCTTCCACTGAGCATGGAAATGACTGTGTTTTTGTGGTCGTCGATAGGTTCTCGAAGATGGCCATTATGCCGGCCTGCAAGAGGAATATCACAGCAGAAGCCACTGCTAAAATGTTCTTTGAATGAGTGTGGGTACACTTTGAGATCCCATAGTATATCATCTCAGATCGGGACAGTAGGTTCCTCAGTAAAGTTTTGTCTAGTCTCTGGTCGATGCTGGACACTAAACTCACTAAGTCCATAGCTTTCCATCCTCAAACTGATGGCTAGACAGAGGTTGTCAACAGGATGATTGTACACATTCTACGCATGTACAACTCAAAGTATCCACACACATGGGATGAGAGCCTCCCCTATGTTCAACATAGCTAAAATCAGGCTCTCCACAGCTCGACTGGCCACAACCCTTTTTAGGTGGGCTTGGGATTCCAGCCACTATGTCCCATTAATGTGACCATGCCATTTGCAGCTACTCACGTAGATTCGACTCATGTCCAGTTCGAAACAGATAAGGCAAACAAATTCATTAAGAACATCCAACATATTCACCAACAGGTCCATGACATTCTGGAGAAATCAAATTCCAAGTACAAGCAACGACACGATCAACATCGGGTGCCACACAAGTTTCAGGTGGGCGACAAAGTCTGGTTGCATTTGCAAAAGGAACGCCTTACCGGAGCCTATCGGAAAATCAGACCACTCCAATATGGTCCTTACACCATTACCAAGGTTGTGGGAGACAATGAATTTGAGCTCATCATTTCCCCATTCCTTGGCTTGCACCCAATGTTCAATGTGGGCTGCCTTCGGCCATACTTTCCACCATTACTAGACACATCCGACATTGCAGAACAACTCACACCCACAGAGTTAAATCCAGATTGCATGGAACAAGATGCAACTGATTAGATCATGGACACACAGATCAAGCACACCCATCAGTAGAATATCCAACTGTATCGAGTTGTCAAAGCATACCAACTCCTTCACCAGGGCAAGTGGCTCACCAGGGACCAAGTTCAGTAGAATTTTCCTCATCTCATGGAGGAACTCAACGCAATGGGGACAATTGCTTCCTAAGGGGGGAGGAATGATCTAGGTGTATATTGGTGGCCACCCGCCAATTCCACTTGGACCCCCACCATTGCTTCTTTCATTTTTTCAGTTTCCTTAATTGTAGCACAATTTACTATTTTTAGCAGTTTTTCGGGTCCTAAACTTCCGGAGCCGTTTTGAGGCCCTAAACAACGTTTTTTGGAAATCTACCGGCACAATTTTTTGTCGAAAATCATCTTTTCTGTCGTATTCCTCAGAGAGATATTTCCAATGGGCTATCATGCGCGTCAGATGGAGATAATATGACCAAGTCACGACCTTGGGAAGTTGGCCGTCCAACTCACTCCAATGGGGCCCCTAAACTCTTGGTGTTACATCTCCTCGGGTTAGGGTTTTGTTTTTTTAGGGCTTGCTATTATTGTTCAATAATAAAAAGGCCCTTGAGCCTCATTGTAAGGCAGTTCATAGGCATGTAACCACCACATCTCTTCTCAGAGATAAGCTACCATCACCCTAGCTGGTTTATTTCCATTCCTGTTTGTAAGCATATTTCAGTATTTTACATTAATGAAATGAAGTATTATTTCCGTTGCATCTCTGTGTTTATGGTTACCTCTGTAATTTGTTGCATTCCTGTTGAAATCCAAATCACTTTCATTGTTTGTTTTTGGTTGGTTCTCATGTTTCCTTAGCTTGCATTGAGCTATTAGTTCCTGGAAGCTTTGGTTGGACAAATTCTCTGGAAGCCCTATAACAACTTGGGTTGAGTTACTAGTCTTGGAAGCCTTGGTTGGACAAACATTCTGGAATCCCTTGGTGGGTTGAGTTACTATTCCTAGAAACCCTAGTTGGAAAAACGCTCTGGAAGCCTGGTAAAAGCTGTGGGTTGAGTTACTAGTCCAGGAAGCCTTGGTTGGACAAATTCTCTGGAGCCCGACGATAGCCAAATTACTAGTCCCGGGAGTTGGGTTGGAACAAACACTCTGGAAGCCCTGGAAGGCTTGGATGGAAACCAATTTGATGATGGTTTTGCAATGTCCAACCATGACATGGAATCAATGTTTGATGGGTTGAGGTGGATGGCCTCTAGAAGCCCTAGATGGTTTTGATTGATGTGTTCTATGAGATCCCACATTCATGCTTGGAATATGGCACAGGGGTGAATGGATGAAGAGTGATTTGGATCAACCATTCTACGGTCATGTGGACCATGGAAGTCCCAACCCGGGTTTGGATTTTGCATTATTAATGAAAGGTTATCTATCTTGGTATTTCTATGAGTATTATGGTGGATTATATGTGGTTTATATGGCTGTGATTTCATTGGTATTTGTGTCCCTATTACACTGGTTATTTACATGTTTTATGACAACAACCATGAGTGGCTCTCATCATGTTCTTACTTGTTATTGAATGATCAATGTATCTATGACCTAATGGATGAAAGGGCAACTAATGTGATAAAGAGACAATTCTTCATAACGAATCTTAGATAAGTATGAGACCCATATGCTCAGATATGTTATTTACACCTGTAGGTTTCATATTTACTAAGTGTTTGACAAAATGCTTGTCATGGCTAGTAGGGGTCTAGTCAAGGTCTTGAACAAGTATTTTCTTTAGTACTGTCATTTCCATGTTATTTTACTGAGTTGAAGAGATGGTTCAATTCTAGGTAGTGACTTGGGCTCTGGGCTTGAAAAAGTGGCTCAAATCTCGGAGTCGCTAGCATAGCACTGATAAATTGGGTCTCTGGTCACTAGTAGGCAAGCCTGTGAGAGTGACTATAGGGTTATAGTCACATGCACTCCTTGTCATGGGAGTGAATTTGGGTTTGATTCATATAAATGCTAGGTTAACTCAAGGGTTGGGCACCTAGAGTGATGGATTAACTCCTGGGGGTCCAGAAGCACCTGAGGGAGGTCTGTGTGGTGTGTTTCTGTCAATTCCATTTCCTTAAGGTCACCTAGTAGGTTGAATCAAATCATAGTAGCCTCTCGTCGCATGTTTACCCCAACTGGCTAGTTTCTTGGGTAGATGTAGGAGGAGGGTGTTATAGAGCGGTACCAGAGCATGTTTGCGCTTTACTTGGGCTATGTGTTGATCATGCTTTCATTTTGGTTGCATATGTGTTCCTTATGCATGTAGTCCATGAGCTTGTTTCATTTACATGATGTTTATCATGGTTGTAGTGATGTTTCCATGTGAAAGAGGATGCTATTGTCATGGAGTATGCCTTTTAGTGTGCATGGTTGATTATGCATTGTTATGCACATCAATGTTCACATGTTATCAAGTGCACATGGCATGGTTGTTGTTGTCATGCATGAGGTCATGGTTTGTGTAGTTGATATGGTCATGCATTGATTACTGGACGCTAGCTAGAATGATGTGTATATGGTTTAGTGCTCATGTGTTATATGTCTATATGCAGTTGTTATGCATGTATGGTCTTGGTTATAGTTACGCATGAATAGTAGGTTAGACATGCTTGGTGAAGTCATTGCATGAAATTTAGATCATTATGATGATATTGGTTGTTATGATGCTAATGTGTTGGCTGAGATAGAACAAGAGATGTAGATCATCATAACGAGGTTGCAACATTGGACCAACATTGGGGTAAGATCAGATTGTCATACAGGTATTGTATGTTGGACATGCAGGTATGTAAGTCAAGGATTATTATATGCATTAGGTTTATATACATTAGGTTTATCTACATGTTTTTGATTTTATGGTTACATACATGATAGATGAGAGTTGATTAGTATAGTCACATGCGCATGTATCATGAATGATAGTAACCTGTGGTTCTATGCATTGATATTTTTGTTTTATGTTAGATAACTTGATGATCATATTATATGTTGTTGATGAGTATGCTATAGGTTAAGTTGTTGTTGTTATATGATAGTTAGCTTTATGATTAGGTCATATGTTGTTGATGAGCATGTTATATGTTAACTGATTGTTGTTATATGTTAGTTAAATTGACAATTGGGGTTATAAAATTAATATATTTATGTTATATGTATCATGCTAAATTGGATTGGACTATGCAGATGGTTATGGTTACGATATTCAGGTATGAGCCAACATATTTGTGATGAATTTTCACATGTGGTTGTTATGCATGAACGATAAATAGTTATGATTATGATGATGTGAACACAGTAGTTAGTTAGTGTTATGGATATTGTGATTATTTATGTTTGAGTTGACATGTTGTAAAGTTATATCTTGCTAACTAGATTGATTGTGCAGACAAGATAGCCTCCCTTGAGGTATAGTAAGATATGAGCTTGCTTATGTAGTATACTTGGTGCTTCATTCTTGATTATGTCATCTATTTGATGTTCAGCGTTTGGTGTCTATCATGTTATCTAGTTGATTTATTTAACATGGTATGTTTTCAAGTTGGTTGAATGTTTGATGAGTTGCATAATAGGAGTATGTGTTCCAAAGATCTTGTTTTGAGATGATTGTACTAACACATATGTGTTGAGACAGTTGATATGTACTTGAGTAGTAGGTAACAGTTGTAGCATTATGTCTAATGAATATGAGTTGACTATGGATTATGCCATGATTGTTTGTAAAAGTTGATTTCAAATTGATAGATATGATTGTCTTGATATTTGGAACATGTGGTTGACATGGGTAAACAATTGTAGGAAACATGCTTGGTATTATTATGACAAGATAATACTTGATATGTTTATATAACTAACAGTTGGGTGATGTGGTAGTACATAGTAAGCCTCGATTGCAACAAGGTACAAAGGGTAAAAGAAAGGAATTGGACAAGAATTCATTTGGCTATGTTTGGAAATCCTAATTCCAAACGAATGAGTCCTTTGCATACATGAAGTATTTTTAAAGATAATTTGTATGAAATTATATGGATACATGCTATATTCATGAACATGTACTTGGCAAGATATATTATCTAGTTTTTAGTTACAAGTGGATCTGTCGAAGGATCGGAGTCCCTTGAGAGATGACATGGGTGTGTTCAGTTGTAAGCAACATTCTTGGCACACAAGATAAGGTAACTAGTGTATTGTTATGTTTATTTATGCACAAAAAGTTATGTGTTAATAAAAACATGATGCAAGGAGTTCTATGGAAAGAGAGGTTGCCATGAAATCTCGAAGAAGGCTTAGGTTGAGCTTTCCTTGGGAACCATGGGGATTGATTTATGGTGTTTGTTGCTAGTCTTTTGGTTTTGGTCTTTTATGAATTCTTGAGCTTGATTGTGGTTTTGTTTATGTCTGGTGCAAGGCCTTGCCACTTTGTTGTTGTGTCATATTGTTATTTACTTTCATGGTTTTCTTCTTAGTTGTTTCATGTCTTGCCTTTTATGTTTTGAGTCTTGGGAGCTGTTTCAGAAAGAGGAAAGTTGATGGATATTGGAAGATCTGTGTGGTACCCGAAAGGTAATGTAAGATTCATATGAAGCTTTGTGCATGAGTAAGCGCAACGGAGGGTAAGACTATGAAAAATAGTTGGATTGGTTGGGTCCATTGGTGTAAATGGACGATGGCAGGATAGGTAGGAGAAAGGTAACCAAAAAAGGTAAAGTAAATGGACCTGAGATGTCAAATGGCTTGACTAAGTTAGGAACGATGGTTCTCAATGTTGTGCATGAATAAAGGAAGTTCTCTTAACCTTGACCTTGATATCTAGTATTTATGTTGTGATCATGATTGCTTTATGCTAATGATTATATGCATATATGTATGTATGTACGTTGTTATCTGACAGGGTCATCATGGATCATGATTGTTTTATGCTAATGTTTATGTATATTTATGTATGTGTCCATGTATCTATGTCATTACCCGACAGGGTCATCAAGAATCGTTCTTGTGGAGCAATGATTGCTTACAGAGGCAAATAACATGAAGAGGTTCCTGGTCTTACAAGGAATCAATTGGGAAGAGTAGTCATGAAAAATATATGAAGTCAATATCATGTGGTTTTGAGTTGATATTATGTGATTATATTATGCCTATGATATGGAAATATTATACCAAGGGATACATCAACAAAATGAAGTCATTGTGGTCTGCGACATGTTAGGAAAAGCATGGATAAGACACTGGAAGCAAGGTTTCTTGGTAAGGACAATGTGGTTTTAGATGTGTGGTATTACTGTTGTGCATATGTTGTATATGTGATGATTGTGTGCATGAAGTGTTGTATGTATGTAGTGTGTGTACATGTTGTTTATGCATATTACGTATAGGTTGTTAGCGTAGATATTGTTGTATGAATGTTGCATATTCAGTGCTGGGTATAGATGGTGCTATGTACATGTTGGATATACGATGCTATGTACATATTGTACTATGTGCATGATGGATATATGGTGTTGTATGCATATGGAACTCTGCGCATGTTGGATATGCAGTGTTGTGTACATATGATGCTATGTACATGTTGGATGTGCAGTGCTATGTACATGTGGTGTTGCGTGCATGTTGTTAATGTGGCGCTATGTACATATGGTGTGGTGTGGATGATTGTACAAGTGGTGTTGTGTGCATGTGGTGATGTGTACATGTTGTACAAGTGACGCTATGTGCAGGTGGTGCTGTGTACGTGTCGTGCATATGGCGCTGTGTACATGTGGTACTATGTACACATAGTATTGTGTACACATTGTACACGTGGTGTAGTGTATATGTGGCGTCGTGTACACATTGTGTAGGTGGTGTTGTGTACATGTAATGTTGTGCAGGTGGTGCGGTGTACAGGTGTTACATTGTACATGTTGTACATAGGGTACTGGTGCATGTGTGGTATTGTGTGCATGTCATACATGTTGTGTTGAGGGCATGTAGTGCTAGGTATGTGCATTGTGTAGGTGCATGTATTGTGTGGTGTTGTACATTAGGTATAGATGTATTGCGTTGTGTTTTATGCTAGGTGTAGGTGTATGTATTATGTTATGCACTGGATGTAGGTGTATGTATTGTATTGTATACACTGGGTGTAGGTGTATGTGTTGTATGTCAGGTGTAGGTGCATGTATTGCATGGAGTTGTATGTCGTGTGTGGTCATATGTGTGTGTGCACATGGTTGAGGCGAAGGCACCAGATGTTTGTCGAGTGTGGCAACCGATCCGGTGTGCATATGAAATAAGAAAAAAGGGCATAATTTAAGGATTTATCAAAGGATAAGTATCAGTATATTATTTCAGTTTTATTATGCATGTGATTTATGATTATTGTATATGATGATTACATGTGAATTATGATTCTAGTTTATGATGTTTACATGTGATTTATGATTTTGATCTATGATGGTTATGTTTTATGCTAACCTGATGAGATATTTTTATACATGTTGATTTGGTCAAATATTATAGTTTGACTTGTTGTGAGAGGAAGTGAACAAGATTTCAAATGTACCTTATTGACAAGCTACCAATGAGGTATGCTGTGAATTTATTTCAATTTATTTTAAATCTAATGGAAGTTATTGTAGGAATTTACAGGGTAAGTTCCACAGAAAGAATACCAAAAGGACACCGCTCACAACCAGATCTCAAATCAATACACCAGTATTTTTGACGTGGTTAAAACCCTCAGAGTGCAAGGAGGGAAACAGTCCACGGCCTGTCCCAACGTGGGTACTACAGGAAATTTATTAATCAAAGAATGAAAATTTACATAAGCTTCTTTCATGCACGGATTACCCGAACAATGACCCTCCATGCGCTTTAAACAGAACTCATGGACCAATCGGGTGTCAAGCCACGGATCAAGTGTCGGTAATACCGAGGTGAGAGTGAACCGTCAGATCACTACATATCGTGACCGTTGGATTGTAAGTTACAAAATGTACAACGGTAAAGAAACACACTTTACCTAACTCTAACCTAACTCTATACTAGACCAAGTTGAACTTAACTATATCCTATGTGTCGGAATATCCTAACATCCCCCCTTAAGAACAACTTGGGATAGGATTGAAGGATTTACAAATATGACACAATAGGAGAAGGAAGGAGGCACTAGAGCCTATCCCCCCTTAGTGACAACTTCCTCAACTCCAACCATATATCGAAGTTTAGTGAACTTCGCCTCTGTGAGAGCCTTTGTGAAGATGTCTGCAACCTGATCATCTGTTGGAAAATATTGCACTTCAAGAACATGGTCATGAATGAGCTTTCTGATGAAGTGCATGTGTAGTTCAATGTGTTTGCTGCGCTGATGCTGGACTGGATCTTTGCATAGCTGAATGGCACTTTGATTATCACACCAAAGTGTGGTTGGATGCTGCTGCTCAAAGCCAAACTCTGATAGGATCTGACGAAGCCACAAGGCTTCCTTAATAGCTTCCACGGCACCACGATACTCTGCTTCTGCTGACGAAAGAGAAATGGCAGCCTGTTTCTTACAAGCCCATGTAATAGGTCCTGAACCAAGAGTGAAGACATAACCGGCAGTAGACTTCCAATCATCAAGGTCACCAACCCAATCAGAATCAGTGAAACCAACTAACAGAGGAGCTGCTTTGGCACTGTAATGAATCCCAAACTGTACTGTACCTCGAACATAACGAAGTATTCTTTTAGCTGCTTTCCAATGACTTTCACGAGGGTTTTGCATAAAACGAGCAACAAGGCCAACAACAAAGGAAAGATCAGGACGAGTATGGGTTAAATACAAGAGTTTTCCGACAAGTTGACGGTATAAGGTAGCATCAACTTCAGGAGAAGTACAAGAGACTGAAAGTTTGACTCCAGACTGAAAGGGAGAAGGATTGTTCCATATAGATTTCTTCCTGCAAGTTCCCATGCAAGAAGGCAGATTTAACATCCATTTGATGGACTTCCCATTTTAAAGAGGCAGCAAGGGAAAGAACAAGGCGGATAGAGTTCATTTTGGCAACTGGAGAGAAGGTTTCAGTGTAGTCAATGCCTTCAACCTGTGAAAAACCCTTAGCAACTAGACGAGCTTTATGTTTATCAACTTTCCCATCTGGTCCATACTTGGTTCTGTAAACCCATTTGCATCTAACAAGTTTGCGTCCCTTTGGTAGAGGAACAAGATCCCATGTATCATTTGTCATCAATGAATGATATTCTTCATTCATAGCTGCTTCCCAATGTGGATGGCCTGAAGCTTCTGCAAAAGTGTCAGGATCATGATTTACTGGAGCTTGAGCCAGTAAAGAAGAGGCTCTTTCAAACTGAGAAAGTGTACGTCGCTGATCTGTAGGATCACCGGCAAGAGCACCTGCTGCATCCCGAGTAGCACGGACCCATCTTGGAAGTTGAGGATCCTGAGAAGGTGGGGGAGGATTATCATCCTCGCTTTCATCATCAGAAGAAGAAATGTTTTCAAAGATAGAAGAGATAGGAAGAGGTGGCACATCCGCCGGACTAGGCTCGCAGGCCGATTTATTTTCATCAAATTTTACATCTCTTCTAATGATTACATTTTTGGACTTAAATGGAATAAGTCTATAACCTTTTACATCTTCAGAATATCCAACAAAAGTACATTTCTCACTCTTAGGTTCTAAAGCTTTATGCTTTTCATCTGGAATATGGGCCCATGCTTCACTTCCAAACACATGAAAGTGACTTACATCTGGTTTAATGGAACTCCAAGCTTCTTCTGGAGTGATATTCTCTAGAACCTTAGTAGGAGTGCGATTGATTATATAATTTGCACAATTAATTGCTTCGGCCCAAAAACTAAGACTGAGTCCTTTAGATTGCATCATACAATTAGCCATTTCCTTTAAGGTGCGATTTTTCCTTTCAGCTACACCATTTTGTTGTGGAGTGTATGGAACAGTATGTTGCATTTGAATTCCATTTTCGGTGCAAAAGTTGATGAATGCATTTTTAACATATTCTCCACCATTATCAGTTCTTAGCTTAAGAATTTGATGTCCAGATTGTTTTTCAACAAATGCTTTGAAGGCCAAAAAAGTGCTAAATACTTCGCTCTTGAGTTTTAAGAAGTATACCCAAGTGCGTCTAGAGAAATCATCAATGAAAGTTAAGAAGTACTTGCAGCCAGAGAATGAAGCAACAGGAAGAGGACCACATAAATCACTGTGCACAAGCTGTAAAGGGGCTGAGGCGTGCCAAGAGGCACGTTTGTCAAAACTTTCCCGATGATGTTTTCCGAGTACACATCCGGAACAAACACCATCTTTGCAAGATACCATAGGAAGACCTGTCACCATATTTTCTTTACATAGATGCTGAAGGGAGCGATAGTTTAAGTGACCAAACCGCTCATGCCAAAGTTTGCTCACTTCATCATTATGAGCAACAAATACTGAGGGAAGATGGGATGACCCAAAGTTGTGAAACTTATACAACCTTTTGGAATCATCAGCAAGACCAGTAGCTAGAATCTGTTTAGGATCTTTTAGATCCTTGATTACAACATCATGAGGTGAAAATTCAACAATTTTACCTTCACCTGAATGAGTTATCTGATAGACAGATAGAAGGTTGCAGGATAAGTTTGGAACACATAATACATCATTGAACTGACCATTGTCTAGATGAACAGTTCCAGTCCCTACAACATTAAGAGATCTATCATCACCAATATATATATTTTTGGTGTTACAATCATTTAAAGAAGAAAACATGGCTTGGTTTTTGGCCATGTGACAAGAGGCTCCAGAATCAATGAGCCACTCATGAGAATGAGAAGAAGAAGAAGATACATTTAATGCATAACCAGACTGAGATGATTGACGATGACATGCAGAAAGTGCCGTTCCGGAAGTTGAAGTTGAAGTAGGCTCCAGATGGATGTTATGTTTCTTCATTGCGGCTTCCAAGGCTTCCATCTTCTTAAAGCATTTAGATTCTAAGTGGCCATCTCGATTACAAAAGTTACAATGTCTATCAGTCTTCTTCCATTTGTTTTTATTGGGCTTATCATTTTGCTGAAATGATCTTTCATTTTGAGGCTGAGATGGTTTAGGACCATTCTTTTGAGGATATGACTTCTTAGGATTCTTTGAATTTGGGTGCTGCTGGGCGGCTAACGCTTTTGTGGAAGAGTTTCCAAGATTAAGAAGACCAAGGTGTAAGAGTTTTTCTTGTTCTCTTATTAAGGAATCACAAAAGGAGTCAAAGGAAGGGGCCTTGTATTCTTGTCCTTGACAAATGAAAGCTTCCCTTGTAGAATGGAAAGTGGAAACAAATACAGAGTAGGCTGGTCCTAACTTAGTAAGGATGGAATAAATAAGGTTACCATCATCTTTCTTAACTTTAACACCTTCCAAGAGATATCTAAGGGTCTTGAATTTTGACAAGAAATCTTCAATGCAAGAAAAATTATTAGGATCCAAAGTAAGCAGCTCATTTTCAAGTTGATGGGATCTAATTTCATTTTTAATCCCAAAAACTTTAGCAAGTTTTGCTAATGCTTCATGAGGAGTCTCAAGTCCTGCAATGTGGAATCTAAGATCAGGAGAAATAGACATCCCTATCAAACCACGTGCTTGATCTTGTCTATTTTCCCATTTTGCCGCCTTGTCTTCATCTGTGGGTTTCTTCTCTTGGTTTGTGGCTATTCTGAAGAGACCTTTACTTCTAAGTAAATCTTCCATGTATTCTACCCATTGGAAGTAGTTAGTGCTGTCAAGAATGACTTGGCATGGACTTTCCATTTAAAAAAAAAAAAAACTGAAGTTGAAGATGCTAAAAGTAAGTGTACCAACGGATAGATCTCGAAAAAATAGGCGGTTTTAAAAAAAACGGCTCTGAAAAAGGCTTCCGGATGAAGAAGTTATGGCTTTTTGAAAAAAACTTGTTGACGTTGCCGGCAAAGTGCGCGAATGTGCGGGAATGAAAAAATCCGCCCCCACAAAATGGAGACTTGAACCCAAGACCTCTACTCTCTAAAAATAGCTTTGAACCAATTGATCTATACAAAAAATTTGAGAGAGAGAGAGAGAGAGAGAGGGGGGGGGGGCCTCGGTTTGCGTGCTTGCCTTGAGAAAGCTCTTTTTCCCTACAAAACACAAAACACAAAACCCAACACGAATATGCAAAGAAAAACGAACCTTGCGGCTCGAAGTTAGCTTTAGCAAAAAAACTAGAAATTAAAAAAAAAAAAAATCTCAAGGTTAGCTTTAGCCGAAAAACTAAATATTTTTCTCAATGTTTCTGATTTTCCGAGATCACACTAAGGTGCAGGGAAAAGAGCATACGCATGAGAAAAATCCTTCCTTTCTGTTTCTGATTTGCCCAGATCGCACAGAGTCGCAGGGCAAAGAGCATACGCAGAAATGAAAGGTATAGATCCGGTTAAAAAAAAGGCTAAATAAACTGAGACCGAAATAAGCAGAGAGAAATTAACAGTAAACTGCAAAAAAAACACTGTATACCTCCCGATCTGAAAAATGACGCAGCTAGGGCTACTGGAAACCTTTTCGCATGAAACGAAAGGGGTTCCTCACTGGAACAGATGCTTCGAACGCAACAGAGCAGTCCTCTCGGCCCGAAAGCAGTCAGAAACAACAGATCTAGGAAACGACAGCCGCATGCAGTTCTACCGGCTTCAGATTTGGATCACCAACGGATGCGGCCCTCAAATAGCTCTGATACCATGTAGGAATTTACAGGGTAAGTTCCACAGAAAGAATACCAAAAGGACACCGCTCACAACCAGATCTCAAATCAATACACCAGTATTTTTGACGTGGTTAAAACCCTCAGAGTGCAAGGAGGGAAACAGTCCACGGCCTGTCCCAACGTGGGTACTACAGGCAATTTATTAATCAAAGAATGAAAATTTACATAAGCTTCTCTCATGCACGGATTACCCGAACAATGACCCTCCATGCGCTTTAAATAGAACTCATGGACCAATCGGGTGTCAAGCCACGGATCAAGTGTCGGTAATACCGAGGTGAGAGTGAACCGTCGGATCACTACATATCGTGACCGTTGGATTGTAAGTTACAAAATGTACAACGGTAAAGAAACACACTTTACCTAACTCTAACCTAACTCTATACTAGACCAAGTTGAACTTAACTATATCCTATGTGTCGGAATATCCTAACAGTTATGTGCTTGGTACAGGAATGCATGAACATACCTAGTTGGGTGTTTGAAATCGACTGCAAGAATTTGCAACGAAAAAAGGAATTGGAAAATGCAGTAGTATGCTAGTAAAGCATTCAGTAACAGGGCCATTGTGGGACATTGGTACCCAATAGTTTCCACTGATTTCCATGAGCATGCTATGACCGGTATGATGGTTTTAAGGTAGGGATATTCTTGGTTTTTGTAACTCTAAATGCGGCCTTGCCAAGGGATGGACTGTCTGAGATGGGGCTGCTAGCAGAACTTGGAAGGTGAGTGACTGCATGGAAGGGGTGACCGGATTGCCGGAGGGACTGTATAACGGAGAAGGGAAGGTAGGGGATGTACTCTTTTTGGTCATTAGCATTGTCAAATGGAATCAGATGCACATTGGGAGTGTGCCATGGAACAATGAGCTGGTAACTGTTCACTGAGAGGACAAGTGGTGCAGTATTATAGTGCCGGACATTAGGTGTAGCTT
This sequence comes from Pinus tabuliformis, assembly GCA_031772625.1. Classification (NCBI taxonomy): domain Eukaryota; kingdom Viridiplantae; phylum Streptophyta; class Pinopsida; order Pinales; family Pinaceae; genus Pinus; species Pinus tabuliformis. Next base: position 2,076,132,970 of record CM062816.1, on the reverse strand, counting down.
GACTGTGGTAGTGGATCCTGGACTTCCTAGGAAGGAGGTGAATCCTAGTATTACTTGAGGGTGGAGGTGCGAGCCTCTGGATTCCCTTATTGTGGATGCAGACATTGTATATTTTTATTTTCTGGTTGAGAAAATGCGTATATGCATATATTATTGTAATTATTGTATCGAGCTAGATTTATAAAGCTCCATAGACAATATGGTTATTTTCTGGTTGAATCAAATGTGTATGTATATATGGTTACTGTAAATACCGTAATGAGATATGTTATAAAGCTCCAGTAAACAACATGTTTGTCATGTTTTAGTTGATGGTCATGTAAATACTAGAACGAGCTATGTGATAAAGCTCCATGGATAGTATGTTTTATTTTCAACAGTCTTGTTGGTTATAGGTGTCATTGAACACCTATGATGGTGTTCCCCCAAGGGGGAGGGTTAGTAACAACCCTAGTGAAATTTCGATGTAAAAATATATATAAGGCCACAGTGACAGGACACGTATTCTAAGATGAATGGTGGGTGAAAACATCCTAGTGGGTGTTGATTCAGTTTATTATGGCTAAGGAAATTGGAAAAGGAAATGACAAATGCTTTGGAAAGAAATGAGGCATTTATTGACATTTTATTTATGAAAATAATGGAAATTAGGAGAAAAGGAAGGTGAAAGGTCACAAGTTGGATGTGAGGAGGAAAATGAGGGAAAATAATGGAAAATGAAGAAAATAGAGGCCTCATAAATAAAAAGGCTTCTGAGGATTAGTGGGGAGGACTTGGTCAGTTCAGTTTTGTAGCTCTCTCATTATTCTCTCTCTCTCTCTCATATTCTTGGAGGCTTAGATTTTTCTTGGAGCACCCTTGGTGGGTGTGGCATACTTGGATTTTTGGAGCAAGAAGGGAAAGGAAGAGCAAGAAAGTGCAAGAGGGCATCGGTATCAACAACTACATCAAATTTTCTTGCAGGTACCAAGTTGCATGTATGTTTCCTTCACTAGTTTTGGCATGCATGGTATATGCATGTGATTTATTGGTGGTGATCTATCATTGGAATGGACGATGGCCTGGATTCACAATGGATTGCCTAACCTTTCCATTTCCTGGATAACCATGGTGATTGTGAGCTTAATTTCATTGTTTGTTTTTGGTTGGTTCTCATGTTTCCTTAACTTGGGTTGGGCTATTAGTTCTTGGAAGTATTGGTTGGACAAATGATCTGGAAGCCCTGTAACGACTTGGGTTGAGTTACTTGTCCTAGAAGCCTTGGTTGGGAAAATTCTATGGAAGCCCTATAACAACTTGGGTTGAGTTACTAGTCCTAGAAGCCTTGGTTGGACAAATGCTCTGGACGCTCTGGTGGGTTGAATTACTAGTCCTCGAAGCATTGGTTGGACAAATGATCTGGAAGCCCTGGTGGGTTGAATTACTAGTCCTAGAAGCCTTGGTTGGAAAAAATCCCCGGAATCCTGGTAAAAGCTGTGGGTTGAGTTACTACTCCTGGAAGCCTTGGTTGGAAAAACACTCTGGAGCCCAACGATAGCTGTGGGTTGAGTTACTAGTCCTGGAAGCCGGGTTGGAACAAACACTCTGGAAGCCCTGGAAGGCTTGGATGGAGACCAATCTGATGATAGTTTTGTGATGTCTGAGCATGAGGTGCAATCACTGTTTGATGGGTTGAGGTGGATGGCCTCTAGAAGCCCTAGATGGTTTTGATTGATGTGTTCTATGAGATCTCACATTCATGCTTGGAATATGGAACAAGGGTGAATGACTAAAGAGAGATTTGGCTCAACCATTCTACGGTTGGGTGGAACAAGGAAGTCCCATCCGGAGTCTAGATATTGCATCATTAATAAAAGGTTATTCCTCCTGGTATTTCTATGAGTATTATGGTGGATTATATTTGGTTTATATGGTTATGATTTCATTGGTATTTTTGTCTCTATTACGTTGGTTATTTACATGTTTTATGACAACATCCATGAGTGAATCTCATCATGTTCTTACTTGTTATTGAATGATCAATGTATCTATGACCTAATAGATGAAATGGCAGCTAATGTGATAAGGAGACAATGATTCATAGCAAATGTCAGATAAGTATGAGACCCATATGCTCAGATCTGTTATTTACACATGTAGGTTGCATATTTACTAAGTGTTTGACAAAATACCTATCATGGCTAGTAGGGGTCCAATCAAGGTCTTGAACAAGTATTTGCTTTAGTACTGTCATTTCCATGTTATTTTACTGATTTGAAGAGATGGTTCAATTCTCGGTAGTGACCTGGGCTATGGGCCTGAAAAAGTGGCTCAAATCCCGAAGTCGCTGGCATAACACTGACAAATTGGATCTTTGGTTGTTGGCAAGCAAGTCTGTGAGAATGAATATAGGGTTACAGTCGCATGCATGCCTTGTCATGGGAGCGAATTTGGGATAAATTCATCTAAATTATAGGTTAACTTAGGGGTTGGGCACCTGGAGTGGTGGATTAGCTTCTGGGGGTCTTGAAGCACCTAAGGGAGGTCTACGTGTTGTGTTTCCATTGATTCCATTTCCTTAAGGTCACCTAGGAGGTTGAATCAAATCATAGTAGCATCTCGTTGCATGTTTACCCCGATTGGCCAGTTGCTTGGGTAGATGTGGGAGGAGGGTCTTACATGAGGAGGGGTTTTAAGCGACGATCCATGACCAATAAAATGATATTGTAGATCACATTACACAAGGAGATGGGTCTAAACCCACTAAGATAGCTAGAATTATGAGTTTTAGGAATCAGAGTAAGGAAAGTCGAGTTTAAACCTGACCATACCTATTGAAGGCAATGATATTCATCCATAAGGGCATGTATTCTAGACCCAAGAAACGCTAGCACACCTAGTAGAAATTGGTGTTAAAACGATCTAGTCTCGAAGATTTATTGCATGCCATTTCCCTCACTACCTCTTCTACCTCCTTGTAGGATACCTCCGTCATGAAGGATTCGTTTGTGTTTTGGGGTCACTAAGTGAGGAATAGAACTGGTAACTCGATTAATTGTTCCTAACTTATCCTGTTCTCCTTCCTAAAACAGATCTTGGGAATAGGCTACAAGATTTGCCTCAATGTGGTGGAGCTCAACCAGATGGTTCCCTCTCTGAGAACTAAAGAAAAAGTCTAATTACGGTGCCGATGTTAGATCATAGAGTGATGGAAAATTTTTGTGTTCCTCTCTCCCTCTTCAAGCCATTGAATATGAGATTTCTGCCACCATAATGTTTCCTCTTGATTCCTCCTATATCCTAGATCATTGATCCAGATTTAACCAGGAACGCAATAGATTACAGAGATAACCCTAAATACAGAGATGCGATAACCATAAAAACAGAGATGCAACAGAAATAATAATATGCGATAACCATAAAAATAGAGATGCCGCGGAAATAATACTTCATTTCATTAATGGAGAATACTGAAATATGCTTACAAATAGAAATAACCCAGCTAGGACGATGGTAGCTTATCTCTGAGAAGAGATGTGTCGGTTACATGCCTCTAAACTGTTTTGAACTGTGTTACAATGAGGCTCGAGGGCCTATTTATTGTTGAGAAGCAATGGAAAACCCTTCACATTCCAAAACCTAACCCTAGAAGATGAAACGCCAAATTGTGGGCCCCGTTTTCGGGTAAGTTGGTACATCAACTTCCCGGGTTCACGAATTGGTCATACTATCTCCGTTTGACGTGCATGATAGCCCGTTGGAAAGATCTCTCCGAGGACTACGACGGAAAAGATGATTTTTATCAGAAAAATCGCTGGCGGTGGATTTCCCAAAAAACGTCGTTTAGGGCCTCAAAACGGCTCCGGAAGTTTAGGACCTGAAAAACTGCTAAAAATAGTAAACTGTGATATAATTAAGGAAACTGATAAAAACTGTAAGAAGCACTAGAGGGGATCCAAGTGGAATTAGCAGGTGGCCACCAATATCCACCTGGATCATTCCTCCCCCCTTAGGAATCAATGGTCCCCATTGCGTTGAGTTCCTCCATGAGATGAGGGAACTTCTGCTGCACTTGGTCCCTGGTGAGCCACTTGCCCTGGTGAAGGAGTTGTCCTGCTTTGACAACTTGATACAGTTGGATATTCTGCTGGCGAGTGTGCTTGATCTGTGTGTCCATGATCCGATCAGTTGCAACTTGTTCCATGCAAGCTGGATTTAACTCTGTGGGTGTGAGTTGTTCTGCAATGTCGGACGTGTCTAGTAATGGTGGAAAGTATGGCTGAAGGCGGTCGACATTGAACACCGGGTGCAGGCCAAGGAATGGGGGAATGATGAGCTCAAATGTATAGTCTCCCATAGCTTTGGTAATGGTGTAAGGACCATGTCGAAGTGGTCTGAGTTTCTGATGGGTTCTGGTAAGGCGCTCCCTCTGCAGATGTAACCAAACTTTGTCGCCCACCTGAAACTTGTGTGGTACCCCTCCAGGTAACGAGAAGTTGTTCCTGTGTTCTGTCATGACTGTATCCCTCTGTTGCTGCTGCTGTGTGGAGGAACCCTTCGCGGGGGTCATGGATGTAGAAACGATCTTCCCCTTACTTTGGGAACAAACCAGACAGAAAATAAATTTCCTAGTCTGTGAGATGAGCTTACTGCCTTTCTTAGCAGTGATCAAAGAGGTGGCGGTAGGTGGGGCTACCTCTGGTATCCTGTATAATGAATTATCCAAAGAAATGATGACAGCGCGAGGCCTTGACTCATACACAGCATGTCGCCTCCACAAGTATGGCTGGCCTAATAGTACATCACAAACATCCAGAGGTGTAACATCACACAATACCTCGTCTGTGAAGGGCTTGATGCTGTAGGGAAGGCGGCACTGCTGGTGAACTTTGAGATCTCGTCCTTCGTGAAGCCAACCGATACTGTAAGGCTGTGGGTGTGGTGTAGTTGGTAGGCCCAAACGCTTCACGACCTCTGCTGAAATGAGGTTCTTTTGGCTGCCACTGTCGACAATGAATTGCAGCGGTGAACCCTTCACCCACATCTGTGAGTGGAAAAGACGTTCCCCCTCGTCTGGATCTTCGGGCTCATTTTTCTGGATCTTGGCAGTAGCAACAGTGGCGCTGGGATCCGCATCAATAATCTGCTTCCCTTTGTCATTTTCCTTGTCGGGTTCTGACTCAAAGTCGGAACATGCATCTGATTCGGAAGCCTTCAACTCGGCCACCAGCGACTGCTTGGTCCGACACTCACTTGTGTTATGAGTGGGACTCTTGTGGAACTCACACCACTTTCCTGTGTCCTTCTTCGGCTTCGTGGTGTTGTTCTTTTCTTGCAGCTTCGACGGGTTGTCTTCGGTCACCCCGCCTTGGCTTTGTCCTTTGGGCTTTGGATTTGCAGATCCAAAGTCTCGCTTCTTCTGTTTGAACTTTTGCTCGATTTTGACAGCGTATCGGTATGCTGTGCCGAGTGAGGAGATGTTCAAGAACTCCATCTCTTCCTGGATGTATCTGTGTAGGCAGCTGCAGTATTTGAGTACCAGATGCAGCTCAGAATCTTTGATACCCAACTGTGTGCGAAGGGTATGAAAAATGTTTGTGAACTCCGGCTCATCTTGGTCTCGTCCCTGCCGCAGTGTGGTCCATTTGATGTATTTGTCCTCATAGCTTCCGACGGGGTAGTACTGCTCCTTGATGGCATCCTGGAAGTCATTCCAAGTGGGTGCGGTTGAAAATATTGAGCCTGTACTTTCATCCTTCTGCTCGCAATAGGTTTCCCACCAGTCCTTGACGTGGGGGGCTGCTTTGAGAAGAGCGAAAACAATCTTCTCCCGACTTGAAAATTCGTGAACAGAAAAATAGCCATCTAGCATATTTAACCATTTATCTACGGCATCTCTGTCTATTTGACCCTCGAAGATGGGGATTTCAAAATTAACTTTTACCTTAAACGGTGTGGCGTTTCCAGAGTAGCTGTTGGAAGCCGATGCGTCGCCTCTGGGTAGCCGCTGAAGGATCTGCGCAAAGCTATCCATCATCGCGTTCCTTTGCCGCTCGAGCGCTTCTTCGAGCAAGATTTTGATAGGATCTCCTGCCCCCTCGTCTTTCTTCTCATCCGCCATGGGAGGACGTCGAGATTTGCGAGGCTGGTCTTGCAAAGGTTCGACCAATTCAAGCCCTAACTCCTTATATCCCGACCTCGTTGGGGACATGCAAAGAAAAACAGAGAAAAAGTAGACCGCTCTGATACCACTGATCCAGATTTAAGCAGGAACGCAATAGATTACAGAGATAACCCTAAATATAGAGATGCGATAACCATAAAAACAGAGATGCAACAGAAATAATAATATGCGATAACCATAAAAACAGAGATGCCGCAGAAATAATACTTCATTTCATTAATGGAGAATACTGAAATATGCTTACAAATAGAAATAACCCAGCTAGGGCGATGGTAGCTTATCTTTGAGAAGAGATGTGTCGGCTACATGCCTATGAACTATTTTGAACTGTGTTACAATGAGGCTTGAGGGCCTATTTATTGTTGAGAAACAATGGAAAACCCTTCACATTCCAAAACCTAACCGTAGAAGATGAAACGCCAAATTGTGGGCCCCGTTTTCAGGTAAGTTGGTACATCAACTTCCCGGGGTCGCGAATTGGTCATACTATCTCCGTTTGATGTGCATGATAGCCCGTTGGAAAGATCTCTCCGAGGAATACGACGGAAAAGATGATTTTTATCAGAAAAATTGCTGGCGGTGGATTTCCCAAAAAACGTTGTTTAGGGCCTCAAAACGGCTCCGGAAGTTTAGGACCCGAAAAACTGCTAAAAATAGTAAACTGTGCTATAATTAAGGAAACTGATAAAAACTGTAAGAAGCACTAGAGGGGATCCAAGTGGAATTAGCAGGTGGCCACCAATATCCACCTGGATCAATCATGGAGGACCTTTCCTTCCTCTTCTGTTAGGTATTTCGTGCTTACTTCAATGATGATCAACCCTTGGATCACTTCCATATTAGCTTCCAATTTTATTTTCTCATTCTCGATGTTGTTGAAGACCTCTTTGTTCTGAGAATTTATTCTAGTTTTTAGATATTTAAATTTGCATTGGAATATATGCATCTCACTGTGCCCCACACCTCTATTTTTTCCCACCATTTCTCCATTATCTCCACTAGATCTTGATTTGGCATGCAAAAAATTTAAAAATGAAAGGGGAGATTTCTTTGGGTCATCTTCACGTCAATTTCTAGCCTTATTGGATAATGATCAGATCCCATGCATGGAAGGATCATGGCTTCAATGAATGTGTCTCAAAGAAAAGTCCCTTGAGTAATAAGGAATTGGTCCAGTCATGAGGCTACCTGATGCCTACCTCCTCTTGTTCTGTTATAATTATGAATCCAATTCTTGGTTTCCACTTCTACTAGCTTGAGGTCTGTTGTAGAGGCTACAACCACCCTAAAAAATTTGGCCCATGCTTCGTTTTGGAGCCTCCCTTCTAAATCACATAAAATCATCTTACACTGATTCATGTAATTGTGCTTTGATTGAGCCTCATCCTTTGTATCTTGGCTTGGGTTTTATTGCTTGGTTTACTGTTTAACCCATAAGATGATCTCTTGACTTGGTTTCCATATTGTTCTAGGCTTGCCTTAGAGGACTGCACAATCCTTGAGGTAAACAAACCATGCTCTCAGGAATTGTGTAGTGACAATGAGTCTCAAGCTCAAGAATTGCGTAGTGCTAGTTGACAACCAACCTTTAGTTGGGAAATTGCGTAAAGCATGAGAGGTAGCCTAGAGACACTCAACCTAGAAATTGCGCAGAAGCCTTTCTGCTCAGAATCTGGCTAGTGCATGAATCATATCGTTGCCCAGTTCCTCCCATAACCACGCAATCTCTCTGGGAAATGCATGGCAACTTTTCCCAAAAAAGAAAAAAAGGAAAAAAGAAAAAAAAGGGAAAAATCATCCCTAAAAAATAGGGATCTATTTTTAGTAGCTCGAAGGAGGCAGTTGAGTTGTTTTGGAAAGTGCCAACAACTGTCGTTTTTCCCTTGATTTTTGGCCTTCACATCATAAACCCTAAATCAACTAAATAGATTTAATAGATGCTACTAGATCTCATTTTAACATTTGATATTGGAGATTTGGCATTCCCGAGGAGATCAAGGAACCTTTGGTGCGATCTTCGTTGCTTTTCTGGGCAAGTTTTTATTTTCTAGTCTTTTGCCCCTTTTTCTGTCGCTTTTTCTTGTTTAGCTTGTGAGAGTGATGTTTCACTTGTTTCTTTGAATGAATACTGGAGTTTTAACTTGTTTTAGCTTGTAGAAGTGTTGTTTCAAGTTTGCATTACCTTTCCCAAGTGTTGCATGCATTACCATGTTTTTGCACTAACGATTGCCGTTGGAGCGACTCTCTTTACATGCTTAATTTTCCTTCAGTTTCATTGATTCCTACACTAATTTCACTTGCATGCATCATCAATTAGTCATATCTGCAATCAACATCACATCATCCTTAAGATATGCTCAATTTCACACTTCCCTTGGGTAGATCTAGGCTCCCCTTGCCCGAATCTTGTATTTCCTTGCATGCACTGCACATTATGGGAGCTCAAGGCATATGCCTTGGCTCATGGAATTGTGAAGAGGTTGTCATGACTTGGCTCCAACTATGCACTATGTAGTTCCAGGAACCAACTTCCCATCTTGGCCACTGAGACTGCGTAATATGTAGTCTCTCCCGGCCCTGGCCTAAGACTAAACTGCGCATTGCACAGTTCCAGTTAGTAAGCCTTCGCACTGATTGCTGGGACTATGCAATGTGTAGTTCTAGCAGGCATCCAATGACCTATGTGAACCATAATTATGCAGTCCGTCCCATCATGAGCCTGATTTGTTGCTCTGTCTTTGATTTTGGTTTTAAGCTAACATTTGCCTGCCATGAGTGCCCTCTCTGTCTCCATGTACAACAATCATTGAGAATCTCTCTAGTAGTTACAATTAACATGGCCTTTAAGAGAGCTGCATCAAAGGAAACCATCGAGAGAAATACCAGGGAAGTAGTTGAGCATACATCAGTTAATATACTAGTTTATGTAGACACTCAATTGTTCATTGAGAAGGGTACAACATTAACATGGCAACAAATCAAGGATTCTTTTGCAGAGGAATTCAAGGAAAATTTAGAGGATCAACAGGTTTACCTTAATATTCATTGGTAAATATTATACAAGGTTGCATGCAGGTACCCCACCTTCCCATGTGAAGACAATATCAACCAGATTATCTCATACAGAAATGCTGAGACTATGACATTCAGAAGTGCCAACGAGATAGAGCTTGCCACATTCAGGGTGGAGAAATTTCAACAGATGTATCATTTACCTCAGTCGGTGAAGGACACACTTTTGTATGCTACCCATAGCTTTGTGAATACTAGAGATATCATCAAGTGCTAGGTGAAACAACTGTTAAAGTTTAGAAATACACCGAATCATCTTTACAAGACAAAGTCTCTTAGGAAGGCTTATCAATTTTGATCATCTTTGCATGCATAATATAGAGTCAAGAGAACAAAGAAACCTTTCCTGAAGGTTGGGTAGTTGTATTGGACCAGTTGATGAGTGATGGGAAGCCATTCAATTGGTCGAACTTGTTGGATCATGAGTTAAAGATCCATGTGAATAATTCCTAGAATCTGCCTAAGAATGAGCAAGAGAGAATCTACATGCCCGCATACTTACTTGATGCAATCTGTGCCCAACAACAGTTTCCTGGCATGAGCTGGACATGGACACCTAAGGAGGCTATCATCAATGTCTATTGTAAGTTTCTTTCCAACTGTAGATATCGAGGAGTGATGGCAAAGCTAATTAACCATTTCATCACCCCATTGTACAAGCTAATATTTGAGTAGGATCCACCTTGCATGTTCCAAGAAGCAATGGAGGTGATAATGAACATCACAGATTGGTATGCCTCACCAGGTGGCACCTTCATCAGAGTGTATGGAAGAGAGAATCCTCCACATGTTCTACCAAGGTATGCCAATGACAAGTTGGTCATGCAAGAGGTCTCATATCACCTCTCAACAGGGTTGTTAGTATCACTGCATAGGAAGAAGAAGGCACCATGGCCCTCTCTTCCTTTGTGGATCATATTGCATGAGATTTAGAGCTTGAAGGATGTAGATGTTGAAGCTAAGGAGATAGTAGTATTGGAGTTTGGAACCAAATACTTCAATCCATATGATCCTCATGGTATTTGCAAGGACCACTATGCGAGAGTGTGCTTTCCATGGATCCATAAAACATTTCACTAGCACAAGGAGGACCCTTGGAGGTACTGCTACAATGCCTCCAAACTCCATGAGCCAGTCAGTATAGAAACAAGTTGGAAAGTTGCTCTACAAGCATCAACAAGACAAGAAACAACAACAAAAACAACAACAATAGGCATCAATATAACGCAGAACAAGGGCAAGAGGAAGATTGTTGAGAACCTAGAGGCAGAGCAAAGCTGCAAGATGAGGTAAGCTCCTATCACAGAGAAAGAAATTTTGGCAGTGGAGGCAAAGAGGGAGTAACTGATAAAGAGAACATAACGAAGGAAGATAGAAAATCAAAGGCTGCAGGAATCAGAACTGAAGCTGTAGGAGACAGAGAAGAAGTTGAAGGAAGAACGAAATCTAAGGAGGAGAGAAAGAGAACATAAGCATAAACAAGAAGAAGAACAAAGGCAAGATGCGATGACAGAGAAAACAATGCCCATACAGGTTGAGGAGTCAGAACAGACGACAACTGAAGAAGAGGGTGAATAGATGCATGATCGGGAGATTTCTTAGCAAATTGAGCAACTGATTGAAGTGACAGACATGGTGGTGGAGTAGGATCCACATGGAGTTGGAGTAGTAGCCACATAATGAAGACACTGACCTTATGCTGCAAGCACGAGAGGTCATCTCTTAGTCTCCACCACCTCCAATGTCAGAACCAGTCCCGAGCGAGCAAGGAGAAGTTGTTCTCCTTGATGATGATCCAACCATGGATGTGCATGATATATCATTTGATGAGTTGTAGAAGAGGATTGTACAGGCACGAAGGAAGCGCTTACCGAATGATCACACATCACCTGCATTTTTTAAGGAAAGGGTGATAGTTTCATATATCAGAAAGCATCCAAATTCCCTTTTCGATACCACCTTGGAATATGCAGGAGCAACGAGATAAAATGTTAAGTTCATGCTGGCCAAGAATGAACAAATGGAAAAGAACTTGTAGGCTTCTAGGCAAGAGTCAAAACAATTTCAAGTTCAGAGTGCAGTTTCCACAATGGGAGAGATGAGGAAAGCGATACTCGTTGAAGTATCAATGCTTGATACTACCATGCAGAAGCCTTATGGCAGATTTGTGACTGTGCATAAAGCAGTTGTCCATTTGCATGGATTACAATAGTGGAGCAAAGAGTTTGTTCAAACTTTTAGAAACATACATGCTGCCATTGCCCATGTGCAAGAGTGGACAATGCGGTACAAAGGGGCCCTGCTTCACTTGCAAAAGAAGATGAAGGCACAGGTAGAGTTGGAGGAAGCAAAGGTCCGGATGTTGATCTAGAATCATGAGCAACTTGCCCCATTCGTCAACAACATACATGCCTCATATGCACGCTTGTATAAGAATTTGGATGTCATGGTGAGAATGCATAAGATCTCATCAATCGTTTCCCTCACCGAGGCTAGAACTAAGAACCAAGTCTGACTAGAGATCAATGGGTACATGGAGCAATTAAGGTGACAGCCCACCAGGGATGACTTGGAGTTTAGCACACATAACATGCATAAGTACATTCGTGGTCCTGTCATGGTCAATACCATGCTGTACATGCTTCGGGATGAGTTGGATACAGGTTTCAAGACCATATACCCAGATGCTATGGAGGAAAGAGTCCACTATCAGAAAGACACCACCAATAAATTTAGGGACATCATCACATAGTACCAATCTTGGCATCAATATGTGACGGAGAAGCACCAAATGGAGGTTGCTGAGTTGGTCATTCCCAAAAATTCAGAGTCATAGTGTTTTGTTTTTTTAGGCTATTTCTAGCCTATTTTGTGTTACATGGGTACATGTGGAAAATGAAATATTAATTGTAAATATGTTTTAAGTGAAATTCCAAGTGTCATTAGTGGAATGTGAAAGGTCATCATGTTATGTAATGATTTATTTGTAAAGAAGTTGAAGATTCACGAGGGTAGTGAAAGAGTCAGAAAGGGGAATGTCAAGGGTCACCCCACCCTTTGTTATAAATAGAACCTCATAAATCATAGGATAGGATTTTGGGAGCCAAGCTTTTGGCTAGGCTCAGACTTAGAAAAGGCTTGGGAGTATTGTGATGAGCCTTGGATTTTCCACAACATAAAGTGAGTATACTTCTTTGGAGGAGCAGGTGTTCTTGACTATAATGTTCCACTATTGGGGCTAGTGGTCGTCAATGGTGTATGTATGGATGGAACTTTCACTTATAATAATAATATCAGAGCCAACACACTTTCATGCATATGTTGTTATTGTAGTTGGATTATTCTAGTTTCTTTAGAAATGCATGTTTTTTAACTTACGCATTTCCTTATGAACTACTTTGTATGCAATGATACGAATCTTGTTGGATGCATGTTGTTGGATTAACCCATCAGTTTAATTTGTGGACTATTCCGCATTTTATCTTGTGATGTATTTTCGCTTGTGTGTATCTTTCAAGCTGCGTACTATTATAGGCTTCTAAGGGGAAAACTTCCTTTTCCCCTCTGTATTGCACTTGACTCTCTGCAGGGTCACACACTTTCTCTCACCCAAATTTATCTTACTTACCTTTGTGCACTACTGTGGTCAAGACATTACACTACCACCCACTACTAGGACTCCTACTCCAAACAGTTTGAGGTCTAATTGGGACTTCATATTAGGGAGATCCCTTAAATGTTGGTAGTCCAACATTGTCAACATATATAGCGATAGAAGGAGGGCTAGATGACAAGCTGATCCCTTGAAGTCTGTTTTGAATTTTTGTACATATTTCATGACTTCTATTGAAATCATAACCCCAACATGTTTCTCTCACGCTATTGATTTTGAAGCGCCAACGAGAGTTATAGATGACTTGTCCTAATATAATTTTAATGGCGACAATGGAACACCCCTATTCAGGCACACAATTACCTTTGTTGGCTTTTGTGACAGGCATGATGTCCCGTCAGATGACATTTATTGTGGGTTGTTCGCTTTCACATTCTAAGGGCGCGAAAAGAAATGGTGTCACACATTGTCTGCAACATCTATACACTCTTTTGATCACATGTTCATATAATTATGTTGTGATTTTGTTCTTTATGATCGTAAAGCACTTAATAATTTTTTTTTAAAATCACGAAAATCACCTGACGAATCTCTTGAGCACTTTCACGATCGTTTTCTTCATTACTGTTATGAATTTCCTGAAGATTAAGTTGACTGTAAATTTTTGGAGGAAATATTTCAGTATCTTGTTCACATTTATGAGAATCCACACAAATTAGACTCTTTTGAGCCTCTCCCAACATACCTCAGTGTTAGATCTTCTAAATCTGAGACGGACAAGGTTGCTATCCCAAGTGACCCTCGTCCACTTCTCATCAAACAAATCTAGCTCCACAGGTTGAGGTGGGAGAAGTTGAGAATCCATCTGTTAATATATCACCATATCCTCCTACCCCACCTACTCAAGATTTCTGTGCAGATTTGAATGACAAGCCTGATGGTTGGCATGTGGTCTCATCTCCTCTACCTCTATCCTCTGGTTCCTTTGATCCTCTGGATTTTCGTGTGTTATGTTCATCTGTTCTAGATTCCACATGCGATGTTCACGAGGATCAAGTTTTGGATGGAGTTGGTGTTGAACAACCAACCTGAGCTATCACTTTTGATGAGTATGTGTGGGAGTCTAAACAAGAATATGCGATGGAGGATGACCTCCTTCTATCTACACCTCGTTCGCTTTATTCAGACATCTTCCACGATTATGCTATTTCTACTCCATCTCTTGAAAATCGATTTCCATATTTTTCTATTTCTGATCATTAACAGAACACATGCGATGCAAATTCTTCATTCGTTTGCGGAGAGGAAAAATATCTCTTCCCGGATCCTCCTAATCTCTCATCTTACATTTCTAGAAACATAGAGGGTGAAACTTATCATTTTTCATCATCCCCTCTTTATGATTCGTCAGATCATGAGGATGCCACTATCCATCATCTTTAGTTTTGTGATTGTGGTTGCCGTGATATTTTCATTCATTTATCCGATCACGATTCAAAATTTTCTAATGTTGATCTTTATAAGCCACCAGTCTTTGAAGATCCATCTTTTGATGAATTGGAAAATCCTGAAGCTGTCGAGGCACTTCAGCCCGAGTTGATGGTTATGTTAGCTTCTTGTAGCCTTGAGGTTAGTTCCACTTCCAATCAGAAATATGTTGAATCTTCCCAGGCTCCTTATCACTCTAGTGTTTGCACTGAAAATCAACCTATTTCACATTTTTCACATCCTCCTTTAGAATCACACGATCCTATTTCTCACACATTGGAGGATTCATACGTAGAAAGCACTATTGTGAAGCAAAAGTTTTCTCCTTTCCTTATGTTTTCTCTTTTGTCAATATTAAAGGGGTGTACATGGTTGTCTTCCATGCGCAATGTGACAAGACACCATCATACGTCCATGTAGTGCCTTTCATGTGCCTTCCATATTTACTTTTATGTGGATGCATTCAAGCTTCAAACGTTTTCGTTTACATTGTTGTATCTTTCGTGCTTGGTTTGTTTGCATATATTTCTTTTCAATCATGTTGTCATCTACATGGGCCAACCAATGCACCAGTGGCTGCATTGGAAATATCGCTTCACGTGAGTTTGCCTATTCTCTACTTCGGTTAGGAGTAGAAGTAGTGTTTTGTTTTTCTTGTTTGTTTTCTAGATTTGCTTACTTTGTTTTTCTTCTTTCCTTTGTTTGTTTTCTTCAACACCCGTAGGTTAGTTCCACATGAAACCATGTTTGGCTTCTTAGACAAGCATGGTGAAATCCAAGAGGAACTTGTACAAATATCAACACTTGGTTAACTGTCCATTCCATCTCTTTATGTGAATCTTTCATTTATTCTAGTCTATGATACCCTGATGGAAAATACATTCCTTTCAGAGAGACTTATGGTGAAATCATGATGCTTGCACCCTTAACTAGTACCACCTACTCTAATAATTTTTCTATATTCAGTTAACCCTTGTTAACTCAGTCAAGTAGAGTAAGGAGAGGGGGAAAAGCTTAACAAGTATGTCAGAGGCATATATAAATATCTTTCTTTGAAGGGACAACCTCTTGTTCTCTCAATAAGTCGGGATCCCTTTTCTGCCTCATGAAATAAATAAGTGCCTATGCATAGTTCTTTGAAAAATGAAAAAAAATGAAAAATGAAATAAAGGGTGAAATAAGAAAAAGGATTCCTATGCAGAGAGGTGAAGCAAGTAACTCTACTGGGGTATTGTCTAGGCTCGCTGGCAGCGGAGAAATGTTTGTGTTCCTGAAGTGACTCCACCGGGGTATTGTCTAGGCCTGCTGGAAGTGGAGAAACACCAGAGGTGAAACTAAAACTATGACAATCTATATTACTCATGAATTTACATACCCCTCATCCCCAATCAAAACAATTCAATTTGACTTGGCTTGGTATGTGTGTTGCCGATAAAGAGAATGGTAGGGACTACATTTTAAATCAGGCTAGTGAAGAATCCATGGTGATCGAAGAACTAAACAATACTTATGGAAGAGTTAGAATTAGTTTTCACAAGATATGGTCCTGTTGATGGTGTTGGACCCACCAAAATTCAGGGGATCAACTCAGTATGAAGTCCCAATCAGATCTCACACCATTTTGTGTGGGAGTCCCATCCAGTATGATGGCCTGGTTTCCATTGTCTTAATTATTTGCCTCAACTGTTGTTTGTTAGCGCAAGAGAGTGGTCTGATTTGTCTATGAGAAGTGAGGTTCGCGTGCTTGGTGAGTGTAAGTGTCATTTGTGTCAATGGTTCTTTCACTGCAAAGGGAGAGTGTGGGAGTGAGTCCCAAGTTGGTTGGGATGAAGTCCCAACTCGGCTAGGAACACACAACACAATAGGACATGCACAGATTCCGGAGGAGCAGTCCACATTGATGCGATAGTCACAACACACAAGGTAAGATAACATGTACAACACTCAAAGGATGAGTCTGAATGAGTGCAACAATTTTTACAACAAGTTTTATGTGAAAGGTCTGTTTAGTGTCCGAGAGAGTAGTCTACATGGGTGAGACAATGTTAAAAACATATACAACACATTTCCATTAATAGATTATGTATTACAACAAGTTAAATAGTTCATATGTAGAACACAGGTTAAAAGAAACATGCATCACAAGTGTTAAATATTAGTCTTACAACAATTACAATACATGTGTGAAAACGTGCTGGCCTGTTAGCAGGATTTTGAATTAAGTGAAAGTTCCAAGACACATCGTTACACCATACATCACTAACCTCGAGTGCGTGGCATTAGAACCAGTACTTACTCCTCAAAGAAAATATTACAGACTCTCTTGGCTATGTGGGAGGAGCTAAGGTGAAAAAGTCCCTTGCATGTACAAATGAGGGTGTATTTATAGCCAAGGGTGAAACTGACCCTTGTGGCTGTTCAAATACCCTCATGATCGTTTGAATTCCATGAATTTTTGACTTACATGACTCTATGTTCAACAAGTGGGTCTCTTGGACTTCCATGTTACATCACATTGATTGACAACATAGCCCATAGTAGAGATGTGGGTGACATGGCTCATGACATGACTCGACATGACAATGCTGGTACATTTGTGCTTCTGCTGGAATGCATGTCGAGCTATAATGCTGCTGGGTGATGGATGTATTCATGGTGGATCACAGCTTCACCTCCACATGGTAAACTGTGCGGAGTCTTCGATGGTCTTTGGTTTGGTTGATGAAGCTTTGGCATGTTGGAAGGCTTGATAGGATCATCTATTTACAAAGGTGCACATTCATCCGTTTGTCTGTTGGTGAGCACATCTCTTCGCATGCATCATTTGTTTGTCTGTTGGTGAACTGGTCCTTATGAATATGCTCCCTTCATTCATCCCATTCATCATCTTTCCATGTTTGTTGGTGTACCTGTACCTACAGTCACTCATGATGAGATGACATCAAATCCAAAACCTCCTAGTCTACCATAACACATGATCATTTTGGATGCAAGTGACTGAGAGAGGTAGCAAGGTTGTGAAGCAGGATGATGGCTCCTGACACTGCTGATGAAAACTACGCAAGAGTCACTAAGTGATGGAGATGGAAAGTCCAAGTCGACAATGATTGTCTGCGAGGTCTGGCTCAGCTGGAAGGAAAAATTGTGCAAATTTTGGGAGGGACAATGATCCGAGTCTGGGTGTGACAAAGGACCCTTCCAAGACCTTTTACTTTCATGATGTGTTAAGTTTCATTTTTAAAAGAACATAAATGAATACATCTGCATGCTGTAAATAAGAGGAACATGACATTCATCAACACATGAAAACATAAGTCGTCGATAACAAAGTTCATCCAGGAGGGACTATGTCTCCGGGCCTCGGTGTCAAGATGGTGTAGGCCGCTGCATTAAGTGTTGTCAATAGTGATGATGTACATAAGAGATGATGTCGCTATCATACAAGGAAAATTCCCTCACGCAAGAGTGGCTCCAAGAGATGTTCTGCTACAAGAACTCTCAGTAAAAAAGGACTCCTATCAGTATGAAAAAAACTCATGCATGATGATAATGAGCATCCCGCTGACATGGCATAAAAGTGATCTCAATGCAAACATACATGGCGACACATGAGTATCCCATCAACATACAACAAAGGGATCTCAAAGGAAACATGACGAATCATGACAACAAGTACATCCCACAAATGATTCCACTTCACATCAAGCAGGAATCATGAAAACAAGTAAGAAACAAGATCTCTCATCAAACATCAAATAGGGATCTGTACAACACAATGCATAGCAAAAAGGAGTACATGAACGCACTGCATATACCTCACATCCTGGGGCCATTTTAAGAAATGGGTGCCAAGCTGCTGAAGCTATTCGTACCATCAATCTCACGACATCGAATCTCATGGAAATGGTTGCTCACACATGAATGTTGACACCTGCACTCCACTTAGAAAAGTGTTTGAAAAATGAAATGAAAAAATGGAAAATGTGAACACATCATCAGATTTGTGGCATCGAATAGTGCAAAATCGATTGTCAAATTTCTGAATTCTGAGAAAGTGGAATTCTAGGGCTTAAGGAATATTTTAGATTCCCCATAGATTCCTTAAAGATTCCTTCCTCCGGGTCCTTTGCAAATCAGCTGCTTAGATCAGGAAACTAAGTACGCCATTAGGTTCGTGTCGCCGAGAGGTGTAAGATCGACATAAAGTTTGTCCAATTTGGACACTGCAAAATTTTCACCCTCCTAGAAATTTCGCTCCATCATGGTTCCCCCTACAATAAATTAATTAAAAAAACTATGTCTCGATTTCCGTGCCCACTCCTGGTTCCTCCATGCCTATGGGTGCACTGAAAAATGAGGTTTATATAAGTTTTGGTGGGTGGAATTTACAAAAAACGCCATTTAGGCGGATTGGTATGAGGTTCAAATTATAAGGAGGAGGTCGAGTGGTCAAACCCCGACCCCTCCATTTTAACATATATTTTGATTGAAAAATCCACATGCATATTCTTTGTTGGGGGCCGGGTCCGAATTGGGTGGCCCGCCCCATAACTCCTTCCAGCTTATTTTGGATGGCGTTGTATGGCGCATTAAATGGGGCGCTGTCATATTAACTGTGGGTTCGTTGGTACATGGTTTTGGCGTTCAATGTGGGGCCTCCACGTGGGCGGGGCCGGCCCTCCTGCCGGCTGTGGGTTCAACTCCCATTGGCCTCTCCTTAAATGCGACGTGTTATGTGGAGGTTTGGGGGCATGGGCCGGGTCCATCGGAGGTGGCCCGCGTCCACCCCATATATATATATATATATATATATATGGTATAATATAGTTTAACGGGAGGTTGGAGGAGGGTTTGGCGAGGTCATGGCCGTCGACCCATATTAAAACATTAATGTTTTTTGGGTTTATGGTTGCAGTTGGATTGGCAGGGTTCACGGCCCGTCGACTCTTTAATAAAATTTATTTTGTAATGTGTTTTTTGGGTGGCGGGGGTGGTGGCTCGCCACCTCATATATATATATATATATATATATATATATATATATATATATATATATATATATATATATATATATATATATATATATTTATTTATTTTTATTATAATGGGGTTTTTTTTCTAATCCTTAGAAAATAAGGGATATTGGGAAAATTAATGAGGCCACAATTTCAACCACTTTCGGGAGCTAGGTTTCATGCCCTGACGTTAGTCAAATTGTAGGACACTTAAACCTGGCCCACAACCCAATTTTGACTAAAACTTTGACTGGTTCGTTCTCCCTCATACGATCTCAGATTGATGAACCGTTCACACCACCACGATCAGAACGATGAGATCTATGCTATGGTATTTGTTTGAAAGCATTATGACCACTTTGATTTTTGAGCTTTCATAAGCCCTCTTTGTCTTGTGTTTGTCTCGGGAGCCACCTGGATCAGACAGTCGGGGTTGTAGGAAGGAAAGGTAGGCGGGATTTGCACAGTTTCCAGAATGAGCAGGAAGCAGGGACTGGAAGGCTAAATCTGCACAATTTTATGGAGGAATAGGCCAGGTTGTAAGGGGGGTTAGCAGGCAGGGATTGTGCAGTTTTTTGGAGGAATTGCCTAGGACACTGGTAGCCAAAATTGTGCAATTCCCAGAGGGAACTGGTAGTTGGACGCTGGGGTCACTGGCAGCCAAAACAACGTGAATCCCATAGGGAACTGGAAGTTGGCTACTGGCCTGGTCACTGGCAGCCAAAATAGTGCAATTTCCATAGGGAACTGGTAGTTGGCTGCTGGCCCGGTCACTGGCATCCAAAACTGCCCAATTCCCATAGGGAACTAGCAGTTGGATGCTCAGTCACTGGTAGCAGAAACTGTGCAATTCCTGGAGGGAACTTGCAGTCCGCTGCTAGGAGCTGCTGGCAGAGGAAACTATAATGAGGCCGACCTGCTGATCATCTCTATGCAATTTTTGAGCTGAGCGGACTGCTACGCAGTAGAAGGCCTACTCATGAAAACTGCACAATTTCTTAGATGAGTAGTGGGTCAAATGTCAGGATGATTGACTAGGAAAAATGCACAATTTTCTGAGGGAGACAGGGATGGGCACTTGGTGTTTGTCTGGAATATCTGCGTAATTTCCTTAGTTAGATGAGCGAGTAAGGTCAGTGGCCTTTGCGCAATTTTTGAGGGGAGTTAGTTCTGGGTGACTGCCGGGTCCGACTATCCGGGGGACCAACATGAGAGTTTATTGGAGATATTGCAAGCATCACAACTTGAAAAAACTGGCTTGGAGCTTCTGCGCTGTTCTGGTTGATAGTCGATCGAGTCGATGGTGTCAGAACCTCAACAAAATTACTAAGTGTGTGAATGATCGAAAGATGCATATGTGATCATACAAACACACACTAACATGACTCGATGACGAAACAGCACTAACCATCCAGACACACATGTTCAACATTACTAATCGACAGTGTAAGTGATAAGCTTGAAACTCGTGATTGACCATTAATTGATTGAGACGACACTTGCGCAACAGTGAATGTGACTCTATGTGTGAGTGCGACAGATGCCAACACAAAAAGCACATATGAAGCGAAGACTTTAAGCATAACCAAAATATGGTCGCAATCATGACTTAGACACCAGCATGCAGAAACTCGAACGAAATGAACAAGAAAGGCGGATGCAAGGACTCACACGAGCTCACGGAGTGAACCCGAGTGTGTGCAGTCATCAAGTGAAACTCCCAAGGGAGGCTCCGAAATTGGTGCAAGCCAAAATTTTGGAGGGTGGTTGTAGCCGTTACAACACTTGGCAACACACTGGTAGAACTACAGCTTCTCTGTTTCAGTTCATTGCTAGCATAGGGCCTTGATCTTTCAGGGAGTATTGAATTGTTGTGTGGGTTACTTTAGCTTCCCCACTTACCCCATGGGCATACATGGTTCACCCTTTGCCAACTCAGTCAAACACAATCAAAAGTTCAGCTTAGATCTTAGTGATTCGAATTTGGGAAGGGTAGTTTAGCTCGCAAGTTAAAGATTTTCAAAGTATAAGTTTTCAACTCTGGTGGTTCTCCGCTGCCAGCAAGCCTGGACAGTACCCCGACGGAGTCACCTAGGGACACACACATTTCTCCACTACCAGTGAGCCTGGTTAGTACCTCGGTGGAGTTGCATGCTTCACCTCTCTTCACAGGAAGCCTTTCTCTTCTTTCACCTTTGTATTTTTCAAGAGGACTGTGCATAAGAACTTATTTATTTTTGGGGTGGAAGAGGGATCACGACTTATTGAGAGTAGAAGAGGTTGTTACTTTAGAGAATCATGTAAGACCTCTGACATAGGTTTTCTCGTTTAGATTTTCCCCTTCTCCATTTCTACTAGTTGGATGAGCTTGAACACACAAAGAAGAAGGTTGAGTACAGGCACGGGGCTTCCCAGTGTAGACACAAGTTCACGGTTGGACCAAAACTTCCCTTGAAGATGGGTCGTGTTTTCCATCAAGACTTCATCGACCGAAGGTTATCACCAAGCACAGAGAAGGCAGACACAAGACTGGCCAAGTGCTGCAGTGTCACGAGTTTCCTCAAATTTCAGCTACATACTCTATTCAGAAGCCAGAACGTAGTAGTTGGAAACACTTATTTCCAGAAAAAAATAGTAATATATCAAACAAAAAAAACGAACGTGACAAAAAAAGTAAGAAGAATAAAAAAAGAATTCCAAAAGACCTTTAAGTGAAGACAACACCACTATTTTAGGTACCGTGTGGAATCTGGGCTCGGATGATGGCACGAGGTAGTTGTTTTTATTTCGAGAATGGTTCAAGTTTTTGAAGTCAATGCACAAGTAGATTTTCCCAGATTTTTTACATGTGGGATTTAAACTAGAAAACCAAGTATGATGACGAACTTTGCAAGTATTCCAATCACCCAAAATGTTAGTCAATTTTTTCTATAAAAGGAGTTCAAACAATATGTATGTGTTACCTGGTCTTCGTTGTAATGGATTGTCTCCTATTTTACCTGGAATCTCATGTTGGATTGCTCACATGTAGTGTGTACTCAGGTCATCATCTACCCGTGCAGACCTATCCTGGTACTGTTTGGTCAAGCGGTCAAATATTTGTCGCTATTGCGGTGTGTAGCTTGCACTGAGGTTGGCCATCTTCGGATCATGATAGGTTCCCAGAATGCTTCGTTCATTCGTAGAGGTGGTCCTTTATGTGTTCAATAGGATAGCTTCATACTCAACATTGTTGTTTGTGAATTCAAACTTCAAACAACTTGAAATCATGCATTGTCTGATGTTTTGGATGATTGAGATACACTCGGTCCTTGAGCCATCATGTGTTTCCGATTCGTCAAGACTCATGGCCCACAACTCGCCTACACATGGACCATTTGGCATGCTAGTACTACTGCTACGATATGAAAATAAACTGTACAAGTTTCATTACCATCAGTTGGGTAAGGAAGGAGTTCCAACCGCTTGTCTGATGAGGTTGGAGCTGGCCGTATGGGATAACACTCCAATGTTGTTTCCAGGAGGTAGTTGCCAAACATGAGTTCTGCGAAGGCCAACAATTTATTCTCACCATTAAGTGGATTGACATTGTGTTTCATGTACCTCTTAGATAACACCTAGATTTGGTTTCATTTTCCCTTGTACGGAAGCCACATGTGAGACCAGTCAGTGGAAAAAGATCCATCTAGCTTGCTGGACCAGTCTTTGCTAAGTAGCAGACCATATGCTTCCGATATGTCCACAACAACTATGTTGATGCATTGGTGGACTCGACTGTCATGAGATAGTCAGATGATCACGTATCGCAGTTGACCAATGGTTGGTACCGATGTTCAATCAAGTTGGATGATTCTTGCTGATGTTTCGCTCCATTGTGCGTTGATATTCTTAGTAATGGAGAGTGGCATGAAGTTGGTTGCCACGCCAAAATCAACCAAGAAGTTGTGAATATTGTAGTTGTAGACTTCAAATGAGAGTAGGAATGGAGGGAAAATAGAGTTGGATTCTTCCATCCAGAGTGTATTAAGCATAGTGGATAGTGATTTGGGAGGTGTGCTTGCTCCCTTGCTGGTGAAGGCTACGCTGTCATTGTTGTTTGTCCCATTGCACGCAACAAGATATCTTACTGACTTTGGACTTTGGCTAACTCGAACAAATTTATGTTCACTCAAGTTTTCTTCATGTCATCAACTATGTTGTAGTCCAGAGGTGGTAGACTCACCGAGGTGTCTGGGGTGGAACGGATGTCCATGTTGTCCGACGGGGTGTTTTGCAACTTGCTGCTCATGGATGTAGTCTTATCCACCGCTGTCTTCTCGGACTTGGTTTGTGTTTTCTTCTTTGGGGTGGCCGGTGGATCAACCTTCTTTATCAACAATCTCACCTTCTCTTACATTTCCCCAAGTGTAGGGGGAGCCCCTTTACTCCTAAGATTGTAACGATCATTTTTCTTTTGGGGCTGCTTCTCGGTGTTCATCTTTGACATTACTTGCGAGCATTGATATGCATTCACCACATGACCAACACCTGATGTTTCATCAGGTGCATCCTCTTCGTCATCATCAGTGCCTTCCAACTGCTCCTGCATATTGTTTTCAACATCAAGTGTATGACTGCAGATAGAGCTAATGAATCACTTCCAATCTGAACAAGAGTTCTTGTGGTGATACTCTTCCTAGAAGGATCATAAATTAGGATCTGCACACTATTCGAGTTGGAACACAGGCTTCTGCATAGTTTTTGAAGCGAATCGGTTGTTGCTTGATGAGCCGGTTGATGAAATTTTTGCCTGTCTCTTTCTAGGTGGATGGCTACTTGAAAATGTGTTAGTTTTCCATTGCTTGAGCTTGGAAATTTCCGTGCTCAAGTTCTTGACAAGGTGAGTGAGGGTCTCAATATCGGTTGCTTCCTTGTCTCTACCCTTGCTCACTGTTGCTTGGGGCTTCCTGCTCGCATCCTTGGAGTCCTTTATTGATTCATCATCCTTGATGACTCTGATTCCGTGCAAGTCCTTTTCAAAAACAATAGCCTCTTTGTAACTTTCCAAGAGTGTTGGTTTCAACAACTCGCTTGACGAACTGTGCAATACTAGTTGGCAGTGCGGACGTGTAATAGTCAACTGTGATGGAGTCATGAGGTTTAGTGTCTGCTACAAATTTGTTCAAAATACGTGTAAACCTCTAATTGAAATCTTTCACTTTCTCTTTTCCATCCATCTTGAGGCTTCCCAATTCTTTGAGTAACATGGCTGGGGTCTTTTCATCAACAAAATTTTCGAGGAGCATACGTTTGAAAGCATCCCAGTTCTGTATCGAGTTGGGTGGAAGGCTGTGATACCAAGCAACTGCGCGGATGTTCAAGGTACATGGGAACAATATACATGCTATGTCGTCATAATGTACCTCAAGGGTCTGCAACTATAGGTAGAAGTTGTCTAAGTGGTCTTCTGCCTTCATCGTGCTATTAGGGTTGAACTTGATGTTCTTTCTTTCTGCTCGCTTCGGCATCTTGTGCAGAACATGTTATGAAACTAGCTCACAAAAGATAAAAAAGATAGATCAACGCCTTAGAATTCAACCTCTTCGAGGGGGCAACCTCCTTTACATTACATAAATGAACAATTCTTGGATGATTCAAATGACAAAACCTCCTTTCTATATACAGGAGTCTAAGGAGTCACAATATAACCAAGCCGACCTAACAATAATAATATAGAGGCACAAAAATAACTATAGAGGGATTCTATGGGGCACAATAATAACAATATGGGGACAATAGGGGCACACAAATATTAATAAGGGATACAACTACAATAGTAATGGGGGCATCATTAGTATTATAGGGACCTAACATGTCCCTCTCCTTCAAAAAAGTGTTGTCCTCAATGCTTGAGTAGTT
Source organism: Pinus tabuliformis (assembly GCA_031772625.1). Classification (NCBI taxonomy): domain Eukaryota; kingdom Viridiplantae; phylum Streptophyta; class Pinopsida; order Pinales; family Pinaceae; genus Pinus; species Pinus tabuliformis. The sequence goes on along the minus strand of CM062816.1, from coordinate 2,076,107,721 downwards.
CTGGATACTTCTATATAAAATTCTCATCCTCCCATGTGGAACCTTCAGCGGATAAGTTCTTCCACTTGATAAGATACTCCAAAATGGATTGATTTCGTAGCTGTCGAGTTCTTGTTTCTATGACTACTTCCGGTTCCAATATAATTTTTCCTTCCTTGTCAAGTTTTGGAAATATTGTTTGAACTGGGCGCTTGTCACCTATAACCTTCTTTAAACATGAAACATGGAAAACTGGGTGCACTTGAGAAGCTGCAGGAAGCTCCAATTTGTTTGCCATAGTACCAATCTTTTGCAACACCTTGTACGGACCATAATACTTTGGTGATAATTTATTATCCTTCTTAGCTTGCTTGAGGGACATTTTTTTATATGGTTGTAGCCGTAGGAATACCCAGTCACCTACATCAAAACTTCTTTCGCTACAATGTTGATCTGCTTGTTGTTTCATTCTATTCTGTGCCAACACAAGGTTATCCTTTAAGATTTGGAGAACTTGTTGTTGATGCTCGATGTGATGTTCCATTGCTTGAACCTTAGAATTTTCTCTTAAATATGATGTGATGGAAGGTGGCTGATATCCATAAAGTTCCATAAATGGGGTCATTTTTTTTGCAGTATGGAAGGAAGTGTTATACCACCATTCAGCCATAGGCAACCATTTGACCCATTGTGTTTGTTTATAAAATACAAAGCAATGAAGATATCCTTCCAAACATTTGTTTACTATCTCAGTTTTCCCATCAGATTGAGGATGATAAGATGAGCTATGAGTTAACTGAGTACCAAGACAAGAAAATAATGTTGTCCAAAAATTTCCAGTAAAAATGGGATCTCTGTCACTTACAATAATCTTTGGGTTTCCATGTAGCTTTTGAATTGTTTCCATAAATGCAGTAGAAACTGTACTAGCTTTAAATGGATGTGATAATGCACAAAAGTGTGCATACTTGGTAAGTCTGTCAACTACCACCATGATGATGCTCTTTCCCTCAGACTTGGGTAAACCTGTGATAAAATCCATTGAAACCTACTCCCAATGTTGGCTTGGAATGGATAAAGGTTGTAATAGTATTGGTGTGTTAATTGTTTCAGCTTTATTTTGTTGGCAAACCAAACATTCCACCACAAACTTTTGAATATCTAATTTAAGGCCATTCCAAAAAAATTCCTTCTTAACCATGTGGTAAGTTTTTAAAAATCTTGAGTGCCCTCCTAAGGGAGAAGCGTGCAATTCTAGAAGAATCTTTTGTTTGAGTTGGGAATTCTTACAGAGGTATAAGCGATCTTTGTACCATAACAAATCATTTTTCCAGCTAAACGTATCAGATGTACTGGAATCTTGTTGTAATTTTTGAATAAGTTGCCACACTTCTTCGTCATTCTTCAATTACCCCCTTGCTTTGTTTATCCAATCTGGTTGGATAATAGAAATGGCGCACAAAAATGCTTCCACATCCTCATCCTTTCTTGAGAGTGCATCTGCCACAACATTTTGCTTCCCTTTTTTGTAGATGATTTCAAAGTCATAACCCAACATCTTTGTGACCCAATTTTGTTGTTCTTCAGAGGATAATCTTTGTTCTAAAAAGTATTTAAGGCTATCATGATCCATTTTTACCTTGAAGTGTCTTCCCATTAAGTAGGGTCGCCATTTCTTAAGTGCATGTAGTATTGCCAACATTTCCTTCTCATAAATAGCTTTGTGTAAATACTTTCCCTTGATTGGACGACTTTCGAAAGCAATGGGTCTTTCATCTTGCATTAAAACAACACCAATTCCATTTCCTGAAGCATCACATTCCACAATAAAGGTTTTTGTGAAGTCTGGTGTAGCTAAGACCGGTGCTTGGCACATTTCTTCTTTAAGATGTTTGAAGGCCTTTGTTGCTTCTTGAGTCCATGAAAATGCATATTTCTTCAATAATGTTGTTAGAGGTGCTGCTATTTTCCCATAATTCAACACACTTATGACCTTTAGTGTATTTGCTATCACAATTGTAACAAAGCCCTTTTTCTCTTTTTTCTTCCAATTGTTGTGGTGTCAAACTTATAAGTTGTGGAAGGCTAGGGGCAACAACACTTCCATCTTTATAGTTGTGAGTGGTAGGCTTCCTGGTTGCCATAATTTTGCTTTCCATTTTTCTTGCTAACTTGAATGCCTTCTCCAGTGAATCAGGTTCCCAAAGGCGAACATCATGTTGGATATTCTCCTTTAAAATCCCTATGAACACATCAATCCTATGCTCCTCTGGAATATTTTTTTACCCTTATGTTCAATTTTTGGAACTCCTCAATTGCTACATCATTGAAACCTTTTGTTTGAGACTTATTAATTGGATAAAAAAGGTGTTTCTTTTTGTATCCTCATAATGTGCTGTCATTTCTTCTGTAAAAATTGCCCAAGTGATAATTTTTTTACGAGAGCAAAGCCATTGATACAACACAAACTGATTTGGTTCCAAATATAAAGTTTCAATACGTACCTTTTGTGTTTTTTGCACATTATTGGGATCGAAAAATTGCTCCATCTGTAGTATCCATGTTGCGGGATCCTTGCCATCAAACTTCCTCATATAAATTTTTGGAATATGGCGGGTCTTCGATCCAACATTAGAGTCTATAAAATCATGATCATTTCTTTTGTTCTCATCATGAGTTTCCTTTACTACCCTTTCACCATTAATGACCATTTCTTGTAGCAACTTATTCAAATTTATCTTCAATTATTCCATCTTATCATCCATGCCATCCATCTTAGCGTCAATGCCATTCATCTTAGCTTCCATGCCATTAATCTTAGCTTCCATGCCATTCATCTTAGCTTCCACGCCATTTATCTTAGATTCCACGCCATTTATCTTAGCTTCTGTTAGCTTTTGTGAGAGTGACATTTGTTGCACTTGGTCTTGTAATTTTGATATATCATGTAGTATTTCTTCCTCTTCTTCATGAGTCATGCTAGAGATTTCAAGTTGTTTACTAGGTGTTTCTATTTTCTTTCTTCGGGGCATAAATTATCGATAATAGTTCTTCACTATTCCCTTTGAATTCCTTCGAACTAATTTTGAAACCAAGCTTATGCAAATATGAAAAAAAATACACACCTTTTTTTCACTTTGTAGGCACTCGATATTGAATATGATGTATCTCTATAATTTTGGATCTTTCAGTTATGAAATTGCGATCTGCAGGAGCCCTCTATGTCCTCTTTCCAATGCCACCAGTTTGATCGAATTTAGATTCTCCAAGAAAGAGTTATGAAAAATCTCCCAAGATGACCTGATTATATACCTTTTCAGAAGAGCGAACTTGTATGAGGTGCCACGTGTCACTGTTTTGACCTTCGGGTCTAAAAAATATACACAGGAAACTTTAGTCCATCCTATTTTTGTAACTTCTTACAAAATTGCAATCTGATGCTCAAAATAAAAGTTATGATGATTTTCCCAAGGTCACCTGTTTGTAATGTAAATCAGGAGTCTGCAAAAGACCAACTTCCTCAGATCATATCTCCACACATAAAGCATGAAAAGATCTGAAATTCAGACTTGAGATTCAGCGTGATTTCGTCTCAAATGGGTTTTTTTTTTCTCTTTTGAAATGTCACAGAAAAAGAGTTATAGTCAAAATTCTACGATGACCTATTTGGAGCAACGAAACCCTAGAATCCAAAGCTCTGATTCCAAATGTTATGAAACTAGCTCACAAAAAGATAGAAAAGATAGATCAACGCCTTAGAATTCAGCCTCTTCGAGGGGGAAAATTCCTTTACATTACGTAAATGAACAATTCTTGGATGATTCAAATGACAAAACCTAACTTTTATATATAGGAGTCTAAGGAGTCACAATATAACCAAGCCGACCTAAAAATAATAATATAAAGGCACACAAATAAATATAGAGGGATTCTATGGGGCACAGTAATAAAAATATGGGGACAATAGGGGCACAACAATATTCATAATGGATACAACTACAATAGTAATGGGGGCATCATTAGTATTATAGGGACCTAACAGAACAGCTGGGAGAGCCAATGGTCCCTGAGTAATCCATTCAAGATTTGGGTCAACCATCTCTTCTACTTCTTCATCCTCTTCCTCTCCTTCAGAGTCTAATGGTTCTGGCTCTAAGTCTATTGGTTCATCTCTGCCTCCACCTCCTCCATCCACCTCCTATACCAGAGTTCGATCCCAAGATTAGAAGAGTGCCTTGTTCACCTTTTCAGAATATTGGAGGTTCCTTTGCATCTTCAATAGCTTCTTCTAGACCTTCAAGCGTGGCAAGGACTTCTTCTTCCACTGATGATACAATAACTCCCGTGGGAGTGGCCTTTGGCTTCCTTGATGCGTGTGGAAGATGCTGTATGCATGGGATCAGTCTCACTGCTTTCGCAAATTGTCGAGTGATGGAATGGACAGAGCGAAGGTGTTGATATGAAATCTTGTGTTCAATTCTAGGAGGTGAGGAGTAATCAACTGCAGAGTTGCATGTAGGTGAGAGGGAGTGCGAGTTACTGCCATGACCATATGGTTGATGAATGAGTGTGAGGGGAATTTCAACCATGTACAACTGGCTTCCCTCCTTCTAGCGCCAGAAATGTTGACGATGTTGGACCCGACAACATTCAGGGGATCACCCCTGTATGAATTCGCAATTAGATCTCACACCATTTGGTGTGGGAGTCCCATCCGGTATGATGGATTGGTTGCCATTGTCTTAAGGATTTTCCCCAACTCTTGCTTGTTACCATAAGAGAGTGTTCTGCTTTTTCTTTGAGAAGTAAGGTTCGCATGCCTCGTGAGTGTAAGTGTCACTTGTGTCAATGGTTCTTTCACTGTAGAGGGAGAGGGTGGGAGTGAGTCCCAAGTTGGTTGGGATGAAGTCCCAACTTAGCTAGAAACACACAACACAACAGGACGTGCATAGATTCTGGAGGATCATCCCACACGGATGCGGTAATCACAACACACAAGGTAAGATAACACATACAACACTAAACGAATGAGTCCGAACGAGTGCAACGGTTGTTACAACAAGTTTTATGTGAAAGGTTTGTCTGGTGTCTAGGAGAGTAGTCTACATGTGCAAGACAACGTTAAAAACATATACAACACATTTTCATTAATAGATTATGTATTACAGTAAGTGAAATAGTTCAGATGTAGAACACAAGTTAAAAGAAACATGCATCATAAGTGTTAAAGATCAGTCTTACAACAATTACAATACATGTTTGAAAATGTGCTAGCCTATTAGCAGGCTTTTGAATTAAGTGAAATTTCCAAGACACATCGTTACACCATACATCACTAACCCTGAGTGCGGGGCATTGGAGCCACTACTTACTCCTCAAAGAAAATATTACAAACTCTCTTGGCTATGTGGGATGAGCTGAGGTGAAAAGGTCCCTTGCATGTACAAATGAGGGGTTTTATAGCTAAGGGTGAAACTGACCCTTGTGGCTATTCAACTACCCTCATGACCGTTTGACTTCCATGAATTTTCAACTTACATGACTCAATGTTCAACAAGTGAGTCTCTTGGACTTCCACGTTACATCGCATTGATTGAAAACATAACCCTAGTAGAGATGTGGGCGACATGACTCATGACATGATTCGAAATGACAGTGCTGGTACATTCGTGCTACTGCTGGAATGCATGTCAAGCTACAATGCTGCTAGGTGATGGACGTCTTCATGGTGGATCACAACTTCATCTCATTATGGAAAAGTGCGTGGAGTCTTCGATGGTCTTTGGTTCACTTGATGAAGCTTTGACATGTTGCTCCTTTTTTAGTTTGCAAATTACTGCGGTGTGATTTTTGAATGGAGTTCGGATTTTCCACAGTGTTCATGTTTTGAAGTCGACGTTTCGAGTCTGCAACTAGACTCATCATCAGGACAAAATGTGAGGAGAAAAGAAGGAAATTTTAGGTACAGCTTCTTTTCTCCTTATTTTTACCCTAGCTCTTTCGAGATTACGAATCTCTTTCCAAGTTTCCCCTCCGTGCAGGGCAACTATTTTAGTTTGCAAATTACTGCGGTGTGATTTTTGAATGGAGTTCGGATTTTCCACAGTGTTCATGTTTTGAAGTCGACGTTTCGAGTCTGCAACTAGACTCATCATCAGGACAAAATGTGAGGAGAAAAGAAGGAAATTTTAGGTACAGCTTCTTTTCTCCTTATTTTTACCCTAGCTCTTTCGAGATTACGAATCTCTTTCCAAGTTTCCCCTCCGTGCAGGGCAACTATTTTAGTTTGCAAATTACTGCGGTGTGATTTTTGAATGGAGTTCAGATTTTCCACAGTGTTCATGTTTTGAAGTCGACGTTTCGAGTCTGCAACTAGACTCATCATCAGGACAAAATGTGAGGAGAAAAGAAGGAAATTTTAGGTACAGCTTCTTTTCTCCTTATTTTTACCCTAGCTCTTTCGAGATTACGAATCTCTTTCCAAGTTTCCCCTCCGTGCAGGGCAACTATTTTAGTTTGCAAATTACTGTGGTGTGATTTTTGAATGGAGTTCGGATTTTCCACAGTGTTCATGTTTTGAAGTCGACGTTTCGAGTCTGCAACTAGACTCATCATCAGGACAAAATGTGAGGAGAAAAGAAGGAAATTTTAGGTACAGCTTCTTTTCTCCTTATTTTTACCCTAGCTTTTTCGAGATTACGAATCTCTTTCCAAGTCTCCCCTCCGTGCAGGGTAACTATTTTAGTTTGCAAATTACTGTGGTGTGATTTTTGAATGGAGTTCGGATTTTCCACAGTGTTCATGTTTTGAAGTCGACGTTTCGAGTCTGCAACTAGACTCATCATTAGGACAAAATGTGAGGAGAAAGGAAGGAAATTTTAGGTACAGCTTCTTTTCTCCTTATTTTTACCCTAGCTCTTTCGAGATTACGAATCTCTTTCCAAGTGTCCCCTCCGTGCAGGGCAACTATTTTAGTTTGCAAATTACTGCGGTGTGATTTTTGAATGGAGTTCGGATTTTCCACAGTGTTCATGTTTTGAAGTCGACGTTTCGAGTCTGCAACTAGACTCATCATCAGGACAAAATGTGAGGAGAAAAGAAGGAAATTTTAGGTACAACTTCTTTTCTCCTTATTTTTACCCTAGCTCTTTCGAGATTACGAATCTCTTTCCAATGTTTTGAAGTCGACGTTTCGAGTCTGCAACTAGACTCATCATCAGGAAAAAATGTGAGGAGAAAAGAAGGAAATTTTAGGTACAGCTTATTTTCTCCTTATTTTTACCCTAGCTCTTTCGAGATTACGAATCTCTTTCCAATGTTTTGAAGTCGACGTTTCGAGTCTGCAACTAGACTCATCATCAGGACAAAATGTGAGGAGAAAAGAAGGAAATTTTAGGTACAGCTTCTTTTCTCCTTATTTTTACCCTAGCTCTTTCGAGATTACGAATCTCTTTCCAATGTTTTGAAGTCGACGTTTCGAGTCTGCAACTAGACTCATCATCAGGACAAAATGTGAGGAGAAAAGAAGGAAATTTTAGGTACAGCTTCTTTTCTCCTTATTTTTACCCTAGCTCTTTCGAGATTACGAATCTCTTTCCAATGTTTTGAAGTCGACATTTCGAGTCTGCAACTAGACTCATCATCAGGACAAAATGTGAGGAGAAAAGAAGGAAATTTTAGGTACAACTTCTTTTCTCCTTATTTTTACCCTAGCTCTTTCGAGATTACGAATCTCTTTCCAATGTTTTGAAGTCGACGTTTCGAGTCTGCAACTAGACTCATCATCAGGACAAAATGTGAGGAGAAAAGAAGGAAATTTTAGGTACAGCTTCTTTTCTCCTTATTTTTACCCTAGCTCTTTCGAGATTACGAATCTCTTTCCAATGTTTTGAAGTCGACGTTTCGAGTCTGCAACTAGACTCATCATCAGGACAAAATGTGAGGAGAAAAGAAGGAAATTTTAGGTACAACTTCTTTTCTCCTTATTTTTACCCTAGCTCTTTCGAGATTACGAATCTCTTTCCAATGTTTTGAAGTCGACGTTTCGAGTCTGCAACTAGACTCATCATCAGGACAAAATGTGAGGAGAAAAGAAGGAAATTTTAGGTACAGCTTCTTTTCTCCTTATTTTTACCCTAGCTCTTTCGAGATTACGAATCTCTTTCCATGTTGCAAGGCTTGACAGGGTCATCTGTTTGCGAAGGTACACATTCGTCTGTTCGTCCGTTGGTGAGCACATTTATTCACATGCATCATTCGTTCATCTATTGGTGAACCTGTCCTTCTACATGTGCTCCCTTAATTCATCCCATTCATCATATTGCCATGTTTTTTGGTTTACTTGTACCTGGAGTCACTCATGACGAGATGACATCAAATCCATAACTTCCTAGTATACCATAACATATGATCATTTGAGATGCAGGTGACCGGGAGAGGCAACAAGGTTATGAAGTGGGATGATGACTCTAGGCACTGTTGATGAAAACTGAGCAAGAGTCACTGAGTGATGGAGATGGACAGTCCAATTCGACAGTGACTGTCTGCGAGGTCTGGCTCGGTTGGAAGGCAAAATTGTGCAAATTTTGGAAGGGACAGTTTGCGCTGCAAGAAGGCAAGGTAAGAAGGATTTGCATAGTTTTCCAAACGAGTGGGCAACAGGGGTTGGAAGTCCAAATTTGTGCAATTTTCTGGAGGAACAAGTCAGGCTGTAAGTGGGGTCAGCAGGTAGGGATTGCAAAGTTTTTGGGAGGAACTACTTGGGAGACTGGCAGCTAAATCTGTGCAATTCCTAGAGGGAATTGGTAGTTGGCTACTGGGGTCGTTGCAGCCAAAACTGTGCAATTCCAAGAGGGATCTAGTAGTTGGCTATTGGGGTCACTATCTGCCAAAACTACACAATTCCTAGAGGGAACTGGTAGTTGGCTGCTCAGTCATTGGTAGCAGAAACTGCGCATTTCCTAGAAGGAGCAACTGGTAGGGGAAACTGCACTGAGGTTGGGAGGCCGACCTGATGATCATCTTTGTGCAATTTTTGAGCTGAGAATATTACTGGGCAGCAGCAGGCCTACTCATGAAAACTGTATAATTTCTGAGATGAGCACTAGCTCGACTGTTGGGATGACTGACTGGAAAAACTGCGCAATTTTCTGAGGGGACAGGAATAGGCACTTGGTGTCTATCTGGATTGTCTACACAATTTCCTCAGTTAGTTGAGTGAGTAAGGTTAGTGGTCTCTACGCAATTTTTGAGGGGATTCAGTCCCGGGGTGACTACCGAGTCCGACTGTCAGGGGGGTTAGCATGAGAGTTGATTGGATTGCTTGCGGGCAACACAACTTGAAAAGACTAGCTTGGAGCTTCGGCACTATTCTGGGTGATAGTCGATTGAGTCGATGACAAGGTGATGGTCCGGCTGTCAGAGGAGAGTCTGGTTGTCGGAACCTTAGCAAAATTACTAAGTGTGTGAACGATCGAAAGATGCATAGGTGATCATACAAACACACATTGACATGACTCGACGATGAAACAACTCTAACCATCCAGACACACATGTTCAACATGATTGAACAATGGTGTAAGTGACAAGCGCGACACTCATGATTGATCGTTCAATGATCAAGACGATGCTTGCATGACAGTGAATGTGACTCTGTTTGTGAGTGTGACGAATGCGAACACATCAAGCACATACGAAGCGAAGATTTTGAGCATAACCAGAACATGGTCGCAAGCATGACTTAGAAACCGACATGCAGAAACTCAAATGAAATGAACAAGCAAGGTAGAGGCAAGGAATCACACGAGCTCACAGAGTGAACCCGAGTGTGTGCAGTCATCAAGTGAAACTCCCAAGCGAGGCTTCGAAATTGGTGTAGGCAAAAATTTTGGGGGGTGGGTGTAGCCACTACAACAGGTCTATATAGAGAGTTGGAGTTCTACTAGTATGTCACCAATGTTCTAGCAACTACAACCACCCTCCAAAATTTCTCCCATGCTTCGTTTTGGAGCCTCCCTTCTAAATCACAATAACTCATCTTGCAGTGATCCAGGTACTTTTTCTTTGGTTGAGCCTCATCCTTTGCATCTTGCCTCATGTTTGCCTACTTTATTTACTGTCTAACCCATAAGATGATCCCTTGACTTTGTTTCCATCAAGTTCTGGGATTTCCTTAGAGAACTGCATAATCCATGAGGGAAACCAACCTTGTTCTTGGGAATTGTGCAATCCAAGCTGACACTGAGACTTGAGCTCAATAATTTCACAGTGCTAGTTGGAAACCAACCTTCAGCTGAGAAATTGAGTTGAGCATGAGAGGCAACCCAGAGCCACTCAACCTAGAAATTGCAAAGAAGCCTTTCTGCTCAGAAGCTGCCCAATGCATGAATCAGAGAGTTGTCCGGTTCCTCCGAGAAATGCGTATTCTCTCCTGGTAATGCATGGCAAATTTTCTCGAAAAATAAAAATAAAAAAGTGAAAAAGCATCTCTAAAAACTAGGATATATTTTTAGCAGCCCAAAGGAGGCACTTGAGTTGTTTTGGAAACTGCCGCCAAGTGTCGCTTTTTCCTTGATTTTTGGCCTTCGCGTCACAAACCTTAAATTGAAAAAATATATTTAATCAATGCTACCATAACTCATTTTAACATTCGATCTTAGAGCTCTGGCATTCCCGAGGAGATTAAGGAACTTTGGTGCGATCGTCGTCTCTTTTCAGGGTAAGTTTTGATTTTCTAGTATTTTGTCGCTTTTTTCTTGTTTAGCTTGTTAGGGTGTTGTTTCACTCGTTTTATCTTGTATATGTGTTGTTTAAACTGTTGCATTGCCTTTCCCAAGTGTTTCATGCATTACCCTGTATTTGCACTATCATTTGTCGTTGCGGTGACTCCCTTCACATGCTTCGTTTTCTTTTAGTTTGATTGATTCCTGCACTCATTTCACTTGCATTCATAATCATTATTCAGATCTTCCCTGAACATCACATCATCCTTCAGCTCCTCAATTTCACACTCCCCTTGGGTACATCTGGGCTCCCCTTTCCCAGATCTTGTATTTCCTTGCATGCACTGTGCATTTTGAGAGCTCAAGGCATATGCCTTAGATCCTGGAATTAGACAGAGGTTATCCTGGCCTAGCTCCTATTGCGAATTTCTAGGAGCCAACCTCCTAGCTTGGCCACTGAGACTACACAATCCGCAGTCTCTCCCAGCCCTGGCCCAAGATTGAACTACGCATTGCGTATTTCCAGTTAACAAGCCTTCCCACTGACTGCTGGGACTGCATAATGTGCAATTCTAGCAGGAAACCAATGACCTCTATGAACCAAAATTACGTAGTTTGTCCTATCATGAGCCCAATTTGTTGCTTGGCCTTTTCTTGAAGTTTCTTTTGGTTTTAAGCTAACATTTTCCTACCATGAGTTTCCTCTCTATCTCCAGGTACATCAGTTTTTGATCATTGTTGTAGCAGTTACAGTTAACATGGCCTCGAAGAGAGTTGCATCAAAGGAAACCTCCAAGAGTAGTACTTGGGAAGCAGTTGAGAAGACGTCATTTAATCTACCAGTTATGGAGACACCCAACTTTTCATTGGGAAGGGCACAACATTAACATGGCAACAAATCAAGGATACTTTTGCATAGGACTTCAAGGAAGATTTAGAGGACCGACAAGTTTACCTTAGCATTCATTGGTCATGATTATACAAGGTTTCATGTAGGTACCCCGCCTTCCCATTTGCAGACATTATCAGCTAGATTGTCTCACACACAGATCCAGAGACTATGACATTGAGTAGTGCCATCAGGATAGAGCTTTCCACCTTTAGGTTGGACAAATTTCAACAAATTTATCATTTACCTCAGTCGGTGAAGCACATGGACACATTTTTCTATGCTACCCATAACTTCGTGAATACTAGAGATATCATCAAGAGCTGGGTGAAAGTGCTATCAAAGTTCAGAGAAACACCCAATTATGTTTACAAGACAAAGTCTCTCAGGAAGGCTTATCAGTTCTTGATCATCTTTGCATGCATAATATACGTCCAAGAGAACACATAAACCTTTCCTGAAGGTTAGGTAGTTGTACTAGACCTATTGGTGGGTGATGGGAAGTCATTCAAATGGTCAGACTTGTTGGCTCATTAGTTGAAGATCCATGTGACTAACACTTGAAATCCACCTAAGAGTGAGCAAGCGATATTCTACATGTACACATACTTGATGCAATCTGTTCCTAGCAGCAGTTTCCTGGCATGAGTTGGACATGGACATTTAACGAGACTGTCATCAATGTTTATTGCAAGATGATTTTTAAATGCATCTATCGAGGAGTGATGGCAAAGCTAACTAACCATTTCATCATCCTGTTGTACACGCTAATCTTTGAGCATGATCCAACTTGGATGTCCCAAGAAGCAATGGAGGCGATAGTGAACATCGTAGTTTGGTATGCCTCACTAGGTGGCACCTTCATTAGAGAGTATGGCAGAGAGAAGCCTCCACATGTTCTTCCAATATATGCCACTGACAAGTTGGTCATGCAAGAGGTCTCAAATCACCTCTCCACAAGGTTGTGAGAAACAATGCATAGGAAGAAGAAGGCACCATGGCTTGCTCTTCCTTTGTGGATCAGATTGTATGAGATTAAGAGCTTTAAGATTGCATATGCTAAAGCTAAGGAGATAGCAGGATTCAAGTTCAGCACCAAAGACTTCAATCCATATGATCCTCACGGTATTTTCAAGGACCAATATGTGAGATTGTACTTTCCATGGATCCACGAGACATTTCACTGGCACGAGGAGGACCCTTGGAGGTACTACTACAATGCATCCAAACTTAGTGAGCCTTTCTATATAGAAACAAATTTGAAAGCTGCTCTAAAGGCAACAACAAGACAAGAAGCAACAAAAATACCGATAGGCAACAATCCAGTGCATGACAAGGGCAAGAGGAAGATTGTCGAGATCCCATAGGCAGAGAAAAGATGCAAGATGAGGGCATATCCTATCATGGAGAAAGAGTCTTTGGAAGCAGAGGAAAAGAGGGAGCAACATATAAAGAGAGAAGAGAGAAGGAAGAGAGAAAATCAGAGGCTGCAAGAAGAAGAACTGAATTTGCAGGAGACGGAGAATAAGTTGAAGGAAGAGTAGGAGATGAGGAGGAGAAAGAGAAGAGAAGTAAAAATGGGAAGAAGAACAAAGGAAAGACGTGATTACAAATAACGCAACGCCCATTGATCCAGACTTATGCAGGAACACAAAAAATACAAATATAAACATAAACACAGAGATGGAACATAAATAGAACTTCATTTCATTAATATCAAAGAACTGAAATATTCTTACATAAAAAATAGAAATAAACTAGTTAAGAGGGATGAATCTGCCACATCTCTTCTCAAAGATAAGCTAATGATTCGAATGGAAAATGGAATCCACCAATGGTATTCATCCACTCATGGAATTTACCCATGGTATTGTAAGTGGCATCCACCCATGATATTCATCTACCCATGGTATTTATCCACCCATGGAATTTACCCATGGTGCTGTAAGTGGCATCCACCAATGGTATTCATTCATCCATGGTATTGTAAGTTACATCAACCCATGGTATTTACCCACCCATGGAATTTACCTGTGGTATTGTAACAAAAAAGGTTGTAAATAACAAGTCACATTTTGTAGAAGGACAAATTGTCCACCACAATTTAGCCTTTACAATTATTATATGTTTTAATAAAAAAGTTTCTTTGTGGTTTTGTTAATGTGTATTATTCTCCTTTCTTCTGACATTTCAATTTTTCAGATCTTGGGGGCCTCTCCCCCTAAGATCTATTTCAATTTTTAGACCTTGGGGACCTCCCCTAAGATCCAGATCAATGGTATCAGATTCAAGTTATGACTCCATGGGAATGAGGGTTTGATGCATATTTCAGTTTCAAAATTTTGCAGCAATCTTCAATAGACTTCATGCACGTGCTACGAACTCCACAAAGCACCTTCTTGGGCAAAGAGGGAAGGTTTTTTTTTTTTTTTTTTTAAATGAATTTTTTGGGTGGTGAGTTTACAGATCAGATCTGAAAATGTTCATGCAAAATTTACCAAAATAAATCACAGATCTGGATTCCTTGCAAAAAAATATCCAAGAAAAAAAATCAATCGAATTAGAGTCCGGACGAGGGAGATATCGCTGATTTAAAATCAACCATGTTGCAGAAATGTTTCTGACGACAATTTGTGGATGGCGACTCTCCCATCATTTTTTTCAGCTTTTCGTGCAAAATTTCAGAAAACCTATTTCAGATTTGAGCTCCTCTTGAAAAATCGCCCAAGTTCAAAAACAAAGTGGTCGAATCGGAGTTCAGATGAAGGAGATATTGCTGATTCAAAATCAGCTATTTTTTTGTTTTTTTGTTTTACGAACTTTTGTGACAACGGAACAATTGCAGCATGAATCTGAGTTTCTGGAGTGTCCAGATAGGGATTTCAAATAAATGGGTAGATGCAAAATGGTCATTCGGTTTCCAAGAAAAGGTTATAATAAAGCTTCTGAGTTATATTGATTGAGTTATGTCCATTGTAAATCTGGAGTAGCATTCAAAGTGAGTTACCTTTGGAGACGTGCCCTCCCACCCCACTTTAATAGGCATCTACTTCACATTCATCAGTTTCAGCATAACATGATCCGACTTGGGTTATTTGGAGACATGCCCTACCACCCTGGCTATGTAGGCACCTGCTATTTCATCAACAACCAGCATCACAGTTATGGGTCAACTGCACAAAATCCTTGTCATTGAAGTCCATTTGCTAGGCCACACACTGTTAGTATCACAGTTGGTCGCAAACATTACAGGGTATCTCTATCCTCGAATATTTTTTTTTCATGGTTATGGGTCATCTACAAACCCACACTTTATCAAAGTCCATTTGCTAGGCCACACACTGTCAATATCATAGTGGGTCACAAGTATTACAAGGTATCTCTATCATTGGATCTTCGTTCATCACGGTTTTGGGTTAACTACACAAAACCATTCTCTTTAGTGGATCTTCATATTCAACAAAGGCTTATCAGGATGGAACTTCATGCAATGGGGACCATTTCTTCTTAAGGAGGGAGGAATGATTTGAATGGAAAATGGCATCCACCCATGGAATTTACCCCTGGTATTGTAAGTGGCATCCGCCCATGGTATCCATCCACCCATGGAATTTACCCATGGTATTGTAAGTGGCATCCACCCATGGTATTCATTCACCCATGGTATTATAAGTGACATCAATCCATGGTATTCATTCACCCATGGTATTTACCCACCCATGGAATTTACCTGTGGTATTGTAACAAAAATTTTTTATAAGCAACAAGTCACATTTTGTAAAAAGACAAATTGTCCACCACAATGTAGCCTTTACAGTTATTATCTGTTTTAATAAAAAAGTTTCTTTATGTTTTTGTTATTGTGTATTCTCCTCCTTTTTTTTGGCATTTCAATTTTTCAGATCTTGGGGGCCTCTCCCCGCAAGATCTATTTCAATCTTTTAGATCTTGGGGGCCTGCCCCCAAGATCCAGATCACCCCTACAGATTGAGGAGTTAGAACAGGCGGAAACTGAAGAAGAGGGTGAATAGATACAGGATTGGGAGCTTGCTCAGTAGATTGAGAAATTGATTTAAGTGATAGACATGGAGTTGGAGAAAGAGCCACAGAATGAAGACACTGACCTTTTGCTGTGAGCACCATAGGTCACCTCCCAATCTCCACCATGTTAGGTCCCTATAATACTAATGATTCCCCCATTATTATTGTCATTGTAGCCCCTTATTTTTATTTTTGTTCCCCTGTTGTCCCCATATTGTTATTATTGTGCCCCATAGAAGCCCATTATTGTTATTGTTTATTTAAGTGATACAGGATTGGGAGCTTGCTCAGTAGATTGAGAAACTGATTTAAGTGATAGACATGGAGTTGGAGAAAGAGCCACAGAATGAAGACACTGACTTTTTTCTGCGAGCACCATAGGTCACCTCCAAATCTCCACCATGTTAGGTCCCTATAATACTAGTGATTCCCCCATTATTATTGTCTTTTTTTTTTCTCGGAAAGATTAACTACTATTATATTAATATGTACAAATAACTTTACAATCAGAGAGGCTGGCGACCCAAGGCCTACTGCGGCTCATGGGTTGCATTTTCAAACGAGTACAAATGCCGCGCTGGGCTTTAAGATCAAAAATCAAAATACTGAGAGTTTCCATAACGACCCACGCAGGGGCAATTCCAAACAGACCTACAACCCAGACCAACTATGGAACCTGAAGACATAAACTTGAACATACAAAAAACCAGGCAATCACCAAGGATTTGCGCCCAACAGGAGATTAAGTCCCCACTGCCGTGGTGGAAACCGCAAGCAGTACCAGACAGAACAAAAACACAGACAACCATGTGACACAGGAAATTGCGATTATTCTTACCCTGAAGCCCGACTTGAGTGCAAAAGGCAAAAACACAGAACCACCCGCCAGAGCTAATCCTCTGGCTCTTCTTCCATTGCTGACAGATTGTGCACAGGTTCCGGCTGCTCGGGAGCTCGAGGTTGGGACGGGGATTGAGAGCGGTCCGACCCTGAATTGCTCTCTGCACTCGCCGACTCCCCCACTGGGAGCTTCCCTCGACCAATTGCTGACCCTTCCGCATCAGTTGACGGCTCCCCCATTGGGAGTTTGCCCTTGCCATGCACAACATTGTCCTCCGCCAGGACCAGAGATGAGTCTTCTGCGTTCTCCTCCTCAATTTGGGTGAACAACACAGAAATATGGGCGTTAATGCCTGGATTATCCCCAGAACTACCCAAAGTAAATATAACTGAACCAAATGCAGGTAACTTGTGCTCCCCACCGCTTGAGCTGCCCACTTCCATGACTTGACAGGGCTGGATAGGGGTGGCTCCCATCCTCCGGTGGCAGTAACAACAACAACAGTGATGATGAATATCAGCAGTTGGAGGGCGAGAGGATTCTCCACGCCAGGTTCCTCTGCGACAAGGCATTCTCTCACGCACCATGACAGCCACCAAGCTTTTGTGCCTTTCCCCGACAGACGAGGTCCAGCAATGGAGCTGCGCCTTCCCCACAACAAACACTCCCCAATTTGGGACAGAGCAACGCTTAAATAGGCTAAAGACCAGTCCGAGGAGCGCAGGCGAGTTCTGGGTCGCGGCCCAACTCTCCACCTCCTGCCCTCCGCGCAGACACTCAACGCTCTGCAAATTCCTTTTACCATAATGAGCTCCCTTCTCCAGGCATACCACATTCTTAAACCGCACTCCATTACCAATGAAAAGACCAGCAATGAATGCCTCCCGCAGGCTAACCATTCCCTCCCTCGGCTCCATTAAGAAAGCTCAGAGGCCGCATCTGATGAGAGGTACTGACGGCGGATAGCATTTAAGGATGGAGCTCTATCACGTGGCAGCCCATGGCCGTCATGTGGCTCGCCGTTGAATATCACACTGCCACCCGCATCCGGGGTCCCCCATTATTATTGTCATTGTAGCCCCTTATTTTTAATTTTGTGCCCCTGTTGTCCCCATATTGTTATTATTGTGCCCCATAGAAGCCCATTATTGTTATTGTTGTGCCCTTACCTTATTATTGTTATGTCGACTCTAATTATATTGTGACCCCTTAGACTCCTATATATAGAAAGGAGCTTTTGTCATTTGAATCATCTAAGAATTATTCATTTGTGTAATGTAAAGGAGTTTCCCCCCTCAAAGAGGATTCTTTTGAAGTCATTGATCTATCTCTTCTATTTTGTGAGCTGGTGGCACGACATTTGGTATCAGAGCTTTAGATTTTAGGGTTTTGCTACTTCAAACAGGTCATCGTGCAATTTTTGCTATAACTTTTTTTCTACGGAGCTTCAGAAGCTGAAAAAAACCCATTTGATAAGAATTTGTGATGTATGTTGTGTCTGAATTTCAGACTATTTCTTTCTATATTTTCGAATATATGAACCGAGGAAATTAGGGTATTTGGAGGATCCCGAATTCCATATAAAACAGGTGACCTTGGGAAAATCGTCATAAATTTCTCTTTGAGTATCGGATTCAAATTTTGTAATAAGTGAAAGAAATACGACAAATTGTAGTTTGTTTGATATCGTTTTTAGGGCCTAAGATTGAAAACAATGATACGTAGCACTTCGTACAAAATCGATCTACTGAACCAGTCTATAGTCCAGTCATTGTGGAAGATAAGACATAAATCCTTCTTGGAAAATCCAATATTCATCAGAATTGTGTGGTTGGAAAGAGGACGCAGAGGGCTACCATAGGACGAAATTTCAGCCCTTGGAAATCAGAAATTATAGAGATACATCAGATTCAATATTGAGCTCCTGCAAAGCGAAAAAATGTGTGTAGTCTTTTTAAAATTTTACGTAAGTTTGGTTTGAAAAATTAGTTTGAAGTGATTAAAAGGTCATAGTGAAGAAAATTATCATTAGTTGAAACCTTGAAGAAAGAAAATAGCAAAACCTAGTAAGAAACTTGGAAGCTCTACTATGACACTTGAAGAAGAGGAAGAAATCCAACATGACATATCAAAATTACGAGACCAAGTGCAACAACTTTCATTCTAACAAAAAGTAACAAAAGCTAAGATGGATGGTTTGAAGAATGACATCAATGGTATAGAAGCAAAATTGAAAGACAACATTGAATATTTGAAGAAAGACATGGAAGGTTGGAAGGATGGTTTGACAAAGTTGCAACAAGAAATGCTTCCTAATGGTGAAAAGGTAGTAGAGGAAACTCATGATGAGAACAAAAGAAATGTTAATCATGATATGAAGAAAGACATCATTAAATATTTGAAGAAAGACATGGAAGGTTTGAAGTAAGGTTTGACAAAGTTACTACAAGAAAGGCTTCCTAATGGTGAAAAGGTAGTAGAGGAAACTCATGATGAGAACAAAAGAAATGTTAATCATGATTTCATAGACTCTAAATTTTGAACAAAGACCCACCGCATTCCAAATATTGATATGAGGAAGTTTGATGGCAAGGATCTTGTAACATAGCTACTACAGATGGAAGAATATTTCGATCTCCATAATGTGAAAAACACACAAAAGGTACGCATTACAAATTTATATTTGGAACCCAATCAGTTTGTATGTAATCGATGACTTTTATATCATAAAAAAATTGTCACTTGGTCAATTTTTATGGAGGAAATGATAGCAAATTATGAGGATACAAAGAGCAACACCTTCTTTAGCCAATTGATAAATCTCAAACAAAAGGGTTCAATAGTGGAGCACATTGAGGACTTTCAAAAATTTAATATAAGGGTAAATGATATTCTAGAGGAGCATATAATTGATGTGTTCATAGGCACTTTAAAGGATAACATCTAACATGAGGTTTGCCTTTGGGAACTTGATTCATTGGATAAGGCACTCAGGTTGGCAAGAAAAATTGAAAGCAAAATTATGGCAACAAGGAAGCTTACCACTCATAACAATAAAGATGGAAGTGTTACTGCCCCTAGCCTTCCACAACCTACAAGGTTGACACCACAACAATTGGAAGAAAAAAGAGAAAAAGGGCTTTGTTACAGTTGTGATAGAAAATACACTAAAGGTCATAAGTGTGCTGAGAAGAAATTATTTTACATCGATTCTGAAGAGAAGGAAGAAAAGGAATAAGAAACATCAAAATAAGAGGATTGTTAAACACACATGGACAGCCAAGACAATATGAAAGATAAAACATGCAATTCATTTTTTATTAACAAGAGATTTACATTTATAGTACATTATGTGACTCTTGGGTTTCAGATCCCAAGGTCTCTTGGACTGCTTAGTCTTTTCGGCTTCCACACTAACCCATTTAGGATTAGGTGTCCAACATTCCCCCCCTTAATCCGAAGGGTTATGTATGAGTCCAAGAAGATAGCTGTAATACAAAATGTGAAAAAAATGCATGGCAGCACTAGGCTGAATGTGCTCTATGAAATGTTGGTAAAAAAAGGGCGGTGGTTTAAGGATGACCACCAACACTGGAACGCTTAGTGCAGTTCCTGGAACTCTTCCAAAATTGGCGAGAAACTGAAGTTTTCTGCTAGAGGAAGTGATCCTATTGTTTTAAAGAGGGAAACCTTCAACCATAAAAGGGAGGTCTCACCCCGCATAAAAGGTAAAACTTCAACCTGAAAAGGGAAGTCTCAACCTGTGATGGTTTAAGGATAACCAACAACTCTGGAATGCTTAATGCAATTCCTGGAACTCTTCCAAAACTGGCAAGAAGCTGGAGTCTCCTGCTAGAGGAAGTGTTCTCAATTGTGTTCCTGGAATGCTTCCGAAACTGGCAAGAAGCTGAAGTCTTCTGCTAGAGGAAGTGTCCCAGATTGCCAACTGAAGGCATGTTCACGGGCATCTTTGTCTCTGGCTACAACTCTGAAACTAGTGTGGCAGGTTGTGGCTCAGGCTCGCTTGAAGTGACTTTGAAGCTTGTAGATGACCATCATTTCCCCCCTGTCAGATACAAGGTGAGAAGATGGAGAAAACTCAACTGGAAGATTGTTCAATATTCTAGAACAAGTTCTGACATGTGTTTGGAATATCTTCTTGGCTGTTGATGCCCATTACCAAGAAGCGATCCATCCAAGATGAATCTTTGTTCTTGTAGGACGTTTGTTTTTGAAGCATCTGTGTGAAGAATGGCTGGTTTTATGACAGTGCTTACATGGATGAAGATCAAAACAATGATCTTTCAAATGGCCAACTCGTTCACAGTGTTGGCATTTCACGATCTATTGTTTTTGTTGTTGTTGTTGCTGTGGAAGAGGGGCAGAATCTGGAACAGCTGAAGCTGAACTGTCATGAATGAATCCGGCACTCTGAAATTGAATGGGCTTGGCATAGTCTGGAATATGAAAGGACAAGTCCTTGTCATATCCAAGACCTGTTCTGTGCTTGTTGTGGACAAGCTGTTCCCAAGGTATGATGATGGGCTTGGGAAGTGCAGACTGAGTTTCTGCATCTGCATATACAACTGCTGCTTTATTTGAATGAACTGTAACATTATTAACATGCTGCTGATGGGTGGTTGTCTCAATGTTCTGAACAAAAACAGGTTCAGAATGGTGTCTATTTTGATGTAGCTCTTCTTGCTGTAGCTGTGATTCAAGCTGCAAAAAATCGATCTTTTCTTGTGCATTTTGTAAACATGTATGAATTTCTAAGAGAGATCCTTTGCTGATTTGTAATGTGTCATCAAAAATAGATAATATCAGAGTTTTAAGGAACTGTAATACTTCACTGGTTCTGGCCATTTTTCTTCAATGTCTGATTTACACCTTAAAAAACTGATCATAACTACTACTCAATGCAGAAAAGTAATATCTACTCACAGTACACAGCAATATCCTTTATAAATGTCAGCAAATGATCAATGTGCAATATAAAAGATTATAATCAGTTCACCAAAATCTTTATGCAGCAGTGGAATCAAGGAATCAATGTACTATAATGAGTTTTAAATACAATGCCACAATTGGGGCAACAACAACTGCAAACTTGTTTGGATCCTTCAAGTACTCCTTCAGAAAATATGGTTATCAAAACTTCAATAATTATAACACCATGTCATGGGCATTCTTTGAACTGTAATTTACAGTGGTCAACCTCAGCAAAGCATTAAACATATGAATGGCACCAGCAATCAAATCGGATCCAACTATAGGAACAGAAGCACAGAATCTCGGTTGCAAATGGAATTCGAACTATTCAAAGTGTATTTGAAACCAATCACCATACCATTGGATTGTATACCATTCAGGCCTCATATAGACTTATTTAAAACAACAGCTTCAACGTATTTCAGGCAGCATGATAACGTATTCAGGCAACTTAAATCACAGTTTTCGTTGCATTCAATACAGCTCCAGGTCAGCACACAAATAAATCAATGAGCGATATACAAAAATGATTTCTGTCATGCATAAACAACACTCCTTTGCAAGAAAAAATGAATGTCTTCCACAATATAATGCACAATTCATGTGTTAACTTCACCATCTACGTTGGACCGCTACAAGCAGCTGACATATGGGTAAAAATGATACATGATGCTGAAATAACTGGTCTTTATGAAGGAAAATCTCTCCAAGAGGCTTTATGAAACATGTGCCAGATATTCACATTGGAAATGTAACTTTCTCCAGTTTCCAGTTCTCTAATCAGAACTCTCAGCAAAACCCATATCCATTCCTGTCACTATGCAAACTGATATGTCTTGAGTTAATGCAAAAAGCCTTCAAGCGATATGCATGTATCTTCTACCCGAAACATTAAAAGGGTTTCTCAGAAGGGAGATTCCCGTGAAGATATGGACCATCTACAGTTCCCCCACGATCCCGTCATCTTCGGTTGTGATTCACTTTATGTGTAAGCTGCTCATACATCCCAATTGCCACGGCACGCTACTGATTCACCATTGCTCGATTCTTTCCCAGCTCGCCTCCTTCCTATAAAAACGAAATATTGCAACTGACAGCACTACACATGTAATACATACAGACAAGATTCAGTGAAGTTTGACGAAAGGAATAATGGCCTCTGCAATGGTCTTGAGGCTATCAATTTCCTCCTGCTCTAAATACCGCAAAGACGTTTTGGGTTCCAATCTCAGTTCTACAACGCTCTCGCCGCTCTCATATTTTTTAAAGAAAAGGGAGTCTGGAACTATCGTTGTACAGACAGTGGGAGTAATATCGATTTATTGTGTTCTTTTCCAGCTTGCTATGGCTGGAGCCATGCCTTCTACCCTTTTCATTGCCACTTCTGTCACTGTAGGTTTAGGCCTAATTTTGAATTTTCTCAACTATTACAATCTGCGTAATGCTAGCATATGGAGGCTTTGGGAAGATTGTATTACAATTGGTGGACTCTCTGTTCTTCCACAGGTTATGTGGTCGACTTTCATCCCTTATCTACCTCAAAGCATTCTACCAGGGATTTTATCATTTGCATTGTCCTTAACAACTATTATTCTGGCTCGATCTGGAAATTCTTCAAGCATATCTATCACACATTCATTCAATAGCTGTAAAGCATGCTCATCATTGGGTTTCTCAAAATTATGAACTTGTGAGAACCGAAGAAGAGAACAAACATAGAATTCAACATATTTCAACCAACATATTGAAACTTCGCAGAGATATTTCTAGGAGATGAGCTAGTGTATCGATTACAATACAAAGAGAATAGACTCGGATGCATAGAATCAACAGAGTATATGGACAGAGAGCACCACATTCAAGTTGGATTCTCTCTAACCACTGCACGAATCAAGTAGTGTTAATGCACAGATTTCAAACAGATTAAACAGTCACGCCATACACACGTCTTCAGCGTACAACAACTCGTTTCAAATATATAGATGATAATGCATACAATAACTGTAATTCGAACCCAATATCTAAAACCGAATACAGGCATTGAGGTGTGTCGATACTGCTGTTGAACACACGCCTGTAACGAGGAGAACAGAGGGTCCACGGGTTCTGAACTCGAGGCCCTTCCATTCGAAATGATTCATTGTTAACCCGCCAGCCAAGATTCCAAGCGGGTGTTTTTTTTTTATCAGCAGAACACACATACCTTCTTTATGATTTGAACACACGCCTATAACAAGGAGAACACACAAATATTTTGGCTGTTGGAAGCGATATTAAGGCTTCTCTGTCCGCTTTATCTTCTCCCAGCTCCTCGTCTTGAGACAAATTCGCGTGCAAATGTGGTCTCTACACTGTCCACAGTTCAATGGGAATTATGGAGCCACGTCCGAGGTGTAACGGTTGGCAGATTATACCAAAGGCATTGGTTACGGTTGGTTAAGGGTTCAAAATGGATGCGCAGAGAATGTCAGACCATGTCAGAGGCAGAGCAGCGTAGGACAGAGCAACGATATTCAATTACTAGCATATCCCAGGCAGAGGCAGAGCAGTGCAGGACATAGCAGCGATATTCAATTACTAGCATATCCCAGGCAGAGGCAGAGCAACACAGGACAGAGCAACGCAGTGCTCAGGGCAGAGGCGTTGATGATAGAGGCGTTATAAGGCAGCGCTTGAAAAGAATATGGCAGAGGGCCAGGACTGCTCACAACAGAGGAATGGCAGCGCTGAAACAGGTGGCTCACAATGGAGCAGGGCAGGAGATCGCCCGCTCTGATACCATGTTAAACACACATGGACAACCAAGACAGTATGAAAGATAAAACATGCAATTCATTTTTTTATTAACAAGAGATTTACATTTATAGTACATTATGTGACTCTTGGGTTTCAGATCCCAAGGTCTCTTGGATTGCTTAGTCTTTTCGGCTTCCACACTAACCCATTTAGGATTAGGTGTCCAACAAGGATATACACTAGGAATCAACCCTAGAGAAAGAAGAAATGAATATGACCATATATTTTAATGAATTTGCAAGAATTACCACTCCTCAAACTCTCAAGATAGAAGGACATATCAAGAAGAAAAAAGAAATAGTGTTGATTGATTCAGTTAGTACCCATAATTTTATTCATTGTAAGATATCCAAGGAATTGAATTTCTTCCTATATACAACACCATAGTGTGAAGTGATGGTTTCAAATTGAAGAACCATAAATTTCTCTAGAAAGTGCCATAATATCAAGCTATCCATGAGAGAATATGTGTTGAATAGTACGATGATTTCTATTCTATTGGGTGGTTTTGATGTTGTACTAGGAGTCAAATGCCTACAATATTTGGGTACAATGGATTTTAATTTTCAATAATGTTTCTTGAAATTTTTTATGGAAGGAAAGGAATTTGAACTAAGGGGTATCGTAGGGAAACCAAGAAAGATAATCATCTCTAACGGTATGACAAAGTTGCTAAAGAAAAACAATGGGGCGTAATTGCATAATTATGTTCACTACAAGTTCCCACATTGAAATCATCTATTTCTCGAGATCTCCAAAAAGTCTTGGACAATCATTCCAAGATGTTTGAGACTTCCAAAGGCCTCCCACCTATTCATGATCACGATCATGCTATTCATTTGATTCTAGTAAGTTTTCCTCCAAACATCAGGCCTTACAAATATCACTATACCTAAAAGAGTGAAATTGAACGCATGGTTGCATAAATTCTAGAGGCTGGTATAATTCAACCTAGTCAAAGTTCTTTCTCTGCTCCAACAGTATTGGTGCACAATAAGGATGGATCATGGTGCATGTGTTCGGATTATACGGAGCTCAACAAACTCACTATTAAAGACAAATTTCCCATTCCTGTCATTGATGAATTATTGGATGAATTACATGGAGCAATTTACTTCACCAAGTTGGATCTTCGTTTAGGATATCATCAAATCAAAATGAGGACTGAAGAAATTCTGAAAACAACATTTAGAAATCATGAGGGTCATTATGATTTTTTGGTCATGCCTTTTGGCCTTACTAATATACCTTATACATTTCAAGTTTTGATGAATTCCATTTTCAAACCCTTCCTTAGAAAATTTGTGTTACTATTTTTTTATTATATACTAATCTATAGCAAGTCTTGGAAGGATCATGTTCAACATGTTGATAGGGTTCTCAAACTATCGGAGGAGAAACAATTATATGTAAAAACATCCAAATATTTATTTGGAGTACAGGAGGTGGAATATCTAGGTCATATTGTATCTCTTGAAGGTGTTAAGGTAGACCGTAGAAAAATTAAAGCCATTAGGGAATGGAAAACCCACACATCCATAAAGCATTTGCGCGGATTTCTCAGGTTGACAGGGTATTATCGCAAGTTTGTTAAAAACTATGGGAAATCAACAGGACCTCTAACAACATTATTGAAGAAAGATGCATTTTTCTTGGATTGGAGAAGTAATGAAGACCTTTGAACATCTTAAAGAGGCCATGTGCCAAGAACTGGTTTTAGCTATGCCAGACTTCACAAAAACCTTTATTATGGAATATGATGCCTCCGGAAATGGAATTGGTGCTATTTTAATGCAATAAGGAAGACCCATTACTTTTGAAAGTCGTCCAATCAAGAGAAAGTATTTTCAAAAAGCTATTTATGAGAAGGAAATGTTGGCAATACTACACGAACTTAAGAAATGACAACCTTACATAATGGGAAGATACTTCAAGGTAAAAACAGATCATGATAGTCTTAAAGAATTTTTAGAACAAAGATTATCTTCAGAAGAGAAGCAAAATTGGGTCACAAAGATGTTGGGTTATGACTTTGAAATCATCTACAAAAAAGGGAAGCAAAATGTTGTTGCAGATGCACTCTCAAGAAAGGATGAGGATGTGAAACCATTGCTTTGTGCTATTTCTATCATCCAACCAAATTAGACAAAGGAAGCAAGGGTTGAATGGAAGAATGATGAAAATTGTGGGAACTCATTCAAAAGTTGCAGCAAGATCCTAGTACATCTGATACATTTAGCTAGAAAAATGATTCGTTATGGTACAAATACCGCTTATACCTCTATAAGAATTCCCAAATCAAACAAATTCTTCTTCTGGAATTGCACACCTCTCCCTTAGGAGGGCACTCAAGATTTTTAAAAACTTACCATAGGGTTAAGAAGGATTTTTTTTTGGATGTCCTTAAATCTGACATTCAAAAGTTTGTGGCTGAATGTTTAGTTTTCCAACAAAATAAAGTTGAGACAATTAAGACACCCGGTATGTTACAACCTTAACCCATTCCAAGTCAATTTTGGGAGGAGGTTTCAATGGATTTTATCGTAGGTTTACCCAAGTAAGAAGGAAAGAGTGTCATCATGGTGGTAGTTGATAGACTTACCAAGTATGCACACTTTTGTGCATTATCTCATCCATTTATAGCCAATATAGTTGTTGCTGCATTTATGGGAAAATTTCAAAAGCTACATGGAAACCCAAAGATTGTTGTAAGTGATAGAGATCCCATTTTCATTGGAAAATTTTTGACGATATTATTTTATTTTTTTGGGTGTTGTTGGGACAGGGTCCCCTGGGGTCAAATTTTTTAAAGTTTTGTTAAATATTGTAAAGTCTCTACATTTTGAGGAGCGGAGCATGAGTAGTGCAGGTCGATAGGAGTCAAAGGGGCTTTTATAAGGTCAAAACCCCTTAGCTTGTTAAGAGTCAAGCCATTTTGTGACCTGCCCATGGTTCCATGGTATTCTAATGAAGAAGGATATAGAAAGGAGTCATAGAAGAGTCATAAGAGAAGAAGTGAAGAGCATAAAAGTGCAAGATTTGGGTCTGTTTTGGCTATTTTGTACTTGGGCGAAGGGGAAGGCTTCTGCAACTATGTGCACAAGATTGGAAAAGAGTGTAATTGAAGATCTAAGCATAATAAAAGCCTATTTGTTCTGAGGATTTATCTGTGTATCTATGTATTACTTCTTCTATCTGAATTTACTATATTTTTTATCTGTTGAATGCAATTAATCAGGAAAAATACTTAATATTTTTGTGAAGACTTGGATATATCTATTTATATGATGTTATGAATGTTTAGCATAATCAGTGAAGGGAATAAATTTCTTAACTGTTAATTGCTGCAATTTTCGGGTTTTAATGGTTAGGGTTCGCAAAGGTCGAGATAAGCCCCAAGATTGGCAGAAACACATCACATAGTCCTTTGGATGCAGAAACCTAGTTCTAGCATCCCCTAATACTACCTCGGGTGAGACTGTAGCCTGTGCTATGCAGGTTGTTTCCAAAATGGCCAATAGTGTAGGGTTTTGTTGGTTTGCGCAACTAACTCCGAACCTCGGTCCAAGCCCCCTCAAGCCAACAAATGGTTCCATTGTCGGGACCGAGACGTATCTAAGGAATGTGTGATGTGAAATAAGTGGATACTAACTAAGAAGGATATTGAAAAGTGGATAGATCAGAAGCTGCACGAGTTTGTAGCCCAAGAAAACAGGAACCTCCACCTGTCGAAAAAGAGTGGTTGCAAATATACCTATATATAAAGGAACACAAAGTTTTCTTCTGCTATTTTCCATGTGAATTATACAAATGGTTGGATAAATTAGCATATGGTCAACCTACCTGGAATATGGATAACCCTATTGTGTGGACTCTAGAGTTAGTGAAGTGCCCGTAAGGATTAGAAAACAAGGTTGCAAAGGTTGTTGATTATTGGATCGATAGTATTTTGGGTGGATTTATTATTGAGTTTGCGATTGATACGTCTGTCAGTTATAGCGAAGCTGAACGTCAGTTTTTCAAAGGACTAAGAGGTATGTATCTGAAGTCTCTAAAAACTTGGATTAAAATTCTATTGTGTGAGAAACAGGTTATGCCATTAAATTTATGTTTAGATGAGACTTGACGAGAGCTACATGAAGTGGGAGACCATTCAGAAGAGGTCTAGATTCAATTACTGAGTACTAACCTTTGACGGGAGCATCTGATAGTGACGAAGAAAGTAATAGTATGAAGACACCTCAAGGTGCATCGCAGACGATAGATGAGGGTATTGCGGGAATACCATGTTAACACCTAGGTTGTTCCCTATGACTCCCAAGGGAATACGGCCGGGGTAACCACTAACCAATCTTTGGATTACAGCTTCTAGCCAAACTATAATCAAAGAGGGCTCTCTCTTTGAGATTTGTCTCTGTTTTGAGAAGAAATCTTAGGCTAGCTATGGTGCTCAAGGTTTGTTTTTGGACTTGGTTGGGTGATGATTTCAATCAAGATATATATGTGCTCACTAGTATGTTCTAGGCCATTGGGCATGGAGTCAGTGGTCCTTTAGTAGTTTGGTGTGCTGTGTTGATACAGTAGTGATGCTGCAGAGCTGGATAAGTGTCTGAGAAACAATGTTTTAAAATTGTGATTGAGTGTGATGTATACAGTTCATGAAAGGCAGTTAAGAATCCTCCAATAAACTGATATGCAAAGGAACTGAGAATATTATTTAGAAGCAGTGAATAATTTCTAGACAACATTCACATTTATGGAAATAATGAAACATGAGCATTTAAGAATTCATGTCTATAGTCAATTCTGAAGAAAACATTTACAACAATAGAAGATTGAGCACATAGTGTAATCAAACATATCCTGCACTATCCCTTTTCCCTGTTGCTAGATTCAGTGAAACATGAGCATGAGTTAATAACATAAGAAGACGAAATATAGATTAAGGAAACTTATTATTCCATCAGACAGCACAAGAATTCTGCAACAGCACGCATGTCATCAACAAGACATCAAATTTTCAGGAAATCACTGAGCTGGTCCAGCCCTTTGTATTAGATAATCTGAAAGTGTACAATAGATTTGCCTCAGAGTGAAAATCACCAACCCCTTATGCGTTGCTAAGGGGCGTATATATACAAAATTTACATAAGGAAAGTATCAAAGAAATGAGTTAATGGCTCATTAATGTTATGCCAACTCCTGGAGCTTTGTAGCTGAGAAATTTAATGCTGTAATAACTCTTCAGTGCTTTAGCTGTCCAAAATAGTCAGAAATTGTTGACTTGGTGGCTGTTGGAGTCGGTTGAGGGTACGCTGTCCAAAAATCCGCGTATCTTCTTATCCTTTGGGCTAGTTGTCGTTCTCCATGTGCTTAGTCACCTTTCAGCTGCCTTAAATGCTAACTTTTTCTGCTGTTTGTCTTCTAGTTAATTGGAGCTGGCAATGATCGAGCAACTGGAGCTATCGTGGCAGAATTTGAAGCATTGCCTGCCACCAATCCTCCTTGGGTAGCTGATGTCTTCTAATTTTTATCAAAGTTTCGTCGGCCTCTGTATATCTGTAAAAGTTTGGAGGAGTTTCAAAAAGGTGATTTACCTCATTTTCAATAAAAAACAGGCCTTCAAGTTTATCATATAGGCTCTGTCCTGTTGGAGGCCCTGTTTCCTCAGATGTACTGCCAGATGCAGTGATTTGATTTTCAATATAAGTTGCCATCCTGTTGGTAAATTGATCTCGGGAGATCAGTCTTCCTGCACCGCTTAGTAGGCTGGGCAGTCCCTTTGCCTGCAGCACTGCCATCTTGACTTTATACTCCTCCACATTAGCCTGTATTTCATAGCACTTCCTCTCCACAGTTTGTACATAATTTCTGAGAGTTAGCACCTTTTTGGCTGTGAGGACAGCCTCTGTTCTGTTGACAATGCCGATGGCTGCCAGTTCCTCCTTTTCTTGCCTGTTCAAGAAATCTATCATTCTTTTTGCCTGTTCAGGTTTGTCTCCCAGTACTGCTTTGGCCCTCTGAATTTCTGTCTGTGCTTGGCCAATTAAATCCATCTGCTCATGTATAGTTTTGATTGACCTCCATTGTTGAGTGATGGATTGGCCAATTTTGGCCCATAGAATTCTTTTTATCTCAGCCATGGCACTCTCCAGATTTAGCTCTTTCTCTAAGGCCTTTATCTTTTCTTTTAGGGCCTTTATTTCTCTGCCTTGCTCTGCTACAGTCACTTTTGATTTATCATACTTGGCATCCAGTTCTGCCAATTTTTCCATGGCCTTTTTCATCTCATTTGCCTGGAGCTCCATTTCTTTGATGGCCTTAGTCAATTCTTCTACGCTTGTGCTGGAATCTGGAGCTGTTGTTGTTGTTGCTGCTTCTGTTGTGGGGGCCACTGCTGCCTCTGTAGTTGTTGCAGTGGTTGAAGTAGTTGGAGGAGCTTGGGATGTGGATTCTCCCTGTTTATCTTGTAATGCCCCTTCAAGCTCTTTCTCCAAATCAAGGACCTTTTGGTTTAGCTGCATTATGAGGTCTAGTTGCTCATCGGCCTACTTTTCCTTTTGTAGCTCTGCTATTTGAGGGTGCTCTGTGGGCAGCAGCTTTAACCTCTTCTTTAATGCATTCAGGTCATCCTCCTTTTTCTTCATAAGGGCCCTTACACCCTTTGGATCCTTAGGATCATGTCCTAGGTCGATAATAATGTCCTCAAGTGATTTTATTATGTTGTCTTTGGCTAGGGAGGACATTCTTTCAAAATCCAACTGAGTGTTGGTATTTTTTAGTGATTCTTTCAGCTCATGGGCCATGGTTGCCCTGTCCACCAAGGTTGCATAAACCATCTCTCCAGTCTGTTTGTGGAGTTCAATTTGGTCCATGGGATGGATGTCTTTGGCTAGGACCTCCACCCTTGTCTTCACATAATCTGCCCCTGATTTTGGATTGGGCACTGTAGGTTTGAAATGGCTGAGGATCATTTTCTCCTCTTGAATGTCATATACAGACATTAGCCTTTCTTTTTGGGCTGGTGTTGCATTAAGAAATTGTTTGTAGACTTCCACCCTCAGCAAGTCATTCTGTGCCTTAATTTGCTTGAAAGAAGCCTTAGTGCTTTTGGGCTTCTTCCTCTGCTGAGAGGAGGAAGACACCTCCAAACCAAGTTGTAATCCTTGCTCCTGCTGAAAGGATCTTGTACCTGTATGCTGGTTGCCCTCCCTGTCTTTCCTTGAACTGTCAAGGATTTCTTCAGTGATGTCTTCTACCTCTGGGGAATCAGCTCTTTGCCTTTTGGTCTGGGGTTGTTAGGAGGATCCACTAGCAGTAATTGACTCTTCTCTGTCTCTTTTTGTACCCCTCTCCTCCTGTGCTGGGGTCTGCATAATTGGAGCTGTTTGTGGCTCTGTTTGTGGAGGGGGATTCTGCTCTTGTTGCTGCTCTGGTTGCTGCTCGCTTGAAGGGGCATGTTTTTCTTTCACGGTTTCCTTTTTAGCACCCATTATCCCTTTACCTTTGTCTATTCCTGGTGGTGCTGTAGACGGTGCCTGTGTGGCTGGTGCTGTTCTTGAGGCCGAGGTCACTTCTCCTGCTGAATGCGGTCTTTTGAAGGGTACCTGCTGCACAGAATCTAGGTCAAGAGTCTTTTCCAGTTCTCTGACATTCTTTAACATTGTCTCTTCTTCAGTTAATTTTTCAATTAAAGTATCCTGCTGCCATTCTTGCTGGTTGGCATATTTTTCAATGTGTGGATATTTGCAATGCTTATAACTTAGTAGCCTGTACTTGACTCTTCTAGCAGTAATGAAGCCTTCAGGGTCATAAGGGACCCACCGGAAACTATGTGATAGCTTGTATTTGTTTCTGAGGATTAGGTCAGCATCTTCCCATCCTTCTTTTTTATTCATGATGAAGGGGCCCACCTGGTGCTTGAACTTGAGATAGGCTTTCTTTTTGGAGCTATGAAAGTGAGTGAGGTCAGATTGAATTAACTGCCTATAATACTCCAAGGCAAATATCCTCATAGGCACATATTTTGGGAGCCTGTATGGACAGAGCTCACAGCCATAGACTCTGATGACTGTATGCTCCTCATATAGGTACCAATCACCTATTTTGTAATTTTTGGAGAGCTGCAGGACTTTCTGTATTTCAGTTGATATTCTGGGAGGAGGGGACCTCATCAATAAGCAAGAGACAGGGTATACAAATTGGTCAATAAACTCACAATAGGAATAGGGTGAATTTTGGACTTGGTGATAGACAGATGTCCAGAAGATAACAGATCTTCTTTCCCCTTTATAATCCAGCTTTTTGATGTAGCATGGAAAAACCTCAGACTGATAGTACATAAAAAGGTCGTAGATATACGATGAGTACTTGAAGACACCCTGTCTGTCTACTTTGCACAGTTGATCATGAATCTTGTTAGCTATGAACTTGGCAAAGTTATATTTGCGGGCAGGGGGTTGGCCTGGGCTGTAAGCAGCTAGTAATACCAGCATTGTTTCATCCACATGCTCACTGGTTCTGTATCCCAACACATAAGCAATCATGTCTAGCAACATTCTGCCTACCTCAGTAAAATAGACATCCAAGTAGGGAGGTGGCCCTGCAGGCTGACATTCAGGTTTCATAAATGTCCTGGTGACCTTCTGAATATCCTGACTGGTCATCTTGGCACCAGTGTCCAACAGATAATTCATGGAAAATGGGAACAACAGCTCAGTTTGATCAAAGTGGAGCATCTTATTGATAGTTTCAGGATTAATGTGAAAGAGGATGCTCCCAGATGGAGACTTAATAGCTCTTTGCTGCACATCATAGTTTTCAGCACATAGGCGAATAATCTCAGGAAAAACATTGACAGAGGGGAGACAGTAGTATGGCAGATTTGACTCCCATATCCCATATGTATCATGACCATTTAGGTAGTCATCTCTTAATTGCCTGAAGGTCTACAAGAAGTCCCTGTTACCCACAAAGTCTTCAATGAGGTCTGTCAGCAAGAGGCAAGGACTCCAGGTCTTTGTTTGGTGCATTTAAAGGAGCAACACTGAGGGCTGAGGGTGCAGGAGCAACCATTGTGTAACCTGATTTTGAACAAGGTGAGTGCAATGGTTTGCAAGGTTGTTCAGAGCTTGAGTGACAGGCTCACTGTAGATAATGCTTGAAATCTTCTTTACAGTGGAAAAGGCAGGCTTGGCAGACTTGTTTATGCTATTATTGGTAAATTCACAGGGATTGTGAATTGTTGGGGATGATTGCAGAGGGTGAGCTGGCTTCAATTTGGTGACATGCAGCCTTGGGCCTCCACCCGACAAAAGGGAACAATGCCGGGCAAGTTCGAGGCCGAATTTGTAAGTTTCAACCGTGAATTATTGTTTTAATACCGAATTCTCGGGGCCAAGGGTAATGCAATTGGATTTAATGGAAAATTAAGTAACAGACAGTGTGCATTTTAGGATTTGACCAATGCTTATGGGAGAATTCGCGTAAAAATGGCATGCATAGGGGCGAAACAAAGAACTTGCGGTGAATACCTGGAAAAATAACACGGAACACCTTCGGGCCGAACAAGGAGAGCTCACTGCAGCTGAATTTCCAAGTTATAGCGGCCGCAACTTCGAATTCGATGGCTGGGAGCAATTTCGCGGCAAACAGGTCGACAATGGCTGCGTCGTTTTCGCGTGAGAATGACCACAAATGGCTAGTTTGGGCGTTTTTAATGACAAAATTGGACAAAAAGGGTCATTGGCACTTTTTCCGCCAATGACGTCAGCATGACGTCATGGCGGGCCCGGGTACGGAGGTGACGTGGACGCTGAGCTGGAGGCCAGCGTGGCTGGACGAGGTGGCAGGCGGATGTGGTGGCAAGGCCACGTGGAGGGCCACGGGGCGCGGGGGCGGATGGAGTGGCATGACATCATATTGACGTGGGCGCTGACGTGCGGGAGGGGTGGTATCGGGGAGGCGGTAAGCGGTCTCCCCGCACCGCTTTTGGTGATAGGCGGTATTGGGGAGGGGGGTTCCGAACAACCCCAGCGCGTGCCACGCATCCCGGGTACGGCCCCCAATATCGCCGTTCCCCGAACGTTAAAGGGAGGCAGGTCGGGATCCAAGATTGACCGCCCACTGTTGGATCGGGGGCGGCGGACGATCAATGGCTGGTGGGTACTGCCGTCTGCCGCACAGCTTTGGGTTGGGCCCCGCCCGACCATTTAAATATTCGATTTAATATTTGGGCGTAGGACTTTGGGTTTTTGGGTTTTTTGTGGGTTTTTCGGGTTTTTGGGTTAATCTGTGGGGGAAAAGAGGTTAAGAGGGTTTAAGCAGAGGGAAAGGGGTTTTTTGATGAAACTTTTTGAAAAGAGGGGAGGTGAGGGCTTAGGGTGAGGTTATTATTCCAACCAGAGGTTAGAGCAATCCCATGACAGGGTTGACCATAGTCCCTGGTGGACTAATGTCTCCCTTTAACAAAATTATTTAGCTATAGTGCTAACAAGGGGGGATATTATACATGTTTTGGGGTTTATACACCATGGTGTTACAATAGTAGGGAAAAGAGGAACATAGGGGATTTAGATAATAAGAAGTTAGGGGTTAATATGAAGGGGGGGAAGGATGAGAGGGTAAAACACTAAGTTTATATGAAAACAACTTAGTTTAGAGAGTAGATCAAAATAAAAAGAATTTTTAGACAAGAAATGTGGCTCTTAAAGAACCAAGAACCAACATAAGACCTTGAATTCTTTTATGAAGGCAACTGGTGTGGGGATGTTAGTAATGAATGTGCAGGGGGGAAACAGGAAGTTAGAAATGCTCCTTTGCCTTGCTGCAACATGATGGAGAAGAGAGGCTTCTCTATGCCTTGATGTTTTTTTCATGTTAGACCAGCAAGATTCAGTTGAAATGAATGATATTTCTGCAACCCCATCTACCTACCCATCTACTTGCCTAGCATTTTTTTTTTCTTCACAGAGGGTGCACTTAGGCTTGCAGACCCTTATGTGCCTTTTTCTTTTGCTTGGTTTTTCTTTTGATTTTATATCTAGAACTACCCTTATTGCTTCCAAGGTCCCAGATTAAGCAGTTGGGAGCCTTACTTCTCTACCTAGCTACTTGTCTGCCAAGGTTAAACAGTTTGGACATACTTCTTTCTCTATTCTATAACAGAAAATTGAAACATGGCAGGATCCAGATTAGGCTGTTGGACCATCCATCAAAATTGAGTCAACATCAAGCTATGTACACATTTTTTCTCTTGGAAATATGGGATCTTTGCATCACCAAAGCAGAGCATATTTGGACCTTTCTTTGCCAATCATGAAATATGAAACCTATTGGTATAGGTAGCTAACAGTGGCTCCACATGGGGATGGTTTTTCCATCTGAAAGACCAAGAACAACAGGTCAGAAAGCCTTGGCCCTTGATCTGTTATTACCAAAATTTGAAAATTCGCTCTTTGTATTTCAAAACTAGAGGCTATTACCTCTGTGGAATCTCTGGGATGTAAAGCCCCTTTTCTGCTTATTTGTAGTGACTTCTCAAATTGAACTATTTATCTGCTGAAAGAAAATATATACAGCTGATTATGTACAGGGAAAACTTAGGCTGCACTCATGGATGGTAGTCAAAATAGTGCTTTAACATCCTGCCATTCACAGGACCTTCATCCAAATCAGCTTCATCAAGACTTTTAAGGAAATAAGTATTGTTTCCTTGTATTGCTTGAACAACAAATGGTCCTCTCCAAAGGGAATCAAATTTTCCATGTTTTCCCTTATCTTCCCTTCTTGAATCCCATTTGAGGACTTTGTCACCAACATTAAAATCTTCTGCCTTTGTCCTTCTGTCAAAGGCTTTATTTAACTTTTCTTGTAAAACTTGAACTCTGTTGTAAACTTGGTCTCAAGTTTGCTGCAAACAGATTATTTGATCGATCCTTCTTTGCATATCATTTGGCTCAGCTTGACTTTCTTGAAGTAATTTCATAACAGGGACCCCTAGTGATGAAGGAAATTTGGCTTCTAATCCATAAACTAACTCATATGGTCTGATCCCAATTGATCTCTTGGTTGTTAGTCTATCTGCCCATAAGGCATTGACCAGCTTCTTATGCCAATTATTCTTATTTTCTTCTAACACCTTCTTTATGATGTTTACAAGGCTTTTATTTGACGATTCAGCCAGGCCATTACCTTGGGGATAGTATGCAGTAGAATGGACCAAGGTAATGTGAAATTTGTGGCAGAAATTGACCATCTTCTTAGATATGAAGGCAACAACATTGTCTGTTATTATCTTATCAGGACAACCAAATCTAGAAAGAATATTGGTCTCAAGGAACTGAATGATAGTCGAATCATTTGCTTGTCTGCATGGAACAAATTCAATCCACTTAGTAAAGTAGTCTGTAGCTGTTAGAATCCATCTATGTTGGCCTGAAGATGAGGGATGAATTTCCCCAATGAAATCCAAGCCCCATTGTTGAAAAGGTCTCTCTATTGCAATAGGCCTCAAAGGAAGTGGCAGTAACTTTCTCTTTCCCTCAAACACTTGACATTTGTGGCATGAGGTAGAAAACTTTTTAACATCAGAGAACAAGGTGGGCCAATAGTAGCCAGCCCTCAGTATCTTATCCACAGTGGAATTCCAATACAAGTGTCCACCACAATCACCTGCATGAAATTCTTCCATGATTTTGTTAGTCTCATTCTCAATTAAGCAGTTCAACAATATACCCTCATGGTTTTTCCAAAGCAAATTTCCATCCATAACACAAAATCTTGAATCTTTCATTTTTAAGAACCTACATTTAGTTCTGGACAATCCTGGGGGAGCACTCATGTTTTGTAGTACATAACAAATATTAGAATACCAAGGGGATTGTTCAAAGGCTACATTGATCTTTGGAGTCGCCAGCTCCGGTTCATTGTCCAACTGGTTTATGTCTAAGGCTTGGAAGTTTGCTTCTGTCATTAATTTGGCCAAGCCTTGCCCTTTTATTAGTTTTGTTGGTTTTATCTCAATATCAAATTCCAAGATGTTATCAATCCATTTTCCTCTTCTACCCTCTAAGTTCTCTTGAGTAAGTATGTCTTTCACAATGGGACTTGGTACATAAGCAATGACATGGGAATATAGGATGCAAATCCTAAAGTCTTTGATGGCTTTGACCAAAGCATAAGCTTGTTTCTCCATGATTTGATATTTCAGAGGTGCATCTCTAAGAGCTCTACTAAAGAAAGCAATGGGTTTCTCATTTCCTTGGTCATCTTTCTGTAATAAGACAGCAGCAATGGTATGCTGGGAGGCAAAAGAGAAAATAATGAATTCTCTATCAAATTGAGGGTTTGTTAAGACTGGTGTTTGGGTAAGGGCCAACTTTATGCCTTCGAAAGCTTGATTTGCTTCTACCGTCCATTTCACTTTTGAATCCTTCTTTAGCATGTTATTTAGTAATTTGATCAGTTCTGCTAAGTTTGGGATAAACCTCCTTAAAAAGTTAATCTTTCCCAAGAAGGCTTGCAATTCTTTGATGTTTCTAGGGTGGGGCATTTGTAAGATAGCTTGTATCCTGTCTGGGTCAATTCTAATGCCATGCTTTGAAATGATATGACCTAACAGCTTACCTTCTTCTAAACCAAACAGGGATTTCTTGGGATTTAAAGAAATTCCATACTTCCTACAGGTTATGAATATTTGCCTTAGATGTTTCAAATGTTCTTGGTCAGATTTTGAGAAAGGTGTGAGATCATCTAAATAAATGACAAGGAAGTCATGAATCTCTTTAGCAAAAGCAATATCCATTGCTCTTTGAAATGTAGCCCCTCCATTCTTCAATCCAAAAGGCATTTTTACATATTTGAAGGTTCCCCATGGGGTTGTAAATGTTGTTTTGTCCTAATCATCAGGGTGAACTAGGATCTGGTTGAAACCTGAGAATCCATCAAGTAAAGAAATTCTTGAGGCCCCCACTACTCTTTGCAAGATGTGATCCATATTGGGTAAGGGGTAATTATCTTTCAAGGACACTTGATTCAAGTTCCTTAGATCAACACAAAGCCTTATTTCACCATTTTTCTTTCTGGTAGGAACCAAGTTTGAAACCCAATCAGAAAATCTGATTGGTGCTATGATGCCAGCCTTAAACATTTTTTGTACCTCTTGCTCCATTGCTGGGAGAAGCATAGCATTGATTCTCCTCAGTTTTTGCTTGAAGGGTTTTTGATTTAGCTTGAGAGGGATAGTGTGTTGAATAACAGAGGTGTCATAGGATTTTAAATCCTCATAACTCCATGCAAAGACATCTTGGAATTATTTAAAGAGGTCAATGTATTTAGGCTTCTGATCAGGTGGTAAAGATGCAGACAATTTAATTATCTTGGGTTGTTCTGCAGTTCCAATGTTACACTCTTCTATGGTAGTATTGAGGGGCTGCAATTTTGGCTTCCTGAGAATATCATTTGAGTCGAAAATGTCTTCCAAGGGAGTAGGGCCTGTTGGGAGGAAGTTGTCTTTCAGTTGTATAATTTCAGCTTCATTATCATCCATCTCCTCACAACTCATTTGTTTAAGTTCTTGTAGATTTTCTTTGTTAAAAATGGTTGGATGTAACATTTGGTTTGCTATTTTGGGCGAAATACTTGTTTGGTGCTGTTCACCTAGTGTTTGTGAATCACTTGCAACATCGATATCAATGTTTAGCCCTGAAAATTCTTGCTGTAAAGTCAAGTATTGATTTATATGGGTATCATCCTCAAACACCTGCCAGTCCTTGACATTGTTTGGGACAGAAGGTCTGTGTTTTAACTCAGCTGTAAAGCAATGCTGGGGTTCAAAAGGAAGTTTACAAGTGCTTGCAAATGTAGCCAAGCTATGAGCATGCAGGTTATGGGTTCTAGGAATTTTGGTAATTTGAAATTCAGTGAAGGATTGCAGTAGTTCAGCAACAACAGATCTATAAGATCTCAGTCTTTTGTCATTGGTGACAAAATTACCCTTCACTTGTTGGATGACTAGGTTTGAGTCTGCTAGGATTGAAACCTTTATGGCTTGTAAGGATTTTACTAGCTTGAGGCCTAGTAAGAGAGCTTCATATTCTGCCATGTTGTTGGTGCACCTGAAGTTTAACCTATAGGCTCGGCCTTCTGCATGACTGTTTTGTTTATTGTGTATCCAAATTCCTGCTCCCGCTCCTAATTTGTTGACTGACCCATCAAATTCAAGGAACCATAGGATATCTTGTTTTAGGGAAAAATTGTCAACTGTTATGGGAGTTAGCATCAACAATTTGAGATCTTGGCTTATATTTGGTTTTCCTTCTTGAACTGGTTTGTTAATTGATTTCTCAGTCATTATGTCTTGAACAACAATTTCTTCATTTATATGCTGATCTTGTTTGAGTGTTTGGTTTTCTTCATCATTTGTGGGACCTGTATTATCACTGAAGAGAATATAGGAGTCTATGTCAGAATGGACAGCATATATGGGAAAGTTTTGAGGTTTTTCTTCGCTGCTGACCATGTATTTCATAAGTGACTCTCTATATAACCTCTTGGGTTGACCAAAGACTGAGATAGTGGCATATGACATGTCTAATTGTAGGGAACCTTGGAGTTTAGCCCCCCATGATCTTGATAATAACATCCCATATTTAGGTGGGATATCAGCAACTACAACATCCATTAGAATTGTTTTATTTGGGTACTGAACAAGGGACACACATAAGTCTTTTATCAAGCCTAAACACTTAACTTGGCTGGAGTCAAATGAGAATAGGTCCTTATATGGTCTTGTAATATCTAGATTCAATCTATCCATGACTGATTTAGGCATCAGGTTGTGAGAGGCCCCTGAGTCAAACATTGCATTGTGTAGTATCTTATCATGAACATGTAAACTGACATAAAAAGGTAAGATCCATGTGACTACTGTTTTTCCATCAACTTCTAGACCGAACAACAATTCTGGGGTGTCATCCAACACATTGACATTATCTTTATTGCGAGTAAGTTGAAGGGACTTCTTGATTTTTTGTTTATAAATGTCATGCTTGGCTAGTTCTGAAAGAGGAATAGCCACCTTCAATTTGCCAATCTCAGCTTCTAAGTCAAAGGGTTTTTCAGATTGGATCTTGGTGTTGTGGATGACAGTCTTTTCCTTGTTCACTAAGTCTTCTTCTTGATTCTTATCTTGATC
Source organism: Pinus tabuliformis (assembly GCA_031772625.1). NCBI lineage: Eukaryota > Viridiplantae > Streptophyta > Pinopsida > Pinales > Pinaceae > Pinus > Pinus tabuliformis. The sequence goes on along the minus strand of CM062816.1, from coordinate 2,076,067,267 downwards.
TTAAGGCTTGTCCTTCTTACTCATCTCTTGAGGAGTGTTACTTGGATTAGGCTGCAAAGGTGATGTAGCCATAGGCTGTTGTTTTGAAGAAAACGGTTCAGTGACTTCTTCAACGGTTACTTCCTTTGTAACTGAATCAGTTGTGTCATTTGGCTCTGTGATTGGGGCTCTTTTGGGCTGCTGGCTATCCTTTGTTTTTTCAGGCTGTGTTACATTTATAGTTCTGCTTCTTAGCTTATATTGTTTATGAACTTCATAAACAGCTGTGTCATAGCCTTGTTTAAAGTCAAATGACTCACCTGACCTGGTTTGGAATTGCTGAATGTCATCATCTTTATGATCCTCTTGACTCACGAAAACTTGCTGCTCATCATTCAAGCCCATCAGGTTAATGTGGGTGTCATCTATTTGCTCATTCGAAGTGGATGCCTCAGTATAGTTTTCCTGGAAAGGAGGTGTTATGTCTGGATCAGAACCGACCTTGCCAACGTTTGGGTTTTCATTTCTCCTAAAATTGGGATTCCTGATAGGGTTATTTTGTGGTGCTTCCCATGATGACTTTCTTTCAACTGATTCTACTCTATCACCCAATCTCTTCATACCAGTGAGTATTGCATCCAGTTTTTGATCAAAGGCTGAGGGTTCTTCTTTGAAAGTGGTTCTCTTTTCCAATCTGGTCCTGTTTCTTTTGGCAATAAGGTTGGCCTCTACTGTGACAGCAACCTTTTGGGCATATTCAAGGGTTTCAGGGGCTCTTTCCTTCAACTGATATGCCATATCAGGGTCAAAACCATCCGGAAATTTGTACAAGGCTAAATCAGGAGGAGGTCTTAAATTCTGTGGTATTGCGTTATATACGTTGTTGAATCTTGCACAATACTCCAAAACGATCTCTTGAGGACCTCGTTTGATTGTATCATATTCACCAAGTATGTGCAGGGGATCTTTCTTTTTCTCCCATCTGTTAGTAAAGGCTTGATAAAGCTCATCAGGGGTTGTGATGGTATTTACAGCTAGTGATCTAAACCAAGTTCTTACGTCCCCTGTGAGACTCTGAACAAAGATTCTCATTCTCACATTGTCATCATCTATTTCATAGTTCTCAAAATGGTCTTGCATCCTTCTGGCATGCTGAACTGCTGTGAAAGGGCCAGTGGAGTCAAAATATGAGATCTTGGATTGGTAGTCCTGGGGTAGAGCTACAACATTGGCAGGAAACTGCAGGGGTGCATATCTATTAGCCATATTTGCAGGATTTATAGGATTAACAGGGATAGCTGGGATAGCATGAAAAACTGGTACAACAGGGGGATTGGGAACGGTAGAAACTAGAGTATTGGTCAAGGGAATATGTGCAGTGGATGGAGGTGTGAAAGAAGGGCTTTGAGATGTGGATGGTGAACTGGGGGAATCAAGGGTAGACCGAAATAGGACCTTGATTGGAGTTGGAACAGGGTTTGGATAAGTTGTCTCGGGACTTAAATGAGCAAGAGTTTCCTGTCCTTACTGCTTCCTGATGATTTTAGGGATTGTATTAGGATTTTCAAAAACAGTTGGGGGATTGGGGTCAGGATTTGACCTTGTATATCGCGGATTCTTCTTGGGAGCCAGCTTCTGAACTGTGTTTCAGTATGTTTTTTTTTTTTTTGGAATATTTTTGTGTCTACAAGGGCCAGACAAGATTTTGGAGTGACTGTGTATATCTTAAAGCTAGCATGAAAATTGATTGCAAGCAGCTTTGAGAAATATACCGAGATTAGAAAATCCTGAGGAACTCCCCAGTGGAGTCGCCAATTATGTTAACACCCAGGTTGTTCCCTATGACTCCCAAGGGAATACGGCCGGGGTAACCACTAACCAATCTTTGGATTACAGCTTCTAGCCAAACTGTAATCAGAGAGGGCTCTCTCTTTGAGATTTGTCTCTGTTTTGAGAAGAAATCTTAGGCTAGCTATGGTGCTCAAGGTTTGTTTTTGGACTTGGTTGGGTGATGATTTCAATCAAGATATATATGTGCTCACTAGTATGTTCTAGGCCATTGGGCATGGAGTCAGTGGTCCTTTAGTAGTTTGGTGTGCTGTGTTGATACAGTAGTGATGCTGCAGAGCTGGATAAGTGTCTGAGAAACAATGTTTTAAAATTGTGATTGAGTGTGATGTATACAGTTCATGAAAGGCAGTTAAGAATCCTCCAATAAACTGATATGCAAAGGAACTGAGAATATTATTTAGAAGCAGTGAAGAATTTCTAGACAACATGAGCATTTAAGAATTCATGTCTATAGTCAATTCTGAAGAAAACATTTACAACAATAGAAGATTGAGCACAGAGTGTAATCAAACATATCCTGCACTATCCCTTTTCCCTATTGCTAGATTCAGTGAAACATGAGCATGAGTTAATAACATAAGAAGACGAAATAGAGATTAAGGAAACTTATTATTCCATCAGACAACACAAGAATTCTGCAACAACACGCATGTCATCAGCAAGACATCAAATTTTCAGGAAATCACTGAGCTGGTCCAACCCTTTGTATTAGATAATCTGAAAGTGTACAATAGATTTGCCTCAGAGTGAAAATCACCAACCCCTTATGCGTTGCTAAGGGGGGTATATATACAAAATTTACATAAGGAAAGTATCAAAGAAATGAGTTAATGGCTCATTAATGTTATGCCAACTCCTGGAGCCTTGTAGCTGAGAAATTTAATGCTGTAATAACTCTTCAGTGCTTTAGCTGTCCAAAATAGTCAGAAACTGTTGACTTGGTGACTGTTGGAGTCGGTTGAGGGTACGCTGTCCAAAAATCTGCGTATCTTCTTATCCTTTGGGCTAGCTGTCGTTCTCCATGTGCTTAGTCACCTTTCAGCTGCCTTAAATGCTAACGTTTTCTGCTGTTTGTCTTCTAGTTAATTGGAGCTGGCAATGACCGAGCAACTGGAGCTATCGTGGCAGAATTTGAAGCATTGCTTGCCACCAATCCTCCTTGGGCAGCTGATGTCTTCTAATTTTTATCAAATTTTCGTCGGCCTCTGTATATCTGTAAAAGTTTGGAGGAGTTTCAAAAAGGTGATTTACCTCATTTTCAATAAAAAACAGGCCTTCAAGTTTATCGTATAGGCTCTGTCCTGTTGGAGGCCCTGTTTCCTCAGATGTACTGCCAGATGCAGTGATTTGATTTTCAATATAAGTTGCCATCCTGTTGGTAAATTGATCTCGGGAGATCAGTCTTCCTGCACCGCTTAGTACGCTGGGCAGTCTCTTTGCCTGCAGCACTGCCATCTTGACTTTATACTCCTCCACATCAGCCTGTATTTCATAGCACTTCCTCTCCATAGTTTGTACATAATTTCTGAGAGTTAGCACCTTTTTGGTTGTGAGGACAGCCTCTGTTCTGTTGAGAATGCCGATGGCTGCCAGTTCCTCCTTTTCTTGCCTGTTCAAGAAATCTATCATTCTGTTTGCCTGTTCAGGTTTGTCTCCCAGTACTGCTTTGGCCCTCTGAATTTCTGTCTGTGCTTGGCCAATTAAATCCATCTGCTCATGTATAGTTTTGATTGACCTCCATTGTTGAGTGATGGATTGGCCAATTTTGGCCCATAGAATTCTTTTTATCTCAGCCATGGCACTCTCCAGATTTAGCTCTTTCTCTAAGGCCTTTATCTTTTCTTTTAGGGCCTTTATTTCTCTGCCTTGCTCTGCTACAGTCACTTTTGATTTATCATACTTGGCATCCAGTTCTGCCAATTTTTCCTTGGCCTTTTTTATCTCATTTGCCTGGAGCTCCATTTCTTTGATGGCCTTAGTCAATTCTTCTACGCTTGTGCTGGAATCTGGAGCTGTTGTTGTTGCTGCTACTTCTGTTGTGGGGGCCACTGCTGCCTCTGTAGTTGTTGCAGTGGTTGAAGTAGTTGGAGGAGCTTGGGATGTGGATTCTCCCTGTTTATCTTGTAATGCCCCTTCAAGCTCTTTCTCCAAATCAAGGACCTTTTGGTTTAGCTGCATTATGAGGTCTAGTTGCTCATCGACCTGCTTTTCCTTTTGTAGCTCTGCTGTTTGAGGGTGCTCTGTGGGCAGCAGCTTTAACCTCTTCTTTAATGCATTCAGGTCATCCTCCTTTTTCTTCATAAGGGCCCTTACACCCTTTGGATCCTTAGGATCATGTCCTAGGTTGATAATAATGTCCTCAAGTGATTTTATTCTGTTGTCTTTGGCTAGGGAGGACATTCTTTCAAAATCCAACTGAGTGTTGGTATTTTTTAGTGATTCTTTCAGCTCATGGGCCATGGTTGCCCTGTCCACCAAGGTTGCATAAACCATCTCTCCAGTCTGTTTGTGGAGTTCAATTTGGTCCATGGGATGGATGTCTTTGGCTAGGACCTCCACCCTTGTCTTCACATAATCTTCCCCTGATTTTGGATTGGGCACTGTAGGTTTGAAATGGCTGAGGATCATTTTATCCTCTTGAATGTCATATACAGACATTAGCCTTTCTTTTTGGGCTGGTGTTGCATTAAGAAATTGTTTGTAGACTTCCACCCTCAGCAAGTCATTCTGTGCCTTAATTTTCTTGAAAGAAGCCTTAGTGCTTTTGGGCTTCTTGCTCTGCTGAGAGGAGGAGGACACCTCCAAACCAAGTTGTAATCCTTGCTCCTGCTGAAAGGAGCTTGTACCTGTATGCTGGCTACCCTCCCTGTCTTTCCTTGAACTGTCAAGGATTTCTTCAGTGATGTCTTCTACCTCTGGGGAATCAGCTCTTTGCCTTTTGGTCTGGGGTTGTTGGGAGGATCCACTAGCAGGAGTGGACTCTTCTCTATCTCTTTTTGTACCCCTCTCCTCCTGTGCTGGGGTCTGCATAATTGGAGCTGTTTGTGGCTCAGTTTGTGGAGGGGGAGTCTACTCTTGTTGCTGCTCTGGTTGCTGCTCGCTTGAAGGGGCAGGTTTTTCTTTCACGGTTTCCTTTTCAGAATCCATTATCCCTTTACCTTTGTCTGTTCCTGGTGGTGCTGTAGACGATGCCTGTGTGGCTGGTGCTGTTCTTGAGGCCGAGGTCCCTTCTCCTGCTGAATGCGGTCTTTTGAAGGGTACCTGCTGCACAGAATTTAGGTCAAGAGTCTTTTCCAGTTCTCTGACATTCTTTAACATTGTCTCTTCTTCAGTTAATTTTTCAATTAAAGTATCCTGCTGCCATTCTTGCTGGTTGGCATATTTTTCAATGTGTGGATATTTGCAATGCTTATAACCTAGTAGCCTGTACTTGACTCTTCTAGAAGTAATGAAGCCTTCAGGGTCATAAGGGACCCACCAGAAACTATGTGATAGCTTGTATTTGTTTCTGAGGATTAGGTCAACATCTTCCCATCCTTCTTTTTTATTCATGATGAAGGGTCCCACCTGGTGCTTGAACTTGAGATGGGCTTTCTTTTTGGAGCTGTGAAAGTGAGTGAGGTCAGATTGAATTAACTGCCTATAATACTCCAAGGCAAATATCCTCATAGGCACATATTTTGGGAGCCTGTATGGACAGAGCTCACAGCCATAGACTCTGATGACTGCATGCTCCTCATATAGGTACCAATCACCTATTTTGTAATTTTTGGAGAGCTGCATGACTTTCTGTATTTCAGCTGATATTCTGGGAGGAGGGGACCTCATCAATAAGCAAGAGACAGGGTATACAAATTGGTCAATAAACTCACAATAGGAATAGGGTGAATTTTGGACTTGGTGATAGACAGATGTCCATAAGATAACATATCTTCTTTCCCCTTTATAATCCAGCTTTTTGATGTAGCATGGAAAAACCTCAGACTGATAGTACATAAAAAGGTGGTAGATATAGGATGAGTAATTGAAGACACCCTGTCTGTCTACTTTGCACAGCTGATCATGAATCTTGTTAGCTATGAACTTGGCAAAGTTATATTTGCGGGCAGGGGGTTGGCCTAGGCTGTAAGCAGCTAGTAATACCAGCATTGTTTCATCCACATGCTCACTGGTTCTGTATCCCAACACATAAGCAATCATGTCTAGCAACATTCTGCCTACCTCAGTAAAATAGACATCCAAGTAGGGAGGTGGCCCTGCAGGCTGACATTTAGGTTTCATAAATGTCCTGGTGACCTTCTGAATATCCTCACTGGTCATCTTGGGACCAGTGTCCAGCAGATAATTCATGGAAAATGGGAACAACAGCTCAGTTTGATCAAAGTGGAGCATATTATTGATAGTTTCAGGATTAATGTGAAAGAGGATGCTCCCAGATGGAGAATTAATAGCTCTTTGCTGCACATCATAGTTTTCAGCACATAGGCGAATAATCTCAGGAAAAACATTGACAGAGGGGAGACAGTAGTATGGCAGATTTGACTCCCATATCCCATATGTATCATGACCATTTAGGTAGTCATCTCTTAATTTCCTGAAGGTCTGCAAGAAGTCCCTGTTACCCACAAAGTCTTCAATGAGGTAGTCCCTGTCAGCAAGAGGCAAGGACTCCAGGTCTTTGTTTGGTGCATTTAAAGGAGCAACACTGAGGGCTGAGGGTGCAGTAGCAACCATTGTGTAATCTGATTTTGAACAAGGTGAGTGCAATGGTTTGCAAGGTTGTTCAGAGCTTGAGTGACAGGCTCACTGTAGACAATGCTTGAAATCTTCTTTACAGTGGAAAAGGCAGGCTTGGCAGACTTGTTTCTACTATTTTTGGTAAATTCACAGGGATTGTGAATTGTTGGGGATGATTGCAGAGGGTGAGCTGGCTTCAATTTGGTGACATGCAGCCTTGGGCCTCCACCCGGCAAAAGGGAACAATGCCGGGCAAGTTCGAGGCCGAATTTGTAAGTTTCAACCGTGAATTATCGTTTTAATACCGAATTCTCGGGGCCAAGGGTAATGCAGGTGGATTTAATGGCAAATTAAGTAACAGACAGTGTGCATTTTAGGATTTGACCAGTGCTTATGGGAGAATTCGCGTAAAAATGGCATGCATAGGGGCGAAACAAAGAACTTGCGGTGAATACCTGGAAAAATAACACGGAACACCTTCGGGCCGAACAAGGAGAGCTCATTGCAGCTGAATTTCCAAGTTATAGCGGCCGCAACTTCGAATTCGATGGCTGGGAGAAATTTCGCGGCAAACAGGTCGACAATGGCTGCGTCGTTTTCGCGTGAAAATGACCACAAACGGCTAGTTCGGGCGTTTTTAACGACAAAATTGGACAAAACGGGTCATTGGAGGTGACGTGGATGCTGAGCTGGAGGCCAGCGTGGCTGGACAAGGTGGCAGGCGGATGTGGTGGCAGGGCCACGTGGAGGGCCACGGGGCGCTGGGGCGGATGGAGTGGCATGACATCATATTGACGTGGGCGCTGATGTGCGGGAGGGGTGGTATCGGGGAGGCGGTAAGCGGTCTCCCCGCACCACTTTTGGTGATAGGCGGTATCGGGGAGGGGGGCTTCGAACAACCCCAGCGCGTGCTACACGTCTCGGGTACGGCCCCCAATACCGCCGTTCCCCGGACGTTAAAGGGAGGCAGGTCGGGATCCAAGATTGACCGCCCACCGTTGGATCGGGGGCGGCGGACGATCGACGGTTGGCGGGTACTACTGTCTGCCGCGCAGCTTTGGGTTGGGCCCCGCCCGACCATTTAAATATTCGATTTAATATTTGGGCGCAGGACTTTTGGCTTTTGGGTTTTTTGTGGGTTTTTCGGGTTTTTGGGTTAATTTGTGGGGGAAAAGAGGTTAAGAGGGTTTAAGCAGAGGGAAAGGGGTTTTTTGATGAAACTTTTTGAAAAGAGGGGAGGTGAGGGCTTAGGGTGAGGTTATTATTCCAACCAGAGGTTAGAGCAATCCCATGATAGGTTTGACCATAGTCCCTGGTGGAATAATGTCTCCCTTTAACAAAATTATTTAGCTATAGTGCTAACAAGGGGGGATATTATACATGTTTTGGGGTTTATACACCATGGTGTTACAATAGTAGGGAAAAGGGGAACATAGGGGATTTAGATAATAAGAAGTTAGGGGTTAATATGAAGGGGGGGAAAGGATGAGAGGGTAAAACACTAAGTTTATATGAAAACAACTTAGTTTAGAGAGTAGATCAAAATAAAAAGAATTTTTAGACAAGAAATGTGGCTCTTAAAGAACCAAGAACCAACATAAGACCTTGAATTCTTTTATGAAGGCAACTGGTGTGGGGATGTTAGTAATGAATGTGCAGGGGGGAAACAGGAAGTTAGACATGCTCCTTTGCCTTGCTGCAACATGATGGAGAAGAGAGGCTTCTCTATGCCTTGATGTTTTTTTCATGTTAGACCAGCAACATTCAGTTGAAATGAATGATATTTCTGCAACCCCATCTACCTACCCATCTACTTGCCTAGCATTTTTTGTTTCTTCATGGAGGGTGCACTTAGGCTTGCAGACCCTTATGTGCCTTTTTCTTTTGCTTGGCTTTTCTTTTGATTTTATATCGAGAACTACCCTTATTGCTTCCAAGGTCCCAGATTAAGCAGTTGGGAGCCTTACTTCTCTACCTAGCTACTTGTCTGCCAAGGTTAAACAGTTTGGATAGAATTCTTTCTCTATTCTATAACAGAAAATTGAAACATGGCAGGATCCAGATTAGGCTGTTGGACCATCCATCAAAATTGAGTCAACATCAAGCTATGTACACATGTTTTATCTTGGAAATATGGGATCTTTGCATCACCAAAGCAGAGCATATTTGGACCTTTCTTTGCCAATCATGAAATATGAAACCTATTGGTATAGGTAGCTAACATACCACATCCATCCACTCCACCTCCGCCATCACCTCCACCTCACACACCTACACCCCCACCTCCACCTCCACCTCCACCTCCACCTCCATGGTATGAAACCAGCTCACAAAAAGATAGAAAAGAGAGATCCACGCCTTATAATTTAGCCTCTTCGAGGGGGAAACCTCCTTTACATTACATAAATGAACAATTCTTGGATGATACAAATGAAAAGACCTCCTTTCTATATATAGGAGTCTAAGGGGTCATAACATAATCAGATTTGACATAACAATAATAATGTAAGGGCACAATTATAACAATAGTGGGCTTCTATGTGGCATAATAGTAACAATATGGGCACTACATGGGTACATCAATATAATAAGTGGGTTGTACTAATAACAATAAGGTGTTACACTAGTAGTATAGGGGCCTAACATGCCCCTCTACTTCAAAAAGCGTTGTCCTCAACGCTTCAGTATTTCTTGATGCTTCTGTATAAAATTCTTGTCCTCCCATGTGGAACCTTCAGCGGGTAAGTTCTTCCACTTGATGAGATGCTCTGAAATTAATCGATTTCGTAGCTATCGAGTTCTTGTTTCTGTGACTGCTCCAGGTTCCAATATGATTTTTCCTTCCTCTTCAATTTCTGGCAATATTGTTTGAATTGGGATCTTTTGCAACTTTTGAATAAGTGGCCATACTTCTTTGTCCCTCTTCCATTTATCCCTTGCTTCATTTCTCCAATCTGGTTGGATAATAGAAATAACACAAAACAATGCTTCCACATCCTCATCCTTGAAGAGTCTTCCCATTCTGTAAGGTCGCCATTTTTTAAGTGCATGTAGCCTTGCCAACATTTCCTTCTCATAAATAGCTTGCTTGAGATGTAGCAATAAAAATACCCAATCACCTACATCAATTTTTTTTTCACTACGATGTTGATCTACTTGTTGTTTCGTTTGATTTTTCACTGAAATGGCGTTATCTTTTAAAATTTGGAGAACTTATTGTTGATGCTCGATGTTATCTTTCACTGCTTGAACCTTTTTCTTCTTGATATGTCCTTCTATCTTTAGAGTTTGAGGAGTGGTAATTTCTTCCAATCCTTTACAAGATATGGTCAGATTCATTTCTTGATGCTCGATGTGATCTTTCACTTCTTGAACATTTTTCTTCTTGATATGTCCTTCTATCTTGATAGTTTGAGGAGTGGTAATTTCAACCAATGAATTACAAGATATGGTTGGATTCGTTTATTCTTTCTCGATGTGATCTTTCACTTATTGCACCTTTTTCTTCTTGATATGTCCTTCTATCTTGAGAGTTTGAGGAGTGGTAATTATTGAAAATGCTTTACAAGAACAAAGCCCTTTTACTCTTTCCAATTGTTGTGATGTTGCTCTAAATAAGGTGTTGCTCTTTGTATCCTCATAATGTGTTATCATTTCCTTCGTGAAAATTGACCACGTAACAAGTTGTTTACGAGAACAAAGCCCTTCAAACCATAAAAATTGATCCGGTTCTAAATATGAAGATGCAATACATACCTTTTTGTAACAGTGGTACACCATATAGATCAAAATATTGCTCCATCTGAAGTATCCAATTTACTGGATCCTTGCCATCAAACTTCCTCATCTTGCTTTTTATTGATTTTAGGAGCTCGATCTTGAAACGACTGTAACTCTGTACTTTCGGATCTTTAAGTTCTGAAATTGCGACCTGTGGTATCCCTCTGCGTCCTCTTTCCAATGCCACCAGTCTGATCCAAATTGGATTCTCCAAGAAAGAGTTATGCACAATCTCCCAAGATGACCTGATTATAGACCTTTCTAGAAGAGCGAACTTGTATGAAGTGCTACGTGTCACTATTTCGACCTTTGGATCTAAAAAATATATACAAGAAACTACGGTAAGTCCTCTTTTTGTACCTTCTTACGAAATTTCAATCTGATCCCCAGAGAGAAATTTATGATGATTTTTCCTAGGTCACCTGTTTGGAATGTAATTCAGGAGTCTGCAAAAAGACCAACTTCCTCAGATCATATCTCCGGAAAATATAGTGTGAAAAGCTCTGAAATTTGGACCCGAGGTTCTGCGCAATTTCTTCTCAAATGGGTTTTTTTTGCAACTTTTGGAATCTCGCAGAAAAAAGTTATAGCAAAAATGCCACGATGACCTGTTTGGAGCAGCGAAACCCTAAAATCCAAACCTCTGATACCAAATGGTATGAAACCGGCTCACAAAAAGATAGAAAAGAGAGATCCATGCCTTAGAATTCAGCCTCTTCGAGGGGGCAACCTCCTTTACATTACATAAATGAACAATTCTTGGATGATACAAATGAAAAGACCTCATTTCTATATATAGGAGTCTAAGGGGTCATAACATAATCAGATCCGACATAACAATAATAATGTAAGGGCACAATAATAACAATAGTGGGCTTCTATGTGGAACTATAGTAACAATATGGGCACTACATGGGTACATCAATATAATAAGTGGGTTGTACTAATAACAATAGGGGGTTACACTAGTAGTATAGGGGTCTAACACTCCACCTCCGCTATTTAGTATGGAAAATGCTATGAAGATGCTTATATTCAAGGATCTAGGGACAGAAGACCCTGATCAATTCTGGTTTGTAGCAAATGATATATGGAAGTCACAACAGATAACGGATGACGATCTAAAGAAAGCACAGTTGGTCACAACATTACAAGAGAGGGCATTGAGTTGGTATATTAAGTACAGTATGACTCATCGAGATGCGTCATTGAAAGGCACAAAAGATGCGTTGAAGAATGAATTTAGAAAGCCTAAATCTCAAGCCTTGTATATGACCGAGGTAAAAGAAATTAAGAAGAAGGTGAATGAATTTACATGGGATTTTGATCAAAGGTTGAAATGTCTGTTACAACATGCTAATTTATAGATCTCAAATGAGCAATAGAAGGATTGGTATATTGCTTCATTGTTACCTCATTTGAGGTTACCATTGTTACAACAGAAGGTTGGGTCGTAGGTTGAAGCACTGGAGATTGCTATGGAGTTGGCGGCTTCGCCCATTCAAGATACAAATATGGGAGTGGAGCAGATTCAGTCACAGTTGGTTAGCTGGCATATGGAGTTGCAGGATCTCAAAAAGGGGAAAGAGGTTCAAAATGAGACCCGCGCGGAAGTATGGTGCTTAAAGTGCAAAGGGCATGGTCACCAAAAGGATAATTGCCTGGCATATAAGAAACACCTAATTGGGGGAGGTCCTATCCCCCTGAAGCCATAAAATACTGCTCTATCGAGTATTGGTGTAGTGCCATGGTGCGTTATCTGCCAAATAACAGGAAAACATTCAACAAACAAGTGCCATTTGTTGCAGAAGTTTGTACAAACTCCCTAACAACTATTTTACAATTTTTGTAAGCATGTAGGCCATGATGAGTGCAATCACTAAAGCTACGAGTTAATGATAGATAGAACCCCAACATATAGAGTACAGGCTCAGATGAGTCCTCAGCAGGATCAAGGAGCAGCTGCAACGCGTAGAGGATTTCATGGATGAGGAAGAGGACAGGGGGAGGAGTTGGAAGGGGTCGCGAAAAAATGATTTATTACAATTGTGGGTAACCAGGCCACTTTGCGTGCAATTATCAAAACCAGATATACCCCTCTTGTCAACATTTCTGACACTTGGACCACGTTATAGAATACTGTCTCGTGCTCATCACAAAAATGCAAGAGAATAAGAACCAATAGCATACTCAAAACATCCAGATGATGAGATCAGAATTGTGTGAAGATGGGCACAACATTAATATAGTCATGTGAAGTGGGATAACTATCGGGGAAGATAAAACTGTAGGAAAACAACCGAAATAAAATATATTGGTGCACAAGGCTACTGACAAAGATACTGGATTTGATTTGCATAAGGAAAAGGAAACTTTTATGGAGGCCAAAAGGAGATTTACTGATTCAGGAGCTTCCACATCAAAGGCTCAAAGTGCACGAATAGAGAAGCTGGAAGAGGTCATTCGTGCACAGGAAACAGATCCTTCAGTGTTAACATCCTTCTTACAAACTTTCATGAAGCTCCTAAGGGACCAAAAATTAGTAGAGGCACTGCAAGAGTTGATAGACAACTACGCTGGCAAGGGTAAGCAAATGTCTGAGCAGCGCACAATGCATAAAGTCGACAAAGGTAAGAAGAGGACCAGTTAAGAGATGAGATTGACTACACAAATCAGGGAATTTGAAATGGACCAGGTGATCCTAGATTTTGGATCTCATGTGAATGTTTTGCCTAAATAGACCTAGGAAAGAATGGAAAATCCATCGATACAGTGGTCCTGAATTCAGCTGCAAATTGCGAACCAACAAAATATTATTCTTATGGGGCGCTTACATGGAGTAACTGTAGACATTGAAGGGGTGCGCGCTATATATAATTTTGAGTTAATCAAAATAGTGGATGAAAATAATCCATACCCAGCACTTTTTGGAATTGACTAGGCATTTGATATGAATGCAGTCATCGACCTGAAGAAGCACAACATGATGTTTGAGAAGAAGGAACTGAGAGTCATTGTTCCATTGGATACAACTGAGGGTGCATGATATACTGAACCAGTCTGAGATTACTATGAGGAGGATGATAAGGAGCAGATCTATAAGCTTACTGCGCAAAACGAGGATTGGATCAACCCTATGGCTAATTGGTGAATTACTTGGGAATTACAACTCCTGCAACTCGGATTCAGATGAGGAGCTCGAGAATTAGCGGAATAGATTGCATGAAGTACCAATTATATGATGCAATAGGCTTACTTAATCACTCCGGTGTATATCTACTCAGGTACGCAATTTACCATATTATGGTGTCTTAGAAGATCTAAATTTGTTTCTTGATAAATTTTAAAGGGATGTATTGGAGGAACATCGGTTCCAGGAATTGGACATCACATTGAGGGCTATGCCTGCCAGATGGTGGGGTACACATAAGAATAATTTCGTAGACTAGGAGTATCGAAGGATGATGAAGCTGCGATTTGGATGTGCCAATACCCTCATTGTTGAAAAATATACAGGGAAGGATGATCTGCATGAGCATCTAGCTCATTGGATGAAATCATGGGGAGAGGAATCACAACTTGAATGTGTACATATATTTTGCCACACTTTGGATACTATTCTGATGAACTGGTATTTAGAAACAGAACTGCGACACGAAACCAAAGAGTGGGACGTTTTGAAGGAAATATTTTTGTTAAAATTTATTTTTGAGGATTGATTCGAATGTATTAATGAAGCATTATAGGAAATCAAGGCTGCAATATTTAGAACGCCTATAGAGCCTATCACATGGGTACAACTAGACTGGAGTACGCAGTTGCGCCATGCTCTAAAATGCTACAATGTTGCCATAGAAGAAGGCGAGGAGGACCCTAGGAATATTAGTATCCCTGAGTCAGAGGGACAACGCGAAGTCACCGAGCCTAAGGTAGAAGTTCTTGACATTTCCAAACCATTGAAGACCAAACAAGTGAACATTGGGTTAGAAGCACAACTGAATTTAGTGAATATAGGTGATTACTTGGATGAGGACATGGTTGATAAAGTCACAGAGTTACTGCGGAATATCAAGACTTGTTTCCAACAAAGTTCCCTATTTTGAAGGGGATAGTAGGTGATATGGGTTATATGAAGATCAATATGAAGCAAGATGCGAAGCAGGTAAAGCAGCGCTTGTACCAGTTGAATCCTAAATACAAAGAAATAGTGTGTGAAGAACTGGATAAGATGCTTGTAGGAGGGATTATTGAGACTGTAGAAGAATGAGACTGGGTTATCCCTATAGTGGTTTAGGATAAGAAGACAAAGGGAAAAATATGAATCTGCATAGATCTAAGGAACTTGAATGATGCTTGTGTACATGACCCATTCCCTACGCCGTTCACAGAGGAAGTATTGGAGAACGTTGGTGGTTAAGAGGACTACTCTTTTACATATGGGTTCTCAGGATATCAACAAATCAATATCACGGTAGAAGATCAAAGTAAGACTACCTTCGCTACAGAATGGGGCTCTTTGAAGTATACAGTTATGCCCTTTGGACTTAAGAATGCCCCTACGATATTTTCTAGGGTAGTAGTCGCAAACTTTAAAGAATTTATTCATAAGTTTTTGGAGGTTTACTTTGATGATTGGACGATGTTTGGATTAGTGAAAAAACATGTTGCAAGTCTTCGCCTAATGCTAGATAATTGTAGGAAGTAGTAGATATCCCTTAATCTGAAGAAATGCATATTTTGTGTACCATATGGGATACTTTTGGGCCACATTGTTTGTAAGAAAGGGATGATGGTGGACCTTGCTAAAATTGCAATGATTATCAATTTGGAGCCTCCTAGGAATATAAAACAAATGCGTGCAACATTGGGCCATACAAGATACTATATAAAGTTCATCAAGGCATATGCACAAATCACTGCACCGATGGAAAAATTATTGAAGAAGGATGCAATGTTTTACTGGGACGATGATTTCCATAAAAGATTAGATGTGTTAAAGGAAAAAATGGCTACATCACCTATTCTAGTGTTCCTCGATTGGAAGAAGGAATTCCATGTACATGTAGGTGCGTCCTGCATAACATTAGGAGTAGTGTTAACCCAACCAGGAGTAGGAAATATTGACCATCCGATTTCATTTGCAAGAAGAAAGTTGTCTAAGGTAGAGAAGAATTATTCAGCCATGGAGCGCGAGGGGTTGGCGATGGTATATTTTCTCTAGGTTTTTAGGCATTTGGGTGCGCACTTCAAAATTTTCACAAACCATTCCACTTTGAAGTACCTGGTCAATAAGCCTGCGTTGGGGGAAAAATTTGTAGGTGGTTACTGCTATTTCAGGAGTACAACTTTGAGGTAGTTGTGAAGCCAAGGAGATTAAATGTTGGACCGGATCACCTTTTGTGGATTGAGAGTGACGACGAGCCTAAAAGTCTTGAGGAAGGATTTCTTGATGCCCAATTATTTGCTATGGGTGTTGCAAATGAATATTTTGCAGATATAATCCAATTCTTGTCTACAGGTACATATGTTGAGGGGTATACCACGCAACAGAAGAAATAATTGGTGGTCAGGGTTGAAAATTTCTTTTTCATTGCAGGACACTTGTATAAAATGGGATCGGATGAAGTTCTGTGTAGGTGTGTATCAAATAATGAAAGACAAAGTATCCTCGCTGAAGCACTTGGAGGAGTTGTTGGAGGACATTATGGTGGAAGGGAAACTGTGCAGAAGATCCTCTAGGATGGGCTAGGTGGCCTATCATGCACAAAGATTCAAAGGAATATTGTAGGGTCTGCGATGTCTATTAGAGGAACGGGAAGCCATTGCAAAGGGTTGAATTTCTCCTGAACCCGCAAGTTTCATTATAGGCATTCGAAAAATGGGAAATAGATTTTGTAGGCTCTACTTAACCACTAGGAAACAAGAAAGGAGCACGATACATCATTATGGTGACATAATACTTGAATAGGTGATCTAAGGCATAACTCATGAAGGATTATAGCGTGGCTACAACTGCGAAGTTTATATTTGAATACATTTTGTCTAGGTTTGGTTGTCCAAAGATTTTGCTGGGTGATAGGGGTTCACATTTCCTAAATGAAACAATTACTGCATTGCTTGAATAATTCTAGATGTATCACCAGCAGATCACGCTGTATCATTCTGAAGCAAATGACGCAGTTGAAGCATTTAATAAAATATCAGAGAATGCTTTGATGAAGATCTGTAATGAAAATATGAATGATTGGGATGTGTGCATACCCAATGTTCTTTGGGCATATAGAACTACTTGTAAGAAGTTGACTGGGCAGACACCATTTAGGTTGGTCTATGGCCAAGAGGAAGTGATGCCAATGGAGTACATTGTGCCTAGTCTGTGGATTGTTGTAGTCACAGAGATGGTTGATTGGGATACCATGGAAGAACGCCTTGTGCAAATACTTGAAGTAGAAGAAGATTGCTTCCTGGTAGGCTTTCATCCACAGGTGCAAAAGCCTAGAGAAAAGGAGTGGAATTATCACCATATTACACATCGCACCTTTAAAAGTGGAGAGTTAGTACTGATGTATGATAGCAAGTTTGCGAAGTTTCCTGGAAATTTTCAGATGCATTGGTTGGGATCATACATTGTCAAGGAGATTACATATGGAGGTGCAGTATAACGAAGCTGAAGGGTGAGCTATTTACAGGAAAAATCAATGGGAGTCGATTGAAATTATACAGGGGTGATCCCGCCCCAACACAATGACTATATGGATGCAGGACAATCTTAGTACTTTAGGTAGTAGAAAGGAAGTGTGGGACTATAAACTACACTACCAGAAGGACAGTTTGGTGAAGCGAATGGGCTGTAAGACAATTAAAAGAAAGAGCAGAGGGGAGTTGTGATGAAGGAGCTATGCTAGCATGGTGGGTCCCGCACAACCTAGACAAAAGGTAACCATTGACAACACTGTAGATGATTGGATGGCTATTTTTCCATTAAAGGGAGTGGGGGGGAGCATTTAAGGAGCATATCTTAAAAGCTGCCACCAAAAGAGAATTATTGAAGGATATTTGTAGGGAACAGATGAATTTGAATTCAAAATGGGCTATAAATACAACGTCCCACTCCACATTCGAACACTTTTCTTCCAGAGAGATTGCCTTGAGATTTTGTGCCTTAGTTTGCACTGAAATGATTGTTGCATGTTTGGATGGGATTGGAAAGAGATACAGAAGGAGTTTTCACAACAAGGATTTGTGTTTGAGGCAAAGTTACTCAAGTGATATAAGGAAATATTATGGGAGAGAATGAATACAACACCACTAGTCCCTACCCCAATGCTTAGGTCTCCAAGGCCTAAACCCACTACCTCCGCGGTAGGAGAGACGAAGCAAAAGAAACCACAACAAGCGCTTGTGCAGAAATCATCGCGCAAAAATCCAATGGAGGTTAGAAAGAATCAAATGGATAAAAGAAAGCAACCAATGGAACCCTTGGATTTGGATGAGGAAGAATTGAATATGGGGGTTGAAGATATTGACGCAGAGGAAGCAGTGCTGATTACTCGGTTACCACCTTATGTGCCCCTAGGAAATCCACCACCAAAGTGACTAAGGACCCAGACTCAGCAAAATACAAGGTCTTCACACCATTGTTTCCAGATGATGTACCTATGGAGGCGATTTGTTGGCCTGGGTACCATTTTTGAAGGTGGAGGATTGGGACGTGAGTGATCATGCAAAGTTCCCACAGTTGGAACCCAGCAAGTATTTGAAGAAGGTTTTCTATGAGGAGTTGGTTGTCACGAGGCTTGAGCAAATGAAGCGGGCAGCCGTAATTGAGCGTGCGGGATTGCTCAACATGTTGTGGGTGCCACACCTTAGCCGCAATTTCATTAATACTATCTGTGTGCGTCAATTGCTACCGCTGGTTCATGATGGGTGCCTATGGCTAGGGAGGCTCATTCTAATTGATGACATGCTGATCCATAGAATTACCTTGTTGCCTTATTAGAGTGTGAACCCTGTAGATGCTTTTGTGGGGAAATCTCAAGGGAAGTAGCTTTCTGATTAAATGAAGAGTGACTTCGGGTTGGTGAAAAATTCATGCAACTACGCTATTAGCTCCATCTCGGATGGAGTTGTACAATTCGCTACAAAAATTTTAACTGGAAAAATAATGCAGAAGTGTCCCACAGATGAAGTTTTGACACTAGTAGTATCTCTAGCTGCACAGTGCAGCAAAGGGGTCCAATACAATTGGGCCAAGTATCTTTGTCACGAATTCCTGGAGGATTGTAGTGAAGCCCAGGAGGATTGCATGGAGAATGCCTAAGGAGAGCCAATTCCAAACACAAGATCCAGACTTGTACGAGGATGTAAAATTCACCTCGGTGTGGGTGACGAAAAATCCTGACTGCATCATGGAAAAAAATATCTTCTAGGTATTATTTGAGACAAAGTTACAGATGGTGATCAACCAATGACCACGATTATCAGCAAGTTTACGTGTGCAGTATACTAATATTGCATATTTCAAGACAGATTTTCACAATCTGTCCATACGCGCAAAGAAGGATGCCGGAAGGAAATGGAATAAGTTTCCATATTTGGTCGCAAAGGAAGACATTTTGGGGGTCATTATCAAATGGATGAGCGAATGGATCACCTCATCTGGTGAAGGCGTAGGAACAAGTAAGGCTGTAGAAGGAAAAATGGGAACAACATCAGCTACGACAGCGACCAAGAAAGACAAAGAGAAAGAAGCAAAAAAGGCTTCTACAAAGAAAAGGCCACGCAGAGAGATAAGGCAACACAATAAGAAGCAATATTGCAAAAAGAAAATGCCTCTACAAAAGAGAAGGAAGTGTCAAAAGAAAAATTTTCTGAAAAGGAGAAAGAAGCACCAAAAGAGAAAGCTGCAACAACATCACATGTCACTATTGACCTTGAAGAACCTGAAACGGAGCACAAAAATGTTGAGGTCGAGACTGAAGGTGAATAGGAAGGAGGTGCGGACCTGGAGTCCTCGTTTAGAGTCAAGAAGAAGTAGAAGCAAAGTCCCATGGGAGCTCGCAAGAAGAAAAAGTCTGAAAAGTCTGCGAGTGCGACACCATTGGTCCTCACGGAGGGGGACCTTGATGAGATCGGTGATGTTGTCTGCAATGCCACTGAAACTATCTGGGGACACATTGAGGAGCAGTACCACCATGTATTGGATAAAGTACAAAAGGGACTGAAGGAATTGTAGGTCCAAATAGGGGTAATCCAGACAAGCGTGGGACAAGTGAGCGTGAATCAAGCGAGTGTACTAAGAGTTAGTGTAATAGAAATCACATATGGCCTTCACCCAATATCACTACCAGGGGGCTCTCTCTAGTTTGGGATAACCGAAGACCAGGAGCACACACAGCTTTAGAAGAACCCGAGTATCAATATTGCAACACTATCGATTTAGACCATACATGAGTTGCACCAAGGAATTTCCGATGAGCTTCGCATCTGGGAGAAGAAAGCACTGTTGATTATTGACGAGGTCAAAACCAACAATCAACAATTTTTTGAAGAGAAAGCGCAGGCCTTCCAGGCCCGCGATGAGGTGATACAACATAATCAACAGCTAGAGAACACCCTTACACAAGTATGCAATGAGCTCCCTCAGCTCCAAATTCCAGTAGAAGCTGACTCTGCAGAGAAAATTAAAAAATTAGCTTCTGCGGTGAAGGCGTCAAAGGAGAAATTGGAAAGGTCCACTTTGAGCTGAAGCTGCAGATATCAGAGCTTCAACTTAAGCTGTAGTGAACCACTCCTCAGGAAGTCAGAGAGCAGCGCGAGGCTACTATTAAAGAAGATATGACAATCTGGAAGCTGCAGTCAAGGACTACAACCAATTTTTTTAGTAGACGATGGAGATGTGGACCTTGCTGCAAGAGGATCCACACTTGCAGAAGATCGAAGCAGACATTTGATAAAAACAACTGCAGTTCAATGAGATTAGGGTGACAATGTGGACCTTAGCACCTATGCAAAGGTTCA
This sequence comes from Pinus tabuliformis, assembly GCA_031772625.1. Lineage (NCBI taxonomy): Eukaryota > Viridiplantae > Streptophyta > Pinopsida > Pinales > Pinaceae > Pinus > Pinus tabuliformis. The sequence continues at coordinate 2,076,046,900 of CM062816.1, read as the reverse complement.
CCAGACTTCATGAAGGAAAGTTCATTATGACCCAAATTGATGAGTTGCCCCGAAAGGTCTCCATTATCTCATTAAGGACGCAACCATGGGTCAATGAGGCAAGCTAGCTATCACAGATAGTCCAAAGCAAGTTAAAATCTCTACAGCAGCGTAGAGAACCATGGGATTTGTAGTCCAAGGTCCAACCACATAGAAACTAGTCAAAGAGGTTCGACAAGAAGCCGCACAGGGAAAAACAGATCTTCTAGACTTGAATATCAAATTCAACGGTGTGAAAGAAAATATTGAGGCAACACCAGTAGAGTGACTCGGGACGAGTCACGACTTTGTGTTGGGGGCCTGTTGGGATGTGGTCCCCTTGGGTCGAATTTTGTAAAGTTTTGTTAAATATTGTAAAGTCTTGACATTTTGAGGAGTGGAGCGCGAGTAGCGTAGGTCGATAAGAGTCAAAAGGGATTTTAGAAGGTCAAATCCCCTTAGGTTGTTAAGAGTCAAGCTATTTTGTGACCCGCCCATGGTTCGCAGACTATGGTATTATAATGAAGAAGGATATAAAAAAGAGTCATAGAAGAGTCATACGAGAAGAAGCGAAGAGCATAAAAGTGCAGGATTTAGGTCTATTTTGGCTATTCTATACTTGGAGAAAGGGGAAGGTGCCTGCAAATGTGTGCTCGAAGACCTTGCTAAGTCTCTAGCTGAGTGCACGGGCCCCATCAGCTGTGTGCGTAGGGTTGGAAAAGATTGTAATTAAAGATCTAAGCATAATAAAAGGTTTGTTTTGAGGAATTATCTGTGTATCTATGTGTTATTGCTTCTATATGAATTTACTGTATTTTTGAAGTGTTGAATGTAATTAATCAGGAAAAGTACTTAATAGATTCGCAAAGACTTAGATCTCTGTATTTATATGACGTTATGAATGTTTATCATAATTGGCGAAGGGCATAAATCTGTTAACTTTTAATACCTGCAATTTCTGGGTTTTAAGGGTTATGGTTAGCGAAGGTCGAGATAAGCCCCAAGATTGGAAGAAACACATAACATAGTCCTTTGGATGTAGAAAACTGGTTCTGCATCCCCCAATACTACCTTGGGTGAGATTGAAACCTGCGCTACGCAGGTTGTTGCTGAAAGTGCTGGTAGTGTAGAGTTTTGTTGGTTAGTGTAGCTAACTCTAAGCTTGGGTCCAAGCCCCCTCAAGCAAATAGGTACTCAGTTAGTTCATAACTCATCTGATCATACTCAATATGATGGGGAAACTGAGATAGTGAACAAATGTTTGGAAGGATATCTTCGTTGCTTTGTATTTGATAAACAAACACAATGGGTCAAGTGGTTGCCTCTGGCTGAATGGTGGTATAACAATTCCTTCCATACTGCAGCAAAAATGACCCCATTTATGGCACTTTATGGATATCATCCACCGTCCATCACAACCTCTTTAAGAGAAAATTCTAAGGTTCAAGCAGTGGAAGATCACATTGATCATCAATAATAGGTTCTCTAACTCTTAAAGGATAACCTCACTTTGATGTAGAATAAAATGAAACAACATGAAAATCAACATCGCAGCAAAAGAAGTTTTGATGTAGGTGATTGGGTATTTCTATGACTACAACCATACAAACAAATGCCCCTCAAACGAGCTAAGAAGGATAATAAATTATCACCAAAGTATTATGGTCCGTACAAGGTGTTGAAAAAGATTGGTACTTGTTGAGCCCTGCAACAACCCCCCATTTCATAACAATTTTACCACGAACAATTTATATATGAAATGGGTCCCTTTTAAAATTTCCAATTGGCATTAGAAAAAACTTGTTCAAATAAGATGTGATAATCAAATTTAAATTTTCGCACAAAATTCTTGTTGAACGAGCAATAAGCATTTCGGGTTAAATCCATAAAGGTAATTGAAGTTCGGTTGCCATTTTGGTTTTTACCCGATGCGATATCGATATCGGCTATCGGCAGTGCTCAATGTACACACAAAATAGGTACACACATTTCCTCCGATGCGATGCGATATCGGCAATCGGCTATCGGCACGACACCAGACTTGTGGAAAATGCTTTAACTTTCCGACCCGATGCGATATCGCATATCGGCAGTCGCCATAATCATGCACACTTTCACAAAGCGCTCATATTCTCTCCCCGATGCGAAATCGCTATCGGCATTCGTTGTCGGTATTCGCTAACTCAAAATGACACACGTTATGAGTTATGTTGACACGCCGAATGCGATATCGCAATCGGCGTTCGCTAAAGCACTCTCCCAAGTGTTAACGCCACACACATACTTCGATGCGATATGATGACACGTAATGATGACCTCAGTTCCAAAAGGTGATTATTTCAAAGCATTAAAGTTATATTTAAACTCGATTTGACAAAAGCACAGATTTCAAAATGCCGTTAAATGAAGGGATAAGGTAATGCATGCGTATTTAAAGCTTTACCCTTTCGAATTAACGAGCAATCACGATTAGACCTTTGAAAAAATCTATTACACGCTTTTAGAGGTCATTCAGTTTAATAGCTCAAGTAATGGTCATTTATGGAGCTGCAGGCTGTAAAATCATCATCATTGCATATACGATGCCTTCTCAAATCATTAGATCCGCAGCCTCTTTTAGGAATAATCTCGCCACGCTTCAAATCTTATATTTATCCCGTTATGGATTGTTATTGTTATTCCTTTGTTACGATTTCTCTTGCACTTGTGTAGAATTCAATTAACGAGAGAAGTCCGAACATGATGGGAAAGAAGTTCAAGAAGATGGCAGGTTCTGCTGTTACACCTGTCTCAGGCCAAGCTCCTACACCTTCAAGGAAAGGCCTGATCTCAGATACTACATGCACTGGTCTCACTGGTACTACATGGCAAGGGACATATAATCTGCTAGAAGGAGAACAACCAGAAGTGACAGTAACAGAGGCAAGTGCAGATGAATTGAGAAAGTCCGAGGCGACTCTGAAAGATTTGGCTGACTCCTTTCTACACAGAATAGCGGCCAGAGAACAAGTCTTGCCTTATACTGACATAGTACGATGGGCAATTGAAGAAATTCCTCTCACTAATAGAACTTTCATTACTAAGGATGGAAGAATTTTCGGCTCCTTCAGGCCTGAGGATTTGAGACAAATGTACCATTTACCCAATCCCGAGCAAGTCTATAATAGTGCATTCGTGGAGAAATTCGCCAAAGAGAATGAATCACCATCCGAGCCTCTCCGTGAGTGGAGACAAAATCCAGCAAAACACAAGCAGGATATGTCGGGTAAGTACTCCAATGCCTCTTTGGCTTCACCTTACTGTTATGCTGGAATTATGATGTGTAGACTATGGGGATTACATGATTCTGCAAATATTCATGTTGATATGATTCCCTTAATGGAAGCGGCCGTCAATAGCATAATTATGAACTGGGCCACTATCCTGTCTGATAAGTTGGTTATAGCTATTCGTGAGTTTAGGGCTAAAACCAGAGTCAGTGAGAGAAAAATCCCACCTTTCTACTACTCTGCATACATCATGGATGCCCTTTGTTTTAATTCTGAGTTCCCCGTCCTTGGTTGGAGATGGACAACCCATGACCCAACACCTATTCATTTATATCATCGTAAATTGTGGAAACCGTCTCACAAAGACCATTTATACCAAATCTGCAATGGTTTTATGGTTCCCGTTCACTACTCTATTTTTGATAGACCTATCCCTAGGATTTCCTATGAAGCCTCCTTTGACTTACCAGTCGTTGCCCATTGGTTCGGAGAAGAATATTTTTCTTATATCAGAGTTTTTGGAAGCAAGGCCAGGCCACATGTTCTTCCCATATACATGCCAGACAAATTGATAGCCCGAGAAATCTCTTATCAAATCATGTCTGAAGGTGTTACCCAGACTCTCAAAGATAAGAGCAAGAGAGGATGGCCATCGTTTCCTTTAAGAATTGGTGTTTTTACATTGTTAAATTATAAGCATGCAGAGAAGGAAGCGGCAAAACTCCAAAAGCTATCTCTTGTCTCTATTCCCAATAGACTTTATGACCCAAACAAGACTGCTTTCACTGCCTTGGAGCAGGCTAAGCTGACAAAAGTTGTTCATCAAGAAGACCAGTTTGATGACCTGTTCATGGGTGCTGAATCACTAAGTCAAGCTACACAACTCGCTGCAATGAGATATGGAGATAGAGAATTAACTGAATTTAATAAACTCAGAAAGCAAAGGTTGCAAACTTTGCCTCTAAGCTTATTATCTACAACCCCAACTTCATCCTCAAGCGAGCCTGATCAGCCAGAAATAAATTCACCTCCCGTTTCAATAAGAGAACAGGAGGAAAATCAAAGAAAGCTGCAGGCAGAAGAACAGAGACAAAGGGAAATAGAAGAACAGAGAAAAAGGGAGATAGAAGAACAGAGAAAAAGGGAGATAGAAGAACAAAGACAAAGGGAGATAGAAGAAAAAAGGAAAAGAGACGAAGATAGGCAGAAAAAGGAATTCCAGGAACAGCAACAGAGAATACAAGAGCAGCAACAGCGGGAAGCATTAGAACAACAACAGAGAATTGCGAAGGAAAAAGAACAGATTAAGCAACTCCCTGTTGATACAGAATTGATTAAGGAATGGAATCAATTTGATTCCATTATAAATAGTGCAGAAGCTCCTAAGGACTCAGATGTCTTAAAGACTCCAGATACTACAATCTCTTCGGTTCTTGAAAGAACCAGCGGCCCACCCACAGTACAGAACAGTGAAGAAGTTATTCAAAATCCGTCCGACATTGTTGATCTTCAAGTAGAGGAAATTCCTCCTCTAGACATTTTCTACAGCCCTAAGCATAAAGCTGTTGTAAGACGCTCAAGAAAGAGGCGAAGGCTTGATCAACTTTCTGCTTCAGATGAGCAAACAGTCACAGGTAATGTTGTCTGGAAGGGAGAATTAAGTCCCTCTGAAGATTTAACAAAACTATCGCAATTTGCTGGGGCTTATTCAGCAGCCACCATCGATAAAGCATCCGAAGTTAGCCTTCTCTTGAAGGCTAAAGAGCATGAAGTGTATACATTACAGGCAGAGGTGATAGAGGCAAGGAATAAGGCGACACAAGCAGAAGAACAATTGCTGGGTCAACAACAAGAAAATCATATGTTGACCAAGCAAATTGAACAACTGAAGATTGACCAAAGTGACATAAGAACACGAGAATTGGCAGAGGCATTGTCAGAGTTGGAGGCATCAAATGAGTTGTTAATAAAATCTAAGGAAGATCAAATAGCTCAGCTCACAGCACAGCTTGAGGATTTCAAAGGTGCCAAGAATATTCAAGATTTCAGAGCAGAGGCAACTCTGATAAACAGGGCTTTGATATCTTCGACCAGACTTTTGTGCCGACAGCTAGTCGAAGCTGAGTCACTTTGTGATATAACTGCAGAAGTACGTGAACAAATCAAGAAAGCAAGAACCAATCTGGATCAAGCCGAAGAGGACATAATAGAATATATTGAATGGCAAGATACTCCAGAAGGGCAAGCTGCTAATTTCGCCCGAATCAGTGTAAATTGCAAGAACATATTGTTTTTGGAATGGGAGACACAGGTAATGAAGGCGGAGGTGGCGGTATCCAGGTGCAAAACAATTTCCAAAAACATAATCAAATTAGTTAATGATACATTGTACCTAGCTAATATGATTTCACAATGTACGCCTGGAAACTTAACAACCGCGAATGAGCTGGAGCAAAACAATTATCCTAAGTTAGAAGAACAATGGCGGTTGATTACTGGAGTAAATACCTTGACCACCGATGCATACTGGCTTTTCTTGATTAAACCGCATTCTCAGAGATCGGCCCTCAACTGCCTGACCGACGCTCTTCGGTACCTGATCGCCGATTTCAAAGATGCCACATATGATGCACAGCTGACTTCTCGCCTTAATACTCCACCAGAAGTAGAGCCAATGCTGGCGATATGTCAGCGAAAGAGTAAAGGCAAAAAGACAGCTGACTGAAGCATCATCGCCGACTGCCGAATCACCCAAAATGCAGAATGATATTTCCTGATGCCGATTTCTTAGTTTTTCAGTTTTTAGATATTTTAGTAGTTAGATTAACATAGTATTTATAGACCCTTTCATTGTTTTGGAAAGGGTCGTAAAATTTTGTAAAAGACTTAAAGGCTGAAGTTTGCACTATTGTGCTTCAGTCTATATTCTTTTTGAAACTCGACCACTGGTCCTTTATTTTACTCGGAATGTTGTTTAAGTGAATTGTGCACTATTGTCGTTTGCTTGGAGTACTTTTCTGGTTGGAAGGAAGGACCGTGACATAGCGATTAACATATTGGATTGATCAAACAGCTTGCATGGTACTATTATCTGTATCTGTTCTCTCTTCAGTTATATGAATTGTTGTGTTATTACTTTGCTATTGTTGAATACATGTATGTGATATAACAACAAGTCTGCATTTCATATCACTATTGAATGTTTTGTGATTTGTCATTTTTTTACTCATGTATGTATCAATGATATAAATGACTGAGTACAGTAATTCGCTATTATAGCTCTGCGTAACTACTTACGCAGAGCAATCTCAAATGATTAAACATCTATGCTTGTTGTTAGTGTCATCTATATGCCTGTCATTGAGCATAGACTATCAAACGCTGTACTGTCTGAATTGATAAGTCCCGGGATTAGTTCATAGTTTATTTGCATTTCTTTTATAGTTTAGTTATTAGTTTATTATCATTTCATATCCTAAATCATCCATCCATCCCGTTTACTTATTATCTTTGGGAAACTGGTCCCATTATCCCCAGTCGGAGCCACTATTCCAAACGGAAAAGGAGCTGCACTAAGTTCCGGACCGGGTGGTTTCCCCGATGTTGTTGCAACGAATTTCGGGGCATCAACATTTTTGGCGCTAGAAGGAGGGCCATCAACTGTGAATGGCAAGTAGGCCTAGGACCACAAACCATTCTAAGAGTAATTCCCCCTCCAAAACTTCTTCTCCTTCTCAATCACATGCTGGTTCCCCAGCATATGATCAAGAAAGCGAAGAATTAACTACCACTGCTCATACTCAACATATTTCAGAACATTTAAGTCTTGAATCTCCCGAAGTTCAGTCTCTCATCCACAAACTTCAGAGCTTCTCGATTTCGCCACAGAAATCTGAAGTATCACAAGGCAGTGTGACTTCGCAGTTAAGCCTATCTCATCCACTTACCAGACTTCAAAGTGAAAAGCTTGGCATTCAACCCACTGAGTTTCCTTTGCCAAAAAGGAAAAAGGCCAAGAATATTACTACAGTTTCGGACAGTGAAAATCTTTCTTCCATATCCTTCATTTCCACATCTCCTCTGCGAAGCCAGCCATCCACTCCTCAAACACTACACACTGTTGTTTCCCAGGGAATAAGTCCCACAGCATCTCAAACTTCTCCCTCTCCAACAACTTCTTCTCCTCAATCATCTGGAATACCATCAGTATTAACAACCATTATTGCCAGCACAATGGCAAATCCATGGACTACACCTGGTGCAGTTAATATGCCCGGACCATTACACGATCTGCCTGATGCTCCAGAAAAGTGGTTGCCCAAATTTAATCCAGATAACGGGACGCAAGCTGAAGAACATATTAACAACTTTATGTTAGCTGTTAATCTAAAAGGAGTAACAGAACAAGATGTTGTTGTGAGACTTTTTCCTTATACTCTACAAGGATCAGCAGGATCCTGGTACTTCTCATTACCTTCTGGTTCTATTAACAGCTGGGATGTATGCCAAGAGCAATTCCTTATCAAATATGGAGATGATAGGTCCCTGGCGACTTTAATAAATGACCTCTCCAATTTGAGAATAGAACATAAAGAACCAGTAAAAGAGTTTAATGCCCGATTCAATAAACTCTTAAATAAAATCCCCACTGCTTCCAAGCCAAGTGAGCAAATCAGAAGCGAATGGTACATCACTGCTCTCCCTTCCAACATAGCAATTTTTGTTGACAGGGCTGGCAAGCCTACCTTAGCTGAGAATATGAAAGAAGCACTTGCCGTTGAAAAACGGATAAACGCCTTAGAAAAGAAAGCAGTTTTGGAGGATAGAAAATCCAAAAAAGTTTCATTTAAAGAAGACCTTAAAAAGAAAACCCCAAAAGACCCATATGACATGGAAGGCTTACAAAAGGTCCTCAAAACATTGTCTAATGAAATGATTGAAATTAAGAAACAGGTGGCTGAAACTTCGACCAAAAGACCGTTTAGAACTTTTAAGAAAACAGAAACGAAACCACCCAATGTTATATCTAATGCAGATTCTGAACAGGAAGATGAAGAAGAGGAATCAACCTCGCAAACAGATGATGAAGAAGAAATAGTTGAGTGTCATGGTATGTGGGATTTCATACTCCCAAATTCTGACACTGAGAATCAAGAAGAAGCTTTTCCTGTTACTACAAGGAGTAAAATTGCTTCTGAACCTATCCCAACAATTGCAAAGAAAAGGAGTGCAGGTGCTGCTTTACCAAAAGAAAAAGTTCTCCCAAAGAAATCGCCGGTAGCAGTTCCTCAAAACCATCCTCCAATTTCTAATTCTCCTTCAACATCCAAAACGCTAGTGGTCTCTGATCATATGGAGTATAATATTGTCGATGACATGAAAAAGACCAAGGCAAACATAACTATGTTTGAACTTGGAAAATTAAAACATCAGCAACAATTGCTCCTAAAGGAATTTAATGCTATTCCCTCTTCCCCTCTTCCTAGTTCAAAAGCTGCCAATGATTCAGGACAACCCCCTCCAGATATGGTAGAAGCAACCGATTCAGTTCTAATTGGAGATAAATCCAATTCTCATACCCCACCTTTCTTGCTCACCTATGAGATCTATAACCGAAATCTGCATAACTGTTTGATTGATTCAGGGGCTTCATCTAATATCATGCCAGCTTCAGTTTGTTCCAAACTGAACATAGAACCACAGAAATCAGCCATTCATATTGTACAGTTAGACAGAACCAAAGTGCAGGTCATAGGAGAAATTAATTCCGTGACTATCAGGTTGTCTGCTGATCCTAGAATAGTTCAAAGAATAGACATTTTGATAGCTGACATACCTGAATTCTACGGTTTAATTCTAAGCAGAGATTGGTCTGAGAAACTGCATGGATACATTTCCACGGATTGGTCACATATGTGGCTTCCCTACAAGGGAAAGCCGAATCAAATAAAGATCGACCGTGAAAAGCATATGACCCATACAGTGACTGATTTTGAACAGGAAAACCAACCGGTAGCTTTCAACAATAATATTTTGGGAAATTATTCTTCACAATCATTCTTTGGCAACTTTGTTGCCCAATCTTCCCCTTTTCAAGTTAACCATTGTACATCGCAAGTAGAAAATTTTTCTCAATCAAATTTATCTAGATGCTTTAATGTAGATCAAAAGAATGTAAATATTTTTGATTCTCCTTTATTTTGGTCTCTTTATTTTGATGGCTCAAAGTCTAGCGAGGGTTCAGGAGCAGGTTGCATTTTGGTTAGTCCAGTAGGCGAAAAAACGATGCTTTCTTGTAGACTGGAATTTGAATGTACCAATAATACTGCCGAATACGAAGCACTACTGCAAGGACTATATAAGGCGATTGACCTTAAAGTCAAATATTTAAAAGTATTCGGCGATAGTGAGATCGTTGTAAAACAGGTCAGGAATACCATTCATTGCCTGTCAAATCACCTTAAACACTATCAAACATTAGTGCAAGATCTCACTTCACATTTTTCAGCATTCAATATTTCTTCAATCCCAAGATCGCAAAATTCAGCAGCTGATTTATTAGCCAACGTAGCTTCCAAGCTCCTCCCTTCCGAAGACTACAGTCTCGATAGATTTTCTGTAGAATTAATTTTTAGACCTTCAGTTCCTGATAATATCACTAACTGGAGGGTTTTCAACCATGACGAGGATATATTGCAATTTTTAACTTCTGAAAAATCCTATGATAACCAAATCATTGAAGAAGATGATCATGATTCTCAAATAAAGCAAACATCTCATGATAATGTCATTCCTAAAACAGTGGTAAAACTTGAAGACCTTTACGACGTTAAAGATAGGTTTAGACCTGTCATTAATGCTAAACTCCAGAGTTCTACTCTTAGGTTTGAATTGATTAACTTGGGAACAGATCAAACTCCTCAAAACATAAATCTAGGATTAGGACTTTCCACAATAGAAAAGGAAGCATTTGTCAAACTTTTAAGAAAAAACAAACAAGTTTTTGCTTGGAAGTATGATGACCTTAAGACGTATGATACATCTATCATACAGCACACTATCCCTATGCTTCCCGATCAAAAACCTATCCAACAGAAGTTAAGAAAAATTCACCCAAATTTGGAAAGCCAGATTAAGTCGGAACTTAATAAGCTTTTAAAAGCTAAGATTATCTTCCCTGTCCGACACTCAAACTGGGTCTCCAATATGGTACCCGTCAGAAAGAAAAATGGCGACATCAGAATCTGTATAGATTTCAGAAATTTAAATAAGGCAAGCTTAAAAGATAACTTCCCTCTGCCTACCATGGAACAGATTCTTCAATCCGTGGCAGGATCTGAATTAATGTCTTTCCTTGATGGTTTCTCAGGATACAATCAAGTTTTGGTTCATCCTGATGACCAATTAAAAACTACTTTCAGAACTAAATGGGGAACTTACGCATACCAAAAGATGCCTTTCGGACTCATAAATGCAGGAGCAACATTTCAAAGAGCTATGGATACAGCCTTTAGAGGGTTAATTAACAGAACAGTAGTTGTCTATCTTGACGACATTACTGTATATTCTAAAAAGAGATATAATCATTTGCAGGATTTAAATCAAATTTTTCAACGATGCAAAACATATGGAATATCTCTAAACCCGAAAAAATCTTTCTTCGCCCTTAACCAGGGCAAACTCTTAGGGTTTATTGTATCTAAAGATGGTATTTATGTAGATCCTGAGCGAATTAAAGAGATTTCTGAAATTCCTTTTCCATATAACAAAAAATCGATGCAGTCATTTTTAGGACAAATTAATTTCGTTAAGCGATTTGTTCCGGATTTTTCACAGATTGTACTACCACTTCAAAAGATGATTAAAAAGAACTCAACCTTCAGATGGGGATCAGAAGAAAGGCAAGCTTTCAATGATATTAAACAATCTATAATCAATGTCCCAGCTCTGAATACTCCGAACCTTTCTAATCATTTTACATTGTATACTATTGCCTCTGATTTATCTTATGCAGCAGTACTCACACAATTGAATGATGACAATTTCGAAGCGCCCATTTCATTCTTCAGTTCAAATTTTCAAGGCGCCGAATTGAATTATTCAGAAATTGAAAAACAAGCTTTTGCTGTTTTTAAAGCGGTCAAACATTATCGACCCTTTCTTCTTAAAACCCATACTAAAGTAATAGTTCCTTTCTCAGCCGTTAGGCAACTATTGATTCAAAAGGAATTGGGAGAAAAGAGGGCAAATTGGGTCGCAGCTCTTCAAGAATATGATCTGGAAATAAAGCCAGCAAAATTTGTTAAAGGTCAAGGTTTTTGCAGGATCTTGGCAGGAGCATCAAACATTCCTGAATCAGGTGATACAGAGCAAAATCAAGAAGTTAATCAGCTAAGTATACCAGATTCCGAATCTCAGTATTCAGATTTAATCTTTTATTTAAAAAATGGTTATGCACCTACCAATTTGTCCTACAAAAACAAGAGAGCCATTAGATTAAAGGCTAAGAATTTTTCTCTCATCAATGATGTGCTCTTCAGAAGAAACTATGATTCTGTATTACTAAGATGCCTTGAGAAACCTGAAGCTCAAAAGGTTTTACAGGAGCTACATGATGGACCAGCAGGAGGACACTTTGGAGCTGATACAACAGCTCATAAAATCATTCATGCTGGGTATTACTGGCCCACTTTGTTTAAGGACGCTCATGAATATGTAAGGAAATGCATTAGATGTCAAACTGCCAGTGGAAGACCACAAAAGCCTGCCTTCCCTTTGCAACCAATCAACATTGAACAACCTTTCGAACAATGGGGATTGGATATCATTGGTGAAATAAATCCTTCATCTTCCAAGCAACACAAGTATATCCTTACAGCAACTGATTACTTTACAAAATGGGTGGAAGCAGTTCCATTGAAGACAACAAACTCAGAAGCGATCATTGAATTTATAGATCAGTTCATCGTAACCAGGTTTGGTGTCCCTAACGCTCTTGTCTTTGATAATGCTTCTTATTTCTCAGGCAATGCAATGATTGATTTCGCTGTCAAAAGAGGATTCAAATTAAAATATTCTGCTAACTATTACCCCCAAGGCAATGGTTTAGCAGAATCAACTAACAAAAATTTGATCAAAATCATTAAGCGAACAATTGAAGAGAATCATAAGAACTGGCATAAATCCTTGGTATTTGCATTATGGGCCGATAGGATTACACAGAAAGCTTCCATAGGGACCTCTCCGTTTAATCTTGTTTATGGAAAAGAAGCAGTGGTACCAACCAACCTTCTTCTCCCATCTTTAGCCCTAGTGCAATTTATACACGAGACTCCTTCTTCTTCTATACAGCTTAGACATGATCAAATCCTCAAACTCGAAGAAGATAGGAATAAAGCCAAGGTTACACATGCAAGACATCAGCAAGTCATTAAAACAGCCTTTGATCTAGCCTCATCTAGCCCTAGAGAGTTTCAAATCGGAGATTTAGTCCTGAAATGGGACAAAGCCCATGAAGATAAAGGTAAACATTCCAAATTTCAAAACTTGTGGCTAGGACCATTTCAGATCTGTGAGAAAGTAGGCCATTCCACGTTCATTTTGCAAAATCTATCAGGGGTAAGGGATTCCCTCCCTGTCAATGGTCTAATTCTGAAGAAATTCTTTAACTGAGAAGGTAACCCCTTCTCTTTGTAGTTTGTTAGCTTTACATAGTTTGTAGGATTTATAGGAATAAGAATGTGGGACTTTCCAATTGACCTTTCGCTGAAAATAAAAGCTGTCTCGCCATGACAATAGTAGTTTTCACTTTTGTAAAATAGCGTCCTGAATCGAGTAAGATTATTTCTAGGAAATTAGATATCTTTTTATTCTAAGCATTACGGACTTACCCTCACAAACTTCTCTCTGATCAAAGTTCCATGAGTCATCTTGGGTTTTTGAAATTGGTCCCCAAAGGTTATCTATATGAAAATGTGAGCCAATTCATCTTCAGCATCTTCAACTCTTAAACCTGTCATCCATTATCTTTAAGAAGAAAAATTGTTCATCCCATTCACCAATAGTTTTTGATTACTCAGAGTGTAATTCTAAAATATAAAAGATTAAAGATAAGAGGTCTTATCACAAGCCTACTTACCATGTTCATAGGAAAATAATTCAACTGACATTACCAAAACTGCATATCAAACAGGGTAATGACTTGAAATCTCAAGACAAGGGGTCTCATCACGAGCCAGCTTGTTCAGTTTAATTACTACCCGTGAATGGCATTGTCATCCATCTGGCCACCAAACCAGGGCAATGGCTTTATCTTAATTAAAAATAAATTGAAATTCAAAAAAATATGAAAATATCTTTTGAATTCATTTTGTTTAATCATAATCTGAGGTGAATGGAACAATGGACAATAATATGGTTAAAAGGTAACCCTGCCGAGACTATGAACGTTTGCTGGCAGCAGTGGCTCTACCTGTGACAGAGGAGTTTATTTTAAAAGCTGATGTGGAAAGGTATTCTATTTTTATCTTTATAAACCAGTCAGGACTTATTTTAACGCCCAATGTGCTTCCATAAAAAAGAGAAAGTTAAAAGAGGAAAACTGTATTATTTAGAATCAATAGACATCTAGTTATATTAGAAATTTCCTTTCTTTATAGAGATTCTATTTGAGAAAGCGTAAGTATAATTGTTAATTCAGAGATAACTGGTTCTGCCAGCGAATCGCCAATTGTTGCGCCCTGCAACAACCCCCCATTTCATAACAATTTTACCACGAACAATTTATATATGAAATGGGTCCCTTTTAAAATTTTCAATTGGCATTAGAAAAAACTTGTTCAAATAAGATGTGATAATCAAATTAAAATTTTCGCACAAAATTCTTGTTGAACAAACAATAAGCATTTTCGGTTAAATCCATAAAGGTAATTGAAGTTCGGTTGCCATTTTGGTTTTTCCCGATGCGATATCGCTATCGGCCATCGGCAATGCTCAATGCACACACAAAAAAGGTACACACCTTTCCTCCGATGCGACGCGATATCGGCAATCGGCTATCGGCACGACACCAGACTTGTGGAAAATGTTTTAACTTTCCGACCCGATGCGATATCGCATATCGGCAGTCGCCATAATCATACACACTTTCATAAAGCGCTCATATTCTCTCCCCGATGCGAAATCGCTATCGGCATTCGTTGTCGGTATTCGCTAACTCAAAATGACACACGTTATGAGTTATGTTTACACGCCGAATGCGATATCGCAATCGGCGTTCGCTAAAGCACTCTCCCAAGTGTTAACGCCACACACATACTTCGATGCGATATGATGACATGTAATGATGACCTCAGTTCCAAAAGGTGATTATTTCACAGCATTAAAGTTATATTTAAACTCGATTTGACAAAAGCACAGATTTCAAAATGCCGTTAAGTAAAGGGATAAGGTAATGCATGCGTATTTAAAGCTTTACCCTTTCGAATTAACGAGCAATCACGATTAGACCTTAGAAAAAATCTATTACACGCTTTTAGAGGTCATTCGGTTTAATAGCTCAAGTAATGGTCATTTAAGGAGCTGCAGGCTGTAAAATCATCATCATTGCATATACGATGCTGTCTCAAATCATTAGATCCGCAGCCTCTTTTAGGAATAATCTCGCCACGCTTCAAATCTTATATTTATCCCGTTATGGATTGATTATTGTTATTTCTTTGTTACGATTTCTCTTGCACTTGTGTAGAAATCAATTAACGAGAGAAGTCCGAACATGATGGGAAAGAAGTTCAAGAAGATGGCAGGTTCTGCTGTTACACCTGTCTCAGGCCAAGCTCCTACACCTTCAAGGAAAGGCCTGATCTCAGATACTACATGCACTGGTCTCACTGGTACCACATGGCAAGGGACATATAATTTGCTAGAAGGAGAACAACCAGAAGTGACAGTAACAGAGGCAAGTGCAGATGAATTGAGAAAGTCTGAGGCGACTCTGAAAGATTTGGCTGAATCCTTTCTACACAGAATAGTGGCCAGAGAACAAGTCTTGCCTTATACTGACATAGTACGATGGGCAATTGAAGAAATTCCTCTCACTAATAGAACTTTCATTACTAAGGATGGAAGAATTTTCGGCTCCTTCAGGCCTGAGGATTTGAGACAAATGTACCATTTACCCAATCCCGAGCAAGTCTATAATAGTGCATTCGTGGAGAAATTCGCCAAAGAGAATGAATCACCATCCGAGCCTCTCCGTGA
Organism: Pinus tabuliformis; assembly: GCA_031772625.1. NCBI lineage: Eukaryota > Viridiplantae > Streptophyta > Pinopsida > Pinales > Pinaceae > Pinus > Pinus tabuliformis. Next base: position 2,076,031,355 of record CM062816.1, on the reverse strand, counting down.
GTGGAGACAAAATCCAGCAAAACACAAGCAGGATATGTCGGGTAAGTACTCCAATGCCTCTTTGGCGTCACCTTACTGTTATGCTGGAATTATGATGTGTAGACTATGGGGATTACATGATTCTGCAAATATTCATGTTGATATGATTCCCTTAATGGAAGCGGCCGTCAATAGCATAATTATGAACTGGGCCACTATCCTGTCTGATAAGTTGGTTATAGCTATTCGTGAGTTTAGGGCCAAAACCAGAGTCAGTGAGAGAAAAATCCCACCTTTCTACTACTCTGCATACATCATGGATGCCCTTTGTTTTAATTCTGAGTTCCCAGTCCTTGGTTGGAGATGGACAACCCATGACCCAACACCTATTCATTTATATCATCGTAAATTGTGGAAACCGTCTCACAAAGACCATTTATACCAAATCTGCAATGGTTTTATGGTTCCCGTTCACTACTCTATTTTTGACAGACCTATCCCTAGGATTTCCTATGAAGCCTCCTTTGACTTACCAGCCGTTGCCCATTGGTTCGGAGAAGAATATTTTTCTTATATCAGAGTTTTTGGAAGCAAGGCCAGGCCACATGTTCTTCCCATATACATGCCAGACAAATTGATAGCCCGAGAAATCTCTTATCAAATCATGTCTGAAGGTGTTACCCAGACTCTCAAAGAAAAGAGGAAGAGAGGATGGCCATCGTTTCCTTTAAGAATTGGTGTTTTTACATTGTTAAATTATAAGCATGCAGAGAAGGAAGCGGCAAAACTCCAAAAGCTATCTCTTGTCTCTATTCCCAATAGACTCTATGACCCAAAGAAGACTGCTTTCACTGCCTTGGAGCAGGCTAAGCTGACAAAAGTTGTTCATCAAGAAGACCAGTTTGATGACCTGTTCATGGGTGCTGAATCAATAAGTCAAGCTACACAACTCGCTGCAATGAGATATGGAGATAGAGAATTAACTGAATTTAATAAACTCAGAAAGCAAAGGTTGAAAACTTTGCCTCTAAGCTTATTATCTACAACCCCAACTTCATCCTCAAGCGAGCCTGATCAGCCAGAAATAAATTCACCTCCCGTTACAATAAAAGAACAGGAGGAAAATCAAAGAAAGCTGCAGGCAGAAGAACAAAGAAGACAAAGGGAAATAGAAGAACAGAGAAAAAGGGAAATAGAAGAACAGAGAAAAAGGGAAATAGAAGAACAAAGACAAAGGGAAATAGAAGAACAAAGGAAAAGAGAGGAAGATAGGCAGAAAAAGGAATTCCAGGAACAGCAACAGAGAATACAAGAGCAGCAACAGCGGGAGGCATTAGATGAACAACGGAGAATTGAGAAGGAAAAGGAACAGAGTAAGCAAGTCCCTGTTGATACAGAATTGATTAAGGAATGGAATCAATTTGATTCCATTATAAATAGTGCAGAAGCTCCTAAGGACTCAGATGTCTTAAAGACTCCAGATACTACCATCTCTTCGGTTCTTGAAAGAACCAGCGGCCCACCCACAGTACAGAACATTGAGGAAGTTATTCAGAATCCGTCCGACATTGTTGATCTTCAGGTAGAGGAAATTCCTCCTCTAGACATTTTCTACAGCCCTAAGCATAAAGCTGTTGTAAGACGCTCAAGAAAGAGGCGAAGGCTTGATCAACTTTCTGCTTCAGATGAGCAAACAGTCACAGGTAATGTTGTCTGGAAGGGAGAATTAAGTCCCTCTGAAGATTTAACAAAACTATCGCAATTTGCTGGAGCTTATTCAGCAGCCACCATCGACAAAGCATCCGAAGTTAGTCTTCTCTTGAAGACTAAAGAGCATGAAGTGTATACATTACAGGCAGAGGTGATAGAGGCAAGGAATAAGGCGACACAAGCAGAAGAACAATTGCTGGTTCAACAACAAGAGAATCATATGTTGACCAAGCAAATTGAACAACTGAAGATAGACCAAAGTGACATAAAAACACGAGAATTGGCAGAGGCATTGTCAGAGTTGGAGGCATCAAATGAGTTGTTAATAAAATCTAAGGAAGATCAAATAGCTCAGCTCACAGCACAGCTTGAGGATTTCAAAGGTGCCAAGAATATTCAAGATTTCAGAGCAGAGGCAACTCTGATAAACAGGGCTTTGATATCTTCGACCAGACTTTTGTGCCGACAGCTAGTCGAAGCTGAGTCACTTTGTGATATAACTGCAGAAGTACGTCAACAAATCGAGCAAGCAAGAACCAATCTGGATCAAGCCGAAGAGGACATAATAGAATATATCAAATGGCAAGATACTCCAGAAGGACAAGCTGCTAATTTCGCCCGAATCAGTGTAAATTGTAAGAACATATTGTTTTTAGAATGGGAGACACAGGTAATGAAGGCGGAGGTGGCGGTATCCAGGTGCAAAACAATTTCCAAAAGCATAATCAACTTAGTTAATGATACATTGTACCTAGCTAATATGATTTCACAATGTACGCCTGGAAACTTGACAACCGCGAATGAGCTGGAGCAAAACAATTATCCTAAGTTAGAAGAACAATGGCGGTTGATTACTGGAGTAAATACCTTGACCACCGATGCATATTGGCTTTTCTTGATTAAACCGCATTCTCAGAGATCAGCCCTCAACTGCCTGACCGAATCTCTTCGGTACCTGATCGCCGATTTCAAAGATGCCACATATGATGCACAGCTGACTTATCGCCTTAATATTCCACCAGAAGTAGAGCCAATGCTGGCGATATGTCAGCGAAAGAGTAAAGGCAAAAAGACAGCTGACTGAAGCATCATCGCCGACTGCCGAATCACCCAAAATGCAGAATGATATTTCCTGATGCCGATTTCTTAGTTTTTCAGTTTTTTAGATATTTTATTAGTTAGATTAACATAGTATTTATAGACCCTTTCATTGTTTTGGAAAGGGTCGTAAAATTTTGTAAAAGACTTAAAGGCTGAAGTTTGCACTATTGTGCTTCAGTCTATATTCTTTTTGAAACTCGACCACTGGTCCTTTATTTTACTTGGAATGTTGTTTAAGTGAATTGTGCACTATTGTCGTTTGCTTGGAGTGCTTTTCTGGTTGGAAGGAAGGACCGTGACATAGCGATTAATATATTGGATTGATCAAACAGCTTGCATGGTACTATTATCTGTATCTGTTCTCTTTTCAGTTATATGAATTGTTGTGTTATTACTTTGCTATTGTTGAATACATGTATGTGATATAACAACAAGTCTGCATTTCATATCACTATTGAATGTTTTGTGATTTGTCATTTTTTACTCATGTATGTATCAATGATATAAATGACTGAGTACAGTAATTCGCTATTATAGCTCTGCGTAACTACTTACGCAGAGCAATCTCAAATGATTAAACATCTATGCTTGTTGTTAGTGTCATCTATATGCCTGTCATTGAGCATAGACTATCAAACGCTGTACTGTCTGAATTGATAAGTCCCGGGATTAGTTCATAGTTTATTTGCATTTCTTTTATAGTTTAGTTATTAGTTTATTATCATTTCATATCCTAAATCATCCATCCATCCCGTTTACTTATTATCTTTGGGAAACTGGTCCCATTATCCCCAGTCGGAGCCACTATTCCAAACGGAAAAGGAGCTGCACTAAGTTCCGGACCGGGTGGTTTCCCCGATGTTGTTGCAACGAATCTCGGGGCATCAACAGTACTATGGCATACAAATTGGAGCTTCCTGCATTTTCCCGAGTGCACCCAGTTTTCCATGTTTCATGCTTAAAGTAGGTTATAGGTGACAAGCTCCTAGTTCAAACAATATTGCCAGAACTTGATGAGGAAGGAAAAATCATATTGGAACTTGAAGCAGTCACAGAAAAAAGAACTCAATAACTACGACATTGATTAATTTCAAAGTATCTCATCAAGTGGAAGAACTTACTCGCTGAAGATTCCACATGGGAGGACAAGAATTTTATACATAAGCATCCATAACTACTCAAGTGTTGATGACAACATTTTTTTGAAGGAGAGGGGCATGTTAGGTCCCTATAATACTAGTGATTCCCCCTTTATTATTGTCATTGTAGTCCCTTATTGTTATTGTTGTGCCCCTATTGTCCCCATATTGTTATTATTGTGCCCCATAAAAGCCCACTATTGTTATTGTTGTGCCCTTACATTATTATTGTTATGTAGGCTCTAATTATATTATGACCCCTTAGACACCTATAGATAGAAAGGAGGTTTTGTCATTTGAATTATCCAAGAATTATTTATTTTTGTAATTTAAAGGAGGTTTCCCCCTCAAAGAGGCTTATTTTGAAGTCATTGATCTATCTCTTCTTCTATTTTGTGATCTAGTTGCATAACACTCCACCTCCAATGTCAAAAATCAGTATTGAGTGAGCAAGGAGAAGTTGTTCTCCTTGATGATGATCCGACCATGGATGTGTACAATCTATGAATTGATGAGTTGCAGAAGAGTATTGTACAAGTGTGGAGGAATCACTTCCCGGATGATCACGCCTCACCTGCATTCATCAAGGAAAGGGTGATAGTGCCAGATATCAGAAAGCATCCAACTGCCCTTGCCAATGCCACCTTGGCCTATGCAGGAGAAACAAGATCAAATGTTAAGTTCGTGTAGACTGAGAATGAACAAATGGAAAAGAACTTGCAGGCTGCTAGGAAAGAGGCACAACAATTTCAAGTGCAAAGTTTAGTTTCCACAATGGGATAGATGAGGAAAGTGATACCCGTCGAAGTATCAATGCTTGAGACTACCATGCGGAAGCTCTATGACGGATTTTTCACGTGTCTAACGAAGTTGTCTGTGTGCATGACTTATAATAGCATAGAAAAGAGTTTGTTCAAACTCTTAGGAACATACATGTTTCCATCACCCATGTAAAAGAGTGGAAAATGTGGTACAACAGGGCCTTGCTTCACTTTCCAAATAAGGTGAAGCCACAGGCAGAGTTGGAGAAAGAAAAGGTCCAGATGTTGATCCATAAATATGAGCATCTCACCTCATTCATAGTAACATACAAGCCTCATATGCATGGTTGTACAAGAATTTGGATGTCGTGGTGAGAATGCATAGGATCATGTTAATCAATTCCCTCATTGAGGCTAGACCCAAGAACCAAGTCTGGCTAGAGATCGATGGGTACATGGATAAGCTAAGGCATGAGGCCACATGGATTACTTGGAGTTGAGTGCACATAACATGAAAAAGTACATGGGTGGTCGTGTTATGGTTAAGACCATGCTACATATGATTTAGGACGAGTTGAATATAGGTTCCAAGACCATATACTCGGTTGCTATGGAGGCAAGAGTTTGATATCAGAAAGACACAATCAAGAAGTTTGGGTACATCATCAAACAATACCAAGCTTGACATCAATATGTGACCGAGAAGCACCAAGTGGAGGTTTCTAAGTTGGTATTTCCCCAAACTTTGGAGTCATAGTGTTTTTTCTTTGTTAGGTTGTCTCTAGCCCATTTTGTCTTACATGGGTACATGTGGAAAATGAACTATTATTTTTAAATATGTTGTAAGTGAAATTCCAAGTTTCATTAGTGGAATGTGAAAGGTCATCATGTTATGTAATGAGTTATTTGTACAGAAGTTGAAGAGTCACGAGGGTAGTAAAAGAGTCACAAAGGGGAAAGTCAATGGTCACCCCACCCTTTGTTATAAATAGAACCTCATAAATCATAGAATAGGCTTTTGGGAGCCAAGATTTTGGCTAGGCTTAGTCTTAGAAAAGGATTGGGAGTATTGTGACGAGACTTGGCTTCTCTATAGCGTAGAGCGAGTATAATTATTTGGAGGAGTAGGTGTTATTGACTATAATTTTCTGCTATTGGGCTATTGGTCGTCAATGGTGTATGTATGGATGGAAATTTCACTTACAATGATAATATTAGCATATGTTGTTAATGTAGTTGGACTATTCTGGTTGCTTTAGAAATGCATGTTGTTTGACTTACGCATTTTATTATGAAATACTTTGTATGCAATTGTATGAATCTTGTTGGATGGGTGTTATTGGATTAACCCATCACTTTAATTTATGGACTATTCCACATTTTATCTTGTGATGTCATTCCACTCGCATGTTCCTTTCAAGTTGCGTACTATTATAGGCTTCTAAGGGGAACATTTCCTTCATGCTTCACATCGCACTTGTTACACACTTGCTCTCACCCAAATTTATCTTACTTACCTCTGCGTGCTACCGTGATCAAGGCATTACACTACCATCCATTGCCGAGACTCCTACTCCAAATGGTTTGAGGTCTAGTTGGGACTTCAGATCGGGAAAATCCCCTGAATCTTGGTGGGTCCAACACCGTCAACAAGGTCCTCTATTACTTATTGAAAGGATGTTACCATAAGGTCTAAGATTCTCACACCACCCCTTTTCTCCTTCAGAGAATGTATCAGATTAAAGTCTCCCCTTATAATCCAACATGCATATGAGAGGAATAGGTGTACCTTATGTAGATCTTCGAGAAATTTATCTTTCTGGTTGAGCATTGCTAGACCATATACAACCGAAATACTAATCCATTCTATAAGCCCTATATATCAAAAGTGCCCTGAGAGAATGAAGGGAGAGGAAAATTTGTCCTGGAACTAGACCATTCTTGGGTCCTAGACTATATCCAACTCCCAAGTTGTTCCGTTTGCATCTACCACCTTGATATCACTTCCCGATCAACATCTGGTCATTATTTCCTCCAACTTTGCCCCCGCTACCTTAGTTTCCAATAGCATGATCATATCGGGTTTCTCTTGATCAATTTTCATCCCCAGGTATCTTTGCTTCACTTTGCTATTCAACTTGTGTATATTCCATGAGACAATTTTTATTGAGACAATAGGGGGGAGCGATGATAATGCTTTGTTATCTCGTTCATCTATCCAAAATTTAGCAGAAATTTTCTAGCTTCCCAAAGTACTTCTTTGGACGATTTGTACCCCTCTTTTCCTTTCTTGGCTATCATAAGTGCATTCTAAGTGGAGTTTTCCAGAATTGCATTCTTCTCCAAAGTTAACAACCTCCCTTCCTCCTATATATTTAGGTTTCTTTTCCTCCATCTATCGAATAATTGTAAGAAGTGTTGTAACTAATTCACAAGGATTTCCTGTCCCTCCACCATTTCCCATGCACAAAAGAAATTGAACATTTCCTTTTCATCTACTCCCAACTTGCTCCGCTTCTCTTCTAATTCCAATATTTTGGTTATTCATCAAAAAAATTCCTTAAGTTCCCTCACATATTTTGGATCTTCCTGAGCCTTCCTCTTTGTTTACCCTTTCTATATCTACATGGAGGATTTTTCCATTGAGATCCTAGCTTGTATGACTTGCATGGCCTCCTGCCGGATTGGGTCTCTGGTTTCGTCTGTTACTTTTCAGATGGAGAAATGATACTCACTGGCTTCCACTGTCTTCTAATTTTGGATTTCGTTTCATCCCTATTGAGGCCCTGGATCACAGTTTGACCTATTCCTCCTCGTGCCTATTTTCCTAAAGCCTTCTTCTTCTCCTGAGTGTTTATTCCATTGTTTCATCAGACTCAAAGGGAAATATTTCACCATATGCCCATGCTCATGGAAATGGAAAAATTTAAATAGGACGTGCTCATAATCTAGCATTTGAACCTACAACTAATAATGATATTCTAGTTAAATTGATTTTGGGAGGGGTTGAGATATATTCATATATACACATATTCAGGCACATGAAGCTTTCCTTCTCTTCTTAGTGATTTCCGGGACCTTGATAAAGGTTCTAATTACATTTCTAATCCCTTCTAATATATCTAGTTCTTAAAAATATTCTGGAAGGGAAAATAGTCTCACCCATACTGGGGCCGCCAGAAATTGTTCCTTTCCTAGATTGTAATACTCCTACCAAAAGCGCATAAAAATCCCTACGTTATTCAAGAAGTAAGACACATTTTAAAAGATCCTTTTTCAATCTTCCATATCCACAAATATGACTTTGAAAAAGCCTTTTTCTGTTAATCTCAGATCCATTTCTCCCTTGGGATTCCATTTGAGATGGATCCACTTCACAATTTCATGTTCCTTTGGCCAAATGCCCATAAACATGCAGATTAGGATGTGGTTTTCATGAATTGTCTTGTTTTTTCTAGCCTATTATTCAAGATCACGAATCTAGGGTTTGTTGCAGGCTTGGTGAGGCACGCCCATTTCATATTTTACTACCAATGGGAGCCTAGGACAAGGGTTTTGTCACCGTCTCCCTTAGAGCTCCTGTTTCACCTGTCATTGGGGTTTTAGAACTCTACCCAACTGTTGGTGTTTTCATGCCCCTTACAACATTACTATAGGAGGGGGTTGTCCCTGCCCCTGATGAGGCCACTGATAAAGTCCCTTAGTATGACATAGTTGTAAAATCCATTCATCAATCCCAATGCTGCTCCTACCTGCCTCTGTTCACCATGCATAGTAGGATTTGCAGAACCTTCCCGCCTTCCACACCTAAGAGCTCTTGTTTCCCATAATATCATATATATGTATTAGCAGGGTTTTAATAAAATTAAACATAAGGATATTTTTATATATAGAGTTGTTAAATTATATATATATATAGATAAGAACCAACGTAGATCCATCTTAACTCCGGATCTATCAAGCGTCAAGGAATAAAAGATCTCGAGGTGAAATTTATGCCTTAGGTTTCACTTAAGAAGAGGTTTTCATTTTGAGAGATCTGATTCTTCTCGGTGTGTTAGGGTCTTATAATTTTTTATAGGGTCACTTGATTATAGCTGATCATTATTATGTTTGAGATGTTGTAAATAATATTTCATCCTGCAAATTATTTCCAAAGCGACACCAAGTAATAATATTTGAGGATATTTTTTGCATAACAATGTTTGGATCAAATTAGATTGCAAGTTTTCATCAGAAAATGCTCGGAAGAAGATTTCCAACTATATATCCTATGCTCAAATCTGATTCCTAGATTAAAAGATAGGCTAGAACAAAGTTTGCACTTCAGAAAGTAGATAAAGACCCAAGAACTATTTCCGCTACAGTTTAAAATATACTTGCATCTATCCTTTGTGAAAAATATTCCCCCCCCATTATGAATATGCAATATGATTTGTAAGTCTAGATGGGATCCACATAACCATCAACCCATTTCCAGATTTATTCCACTATCACTTCATTTGTTATAAATCCCAACTCGAGCCACATTTCCATGTTTTATTATAAACTCTAACCTTATCCAAAAAACCCATTTGATATATAAACTCTAGCCGCATTTCCATTCTTTGATAATAGTCCAACTCTAGCCTAACCCATTATTTCAATTTCCAAACCTTATTCGCATTCCTATTCCATTTTTACTCTATTCATTCCCCATAACATTGAATGTACCACAAATCCTTTTATAATACATTACGTTGTAATGTATTACAACATAACATTTAGAATTGGCCCTGACCCACTAGCCATTGTTATCGCATATCACACCATCCTGCAAAGTCCCGCTCGTTGATATCGCAAAATTCCTCCCCGTCCGCCGATTGCGATAACACTCCCACTACCGATTGTGATGAAGTCCCCGCCGATAGAGATATCTCAATCAACAAATCTTACCAACTTTAAGCCCCTCCCCCATAAGATCTTCCTCTCAGTTGCGATTGCGATACAATACACGACCCCCTTTCTTGACCTGCTAGGATTATTAATTGGATTTTGATAAGCTTCGAGTTCAGGTTTGTGTTTAAGTCCCACTGGATGTGATATATTATAAGTTGTATTCTAAAGGGTTTTCAGGTCCGGGTTTATGGTCGCACTCCCAGGTACTCCCTTCCTGGTTGCGATTGCGATGTGGAAAGACTTGGCCAGATGCAATACAATATATAATGGATTTAAAGGGTTTTTCAGATTCATTTATTAGAAAAGTCCCATGCTATAATAAGAGGCCCATCCTTGTTGCGATTACGATAAGAAAAAGGGCCACGTGTTAGAAAACCCTTCATCTCTCAATGGCTCAGATCAAATCCAACTAGATAAACGGAAAAGGAAAACTTCAGACCCCCCTGAGCTCCATTTCAAATTATTCAAGGGGGAGGGGGGTTTGAACTCAAAGCTAAATGTCATCCTCTCCATATTTCAGACCCCCCCCCCTCATACATCACTATAGCACGCCCCCTCCAAAAAGCAGATTCCTTTGACTATCAAACCTGGCTCCACCTCCACTTCATCTCCTAGTCTCCAGTCCTCAGCTGCCATGTGGCCCCTCCCAACATTCATTCATAGTCTAAAAGAATTGGTCCCCCTAGCTCGCTTTTAACAAAAAAAAATTGCAGCGAAAGAACATAGAACAACATCACGTTTTCAACACAATAGTCATCAAACAGAACACAGTGGAAATAGTGGGATAAAGAGACACATATGCTAGCAATACAAACATCATTTCTCGTTTAAAGCCCCAGTCACCACCACAATGCCCAGAAACAACCTCAACACTCAGCCGACATATATTTTTAAAATAGTTTAGTCTATTTTTATACTCTTGTAATAAATTCTTGAATTCTGTTTCAAGACATTAGTATAGATATTCGTAACAAATCTTGATATTTTAAATCAAGATATTTTGTAATAAATTTATATAAATACTTCATCATTTGAAGTAATAGTGGTTGGTTTTTATACAAAAGAATACTATTGTACATTTTTGAAGCATCAACAGATTTACCAGTAATGCAGAAATCTCTTTCACATGATCCTTGTGTCAAGTTGTTGGTGAAGTGCCTCTATCATTCTATGTGTTTATATTTCTCTGTTTATCACACATATTTTTTTCTTCATCTAAATTATTCAATAGATAATTAAAGGACAAAATTTGTTTAAATCTACACTTTGCTCATGGCTTTAAATAATTTCCATGTTTTCTACTGAACTTTAAATATAGAATTTAGGTAACAATGCTCTATATCTAAATCTAATCTTAATCTGTTCTTCCTTCCCCATCTCATAAACTAAAAGAATCCAATCAGTTTAGCTATCCTACCCTGTGAGATCTATCTGTAAACACTGAAATCGATCCATACTTTATGAAACATACTCCATAGCCCAATTGATATCTATTTATCAACTAACTATTCAAATACAAATCAATCCTTAAACTTCATAACTAGCTTAATATTCAATACAACAAAGTTAAATATTACAGAGAGATCCCTCTCTAAAGCTGGTAGGGCTAGATCCCAACTTCTAAAGTAGGTTTGTGGTTACCTTTGTGATTTTCTTCTGCAACCTCAGAAAATTATAGAGTGCTAACACAGTGCTCGGTAGATTTTAGAATTAAGATGGATATATGTTGGTTAATTCTACATTTTTGGTTGATTACACGAACATGAGAATATAGGGAAACCTTTTCCTTGTTGTTGAACATGGCCATGTGATGTTATGGAGTGGGTAGTGAATCCATTTATTTTTTTAGTAATATATCCATGCCTTGAATGAATGGATGTGTACAACGTTGGTGAGTTGATGGGGAGAAAGGTTGGATAATCAAATAAGAATTGTTGTTGAAGGGTCAAACACCATTGAGATTTGAGTTTTTAGAGGCTTATGGTGCAAAAAAAGGAGGTTGCATTAGTTGTGTACCACAAACTCATTTATTTGAGGGAATTTTCAAACAAGTAGATATATTGGTAAAAATGTCTAGATTGGCATGATGGAAAACTTAGAGCCCAAGTTCCATAGTGATGAACAGGTCAAGTACATTATGAAAGGAGAAAATTGTTGACATTCACATGAGATAGCAAGAGACTCAAACAAAAATAACACATAATGAATTTTCAATAAAATGAAATGGAAATTAACACTAGGGCAATGCAATGCTTGAAGAGATGCCACAGAAGAGAAGTGCAACAAGTGCATATGAGAGAGAGAGAGAGAGAGAGAGAGAGAGAGAGAGAGAGAGAGAGAGAGAGAGAGAGAGAATGAAAAATACAAATGAGAGTGGGTGTATAAATACCGATCTCAAAAATATTTTTCTCTTTAGGTTTTTGAGACTATGTGTATAAGGTTGGTGTCAATCAAATCTACAAATAGAATAGCAATACAATATAAGGTTTGTGGTGGTTGAAGTTGAATATTATAGCCCTATTTTCAATGTCCATGCTTAATTTGAATGAGGGGTTGTAGAGCGAAGACATTGCATGGCATCCCCATGATCTGAACTTATGCAGGAATGCAATAAAATATGGATATACACATAAACATAGATGTAGCATAAATAAAACTTCATTTCATTAATATTAAACAATTGAAATATGCTCACATATAGAATGGAAATAAAATAGCTCAGGCGATGGTAGCTTATCTTTGAGAAGAGATGTGGCTGATACATGCCTTTGAACTGTGTTACAATGAGGCTCAAGGGCCTTTTTATTATTGAAAAACAAGGGAAATCCCTAAACAACCAATACCCTAACCCTAGGAGATGAAACACCAAGAGTTTGTGGGCCTCGTTAGGGTTAGTTGGGAAGCTAACTTCTCAGGGTTGTAACTTGGTCATATTATCTCCGTTTGGTGCACACGATACCTTGTTGGAAATATCTCTTCGAGTAATATAGGATTTTCCATAGGCCCCTGCCTATGGCCATGGGCTTGCTGCAGACCTCAAAAAAATTCTATTTAGGGTGTCAAAAAAACTCCGGAAGTTCAGGACCCGAAAAATTAATAAAAATAGCAAATGCTACTATAATCAAGGAAAATGACGAAAACGACTAGAGGTCTAGGTGGAATGGGTGTCTGGACACCAATATCTACTTGTATCAGTCCTTGCCCCTTAGGAAGCAATGGTCCCCATTGCGTGTAGAGACTCCATGAGGTGAGGAAATTTCTTTTGAACTTGGTCCCAGGTGAACCACTTGCCTTGGTGAAGGAGTTGGCCTGCTTTGAAAACTCGATATATATTGATCCTCTGTTGGCTTGTGTTATTAATCTATGTGTACATGATCCTATTAGTTGTGCCCTTCTCAATGTAACTTGGGCTGAGCTTTGTTGGTGTCAGATGCTCCGCAACGTTGGATGTGTCCAACAATGGAGGAAAGTGTGGTCACAACTGGTTCACATTGAATACTAGGTGCAAACTAAGGAAAGGTGGAATGTTGAGATAAAAAGCATTGTCCCCTGTAGCCTTGGTGATGGTGTGTTGGCTTGATGGGTATTTGACCCAAGTTTGGAGTTATATGCGCTAACCAACAAAACCCTACACTACTGGCCATTTCGACAACAACCTCGGTAGCGCATATTGCAGTGTCACTCGAGCTAGTATTGGGGGATGATAGAACCGGGTTTCTACATCCAAAGGGCTATGTGATATGTTTTCTGTGCATCTATGGCTTTATCTTGACCTTCGTGAACCCTAAACCTTGAAACCCAGAACTTACAGTAAATTATAGTTAACAAATTTTTGTCCTTTGTTGATTGCGCTAAACATGCATAACATCATACAAATAAGCAGATCTATGTCTTCATGAATCTATTAAGTAATTTTCCTAATTAAATGCATTGAACAATTGCTAAATATAACAACTTTAAAAATAAATAGTAATACACAGTTACACATATATGACTCAAAATATGCCTTTATTATGATTCAGATTCTCAATTACAAACTCTTTCCAACCCTGTGCACACAACTGCAGGGGCCCGCACACTCAGCTGCAGACTTACCAAGGTCTCTGCCGACACAGCTATAGGAGCCTTCCCCTTCACCCAAGTATAGAATAGACAAATTCAGATTCAACTCATGCACTTTCTACTTAGCTTACCTGTGACTCTTCTATGACTTCTTTTTATATTCTTCCTTCATTACAATACCATGGTCCACAAACCATGGGCAGGTCTCAAAACAACTTGAATTTAAAAAACTAAGGGGATTTAACCTTCCTAAAACCCCTTTGACTCTTATTGACTTGAACTACTCGCGCTCCGCTTCTCAAAATACAAAGACTTTACAATATCTTTAACAAAAAATTAACAAAATTTGACCCAGGGGACCTCATCCCAACATGATGTATGACCCATATCGAAGTAGGAGAAGCTTGTGGTGGGGCCTAGCGAGGCGCTCCTTCTGCAAATGTAACCAAACTTTGTCACCCACTTGGAACTTGTGTGGAAATCGATGTTGATCATGATGCTTCTTGTACTTGGCATTGGCTCTGTCCAATATGTCATGGACCTGTTGGCTTATGTGGTAAATGTGCTCAATGAAGTCGTTATCCTGGTCAACTTTAGATTGGACATGGGTTGAATCTACTTGAGTAGTTGCAAATGGTATGACCACATCAATGGGGCATAGTGGTTGGAATCTCAACCCTACTTGAAGAGGGTTGTGGCTAGTGGAGCTATGGAGAGCTATGTTGTAGTTGTGCTGGACATAGGGGAGACTTTCATCCCATGTGTGTGGATGCTTCTTGTTGTACATGCGTAAAATGTGCATGATCATCCTGTTGATGACCTTTGTTTGGACATTAGTTTGGGGGTGGAAGATCGTGCACTTAGTGAGCTTGGTATCCAACATTGAACAGAGACTTGACAAAATGCACTCAGAAATCTATTGTATTGATATGAGATAATGGAATGTAGGATCCCAAAATGCACCCATACTCATTCAAATAAGAGCTTAGCAACGGATTTTGTTGTGCTACTCTTCTTGCAGGCTACCAAAATGGCTATTTTAGAGAATCTGTTGACGACAACAAACACTCAGTCGTTTCCATGCTTAATAGGAGGAAGGACCGGCATGTAATCCATGGAGATGGATTCCCAAGGCTGACTAGGACTAGGCAGAGGAGTATATAGCCCTTTCTTCTTGGTTATTGGTTTGGAAATGACGCAGGCAGTGTAGGATCTGATGTATTTCCCAACATCATGTCGAAGGTTTGACCAATAAAATACTTCTACAACACTGCCATTTTTTTCTCTACCTCGAAGTGTCCAGAGACCCGACTGTAGTGTGACTCCCAAATCATCTTGGCACACTCGCTTGTAGGAACATAGAGGTGTTACTTCCCAATGAATAAGAAATCCATGTAGTCTTTCTTGGGGAAGATCAATTTCCTCCGCAAGTTCATCTCTTACTATGTCCAGATCGTCAAACCAATACAAGAGATGGTGAAGAAAGACATAGTCTATAGTTGGGATAAAAGGGAAAAGGATGCATTTTCCCATATTAAACATGCTATAGAAGAAGCACCTGCATTGTACAACCCAGATTTCGATAAAGATTTCTTGCTCTATAATTTTTCTTCTGATATCTATCTTGTTGTTGTACTCACTTAGAAGGATGAATTGAACAATGAACAACCTATCTCCTTCATGAGCGCAAGTCTGCAAGGACCAAAGCTTAACTACCCCACCGTGGAAAAACAAGCTTATGTAGTATACAAGGTGGTAAAGCATTTTAGGCCCTATCTATTGAAGAACCTGTTAGGTTCCTATACCAATAGGTGTAATATTTCATGATTGACTGTGGAAGTGCCAAATATGATTATCCTTTCCATGCTTCAAAGGTTCCATATTTTCAAAAATAAAAAATTTAAAAAATGTAAAGAGGGTATGCCCTAAAAGAATAATCAAAGGGCAAAAAGAATGAATTGGTCAAGAAAGAAAGAAAATGAACCCCAAAGAAAAGACCAGGAAAGTGTGCTAGTTAAAATGCCACTACTATCCTATTTTTGCAGACAAGTTCAAATCATGCAATTAGTGACTTCTGTCACACTTGATGGATGGCCCAACAGCTCAGTCTTGGCCAGTCCATGTTTAAATTTCTTGTTTTATCATTAGAGAATAAAGTCTATCCAAACAGTTCAAGCTTGGCAGATCACTAGTTAGGTAGAGAAGCAAGGGTGCTCAACAGCTAAATCTGAGCCCCTGGAAGTCTAGATAAGGACAGACTTAGATAGGAGGACAGCTAAAATAAAACAAAGGATAAAAATGGTTTGCTAGTTTAAATGCACCCAATCAAAAGGAAGAAAAAATTCTAGGTATATTAGGCTGGGTAAGCAGTTTGATGTTGCAGAAGCAAGTTTGTGATCAGTTTTGTCTTTTTGAATATGATTTATCTCATGAATATCATAAGTGCAATGGCAGTTTTTTGGTTGCAGTTCAGGTGGAGCATGACTAATTTCCCCTCTCTTTTCCCCAAGAACACTTACTAACATCCCTTCAAGGACAGTGAGATCTGCTCAAGTGGTCCTAGTTCACTTCATTTTATGAGAAAAACTAAGTGGAACTCTGTGTTTACTTAGCCAAAACAAGCCACATTTCTTGTGTAAACAAAATCCTTTCATTTACCTAAAAAAACCTAAGTTTTTACCTTATAAACTTAGCGTTTTCTATCTACAAAACAATATTAACACTTTAACTCTATTATATAGCTCCTATTTAAAGATTTCCCCACCCCTATTATACATAAAACACATAAACAACCCAAAACTTTATAATATCCCAACCCCCGGCTTAATATAGCCATATACCATAATGTTTCGGGAATTATAGGTTCACTTGGAACCTTATAATAGCCCCTACACATACACAAACCTTGGATTTTAATTAACACTTGGTTAATTACATAACCAACCCGCAAAACCCAAAATTGAATTACACTGTGATTTTCCGCAAAACCTTAAAAAATAATGAAATATTATGGCGGGTCCCATATATTACCCCTCCGCTTGTTCGTTATGCCGCCAACCGTCGGATCCGATCCCCCAGATCGGACGGCCCACATGCATATCACGAGTCTTCATATGCCGAACGATAGCGTCCGAGGGATGGGCAGTATTTTCGCTGTACATGGGACATGCGGCAGGCGCTCAGTGATCGTTGCCCCCTCTGACAATACCACTTTGGCCCAAAGGCGGTGCGGGGCCCAAACCGCTTACCGCCTATGCCCCCACCTCGCTGACATCACCCTTTTGTCACCCTCACGTAATCAGACACATCACCCACCACCCCGCCTTTATATCATCTGCCATGTCCACCACGTCACTACCAAGTCGGCCTCCGTACCCCCCGCTATACGAAAAAACCCTCACGTCATGCTGACGTCACCCGACCAAAGCGTGCCCAAAACCCGCCAAAATCAAAATTTTTGTCAAAAAGCCGTTAAAACTTTGTTTTCTTCCATTTCACTTTGTTTGTTTTGCGCGATATTTGTATGGTTTTCAACGACCAAAACGCCATTCTCGCTGCACATTCCACCACCCAGGGAAATCAGCTCCGCTGCTGGGTCCCTCAGTTCGGTCTGCCACCCACATTGTGCACCAGGCATCCATAAAACAGGGATTTACCCAAATTCTTCTCCCAAACCTTGTTTTTCCAAGTTTTTCTCCAAAAATTGCCCGCAGAACCAAATTTTGAATTAAAAACATAGTGCTGCCCCCGAACCTCTGCATTTTAACCTCTGTTCGGCCCATTTTTTCCAATAAATTGGTTAGAATGTTACTCCCTCTGCAAATTTACCTGTTTAGCTAAAAATTCAAGCCCATTTCGACCTGCAATTCCCGCAGAAAGCCCCAGAAACTCATATTTTACCTACTGTTACTGTGAAAGCTCCAAATTTCAAATTAAATAATCATAGAGGATTGAAGAATGGAGCCTCCAGTAGCCCTCAATGTTGCCCCTTTGAATGCACCACACAAGGAGCTGGAATGGTTTCCCTTAGCTGATAGGGACTTCCAAATACAAGACTTAATGGGTATCAAAAACCATCTGCAGACATTTTGTGAAATTAGAAACAACTATCTGAACAAGACTGGTCTCTATGTCATATGGGAGTCTAACCTGCCCATATATTATCTTCCATCAGTAAATGTATTTCCAGATATAATCCGCTTGTGTTGTGCTAACTATGAGTCCACTCAAAGAGCAGTCATGTCCCCAAATGGCACGGTCCTGTTCTATATCAATCCTGACTCAATCAATGAGATGTTTCATTTCAAGCCTAATTAGCCTCTAGCTCCTCTGTCTATGAAACATTTGCTGGACCAAGGCTCCAAACTATCCTCTGCAGAAATAGGCCGAATTGCCAACTTATTCATAAGCCCAGACTCCCAGCCCAGAGACTCACCTCCTTTTCACCAGGTCTATTTCAATGAAGTTGGGAGAACTGTTATTGACATGATATCCTATGTCCTGGGTTTTATAACAAGTGAGTATGTTGATGAAACTATTCTAGCTATGATGTCCATATTTATTCCAGGACACCCTCTTGCCATCAAGTTTGATTTTGCTACCTTCATTAGCAACAAAATCCATGAACAATTCATGAGCCTAAATAGGGAAGGAGTTTTCAAGTATACAACCTATATATATCATCTGTTCTTATACTATCAAACAGATAGTTTTCAGTTCCCTGTCAAGAAATTGGATGCAAAAGGAGAAAGGAGATCTGTCATATTTTGGACCCCAGTCTTCCATATAGTCCATAAATCTCCTTTTACTTATTGTGAGTTCATTGACCTATTCATATATCCAGTCTAATCTCTGCTGATGAGAAGTCCCCCTCCCAGACTCTCAGCTGAAATGTAGAAAATCTTGCAGCTGTCCAAAAGCTATAAAATAGGTGACTGGTACTTTTACGAAAATCACACAGAGATCAGGATTTATGGCTGTGAATTGTGCCCCTACAAGCTGCCAAGATATGTGCCTATGAGATTGTTTTCCCTTGAATACTTTAGGCAGTTTATTAGCTCAGATTTGACTCATTTTTATGAAGCCAAGAAAAAGGCTCAGCTGAAGCTAAGAAACCAACTAGGCCCCCTCATCATTAACAAAAAGGAAGGGTGGAAAGATGCTGAAAAGATATTAAGTGAGCATCTCAAACTGAAAAGGAGCTTTTGGTGGGTACCCTATGACCCAAAAGGATTTATCAATGATAGAAAGACAAAATATAGGCTATCAGGCTATGAACATTGTAGAATTCCTGATATAGAACAGTATGCTAATCAAGATGAATGGGTAGAAGGTACATTGGTAGAACATATTACTGAGGAAGAGAAAATGGAGCAGGCAATGAAAGACCTTGAAAAAACTCTTGACCTGGACTCTTTTGATAAGTCTCTTTCAAATTGCCTCAACACATTGGAGTGGGTACATCAGCTGCTACAACTTCACAACAACCTGCCCAAGAAGATACTCCTCCTGTAGGTACATCTAAAGGAAAAGAAGTGATGCATTCAGAACAACAAGAAATGACCGATTAGTCAACATCATCACAGCAACAAGGTCAAGGGCAAGTTCCTTCTGCCCAAACCCATGCACGAGAGATACCAGCATTGCAGACTCCTCTCAATGAGGAGAAGGGCAGGAAAAGGGATCGGGAAGAGGACACGCCAATAAGTGGGCCAGCAGAACAGCCAAAGGCAAAGAGGCAAAGAGTGGATCCTCTACCTAAAGAGGAATTTGTTGATGAGATCATTGAAAGTCCAAGAAGTGAAAGGGCAGCTAGCCCACTAACTTCCCCAGTGATAGAATCATCTACCAATTCTCATGGACAACAATTTGGAAAACAACCTATTATGGAAATTTCATCAACACGACCACAAAGCAAACAAAGTTCTCATATTAAGAGGCCATTCATGGAGATCAAAGCACAAAATGAGCCAATAAGAATGCAGCTTTATGATCAGTTCCTCAAAATGACTCCTGCCAAATAGCAGAGATTGATGTCTGCCTATGATATCAAGGAAGGGAAATTGATCTTGAGTCATTTCAAGCCCACAGTGCAGCAGCCACAGTCAGCTGCCGATTATATTAGAAAAAATTTGGAGGCTCTTTCCAAAGACATTCACCCTTTGGACTAGGTTGACTTGCATAAACAAACTGGTGAAATGGTTTATTCGACTCTAGCATATAAAGCCATACTAGCTCAGCAATTGCAGAATTCACTAAACAATACATCTGCTCAATTAGAGTTGGAAAAGGTATCCTCTCTGGCCAAGGACAATAGGATAAAGTCCTTGGAAGAAATCATCATTGAGCTGGGACACAATCCCAAGGATCCAAAGGCAATAAAAGCACTGATAAAGAAAAAGGAGGATGACATAGCTGCCCTCAAGAAACAGTTAAAACTGCCAGTTACTATGCATCCGCAGGCCACAGAGATGGTGAAAGAAAAAGAAGAAGAAGATATGATGGAGCTGTTAATAAAAATGAATCAAAGGCTAATTGAAATAGAGCAGACTTTGGAGAAAGCATTGCAGGAAAAATAGGGAGAGTTGGCCTCTCAGCTAGCTCAAACAGCCCCAATAGCTACAACGACTCCTCCTACAACAACAACATCAGTCCCTCCCACTGCCCCAACATCAACAACAGGTACATCAGCCACAGATACTTCAGCAGCAGCAACAACAATAGTGCCAGATACCAGCATGAGCATGGAAAAGATGATGGAGGAAATAAAGGCCTTAGAACTCCAAATGGCAGAGCTAAAGGAAGCCAAAGAAAAACTGGCCAAGTTAGAGGTAAGCTATGATAAATCAAAGATAACGACGGCTGAAAAGACAAGAGAGGTAAAGGCCTTGGAAATTAAGGTAAAATCTTTGGAGAAAGATCTGACTCTTCATAAAAATCTGTCAGAAATCAAAACAATTTTGTGGACTAAAATTGGCCAGTCCATCACTGATCAATGGAGATCAATACAGACCATCCATGAGCAAATTGAATTGATAGAAATAGCCCGAGTGGAGATTCAAAATGCCAAAGCATTATTAAGAAACATGCCATAACAGGCCAATAGACTAATTCATTTTTTGAATACTCATGCCAGAGAGCAACTAGCAGCTCTGAATATCGGAGACATAACAGGTACAATTTTGACAATTAAAAAGGTGCTGACTATGAAGAATTTTGTACAAAATCTAGAGAGAGTGTCAAGAAATGCAGATAGAAATAAATGCTTTTATAGAAAAGTTTACAATCTTGCAGCAAAAGGGTCTACCCAGTTTGTTAACCAGCAATCAGAGGCTGTTGACACATGAACAATATGCTCACAGGGTGAATACATATGTTGCAAATCAGATCACAACATCATCAAGCACTTCAGAAGACATAGTGCCTCCCTCTGGACAAAGCTTATATGACAAGTTAGAAAATCTGTTCTATATTGAGCATGAAATAACACATCTTTTTGAGGTACAACCCAATTTCTACAGGTATACTGAAGCTGATGAAATACTGATAAAACTACAAAGACACCAGTTGCCAACAGACCAATGGTGGCAGAGCATGTTGGAGGTTTTACCAAGGTAGTTTTTGGTGCTTGTTCTTTTTGATCATCTGCATATAATCAAATTCAAATGCACGTGTCACATATCAGAAAAATGAAAATAACAAAGGAAGGAATTCACGCTAAAATGCGTTAAAGCACAATCAGGGACAGATGAAAGGGCCAGGACATCAATGCAGGGATGCAAATTGAAGAGACAGCTACCAACCGACTTGTTGAGTCAAAAAGTCAAATACAACAGACCACCTAAGGCAGCCAGTACAACGGAGTTACTCCTACATTCATTGTGCTCTGTTTTCAATGTCAATTATTGCCTTTGAAGAAGTAGATGGATAAATGTATTGCTTGATATTTCCTCTATGAGATATTTTGTAACTCTTTTTGTATAAATACCTCCCCTAGAAATGTATTGGGGGTTGGTTGGTGAATATCATTCTGGACTTGCGCTGTAAATTTTGAGAACCCTTCTAAATAAAGATTGTTGGAATGCTTTGCTGATGAACTCTCTGGTTGTGGAATAAATGGCAGAAGAATATGTTATAGAATTCTCGTATTACCTCATGGATCAATAAGTCTTTTTAACTCTTGTTTTACTGTTCCTATGTTTTATATATCATCTATATATCATGTTCTGAATTGCAGGAAAAAAGAATAGCCCGAAATTTACTTTGCTGTACTATGTGTTCAATTCCTGGCAATATTTATGTTTTCTTTAGGACTAGCATAGGCAGGAATTCTTGACTGCTCCTGTCTCCCTGGTTCTTACACCCTGAATACAATTAAGGAATTCTTAACTACTCCTTAGTAATACTCATACATTTTCCCTTTGTTAGCATAATGAAAGATCCTTAACTGCCTTTCATTCCCTCACTTCATTTCATCTTATTCCAGCTTGAAAATTGTTCTATGTTTAATTATCTTGCTCTGTAGTTCCTCCTTTTGCCTAAGAAACCATACCCAGAAATTCATTTTCACTGACTCCATTAACCCAATGGTATGAACTTCTCATACTTTGCAGCCTTGTTTTATTGAATGTCACTTTCCAAACACCAAACAAATACTTTCACTTCATAACTAGCCTAACATATAGCAAAACAAAGCTAAATTATAAAGAGAGAGCCCTCTCTGGTTGCAGATTGGCTAGAATCTATAGCTAAAGGACTGGTTAGTGGTTACCTCGGCCGTATTCCCTTTTCCACTACTTTTGGGGAGCAACTTGAGTGATAACAGAACCATTGTGTTATCTTTGTCCCGCACCCAATAGTCAGATCACTGCTTGTTCAACAAGAGATGGGTGAAAGGAGAGCGAACTGGATGACCGGGTTGCAAGAGTATGATCGAGAAATCAAGCCAGTTCACATAATAAAGGGACATGGTCTTTTCCAATTAGCAGCAGAAGCAGTAAACGAGAAGGAGGAAGAAGAATAGATTTTAGGATGGGAGCAAGAAATTGAGATGTATAATGTTGAGCAAGCCTCCCTCGCTACAAACAAAAACTCTTGGTACACGGATGTGCACCAACACCTTGAGCACGAAATAGTGCCCTCTCACTTTTTTAGATGACAGAAGAGGGCACTTAGACTTAAATCATTATCCTGTCAGTTGGTGCATGGGGTTCTATTCAGAAAGCACCACAACGGAGTACTTCTCAGGTGTTTGGAGGTGCATGATTCAGAAAAGGTATTGCGTGATCTCCACGATGGACAAGTCGGGGGACACTTTGTAGGAAACACCACAACGCATAAGGTTATGTGGGCCAGATTTTACTGACCTACATTATTCAAATATGCTCATGCTTATGCCCGCAAGTTTCCAGTATGTTAAAGGTGTGACGAAAAAAATAAGAAGTCAACCGCCCCACTACATCCCATTAGAGTGGAAGAACCTTTTCAATAGTGAGGCTTGGACATTATTGGGGAAATTTTTCCGCACTCGTCAAAATAGCACAACTACATCTTAACTGTTACATATTACTTTACACGGTGGTTAGAAGAAGTTTTGCTCAAATAGGTGAATGATCAAGAAGTCATTATATTTTTGCAACAAAACATCATTTCTAGGTTCGATGTTCCTACATCACTTGTTTTTGACAATGCAACATACTTTTCATCATTAAGACTATGATTTTTCATTGGAAAATGGTATCATATTGAAACATTAAACTAATTATTATCTGCAGGGGAATGGTCTTGATGAATCCATGAACAAGAACCTTATCCACATTATTAAAAAGACCATATTTTTTGAGTAGTGAAATTGGAACTCTGCTTTGGTAAATTCCTTATGGGCTGACCGAGTCATGCTAAAACCTTCCGTGAACACCTCCCCTTACTTCCTGGTGTATGAAAAAGAAGTCATCCTCCTGCCAAACATCTACTTTCCTGCTCTCCAACTATCACAAGAATCCCAAGGCAAGCCATGTCTGTTAGTTTAGCGTAGGATGGACACTCTTCATAAGCTACAAGAAGAAAGGTTGAAAGCTAAAGAAATTTTTTCACTTCACTAGAGTCGTATCAAGAGGTGGTTCGTCAAGAAGTCTGTAGGGGAAAACAACTTTAGTTTGGGTGACTTAGTCTTAAATTGGGACAAATCCCACGAGGACAAAGGAAAACACACTAAGTTTCAGTCCCTATGGATTGGACCATTCAAGGTGCACGAAAATCTTGGTCATCACACACATATTCTTCAATCATTTGAGGGGAAGATTGACTCTCTAACTATTAATGGCTTATAATTAAAAGAATATTTTCAATGAAATATGGGGTTGTGCCCTAGACTATGTACATAATATTTTCTTTTGTTGCTTATCTATTTGT
This sequence comes from Pinus tabuliformis, assembly GCA_031772625.1. Taxonomy (NCBI): domain Eukaryota; kingdom Viridiplantae; phylum Streptophyta; class Pinopsida; order Pinales; family Pinaceae; genus Pinus; species Pinus tabuliformis. The sequence continues at coordinate 2,076,007,255 of CM062816.1, read as the reverse complement.
TTGTATATTTTTTTGTTTCTATTATGGGAGTACGTGTTGTGCATAAGTATGTCGTGACTTCTAAGTATGTGTGTGGCCAAACTATAAAGAGTCTTGTGACACTTCAACATTTGGCTAGCCTTCTGTCTGTATTCCTTTTGTTGGTTACATCTTTTGGCTGATGAAGTTCCATCATAAAATATGATCCGTCCATAAGGAGAGTTTTGGTCAAACCATGAACCTTTGTCTAGTCCAGAAACCTCATGCCTATACTCAATTTTTTCTGCTTTGGTTTTCTCAATCTTATCCAACTAGTATAAATAGAGAATGGGAAAAATTTAAATGAGAAAACCTAAATCAAAGGTCTCTATATGCTTCTCTAAAGAAACAACCTCTTTTTCTCTCAATAAGTTGGGATCCCTCTTCTACCCAAAAATAAGTAAGTGCCAATGCATAGTTCTCTTTAAATAAATAAATAAAGGCGAAAGAAGAGAAAGGCTTCCTGCACAGAGAGGTGAAGAAAGAAACTCCACCAGGGTACTATCCTGGGTTGCTGGAAGCGAAGAAATGTTTGTGTTCCTGCGTGACTCCATCAGGGTAATGTCCATGCCTTATGGTAGTAAAGCAACACCAGAGATAAAAATTATACTATGAAATATTAAGCTTGCAAGCTACACTACCCTTCTCAACTCGAAATGTTGTGATCATGCTGAATCTTATGTATGTTTAACTAATAAGGCATAGAGGGGAACATTTCTATTTGTGGGGTAAGTGGGAAGGCCAAATTAATCTGCATGATGAATCAATACTCCCTCAAGAACCAAGGCCCTGCACAGAAGAAGTTAACCAAGACAAAGAAGTTGGAGTTCAACCAATGTGTCACCAAGTGTTGTAGTTTTAACTGATAAGGCATAGAGGGGAACATTTCTATTTGTGGGGTAAGTGGGAAGGCCAAATTAATCTGCATGATGAATCAATACTCCCTCAAGAACCAAGGGCCTGCACAGAAGAAGTTAACCAAGACAAAGAAGTTGGAGTTCAACCAATGTGTCACCAAGTGTTGTAGTTGCTGCACCACCCTCCAAAATTTTGGCTTGCACTCAATTTTAGAGCCTTACCTGGTCTTTCCATTGTTGTTTCAAACACTAGAGCTCATTTCATGAGCTTTCTTGTGGTGCTTTGGTCCCTTTGGCATGTTGGGTTAACTATCATCTTTTGGCATGTTTCGCTGTTGTACAATGTTTACGAGCCTTTTCTGATGGTTTCGAAGGTCGGTCTTTGTGTATGAGTTGTCCCAACCATGTAAACATCTGTTGCAACCATATATAAAGTCTTGAGCACTGTAGCACAAGTGTCGTCACCATTGTCCTAAAGCCTATCTTAAGTGTTGCACTTGTTGTATCTTGTCGTGAGGCAGTCAGGCAGAGGGAAATGCTTTGTTCATGTGTTTTGATGATCTATGTCATCGTGTCATCAGAGTATCCTAAGTGTTTGATCACATTCAAGGTTCATCACAGTTCATCACCTATCCCACATTTAGCCATTTATGAAAATCTTCCCAATTGAGCAACTTAGCTTCACCAAGCCCCAATTGAACTGCGCACTGTGCAGTTTCAGCCCTCTAAGATGTGACCTTGCTACTTGGAATTGCACAATGCACAATCCCTGTCCCCAGAGCTATTTCTCTACAAAAGTCCTATGCCCAACTCCTGATATTAACCCCCATAATTGCGCAGTTGTGTCTCCCAGTTTTCCTTGAACTGTGTACTTCACATATTTAACCCTCAAGATTTTCCATTGTCTGCTAAATTGCGTAATGCATAGGAGGCCAACCTCCCTTGGCATAAAAAACTACGCAAATGCTTCTCCAATGTCCTTTCCCTCAGCCGAACTCCACTGCCTCCAAGAACTGCGTAGTTATGTCCTTCAAGCCTCCTTGAGTTGCACATTGCGTAGTCTCAGAGCCCCTCTCCCCTGACCATTGGAACTGCAAAATGCAAAGTCACTGAGCCCCTCTCCCCATTCCTTCACTTGTCCTGGGCTTAGTTGATGGATACGAATGCATTATTTTAGACTAGGTAGTTTTCGGATTGATGTTGTTACGTCATGAGTGAATTGCAGGAACATGCACACTATCATGTCATGATAAGATGATGAAGAAGGAGAAGGAGGGAAACATGCCTAAAGGATCTCTTATAGTTGAACTCACAAGTGGATCAATCAAGAGAAAAAAAAGGGACACAAGTTTGCAACTACCATCCAAGACTAAAGATCATTGAAGACTCCGCATCACCAAGCCATGCATAGGTGAAGAAAGAGCATATCTAAGAAGACATCCAACACTCAACAACAACAATGACCTGACATTGCCACATCACCAAGAAGTCCATGTCAGTTGTGTCATGTCATGAGTGGTCATATGCCACATCACTATTGTGGACCATGTATATTGTATTTAAATGTATTGTAAAGTCGAAGTCCAAAGGACACACATGAATATGAAGAGTCATGTAAGTTGAAAAGTCATAAAAAGTTGAACAATCATGAGGGTAGTCAAAGAGTCACAATGGGGAAGCATCACCCCTTGGTTATATATGCCCCCTCATTGTATGAGGACAAAACTTTTCACCTCGGCTCCTCCCTCACCTCGGCTCCTCCCACAAGGCATTAGAGAGATCAACTAGTTCTTTGAGGAGCAAGGAGTGGCTCAAATGTCCCATTATTGGGGCCAAACAATGTAAACTTTGAAACGTGAACAAATACGATTACCCCTTTTTTTGAGGTAGCAAAAAAATCATGCGATTTTGAAAAGCGCTGATTCAGAATACACCTTTTTTTAGCATATTTTAGACACTTTAAATTTTCTTATGAACATTTTTTTTAAATGTTAATGATTTTCATGCCAATTTTGAAAAGTGTTGATAAGGCATCAACCCCTTTTTTAGAGAGCTTATTTTTTACACTTTAAATTTTCTAATGTATTAGGTGTGAATAATTTTTTTAAAATTTTGGTAATTTTCATGTGGATTTTGAAAAGCATCAACATTGTTTTTTAAGGCATATTTTTGAAACTTAAATCAATTATCAAGTTGACAAATAATGAGATTGGGTTTTTAGTTGAGGATCGACATGAACACTGCAGAGAAAAATAAAATAAAACAAATTAAAAAAATAAATATATAAATAATAAAAATGAAAAATACAAAAGAAAATAAAATATAAAACATCGAAAAAAATAAAAACAAAAAAAACACGAAAAAAAATAATAAAAAGTAAACTAAAATATATATTAAAAAAAACGAAAAAAACATGACTAAAAAAGAAAATAAAAATTAAAATACTGAGAAAAATAAAACTTAAACAAACAAAAAATTTAAAATAGTAAGAACAATTAAATAAAATATATATTATAATATATACAAATTAAAAACACGGCAAAATAATATATATAAGAAAAATGACAAAAAAAAAATACAAATTAAAAAATTATATTAAGACAAAGAAACAAATTAAAAATATAAGCAAATATTCCTAAAATAAACATAATTTAAGAAAAAAAATAACAAAAAAAATTGATATTAATAATTGAAAAAAATGAAATTAAAAAAAATTAAAATAAATAAAAAAAAAAACTTAAAAAAAAAAAAAGATATGGAAAACTATTTAAAAAAATCAAATCATAAAATAAGTGAAAAAAAACATTGAAAATTAAATATTGAAAACTATTTAAAAAAGTTAAATCATAATGTTTTTATAAAACATAAATCTGTAAAAAAATATTAAAAAAATTGTTGGGCAAAGGGGTTGGGGCAGGAGGGCATTGCACGCAACTCTCTCCTGTCCCACCCTCGAGGCCCAACAGGCCCCAGGGGGTGGAGGCCCGATTCTGAGAATTAGGCCTCCACCCCTCGGGCCCGTTGGATTGCACGAGTGGGGCTTTGGCAATTCTTTTTTTTTTTTAAGATTTATGTTCTATAAATTTTAAATTATTATTATTTTTTTTAATTCGTTTTCAATATTTATTTTTTAATGTATTTTTTTAAGTTTTTAACTTTTTTATAATTATCTAGTATCAATTTTTTTCTTTTTGTTTATTTTAGAAATAATTTCTTGTATTTTTTAATGTATTTCTTGTATATATACAATCATTTTAATATATATATATATATATATATATATATATATATATATATATATATATTACATGTTTATGTTTATTTATTTATTTTTTGGTCTTTTCTTTTTTATATACATTCATTTTTTTTGCCATGTTTTTAATTTGATTATATTTTAATATATATTTTTCTTTATTATTATTTTTTAATTTTTGTTTATTTGTTTGTTTTAGTTTTCTCATTATTATTATTATTATTATTTATTATTGTATTTTATCTTTATTTTTATTTTTAAATATATATTTTTTATTTACTTGTTATTATTTTTTAAACTTGTTGCGTTTTTGTTTTTTGTTTTTTTTTTCAATGTTTTAATTTTTATTTTCTTTTGTATTTTTCATTTTTATTTATTTTATTTTTCTTGCAGGGTCTGTGTTGATCCTCGACTAGAAACCCGACCCCATTATGTGTCAATTTGATAGTTGATTTTAAAGTTTTTGTTATAATGTATCGAGTCCGACTACACAATATGTCAATTTAATGGTTGGTCTTTAAGCTTTTATTAGAATGGGCCAGTTCGCCTACACTGTATGTCAATTTGATGGTTTATTTTTAAATTTTTGTTATAATGTGTCAAGTTGTCTTAGGGTAAGATTTTAAAGTTGTTATACTTTTAGTATTTGAAAAAAAAATTATCCTTCATATAATGAATCTTTCATTCAGGTATTCATTTAAAAAAAAATTAGTCATAGAAATTTTTCATAATGCCATGGTTGAAATATGTTGAAAACTTAAGGTTTTTTGTAGTCATGATATTTGGTTTTAATTCTATGGTTGAAAAATTGTAAAAATTTTAATGGTTTTTTGAGTCATGACATTTTATCCTTAACGTCATTGCAAAAAAATGTTGAAAATGTACCTCGAAAAAGAAGATGTTATTACAACACAAAACTTTTTGTTTTCAAGGTGTTTTTTGCACAAGGAATTTGGTTTTTACTACCTTATTAAAAAAATGTTGAAAAATACAAGTCACACACTCCCCTTTGCTGACACTGAATCTCTGGAAATTTGTTTGGTCCCCCGCAGCCTTCCAAAGGTGAATTTCTTCACTTGGTTACTCATGCATAAAAAGGCACTAACCGGAGAAAATTTGAACAAAAGAGGGTTCCACGACCCCTTTAGATGCTGCCTATGCACTTCTGCTATCGAAACCTCTGACCACTTACTGGTTGACTGCGATTTCACACAAGCAGTCTGGAAGATGGTCCTCCATGGTCTCAGCGTTCCCATCCCCTCTCAGATAACAATTATGTCTCTCTACACCTCTTGGGCAGACCAAAACCTTGAGAAAAAAACTACAAATGCCGGCTGGAATAACATTTGGCAAGCAATTCCAAAATGCCTTTGGTGGAAAGTGTGGTTGGCGAGAAACGATTGTGTTTTCAATAACAGGCTCCCGAATTCAGTGGAAGTGGTTGCCAAAATGAAAGCCCTCTTGTTGGAAATCATAGATAAATTAGTTTTTGCCTCTTCTTTACTTGCAGAAGCCTTTGCGTGGCTAGGACCCTGCGTCACAGGAGAAAGGAAAGTTTCAACCAGCAAATCGATGAAAGCTCCTACTTGGCGCTTGTGTCTCACTGAAGGTGACTTTCTCACGTGGTGGCAGGGGACCTCAAAAGCCACTATCTTCTTTGATGGAGCGTCCAAGGGGAACCCAGGAATTGCAGGCGCAGGAGGATTGATTCTTTCCCCAGATAGATCGAATAAAACCAGCTTCAGTTGGGGTCTAGGCATAAGTTCGAACAATCAAGCAGAGAGTTACAGTCTCTTAAAAGCATGCCAGATTGTGAAAGAACTAGGTTATAAAATAATTCAAATATTTGGAGATTCGGAGCTTCTGATTAATCTCTTAAACTCTGAATATTATTTTCGTAACCCTGCTTTAAACAAAACCTTGCAGCGAATTCGAAACACTTTGAAAGACTTTGCCACAGTTGACTCATACCAGATTCTGCGGGATTTAAACAAGCAAGTAGACTTGTTGGCAAATAAAGGTTGCCTGCTATCTCAAGGAAAACTTAGCCTTAATGGAGGACCCTGCTCGATTCATCCTCTGCCTTAACCAGTCATAGGAACAACATCCAAAGGAACAAAAAGTAGAAGGAACAACAACAGAAGGAACAACAAACAGAAGGAACAATAACAGAAGGAACAACACCAGAAGGAACAACAAGCAGAAGGAACAACAACAGAAGGAACTGTAAGAATTTACAGGGTAAGTTCCTCAGACAGAACACCAAAAGGACACCGCTCACAACCAGATCGCAGATCAATACACCAGTATTTTGACGTGGTTAAAACCCTCAAAGAGGGAAACAGTCCACGGCCTGAGCCAACGCGGCCACTTCAGACAATTTATTAATAAAAAAATGAAAATTTACATATGTTTCTCTCATGCACGGATTACCCTACAAATGACCCTCCATGCGCTTTAAATAGAATTCATGGACCAACCGGGTGTCAAGCCACGGATCAAGTGTCGGTAATACCGAGGAGAGAATGAACCGTCGGATCACTACATATCGTGACCATCGGATTGTAAGTTACAAAATGTACAACGGTAAAGAAACACACTTTACCTAACTCTATACCTAACTCTACACTAGACCAAGTTGTACTTAACTATTTCCTATGTGTCGGAATATCCTAACATCCCCCCTTAAGAACAACTTGGGATAGGATTGAAGGATTTACAAATATGACACAATAGGAGAAGGAAGGAGGCACTAGAGCCTATCCCCCCTTAGTGACAACTTCCTGAACTCCAACCATAAATCGAAGTTTAGTGAACTTCGCCTCTGTGAGAGCCTTTGTGAAGATGTCTGCAACTTGATCATCTGTTGAACAATATTGTACTTCAAGAACATGGTCATGAATGAGCTTTCTGATGAAGTGCATGTGTAGTTCAATGTGTTTGCTGCGCTTCTGTTGGACTGGATCTTTGCATAGCTGAATGGAACTTTGATTATCACACCAAAGTGTAGTCGGATGCTGCTGCTGAAAGCCAAACTCTGACAGAATCTGACGAAGCCACAAGGTTTCCTTACTAGCTTCTACGGCACCACGATACTCTGCTTCTGCTGATGAAAGAGAAATGGCAGCTTGTTTCTTACAAGCCCATGTAATAGGTCCTGAACCAAGAGTGAACACATAATCGGCAGTAGACTTCCGATCATCAGGGTCACCAGCCCAATTGGAATCAGTGAAACCAACCAATATAGGAGATTCTTCGGCACTGTAATGAATCCCAAACTGAACTGTACCTCGAACATAACGAAGTATTCTTTTAGCTGCGTTCCAATGAATTTCACGGGGGTTTTGCATGAACCGAGCAACAAGGCCAACAACAAAGGAAAGGTCAGGACGAGTATGAGTTAGATACAAGAGTTTTCCTACAAGTTGACGGTATAATGTAGCATCAACTTCAGGAGAAGTACAAGTGACTGAAAGGTTGACTCCAGACTGAAAGGGAGAAGGGGATGGCTTACAGTCTTCCATGTGAAAATGACGTAGAATATCACAAGCATACTTGGACTGGGAAAGGGAAATACCCTCCTTGGATTGCAAGACTTGAAGACCGAGAAAATAGTGTAAGTGTCCTAAGTCTGTCATTTCAAATTTCCTTTTAAGGCTAGACTTCACATGGTTTATAAGGTTGGGATCACTACCAGTAAGGATAAGATCATCAACATAAAGAACAAGGATGATAGGAGAGTTGCCCACTTTCTTGGTGTAGACAGTATTGTCAGAATGACAACTAGAAAAGCCAGATTCTAAAAGAAAGGTATCCATTTTGGCATACCAAGCCCGAGGAGCTTACTTGAGACCATAAAGGGATTTCTTAAGTTGACATATAAGGCTGGAGTCTATTTGTATGAAGCTAATGGGTTGTTCCATATAGATTTCTTCATGCAAGTCCCCATGCAAGAAGGCAGATTTAACATCCATATGATGGACTTCCCATTTGAAAGAGGCAACAAGGGAAAGAATAAGGCGGATCGAGTTCATTTTGGCAACAGGGGAGAAGGTTTCGGTGTAGTCAATGCCTTCAACCTGTGAAAAACCTTTAGCAACAAGACGAGCTTTATGTTTATCAACTTTCCCATCTGGTCCATACTTGGTTCTGTAAACCCATTTGCATCTGACAAGTTTTCGTCCCTTTGGTAGAGGAACAAGATCCCATGTATCATTTGCCAATAATGAATGATATTCTTCATTCATAGCTACTTCCCAATCTGGATGGCCTGAAGCCTCTGCAAAGGTGTCAGGATCATAATTTACTGGAGCTTGAGCCAGTAAAGAAGAGGCTCTCTCGAACTGAGAACGTGTACGTCGCTGATCTGTAGGATCACCGGCAAGATCACCTGCTACATCTCGAGTAGCACGAACCCATTTTGGAAGCTTAGGATCTGAAGGAGGATCCTGAGATGGTGGGGGAGGATTGTCATCCTCACTTTCATCATCTGAAGAAGAAATGTTTTCAAAAGTAGAAGAGATAGGGAGAGGTGGCACAACCGCCAGACTAGGCTCGCAGGCCGATATATTTTCATTAAATTTTACATCTCTTCTATTGATAACATTTTTGGACTTAAATGGAATAAGTCTATAGCCTTTGACATCTTCAGAATATCCAAAAAAAGTACATTTTTCACTCTTAGGTTCTAAAGCTTTATGCTTTTCATCTGGAATATGGGCCCACGCTTCACTTCCAAAAACACGAAAGTGACTTACATCTAGTTTGATTGAGCTCCATGCTTCTTCTGGAGTGATATTCTTTAAAGCCTTAGTAGGAGTGCGATTTATTATGTAATTTGCACAGTTAATTGTTTCTGCCCAAAAACTAAGACCAAGTCCTTTAGATTGTAGCATACAATTAGCCATTTCCTTTAAGGTGCGATTCTTCCTTTCAGCTACACCATTTTGTTGTGGAGTATATGGAACAATATGTTGCATTTGAATTCCATTCTCAGTGCAATAGTTGATGAATGTGTTTTTAACATATTCTCCGCCATTATCAGATCTTAACTTAAGAATTTGATGTCCAGATTGTTTTTCAACAAAGGCCTTGAAGGCCAAAAAAGTGTTAAATACTTCACTCTTGAGTTTTAAGAAGTATACCCAAGTGCGTCAGGAGAAATCATCAATGAAAGTTAAGAAATACTTGCAGCCAGAGAATGACACAACTGGAAGTGGACCACATAAATCACTATGCACAAGCTGTAAAGGGGCGGAGGCGTGCCAAGGGGCACGTTTTTCAAAACTGTCCCGATGATGTTTTCCGAGTACACATCCGGAACAAACACCATCTCTGCAAGATACCATAGGAAGACCTGTCACCATATTTTCTTTACATAGATGCTGAAGGGAGCGATAGTTTAAGTGACCAAATCGCTCATGCCAAAGTTTTCTCACTTCATCGTTATGAGCAACAAATACTGAGGGAAGATTTGATGACCCAAAGTTGTGAAACTTATACAACCTTGTGGAATCATCAACAATGCCAGTAGCCAAAATCTGTTTAGGATCTCTTAAGTCCTTGATTACAACATCATGAGGTGAAAATTCAACGATTTTACCTTCACCTGAATGAGTTATCTGATATACAGATAGAAGGTTGCAGGATAAGGTTGGAACACATAATACATCATTAAACTGACCATTGTCTAGATGAACAGTTCCAGTCCCTACAACATTAAGAGATTTATCATCACCAACATATATATTTTTGGTGTTACAATCATTTAAAGAAGAAAACATGGCTTTGTTTTTGGCCATGTGATAAGAAGCTCCAGAATCAATGAGCCACTCATGAGAATGAGAAGAAGAAGATACATTTAATGCATAGCCAAACCGAGATGCTTGACAACCACATGCAGAAAGTACCATTCATGAAGATGAAGTTGAAGTTGAAGATTGCCCCAAATGGATGTTATGCTTCTTCATTGCTGCTTCCAAGGCTTCCATCTTCTTAAAGCATTTTGATTCTAAGTGGCCATCTCGATTACAAAAATTTCAATGTCTATCAGTCTTCTTCCCTTTGTTTTTATTTGTCTTATCATTTTGTTGAAATGATTTTTCATTTTGGGGCTGAAATTGCTTAGGACCTTGTTTGGTTTAGGACCATTCTTTTTAGGATATGACTTCTTGGGATTCTTTGAATTTGGTTGCTGCTGGGCGGCTAACGCTTTCTTGGAAGAGTTTCCAAGATTAAGAAGACCAAGGTGTAAGAGTTTTTCTTGTTATCTTATTAAAGAATCACAAAAAGAGTCAAAGGAAGGGGACTTGTAGTCTGTTCCTTGAGAAATGAAGGCTTCTCTTGTAGAATGGAAGGTGGAAACAAACACAGAGTAGGCTGGTCCCAACTTTGTAAGAATGGAATAGATAAGATTACTATCTTCTTTCTTAACTTTAACACCTTCCAAAAGATATCTAAGGGTCTTGAACTTGGACAAGAAATCTTCAATGTAAGAAAAATTATTAGGGTCCAATGTAAGCAACTCATTTTCAAGTTGATGGGCTCTAATTTCATTTTTAATGCCAAAAACTTTATTGATTTGTTTCATTGCTTCATCAGGAGAATCAATTTCTGCAATATGGAATCTAAGATCTGGAGAAATAGACATCCCTATCAGTCCACGTGCTTGATCTTGCCTATTTTCCCATTTAGCAGCCTTATCTTCATCCTTCGGTTTCTTTTCTTGGCCTGAGGCTATTCTGAAGAGACCTTTACTTCTAAGTAAATCCTCAATGTAAGCCAACCATTGGAAGTAGTTGGTGCTGTCAAGGGTAACTTGGTATTGACTTTCCATTTCAATGGAAACTAAAGCTAAAGACGCTGAAAATAAGTGTTCCAATGGATAGATCTCGAAAAATTAGGCTGGTTTAAAAAAAACGGCTCTGAAAACGGCTTCCGGATGAAGAAGTTATGGCTTTTTGAAAAAAAGTTGTTGAAGTTGCCGACGAAGTGCGGGAATATGCGGAAATGAAAAAGTCCGCCCCCACAAAATGGAGACTTGAACCCAAGACCTCTACTCTCTTAAAACAGCTTTGAACCAATTGATCTATACAAAAAATTTGAGAGAGAGAGAGAGGGGGGGGTGCTTTGGGTTGCGTGCTTGCCTTGAGAAAACTCTTTTTCCCTACAAAACACAAAACACAAAACCCAACACGGACATGCAAAGAAAACGAACCTTATGGCTCGAAGTTAGCTTTAGCCGAAAAACTAAATATTTTCAAAAATGAACCTTGCGGCTCAAAGTTAGCTTTGGCCGGAAACTAAATAATTTTTTCTCAATGTTTCTGATTTTCCGAGATCACCCTAAGGCGCAGGGAAAAGAGCATATGCATGAGAAAAATCCTTCCTTTCTGTTTTTGATTTGCCCAGATCGCTCAGAGTCGCAGGGCAAAGAACATATGCAGAAATGAAAGGTATAGATCCGGTAATAAAAATAAACCGAAACCGAAATAAACAGAGAGAAAATAACAGTAAACTGCAAATAAACACTGTATACCTCCAGATCTTAAAAATGACGCAGCTAGGGCTACCGGAAAACTTTTCGCGTGAAACGAAAGGGGTTCCTCACTCGAACAGATGCTCCGAACACCACAGAGAAGTCCTCTCGGCCCGAAAGCAGTCAGAAACAACAGATCTAGGAAACGACAGTCGGATGCAGTTCTACCGGCTTCAGATTTGGATCACCAACGGAAGCGGCCCTCAAATAACTCTGATACCATGTAAGAATTTACAGGGTAAGTTCCTCAGACAGAACACCAAAAGGACACCACTCACAACCAGATCACAGATCAATACACCAGTATTTTGACGTGGTTAAAACCCTCAAAGAGGGAAACAGTCCACGGCCTGAGCCAACGCGGCCACTTCAGGCAATTTATCAATAAAAGAATGAAAATTTACATATGTTTCTCTCATGCACGGATTACCCTACAAATGACCCTCCATGCGCTTTAAATAGAATTCATGGACCAATCAGGTTTCAAGCCACGAATCAAGTGTCGGTAATACCGAGGAGAGAATGAACCGTCGGATCACTACATATCGTGACCGTCGGATTGTAAGTTACAAAATGTACAACGGTAAAGAAACACACTTTACCTAACTCTATACCTAACTCTACACTATACCAAGTTGTACTTAACTATTTCCTATGTGTCGGAATATCCTAACAGGAACAACATCTGAAGGAATAGTAGGCCGAAGGAACAACAAACAAATGAAGGAACATCAGCAGAAGGAACAACAAGCAGAAGGAATGACAAGCATAAGGAACAACAAGCAAAAGGAACAAAAAGTAGAAGGAACATCAAGTAGAAGGAACAACAAGAAGAATGAATAGCAGCAGAAGGAACAACACACTTAAGGAACAACAAGAGGAAAAAAACAAGGAACAGGTCACAAAACTTTCTTTTCCAGTGAGACAATATGTAAGACAGTAATCAAGAATAGCCAAAGAACTCAATGAATTTTTGAATTTACGCATAGGAGAAGGGACTACACTCCCAACTCATTCTCACTGCTCAGTTTTTATAAGCTAATGTTGATTGTAATAGGAGCTTGCTCCACTTTTGGCAATATATACACTACCTGTTCTTGTTAAAAAAGAAAATGTTGAAAAAAAACGTTATGCCAACATCAACATTTTTCATTTTCGGGTTGTTTTCCATGTTTTTTTGAGGTTTTTTTGCTAGAGTTCTCGTTTTGAGTTTATAGTCCCGTTTCAAAGTTTACATTATTGCTAGTGATGTACATTGTAAACATGTGTCTTGGAACTTTTGCTTAATAACATAAGAATTTAAGGCCAACACGTTCTTCATGCATGGACTATGAATGTTTCTAAGACTATTCCGTGGAAGTTTGTATTTCATGTTTGATTTCACATGTGCTAAGATAGTTGAACTATTTCGGTTATTTTAGTTGTTATCTTATTGAGAATGTGTTGTAATGATTTTTATTGTTGTCCTGTCCTTGTGGAATATTCCATGGGATATTAGACAAATCCTTCTCTATTTGTTGGTTGTAATGACCTTCACATCCACTGTGGACTATTCCACTAGATGTTAGACGGATCCTTTTGGCTCACGTGTGTCTATTCTCTGGTGGTACTATTACCTCTCACTTAGAGGCTCACTTTTCTCCCCCATTTGCAGTAGAAGAACATTGACAAGAGTTGCAATTGAAAACTCACCAAGCACACCTCCCTTGCTTTTCGAAGATACCATTACATCCCTCTCTCGTACTGCCAAATGGTGTGAGGTATGATTGGGACTTCATACCAAGGAGATCCCTTGAATGTTGGCGGGTCTAGCACCGTCAACAAGTTACAATCATTGGGTATGATAACTTTTAATTTTTAATAACTTTTCTTGAAAACTTTCTAGGAAGGAAAGGAAATAGAATTAATGAGTATCACAGGGAAACCAGGGAAGATAATCATCTCTAATGGCATGAAAAAACTTTTGAAGAAATAACAATGGGGGGTAATTGCATAATTATGCTCACTAGAGGTTTAAACATCAAAATCATCCATTTCTCCAGATCTGCAAAAATTCTTGGACAATCATTCTAAGGTATTTGAGACTCCCAAATGCCTTCCACCTATTCGTGATTATGATCATGTTGTTCACATGATTCTAGGAAGTGTTCCTCCAAACATCAAGCCTTCTATATATCCTTATTCCCGAAAGAGTGAAATTGAATGTATGGTTGCAGAAATGTTAGAGGTCGGTATAACTCAACCTAGCCAAATTTCTTGCTCTGCTGCAATAGTATTGGTGCACAAGAAGGATGGATCATGGCATATGTATCTATATTATAGGGAGAAACTCACTATTAAATATAAATTCCCCATTCCTATCATTGATGAATTGTTGGATGAATTACATGGAGCAATTTACTTCACCAAGCTGTATCTTTGTTCAGGATATCATCAAATTAGAATGAAGACTGAATACATTCCGAAAAAACATTCAGAACTCATAAAGCTCATTATGAATTTTTGGTCATGCATTTTGTCCTTACTAATGCATCATCCACATTTCAAGGTTTGATGAATTCCATTTTCAAACCCTTCCTTACAAAAAAATTGTTAGTATTTTTTTGATGATATACTAATATACAAGAAGCCTTGGAAGAGGATATACACCAAATAGAAGAGGATATACACCATGAACCAACCCTGGAAAAAAAAGAAATGAATAAGACCATATCTTGTAATGCATTGGCGGGAATTGCTACTCCTCAAACTCTCAAGATAAAAGGATATATAAGGAAGAAAAAGGTAACAATGTTGATTTATATGGGTAGTACCCATAATTTTATTCATTGTAAGATAGCCAATGAATTGAATTTCTTTCTATATTCAGCGCGAGAGTTCCAAGTGATGGTTGCAAATGGAGGAACTATAAATTGCTTTGGAAAGTTCCATAATATCAATCTAACCATCGGCGAATATGTATTGAATATTCCAATGCTTTACAGTCTAATGGGTGGGGTTGATGTTGTACAAGGAGTCTAATGGTTACAATCTTTGGGGATGATAACTTTTAATTTTCAATAACTTTTCTTGAATTTTCTCTAGGAAGGAAAGGAAATTGAATTAAGGTGTATCACAAGGTAACCATGGAAGATAATCATCTCTAATGGCATGAAAAATATTTTGAAGAAATAAAAATGGGTCATAATTGCACAATTATGCTCACTAGCGGTTCAAACATCAAAATAATCCATTTCTCCATATCTACAAAAATTCTTGGACAATCATTTGAAAGTATTTGAGAGTCCCAAACGCCTCCCACCTATTCGTGATTATGATCATGTTATTCAATTGATTCTAGGAAGTGTTCCTCTAAACATCAATCCATATAGATATCCCTATGCCCAAAAGAGTGAAATTGAATGTATGGTTGCAGAAATGCTAGAGTTCGGTATAATTCAACCTAGTCAAAGTTATTTCTCTATTGCAATAGTATTGGTGCACAAGAAGGATGGATTATGGTGTATGTGTCTGAATTATAGGGAGCTCACCAAGATCACTAATAAAGATAAAATTCCCATTCATGTCATTAATGAATTGTTATATGAATTACGTGGAGAAATTTACATCACCAAGTTGGATCTTTGTTCAAGATACCATCAAATTAGAATGAAGACTAAAGACATTGTGAAAACAACGTTCAAAACTCATGAAGGTCATTATGAATTTTTGGTCATGCCTTTTGGCCTTACTAATGAACTTTCCACATTTCAAGGTTTGATGATTTCCATTTTCAAACCCTTCCTTAGAAAATTTGTGTTAGTATTTTTTTATGATATACTAAACTACAATAAGTCTTGGAAGAGGGTATACACTAAACTAAGAGGATATACACCAAAAATAAATGGATATACATCAAAAGAAGAGGATAAAAGAAGAAATGAATCTAGCCATATCTTGTAATGCATTGGAGGGAATTACTACTCCTCAAACTCTCAAGGTACCAGGATATATCAAGAAGAAAAATGTAACAATGTTGATTAATTCGTGCAGAACCCATAATTTTATCCATTGTAAGATAGCCAAGGAATTGAATTGCTTTCTATATCCAACACCAAAGTGTCAAGTGATGGTTGAAAATGGAGGAACTATAAATTTCTCCCAAAAGTGCCATAATATCAATATAACCATGGGTGAATATGTATTGAATAGTCCAATGATTTCCATTCCAATAGGTGGTGTTGATGTTGTACTAGGAGTCCAATTGTTACAATATTTGGGGACGATAGATTTTAATTTTCATGAACTTTTATTGAAATTTTTCTGGGAAAGAAAGGAAATTGAATTAAGGGGTATCGTGGGGAAACTAGGGAAGATAATCAACTCTAATGGAATGAAAAATATTTTGAAGAAAGAAAAATGGGGCGTAATTGCATAATTATGCTCACTAGAGGTTAAAACAGTGAAATCATCCATTTATCTAGATCTACAAAAAGAATTGGATAATCATTCCAAAGTATAATTCAAGAGGTCGGTATAATTCAACCTGGTTAAAGTTCTTTCTCTATTGCAGTAGTATTGGTGCACAAGAAGGATGGATCATGGTATATGTCTTTGGATTATAGGGAGCTCAACAAACTCACTAGTAAAGATAAATTTCCCATTCTTTTCATTGATGACTTGTTGGATAAATTACATGGATAAATTTAATTAACCAAGCTGGATCTTTGTTGAGAATATCATCAAATTAGAATGAATACTGAATACATTCCAAAAACAACATTTAGAACTCATGAAAGTCATTATGAGTTGTTGGTCATGCCTTTTTGCCTTCGTAATTCACCTTCCACATTTCAAGGTTTGATGAATTCCATTTTCGAACCCTTCCTTAGAAAATGTTTGTTAATATTTTTTTATGATATACTAATCTACAACAAGTCTTAGAAGGATTATGTACAACATGTTGAAAGGTGCTCAAACTATTGGAGGAGAAACAATTATGTGCAAAAAGATCCAAATGTTTCTTTCGAGTACAGGAGGTGGAATATTTGGGTCATATTGTATCTCATGAGGGTGTTAAGGTAGACCGTAACAAAATTAAATCCATTAAGGTATGAAAAGTCCACACAACCCTAAAGCATCTTAGAGGATTTCTTAGGTTGACAAGGTATTATTGCAAGTTTGTTAAGAATTATGGGAGAATAACAGCGCCTCTAACAACATTACTGGAGAAAGATGCATTTTCTTGGACTCTAGAAGCAACTTAGAAATTTGAACATCAAAGAGGCAATGTGTCAAGCATTGGTATTAGCTACACAAAACTTCAAAAAATCCTTTATTATGGAATGTGATGCCTCAAAAAATGGAATTGGTATTGTTATAATCCAAGAAGGAAAACCCTTTGCTTTTGAAAGTCGTCCAATCAAGGGAAAGTATTTATGCAAACCTACTTATGAGAAGCAAATGTTGGAAATACTACATGCACTAAAGCAATGGTGACCTTACCTAATGGGAATACACTTCAAGGTAAAAACAGATCATGACAGTCTTTAATTCTTTTTGGAACAAAGTTTATCTTTGGAAGAGCAAAAAAAATGGGTCAAAAAGATGTTGGGTTATGACTTTGAAATTATCTACAAAAAAGGGAAGAAAAATGTTGTTGCAGATGCACTCTCAAGAAAGGATGAGGAAGTGGAAACATTACTCTGTGTAATTTCTATTATCCACCCTAATTGGATAACTGAAGCAATGGATGAATGGAATAATGACGAAGAGGTGTGGACACTCATTCAAAAGTTACAGCAAGATCCCAATACATTTGATACATTTATCAGGAAAAATGATTCATTATGGTACACAGATCGCTTATATCTATATAAGAATTCCCAACTCAAACAAAATATTCTTTTGGAATTGCACACCTCCCCCTTACGAGGTCACTCAAGATTTTTAAAAGATTACCATAGTGTCAATAAGGAATTTTTTGGGATGGCCTTAAATCTGATATTTAAAAGTTTGTGGCAGAACGTTTGGTTTTGCCAATAAATAAAGTTGAGACAATTAAGACCCCAAGTCTATTACAACCTTTATCCATTCCAAGTGAGTGTTAAGAGGAGGTCTCAATGGATTTTATTGCAAATTTACCCAAGTCCGAAGGAAAGAGTGTCATCATGGTGGTATTTGATAGACTTACCAAGTATGCACACTTTTGTGCATTATCTCATCCTTTTAAAGCTAGTACATTTGCTACTGCATTTATGGAAACAATTCAAAAGCTACATGGAAACCCAAAAATTATTGAAAGTGACAGAGATCCCATTTTACTAGAAATTTTTGGATGGAATTATTTTATTGTCTTGATACTCAATTAGATCAAAGTTCATCTTAACATCCTCAATCTAATGGGAAAATTGAGATAGTGAAAAAATGTTAGGAAGGATATCTTCGTTGCTTTGTATCTGATATATAAACACAATGGGTCAAGCGGTTATCTCTAGTTGAATGGTGGTATAACACTTCCTTCCATACTGAAACAAAAATGATCCCATCTATGGCACTTTATGGATATCATCCACTGTCTATCACATCATCTCTAGGAGGAAATTCTAATATCCGAGTAGTGGAATATCACATCAAGCATCAACATCAAGTTCTCAACCTTTTAAATGATAACCTCACTCTGACATAGAATTGAATGAAACAACAGGAATATGAATATCAAAATGAAAGAATTTTTGACGTAGGTGACTAGGTATTTTTATAGCTACAACCATACAAACAAATTTCCCTTAAGCAAGCTAAGAAGGATAATTAACTATCACCCATGTACTAAGGTCCTTAAAAGGTGTTGCGAGAGATCAGTACTGTGGCATACAAACTGGAGCTACTTGCATCTTCCCGAGTACTCCCAGTTTTCCATGTTTCGTTCTTAAAGAAGGTTATCTGTGACAAGATCCCAATTCAAACAATATTTCTAGAACTTGACAAAGAAGGAAAAATCATATTGGAGCATGAAGCAGTCATGGAAACAAGAACCCGACAACTACAAAATATTTCAATTTCAGAGTATCTCATTAAGTGGAAAAACTTACCTGCAGAAAAATCCACACGAGAGGATGAGAATTTTATACATAAGCATCAACTACTCAAGCATTGAGGACATTACTTTTTTTGAAGGAAAGGGGCATGTTATGTCCCTATAATACTAGTGTAGCCTCCTTATTTTTATTATTAGTGTAGCCCCCTTATTGTTATTGTTGTTCCCATGTAGCCCCCATATTGTTATTATTGTGCCCCATAGAAGCCCACTATTGTTATTGTTGTTACCTTACGTTATTATTTTTATGTAGGTTCTGATTATATTATGACCCCTTAGACTCCTATAGATACCAAGGAGGTCTTGTCATTTGTATCATCCAAGAATTGTTCATTTATGTGATTTAAAGAAGGTTTATCCCTTGAAGAGGTTAATTTTAAAGTTTTTGATCTATCTTTTGTTTTGTTTTGTGATTTGGTTACATAACATGTTGCTATAGACTTTATTTCAAGACTGACCTTGTCTATAGATGGTGAAGAAGTGGTGGATGGCCAGCTCCCTGACGAGCATCTCTTTATTATATTAATATTATCTCTATGATTCATTGACATAGCCAACTTATTAGATATTAACCATTTCCCTCCTCACTTATCTTTAAAGGAGAAAATTAAAAAAAAATGTTCGAAAGAGTGCCTCTTACACTTGGATTGGGGGTAAACTCTTCAAGTTGGGGCCTAATAACATCTTGAGAAGATGTGTGAGGGAAGATGAGGTTTAGGACACCTCTTAGCTTGTCATCATGGACCCTATGGGGGCCATTTTTCTTCCAAGATTATAGCCTACAATATCTTGCAAGTAGGATACTATTGGTCAACCCTTCACAAATATACCCAGAGATACACTACATAGTGTGGTGAATGCCAATGTATGGGGAACTCACTCAGAAGAATGCACTTCCTTTACAACCTCAAGTGTCTTTTGAACCATTTGAAATATGGAGCATGGGCTTCATTGGTCCTATTGATCCTCCATTTGGACAAAAGAGATACATTATTGTGCAATGACTACATGACTAAGTGGGCTCAGGTGAAAGTAGTGAAGGTATCAGCTGAACATAAAGCAGTTAAGTTTCTAAAAAAAAATATCTTCTACAAGTTTGGTTTTCCAAGAGAATTGGTGAGAAACCAAGGCTCCCAATTCACCTCCAATTTGATCGAGGGTATTATGATGAAATATCACATCTGACACTTGAGGTCTACTCCATATCACCCTCAAGCAAATAGACAAGCAGAGGTGACTAACATAACATTAGATAGCACTTTGACCAAAGCGATCAATAACAACAAAAAGTATTGAGAAAAGAGTTTTTTTGAGCCACCTGGACCCACAAGAACACCTAGAAGACCACTACCAAGTTCACCCCCGATGATCTAGTATATGGAAAGAATGCCTTATTATATATTGAGCTTGAGTACAACATAATAAGGATGGAAGCCCTACTCGACATGGATCTCACCAAAGCACATGATGAAAGGTTGCAAAAATTGATTTCACTTTATGAATATAGGATGCAAGCCTTATTGCATACCGAAGTGGTCCCGCTGCAAAGAAAAATATAGCATGACAATCATATCAAAACTAGAGCCTTCCAAGAGGGTGATTAGACCCTTTTGTATGAATCAAAATTTAAGGATTTTAAAGGGATGCTCATGACTAGATGGTTGGGACCTTATCTTGTTGAAAAATGTTATGATAATGGTTCAACCTGGATAAGAACTATAGGTGAAGATCATATTCCACTTTCGGTAAATGGTTATTGATTGAAATTCTACAAGAATCCCCTCTCCAGGGTTGAATTTATGGATTCAATAAGTAAGTTGAATTTGATTGGGACCCTAAAAATGCCAAATCCATTTAATATTTGGCCAATAAGAAAGAAATAACAAAAAGGACAAAAAGGAAAAAAACCTCAAGTGAAAACCTGCTTTGAGGTACTTGAGGTACACCCATTAGCTTAGATATCTATGAGGTAACCTGTGAGTCTAATAAAAATAATAATTAATAAATAATCCAAAGTGAAACTTTCCTCCAAGGAACCTAGGGTAGATGATCCAGGTGGATGTTGGTGGCCACCCACCTATCCCATTTGGACCCCCACAACTGTCTCTTTCAGTTTTTCAGTTTCCTTAATTATAGTGCAGTTTACTATTTTTAGCAGTTTTTCGGGTCCTAAACTTCCGTAGCCGTTTTGAGACCCTAAATGACGCTTTTTGGGAAATCTACCTCCTTGATTTTTTGGATAAAAAATCATCCTTTTCGTTGTAGTCCTCAGAGAGATCTTTCCAACGGGCTATCATGCGCGTCAAATGGAGATCGTATGCCAAAGTTACGACCCCGGGAAGTTGATGTACCAATTTACCCAAACGGGGCCCATAGTTTGGCGTTTCATCTTCCAGGGTTAGGTTTTGGAATGTTAAGGGTTTTCCATTGTTTCTCAATAATAAATAGGCCTTCGAGCCTCATTGTAAAGACAGTTCGAAATAGTTCAGAGGCATGTAGTCGACACATCTCTTCTCAGAGATAAGCTACCATCGCCCTAGCTGGGTTATTTCTATTTGTAATATTCTCCATTAATGAAATGAAGTATTATTTCCGTTGCATCTCTGTTTTTATGGTTATCGCATCTCTTTATTTATGGTTATCTCTGTAATCTATTACGTTCCTACTTAAATCCGGATTAGTGGTATCAGAGCGGTCTGCTTTTTCTCTGTTTTTCTTTGCATGTCCCCAACGAGGTCGGGATATAAGGAGTTAGGGCTTGAATTGGTCGAACCTTTGCAAGACCAGAGCAACACCACGAAGCCAAAGAAGGACACAGGAAAGTGGTGTGAGTTCCACAAGAGTCCCACTCATAACACAAGTGAGTGTCGGACCAAGCAGTCGCTGGTGGCCGAGTTGAAGGCTTCCGAATCAGATGCATGTTCTGACTCTGAGCCAGAACCCGACAAGGGGGATGGAAAAGGGAAGAAAATCATTGATGCGGATCCTAGTGCCACTGTTGCCACTACCAAGATCCAAAATAATGAGCCCGAAGAGCCAGAGGAAGGGGGACGTCTTTTCCACTCATAGATGTGGGTGAAGGGTTCGCCGCTGCAATTCATTGTCGATAGTGGCAGCCAAAAGAACCTCGTTTCAGCAGAGGTCGTGAAGCGGTTGGGCCTACCAACTACGCCACACCCACAACTGTACAGTATCGGGTGGCTTCATGAAGGATGAGATCTCAAAGTTCACCAGCAGTGCCGCCTTCCCTACAGCATCAAGCCCTTCATAGATGAGGTATTGTGTGATGTTACACCTCTGGATGTTTGTGATGTACTATTAGGCCAGCCATACTTGTGGAGGCGACATGCTGTGTCTGAGTCAAGGCCTCACGCTGTCATTATTTCTTTGGATAATTCATTATACAGGATACCAGAGGTAGCTCCACCTACCACCACCTCTTTGATCACTGCTAAGAAAGGTAGCAAGCTCATCTCACAGACTAGGAAATTTATTTTTTGTCTGGTTCGCTCCCAAAGTAAGGGGAAGATCGTTGCTACATCCATGACCCCCACAAAGGGTTCCTCCACGCAGCAGCAACAACATAGGGATACAATCATGACAGAACACAGGAACAACTTCTCCTTACCCAGAGGGGTACCACACAAGTTTCAAGTGGGTGAAAAAGTTTGGTTACATCTGCAGAGAGAACGACTTACCAGAACCCATCAGAAACTCAGACCGCTTCAACATGGTCCTTACACCAGTAACAAGGCTGTGGGCAACAATGCTTTGAAGCACATCATTCCTCCATTCCTTCACTTGCATCGATTGTTCAATGTGGACCATCGCCGACCATGCTTCCCACCATTTTTGGACACATCAGAGATTGCAGAACAACTCACTGGAGACCCAACTCAGTAGAAGCTTCCTCATCTCAAGGAGGAACTCAACGCAATGGGGACCATTGCTTCCTAAGGGGGGAGGAATGATCCAGGTGGATGTTGGTGGCCACCCACCTATCCAATTTTGGCCCCCACAACTGTCTCTTTCAGTTTTTCAGTTTCCTTAATTATAGCGTAGTTTACTATTTTTAGCAGTTTTTCGGGTCATAAACTTCCGTAGTCGTTTTGAGGCCCTAAACGAAGTTTTTTTGGAAATCTACCTCCATGATTTTTAGATAAAAAATTGTCTTTTACATCGCAGTCCTCGGAGAGATCTTTCCAACGAGCTATCATGCGCATCAAACGAAGATCGTATGCCAAAGTTATGACCCTGGGAAGTTGATGTACCAATTTACCCAAACGGGGCCCATAGTTTGGCGTTTCATCTTCTAGGGTTAGGTTTTGGAATGTTAAGGGTTTTCCATTGTTTCTCAATAATAAATAGGCCTTCGAGCCTCATTGTAAATACATTTCGAAACAGTTCAGAGGCATGTAGCCGACACATCTCTTCTTAGAGATAAGCTACCATCGCCCTAGCTGGGTTATTTCTATTTGTAAGCATATTTCAATACTCTCCATTAATGAAATGAAGTATTATTTCCGCTACATCTCTATTTTTATGGTTATCACATCTCTGTATTTATGGTTATCTCTGTAATCTATTGCGTTCCCGCTTAAATCCAGATTAGTGGTATCAGAGCGGTCTGCTTTTTCTCTGTTTTTCTTTGCATGTCCTGAACAAGGTTGGGATATAAGGAGTTAGGGCTTGAATTGGTCGAACCTTTGCCAGACCAGCCTCGCAAATCTCGACGACCTCCCATGGCGGATGAGAAGAAAGACGAGGGGGTAGGAGATCTTATTAGAATCTTGCTCAAAGAAGCCCTCGAGTGGCAAAGCAACGCGATGATGGATAGCTTTGCGCAGATCCTTCAGCGACAACCCAGAGGCGACGCATCGGCTTCCAACAGCTACTCTGGAAACGTCACAATGTTTAAGGTACAAGTTAATTTTGAAATCCCCATCTTCGAGGGTCAAATAGACACAGATGCCGTAGATAAATGGTTAAATATGCTAGATGGGTATTTTTCTGTTCATGAATTTTCAAGTCAGGAAAAGATTGTTTTCGCTCTTCTCAAAGCAGCCCCCCACGTCAAGGAATGGTGGGAAACATACTGTGAGCAGAAGGATGAAAGTACAGGCTCACTGTTTTCAGCTGCCCCCACTTGGAATGACTTCCGGGATGCCATCAAGGAGCAGTACTACCCTGTCAAAAGCTATGAGGACAAATACATCAAATGGACCACACTGTGGCATGGACGAGACCAAGATGTACTAGAGTTCACAAATATTTTTCATACCCTTCGCACACAGTTGGGTATCAAAGATTCTGAGCTGCATATGGTACTAAAATACCGTGGCTGGCTACATAGATACATGCAGGAAGAGATGGAGTTCTTGAACTCCTCACTCGGCACAGCATACCGATACGCTGTCAAAATCGAGCAAAAGTTAAAACAGAAGAAGCGAGACTTTGGATCTGCAAATCCGAAGCCCAAAGGACAAATCCAAGGCGGGGTGACCCAAGACAACCCCTCTAAGCTGCAAGAAAAGAACAACACCACGAAGCCGAAGAAGGACACAGGAAAGTGGTGTGAGTTCCACAAGAGTCCCACTCATAACACAAGTGAGTGTCGGACCAAGCAGTCACTGGTGGCCGAGTTGAAGGCTTCCGAATCAGATGCATGTTCTGACTCTGAGCCGGAACCCGACAAGGGGGTTGGCAAAGGGAAGCAAATCATTGATGCGGATCCTAGTGCCACTGTTTCCACTGCCAAGATCCAAAAGAATGAGCCCGAAGAGCCAGAGGAGGGGGAACGTCTTTTCCACTCACAGATGTGGGTGAAGGGTTCGCCGCTGCAATTCATTGTCGATAGTGGCAGCCAAAAGAACCTCGTTTCAGCAGAGTTCGTGAAGTGGTTGGGCCTACCAACTACGCCACACCCACAACCGTACAGTATCAGGTGGCTTCACGAAGGACGAGATCTCAAAGTTCACCAGCAGTGCCGCCTTCCCTACAACATCAAGCCCTTCACAGATGAGGTATTGTGTGATGTTACACCTCTGGATGTTTGTGATGTACTATTAGGCCAGCCATACTTGTGGAGACGACATGCTGTGTATGAGTCAAGGCCTCGCGCTGTCATTATTTCTTTGGATAATTCATTATACAGGATACCAGAGGTAGCTCCACCTACCACCACCTCTTTGATCACTGCTAAGAAAGGCAGCAAGCTCATCTCACAGACTAGGAAATTTATTTTCTGTCTGGTTCGCTCCCAAAGTAAGGGGAAAATCGTTGCTACATCCATGACCCCCACAAAGGGTTCCTCCACGTAGCAGCAGCAACATAGGGATACAGTCATGACAGAACACAAGAACAACTTCTCCTTACCCAGAGGGGTACCACACAAGTTTCAGGTGGGCAAAAAAGTTTGGTTACATCTGCAGAGAGAATGCCTTACCAGAACCCATCAGAAACTCAGACCGCTTCGACATGGTCCTTACACCAATAACAAGGCTATGGGAAACAATGCTTTGAAGCACAACATTCCTCCATTCCTTCGCTTGCACCGATTGTTCAATGTGGACCATTGCCGACCATGCTTCCCACCATTTCTGCACACATCAGAGATTGCAGAACAACTCACTCGAGACGCAACTCAGTAGAAGCTTCCTCATCACAAGGAGGAACTCAACGCAATGGGGATCATTGCTTCCTAAGGGGGGAGGAATGATCCAGGTGGATGTTTGTGGCCACCCACCTATCCCATTTGGACCCCCACAACTGTCTCTTTTAGTTTTTCAATTTCCTTAATTATAGCGCAGTTTACTATTTTTAGCAGTTTTTCGGGTCCTAAACTTCCGGAGCCGTTTTGAGGCCCTAAACGACATTTTTTGGGTAATCTACCTCCGTGATTTTTTAAATAAAAAATTGTCTTTTGCGTCGTAGTCCTCGGAGAGATCTTTCCAACGGGCTATCATGCGCGTCAAACGAAGATCGTATGCCAAAGTTACGACCCCGGGAATTTGATGTACCAATTTACCCAAACGGGGCCCATAGTTTGGCGTTTCATCTTCTAGGGTTAGGTTTTGGAATGTTAAGGGTTTTCCATTGTTTCTCAATAATAAATAGGCCTTCGAGCCTCATTGTAAAGACAGTTCGAAACTGTTCAGAGGCATCTAGCTGACACATCTCTTCTCAGAGATAAGCTACCATTGCCCTAGCTGGGTTATTTCTATTTGTAAGCATATTTCAATATTCTCCATTAATGAAATGAAGTATTATTTCCGCTGCATCTCTGTTTTTATGGTTATGGCACCTCTGTATTTATGGTTATCTCTGTAATCTATAACGTTCCTACTTAAATCTGGATCAGTGGTATCAGAGCGGTCTACTTTTTCTTTGTTTTTCTTTGCATGTCCCCAACGAGGTCGGGATATAAGGAGTTAACCTTTGCAAGACCAGCCTCGCAAATCTCGACGACCTCCCATGGCGGATGAGAAGAAAGACAAGGGGGCAGGAGATCCTATCAGAATCTTGCTCGAAGAAGCCCTCGAGCGGCAAAGGAACGTGATGATGGATAGCTTTGCGCAGATCCTTCAGTGGCTACCCAGAGGCGACACATCGGCTTCCAACAGCTACTCTAGAAACGCCACACCGTTTAAGGTACAAGTTAATTTTGAACTCCCCATCTTTGAGGGTCAAATAGACGCAGATGCCGTAGATAAATGGTTAAATATGCTAGATGGGTATTTTTGTGTTCATGAATTTTCAAGTCAGGAAGAGATTGTTTTCGCTCTTCTCAAAGCAGCCCCCCACGTCAGGGACTGGTGGGAAACATATTGCGAGCAGAAGGATGAAAGTACAGGATCACTATTTTCAGCCGCCCCCACTTGGAATGACTTCCGGGATGCCATGAAGGAGCAACACTACCCTGTCAAAAGCTATGAGGACAAATACATCAAATGGACCACACTGCGGCAGGGACGAGACCAAGATGTACCAGAGTTCACAAATATTTTTCATACCCTTCGCACATAGTTGGGTATCAAAGATTCTGAGCTGCATCTGGTACTCAAATACCGTGGCTGCCTACACAGATACATGCAGGAAAAGATGGATTTCTTGAACATCTCCTCACTCGGCACAGCATACCGATACACTGTCAAAATCGAGCAAAAGTTCAAACAGAAGAAGCGAGACTTTGGATCTGCAAATCCGAAGCCCAAAGGACAAAGCCAAGGCGGGGTGACCCAAGACAACCCCTCTAAGCTGCAAGAAAAGAGCAACACCACGAAGCCAAAGAAGGACACATGAAAGTGGTGTGAGTTCCACAAGAGTCCCACTCATAACACAAGTGAGTGTCGGACCAAGCAGTCGCTGGTGGCCGAGTTGAAGGCTTCCGAATCAGGTGCATTTTCTGACTCTGAGTCGGAACCCGACAAGGGGGATGGAAAAGGGAAGAAAATCATTGATGCAGATCCTAGTGCAACTGCTGCCACTGCCAAGATCCAGAATAATGAGCCCAAAGAGCTAGAGGAGGGGGAACGTCTTTTCCACTCACAGATGTGGGTGAAGGGTTCGCCGCTGCAATTCATTGTCGATAGTGGCAGCCAAAAGAACCTCGTTTCAGCAGAGGTCGTGAAGCAGTTGGGCCTACCAACTACGCCACACCCACAACCATACAATATCGGGTGGCTTCACGAAGGACGAGATCTCAAAGTTCACCAGCAGTGCCACCTTCCCTACAGCATCAAGCCCTTCACAGATGAGGTATTGTGTGATGTTACACCTCTGGAAGTTTGTGATGTACTATTAGGCCAGCCATACTTGTGGAGGCGACATGCTGTGTATGAGTCAAGGCCTCGCGCTGTCATTATTTCTTTGGATAATTCATTATACAAGATACCAGAGGTAGCTCCACCTACCACCACCTCTTTGATCACTGCTAAGAAAGGCATCAAGCTCATCTCACAGACTAGGAAATTTATTTTCTATCTGGTTCGCTCCCAAAGTAAGGGGAAGATCGTTGCTACATCCATGACCCCCACAAAGGGTTCCTCCACGCAGCAGCAGCAACATAGGTATACAGTCATGACAGAACACAGGAACAACTTCTCCTTACCCAGAGGGGTACCACACAAGTTTCAGGTGGGCGAAAAAGTTTGGTTACATTTGCAGAGAGAACGCCTTACAGGAACCCATCAGAAACTCAGACCGCTTCGACATGGTCCTTACACCAGTAACAAGGCTGTGGGAAACAATGCTTTGAAGCACAACATTCCTCCATTCCTTCGCTTGCACCAATTGTTCAATGTGGACCATCGCCGAACATGCTTCCCACCATTTCTAGACACATCAAAGATTGCAGAACAGCTCACTGGAGACCCAGCTCAGCAGAAGCTTCCTCATCTCAAGGAGGAACTCAATGCAATGGGGACCATTGCTTCCTAAGGGGGGAGGAATGATCCAGGTGGATGTTGGTGGCCACCCACCTATCCCATTTGGACCCCCACAACTGTCTCTTTCAGTTTTTCAGTTTCCTTAATTATAGCGCAGTTTACTATTTTTAGCAGTTTTTCGGGTCCTAAACTTCCGGAGCCGTTTTGAGGCCCTAAACGACGTTTTTTGGGAAATCTACCTCCGTGATTTTTTAAATAAAAAATCGTTTTTTCCGTCATAGTCCTCGGAGAGATCTTTCCAACGGGCTATCATGCGCGTCAAACGGAGATCGTATGCCAAAGTTACGACCCCGGGAAGTTGATGTACCAATTTACCCAAACGGGGCCCATAGTTTGGCGTTTCATCTTCTAGGGTTAGGTTTTGGAATGTTAAGGGTTTTCCATTGTTTCTCAATAATAAATAGGCCTTTGAGCTTCATTGTAAAGACAGTTCGAAACAGTTCAGAGGCATGTAGCCGACACATCTCTTCTCAGAGATAAGCTACCATCGCCCTAGCTGGGTTATTTCTATTTGTAAGCATATTTCAATATTCTCCATTAATGAAATGAAGTATTATTTCTGTTGCATATCTGTTTTTATGGTTATCGCATCTCTGTATTTATGGTTATCTCTGTAATCTATTGCGTTCCTGCTTAAATCCGGATCAGTGATATCAGAGTGGTCTGCTTTTTCTCTGTTTTTCTTTGCATGTCCCCAACGAGGTCGGGATATAAGGAGTTAGTGCTTGAATTGGTCAAACCTTTGCAAGACCAGCCTCGCAAATCTCGACAACCTCCCATGGCGGATGAGAAGAAAGATGAGGGGGCAAGAGAGCCTATCAGAATCTTGCTCGAAGAAGCCCTCGAGTGGCAAAGGAACGCGATGATGGATATCTTTGCGCAGATCCTTCAGCGGCTACCCAGAGGTGACGCATCGGCTTCCAACAGCTACTCTGGAAAGGCCACACCGTTTAAGGTACAAGTTAATTTTGAAATCCCCATCTTCAAGGGTCAAATAGATGCAGATGACGTAGATAAATGGTTAAATCTGCTAGATGGGTATTTTTCTGTTCATGAATTTTCAAGTCGGGAAAAGATTGTTTTCGCTCTTCTCAAAGCAGCCCCCCACGTCAAGGACTGGTGGGAAACATACTGCGAGCAAAAGGATGAAAGTACAGGCTCACTATTTTCAGCCGCCCCCACTTGGAATGACTTCCGAGATGCCATCAAGGAGCAGTACTACCCTGTCAAAAGCTATGAGGAAAAATACATCAAATGGACCACACTGCAGCAGGGACGAGACCAAGATGTACCAGAGTTCACAAATATTTTTCATACCCTTTGCACACAGTTGGGTATCAAAGATTCTGAGCTGCACCTGGTACTCAAATATCGTGGCTGCCTACACAGATACATGCAGGAAGAGATGGAGTTCTTGAACATCTCCTCACTTGGCATAGCATACCGATACGCTGTCAAAATCGAGCAAAAGTTCAAACAGAAGAAGCGAGACTTTGGATCTGCAAATCCGAAGCCCAAAGGACAAAGCCAAGGCAGCGTGACCCAAGACAACCCATCTAAGCTGCAAGAAAAGAACAACACCACGAAGCCGAAGAAGGACACAGGAAAGTGGTGTGAGTTCCACAAGGGTCCCACTCATAACACAAGTGAGTGTCGGACCAAGCAGTCGTTGGTGACTGAGTTGAAGGCTTCCGAATTAGATGCATGTTCTGACTCTGAGACCGAACCCGACAAGGGGGATGGCAAAGGGAAGCAAATCATTGATGCAGATCCTAGTGCCACTATTGCCACTGGCAAGATCCAGAAGAATGAGCCCGAAGAGCCAGAGGAGGGGGAATGTCTTTTCCACTCACAGATGTGGGTGAAGGGTTCGCCGCTGCAATTCATTGTCGATAGTGGCAGCCAAAATAACCTCGTTTCAGCAGAGGTCGTGAAGCGGTTGGGCCTACCAACTACGCCACACCTACAACCGTACAGTATCGGGTGGCTTCACAAAGGACGAGATCTCAAAGTTCACCAGCAGTGCCGCCTTCCCTACAGCATCAAGCCCTTCACAGATGAGGTATTGTGTGATGTTACACCTCTGGATGTTTGTGATGTACTATTAGGCCAGCCATACTTGTGGAGGCGACATGCTATGTATGAGTCAAGGCCTCACGCTGTCATTATTTCTTTGGATAATTCATTATACAGGATACCAGAGGTAACTCCACCTACCACCACCTCTTTGATCACTGCTAAGAAAGGCAGCAAGCTCATCTCACAGACTAGGAAATTTATTTTATGTCTGGTTCTCTCCCAAAGTAAGGGGAAGATCATTGCTACATCCATGACCCCCACAAAGGGTTCCTCCACACAGCAGTAGCAACATAGGGACACAGTCATGACAGAACACAGGAACAAATTCTCCTTACCTAGAGGGGTACCACACAAGTTTCAGGTGGGCGAAAAAGTTTGGTTACATCTGCAGAGAGAACGCCTTACCAGAACCCATCAGAAACTCAGACTGCTTCGACATGGTCCTTACACTAGTAACAAGGCTATGGGAAACAATGCTTTGAAGCACAACATTCCTCCATTCCTTCGCTTGCACCGATTGTTCAATGTGGACCATCGCCGACCATGCTTCCCACCATTTCTGGACACATCAGAGATTGCAGAACAGCTCACTGGAGACCCAGCTCAGCAGAAGCTTCCTCATCTCAAGGAGGAACTCAACGCAATGGGGACCATTGCTTCCTAAGGGGGGAGGAATGATCCAGGTGGATGTGGGTGGCCACCCACCTATCCGATTTGGACCCCCACAACTATCTCTTTCAGTTTTTCAGTTTCCTTAATTATAGCGCAGTTTATTATTTTTAGCAGTTTTTCGAGTCCTAAACTTCCGTAGCCGTTTTGAGGCCCTAAACGACGTTTTTTGGGAAATATACCTCCGTGATTTTTTAGATAAAAAATTTTCTTTTCCGTCGCAGTCCTTAGAGAGATCTTTCCAACGAGCTATCATGCGCATCAAACGAAGATCGTATGCCAAAGTTATGACCCTGGGAAGTTGATGTACCAATTTACCCAAACGGGGCCCATAGTTTGGCGTTTCATCTTCTAGGGTTAGGTTTTGGAATGTTAAGGGTTTTCCATTGTTTCTCAATAATAAATAGGCCTTCGAGCCTCATTGTAAATACATTTCGAAACAGTTCAGAGGCATGTAGCCGACACATCTCTTCTTAGAGATAAGCTACCATCGCCCTAGCTGGGTTATTTCTATTTGTAAGCATATTTCAATATTCTCCATTAATGAAATGAAGTATTATTTCCGCTGCATCTCTGTTTTTATGGTTATCGCACCTCTGTATTTATGGTTATCTCTGTAATCTATAGCGTTCCTGCTTAAATCTGGATCAGTGGTATCAGAGCGGTCTGCTTTTTCTCTATTTTTCTTTGCATGTCCCCAACGAGGTCGGGATATAAGGAGTTAGGGCTTGAATTGGTCGAACCTTTGCAAGACCAGCCTCGCAAATCTCGACGACCTCCCATGGCGGATGACAAGAAAGACGAGGGGGCCGGAGATCCTATCAGAATCTTGCTCGAAGAAGCCCTTGAGCAGCAAAGGAACGCGATGATGGATAGCTTTGCGCAGATCCTTCAGCGGCTACCCAGAGGCGACGCATCGGCTTCCAACAACTACTCTGGAATCGCCACAACGTTTAAGGTTCAAGTTAATTTTGAAATCCCCATCTTCGAGGGTCAAATAGATGCAGATGTCGTAGATAAATGGTTAAATCTGCTAGATGGGTATTTTTCTGTTCATGAATTTTCAAGTCGGGAAAAGATTGTTTTCGCTCTTCTTAAAGCAACCCCCCACGTCAAGGACTGGTGGGAAACATACTGCGAGCACAAGGATGAAAGTACGGGCTCACTATTTTCAGCTGCCCCCACTTGGAATGACTTCCGGGATGCCATCAAGGAGCAGTACTACCCTGTCAAAAGCTATGAGGACAAATACATCAAATGGACTACACTGCGGCAGGGACGAGACCAAGATGTACCAGAGTTCACAAATATTTTTCATACCCTTTGTATACAGTTGGGTATCAAATATTCTGAGCTGCATCTGGTACTCAAATACCGCGGCTGGCTACATAGATACATGCAGGAAGAGATGGAGTTCTTGAACATCTCCTCACTCGGCACAACATACCGATACGCTTTCAAAATCGAGCAAAAGTTCAAATAGAAGAAGCGAGACTTTGGATCTGCAAATCCGAAGCCCAAAGGACAAAGCCAAGGCGGAGTGACCCAAGACAACCCCTCTAAGCTGCAAGAAAAGAACAACACCACGAAGCCGAAGAAGGACACAGGAAAGTGGTGTGAGTTCCACAAGATTCCCACTCATAACACAATGAGTGTCGGACCAAGCAGTCGCTGGTGGCTGAGTTGAAGGCTTCCGAATCAGATGCATATTCTGACTCTGAGCTGGAACCCGACAAGGGGGATGGCAAAGGGAAGCAAATCATTGATGCGGATCCTGGTGCCACTGTTGCCACTGCCAAGATCCAGAAGAATGAGCCCGAAGAGCCAGAGGAGGGGGAACGTCTTTTCCACTCACAGATGTGGGTGAAGCGTTCGCCGTTGCAATTCATTGTCGATAGTGGCAGCAAAAAGAACCTCGTTTCAGCAGAGTTCGTGAAGCAGTTGGGCCTACCAACTACGCCACACCCACAACCGTACAGTATCGGGTGGCTTCACGAAGGACAAGATCTCAAAGTTCACCAGCAGTGTCGCCTTCCCTACAGCATCAAGCCCTTCACAGATGATGTATTGTGTGATGTTACACCTCTGGATGTTTGTGATGTACTATTAGGCCAGCCATACTTGTGGAGGCGACATGCTGTGTATGAGTCAAGGCCTCGCGCTGTCATTATTTCTTTGGATAATTCATTATACAGGATACCAGAGGTAGCTCCACCTACCACCACCTCTTTGATCACTGCTAAGAAAGGCAGCAAGCTCATCTCACAGACTAGGAAATTTATTTTCTGTCTGGTTCGCTCCCAAAGTAAGGGGAAGATCGTTGCTACATCCATGACCCCCACAAAGGGTTCCTCCATGCAGCAGCAGCAACATAGGGATATAGTCATGACAGAACACAGGAACAACTTCTCCTTACCTAGAGGGGTACCACACAAGTTTCAGGTGGGCGAAAAATTTTGGTTACATCTGCAGAGAGAACGCCTTACCAGAACCCATCAGAAACTCAGACCGCTTCGACATGGTCCTTACACCAGTAACAAGGTTGTGGGAAACAATGCTTTGAAGCACAACATTCCTCCATTCCTTCGCTTGCACCGATTGTTCAATGTGGACCATCGCCGACCATGCTTCCCACCATTTCTAGACACATCAGAGATTGCAGAAAAGCTCATTGGAGACCCAGCTCAGCAGAAGCTTCCTCATCTCAAGGAGGAACTCAACGCAATGGGGACCATTGCTTCCTAAGGGGGGAAGAAATATCCAGGTGGATGTTGATGGCAACCCACCTATCCCATTCGGACCCCCACAACTGTCTCTTTTAGTTTTTAAGTTTCCTTAATTATAGCGCAGTTTACTATTTTTAGCAGTTTTTCGGGTCCTAAACTTCCGGAGTCGTTTTGAGGCCCTAAACAACATTTTTTGGGAAACCTACCTCCGCAATTTTTTTGTATAAAAAATCATCTTTTCCGTCGTAGTCCTTGGAGAGATCTTTCCAACGGGCTATCATGCGCGTCAAATGGAGATCGTATGCCAAAGTTACGACCCCGGGAAGTTGATGTACCAATTTACCCAAACGGGGCCCATAGTTTGGCGTTTCATCTTCTAGGGTTAGGTTTTGGAATGTTAATGGTTTTCCATTGTTTCTCAATAATAAATAGGCCTTCGAGCCTCATTGTAAAGACAGTTCGAAACAGTTCAGAGGCATGTAGCCGACACATCTCTTCTCAGAGATAAGCTACCATTGCCCTAGCTGGGTTATTTCTATTTGTAAGCATATTTCAGTATTCTCCATTAATGAAATGAAGTATTATTTCCGTTGCATCTCTTCTTTTATGGTTATCGCATCTCTGTATTTATGGTTATCTCTGTAATCTATTGCGTTCCTGCTTAAATCCGGATCAGTAGACCTACTAGTGAAAAACCTCCATGAGGCAACTAGTGAGCCTAAAAAAAAGAAAAAAGAAAAGAAAAAAGAAGGGGAAATGAAGAAAGTTATGAAAAATGAAAGTATTTTATCTTACCTTGATTCTATGTGCAGGTATCATAAAGGAAAATCAACAAGATAGGTTTGAAAATCCAACCTACACATTTGGCCCAAGGCATAGACTCATTCATTCTCTAGAGGTTTAGAAACTACCCCTCCATCATCATCCACCATCCATAACATCATATCCACATTTTCAAATTCTTTTCATGCATTTCTATCCACTTCCCTAAACTACTACAAGAAGGGTCTTGTAATGCTACATGATAACCTATATTTGTTCAAAAGATAAAAATCAGGAAGTTTCTCTACATAGAGCCCGAGGAAAAGCATTAGAGGCATCCTAACACTCAACCATTCCATAAACATGCATTACCTCTCATTTTTCCTCCACTGCTCATCATTTTAATCCTGTAGTAGCTCAAAATCCTTGTCTTTTCCATCACATCCACCATTAAAAGCATCTCCAACACTATCACCATCTCCTCCTTGAATTACCAGTGCCCCTTGATGTTTCAGAATAATATTTTGATGAGAATGAGGGATTCTTGTAACTGCTACAAGAGACTACATAGTCCTATAGTAGCCTGTAGCAACCTTATAGGCCTACAGTATAACACTCTTGAAAAAGATCACAACATGCCACAAATTCCTACATCTACATAGAAACAATGGCAGTCAAGATACACCTTCCAACTCAAATAAATAAACTTTAGAAGCTATAGGATCTCCTGTAGACTACTATAGGATCAGTTGTTCAACAAAAACATCATCAAAACACTTGTAAGAGAATCATAGCAAACTCCAACATCAATAAAAATTAAAACATCAAGTATGTGGATATACTAACCTTACTCTTTGAACTCATTCAGAGTAGTAAAAAAAATTAGAAGTGAAAAAATTGAATGGTTCTATATCCAAATAAGACTAGCAGAAGCCTTGATTAAATTTGGCAGAAGACTTCACTTTTTCTCAGAGTTATCCACAAGGGTGAGGGTGAATAAGAAAAAAAATGGGATAATTCAAAAGTAAGCCATTGTTTCTTATCGATGACAAGGAGAAGTGGAGTACGAGGACACAACTCAACCACAGTGTGTGGAACTTTCTATAACCACCAATTGACATTATCTCCACTCAAACCATATGATAAACTTCAAGTTTTCCATATATCCTCACTCCACGTTCTGCATGTAAATAATGTTAAATATCCTTAACGAATCTTTCCACCACTATAGGAGAAGGTTATAGATATTGGGTTCAAAAACTATGACCTACAAGAACTAACCTATATTATGATACATGATATAGATGGTTTTGCTACATGACATATAATTTCATCTAGAGCGCTCACAAAGGTCCCTAATAAGCTAAGAAACAAAGGAATCCTTGAAAAAGTCATAATTAAGACTCTCTTACTTACATTGGCACAAGGATTGATGCTCAATTTATTAAATTTATCAGTCAACAAGTTTTATGTGTCAAGGTCCAAATTAAACAAATAAATAGACAATCGATTTTCTTTGTCCTCAAAGTACAAATGTGCAAAATGATTTAGAGTATGGAGTGATAATTTGTTCCTTTAAGAATTGGTTAAAGGGATTGTGCATTTTCCTTAAGCTACAAGATCCCCTACTACCACAGGTGTTATCACTCTGTAATTTCCCTAGGTTGAGGAGAGGAACCCAGAGGTAACCACAAACCACTTTTAAAGTCGGGATCTAGCCCTTCCAGCTTCAGAGAGGGCTCTCTCTGTCTGATTTATATTTTTCTATTTTTAAGATCTTAGGCTAGCTATTAAAATTTGAGGTGGGGTTTTCAAAACTTTGGTTGAAAGATGCTGGAAAAGTCCATTGGGCATGGATTCTAAGACGTTTGAGTAATCAATTATAAAAATAACATATAAACTATAACAGGGCAGGGTAGGCAAACTCCTGGATCTTATAGAGTTCTTGTGGTGTGAATAAGATGAATGATATTGGAGTTCAATTAAATATAGAGCATACACAGATGGATTCTATACTTAATATAAAAAAGAAAACATTGATATTGTTAACAAGCCATAGCAGAGTACGCCTAAGAAAATTTGGCCCTTAATCTTCTTGCAACAATAAGGAAGGAAAAACATATGGAACAAATTTTCTCTGTAATTTTGTAAATTGATCACTTTTAGTACAATCCAAAGCTTACATCAATGTGAATCTCCTTTCTTCATACATAAATCCAACATATTTTAACCCTTTCTAAGTTTTATTACAAAATATTTATAGACCGTCTCGAATAAATTTGGACTTCAAATCAAAGCTCATTACAAAATAATATCTAACAAAGACATATATATTTCTTGAAACATAACTAGAAATAATAATTTTGGTTGAATTTGGCTATTTTGTTGAAAATTTGAAGGAAATATGTCACTAACTGTCTGGAAAAAATAACTGAACAATAAAGTAAAGATAAAAATAAACACTGAAAAACTGCAAGAAATTTAGAACTCATGGAAAATATTAAGCCTTCAAATCTGTAAATTAGTTCATTAATGCTTATCCTTTGCATTTTTGTAGCCTTTGCATATTGTGTTCCTGAAATCTAGAAGTGATTTGGTGTCCTTGTTTCCACCTGGAACCTATGTTGTTTGAATCTTATTCTTTCTGTTTTATGAGCAATGGGAGTCATCTATCCTTTATACTGAACATTCATAACAAAATACCCCCTTTTCAAACAATTATCCATAATCACACAAAACATGGCTTTATCATTGTCATTTAGCAGAGGATTCAGACGTTGAATGATGGTTTTTGGGGGGGTTATGAGTGGTATATGGTAAATGTAGGAGGCCCCCCCCCCCCAAATCATTATGGAGCTTCCATGTAGTAAAAAAATGTTTTTTTAAAAAACCACTCCCCCCCCCTGTTGGAAATAATACTGAGAGGGGGGGGTGAATCAGTATTATCAAATCAATAAAACTTTTTCATTTCCATATTAAGATTCATATACACTAGTTCAGTTAAGGATACCTGCGTATATACGCAACTGTGTTAATGCAACTAGCGTATATCTAGTAAACTTATGATTCAGTTAGTTTATCTTCGATGAGTGTATCAGAACATTATTAACCATAATAACAGTAAACAGGTGCAGTAAAACATAACAGATCATCACACATAAGGAGCACACATGAACACCATGATATAAGGTGGAAACCCAATGTGGGTGAAAACCACCTGCTGCAATTCATCTCTATCTTCCTTTAATAAGAAACTTATTTTTACAATAGTACTGGTGCAGTCTTATACCAGTACGCAGGCTTTTACCTGCAGAAGGCTACAACCTTCTTAGCTCTTGTACTAGCTGATCCATTTACTAGTACGCAGGTGCTGGCCTACTAAAGGCTCTAACCTTCACTCATTTTCCAGCTGCTCCTGGAAGCGAGCTACAACCCCCTAGCTCTTGTACAGGCCGATATGTTTACCAGTACGTAGGCACCGGCCCACTAAACTCTATGATCTTCCAGGGACCATGTTTCATACATTTTCATACTGGATCCATAAATACAAAACAATCAACTTATACATGCATCATCAATCTTTGAATCACCCAATACTGAACCACTGAAACCAGAACACAGAACATACAACAAAACTCTGCAACAATAACCAGATCCAACTGCAACTTCAAATATCATATCTCATAATGTATACGCTACTATGAAGAACCAAACCAGCGTACATACGGACTTTCACCAAAGCCAACCCGCGTATAGATCTGCAAATACTTACTCATAACTTTGCAGCTGTTCCATACATCAGTCATACCCAGATCATAATATTCATACGATACAACATACGTCAAAAATTCAGATCTAGTCTATCCATAGTCAAACCATATAATGATAAGCATTCCAAGCCTTAAGATCCCGATCCATTGTTCATCATCATTCACATGAGTGCCTCCTTGGTTCAGATCAAGCTAAGCATCACAAACCCATGACGAGCATACTAGATCTCACACTTCATCAGATATTCAAGACTTTCTCAATTGCCTTTGCCTAATGATCTTATTCTCCTTTTATAGTCTTAGGCCTTACTCAATACCATGGTCCACAAACATTGAGAACCAATACTAGGGATCTAATACCTGGGTTCAACACTTCAAACGCAATACCAAGGACCAAAACAATAGGTCTAAATACCACGGACCCAAAAATAAGCTTTCCCACATGTACGTGCTTTTTCGTGCATGAAAGTGCGTGCATACGCATATGCAACTTTTGATCAGCAATCCTGCGTGTATACGCGCATTTGTATATAGTGAACCTACGTGCATAACCTGTGTGTATACCCTACTTGGTATATAACGAACCTGTGTATATACGCAACTTGGTACATAGTGAACCTGCGTATAACCTGCATATGTACGTGACTTGGTATATAGTGAACCTGCGTATATACTCTTCTTTCTTTATTCTTTGTAGTCTGATCATCAACTCTTTGCTACTGACCTGCTGCACTATGATTTTTCATCTGTGTGAGTTGCCATCAAGGACAACACTTGTATCATAATGCCAACAATCTCCCCCTTTGGACTTGATGGCAACCACCACACCAAGTCACTCTCCCCCTTTGACATCAAGGGCAAAGGGTGGACCAAGATATTATCTTCTTTGATATACATTTTGTTGTCCATGCTCCCCTTGAGTACATGCTGAAGTTTCTGATTGAGCTCCCCCTTTGTACATGCCAAGATGTACCAATCAGTCCATGCTCCCCCTGAGCACATGCAAGGTCTTGTAAAAGCATAACATGACTCTATACATACATCAATCTCCCAACCAAGTGGGGATTACACCAATTATGACTCAAGCACAAGAACCATTACATCATCCATCCCATGCACAGTGGGGTAACAAGATACATCATATGACTCACAAAGACCAAGGACCTAAACAGGACCATGACAGTTATCAACAACTGTCACACACTGTATGATCTGCATTATAAGAATCTTAACCTACAAACCATTATCTTGTTCAATCAACAATCAGTAGCAAGATATGTCAATAAGCATCATTACAAAGAACTTCTAACCATAATGCCAACAATGCATTATTCGAAGCATATGCTCCCCATGAGCCTGTGCCAACCATCATATACCACGACAGAACCATTTCCTGAGTCTGTTCTGTTGTTTTTCTTCAGAGCTCCATATACACGAATGTGCAGTGTCCAACTCATGTATATACGCGACTTATCTTCATGATACCTGCGTATGAGATTTAGAACACTGATGTTCCACACTTTCAGCTACCTCTGAGTCTGTCATGTCTGTGTACTCTACTATGCCACATCTTTCTGGCTGTACTTCCTTTTTCTTCCATATCTTTAACTGTGATGAAGTTTTCTCCTTTTGGTACGGTGTCCAAAATCTTCTCTTGCATTCCTTTGCTATGTGTCCAAGCTTGTTACATGCATAACATCTTACATGTTTCATATTCCTTCTAAAACAATCGATGGCTTTGCGACCAAACATATTGCAAGCAAAACAATATCCATTAAAGTATCTGGAATGTGATGATCTTTCTGAGTGATGGTCTTGAACCATTCTACTTCTGCATCTAGCTGCAACATGTCCAAGATTATGAAATACATAACATTCAACATTATTCATCGTAGGAAATAATCGTCTATCACTTCCACAATTAGGAGCAAAAGATTTTCTTGGAGGAATTTCTTTCCTTGGTTGTTGATGGGGTTGTCCTCTCATCTCCTTGTTGATCCATTTAGGTTTCTCATTAGAGTTCCTTGCCTCACCTTGTGAGATAGATTCACCTTCAGCAGATTCATAAAAACCAAGACCAGTTTTGATAGCAGGCGACCTTTGACTACTAAGAATATCATCCAAAATCTTAGTACTGTCTTGAAAGCGTAATAGTTTATCCTTTTCTTCTAGTTTACCTTTCAAGATATTTACCTCAACCTGATGTTGTCCTTCCTTTTCCAGACATTGCTTCTTCAAAATTTCCTCAGACGTTCTTCCTTCTTCCATCTGTTGCCTTAGTTTTAGAATCTCCTTTTCTTGTTCTTCATTCAGCTCCTGCAGCATTTGACGAAATTTGAAGGCACATTCCAGTTGAGCTTTTAAGCTGATAATTTCTTCTTTGAGAGCACTCTCCCTTTTGCTAGGTAGATCTTGTTGATTTATGAATTTATCTGATGCTTCATTTGCTTTCCCATCTTCAATCTGAGGTGATTCAGGATCTAAATACTTGGTTCCACTCAGCGGCAGGCTATCATTGTTCCTTTGAGTTGTCTTCTTCCTTTGACGCACTTTCTTTCCCATTGTTCTATAGATTTCCTTCAAGCGATCAAGCTTCTACCAAAGGACCTGCTCTGATACCAATTTGGAAATAATACTGAGAGGGGGGGGGGGTG
Organism: Pinus tabuliformis; assembly: GCA_031772625.1. NCBI lineage: Eukaryota > Viridiplantae > Streptophyta > Pinopsida > Pinales > Pinaceae > Pinus > Pinus tabuliformis. Next base: position 2,075,966,409 of record CM062816.1, on the reverse strand, counting down.
AATCGGTATTATCAAATCAATAAAACCTTTTCATTTCCATATTAAGATTCATATACGCTACTTCAGTTAAGGATACACGCGTATATACGCAACTGTGTTTAATGCAACTAATGTATCTCTAGTAAACTTATGATTCAGTTAGTTGATCTTCAATGAGTGCATCAGAACATTATTAACCATAATAACAGTAAACAGGTGCAGTAAAACATAACAGATCATCACACATAAGGAGCACACATGAACACCATGATATAAGGTGGAAACCCAATGTGGGTGAAAACCACCTGCTGCAATTCGTCTCTATCTTCCTTTAATAAGAAACTTCTTTTTACAATAGTACTGATGCAGTCTTATACCAATACGCAGGCTTTTACCTGCAGAAGGCTACAACCTTCTTAGCTCTTATACTAGCTGATCCATTTACTAGTACGTAGGCACCGACCTACTAAAGGCTCCAACCTTCACTTGTTTTCCAGTTGCTCCTGGAAGGGAGCTACAACCCCCTGGCTCTTGTACTCGCCGATATGTTTCCCATTACATAGGCGCTGACCTACTAAACTCTACAATCTTCCAAGGACCGCATTTCATACATTTTCATACTAGATCCATAAATACAAAACAATCAACTTATACCTGCATCATCAATCTCTGAATCACCCAATACTGAACCACTGAAACCAGAACACAGAACAGATAACAGAACTCCACAACAATAACCATATCCAACTGCAACATCAAATATCATATCTCATAATGTATACGCTACTATGAAGAACCAAACCAACGTACATACGCGCTTTCACCAAAGCCAACCAGCGTACAGATCTGCAAATATTTACTCATAAGTTTGCAGCTGTTCCAAACATCATTCATACCCAGATCATAATATTCATACAATACAACATCCGTCAATAATTCAGATCTAGTCTGTCCATAGTCAAACCATATAATAATAAACATTCCAAGCGTTAAGATCTCGATCCATTGTTCATCATCATCCACATGAGTGCCTCCTTGGTTCAGATCAAGCTAAGCATCACAAACCCATGACCAGCATACTAGATCTCACACTTCATCAGATATTCAAGACTTTCTCAATTTCCTTTGCCTAATGATCTTATTCTCCTTTTATAGTCTTAGGCCTTACTCAATACCATAGTCCAAAACCATTCAGAACCATTACTAGGGACCCAATACTTGGGTTCAACACATCGGACGCAATACCAAGGACCAAAACCATAGGTCTAAATACCACGAACCCAAAAATAATCTTTCCCACATGTACGTGCTTTTCCGTGCATGAAAGTGCGTGCATACGCATACGCGACTTTTGATCAGCAATCCTGCGTGTATACGTGCCTTTGTATATAGTGAACCTACGTGTATAACCTACGTGTATACCCTACTTGGTATATAGCGAACCTGCGTATATACGCGACTTGGTACACAGTGAACCTGCGTATAACCTGCATATGTACGCGAATTGGTATATAGTGAACCTGCGTATATACTCTTATTTCTTCGTTCTTTGTAGTCTGATCATCAATTCTTTGCTACTGACCTGTTGCACTATTATCTGTCATTTATGTGAGATTCCATCAAGGACAACACTTGTATCATAATGCCAACAATCTCCCCCTTTGGACTTGATGGCAACCACCACACCAAGTCACTCTCCCCCTTTGACATCAAGGGCAAAGGGCGGACCAAGGTATTATCTTCTTTGATATACATTTTGCTGTCCATGCTCCCCTTGAGTACATGCTGAAGTTTTCGATTGAGCTCCCCCTTTGTACATGCCAAGATGTACCAATCTGTCCATGCCCCCCCTGAGCACACGTAAGGTCTTGTAAAAGCATAACATGACTCTATACATACATCAATCTCCCAACCAAGTGAGGATTACACCAATTATGACTCAAGCACAAGAACCATTACATCATCCATCCCATGCATAGTGGGGTAACAAGATACATCATATGACTCACAAAGACCAAGGACCTAAACAGGACCATGACAGTTATCAGCAACTATCATACACTGTATAATCTGCACTATAACCATCTTAACCTGCAATCCATTATCTTGGTCAATCAACAACCAATAGCAAGATATGTCAATAAGCATCATTACCAAGAAATTCTAACCATAATGCCAATAATGAATTATTCGAAGCATGTGCTCCCCTTGACCCTGTGCCAACCATCATATACCACGACAGAACCATTTCCTGAGTCTGTTCTTCTGTTTTTCTTCTAAACTCCATATACGCGATTGTGCAGTGTCTAACTCGTGTATATACGCGACATATCTTCATGATACCTGCGTATGAGATTTAGAACACTGATTTTCCACACTTTCAGCTTCCTTTGAGTCTGTCATGTCTGTGTACTCTGCTATGCCACATCTTTCTGGCTGTACTTCCTTTTTCTTCCATATCTTTAACTGTGACAAAGTTTTCTCCTTTTGGTATGGTGCCCACAATCTTCTCCTGCATTCCTTTGCTATGTGTCCAAGCTTGTTACATGCATAACATCTTACATGTTTCATATTCCTTCTAAAATAGTCAATGGCTTTGTGACCAAACATATTGCAAGCAAAACAATATCCCTTAAGGTATCTGGAACGTGATGATCTTTCTGAGTGATGGTCTTGAACCATTCTACTTCTACATCTGGCTGCAACATGTCCAAGATTATGACATACATAACATTCAACATTATTCATCAAAGGAAATAATCGTATATCACTTCCACAATTAGGAGCAAAAGGTTTTCTATGAGGAATTTCTTTCCTTGGCTGTTGATGGGGTTGTCCTCTCATCTCCTTGTTGATCATTTTTGGTTTCTCATTAGAGTTCCTTGCCTCACCTTGTGAGCTAGATTCACCTTCAGCAGATTCATAAAAACCAAGACCAGTTTTGATGGCAGGCGACCTTTGACTACTAAGAATATCATCCAAAATCTTAGTACTATCTTGAAATCGTAATAGTTTATCCTTTTCTTCTAATTTACCTTTCAAGATATTTACCTCAACCTGATGTTGTCCTTCCTTTTCCAGACATTGCTTCTTCAAAATTTCCTCAGACTTTCTTCCTTCTTCCATTTGTTGCCTTAGTTTTAGAATCTCCTTTTCTTGTTCTTCATTAAGCTCCTGCAACATTTGACGAACTCTGAAGGCACATTCCAGCTGGGCTTTTAAGCTGATAATTTCTTCTTTGAGAGCACTCTCCCTTTTTCTAGGTAGATCTTGTTGATCTATGAATTTATCTGATGCTTCATTTGCTTGCCCATATTCAATCTGAGGTGATTCAGGATCTGAATACTTGGTTCCACTCAGCGGCAGGCTATCATTGTTCCTTTGAGCTATCTTCTTCCTTTGACGAGCTTTCTTTCCCATTGTTCTATGGATTTCCTTCAAACGATCAAGCTTCTACCAAAGGACCTGCTCTGATACCAATTGTTGGAAATAACACTGAGGGGGGGGGGGGGGGTGGAATCAATATTATCAAATCAATAAAAACTTTTCATTTCCATATTAAGATTCATATACGCTACTTTATTTAAGGATACCCACGTATATGCGCAACTGTGTTTAATGCAACTAGCATATATCTAGTAAACTTATGATTCAGTTAGTTGATCTTCAATGAGTGCATCCGAGCATTATTAACCATAATAACAGCAAACAGGTGTAGTAAAACAAAACAGATCATCACACATAAGGAGCAGACACGAACACCATGATATAAGGTGGAAACCCAATGTGGGTGAAAACCACCAGCTGCAATTCGTCTCTATCTTCCTTTAATAAGAAACTTCTTTTTACAATAGTACTGGTGCAGTCTTATACCAGTACGCAGGCTTTTACCTGTAGAAGGCTACAACCTTCTTAGCTCTTGTACTAGCTGATCCATTTACTAGTACGTAGGCACCGGCCTACTGAAGGCTCCAACCTTCACAAGTTTTCCAGCTTCTCCTAGACGGGAGCTACAACCCCCTGGCTCTTGTACTGGCCGATATGTTTACCAGTACGAAGGCGCCAACCTAATGAACTCTACGATCTTCCAGGGACCACGTCTCATACATTTTCATACTGGATCCATAAATACAAAACAATCAACTTATACCTGCATCATCAATCTATGAATCACCCAATACTGAACCACTGAAACCAGAAAACACAACAGACAACAAGACTCTGCAACAATAACCAGATTCAATTGCAACTTCAAATATGATATCTCATAATGTATACCCTACTATGAAGAACCAAACCAGCGTACATACGCGCTTTCACCAAAGCCAACCCGCGTACAGATCTGCAAATACTTACTCGTCACTTTGCAGCTGTTCCAGACATCAGTCATACCTAGATCATAATATTCATACAATACAACATGCGTCAATAATTCAGATCTAGTCTATCCATAGTCAAACCATATAATGATAAACATTCCAAGCCTTAAGATCCTGATCCATTGTTCATCATCATCCACATGAGTTCCTCCTTGGTTCAGATCAAGCTAAGCATCACAAACCCATGACCAGCATACTAGATCTCACACTTCATTAGATATTTAAGACTTCCTCAATTGCCTTTGCCTAATGATCTTCTTCTCCTTTTATAGTCTTAGGCCTTACTCAATACCATGGTCCAAAACCATTGAGAACCAATACTAGGGACCCAATACCTGGGTTCAACACTTCAGACGCAATACCAAGGACCAAAACCATAGGTCTAAATACCACCGACCCAAAAATAAGATTTCCCACATGTACGCGCTTTTCCGCGCATGAAAGTGCGTGCATACGCATACGCAACTTTTGATTAGCAATCCTGCGTGTATACGCGCCTTTGTATATAGTGAACCTGCGTGTATAACCTGCATGTATACCCTACTTGGTATATAGCGAGCCTGTGTATATACACGACTTGGTACATAGTGAACCTACGTATAACCTGCATATGTACGTGACTTGGTATATAGTGAACCTGCGTATATACTCTTCTTTCTTCATTCTTTGTAGTCTGATCATCAACTCTTTGCTACTGACCTGCTGCACTATGATCTATCATCTGTGTGAGTTTCCATCAAGGACAACACTCGTATCATAATGCCAACAATCTCCCCCTTTGGACTTGATGCAACCACCACACCAAGTCACTCTCCCCCTTTGACATCTAGGGCAAAGGGCAGACCAAGATATTATCTTCTTTGATATACATTCTGCTGTCCATGCTCCCCCTGAGTACATGCTGAAGTTTCTAATTGATCTCCCCCTTTGTACATGCCAAGATGTACCAATCCGTCCATGTTCCCCCTTAGCACACGCAAGGTCTTGTAAAAGCGTAACATGACTCTATACATACATCAATATCCCAACCAAGTGGGGATTTGTTATGAAACCAGCTCTAGAAAAGATAGAAAAGATAGATCAACGCCTTAGAATTCAACCTCTTCGAGGGGGCAACCTCCTTTACATTACATAAATGAACAATTCTTGAATGATTCAAATGACAAAACCTCCTTTCTATATATAGGAGTCTAAGGAGTCACAATATAATCCAGCCGACCTAACAATAATAATATAAAGCCCCAAAAATAACAATAGAGGGATTCTATGGGGCACAGAAATAACAATATGGGGGTAATAGGGGCACAACAATATAAATAAGGGGTATAACTACAATAGTAATGGGGTAATCACTAGTATTATAGGGACCCAACATGCCCCTCTCCTTCAAAAAAGTGTTGTCCTCAACGCTTGAGTAGTTCTGGATACTTCTGCATAAAATTCTCATCCTCTCATGTGGAATCTTCAGTGGATAAGTTCTTCCACTTGATAAGATACTCTGAAATTGATCGATTTCGTAGCTGTCGAGTTCTTGTTTCTGTGACTGCTTCATGTTCCAATATAATTTTTCCTTCCTCGTCAAGTTCTGGAAATATTGTTTGAACTGGGAGCTTGTCGCCTATAACCTTCTTTAAACATGAAACATGGAAAACTGGGTGCAATCGAGAAGCTGCAGGAAGCTCCAATTTGTATGCCATAGTACCAATATTTTGCAACACCTTGTACGGACCATAATACTTTGGTGATAATTTATTATCCTTCTTAGCTTGCTTTAGGGACATTTGCTTATATGGTTGTAGCCGTAGGAATACCCAATCACCTACATCAAAACTTCTTTCGTTGCGATGTTGATTTGCTAGTTTTTTCATTCTATTCTGCGCCAATACGAGGTTATCCTTTAAGAGTTGGAGGACTTGTTGTTGATGTTCGATGTGATGTTCCACTGCCTGAACCTTAGAATTTTCTCTTAAATATGATGTGATGGATGGTGGTTGATACCCATAAAGTGCCATAAATGGGGTCATTTTTGTTGCTGTATGGAAGGAAGTGTTATACCACCATTCAGCCAGAGGCAACCATTTGACCCATTGTGTCTGTTTATCAGATACAAAGCAACGAAGATATCCTTCCAAAAATTTGTTTACTATCTCAGTTTGCCCATCAGATTGAGGATGATAAGATGAGCTATGAGCTAACTGAGTACCAAGACAAGAAAATAATTCTGTCCAAAAATTTCCAGTGAAAATGGGATCTCTGTCACTTACAATAATCTTTGGGTTTCCATGTAGCTTTTGAATTGTTTCCATAAATGCAGTAGAAACTGTACTGGCTTTAAATGGATGTGATAATGCACAAAAGTGTGCATACTTGGTAAGTCTGTCAACTACCACCATGATGACACTTTTTCCCTCAGACTTGGGTAAACCTGTGATAAAATCCATTGAAACCTCCTCCCAACGTTGGCTTGGAATGGATAAAGGTTGTAATAGACCTGGTGTCTTAATTGTTTCAACTTTATTTTGTTGGCAAACCAAACATTCTGCCACAAACTTTTGAATATCTGATTTAAGGCCATCCCAAAAAAATTCCTTCTTAACCCTGTGGTAAGTTTTTAAAAATCCTGAGTGCCCTCCTAAGGGAGAAGTGTGCAATTCCATAAGAATCTTTTGTTTTAGCTGGGAATTCTTACAGAGGTATAAGCGATCTTTGTACCATAACGAATCATTTTGCCAGCTAAATGTATCAGACGTACTGGAATCTTGTTGTAGCTTTCGAATAAGTGCCCACACTTCTTCGTCATTCTTCCATTCCTCCCTTGCTTCATTTATCCAATCTGGTTGGATAATAGAAATGGCACACAACAATGCTTCCACATCCTCATCCTTTCTTGAGAGTGCATCTGCCACCACATTTTGCTTCCCTTTTTTGTAGATGATTTCAAAGTCATAACCCAACATCTTTGTGACCCACTTTTGTTGCTCTTCAGAGGATAATCTTTGTTCTAAAAAGTATTTAAGGCTATCATGATCTGTTTTTACCTTGAAGTGTCTTCCCAACATTTCCTTCTTATAAATAGCTTTTCTTAAAAACTTTCCCTTGATTGGACGACTTTCAAAAGCAATGGGTCTTTCATCTTGCATTAGAACAGCACCAATTCCATTTCCTGAAGCATCACATTCCACAATAAAGGTTTTTGTGAAGTCCGGTGTAGCTAAGACCGGTGCTTGGCACATTGCCTCTTTAAGATGTTCAAAGGCCTTTGTTGCTTCTGGAGTCCATGAAAATGCATCTTTCTTCAATAATGTTGTTAGAGGTGCTGCTATTCTCCCATAATTCTTAACAAACTTGCGATAATACCCTGTCAACCCAAGAAATCCTCGCAGATGCTTTATGGATGTGGGGATTTTCCATTCCTTAATGGCTTTAATTTTGCTAGGGTCTACCTTAACTCCTTCATGAGATACAATATGACCCAAATATTCCACCTCCTGGACTCCAAAGAAACATTTGGATCTTTTTGCATATAATTGTTTCTCCTCCAATAGTTGTAGCACCCTGTCAACATGTTCAACATGATCCTTCCAAGACTTGTTGTAGATTAGTATATCATCAAAAAATACTAACACAAATTTTCTAAGGAATGGTTTGAAAATTGAATTCATCAAACCTTGAAATGTTGAAGGTGCATTGGTAAGGCCAAAAGGCATGACCAAAAATTCATAATGACCCTCATGAGTTCTAAATGCTGTTTTCGGAATGTCTTCAATCTTCATTCTGATTTGATGATATCTCGAACGAAGATCCAACTTGGTGAAGTAAATTGATCCATGCAATTCATCCAGTAATTCATCAATGACAGGAATGGGGAACTTATCTTTAATAGTGAGCTTTTTGAGCTCCCTATAATCCGGACACATGCGCCATGATCCATCCTTCTTGTGCACCAATACTACTGGAGTAGAGAAAGAACTTTGACTCGGTTGAATTATACCAGCCTCTAGCATTTCTGCAACCATACGTTCAATTTCACTTTTTTGGACATAGGGATATCTGTACGGCCTGATGTTTGGAGGAACACTTCCTGGAATCAGATGAATAGCATGATCATGATCACGCATAGGTGGGAGACCTTTGGGAGTCTCAAATACCTTGGAATGATTGTCCAAGACTTTTTGGAGATCTGGAGAAATAGATGATTCCGATGTGGAAACATCTAGCGAACATAATTGTGCAATTACACCTCTTTGCTCCTTTTTTAGAAGCTTTGTCATGCCATTAGAGCTGATTATCTTTCCTGGTTTCCCTGCAATACCCCTTAATTCAACTTCCTTTCCTTCCGTAGAAAATTTGATGAAAAGTTCTTGAAAATTAAAAGCTATTGTACCCAAGGATTGTAGCCATTGGACTCCTAGTACAACATCAGCACCTCCCATTGGAATGAAAAGCATTGGGCTAGTCAATACATATTCTCCCATGATATGTTGATATTATGGCACCTTCCAGAGCAATTTATTGTTCCTCCATTTGCAATCATCACTTGACACTCTGGTGCTGGATATAGGAAGCAATTCAATTCTTTTGCTACCCTACAATGAATAAAATTGTGGGTGCTTCCTGAATCAATCAACACTATTACCTTTTTCTTCTTGATTTGTCCTTCTATCTTTATGGTTTGAGGAGTGGTAATTCCTACCAATGCATTACAAGATATGGTCGAATTTAATTGTTCTTCATCTAGGCTTTGTTTCTGGAGTATATCCTCTTCTTTTGACCTTTCTTGCTCCTTTTCTTCTTCCTCTTCACAATCTATGTAGAATAATTTCTTCTCAGCACACTTATGACCTTTAGTGTATTTTCTATCACAACTGTAACAAAGCCATTTTTCTCTTTTTTCTTCCAATTGTTGTGGTGTCAACCTTATAGGTTGTGGAAGACTAGGGGCAACAACACTTCCATCTTTATAGTTGTGAGTGGTATGCTTCCTGGTTGCCATAATTTTGCTTTCCATTTTTCTTGCTAACCTGAATGCCTTCTCTAATGAATCGGGTTCCCAAAGGCGAACATCATGTTGGATATTATCCTTTAAATACCCTATGAACACATCAACCCTATGCTCCTCTCGAATATCTTTTACCCTTATGTTCAATTTTTGGAACTCCTCAATGTGCTCCATTACTGAACCCTTTTGTTTGAGACTTATCAATTGGCTAAAAAAAGTGTTGCTTTTTGTATCCTCATAATGTGCTATCAATTCTTCCGTAAAAATTGCCCAAGTGATAAATTGTTTACGAGAGCAAAGCCATTGATACCATACAAACTGATTTGGTTCCAAATATACAGTTTCCATACGTACCTTTTGTGTGTTTTGCACATTATTGAGATCAAAGAATTGCTCCATCTGTAATATCCATGTGGCAGGATCCTTGCCATCAAACTTACTCATATCGATTTTTGGAATATGGTGAGTCTTCGATCCAACATTAGCATCTATGGAATCATGATTAACATTTCTTTTATTCTCATCATGAGTTTCCTTTAGTACCCTTTCATCCTTAGTGCCCATTTCTTGTAGCAACTTATTCATATTTATCTTCAATTCGTCCATGTTTGTCTTCAAATATATCTTCATATCTGCCATGTCTCTCTTCAAATCTGTGTTCGAATCATCCATCTTATCTTCCATGCCCTTTATCTTAGATTCCACTCCATTTATCTTAGCTTCTGTTAGCTTTTGTGAGCGTGACATTTGTTGCACTTGTTCATGTAATTTTGATATATCATGTAGCATTTCTTCCTCTTATTCATGAGTCATGCTAGAGCTTTTAGGTTCCTTACTAGGTGTTTGCATTTTCTTTCCTCGAGGCATCAATTACCGATAATAATGCTTTACTATGCCCTTTGAATTCCTTCAAACCAAGCTTATGCAAAAATTTAAAAAAAAACTACACACCTTTTTTCACTTTGTAGAAGCCTAATATTGAATCTGATGTATCTCTGTAATTTCGAATCGTTCAGTTTTGAAATTTTGGCCTATAGTAGCCTTTGGAGTCCTCTTTCCAATGCCACAAGTCTGACCCAAATTGGTTTCTCCAAGGAAGAGTTATGTGAAATCTCCCACAGTGACTTGCTTATAGACTAGTTCAGTAGAGAAAACTTGTGCGACTTGCCACGAGTAATTTTTTCGACCTATGGATCTACAAAATGCATAAAAGAAACTACAGTAAGTCCTCTTTCTGTACCTTCTTACTAAATTTCAATCCGATCCTTAGAGAGAAATTTATGACGATTTTCCCCAGGTCACCTGTTTTGAATGTAATTCAGGAGTCTGCAAAAAGACCAACTTCCTCAGATCATATCTCCGAAAATATCCAACGAAAAGCTCTGAAATTCGGACCCAAGGTTCAACGCGATTTCTTCTCAAATGGTTTTTTTTTGCGACTTCTGAAACGTCACAGAAAAAGGTTATAGTGAAAATTCCACGATGACCTGTTTGGAGCAGCGAAACCCTAGAATCCAAAGCTCTGATACCAAATGTTATGAAACCAGCTCAAGAAAAGATAGATCAACGCCTTAGAATTCAACCTCTTCGAGGGGGCAACCTCCTTTACATTACATAAATGAACAATTCTTGAATGATTCAAATGACAAAACCTCCTTTCTATATATAGGAGTCTAAGGAGTCACAATATAATCTAGCCGACCTAACAATAATAATATAAAGCCACAAAAATAACAATAGAGGGATTCTATAGGGCACAGAAATAACAATATGGGGGTAATAGCGGCACAACAATATAAATAAGGGGTATAACTACAATAGTAATGGGGTAATCACTAGTATTATAGGGACCCAACAGGATTACACCAATTATGACTCAAGCACAAGAACCATTACATCATCCATCCCATGCATAGTGGGGTAACAAGATACATCATATGACTCACAAAGACCAAGGACCTAAACAGGACCATGACATTTATCAGCAGGTATCATACACTGTATGATCTGCACTATAAGCATCTTAACCTACAATCCATTCTCTTGGTCAATCCACAATCAGTAGCAAGATATGTCAATAAGCATAATTACCAAGAACTTCTAACCATAATGCCAACAATGCATTATTAGAAGCATATGCTCCCCGTGAGCCTGTGCCAACCATCATATACCATGACATAACCATTTCCTGAGTCTGTTCTGTTGTTTTTCTTTAGAGCTCCATATACGCAACTGTGCAATGTCTAACTCACGTATATATGCGACTTATCTTCATGATACTTGCGTATGAGATTTAGAACACTGATGTTCCACACTTTTAGCTTCCTCTGAGGTTGTCATGTCTGTGTACTCTGCTATCCCACATCTTTCTGGCTGTACTTCCTTTTTCTTCCATATATTTAAATGTGATGAAGTTTTCTCCTTTTGGTGTGGTGTCCACAATATTCTCTTGCATTCCTTTGCTATGTGTCCAAGCTTGTTACATGCATAACATCTTACATGTTTCATATTCCTTCTAAAATAGTCAATGGCTTTGTGACCAAACATATTGCAAGCAAAACAATATCCCTTAAAGTATCTGGAACGTGATGATCTTTCTGAGTGATGGTCTTGAACCATTCTACTTCTGCATCTGGCTGCAACATGTCCAAGATTATGACATACATAACATTCAACATTATTCATCGAATGAAATAATCATCTATCACTTCCACAATTAGGAGCAAAAGATTTTCTTTGAGGAATTTCTTTCCTTGGTTGTTGATGGGGTTGTCCTCTCATCTCCTTGTTGATCATTTTAGGTTTCTCATTAGAGTTCCTTGCTCACCTTGTGAGCTGCATTCAACTTCAGCAGATTCATAAAAACCAAGACCAATTTTGATAGCAGGCAACCTTTGACTACTAAGAATATCATCCAAAATCTTAGTACTGTCTTGAAATCGTAATAGTTTATGCTTTTCTTCTAATTTACCTTTCAAGATATTTACCTCAACCTGATGTTTTCCTTCCTTTTCTAGACATTGCTTCTTCAAAATTTCCTTAGACTTTCTCCCTTCTTCCATTTGTTGCCTTAGTTTGAGAATCTCCTTTTCTTGTTCTTCATTCAGCTCCTGCAGCATTTGACGAACTCTGAAGGCACATTCCAGCTGAGCCTTTAAGCTGATAATTTCTTCTTTGAGAGCACTCTCCCTTTTGCTAGGTAGATCTTGTTGATCTATGAATTTATCTGATGCTTCATTTGCTTGTCCATCTTCAATCTGAGGTGATTCAGGATCTGAATACTTGGTTCCACTCAGTGGCAGGCTATTGTTGTTCCTTTGAGTTGTCTTCTTCCTTTGACGCACTTTCTTTCCCATTGTTCTATGGATTTCCTTCAAGCGATCAAGCTTCTACCAGAGGACCTGCTCTGATACCAATTGTTGGAAATAATACTGGGGGGGGGGGGGTGAATCAGTATTATCAAATCAATAAAACCTTTTCATTTCCATATTTAAGATTCTTATATGCTACTTCAGTTAAGGATACATGCATATATACGCAACCGTGTTTAATGCAAATAGTGTATATCTAGTAAACTTATGATTCAGTTAGTTGATCTTCAATGAGTGCATTAGAAAATGATTAACCATAATAAAAATAAACCGGTGCAGTAAAACAGAACAGATCATCACACATGAACACCATGATATAAGGTGGAAACCCAATGTGGGTGAAAACCACCTGCTGCAATTCGTCTCTATCTTCCTTTGATAAGAAACTTCTTTTTACAATAGTACTGGTGCAGTCTTATACCAGTACGCAGGATTTTACCTGCAGAAGGCTACAACCTTCTTAGCTCTTGTACTAGCCGATCCATTTACTAGTATGTAGGCGCCGACCTACTAAAGGCTCCAACCTTCACTCGTTTTCCAGCTGCTCCTGGAAGGGAGCTACAACCCCCTGGCTATTGTACTGGCCGATATGGTTACTAGTACGTAGGCGCCGACCTATTGAACTCTACGATCTTCCAGGGACCACGTTTCATACATTTTCATACTGGATCCATAAATAAAAAACAATCAACTTATACCTGCATCATCAATCTCTGAATCACCCAATACTGAACCACTAAAACCAGAACACAGAACAGACAACAGAACTCTACAACAATAACCAGATCCAACTGCAACTTCAAATATCATATCTCATAATGTATACGCTACTATGAAGAACCAAACCAGCGTACATACACGCTTTCACCAAAGACAACCCGCGTACATATCTGCAAATAATTACTCATAACTTTGCAGCTATTCCAGACATCAGTCATACCCAGATCATAATATTCATACAATACAACATGCGTCAATAATTCAGATCTAGTCTATCGATAGTCAAACCATATAATGATAAACATTCCAAGCCTTAAGATCCCGATCCATTGTTCATCATCATCCACATGAGTGCCTCCTTGGTTCAGATCAAGCTAAGCATCACAAACCCATGACCAGCATACTAGATCTCACACTTCATCAGATATTCAAGACTTTCTCAATTTCCTTTGCCTAATGATCTTCTTCTCCTTTTATAGTCTTAGGCCTTACTCAATACCATGGTTCAAAACCATTGAGAACCAATACTAGGGACCCAATACCTGGGTTCAACACTTCAGATGCAATACCAAGGACCAAAACCATAGGTCTAAATACCACGGACCCAAAAATAAGCTTTCCCACATGTACACGCTTTTCCACGCATGAAAGTTCGTGCATACACATACGTGGCTTTTGATCAGAAATCCTGCGTGTATACGCGCCGTTGAATATAGTGAACCTACATGTATAACCTGCGTGTATACCCTACTTGGTATATAACAAACCTGCGTATATACGTGACTTGGTACATAGTGAACCTGTGTATAACCTGCATATGTACGTGACTTGGTATATAGTGAACCTGCGTATATATTCTTCTTTCTTCATTCTTTTTAGTCTGATCATCAACTCTTTGCTACTGACCTGCTGCACTATGATCTGTCATCTGTGTGAGTTGCCATCAAGGACAACACTTGTATCATAATGCCAACAATCTCCCCCTTTGGACTTGATGGAAACCACCACACCAAGTCACTCTCCACCTTTGACATCAAGGGCAAAGGGCGGACCAAGATATTATCTTCTTTGATATACATTCTGCTATCCATGCTCCCCCTGAGTACATGCTGAAGTTTCTGATTGAGCTCCCCCTTTGTACATGCTAAGATGTACCAGGCCGTCCATGCTCCCCCTTTGTACATGCTAAGATGTACCAATCCGTCCATGCTCCCCCTGAGCACATGCAAGGTCTTGTAAAAGCATAATATGACTCTATACATACATCAATCTCCCAACCAAGTGGGGATTACACCAATTATGACTCAAGCACAAGAACCATTACATCATCCATCCCATGCATAGTGGGGTAACAAGATACATCATATGACTCAAAAAGACCAAGGACCTAGACAAGACCATGACAGTTATCAGCAGCTTTCATACATTGTATGATCTGCACTATAAGCATCTTAACCTGCAATCCATTCTCTTGGTCAATCAACAATCAGTAGCAAGATATGTCAATAAGCATCATTACCAAGAACTTCTAACCATAATGCCAACAATGCATTATTCGAAGCATATGCTTCCCCTGAGCCTATGCCAACCATCATATACCACGGCAGAACCATTTCTTGAGTCCGTTCTGTTGTTTTTCTTCAGAGCTCCATATACGCGATTGTGCAGTGTCTAACTTGCGTATATACGCGACTTATCTTCATGATACCTACGTATGATATTTAGAACACTAATGTTCCACACTTTCAGCTTCCTCTGAGTTTGTCATGTCTGTGTACTCTGCTATGTCACATCTTTCTAGTTGTACTTCCTTTTTCTTCCATATCTTTAACTGTGATGAAGTTTTCTCGTTTTGGTATGGTGTCTACAATCTTCTCTTGCATTCCTTTGCTATGTGTCCAAGCTTGTTACATGCATAACATCTTACATGTTTCATATGCCTTCTAAAACAGTCAATGGCTTTGTGACCAAACATATTGCAAGAAAAACAATATCCCTTAAAGTATCTGGAACGTGATGATCTTTCTGAGTGATGGTATTAAACCATTCTACTTCTGCATCTAGCTGCAACATGTCCAATATTATGAAATACATAACATTCAACATTATTCATCGAAGGAAATAATCGTCTATCACTTCCACAATTAGGAGCAAATGATTTTCTTGGAGGAATTTCTTTCCTTGGCTGTTGATGGGGTTGTACTCTCATCTCCTTGTTGATCATTTTAAGTTTCTCATTAGAGTTCCTTGCCTCACCTTGTGAGCTAGATTCACCTTCAGCAAATTCATAAAAACCAAGACCAGTTTTGATAGCGGGCGACCTTTGACTACTAAGAATATCATCCAAAATCTTAGTACTGTCTTGAAATCGTAATAGTTTATCCTTTTCTCCTAATTTACCTTTCAAGAATTTACCTCAACCTGATGTTGTCCTTCCTTTTCCAGACATTTCTTCTTCAAAATTTCCTCAAACTTTCTTCCTTCTTCCATTTGTTGCCTTAGTTTTAGAATCTCCTTTTCTTGTTCTTCATTAAGCTCCTGTAGCATTTGCTGAACTCTGGAGGCACATTCCAGCTGAGCTTTTAAGCTGATAGTCTCTTCTTTGAGAGCACTCTCCCTTTTGCTAGGTAGATCTTGTTGATCTATGAATTTATCTGATGCTTCATTTGCTTGCCCATCTTCAATCTGAGGTGATTCAGGATCTGAATACTTGGTTCCACTCAGCGGCAGGCTATCATTGTTCCTTTGAGCTGTCTTCTTCCTTTGACGCGCTTTCTTTCCCATTGTTCTATGGATTTCCTTCAAGCGATCAAGCTTCTAACAAAGGACCTGCTCTAATACCAATTGTTGGAAATAATACTGAGAGGGGGGGGGTGAATCAGTATTATCAAATCAATAAAAAAAATTCGTTTCCATATTAATATTCATATACGCTACTTCAATTAAGGATACCCGCGTATATACGAAACTGTGTTTAATGCAACTAGCTTATATCTAGTAAACTTATGATTCAGTTAGTTTATCTTCAATGAGTGCATCAGAACATTATTAACCATAATAACAGTAAATAGGTGCAGTAAAACAGAACAGATCATCACACATAAGGAGGACACATGAACACCATGATATAAGGTGGAAACACAATGTGGGTGAAAACCACCTGTTGCAATTCGTCTCTATATTCCTTTAATAAGAAACTTCTTTTTACAATAGTACTGGTGCAGTCTTATACCAGTACGCAGGCTTTTACCTGCAGAAGGCTACAACCTTCTTAGCTCTTGTACTAGCCGATCCATTTACTAGTACGTAGGCGCCGGCCTAATGAAGGCTCCAACCTTCACTCATTTTCTAGCTGCTCCTAGAAGGGAGCTACAACCCCCTGGCTCTTGTACTGGCCAATATGTTTGCCAGTACGTAGGCGTCGGCCTTCTGAACTCTACGATCTTCCAGGGACCACGTTTCATACATTTTCATACTGGATCCATAAATACAAAACAATCAAATTATACCTGCATCATCAATCTCTGAATCACCCAATACTGAACCAATGAAACCAGAACACACAACAGACAACATAAATCTGCAACAATAACCAGATCCAACTGAAACTTCAAATATCATAGCTCATAATGTATACGCTACTATGAAGAACCAAACCAATGTACATACATGCTTTCACCAAAGCCAACCCACATACATATCTGCAAATACTTACTCATAACTTTGCAGCTATTCCAGACATCAGTCATACCCAGATCATAATATTCATACTATACAACATGCGTCAATAATTCAGATCTAGTCTATCCATAGTCAAACCATATAATGATAAACATTCCAAGCCTTAAGATCCTGATCCATTGTTCATCATCATCCACATGAGTTCCTCCTTGGTTCAGATCAAGCTAAGCATCACAAACCCATGACCAGCATACTAGATCTCACACTTCATTAGATATTTAAGACTTCCTCAATTGCCTTTGCCTAATGATCTTCTTCTCCTTTTATAGTCTTAGGCCTTACTCAATACCATGGTCCAAAACCATTGAGAACCAATACTAGGGACCCAATACCTGGGTTCAACACTTCGGACGCAATACCAAGGACCAAAACCATAGGTCTAAATACCATCGACCCAAAAATAAGCTTTCCCACATGTACGCTATTTTCCGTGCATGAAAGTGCGTGCATACGCATACACAACTTTTGATTAGCAATCATGCGTGTATACGCGCCTTTGTATATAGTGAACCTACGTGTATAACCTGCATGTATACCCTACTTGGTATATAGTGAGCCTGTGTATATACGCGACTTGGTACATAGTGAACCTGCGTATAACCTACATATGTACGTGACTTGGTATATAGTGAACCTGCATATATACTCTTCTTTCTTCATTCTTTGTAGTCTGATCATCAACTCTTTGCTACTGACCTGCTGCACTATGATCTATCATCTGTGTGAGTTGCCATCAAGGACAACACTTGTATCATAATGCCAACAATCTCCCCCTTTAGACTTGATGGCAACCACCACACCAAGTCACTCTCCCCCTTTGACATCTAGGGCAAAGGGAAGACCAAGATATTATCTTCTTTGATATACATTCTGTTGTCCATGCTCCCCCTGAGTACATGATGAATTTTCTAATTGATCTCCCCCTTTGTACATGCCAAGATGTACCAATCTGTCCATGTTCCCCCTGAGCACACGCAAGGTCTTGTAAAAGCGTGAAATGACTCTATACATACATCAATCTCCCAACCAAGTGGGGATTTTTTATGAAACCAACTCAAGAAAAGATAGAAAAGATAGATCAATGCCTTAGAATTCAGCCTCTTCGAGGGGGCAACCTCCTTTACATTACATAAATGAACAATTCTTGAATGATTCAAATGAAAAAACCTCCTTTCTATATATAGGAGTCTAAGGAGTCACAATATAATCCAGCCGACCTAACAATAATAATATAAAGCCACAAAAATAACAATAGAGGGATTCTATGGGGCATAGAAATAACAAAATGGGGGTAATAGGGGCACAACAATATAAATAAGGGGTATAACTACAATAGTAAAGGGGTAATTACTAATATTATAGGGACCCAAACATGCCCCTCTCCTTCAAAAAAGTGTTGTCCTCAACGCTTGAGTAGTTCTGGATACTTCTGCATAAAATTCTCATCCTCCCATGTGGAATCTTCAGTGGATAAGTTCTTCCACTTAATAAGATACTCTGAAATTGATCGATTTCGTAGCTGTCGAGTTCTTGTTTCTGTGACTGCTTCCGGTTCCAATATAATTTTTCCTTCCTCGTCAAGTTCTGGAAATATTGTTTGAACTGGGAGCTTGTCGCCTATAACCCTCTTTAAACATGAAACATGGAAAACTGGGTGCAATCGAGAAGCTGCAGGAAGCTCCAATTTGTATGCCATAGTACCAATATTTTGCAACACCTTGTACGGACCATAATACTTTGGTGATAATTTATTATCCTTCTTAGCTTGCTTTAGGAACATTTGCTTATATGGTTGTAGCCGTAGGAATACCCAATCACCTACATCAAAACTTCTTTCGTTGCGATGTTGATTTGCTAGTTTTTTCATTCTATTATGCGCCAACACGAGGTTATCCTTTAAGAGTTGGAGGACTTGTTGTTGATGTTCAATGTGATGTTCCACTGCCTGAACCTTAGAATTTTCTCTTAAATATGATGTGATGGATGGTGGTTGATACCCATAAAGTGCCATAAATGGGGTCATTTTTGTTGCTGTATGGAAGGAAGTGTTATACCACCATTCAGCCAGAGGCAACCATTTGACCCATTGTGTTTGTTTATCAGATACAAAGCAACGAAGATATCCTTCCAAAAATTTGTTTACTATCTCAGTTTGCCCATCAGATTGAGGATGATAAGACGAGCTATGAGCTAACTGAGTACCAAGAAAAGAAAATAATCTTGTCCAAAAATTTCCAGTGAAAATGGGATCTTTGTCACATACAATAATCTTTGGGTTTCCATGTAGCTTTTGAATTGTTTCCATAAATGCAGTAGAAACTGTACTGGCTTTAAATGGATGTGATAATGCACAAAAGTGTGCATACTTGGTAAGTCTATCAACTACCACCATGATGGCACTTTTTCCCTCAGACTTGGGTAAACCTGTGATAAAATCCATTGAAACCTCCTCCCAACGTTGGCTTGGAATGGATAGAGGTTGTAGTAGACCTGGTGTCTTAATTGTTTCAACTTTATTTTGTTGGCAAACCAAACATTTTGCCACAAACTTTTGAATATCTGATTTAAGGCCATCCCAAAAAAATTCCTTCTTAACCCTGTGGTAAGTTTTTAAAAATCCTGAGTGCCCTCCTAAGGGAGAAGTGTGCATTTCCATAAGAATCTTTTGTTTTAGATGGGAATTCTTATAGAGGTATAAGCGATCTTTGTACCATAACGAATCATTTTTCCAGCTAAATGTATCAGACGTACTGGAATCTTGTTGTAGCTTTCGAATAAGTGCCCAAACTTCTTCGTCATTCTTCCATTCCTCCCTTGCTTCATTTATCCAATCTGGTTGGATAATAGAAATGGCACACAACAATGCTTCCACATCCTCATCCTTTCTTGAGAGTGCATCTGCCACCACATTTTGCTTCCCTTTTTTGTAGATGATTTCAAAGTCATAACCCAACATCTTTGTGACCCATTTTTGTTGTTCTTCAGAGGATAATCTTTGTTCTAAAAATTATTTAAGCCTATCATGATCTGTTTTTACTTTGAAGTGTCTTCCCATTAGGTAGGGTCGCCATTTTTTAAGTGCATGGAGTCCAACATTTCCTTCTCATAAATAGCTTTTCTTAAAATCTTTCCCTTGATGGGACGACTTTCAAAAGCAATGGGTCTTTCATCTTGCATTAGAACAGCACCAATTCCATTTCCTGAAGCATCACATTCCACAATAAAGGTTTTTGTGAAGTCCGGTGTAGCTAAGACCGGTGCTTGGCACATTGCCTCTTTAAGATGTTCAAAGGCCTTTGTTGCTTATGGAGTCCATGAAAATGCATCTTTCTTCAATAATCTTGTTAGAGGTGCTGCTATTCTCCCATAATTCTTAACAAACTTGCGATAATACCCTATCAACCCAAGAAATCCTCGCAGATGCTTTATGGATGTGGGGATTTTCCATTCCTTAATGGCTTTAATTTTGCTAGGGTCTACCTTAACTCCTTCATGAGATACAATATGACCCAAATATTCCACCTCCTGGACTCCAAAGAAACATTTGGATCTTTTTGCATATAATTGTTTCTCCTCCAATAGTTGTAGCACCCTGTCAACATGTTCAACATGATCCTTCCAAGACTTGTTGTAGATTAGTATATCATCAAAAAATACTAACACAAATTTTCTAAGGAATGGTTTGAAAATTGAATTCATCAAACCTTGAAATGTTGAAGGTGAATTGGTAAGGCCAAAAGGCATGACCAAAAATTCATAATGACCCTCATGAGTTCTAAATGTTGTTTTTGGAATGTCTTCAATCTTCATCCTGATTTGATGATATCTCGAACGAAGATCCAACTTGGTGAAGTAACTTGATCCATGCAATTCATCGAGTAATTCATCAATGACGGGAATGGGGAACTTATCTTTAATATTGAGCTTTTTGAGCTCCCTATAATCCGGACACATGCGCCATGATCCATCCTTCTTGTGCACCAATACTACTGGAGTAGAGAAAGAACTTTGACTCGGTTGAATTATACCAACCTCTAGAATTTCTACAACCATACGTTCAATTTCACTTTTTTGGACATAGGGATATCTGTACGGCCTGATGTTTGGAGGAACACTTCCTGGAATCAGATGAATAGCATGATCATGATCACGCATAGGTGGGAGACCTTTGGGAGTCTCAAATACCCTGGAATGATTGTCCAGGACTTTTTGGAGATCTGGAGAAATAGATGATTCCGATGTGGAAACATCTAGCGAACATAATTGTGAAATTACACCTCTTTGCTCCTTTTTTAGAAGCTTTGTCATACCATTAGAGCTGATTATCTTTCCTGGTTTCCCTACAATACCCCTTAATTCAACTTCCTTTCCTTCCGTAGAAAATTTGATGAAACGTTCTTGAAAATTAAAAGCTATTGTACCCAAGGATTGTAGCCATTGGACTCCTAGTACAACATCAGCACCTCCCATTGGAATGGAAAGCATTGGGCTAGTCAATACATATTCTCCCATGGATATGTTGATATTATGGCACCTTCCAAAGAAATTTATTTTTCCTCCATTTGCAATCATCACTTGACACTCTGGTGCTGGATATAGGAAGCAATTCAATTCTTTTGCTACCCTACAATGAATAAAATTGTGGGTTCTTCCTGAATCAATCAACACTATTACCTTTTTCTTCTTGATTTGTCCTTCTATCTTTATGGTTTGAGGAGTGGTAATTCCCACCAATGCATTACAAGATATGGTCAGATTTAATTGTTCTTCATCTAGGCTTTGTTCCTGGAGTATATCCTCTTCTTTTGACCTTTCTTGCTCCTTTTCTTCTTCCTCTTCACAATCTATGTAGAATAATTTCTTCTCGGCACACTTATGACCTTTAGTGTATTTGCTATCACAACTGTAACAAAGCCATTTTGCTCTTTTTTATTCCAATTGTTGTGGTTTCAACCTTATAGGTTGTGGAAGACTAGGGGCAACAACACTTCCATCTTTATAGTTGTGAGTGGTATGCTTCCTGGTTGCCATAATTTTGCTTTCCATTTTTCTTGCTAACCTGAATGCCTTCTCTAATGAATCAGGTTCCCAAAGGCGAACATCATGTTGGATATTATCCTTTAAATACCCTATGAACACATCAACCCTATGCTCCTCTCGAATATATTTTACCCTTATGTTCAATTTTTGGAACTCCTCAATGTGCTCCATTACTGAACCCTTTTGTTTGAGACTTATCAATTGGCTAAAAAAAGTGTTGCTTTTTGTATCCTCATAATGTGCTATCAATTCTTCCGTAAAAATTTCCCAAATGATAAATTGTTTACGAGAGCAAAGCCATTGATACCATACAAACTGATTTGGTTCCAAATATACAGTTGCCATACGTACCTTTTGTGTGTTTTGCACATTATTGAGATCGAAGAATTGCTCCATCTGTAATATCCATGTGGCAGGATCCTTGCCATCAAACTTACTCATATCGATTTTTGGAATATGGTGAGTCTTTGATCCAACATTAGCATCTATGGAATCATGATTAACATTTCTTTTATTCTCATCATGAGTTTCCTTTAGTACCCTTTCATCCTTAGTGCCCATTTCTTGTAACAACTTATTCATATTTATGCTCAATTCGTCCATGTTTGTCTTCAAATATATCTTCAAATCTACCATGTCTCTCTTCAAATCTGTGTTCGAATCATCCATCTTATCTTCCATGCCCTTTATCTTAGATTCCACGCCATTTATCTTAGCTTCTGTTAGCTTTTGTGAGCGTGACATTTGTTGCACTTGTTCTTGTAATTTTGATATATCATGTAGCATTTCTACCTCTTCTTCATGAGTCATGCTAGAGCTTTCAGGTTCCTTACTAGGTGTTTGCATTTTCTTTCCTCGAGGCATCAATTACCGATAATAATGCTTTACTATGCCCTTTGAATTCCTTCAAACCAAGCTTATGCAAAAATTTAAAAAAAACTACACACCTTTTTTCACTTTGTAGAAGCCTGATATTGAATCTGATGTATCTCTGTAATTTCGAATCATTCAGTTCTGAACTTTTGGCCTGTAGTAGCCTTCTGAGTCCTCTTTCCAATGCCACAAGTTTGACCCAAATTGGTTTCTCCAAGGAAGAGTTATGTGAAATCTCCCACAGTGACTTGCTTATAGACTAGTTCAGCAGAGCAAAGTTGTGCGACTTGCCACGAGTAATTTTTTCGACCTATGGATCTAAAACATGCATACAAGAAACTAAAGTACGTCCTCTTTCTGTACCTTCTTACTAAATTTCAATCCGATCCTCAGAGAGAAATTTATGACGATTTTCCCCAGGTCACCTGTTTTGAATGTAATTCAGGAATCTGCAAAAAGACCAACTTCCTCAGATCATATCTCCGAAAATGTCCAGCGAAAAGCTCTGAAATTCGGACCCAAGGTTCAACGCGATTTCTTCTCAAATGGGTTTTTTTTGCGACTTCTGAAACATCGCAGAAAAAGGTTATAGTGAAATTGCCACGATGACCTGTTTGGAGCAGCGAAACCCTAGAATCCAAAGCTCTGATACCAAATGTTATGAAACCAGCTCAAGAAAAGATAGAAAAGATAGATCAACGCCTTAGAATTCAACCTCTTTGAGGGGGCAACCTCCTTTACATTACATAAATGAACAATTCTTGAATGATTCAAATGACAAAACCTCCTTTCTATATATAGGAGTCTAAGGAGTCACAATATAATCTAGCCGACCTAACAATAATAATATAAAGCCACAAAAATAACAATAGAGGGATTCTATAGGGCACAAAAATAACAATATGGGGGTAATATGGGCACAACAATATAAATAAGGGGTATAACTACAATAGTAATGATGTAATCACTAGTATTATAGCGACCCAACATGATTACACCAATTATGACTCAAGCACAAGAACCATGACATCATCCATCCCATGCATAGTGAGGTAACAAGATACATCATATGACTCACAAAGACCAAGGACCTAAACAGGACCATGACAGTTATCAGCAGCTGTCATACACTGTATGATCTGCACTATAAGCATCTTAACCTGCAATTCATTCTCTTGGTCAATCCACAATCAGTAGCAAGATATGTCAATAAGCATCATTACCAAGAACTTCTAACCATAATGCCAACAATGCATTATTAGAAGCATATGCTCCCCCTGAGCCTGTGCCAACCATCATATACCATGACATAACCATTTCCTGAGTCTGTTCTGTTGTTTTTCTTCAGAGCTCCATACGCGACTGTGCAGTGTCTAACTCACATATATATGCGACTTATCTTCATGATACTTGTGTATGAGATTTAGAACACTGATGTTCCACACTTTTAGCTTCCTCTGAGTCTGTCATGTCTGTGTACTCTGCTATCCCACATCTTTTTGGCTGTACTTCCTTTTTCTTCCATATATTTAACTGTGATGAAGTTTTCTCCTTTTGGTGTGGTGTCCACAATATTCTCTTGCATTCCTTTGCTATGTGTCCAAGCTTGTTACATGCATAACATCTTACATGTTTCATATTCCTTCTAAAATAGTCAATGGCTTTGTGACCAAACATATTGCAAGCAAAACAATATCCCTTAAAGTATCTGGAACATGATGATCTTTCTGAGTGATGGTCTTGAACCATTCTACTTCTGCATCTGGCTGCAACATGTCCAAGATTATGACATACATAACATTCAACATTATTCATCGAAGGAAATAATCGTCTATCACTTCCACAATTAGGAGCAAAAGATTTTCTTTGAGGAATTTCTTTCCTTGGTTGTTGATGGGGTTGTCCTCTCATCTCTTTGTTGATCATTTTAGGTTTCTCATTAGAGTTCCTTGCTCACCTTGTGAGCTACATTCACTTTCAGCAGATTCATAAAAACCAAGACCAGTTTTGATAGCAGGAAACCTTTGACTACTAAGAATATCATCCAAAATCTTAGTGTTGTCTTGAAATCGTAATAATTTATGCTTTTCTTCTAATTTACCTTTCAAGATATTTACCTCAACCTGATGTTGTCCTTCCTTTTCCAGACATTGCTTCTTCAAAATTTCCTTATACTTTCTCCCTTCTTCCATTTGTTGCCTTAGTTTTAGAATCTCCTTTTCTTGTTCTTAATTCAACTCCTGCAACATTTGACGAACTCTGAAGGCACATTCCAGCTGAGCTTTTAAGCTGATAATTTCTTCTTTGAGAGCACTCTCCCTTTTGCTAGGTAGATCTTGTTGATCTATGAATTTATCTGATGCTTCATTTGCTTTCCCATCTTCAATCTGAGGTGATTCAGGATCTGAATACTTGGTTCCACTCAATGGCAGGCTATCGTTGTTCCTTTGAGCTGTCTTCTTCCTTTGACGCGCTTTCTTTCCCATTGTTCTATGGATTTCCTTCAAGCGATCAAGCTTCTACCAAAGGACCTGCTCTGATACCAATTGTTGGAAATAATACTGGGGGGGGGGGTGAATCAGTATTATCAAATCAATAAAACCTTTTCATTTCCATATTTAAGATTCTTATATGCTACTTCAGTTAAGGATACCTGCATATATACGCAACCGTGTTTAATGCAACTAGTGTATATCTAGTAAACTTATGATTCAGTTAGTTGATCATCAATGAGTGCATCAGAACATTATTAACCATAATAAAAATAAACCGACGCAATAAAACAGAACAGATCATCACACATGAACACCATGATATAAGGTGGAAACCCAATGTGGGTGAAAACCACCTGCTGCAATTCGTCTCTATCTTCCTTTGATAAGAAACTTCTTTTTACAATAGTACTGGTGCAGTCTTATACCAGTACGCAGGATTTTACTTGCAGAAGGCTACAACCTTCTTAGCTCTTGTACTAGCCGATTCATTTACTAGTACGTAGGCGCCGGCCTAATGAAGGCTCCAAGCTTCACTCATTTTCCAGCTGCTCCTAGAAGGGAGCTACAACCCCATGGCTCTTGTACTGGCCAATATGTTTACCAGTACGTAGGCGCCGACCTACTGAACTCTACGATCTTCCAGGGACCACGTTTCATACATTTTCATACTGGATCCATAAATACAAAACAATCAAATTATACCTACATCATCAATCTCTGAATCACCCAATACTGAACCATTGAAACCAGAACACACAACAGACAACAGAAATCTGCAACAATAACCAGATCCAATTGCAACTTCAAATATCATATCTCATAATGTATACGCTACTATGAAGAACCAAACCAGCGTACATACGTGCTTTCACCAAAGCCAACCCGCGTACAGATCTGCAAATAATTACTCATAACTTTGCAGCTATTCCAGACATCAGTCATACCCAGATCATAATATTCATACAATACAACATGCGTCAATAATTCAGATCTAGTCTATCGATAGTCAAACCATATAATGATAAACATTCCAAGCCTTAAGATCCCGATCCATTGTTCATCATCATCCACATGAGTGCCTCCTTGGTTCAGATCAAGCTAAGCATCACAAACCCATGACCAGCATACTAGATCTCACACTTCATCAGATATTCAAGACTTTCTCAATTTCCTTTGCCTAATGATCTTCTTCTCCTTTTATAGTCTTAGGCCTTACTCAATACCATGGTTCAAAACCATTGAGAACCAATACTAGGGACCCAATACCTGGGTTCAACACTTCAGATGCAATACCAAGGACCAAAACCATAGGTCTAAATACCACGGACCCAAAAATAAGCTTTCCCACATGTACGCGCTTTTCCACGCATGAAAGTGCGTGCATACACATACGCGGCTTTTGATCAGCAATCCTGCGTGTATACGCGCCTTTGTATATAGTGAACCTACATGTATAACCTGCGTGTATACCCTACTTGGTATATAACGCACCTGCGTATATACGTGACTTGGTACATAGTGAACCTGTGTATAACCTGCATATGTACGTGACTTGGTATATAGTGAACCTGTGTATATATTCTTCTTTCTTCATTCTTTTTAGTCTGATCATCAACTCTTTGCTATTGACCTGCTGCACTATGATCTGTCATCTGTGTGAGTTGCCATCAAGGACAACACTTGTATCATAATGCCAACAATCTCCCCCTTTGGACTTGATGGCAACCACCACACCAAGTCACTCTCCACCTTTGACATCAAGGGCAAAGGGCGGACCAAGATATTATCTTCTTTGATATACATTCTGCTATCCATGCTCCCCCTGAGTACATGCTGAAGTTTCTGATTGAGCTCACCCTTTCTACATGCTAAGATGTACCAGTCTGTCCATGCTCCCCCTTTGTACATGCTAAGATGTACCAATCCGTCCATGCTCCCCCTGAGCACATGCAAGGTCTTGTAAAAGCATAATATGACTCTATACATACATCAATCTTCCAACCAAGTGGGGGTTACACCAATTATGACTCAAGCACAAGAACCATTACATCATCCATCCCATGCATAGTGGGGTAACAAGATACATCATATGACTCACAAAGACCAAGGACCTAGAGAGGACCATGACAGTTATCATCAGCTTTCATAAATTGTATGATCTACACTATAAGCATCTTAACCTGCAATCCATTCTCTTGGTCAATCAACAATCAGTAGCAAGATATTTCAATAAGCATAATTACCAAGAACTTCTAACCATAATGCCAAAAATGCATTATTCGAAGCATATGCTTCCCCTGAGCCTGTGCCAACCATCATATACCACGGCAGAACCATTTACTGAGTCTGTTCTGTTGTTTTTCTTCAGAGCTCCATATACGCGATTGTGCAGTGTCTAACTTGCGTATATACGCGACTTATCATCATGATACCTGCGTATGATATTTAGAACACTAATGTTCCACACTTTCAGCTTCCTCTGAGTTTGTCATGTCTATGTACTCTGCTATGTCACATCTTTCTAGCTGTACTTCCTTTTTCTTCCATATCTTTAACTGTGATGAAGTTTTCTCGTTTTGGTATGGTGTCCACAATCTTCTCTTGCATTCCTTTGCTATGTGTCCAAGCTTGTTACATGCATGACATCTTACATGTTTCATATGCCTTCTAAAACAGTCAATGGCTTTGTGACCAAACATATTGCAAGAAAAACAATATCCCTTAAAGTATCTGGAACGTGATGATCTTTCTGAGTGATGGTATTAAACCATTCTACTTCTGCATCTAGCTGCAACATGTCCAATATTATGAAATACATAACATTCAACATTATTCATCGAAGGAAATAATCGTCTATCACTTCCACAATTAGGAGCAAATGATTTTCTTGGAGGAATTTCTTTCCTTGGCTGTTGATGGGGTTGTACTCTCATCTCCTTGTTGATCATTTTAGGTTTCTCATTAGAGTTCCTTGCCTCACGTTGTGAGCTAGATTCACCTTCAGCAAATTCATAAAAACCAAGACCAGTTTTGATAGCGGGCGACCTTTGACTACGAAGAATATCATCCAAAATCTTAGTACTGTCTTGAAATCGTAATAGTTTATCCTTTTCTTCTAATTTACCTTTCAAGAATTTACCTCAACCTGATGTTGTCCTTCCTTTTCCAGACATTGCTTCTTCAAAATTTCCTCAAACTTTCTTCCTTCTTCCATTTGTTGCCTTAGTTTTAGAATCTCCTTTTCTTTTTCTTCATTAAGATCTTGTAGCATTTGACGAACTCTGGAGGCACATTCCAGCTGAGCTTTTAAGCTGATAATTTCTTCTTTGAGAGAACTCTCCCTTTTGCTAGGTAGATCTTGTTGATCTATGAATTTATCTGATGCTTCATTTGCTTGCCCATCTTCAATCTGAGGTGATTCAGGATCTGAATACTTGGTTCCACTCAGCAGCAGGCTATCATTGTTCCTTTGAGTTGTCTTCTTCCTTTGACACGCTTTCTTTCCCATTTTTCTATGGATTTCCTTCAAGTGATCAAGCTTCTAACAAAGGACCTGCTCTGACACCAATTGTTGGAAATAATATTGAGGGGCGGGGGGTGAATCAGTATTATCAAATCAATAAAAAAAAATTGTTTCCATATTAATATTCATATACGCTACTTCAGTTAAGGATACCCACGTATATACGAAACTGTGTTTAATGAAACTAGCTTATATCTAGTAAACTTATGATTCAGTTAGTTTATCTTCAATGAGTGCATCAGAACATTATTAACCATAATAACAGTAAACAGGTGTAGTAAAACAGAACAGATCATCACACATAAGGAGCACACATGAACACCATGATATAAGGTGGAAACCCAATGTGGGTGAAAACCACCTGTTGCAATTCGTCTCTATATTCCTTTAATAAGAAACTTCTTTTTACAATAGTACTGGTGTAGTCTTATACCAGTACGCTGGCTTTTACCTGCAGAAGGCTACAACCTTCTTAGCTCTTGTACTAGCCGATCCATTTACTATTACCTAGGCGCCGGCCTAATGAAGGCTCCAAGCTTCACTCATTTTCCAGCTGCTCCTAGAAGGGAGCTACAACCCCATGGCTCTTGTACTGGCCAATATGTTTACCAGTACGTAGGCGCCGGCCTACTGAACTCTACGATCTTCCAGGGACCACGTTTCATACATTTTCATACTGGATCCATAAATACAAAACAATCAAATTATACCTACATCATCAATCTCTGAATCACCCAATACTGAACCATTGAAACCAGAACACACAACAGACAACAGAAATCTGCAACAATAACCAGATCCAACTGCAACTTCAAATATCATATCTCATAATGTATACGCTACTATGAAGAACCAAACCAACGTACATACGTGCTTTCACCAAATCCAACCCACGTACATATCTGCAAATACTTACTCATAACTTTGCAGTTGTTCCAGACATCAGTCATACCCAGATCATAATATTCATACTATACAACATGCGTCAATAATTCAGATCTAGTCTATCCATAGTCAAACCATATAATGATAAACATTCCAAGCCTTAAGATCCTGATCCATTGTTCATCATCATCCACATGAGTGCCTCCTTGGTTCAGATCAAGCTAAGCATCACAAACCCATGACTAGAATACTAGATCTCACACTTCATAAGATATTTAAGACTTCCTCAATTGCCTTTGCCTAATGATCTTCTTCTCCTTTTATAGTCTTAGGCCTTACTCAATTCCATGGTCCAAAACCATTGAGAACCAATACTAGGGACCCAATACCTAGGTTCAACACTTCGGACGCAATACCAAGGACCAAAACCATAGGTCTAAGTACCATCGACCCAAAAATAAGCTTTGCCACATGTACGCGCTTTTCCGCGCATGAAAGTCCGTGCATACGCATACACAAATTTTGATCAGCAATCATGTGTGTATACGCACCTTTGTATATAGTGAACCTACGTGTATAACCTGCATGTATACCCTACTTGGTATATAGCGAACCTACGTATATACGCGACTTGGTACATAGTGAACCTGCGTATAACCTGCATATGTACGCGACTTGGTATATAGTGAACCTGCGTATATACTCTTATTTCTTCATTCTTTGTAGTCTAATCATCAACTCTTTGCTACTGACCTGCTGCACTATGATCTGTCATCTGTGTGATTTTCCATCAAGGACATGTTGTGGTCACCAACAACCCCCCTCTTTGTTTGATATTAGTAATAACATCAAGCAAAGGGGGACCCTTAGCCAAAAATCCAAAAAATATTTTTGTTTGAAAATTCTCTTGTATCAACTCCCTAAAAGCTATATCGCGTCGCAACGGAAAAAGGAGCGCTTGCCCAAAGCGCGTAAATACACTAAAAAGGAATGACGCGAGAACCCATCGTATCGCGCACATTAAGAGCGTTTGAAAAAGGAGAACCTAAAGAAACGCCGACAGCCGATATGCGACGTCGCACGTCGCAATGCCACACGAGCAGCACAAAATGAAAAAGTGAAAACCTTGCGATGTTGCAATCTGCGATCTGCGACCATGCAAAGCTGCGATCTGCAATATTAGCGATCTGCGATCTGTGATATTAGCGATCTGCGATCTGCGACAACACTTAATAACGTCGCAGCCATCGATACTATGATACCAATCGCAGAAAAAACTCATCGCAAGAATTCTCCGACATACACGGTAGATCCAAAAATGAAAGCGCTGTTGGCATTATGATTCAGGTGTTGTCCTTGATGGCAACCCATTCAGGTGGTAGATCAAGAAGGACGCAAGAAATCTGTTCAGCAAGTGCGTCCCCGCAGGTATACCATGCAGAACCCGCGTCCAGGGACGCAGGCCAGCCGTTCAGGAGGTGCGTCCACCCAGTGCACACATTTCAAGGCAGAGAAAAGCACGTGGGGGTTTCTTGTGTGGTATCTAGCCGACGGTTTTGTGTTTCTATGGTGTCGGCTCGTGGTATTGTTCCATGTTTTTGGGAGGAGCTTGCCTATATAAAGCAAAGGAGTTCATTTGGATTGAGCATCATCTTGGTTGAATATCTTTTGGTGAGATCTAGTCCAGATCTATGAGGGCGAATCTTCTAATGGACTGTGATCTCTTTGGCGCATGATCAGATCTGTAGATCTGAGTGGTTGGGTCAGTTCTGAAGTCCTCATATCTTTTATATCTGAAGGGACGCAGGTTCAGTGAAGGGCAAGTGCGCCGAGACGCAGGGAAGACCGGGCTCAGGTGCGTCTCTGAGGCAAAGGACGCGGCGCGACTGTGTTATTGGGTGCGTCTCTGAAGCGAAAGACGCGGCGCGATAGTGTTGCTGGGTGCGCCGGTACGCAGCGAAGCTTAAAGGAACAGTGCGTCTGCACGCAGAGCAGCAGAAGGTAGACTGCGTCCAGTCGCAGGCCACAGAAAGAAAATATGCGTCCCTGTCTTAAGATGATCTGTTGACTGTATATTTCTGTTCATAAGGTGTTCTGGGTTGTTTCTGTGATTACTGATCTGATATCTGTAGTGGACTGTATCTGTTGTATACTTGTTGATCATTTGATTCTTCATGAAAAGAAGTAGGGGGTTGTAGCTCCCTTCCAGGAGAGACTGGAAAACGAGAGAGAGTTGTAGCTCTCTGCAGGTTGCAGCCTGCGTACTGGTAAAGGACTGCACCAGTACAAAATCATTGTAAAAAGAATTTCTTGAAAGAAGATAGAGACATATTGCAGCAGGTGGTTTTCTCCCACATTGGGTTTCCACCTTACATCTTGTGTTCTTTGGTGTGACTGTCTATTTTCTTTGTTCATGCTCATTATTTTATGGTACTGATATGCAAGAATAATTCAAAAGATCAAATAAGGAAGATTTGTTAAATTGCTAGATAATACTGATTCACCCCCCCTCTCAGTATTATTTCCAACAATTGGTATCAGAGCAGGTCCTTCAGAAAAGCTTGATCGCTTGAAGGTAGATCGTTCATCATGAGCAACTACGAGAGAGAAGCATCAATCAGGCCACCAGTTTTTGATGGGACAAACTTCAATTATTGGAAGGTAAGAGTTACTGCATATCTTCAATCTCTTGGTACTGAAGTTTGGGACATTGTAGAAACAGGCTATGCTTTTCCTTCAGCTACTCCTACAGATCCAGCTGAGAAAAAGAAGTATGAAACAAATGCAAAAGCAGTCAGTACTCTATTAGGAAGTATATCCCAAACAGAATTCATGAAGGTAATGCACTTCAAATCAGCAAAAGAAATATGGGACAAAATGATCACAAGCTATGAAGGAGATGAACAGGTAAAACAAGCTAAACTTCAAACTCTCAGGATTCAATATGAGACTCTCAAGATGTATAATGATGAAAGTGTGGCTAATTATTTTCTTCGGGTAGATGAGATTGTAAATTGTATGAAAAATTTGGGTGAAGAAATAAAGGAGTCTATAGTAGTTCAAAAGATTCTAAGATCATTATCCCCCAAGTTTGAATCTAAAGTATCTGCAATAGAAGAAAAAGAAAATCTCCGTGTTCTCACTATGTCTCAGCTACATGGAATTCTAACTGCTTATGAAATGAGAAAGGGAGGACCATCAGACAGAAGGGAGGCTGCTTTTAAAGCATCAGGCAAAGAAGATCACTATGAAGCAAGCCATGATCCAGAAGAAGAGGAAGAAGAATCAAATTTTGTCAGAAATCTTCAAAGGGGTTCTGGAAGGTTCAGAGGTAAGCTACCTTTCAAATGCTTTGCTTGTGGAAGAGTAGGTCATTATGCTGCAAAATGCTCTTATAAGGATAAAGGAAAGGAACCAGTTAGATGGAACAAGAAACAAAGTGCAAATAAGAAAAGCTACTACACCCATGAAGATAGTGATGGCTTATCAAATAGTGATGAAGATGAACAAGGTAATAAATATAGGTTGTTAATGGCATTTGAAGATGATGATTATGAGGGTGCTGTAGATGTGGATAACCTTTATGATGAAATTACTAGACTCAAGAGATGTATAGAAGAAAAGAACATGATTATTGATACTCTACAATTTCAAATTGATGAAAAGGAAAAACATCTTGAAAAATTAGAAGGTGAAATTGTTGGTCTTAGAAAAGAAATTGAGAAAACAAAAACTATTAATCTCAAGTTTGTCAAAGGATCTGAAACTTTGGATGAGATTATCAGTGTGCAGCGGTCTCCACTAAATAAGACAGGTCTGGGCTATAATGGAGAAACTTCTCAAGCATCCACTTCAAAAAGTTATCTTGATGCAGCAAGAAGAAATGAGCAAGAGCACAAGGAAGATCATCAGGTAAAGCAGGGACAAATGTCAAACAGAAACTATCAGGGGCAATCCAGCTTAAGGGTGAACAAAAGCCACAACCAGCCATAGGTAAAATCTTCTCAATTTGGTTCAAGAATAGATGAAAATAGAAATTACAATCAGTTGGCTGGTAGATTCAATAATCGCAGAAGCTTCTTCAATGGACAATGCTTTTCTTGCCATAACTTTGGTCACAAAGCAGCTCAATGTGTTGCGTATAAAACAATCATGACTAGGGAAGCTCTAAAACAAAGAAGTATGACAGGGATTACAAAAAGGACCTATAACAACTTTTCAGCTCTTGAAAATGAAGTTGAATGTTCTATTTGCAATAATTTTGGACATGAAGACTTTGAATGCAGAAGCAGGTTTCCGGAAAGAAAGGTACAAGAGCAGAAAAAGGAACAAGCCTCAGGCACCAAAACATGGAGAATAAAGGAACCTCAAACAGAAAGATGTGGGATAGCATTTTATGCAGAAGGACAAGAAAATCTATGGTACATTGACAGTGGATGTTCGAAGCATATGAAAGGTGATAAAGAAAAACTTGAGTCTTATTCTAGTTTAGAAAAGGGAAAGAAAGTCTCTTTTGGAAATGATACTCCTGCAACTATAAAAGGAAAAGGTATTGCTCCTTTAAAAGAAGATGTTAAGGCTGGAAATGTTTTGTTTGTTGATGGATTGAAGCATAATCTACTAAGTGTTAGCCAGATGTGTGATCAAAGAACCGAGGTTATATTCAGATCAAATGGATGTCTTGTTCGTGATCTTGATACAGGTAAAACAGTTCTCAAAGGAAAAAGAACTCCAAATAATCTATACATATTTGATGAAGGACAACAACAATGCTATCTAAGCAAGGATGAAGAGCACTGGTTATGGCATCGAAGGTTGGGACATCTAAGCTTCTCACAAATAAGGAAAGCTTGCAAATATCAGGCAGTTCGCGATCTTCCAGATATCAAAATTCCTGACAACACCATATGCAGATCATGTCAGTTTGGAAAACAAACCAGAACTAACTTTCCAGAGAAAGAAGGATCAGCCAGCATGCCTCTTGAGCTAGTACATACAGATGTATGTGGACCATTCAGAAAAAGAACACCTAGAAGAGAGGAATACTTGATATTATTTATTGACGATTTCTCCAGGTTTGTTTGGTTAGGACTTATGAAGCACAAAGATGAAGCATTCGAAAAATTCAAATCCTTCAAAGCTTTGGTTGAAAATGAATCAGGTCACAAAATTAAGTGCCTCAGATCCGACAGAGGTGGGGAATTTACTTCAAATGAATTTTTCGATTTCTGTGATGAGCATGGGATAAGGAGAGAATTTTCTACAGCTAGAACTCCTCAGCAAAATGGAGTCGTTGAAAGAATGAACAGAACAATCCAACAAATGGCTCGTGCTATGCTTGATGAATCAGGAACTCCTGCAACCTTCTGGGGTGAAGCTGCACATGCGGCGGTTATTATTCTCAACAAGACAAATGTCCGGGTGAACAGCACTCAAACTCCTCATGAGCTCTGGAGTGGTAAAACTCCTTCGGTAAAGCACTTCAAAATCTTTGGGAGCAAATGCTATATCAAGAATACTGAGGAGCAGCTTGGCAAACTTGATCCTAGAGCAGATGAAGGCATTCTTCTTGGCTACTCTCCACATAGCAAAGCATACAAATGCTACAATAAAAGACTTGGCAGAATTGTTGACAGCATTGATGTAGTGGTTGATGAGAAGGGATATGTTATCACTGAAAATGCTGTAATTAAATTTTTTTAGCTTGGCTTAAAGTCAGGGTATTTTCGCAGCGCTACTTGTTTGAGTGGTTTCGTAGCGTGCTACGAAACTGGGGATTTGTTTGAGTTTTCAGTGAAGGTCCAAATCTTAGCATGCTTATTATACAGAGTTCTACTTCCCTCCAAGAATGTTGATGAGAGCAGTGGCAGTATGTTCAAGGAGGCACTTATGATGATGGCAAATAAGGCATATTTCTCTGTTTTAAACAGTCAACTTCAAGAAGAGTTTCTGAACAGTTAAAACCTCATCTCTGAAAAGTGAAAGAGGTTTTCATTTATAAGATACTATAGTACAAAAACCTCTTTCCGTTTTTTCAAATTGATTATGAGCTGGGAGAAACGAGTGACGGAAGGTTGCGCTACGAAACTGCTGTAGATGCAGTTTTTAATTTCCTGTTTTATACATCGTCTTCAAGGATCGATTCTGGGCAGATGGAGAAGTGTTTTAAAAAACAAAAAGAGGTTTTTGTTAAACACGGATTGGTTTACAGAAACCTCCCTTAGTTTTGCCAAATACGTTTTCTGTGAGAAGATACGAGCTCTGTCCCAAGACTCATTTTTCAGGCAGAACAACAGTTTCGTAGCTCATTAATTCAAGGAGGAAATTGCTTATCAAATTTTGTTAAATTTTGAGTGCAGTCATTTTGTAGTCTTTCCAGACCTCTAACACATATACTAAGCAGTTGAAGAAGTCATGAGACAAGTGGATGGTGTTTTAGAGTGCATTTACTTTGTTTTGAATACCTACAGCAGTTTCGTAGCGCGCTACGAAACTGCTGTAGATGACTGTGTTGTGAAAAACTATGGAATTGATGCCGAGATCAGAAAATTTTGGAAAGGAATGCTTCTGAGGCGGGCTAAAGACCATTCAAAGCTACCAAAGCATTAAAATGTGACAGCTGTAATCATGGGAAGGAAAGATGAAACATTTCGGCGTTTTCCTAGAATCTCTTTAAAGCTACTTTTTGGCCGAGATATTAGGGTTATGGAAAGATGACTATAGTTATAGTCGGACACCTGTATTGTTCTAAGATAACATTCGAAGATGGTAAACTTGTTGCGCAGATCAGAGAGGCACGTGCAGAGCATCTAATAAATAATCTCTGATAACACTTGGCGTCCTCGAATGTATATGCTTATCATAACAAATAAACAATACCATTACAGTTGCCAAAAGTGACTCATATACATACGGCTTCACATGTTCTTACAAAGAAAAAGGCTGGTGATGTATATATGCCGATTAAAAAAAACCAAATTGTCATGAAATTGCCGCAACCAATCTCAGAGTATTCGGGTGCCTTGATAGGAATTGAGCAGTAATGCAAAAATATTCAATTTTGAAGTCGTATCAGTTAGGGATACATGGACCAGAAGCAGATGTTGGTACTTTGTGTGTTGGACCAGGTTATATATTTCATTATTTTAAGGACACATAAGAAGTCTCAGAGGTTCGATGTGTGAAGAATGCAAATGTTCCTTTGAGTTATCGCTTGCTGATACTTCAGCTGGTACCAAAAAATTGAGAATTTCCGTTCCACCCTAAGATGTATTAAGTTTTGGGCAAAAGATAGAGACGGTGGTGACTAAGCATGCCTGCAAACATTGGGAAATTCTGTCAGCGGCCATACATCAACACTGTGGGCGGTTTTCTTTTGACTTTTCCAGAGACAGAATGGTCTTTTGCAGCGATGATTTAACATTAATGGTCTGAGATACAAGCATAAGCCCAGCAGAGAGAGATTCAGTACTCTTACATTCTATTTTGCCAATTCAAAGAATCCCTTGCTGCTTTTTATTCGTCTTTTATAACTCAGCATTCACAAAGGAAGACATCAAGCTTTGAGCTCAAAGAAGTTTATTGGGGAAGAATATGGAAATACAAACATGTGGAAAGCTTATTGATTCTTTGCTTGAAAAGGTTCTCTGTATGAACATCCTGTCTTCAGATTACTTCAAGGAATTGTAAAGGCTGAAGACCTACCATGAAGTTATTGTTTTGTCTTCTCTACAAATTTTTACCATGAAGTTGACAGTGAAGCAAATGCATGGGCTTCTTAAGCACGAGGATTCTCCATATATGAAATGTATTGGTTTCTTGTACCTGAGTTATGTTGCAGATCCAAGGATGTTATGGGGATTGGGTTGAGCCTTATGTTAAGGACGAGGAGGAATTTTCTCCAGGATAAAAAGATGAAGTGACCTCTTGATGTGTTACAAGTTTCAGTGGATGCAACTGTTGGAAAAGTGCAGCCATAAGCACAGTGTTAGCAGAAACCAGTAAAGAGGACTGTGTTTTTAAATCACACAGCAGTTTCGTAGCGCGCTACGAAACTGCTGTAGGTGATGATTTTAAAAGCGCAGAGCAGCTAGTGTGACACGGTGAGCGGGGGTTTGAGGAAAAGGAACAGATGTCTATCAAAGACCACCTACAGCACATCAGAAACCTGGCATCACTCCATACTTGGGGTTATTAAAGGATTTGGGAGCAGACTGCTATATGTTAGGAGAATGTTGGGAGACAGAAACCATTATAATAGGAGCACACCTTCCGGTCATTTAATGAGCTATCAGCGCTCTTAAACATCCTAAATCACCATCCATTGCACCTGTAGCTCAGCTATATCCGATTAATTGAAGGAGGACAGCTGTTAAAGCATTCAAGAAAGCATCAAGCATACGAGGAGAATGAAATTAGTATTTTATTTTGATTAGGATAGTGTGTAATTATAGTTCAGCATATTTGTAATTAATGCATTAGTGAATAGCATGTAGGAATAATTAATAGCCACCTTCGAGGCTCCCCTCATGCTGGAGGAGGATGCTCGAGGTGTTTTAGTTTGCTTGCCTATATATGGGCCAAGGTTAGATGTAGAAAGGGTTGGACTGTTAATACAAAAACAGAGTTTTTTAGAGCTTATGTAAAGACTGTTACAGTAATGGCAAACAGGGTTTTTTCTTCCCAA
The DNA here is from genome assembly GCA_031772625.1 of Pinus tabuliformis. Lineage (NCBI taxonomy): Eukaryota > Viridiplantae > Streptophyta > Pinopsida > Pinales > Pinaceae > Pinus > Pinus tabuliformis. The sequence goes on along the minus strand of CM062816.1, from coordinate 2,075,927,718 downwards.
GATTCTCAATGCATCTTTTTGTTCAAATGTGATGGTGGTTTAGTTTCTTAATGTTCTTTTTACAGCCTTGTTATGGCACAATCCCTCAGAATTCATATTATATGCTCTGACTTCCTGTGTGCTTGACAAGCTGTGGGTTTTGGTGAAGCATGTTTGAACATCACTCAGAATTCATTTTTTAATGCTCTGACTTCCTGTATGTTCAGCAGGCTTTGATTTAGGTAAATTATGTTTGAACCTCTGATGATGCAAAGAGCCTTGGCTTCTATGAGATGACTGTGATTTGGTTTATTAACTGTGAGAGACTCCATAGCCCAATGAAGACCAATTTGATGTATGTCCAACCAGCTATATTTTTATAAATGTGTGAAGAGTTAGCCCTCTGTTGTTGTGATTAATTTTCTATCAAAAGCCTGTGAGAGAGCCCTCTCTGATTAGGAAGGCTAATTCCTAGTCTAAAGTCTGGTCTGAAACAGTTACATGAAGCCTTGCTTGGTTGTAGCCCCTAGTACTGGTTTTGTGATAACATTTTGGTGCGTCTGCCGGGAGCTTAAGATTGAATTTCTGAAGGTAGCAGGAGTTCAAATGATTTTCAAGGCTGCAAAACTACCTTGGCGACTCCATTGTTGAAGAATTCAAGGTTTATACATTCATGGTGATTCCACTGGAGCTATGAAAGACCCAGAAGCTGCCATTATTTGTTCAAAGTATGCATGCATAGATTTCTCAGGACTTCATGGTTTCCCAAACCATTTTCCCAAGGATGTTTATTTTCTAAAGAATGGTCCAAAATACAACGGAGAAGATTTGAGTTTAACCTTGGATCATATCTCATATTTTTGTCATTTTGCTGAGGTTCTTAGAATTAAACATGAAGATATTTGCATAAGGTTATTTTATGATTCTTTCCAAGGGAAATGCAAACAGTGGGTTGAATGCTTGCCTGCCAAGTCCATTAAGTCATTGCCAGACTTTTGGCTTTTGTTCTTGGAGGAATGGATAGATAGGCCAGAGGTGGAAGTAAAATCTCCTTCAGTTGAAGGTTTTAAACAGTGGAATGATGATCATAATAAAGAAGAAACAAATGAATCTTTTTCTTTGTCCCTGTCCTCATATCTGGAATCTTTTGACTGCAAGTCAGAGGATAAGATGAAATTTTTTGATGAATTTTCCAAAGACATTGAGAAAGAAATTGAAGGTTTAGAAGGACAAATTCAGGAATATAATTTTCATGATCATGATCATTATTCTCAGAAATATTTTATGGCTGAGCGCAAGGAGACTATGCTGGTTCCCCTCTCTTTTACGTTTGAGGAACTGAACACTGTGGTTGAAGATCAGTTTGCACAGCTGGAAAGTGTCGTGGAAGGACAAGCTGATCATGTGTTTTGGGATCCTATAGCTGATTACATGGAAGAGTTTTATTCTCCAGTGTTTCAGCTTACCTATGAAGATCAGAGACAGTTTCAGTGGCAGCGGTCATTACATTATCACATTGGCTCTGAAATCCGATGCAGTCAAAGACATTTTCAGTGGCAGCTGTCATCTCACTATCACATTGGCGCTGAACTTCGGGACAGGCAAAGAAGTCAAATGTCAGATAAAGCAAATGACTGGCTGCATTGGAAGTTTCATATTGATTGAGCTGAGGAAAGTTTAAATGGTTAGGGTAGGTAGGTAGGTAAATTGCAAATAAGCTCAAGGTTGGCTGAGCATTTATTTTTCAGTAGATGTAGCTCCTATTCTCCTACAGTCATGCTTGTCAAGAAAATTTCAGTTTGTCAAAATAGATAAGGCACTGGAGCTGCATGTTCTTAGCGCACCACAAGGGCACACTATCCCTAGTGGAGCCACTGTTATCACTGAAAATGCTGTAATTAAAATTTTTTAGCTTGGCTTAAAGTCAGGGTATTTTCGCAGCGCTACTTGTTTGAGTGGTTTCGTAGCGTGCTACGAAACTGGGGATTTGTTTGAGTTTTCAGTGAAGGTCCAAATCTTAGCATGCTTATTATACAGAGTTCTACTTCCCTCCAAGAATGTTGATGAGAGCAGTGGCAGTATGTTCAAGGAGGCACTTATGATGATGGCAAATAAGGCATATTTCTCTGTTTTAAACAGTCAACTTCAAGAAGAGTTTCTGAACAGTTAAAACCTCATCTCTGAAAAGTGAAAGAGGTTTTCATTTATAAGATACTATAGTACAAAAACCTCTTTCCGTTTTTTCAAATTGATTATGAGCTGGGAGAAACGAGTGACGGAAGGTTGCGCTACGAAACTGCTGTAGATGCAGTTTTTAATTTCCTGTTTTATACATCGTCTTCAAGGATCGATTCTGGGCAGATGGAGAAGTGTTTTAAAAAACAAAAAGAGGTTTTTGTTAAACACGGATTGGTTTACAGAAACCTCCCTTAGTTTTGCCAAATACGTTTTCTGTGAGAAGATACGAGCTCTGTCCCAAGACTCATTTTTCAGGCAGAACAACAGTTTCGTAGCTCATTAATTCAAGGAGGAAATTGCTTATCAAATTTTGTTAAATTTTGAGTGCAGTCATTTTGTAGTCTTTCCAGACCTCTAACACATATACTAAGCAGTTGAAGAAGTCATGAGACAAGTGGATGGTGTTTTAGAGTGCATTTACTTTGTTTTGAATACCTACAGCAGTTTCGTAGCGCGCTACGAAACTGCTGTAGATGACTGTGTTGTGAAAAACTATGGAATTGATGCCGAGATCAGAAAATTTTGGAAAGGAATGCTTCTGAGGCGGGCTAAAGACCATTCAAAGCTACCAAAGCATTAAAATGTGACAGCTGTAATCATGGGAAGGAAAGATGAAACATTTCGGCGTTTTCCTAGAATCTCTTTAAAGCTACTTTTTGGCCGAGATATTAGGGTTATGGAAAGATGACTATAGTTATAGTCGGACACCTGTATTGTTCTAAGATAACATTCGAAGATGGTAAACTTGTTGCGCAGATCAGAGAGGCACGTGCAGAGCATCTAATAAATAATCTCTGATAACACTTGGCGTCCTCGAATGTATATGCTTATCATAACAAATAAACAATACCATTACAGTTGCCAAAAGTGACTCATATACATACGGCTTCACATGTTCTTACAAAGAAAAAGGCTGGTGATGTATATATGCCGATTAAAAAAAACCAAATTGTCATGAAATTGCCGCAACCAATCTCAGAGTATTCGGGTGCCTTGATAGGAATTGAGCAGTAATGCAAAAATATTCAATTTTGAAGTCGTATCAGTTAGGGATACATGGACCAGAAGCAGATGTTGGTACTTTGTGTGTTGGACCAGGTTATATATTTCATTATTTTAAGGACACATAAGAAGTCTCAGAGGTTCGATGTGTGAAGAATGCAAATGTTCCTTTGAGTTATCGCTTGCTGATACTTCAGCTGGTACCAAAAAATTGAGAATTTCCGTTCCACCCTAAGATGTATTAAGTTTTGGGCAAAAGATAGAGACGGTGGTGACTAAGCATGCCTGCAAACATTGGGAAATTCTGTCAGCGGCCATACATCAACACTGTGGGCGGTTTTCTTTTGACTTTTCCAGAGACAGAATGGTCTTTTGCAGCGATGATTTAACATTAATGGTCTGAGATACAAGCATAAGCCCAGCAGAGAGAGATTCAGTACTCTTACATTCTATTTTGCCAATTCAAAGAATCCCTTGCTGCTTTTTATTCGTCTTTTATAACTCAGCATTCACAAAGGAAGACATCAAGCTTTGAGCTCAAAGAAGTTTATTGGGGAAGAATATGGAAATACAAACATGTGGAAAGCTTATTGATTCTTTGCTTGAAAAGGTTCTCTGTATGAACATCCTGTCTTCAGATTACTTCAAGGAATTGTAAAGGCTGAAGACCTACCATGAAGTTATTGTTTTGTCTTCTCTACAAATTTTTACCATGAAGTTGACAGTGAAGCAAATGCATGGGCTTCTTAAGCACGAGGATTCTCCATATATGAAATGTATTGGTTTCTTGTACCTGAGTTATGTTGCAGATCCAAGGATGTTATGGGGATTGGGTTGAGCCTTATGTTAAGGACGAGGAGGAATTTTCTCCAGGATAAAAAGATGAAGTGACCTCTTGATGTGTTACAAGTTTCAGTGGATGCAACTGTTGGAAAAGTGCAGCCATAAGCACAGTGTTAGCAGAAACCAGTAAAGAGGACTGTGTTTTTAAATCACACAGCAGTTTCGTAGCGCGCTACGAAACTGCTGTAGGTGATGATTTTAAAAGCGCAGAGCAGCTAGTGTGACACGGTGAGCGGGGGTTTGAGGAAAAGGAACAGATGTCTATCAAAGACCACCTACAGCACATCAGAAACCTGGCATCACTCCATACTTGGGGTTATTAAAGGATTTGGGAGCAGACTGCTATATGTTAGGAGAATGTTGGGAGACAGAAACCATTATAATAGGAGCACACCTTCCGGTCATTTAATGAGCTATCAGCGCTCTTAAACATCCTAAATCACCATCCATTGCACCTGTAGCTCAGCTATATCCGATTAATTGAAGGAGGACAGCTGTTAAAGCATTCAAGAAAGCATCAAGCATACGAGGAGAATGAAATTAGTATTTTATTTTGATTAGGATAGTGTGTAATTATAGTTCAGCATATTTGTAATTAATGCATTAGTGAATAGCATGTAGGAATAATTAATAGCCACCTTCGAGGCTCCCCTCATGCTGGAGGAGGATGCTCGAGGTGTTTTAGTTTGCTTGCCTATATATGGGCCAAGGTTAGATGTAGAAAGGGTTGGACTGTTAATACAAAAACAGAGTTTTTTAGAGCTTATGTAAAGACTGTTACAGTAATGGCAAACAGGGTTTTTTCTTCCCAAGATTCTCAATGCATCTTTTTGTTCAAATGTGATGGTGGTTTAGTTTCTTAATGTTCTTTTTACAGCCTTGTTATGGCACAATCCCTCAGAATTCATATTATATGCTCTGACTTCCTGTGTGCTTGACAAGCTGTGGGTTTTGGTGAAGCATGTTTGAACATCACTCAGAATTCATTTTTTAATGCTCTGACTTCCTGTATGTTCAGCAGGCTTTGATTTAGGTAAATTATGTTTGAACCTCTGATGATGCAAAGAGCCTTGGCTTCTATGAGATGACTGTGATTTGGTTTATTAACTGTGAGAGACTCCATAGCCCAATGAAGACCAATTTGATGTATGTCCAACCAGCTATATTTTTATAAATGTGTGAAGAGTTAGCCCTCTGTTGTTGTGATTAATTTTCTATCAAAAGCCTGTGAGAGAGCCCTCTCTGATTAGGAAGGCTAATTCCTAGTCTAAAGTCTGGTCTGAAACAGTTACATGAAGCCTTGCTTGGTTGTAGCCCCTAGTACTGGTTTTGTGATAACAGGATACATTCCTAGGCAAATACATCGTGAAGACATCGAAGAAGATGAAAGCTACCCTCAAAGACAGAATGATGAAGAAGAAGAACCGCAAGAAGAATCTCAAGAAGAACCTCACGAAGAAGCAGAAGAACGAACAAGAATAGAAGAAAAGACTCCATCCAGATATGTTCAGAAGAACCATCCAGAATCTCAGATCATGGGACAGAAAGAAGCAGGTATACAAACTAGAAGGACAGTTGCAGAAGCTTCAAGCTATTTGGCATTACTCTCCTCTACTGAACCACAAAATGTGAAAGAGGCATGCAAAGATGAATGCTGGGTGAAAGCAATGGATGAAGAACTTGAGCAAATCGAAAAGAACAACACTTGGGAGCTGGTTCCTAGACCAAAGGATAAGAATGTTATCGGAACAAAATGGGTCTTCAAAAATAAATTGAATGAAAATGGAGAAGTAATTAGAAACAAAGCCAGACTTGTTTGTAAAGGGTATGCGTAGCAAGAAGGAATAGACTTTGAAGAAACTTTTGCTCCTGTTGCAAGACTTGAGGCCATCCGAATGTTCCTTGCTCTCTCAAGTTTTCAGAACTTCAAAGTATTTCAAATGGATGTGAAATCAGCCTTTCTGAATGGAGACTTGGATGAAGAAGTGTACATTGAACAGCCAGATGGGTTCATTCTTGGAAATGATCCAAATCTTGTATGCCTATTAAAAAAGGCTCTCTATGGTCTCAAACAAGCTCCAAGAGCTTGGTACTACCGGTTGGACAAATATCTTCATCAACAAGGCTTTTCAAAAGGTTCAGCAGATAGCAATCTATATATAAAAGTTGAAAATGACAAATTACTAATACTTGTTGTGTATGTAGATGACATTATTTTTGGCAGCAATGAAGAAGCTATGAGTCAAAGCTTTGCCTCGGTCATGCAGAAAGAATTTGAAATGTCCTTGCTAGGAGAACTGACATACTTCCTTGGTTTGAAAATCCAACAAAAGGAAGGAGGAATCCTTTTATCTCAAACCAAGTATCTCAAGCAGATTTTGAAGAAATATGGCATGGAAGATGCAAAACCAGTATGTACACCCATGGTCACAGGATGTAGTCTCAGTGCAAATGATGAATCTGCAGCAGTACATCAACCAACCTACAGATCTATGATTGGAAGTTTACTATATCTGACAGGTACCCGACCAGACATCATGCATGCAGTTGGAATAGTTGGAAGATTTCAGGCAAATCCAAAGGAGACTCATCTTCAAGCAGTGAAGAGAATTTTCAAATATCTTCAAGGGACTCAAAATTATGGCTTATGGTATCCTAGAGATACAGATCTCACTCTTCATGCTTATACAGATGCAGATTGGGCCGGAAGCGTGGATGACATGAAAAGCACAAGTGGCGGTGCATTCTTTATGGGCTCCAGACTGGTATCTTGGTTCAGCAAGAAACAGAGTTCAATTGCCTTGTCTACAGCTGAAGCGGAATATGTTGCTGCTGCATCTTGTTGCACCCAACTTCTTTGGATGATGCAGACTTTGCAGGATTATCAAATCACTTGTACACCTCCTATTCCTATCTTATGTGACAACACAAGTGCAATCAGCATCTCAAAGAATCCGGTTATGCATTCAAAAACCAAGCACATACCAATCAAGTACCATTTTCTCCGGGAACAAGTACTTGAACAGAAGGTCAAGTTGGAGTATGTTCCTTCTAAGGAACAAGTTGCTGATATTTTCACCAAACCGTTGCCCAGGGACACTTTTGAATACCTCAGGCAAAAGCTGGGGGTTGTTGATGCATCATCTTATTGTTGATCATCTTCCTATTGGTGGTATAGGCTCAGGGGGAGCACATAATGCATTGTTGGCATTATGGAAAAGGAGATCTTGGAAATAGCTGCAATATGTCTCTATCTCCTTCATGATGGATTTCTGGTTATTTGTTACAGATCTGGAGGAGCATGAGCATAGGGGGAGTATACCCTTTGCCCTTGATGTCAAAGGGGGAGAATGAAGCTGAAGATTATGTGGTTGCCATCAAGTCCAAAGGGGGAGATTGTTGGCATTATGATTCAGGTGTTGTCCTTGATGGCAACCCATTCAGGTGGTAGATCAAGAAGGACGCAGGAAATCTGTTCAGCAAGTGCGTCCCCGCAGGTATACCATGCAGAACCCGCGTCCAGGGACGCAGGCCAGCCATTCAGGAGGTGCGTCCACCCAGTGCACACATTTCAAGGCAGAGAAAAGCACGTGGGGGTTTCTTGTGTGGTATCTAGCCGACGGTTTTGTGTTTCTATGGTGTCGGCTCGTGGTATTGTTCCATGTTTTGGGGAGGAGCTTGCCTATATAAAGCAAAGGAGTTCATTTGGATTGAGCATCATCTTGGTTGAATATCTTTTGGTGAGATCTAGTCCAGATCTATGAGGGCGAATCTTCTAATGGACTGTGATCTCTTTGGCGCATGATCAGATCTGTAGATCTGAGTGGTTGGGTCAGTTCTGAAGTCCTCATATCTTTTATATCTGAAGGGATGCAGGTTCAGTGAAGGGCAAGTGCGCCGAGACGCAGGGAAGACCGGGCTTAGGTGCGTCTCTGAGGCAAAGGACGCGGCGCGACTGTGTTATTGGGTGCGTCTCTGAAGCGAAAGACGTGGCGCGATAGTGTTGCTGGGTGCACCGGTACGCAGCGAAGCTTAAAGGAACAGTGCGTCTGCACGCAGAGCAGCAGAAGGTAGACTGCGTCCAGTCGCACGCCACAGAAAGAAAATATGCGTCCCTGTCTTAAGATGATCTGTTGACTATATATTTCTGTTCATAAGGTGTTCTGGGTTGTTTCTGTGATTACTGATCTGACATCTGTAGTGGACTGTATCTGTTGTATACTTGTTGATCATTTGATTCTTCATGAAAAGAAGTAGGGGGTTGTAGCTCCCTTCCAGGAGAGACTGGAAAACGAGAGAGAGTTGTAGCTCTCTGCAGGTTGCAGCCTGCGTACTGGTAAAGGACTGCACCAGTACAAAATCATTGTAAAAAGAATTTCTTGAAAGAAGATAGAGACATATTGCAGCAGGTGGTTTTCTCCCACATTGGGTTTCCACCTTACATCTTGTGTTCTTTGGTGTGACTGTCTATTTTCTTTGTTCATGCTCATTATTTTATGGTACTGATATGCAAGAATAATTCAAAAGATCAAATAAGGAAGATTTGTTAAATTGCTAGATAATACTGATTCACCCCCCCTCTCAGTATTATTTCCAACAAGCGCACCTTAAGGGAAATTAATGACCGCATGCTCGAATATCCAGAAATGATTGCATCGCATTTATCGAAGAGTCAAGTTATGATGAATATCATTAATTTCGCATTCATTAGAATTTAATGCTTTCATGTCAATCTTTTCGTCATTTCCCTTCTTCTTTGCGTAAACTGCAAGACATGCAACTTATATAAATCTATATGCAGGAAACATCTAAGGAGAAGGGAAGAGCGCCAATAAGAAAACAGAGAGAAGATGCCTCCGCAATTGGATGCCGCATGCAGCAGAACCGCGGATTCCAGAGTATCGCCCAATAGGCACTGATGAAAATAGACTGTCCAAGATTCAGAGTCAAAGGTGCACAAAAGCAGCGTGTTTACAAAAGATCCTGAAGCTCAGACTTGGTAAAGCAGAGAAAGAAGCGCAAGAGAAGAAAGACGCTCCAGAAAAGCCTGGAACAAAGAACGGAAACAATTCTCGAAATAGGGAATTGTCCATACAGCGCGACTTCTAACTCATTGAGTCATTCGCACGACTGGAAACTGAAATAGCAAAAGCAAAATCAGTTCGAAAAGAAACTGGGTTGTACTAAGTGTGCGCACAGCGAATACACCCAGCTAGAGAAAGGTTTTCGAAAATATCTTCTAATCTTTTTGTAGATGATTTCAAAGTCATAACCCAACATCTTTGTGAGCCACTTTTGTTTCTCTTCAGAGGATAATCTTTGTTCTAAAAAGTATTTAAGGCTATCATGATCTGTTTTTACTTTGAAGTGTCTTCCCATTAGGTAGGGCCGCCATTTCTTAAGTGCATGGAGTCCAACATTTCCTTCTCATAAATAGATTTTCTTAAAAACTTTCCCTTGATTGGACGACTTTCAAAAGCAATGGGTCTTTCATCTTGCATTAGAACAGCACCAATTCCATTTCCTGAAGCATCACATTCCACAATAAAGGTTTTTGTGAAGTCCGGTGTAGCTAAGACCGGTGCTTGGCACATTGCCTCTTTAAGATGTTCAAAGGCCTTTGTTGCTTCTGGAGTCCATGAAAATGCATCTTTCTTCAATAATCTTGTTAGAGGTGCTGCTATTCTCCCATAATTCTTAACAAACTTGCGATAATACCCTATCAACCCAAGAAATCCTCGCAGATGCTTTATGGATGTGGGGATTTTCCATTCCTTAATGGCTTTAATTTTGCTAGGGTCTACCTTAACTCCTTCATGAGATACAATATGACCCAAATATTCCACCTCCTGGACTCCAAAGAAACATTTGGATCTTTTTGCATATAATTGTTTCTCCTCCAATAGTTGTAGCACCCTGTCAACATGTTCAACATGATCCTTCCAAGACTTGTTGTAGATTAGTATATCATCAAAAAATACTAACACAAATTTTCTAAGGAATGGTTTGAAAATTGAATTCATCAAACCTTGAAATGTTGAAGGTGCATTGGTAAGGCCAAAAGGCATGACCAAAAATTCATAATGACCCTCATGAGTTCTAAATGTTGTTTTCGGAATGTCTTCAATCTTCATTCTGATTTGATGATATCTTGAACGAAGATTCAACTTGGTGAAGTAAATTGATCCATGCAATTCATCCAGTAATTCATCAATGACAGGAATGGGGAACTTATCTTTAATAGTGAGCTTTTTGAGCTCCCTATAATCCGGACACATGCACCATGATCCATCCTTCTTGTGCACCAATACTACTGGAGTAGAGAAAGAACTTTGACTCGGTTGAATTATTCCAGCCTCTAGCATTTCTACAACCATACGTTCAATTTCACTTTTTTGGACATAGGGATATCTGTACGGCCTGATGTTTGGAGGAACACTTCCTAGAATCAGATGAATAGCATGATCATGATCACACATAGGTGGGAGACCTTTGGGAGTCTCAAATACCCTGGAATGATTGTCCAAGACTTTTTGGAGATCTGGAGAAATAGATGATTCCGATGTGGAAACATCTAGCGAACATAATTGTGAAATTACACCTCTTTGCTCCTTTTTTAGAAGCTTTGTCATACCATTAGAGATGATTATCTTTCCTGGTTTCCATACAATACCCCTTAATTCAGCTTCCTTTCCTTCCGTAGAAAATTTGATGAAAAGTTCTTGAAAATTAAAAGCTATTGTACCCAAGGATTGTAGCCATTGGACTCCTAGTACAACATCAGCACCTCCCATTGGAATGAAAAGCTTTGGGCTAGTAAATACATATTCTCCCATGATATGTTGATATTATGGCACCTTCCAGAGCAATTTATTGTTCCTCCATTTGCAATCATCACTTGACACTCTGGTGCTGCATATAGGAAGCAATTCAATTCTTTTGCTACCCTACAATGAATAAAATTGTGGGTGCTTCCTGAATCAATCAACACTATTACCTTTTTCTTCTTGATTTGTCCTTCTATCTTTATGGTTTGAGGAGTGGTAATTCCTGCCAATGCATTACAAGATATGGTCGGATTTAATTTTTCTTCATCTAGGATTTGTTTCTGGAGTATATCCTCTTCTTTTGACCTTTCTTGCTCCTTTTCTTCTTCCTCTTCACAATCTATGTAGAATAATTTCTTCTCGGCACACTTATGACCTTTAGTGTATTTTCTATCACAACTGTAACAAAGCCATTTTTCTCTTTTTTCTTCCAATTGTTGTGGTTTCAACCTTATAGGTTGTGGAAGACTAGGGGAAACAACACTTCCATCTTTATAGTTGTGAGTGGTATGCTTCCTGGTTGCCATAATTTTGCTTTCCATTTTTCTTGCTAACCTGAATGCCTTCTCTAATGAATCGGGTTCCCAAAGGCAAACATCATGTTGGATATTATCCTTTAAATACCCTATGAACACATCAACCCTATGCTCCTCTCGAATATCTTTTACCCTTATGTTCAATTTTTGGAACTCCTCAATGTGCTCCATTACTGAACCCTTTTGTTTGAGACTTATCAATTGGCTAAAAAAAGTGTTGTTTTTTGTATCCTCATAATGTGCTATCAATTCTTCCGTAAAAATTGCCCAAATGATAAATTGTTTACGAGAGCAAAGCCATTGATACCATACAAACTGATTTGGTTCCAAATATACAGTTTCCATACGTACCTTTTGTGTGTTTTGCACATTATTGAGATCAAAGAATTGCTCCATCTGTAATATCCATGTGGCAGGATCCTTGCCATCAAACTTACTCATATCGATTTTTGGAATATGGTGAGTCTTCGATCCAACATTAGCATCTATGTAATCATGATTAACATTTCTTTTATTCTCATCATGAGTTTCCTTTAGTACCCTTTCATCCTTAGTGCCCATTTCTTGTAGCAACTTATTCATATTTATCTTCAATTCGTCCATGTTTGTCTTCAAATATATCTTCATATCTGCCATGTCTCTCTTCAAATCTGTGTTCGAATCATCCATCTTATCTTCCATGCCCTTTATCTTAGATTCCACGCCATTTATCTTAGCTTCTGTTAGCTTTTGTGAGCGTGACATTTGTTGCACTTGTTCTTGTAATTTTGATATATCATGTAGCATTTCTTCCTCTTCTTCATGAGTCATGCTAGAGATTTTAGGTTCCTTACTAGGTGTTTGCATTTTCTTTCCTCGAGGCATCAATTACCGATAATAATGCTTTACTATGCCCTTTGAATTCCTTCAAACGAAGCTTATGCAAAAATTAAAAAAAAAACTACACACCTTTTTTCACTTTGTAGAAGCCTAATATTGAATCTGATGTATCTCTGTAATTTTGAATCGTTCAGTTTTGAAATTTTGGCCTATAGTAGCCTTTTGCGTCCTCTTTCCAATGCCACAAGTCTGACCCAAATTGGTTTCTCCAAGGAAGAGTTATGTGAAATCTCCCACAGTGACTTGCTTATAGACTAGTTCAGTAGAGCAAACTTGTGCGACTTGCCACGAGTAATTTTTTCGACCTATGGATCTACAAAATGCATACAAGAAACTACAGTACGTCCTCTTTCTGTACCTTCTTACTAAATTTCAATCAGATCCTTAGAGAGAAATTTATGACGATTTTCCCCATGTCACCTGTTTTGAATGTAATTCAGGAGTCTGCAAAAATACCAACTTCCTCAGATCATATCTCCGAAAATATCCAACGAAAAGCTCTGAAATTCGGACCCAAGGTTCAACACGATTTCTTCTCAAATGGGTTTTTTTTGCAACTTCTGAAACGTCACAGAAAAAGGTTATAGTGAAAATTCCACGATGACCTGTTTGGAGCAGCGAAACCCTAGAATCCAAAGCTCTGATACCAAATGTTATGAAACTAGCTCAAGAAAAGATAGAAAAGATAGATCAACGCCTTAGAATTCAACCTCTTCGAGGGGGCAACCTCCTTTACATTACATAAATGAACAATTCTTGAATGATTCAAATGACAAAACCTCCTTTCTATATATAGGAGTCTAAGGAGTCACAATATAATCTAGCCGACCTAACAATAATAATATAAAGCCACAAAAATAACAATAGAGGGATTCTATAGGGCACAGAAATAACAATATGGGGGTAATAGCGGCACAACAATATAAATAAGGGGTATAACTACAATAGTAATGGGGTAATCACTAGTATTATAGGGACCCAACAGGATTACACCAATTATGACTCAAGCACAAGAACCATTACATCATCCATCCCATGCATAGTGGGGTAACAAGATACATCATATGACTCACAAAGACCAAGGACCTAAACAGGACCATGACATTTATCAGCAGGTATCATACACTGTATGATCTGCACTATAAGCATCTTAACCTACAATCCATTCTCTTGGTCAATCCACAATCAGTAGCAAGATATGTCAATAAGCATAATTACCAAGAACTTCTAACCATAATGCCAACAATGCATTATTAGAAGCATATGCTCCCCCTGAGCCTGTGCCAACCATCATATACCATGACATAACCATTTCCTGAGTCTGTTCTGTTGTTTTTCTTTAGAGCTCCATATACGCAACTGTGCAGTGTCTAACTCACGTATATATGTGACTTATCTTCATGATACTTGTGTATGAGATTTAGAACACTGATGTTCCACACTTTTAGCTTCCTCTGAGTCTGTCATGTCTATGTACTCTGCTATCCCACATCTTTCTGGCTGTACTTCCTTTTTCTTCCATATATTTAAATGTGATGAAGTTTTCTCCTTTTGGTGTGGTGTCCACAATATTCTCTTGCATTCCTTTGCTATGTGTCCAAGCTTGTTACATGCATAACATCTTACATGTTTCATATTCCTTCTAAAATAGTCAATGGCTTTGTGACCAAACATATTGCAAGCAAAACAATATCCCTTAAAGTATCTGGAACGTGATGATCTTTCTGAGTGATGGTCTTGAACCATTCTACTTCTGCATCTGGCTGCAACATGTCCAATATTATGACATACATAACATTCAACATTATTCATCGAATGAAATAATCGTCTATCACTTCCACAATTAGGAGCAAAAGATTTTCTTTGAGGAATTTCTTTCCTTGGTTGTTGATGGGGTTGTCCTCTCATCTCCTTGTTGATCATTTTAGGTTTCTCATTAGAGTTCCTTGCTCACCTTGTGAGCTGCATTCAACTTCAGCAGATTCATAAAAACCAAGACCAATTTTGATAGCAGGCAACCTTTGACTACTAAGAATATCATCCAAAATCTTAGTACTGTCTTGAAATCGTAATAGTTTATGCTTTTCTTCTAATTTACCTTTCAAGATATTTACCTCAACCTGATGTTTTCCTTCCTTTTCCAGACATTGCTTCTTCAAAATTTCCTTAGACTTTCTCCCTTCTTCCATTTGTTGCCTTAGTTTTAGAATCTCCTTTTCTTGTTCTTCATTCAGCTCCTGCAGCATTTGACGAACTCTGAAGGCACATTCCAGCTGAGCTTTTAAGCTGATAATTTCTTCTTTGAGAGCACTCTCCCTTTTTGCTAGGTAGATCTTGTTGATCTATGAATTTATCTGATGCTTCATTTGCTTGCCCATCTTCAATCTGAGGTGATTCAGGATCTGAATACTTGGTTCCACTCAGTGGCAGGCTATCGTTGTTCCTTTGAGTTGTCTTCTTCCTTTGACGCACTTTCTTTCCCATTGTTCTATGGATTTCCTTCAAGCGATCAAGCTTCTACCAAAGGACCTGCTCTGATACCAATTGTTGGAAATAATACTGGGGGGGGGGGGTGAATCATTATTATCAAATCAATAAAACCTTTTCATTTCCATATTTAAGATTCTTATATGCTACTTCAGTTAAGGATACATGCATATATACGCAACCGTGTTTAATGCAAATAGTGCATATCTAGTAAACTTATGATTCAGTTAGTTGATCTTCAATGAGTGCATTAGAAAATGATTAACCATAATAAAAATAAACCGGTGCAGTAAAACAGAATAGATCATCACACATGAACACCATGATATAAGGTGGAAACCCAATGTGGGTGAAAACCACCTGCTGCAATTCGTCTCTATCTTCCTTTGATAAGAAACTTCTTTTTACAATAGTACTGGTGCAGTCTTATACCAGTACGCAGGATTTTACCTGCAGAAGGCTACAACCTTCTTAGCTCTTGTACTAGCCGATCCATTTACTAGTATGTAGGCGCCGACCTACTAAAGGCTCCAACCTTCACTCGTTTTCCAGCTGCTCCTGGAAGGGAGCTACAACCCCCTGGCTATTGTACTGGACGATATGGTTACTAGTACGTAGGCGCCGACCTATTGAACTCTACGATCTTCCAGGGACCATGTTTCATACATTTTCATACTGGATCCATAAATACAAAACAATCAACTTATACCTGCATCATCAATCTCTGAATCACTCAATACTGAACCACTAAAACCAGAAAACAGAACAGACAACAGAACTCTACAACAATAACCAGATCCAACTGCAACTTCAAATATCATATCTCATAATGTATACGCTACTATGAAGAACCAAACCAGCGTACATACACGCTTTCACCAAAGCCAACCCGCGTACATATCTGCAAATAATTACTCATAACTTTGCAGCTATTCCAGACATCAGTCATACCCAGATCATAATATTCATACAATACAACATGCGTCAATAATTCAGATCTAGTCTATCGATAGTCAAACCATATAATGATAAACATTCCAAGCCTTAAGATCCCGATCCATTGTTCATCATCATCCACATGAGTGCCTCCTTGGTTCAGATCAAGCTAAGCATCACAAACCCATGACCAGCATACTAGATCTCACACTTCATCAGATATTCAAGACTTTCTCAATTTCCTTTGCCTAATGATCTTCTTCTCCTTTTATAGTCTTAGGCCTTACTCAATACCATGGTTCAAAACCATTGAGAACCAATACTAGGGACCCAATACCTGGGTTCAACACTTCAGATGCAATACCAAGGACCAAAACCATAGGTCTAAATACCACGGACCCAAAAATAAGCTTTCCCACATGTACGCGCTTTTCCACGCATGAAAGTTCGTGCATACACATACGTGGCTTTTGATCAGCAATCCTGCGTGTATACGCGCCTTTGAATATAGTGAACCTACATGTATAACCTGCGTGTATACCCTACTTGGTATATAACAAACCTGCGTATATACGTGACTTGGTACATAGTGAACCTGTGTATAACCTGCATATGTACGTGACTTGGTATATAGTGAACCTGCATATATATTCTTCTTTATTCATTCTTTTTAGTCTGATCATCAACTCTTTGCTACTGACCTGCTGCACTATGATCTGTCATCTGTGTGAGTTGCCATCAAGGACAACACTTGTATCATAATGCCAACAATCTCCCCCTTTGGACTTGATGGCAACCACCACACCAAGTCACTCTCCACCTTTGACATCAAGGGCAAAGGGCAGACCAAGATATTATCTTCTTTGATATACATTCTGCTATCCATGCTCCCTCTGAGTACATGCTGAAGTTTCTGATTGAGCTCCCCCTTTGTACATGCTAAGATGTACCAGGCCATCCATGCTCCCCCTTTGTACATGCTAAGATGTACCAATCCGTCCATGCTCCCCCTGAGCACATGCAAGGTCTTGTAAAAGCATAATATGACTCTATACATACATCAATCTCCCAACCAAGTGGGGATTACACCAATTATGACTTAAGCACAAGAACCATTACATCATCCATCCCATGCATAGTGGGGTAACAAGATACATCATATGACTCACAAAGACCAAGGACCTAGACAAGACCATGACAGTTATCAGCAGCTTTCATACATTGTATGATCTGCACTATAAGCATCTTAACCTGCAATCCATTCTCTTGGTCAATCAACAATCAGTAGCAAGATATGTCAATAAGCATCATTACCAAGAACTTCTAACCATAATGCCAACAATGCATTATTCGAAGCATATGCTTCCCCTGAGCCTATGCCAACCATCATATACCACAGCATAACCATTTCTTGAGTCCGTTCTGTTGTTTTTCTTCAGAGCTCCATATACGCGATTGTGCAGTGTCTAACTTGCGTATATACGCGACTTATCTTCATGATACCTACGTATGATATTTAGAACACTAATGTTCCACACTTTCAGCTTCCTCTGAGTTTGTCATGTCTGTGTACTCTGCTATGTCACATCTTTCTAGTTGTACTTCCTTTTTCTTCCATATCTTTAACTGTGATGAAGTTTTCTCGTTTTGGTATGGTGTCTACAATCTTCTCTTGCATTCCTTTGCTATGTGTCCAAGCTTGTTACATGCATAACATCTTACATGTTTCATATGCCTTCTAAAATAGTCAATGGCTTTGTGACCAAACATATTGCAAGAAAAACAATATCCCTTAAAGTATCTGGAACGTGATGATCTTTCTGAGTGATGGTATTAAACCATTCTACTTCTGCATCTAGCTGCAACATGTCCAATATTATGAAATACATAACATTCAACATTATTCATCGAAGGAAATAATCGTCTATCACTTCCACAATTAGGAGCAAATGATTTTCTTGGAGGAATTTCTTTCCTTGGCTGTTGATGGGGTTTTACTCTCATCTCCTTGTTGATCATTTTAAGTTTCTCATTAGAGTTCCTTGCCTCACCTTGTGAGCTAGATTCACCTTCAGCAAATTCATAAAAACCAAGACCAGTTTTGATAGCGGGCGACCTTTGACTACTAAGAATATCATCCAAAATCTTAGTACTGTCTTGAAATCGTAATAGTTTATCCTTTTCTCCTAATTTACCTTTCAAGAATTTACCTCAACCTGATGTTGTCCTTCCTTTTCCAGACATTGCTTCTTCAAAATTTCCTCAAACTTTCTTCCTTCTTCCATTTTTTGCCTTAGTTTTAGAATCTCCTTTTCTTGTTCTTCATTAAGCTCCTGTAGCATTTGACGAACTCTGGAGGCACATTCCAGCTGAGCTTTTAAGCTGATAGTTTCTTCTTTGAGAGCACTCTCCCTTTTGCTAGGTAGATCTTGTTGATCTATGAATTTATATGATGCTTCATTTGCTTTCCCATCTTCAATCTGAGGTGATTTAGGATCTGAATACTTGGTTCCACTCAACGGCAGGCTATCATTGTTCCTTTGAGCTGTCTTCTTCCTTTGACGCGCTTTCTTTCCCATTGTTCTATGGATTTCCTTCAAGCGATCAAGCTTCTAACAAAGGACCTGCTCTGATACCAATTGTTGGAAATAATACTGAGAGGGGGGGGGGTGAATCAGTATTATCAAATCAATAAAAAAAATTCGTTTCCATATTAATATTCATATACGCTACTTCAATTAAGGATACCCGCGTATATACGAAACTGTGTTTAATGCAACTAGCTTATATCTAGTAAACTTATGATTCAATTAGTTTATCTTCAATGAGTGCATCAGAACATTATTAACCATAATAACAGTAAATAGGTGCAGTAAAACAAAACAGATCATCACACATAAGGAGGACACATGAACACCATGATATAAGGTGGAAACACAATGTGGGTGAAAACCACCTGTTGCAATTCGTCTCTATATTCCTTTAATAAGAAACTTCTTTTTACAATAGTACTGGTGCAGTCTTATACCAGTACGCAGGCTTTTACCTACAGAAGGCTACAACCTTCTTATCTCTTGTACTAGCCGATCCATTTACTAGTACGTAGGCGCCGGCCTAATGAAGGCTCCAACCTTCACTCATTTTCCAGCTGCTCCTAGAAGGGAGCTACAACCCCCTAGCTCTTGTACTGGCCAATATGTTTTCCAGTACGTAGGCGTCGGCCTTCTAAACTCTACGATCTTCCAGGGACCACGTTTCATACATTTTCATACTGGATCCATAAATACAAAACAATCAAATTATACTTGCATCATCAATCTCTGAATCACCCAATACTGAACCACTGAAACTAGAACACACAACAGACAACATAAATCTGCAACAATAACCAGATCCAACTGAAACTTCAAATATCATATCTCATAATGTATACGCTACTATGAAGAACCAAACCAACGTACATACGTGCTTTCACCAAAGCCAACCCGCGTACATATCTGCAAATACTTACTCATAACTTTGCAGCTATTCCAGACATTAGTCATACCGAGATCATAATATTCATACTATACAACATGCGTCAATAATTCAGATCTAGTCTATCCATAGTCAAACCATATAATGATAAACATTCCAAGCCTTAAGATCCTGATCCATTGTTCATCATCATCCACATGAGTTCCTCCTTGGTTCAGATCAAGCTAAGCATCACAAACCCATGACCAGCATACTAGATCTCACACTTCATTAGATATTTAAGACTTCCTCAATTGCCTTTGCCTAATGATCTTCTTCTCCTTTTATAGTCTTAGGCCTTACTCAATACCATGGTCCAAAACCATTGAGAACCAATACTAGGGACCCAATACCTGGGTTCAACACTTCGGACGCAATACCAAGGACCAAAACCATAGGTCTAAATACCACCGACCCAAAAATAAGCTTTCCCACATGTACGCGCTTTTCCGTGCATGAAAGTGCGTGCATACGCATACACAACTTTTGATTAGCAATCCTGCGTGTATACGCGCCTTTGTATATAGTGAACCTACGTGTATAACCTGCATGTATACCCTACTTGGTATATAGCGAGCCTGTGTATATACGCGACTTGGTACATAGTGAACCTGCGTATAACCTACATATGTACGTGACTTGGTATATAGTGAACCTGCATATATACTCTTCTTTCTTCATTCTTTGTAGTCTGATCATCAACTCTTTGCTACTGACCTGCTGCACTATGATCTATCATCTGTGTGAGTTGCCATCAAGGACAACACTTGTATCATAATGCCAACAATCTCCCCCTTTGGACTTGATGGCAACCACCACACCAAGTCACTCTCCCCCTTTGACATCTAGGGCAAAGGGCAGACCAAGATATTATCTTCTTTGATATACATTCTGTTGTCCATGCTCCCCCTGAGTACATGCTGAATTTTCTAATTGATCTCCCCCTTTGTACATGCCAAGATGTACCAATCTGTCCATGTTCCCCCTGAGCACACGCAAGGTCTTGTAAAAGAGTGACATGACTCTATACATACATCAATCTCCCAACCAAGTGGGGATTTGTTATGAAACCAGCTCAAGAAAAGATAGAAAAGATAGATCAATGCCTTAGAATTCAGCCTCTTCGAGGGGGCAACCTCCTTTACATTACATAAATGAACAATTCTTGAATGATTCAAATGGAAAAACCTCCTTTCTATATATAGGAGTCTAAGGAGTCACAATATAATCCAGCCGACCTAACAATAATAATATAAAGCCACAAAAATAACAATAGAGGGATTCTATGGGGCATAGAAATAACAAAATGGGGGTAATAGGGGCACAACAATATAAATAAGGGGTATAACTACAATAGTAATGGGGTAATTACTAGTATTATAGGGACCCAAACATGCCCCTCTCCTTCAAAAAAGTGTTGTCCTCAACGCTTGAGTAGTTCTGGATACTTCTGCATAAAATTCTCATCCTCCCATGTGGAATCTTCAGTGGATAAGTTCTTCCACTTAATAAGATACTCTGAAATTGATCGATTTCGTAGCTGTCGAGTTCTTGTTTCTGTGACTGCTTCCGGTTCCAATATAATTTTTCCTTCCTCGTCAAGTTCTGGAAATATTGTTTGAACTGGGAGCTTGTCGCCTATAACCCTCTTTAAACATGAAACATGGAAAACTGGGTGCAATCGAGAAGCTGTAGGAAGCTCCAATTTGTATGCCATAGTACCAATATTTTGCAACACCTTGTACGGACCATAATACTTTGGTGATAATTTATTATCCTTCTTAGCTTGCTTTAGGAACATTTGCTTATATGGTTGTAGCTGTAGGAATACCCAATCACCTACATCAAAACTTCTTTCGTTGCGATGTTGATTTGCTAGTTTTTTCATTCTATTCTGCGCCAACACGAGGTTATCCTTTAAGAGTTGGAGGACTTGTTGTTGATGTTCAATGTGATGTTCCACTACCTGAACCTTAGAATTTTATCTTAAATATGATGTGATGGATGGTGGTTGATACCCATAAAGTGCCATAAATGGGGTCATTTTTGTTGTTGTATGGAAGGAAGTGTTATACCACCATTCAGCCAGAGGCAACCATTTGACCCATTGTGTTTATTTATCAGATACAAAGCAACGAAGATATCCTTCCAAAAATTTGTTTACTATCCCAGTTTGCCCATCAGATTGAGGATGATAAGACGAGCTATGAGCTAACTGAGTACCAAGACAAGAAAATAATTCTATCCAAAAATTTCCAGTGAAAATGGGATCTTTGTCACATACAATAATCTTTGGGTTTCCATGTAGCTTTTGAATTGTTTCCATAAATGCAGTAGAAACTGTACTGGCTTTAAATGGATGTGATAATGCACAAAAGTGTGCATACTTGGTAAGTCTATCAACTACCACCATGATGGCACTTTTTCCCTCAGACTTGGGTAAACCTGTGATAAAATCCATTGAAACCTCCTCCCAACGTTGGCTTGGAATGGATAAAGGTTGTAGTAGACCTGGTGTCTTAATTGTTTCAACTTTATTTTGTTGGCAAACCAAACATTTTGCCACAAACTTTTGAATATCTGATTTAAGGCCATCCCAAAAAAATTCCTTCTTAACCCTGTGGTAAGTTTTTAAAAATCCTGAGTGCCCTCCTAAGGGAGAAGTGTGCATTTCCATAAGAATCTTTTGTTTTAGATGGGAGTTCTTATAGAGGTATAAGCGATCTTTGTACCATAACGAATCATTTTTCCAGCTAAATGTATCAGACATACTGGAATCTTGTTGTAGCTTTCGAATAAGTGCCCAAACTTCTTTGTCATTCTTCCATTCCTCCCTTGCTTCATTTATCCAATCTGGTTGGATAATATAAATGGCACACAATGCTTCCACATCCTCATCCTTTCTTGAGAGTGCATCTGCCACCACATTTTGCTTCCCTTTTTTGTAGATGATTTCAAAGTCATAACCCAACATCTTTGTGACCCACTTTTGTTGTTCTTCAGAGGATAATCTTTTTTCTAAAAATTATTTAAGGCTATCATGATCTGTTTTTACTTTGAAGTGTCTTCCCATTAGGTAGGGTCGCCATTTTTTAAGTGCATGGAGTCCAACATTTCCTTCTCATAAATAGCTTTTCTTAAAAACTTTCCCTTGATGGGACGACTTTCAAAAGCAATGGGTCTTTCATCTTGCATTAGAACAACACCAATTCCATTTCCTGAAGCATCACATTCCACAATAAAGGTTTTTGTGAAGTCCGGTGTAGCTAAGACCGGTGCTTGGCACATTGCCTCTTTAAGATGTTCAAAGGCCTTTGTTGCTTATGGAGTCCATGAAAATGCATCTTTCTTCAATAATCTTGTTAGAGGTGCTGCTATTCTCCCATAATTCTTAACAAACTTGCGATAATACCCTATCAACCCAAGAAATCCTCGCAGATGCTTTATGGATGTGGGGATTTTCCATTCCTTAATGGATTTAATTTTGCTAGGGTCTACCTTAACTCCTTCATGAGATACAATATTGTCGTGGCGGAAAAAGTCATTTGGGCTGACACAACTGACCTCCCTAGGAGTTTACACTCTCTAGCGACAAACAAGACAAAATGGAATGATCTTTCTCTAAATATACCTTTTATGACATGAAAAGTACAAGTGTTTAGGCTTACCTTATTCCAAAACGCTGTTGTTGTAGTTCGTCCTTGCCAATCCGGATGAGCTCCTCCTTCAAGTCAATTCCTGCAACCAAAAACAATCAAACAATTACCGAGCACTTGTATTTCATATAATAAAATATACATTCAACATGCAGACCAAGGAACACATGAAATAACTCATTAACACAAGCTATTGAGAAAAATAAACCAGTTTGTATTAATAACGAAACAAAGAAACCCTTACAACCTGGCCTTGGTGTTGTGCAAGTTCCTCCCAGGGTCCATCAAGTGTTTTCCTCTACTTTGACAAAGCTCACCCACTTCCAAGTAGAATCATGTAAAGACAATCTCTCCTCACAAAGGTTCTAATGGAAGTCCTAAATCCTGCAGCATTTACCCAAAGAAAATGTATAGCTCCAACCTTTCCTCCTTCTGGCTCAATGTCTTCATTTATAGTGCTGTAAAGAGGTTATTCAGGTCCACTATCAATGGGATCATCCCCCTCTATGGGTGGGATAGCTCCCTTATTGATGGGATAAGTCCCCTTTTAATAGAGATACATGAACCAACTGGAGGCGCATCCATTTCATCAAACCGACCTCTAGAATGTTCTAGAAGTAACCACAAGTAACTTTCTCAAGATAAAACTTGCGCATTTTGCCTTTTACAGGAGGACGCACCTGTCCTTTAACATACAGAGCGTCCATGGACGCAGTTTTTGTGAACATGGCCTGCGTCCCCGCAGGTAAGGCTAGAGAGAACCTGCGACCCCAGAGATAAACATAGTTTTTACAAGACTTTCTCTCTTTTTTGAGTTTGAGATGGATAACAGAGGCATAAGACTTGCCTAAGAGGGTAGCATGACTGTTGATTTTGAGCCATACTAACTGTAAGTAGTCAAGGTGACATTTTTTAGTGTAACAGATTGCCCCCTAAAGTGCGAAGCCTGGAATAGATTGGTGTTTTGTAATTCTAGGAAGGGTGAAGCGCTTTATCATTTCAAGGATTGACTTGTGGATGTCCTGGTTGGAACCTGCAATTTTCAACACAAAATACATGTATAAGATTATATCATCACTGAGGTAGGCATTCCCATACTCAGATTCAAAACTTTAACTAATGGACTAACTATTCTGATACAGGAATGATCTTGCAGTACATCACTTTTATAGACTTTTGTAGACACAGTATGGACGCAGCCATCTGTTTATGATTAGTCTACATAGATAATGAATACAAAACTCCTCGCAGCCTGGATGGTAGAAACTAGATCTAGGGTCTTCACTTCTACTTCCCGAATTGGTACGATTCTAAACATGTGATTAAATGATTCGATGTCGAACATGTTAGAAACCACTTGATTACCAGTCGATGATGTAAATTGTTAACAAGCGTGAGAGAGACCACCAGTAATGTCAATGGTTCTCAAAGTACCAAGCACAACCCGTGAAATGTGAATAGATGTTTTGATGTCGAACACTTCACGGAATCCTTTGATCGAAAGCCAATGATGTAAATTGTCGTCAAAGGCGAGAAACCTGCCATTGATGCATGCAGACTTCAAGGTACTGTCGATTCCTAAGTCATCTTTCTAGATAATGTGTCGATGTCGATAGAAAGCGACTCGTTGCAGGCAAGCCTGCAACACGAAATCTTTGTTCAAGTTGAAGAAATGTTGTTGTAAGGACTGACTCAGGGATGGTCAAATGGATGATAAGTATTTTGCAGATGAAAGTTTTGCTCGCAGACCTCTTGAACACATAACGACACAACAGATGGTTTGGTGACGAATAACTCAAAGTTAATCCCTGAACCCGGTTAAAGATTTTCAAAGTGATTTAGTCAACTGTGAGGTAAGAGATTTCCCAACCCAGGTGAAATGCAAAAGTGTCGTGTTCAAGAGTGGTAATAAAGTTTCGCTTGAGACAAAAGGTGACAAATAGGTTCATTCTTCTCTCTTTTCCCCCACCATTTCTGGCAAGTACCTCTTTATTTTTAACAAGCTTGAGGAGGATAACATATGCTTGGTTATAAGCTCATCCTTCGGACGAGTCCAACCTAGTTTAAATTCGAACCCTAGGAAGGAGTGGTTCGTTCCCATTTGTAATTGAACAGGTCCTTTACTGTAAAAGTTTAACGAGTCCAGTATAGGAGAAACTCGGCGTTTTTCAATTTTAGAGAGTCTGAAAAACTTAAGGAAACTCCACGTTGAACTTTTTCGTAAGTTTGTGTCCCTCAAGCCCGAAAAAGTATAAAATAATACCTGGGGGAACCACTTGATCTTGCGACCAAGGAGTACTTTCATAATAGTGTCGTCGACCTGAAAAGTAAAAAGCGATCAAAGACACGTTGTTTTAGTTCCTTATCGAGTTTGAAACGACAAAAACCCGGCAATCTTTTCCTGATTTTACGGTCAGAAAAGAGCTAAAAGGGGACCGTCTTTTAATTCCGTTTTAACGAGTGAAAAAGAAACACTCGGCGATCTTTTCATGTTTTAGGAGTCAGAAAAGGGCTTAAAAGATGACTCTGATATTTTATTTGCGAAAATTACAACTTCCCTCGAGGTCCCTTTGTCCTGCACAAAAGCGACACATTACTCATACCTGTTTAAAATAGGAAAAAATACGTCGAAAAACATCTTTTCATGGTAAAAAATGAACTCATTCACCCAAAAAACCTATAAAAAGACCTTTTACCATGTCATTTTTACCGTTTGACTTTGGAGGTTGAAAAAGGAGCTTTTGACAAGAAACTTCCCATGGTCGCTGCGGAAAATCTGACCGTCGGAATCGAACGCCGCTTCACCCAGGTATTTTACACATCCTACTCTGCATTTCTATCCATTTAGAATTTAGTTTTTGGTCTCTGTTTCATTTTTTGGGGGGGTTTTGTTTTTAAAATGCGCCTCTCGGCGGACGCAGGTGCCCTTTGGGTGACCTGCGTCCCCCGACTTTTTCTCACACGGGAAAATGGTCGGGGGACGCAGCCCGCCTTCAGGCAAGCTGCGTCCGGACGCCCTGTGCTACAAAGCCGGGCTGCGTCCTCCGAGTAATGCGCATTTGAAAACCCCAACTCTCTCAAAAAACCACCAAATTTCTTCAAATTAATTTCTAACTGTCTTTTTTGATATGCAGGGCATTAATCATGTTAGACTGGAGAGAGAGAGAGCACGTAGAAGAGGATGAAGCTGCAATAAACCACCAGCCTTCTCTGGATGCCTTAAGAACATGCGGGTTGTATAAATATTGGACCATACCGGGCATGAGGGGCCAGGTAAGATTTTTGGAATGGCTGGTTGAGCGATGGAACGTTCAAGATCAATGCTTTTACATAGGAGGGCACCAGCTCGAGATAGAGCCCTCGGATGTATACTTTCTTACTGGCTTGCCAAACAGAGGTGAGCAACTCAATCTTGCGGGGACCAGGCCGGGTGGCCAATCCCTTGATGATCTCCGCGAGGAGTGGTGCAGACCCGGGACTCGCCATAAAAAAGGCGTAGAGATAAAACACATCGCTCTACCGGAACTCAGAGTCATTGCGTTCACGGTTACCAGAATTTGCGGCGCGGCCGCTTTACACATTGCTTCCGAATCCCAAATGCGGATGGCAGTTGACTGTTACCAAGGCACCATCTTTAACTGGTGCGAAGCTGTGTCGGCTCATATGAAGAGCCAACTGACCAAGGCAAAGAACGGACGACTAAAGACTTTTGGATATGGGCCTATAGTCGTGAGCTTTGCCTTGGAGAGAGTTCCAATGCTGATCCCTCAGCAACTCACTGTTGATGACTTGGGTCCTTGGGAGCCAAAGCTTATTCGATGGGTTGTGGTGATGGCCCGGCATCCTGACGAGGGCGCGGCAGTGGTTCGATTCTCAGACAGTTACTTTGACTGGTTAGAGGGCCAGCTCTTTGTGATACAAGACTTTCCATATGCCGGAATGGATTTCAGAGGTAGCCCGGACATGGTTCTTCCACAGGGAGAACAATGGGACGACAGAGGTACTTTCATTTTCACGAGTTTTCTAGTTATGTATTTTTTATTTTTCATATATATCGTCTCAAACTAACAGTAAAATTTTAAAAATGCAGATGTTGGTCCACAGCGTCCAGCCAATCTCCGGCCTTACGACAGACGACATCCAGCTGCACCGGCACCGGCCCCACAGGACGCGGCTGCAGACGTACTAGCTGAGTTGGAGCATGACCTAGATCGTCTCACGGTAGACATACCTGAGACTCCTATGGACGACATTCCTATCAGGCTTCAACGTTTTGTAGTCGCGGTCCCTGGACCGTTTAGGAGATTTCTGCGCAAGGTAGCCCGCGCAGTGGTATCGTATAGAGAGCACCACCAGTGATTGACTAGTCACTTTTGTAGTCACATGTGACATTTTTGACTTTTTGTACTATCATTTTGCCGATCATAAGGTGTGTTAAACCTATGATCGAAGACGATGTATATATTTTGGACACACTTCTATCTATATCTATATATCACTATTACCGGCTTATCTTGTTTAACATGTATGATGAAATGTCTTTAAATTTACTTGCATGATTATTATAAATGTCTGTCCAACACTCGAGAAGCAATTGCATCTGCTAATGTATTCAGGGACCTTGGAATATGTTGATATTCAATGTAATCAAATTCACGTTCCAAGAGACGCACTCTCAAAAACAACCTTAACAACACAGGATTTCTAATGGCATAAATTCTATTAAGCTGTAATACAACAAGTTCAGAATCTAACCTCACAATCAAACGTCGAATTCCAAATGAAATAGATTCGGATAATAATTCAACCACTGCACTGTATTCTGCAATGTTATTCGTTGTTTGACCGAGGCTTACCCCATGCATAGAAACTAACTCGTCAGAGGGCGAATAGATAACCCAAGCTGCGGAAGAGATATTCCGTGTACTACGACAAGCACCATCAGCAAATCCAATGTATGTTTGGAGAGGCGTCGACATCTACAATATCAAGAGTAAAACCAAGATAAGCTAGAATAATGACGAAAACCACACTCGTTAAACTAAGCACACTGACTAAACTAACACACTTGCTAGCTAGAAAGGAAATCTAACCTATCTAAAAATTTCTCCATCCATCATTTTAAGCATAATACCTCTTTAGGTAAAGTCCATTTCTGGGTTTGCCCAAAGAGTCCCCATCAAAATCAACTAACTCATAAGCCCCTTTTGCTAGCTTTCGCTTTACAATGTAGGGCCCATGCCACATGGGAACGAATTTTCCAGCACCTAGCTTATCGTTTGCTTGATCATATAATAGTACTAGGTCTCCTTCTGAAAAACTTCGAGGAGTTACATTTTTATCGTACTGGGCTTTCATTCGTTTTGCGTGAGTCTCGATAGCTAAAGTAGCGTCACGCCGAGTCTCATCTAATTTAGCCAAGTATAACAACCGTTTCTCCTCTTCGGAAGTAGCTGGAAGTAATTCGACAGCCATTTGAAGTGATGGGATTTCGCATTCAATAGGTAACACAGCTTCTAAGCCATAAACTAGCTGAAAAGGGGTGAAACCTGTTGAATTTTTCACTGAAGTTCAATATGCCCATAGCGCCGAAAATAACATGTTATGCCAATTCGTTCGATGGATGCCAATGATCCGTCGAATCATGACGACTAGAACTTTGTTGATTGACTCAACCAAACCGTTGGCTTGCGGATAATAAGGTGTAGATCTATCGTGGCGCAAACCAAGCTGGCTTGTAAGCTCAGTCATCATGACGTTTCGAAAATGGCTCCCATGGTCAGTAATGATTGCTTGTGGGACACCAAACCTAGTTATGATATGATTGAATACGAAAAGTGCAGCTGTCTTGCCGCTCGCGTCGAATGTAGGCATCGCCTCGGCCCACTTAGTAAAATAATCAACCGCGAGGATGATATACGCATGCCCCCCGGCTGAGTGAGGGTTACAAGTAATAAAGTCAATGCCCCATTTGGCGAATGGACCAGCGGCAATTATAGGGTGGAGAGGAGCAGGTGGAGCGCGCATCTTGCGATCAAACACTTGACAGTTGTGGCATTTTCTGACGGCAAGGATACAATCTTTGAACATAGACGGCCAGAAATAGCCAGCGCGCAACACCTTCTGAGCTGTGGCATACCCAGACATATGACCGCCACATGCTCCAGAGTGACAATCATTCAAAACTCTCTCAGCCTCATCGTGAGTCAAACAACGTCGAAAAACTAAGTCTGCCCCCAGGCGATAAAGTGTATCTCCAATAATTCTGTACTGCTGGGATTGAAACCGAATTTTTCGACGGTCTTCCTTGGAAGCTTCAGGCCGAAAGGTTTGGGTTTGGAGATAGATGATGATAT
The DNA here is from genome assembly GCA_031772625.1 of Pinus tabuliformis. Taxonomy (NCBI): domain Eukaryota; kingdom Viridiplantae; phylum Streptophyta; class Pinopsida; order Pinales; family Pinaceae; genus Pinus; species Pinus tabuliformis. Next base: position 2,075,898,463 of record CM062816.1, on the reverse strand, counting down.
CCCCATACCACGGATCTGCAGTGCTAATAAGAAACAAAGATTCGTCCGCAATGGACTCCTCTGCCACAGTCTCTGTGTCAGCACTTGGGAAATCACACATCAATTCCGCGAAGACTAAAGATTTCTTAGACGTGGATTTCTCAAATTCCAAGTCGAACTCTTGCAGGATGACAATCCATTTAGAGTACTTGCCCCCTAGCAGTTGTTTTGTCAAGATATAAATCATAGGGTTGCAATCTGAAATAACGGTAGTTTTGCGGAGAAGAATGTAGTGACGAAAACGCTGGACAGCTTGAACGGCTGCCAGGGCCAATTTCTCCACATGCGAATATTTTAACTCAGTTGGATTTAAGGTTCTGCTAAGATAATATATCACATGCTCTGCCTTGAATTCATCTTCTTGAACTAACACCATTCCAATGGTGGAATGCGAAGCGGCGAGGTATAAGAAGTAGTCCTGGTTGTAGTTGGGAGGATGCAATAACGGTGCATGGGTTAACGCGTGTTTTAGTGCATCAAAAGATTGTTGGGCAATCTCGTCCCAAAAGAATTGTACGTTCTGTTTCAACAACCGTGTAAAACCTTTAGTGACCTCGGCGTAGTTAGGGATGAATCGGCGTAAAAAGTTCGCTTTCCCTTGCAAACTTTGGAGTTGGCGCAAACTCGAAGGAGGAGGCAATTGGATGATAGCCTCGACTTTCGAGGGATCGACGCGAATGCCGGTTTTGGAAACAACAAACCCCAACAATCGACCTGTTTCTATACAGAAAACACACTTGTGGGGATTCAACCGAATTCGATAATGCCTACACCTCATAAAGATTGCTCGTAAATGGACAAGGTGATCAGCTCGACGTAAAGAATGAGCAGGCAAATCATCGAGATAGGGTTGCACAATGTGCTTGATGTCATGAAACGCATAAGACATGGCCCGTTGAAAAGTAGCGCCAGCATTCTTAAGGCCAAAAGGTAATTTGCAATAAGCAAATGTCCCCCATGGACAAATGAATGCCGTTTTTGGTTGGTCGGCAGGTAGAATATTGATTTGATTATAACCTGAGAAACCATCCATGAAGGAAAACATCTCACTTCCGGCACAATCATCAATTATTTGATCGATATAAGGCGTAGGATAGTTGTGTTTTGGACAAGCTCGATTGATATCCCTATAGTCGATACAGATTCTTATTGTTCCTTGTTTTTTATTGACGGGAACAATATTCGATACCCAATCCGTTAACGGGATCGGATATATGAAACCTGCTTTCAACAGCTTTTCGACTTCTGCTTTGATTGCAGCTGCTTTTCGAGGGTGAATCTGACGCAACCGTTGCCGAATGGGTTTAGCATCCGGGTAGGTTTTGATTTCATGAACAACAATGGCAGGATCGATTCCTGGCATTTCTTCGTAGGACCAGGCAAACACGTCGCGGAATTCTTGGAATAGGGCCTTGTAAATTTGGATTTCTTCTTCAGTACAAGCGGCACCTATATGAATGTTTTCCTCGATTCCGGGCTTCACTGATATATCAATGGGAATAGTACGAGAAATATTCCCTAAATTCAGCTCTGAATCAGAATGTTTCATTGGATCCTGAGCGTCTTTGACATAATCAGCGGTAAAGATAGATGAAAAATCATTCTCAAATGCATCGCCCTTAGGTAAAAACGAAGATCTATGATGGAGATCTTCCCATGGTAGATCATCTACACTTAGGATTTCGCGAAGTCGTTCGTCAGATGACACTTCTTCGGGAAACATTATCTGTTCTAAAGGTGAGGTGAAAAGTGACTCTTCACTGACCACATTCATTTGGTCGGGTTTGGTTGAATGAAAATCAGTAAAAGACATAAGAGCTTCATAAGCAATTTCATACGGACTCAACGGCATAACATCACCGAGTGAATCTAGCTCAGAGTCAGAGGGAACATACCAAGGATCATCGTGAAGAATGTTTTCTGACGTGATCATATGAATCGTTGCAAATGAAGGATCTACATTGAGTGGAGGAAGAGGAAAAGTTCCCAGTAAACCGGAATCCTTAACTAAACCTACACCAATGTCCTTGTAAGGGATTGTCGTTTTACCAACATGTTGGATAGTTTCTGAAGAGGATGGGTCGGATGAAAAGTATGTCAGCTGATCAATAGTCACGATCTTACCGTTATATGGAAATTTAATGACTCTGAAGACCGATGAAACGACCGCTGTCATAGCATATGACCAACTTCGACCCAAAAGAAGGTTGTAATCTAGAGGGGCATCAACCACTTCCACATCCAGATTAACGGTTTTACCTTCGACCCCTATAGGCAATTCTTGTAGAATACCAAACGGACGGAACCCACGGCCATCAAAGGCCTTAAGGATGGTGGGGGATTGGTTCAATGAAGGAGAACCAAGCGATCTCCAACATTGAATTGACATAATACACGTAGAAGCTCCCTCATCAATCACAGTCCGATGAATAGGCATGTTTTTGACTATCACTGGGATTTGGAAAGCCATTTGATGGGGGAGACGCGGTGTACTATTTTCTAGATCAAAGATCATTAGGTTCGGGTCCTGAACATCGACAGCTCCAATAGCCGACAAAAGCAATTTTCGTTGTGCTGGACATGATTGCAGCACTTCGAGTGCCGACATTGCTGAAGGTGAAACAGCTAAGTCTTCAACAATGTTGTAATTCTGGGCTGCTCTCGCATGTGGATTGAAAGCAGATCTTCGAAGTACACCCTTGGCGGGCGGCTTAATCACTAATTCTGGGTTAGGTTTCTCGATCTGTAGTGGATCGGAACCAGGAGTTGAGGTTGATGGGTTAGAATGAGAAGATTCTGCTTCTTTACCATCAACAGGAGCCTTACTACCATAATCTTGCGATCGAGTCGCAATCCTAACATGAGACATCATCAAAATGGGTTCTTCACTGGCATTTGAAGAAGAACCTATCATCTTATTCTCCTGCTTGGGAAATGGATTCTTTAACACAGCAGGAGTGGAAGAACCTTTGACAATTTTCACTACCTCGGCCCGATGAGGGCAGTCTCTCGTAAAATGATCTTCTTCACAAATGAGACAAGGATAACGAGGTTTGCGTTTTTCGTCATTGGTTTCCGATTTTTCTACTTTCTCCTTTGGAGCCTTATCTGCTTTGGTCTTCTTCTTTCCTTTCTTCTTTCCACCGTTTTTTGGTTTGGCCGTAGATGACTCTACGGCGTGAATGTCGGCAGTCAGTTCGGGAGAAGACTCTCCTGTCGGAGAATCAGGCAAAGTGATAATTGGAGTAGTTGAAGCCTTGGAAGACTTCTTCTTGCTCTTCGTAGTCACGATACCGATCATACCATCAGCGGCATGAGATCCCGAAGGAGCAGCAGCGATTTGGTTTGACTTGGGAAGATCCGGGATTTTCTCGTGTAACGTACCCGACTGAGTATAAACTAAGTCAAGGTACTGTGCTTGAGCAATGACTTGCTCCTCAGTAACTACTCCGGCCTTAGCTACATCTTCAGTAATTCGTGGTAATAATGATTTTACAAACCATTCAGCTAAGATTTGGTCCGGGATAAAAACTTTCACTAATCTTCTTCGACGTCTCCACTCATGGATGTGATCAGAAATGTACGTGGATGTCGATTGTTTTAGCAAAGTTAATAATTCTGTACCATTATCATATCTGACTGGTAACTGAAAATGAGTTAAGAACGAGGTAGCTAACTGGCTAAAGTTGTAAAAAGAGGCCCGTGGCAACTCAATGTACCACTTGGCCGCGAGACCAATGAGTGTACGCTGGAAAAGACGTAAGCGGATGGAATCATCTGAGATGGAGTTTGATGCACACCAGAGGTGGTAAGTCATCACGTGATTGGATGGATCCTCTCCAGACTTACCTTCGAACTTGGGTATATCGCTGGGCAACTTATTTGGCATTGGCGGCCAGAACTGTTGATATTGAATTGGATCGTTTGTTAGGCGCGTCAAGTCGGGTAAATCTAAAGTTGCAATAAACGGTAACTGACGGTTAGGATCTCTAAAATTCTGAGTCACAAGACCAGCCCCAGGAGGAGGATATCCAGGATAACTAGGAACAGGAGTTGCATTTGGGATATTATATCCTCCTGGAAAACCAGGATTAACCGGACCGTACTGGGGTTGTTGAGGTTGATGATAAGTGTACCCAGGATACGGTTGATACTGGTAAGCCGGTTGTTGGGCAGCTTGCCCAGGTTGATACGGTCCCTGGTACGGAGGTTGAACAAATTGAGGTTGAGTAGTAACAACCGTACTTGTACCAGGCGGTCCTACAGGCATCTGGACTGTGGTTTGGACTGTAGATCCAGACAACGGTACAGATGTCTGAGGAGTGGTTACAGGGACTGTAGAAACCGGAGCTGCCGATACTCCAGAAGTAACCATGGTAGATGTAGCGGTAGTTGCTGCAGCCGTGTGAGGTGGAGTACCAGGTGCAATTGGCGGCTGAGTAACTACCGAAGTTACAGAGGTCTGAACACTTGACTGGACAGGTTGCGGTTGCTGGGATGGACCAGGAACTGCAGGTTGTCCTGCTTGAGGTGCCGACTGTATACTTGGCTGCAACATCTGTTGACCCTGTGAAGGATCCCAGGTTAACAATCCAGGGTACTGACTCGTAACAGGTTGAGGATACTGAGATCCATAGCCGTATTGAGGATAGGGTTGATAACTGTAAGGTGCAGTCCCATATGATTGCCCTTGAGGTGGTTGATAACTTTGACCAGGGTATTGACCCGTAGGTTGATAACCTTGAGGTAAATACGAGTACTGGGGTTGACCTTGACCTTGAGGTTGCCATCCTTGAGGTTGATACTCTTGGGGTTGATACCCTTGGGGTTGATACCCTTGGGGTTGATACCCTTGAGGTTGCCATCCTTGAGGTTGATATTGGTACTGAGGTTGACTTTGGGGTACATATTGAGGCTGGGGTTGATACCCTTGGGGTTGATACCCTTGAGGTTGCCCCCCAGACGCGAATGAAGTACCTTGAGGTTGCCCCCCAGGCATTAACGAAGGTTGCCCCCCAGGCGGTAATTGGCCACCTTGAGGTTGGTTAACGGGAGTTGAACCTGACATCATATAAACTTCACCTACACTCAATGGAACGTTACCACTGTTTCCAACGAATAACCCATGCTCAATGGGTCGAGGAGATGCTCCTGAAAAAGTACCAGAAAGTGACTGATACCCAGCAGGAACAGAAGGACCACCATGTAAAAATGATTCAGGACTTTGCGTAAACACAGATGACGGACCAGACATATTTACAGGATTATGAATTCCTCCGGGTGGAAAAGGAGTACGAGGTGTAGAAAAACCTACTGAGTTGTCTAAAAAATTGGTTAAAGCAAGGTACCAAGGTTCACTTCTAGGAGGACTGTAAAAGATGGATTCACGCTCCCTCAAATCAAGGGTAATTATATCTTCAGAATCAGAAACACCTATTTCTTCCTCTGGAACAAGTTCTTCTATAGCAATTAACCCAACAGGAAGATTTTCGGTGATAATTCTTTCTATTTTTGGTGAACCGGGGACACTAGGAGTTGGAGTAACAGGTTCGGAAATTTCAGGTTCTTCGCCTGTTTCACTGGCAGATGAAAAACTACCAGTAAGCTCGGAAACTGTAACAGCTTCGGGATTGTAACCTGTTTCTAAACTTTGGTAATCTGGATGGACTACCAAGGCAGACTCTCCTTCTTCAGGTGAACCTACACTACTGTCCCTAGAAGGAGTTACAAGGACCTTTAAACCTTCTAAAACACTGGGGTCGTCTCGAGGAGGTGAACCCCTAAGTTCACGGGATCTTCTCAACAATTCGGCCACAGAAACAACTTCAGGAGACTGGCCCGCAATGCGACGGGACCGTCTCGGTAATTCCGCCACAATTAATGATTTTAACTACAACACACGAAAACAAAGTAAAAAATTTCAAATCAAACCACCTAAGTCTTCTAAAGAACCAAACAAATTTGAAGCATACGCCTAAATAATCTAGAGTGTCAAAGCACACACAAACAGTATCTTCCGGACCAAAAGCGCTAGTTGGTGATTAGGCCCAACCTCGCAGGATTCAGTACAGAAATGGCGGGTGGAACAGTTACGCCGACAACCTGCTTAATGAATAGACTGGACCAAGTACCTCCACTTTAACCGTCTCGAAGTGAAGCGTACCCCCCAGAAAATCCAAGTGAGTATAGCCGACGTCTGCTCCAGGTACAGTGGGACCTTCCCTCCACCGTCACCTTGGGTAGAATCCTAGATATTATGGCCACTAAGGTTACCAATCACAACAATTACACCTGGGGGAACAGTCTAAACTCCGACAGCACGCAAGGGCAGAGTAACAAGCTCCAATCCCCTTACCGGCTCCTTGACAGTAATCCAAGGTTTACCGATAAGTGACCCCTGGCTCCTCGACAATGGTTAATCCGAGGTTTACCGTTTTTAATATGTACTGACTGGCGTCGTTCCCAACGAGGGAGGAATGATCCCCTCACTGGTTCGGACACGAGCTCGTGCTTCTCCTTTAAGAGGAGCTTTCCCAGAATGTAACTGAAACAATTGGATTTGTTCTACTCAAGATAGACTAACTGTTTGGTTTTGTAGTCTTGGAGAGTTAAGTACTCACCTACTCCAAGACCCTAGCCTAAGCTATGTTGGTGCTTCAGAGCCCTAGAAAATAAAAGTTACTAGATCAATTTTAATTTAAGCGTTACTTTTAAGGTTGTTTTTTAAGTCAAAAGGTGATGGAAGTGAAACTAGTGGTGTGTTGACTCGACTCAAAACCACTACAAAATGCACCTAGGATGATTTATCCACTACTTTTGCTTTTTCGATGAATTGTTTTAACTAAAAAGTTGAGAGAATGCAATCTTTATAAAAGCAACCTTTTAATTGAAGACAATCAAAGAAACAATTCGATTTTCTTTTCCAAGCATAAAAACATAACTTCTCTTTACATGCACGAAAAACTCTTTTCTTCTTTGAAAAACAAAAAGCTACTTGAAACAAGACTTTTAAAGAAGATGTTTTTGTATTTTTCTTTTAATAAAGCAAATAAAACTAATATAACCAAAAAGCAATCTTTGACAACTATCAAAATCTATGAAAATGCACTCATAAGCAAACTAAAGATAAATTTATTCTAAGCAATTCTAACAAGGTCAAAACTAACAATGATTATTCTAAGGTGTTTTACTTGATTATGAACGAATCAAGGACTAGCTTATTGCAGAACCAAAAACTAGTCAAAACAAAATTCTAATCTTTTTGTTCTTTTTCGAAAATGGAAATCAATACTTTAAAAACAAGCAATGCGAAATTTGACCCAAAACAACTCTAATGACAAGTTGCTCAAACAAGGAGACTTTACGACAGGCTCGACTTCTAAGAAGGTTGACTAACCAGAGATATCTAAGGCTGGACAACTTTCTAAGCTCAAAGTCACTACAGAACCTATTCAAAAATCAAACCCTAGGTCTAAACTTCGTTGAAATCCACTAAAACACTCAAAGCTCACAAAACCAGTTCAGGTGAGAATTCTTGACAGGGTACTAAAGGATCTGGGCAGAAAACACTAAGGAAAAACAAAATCTAAAAGCAATTTAAAGCAAAAATGGAATTTTCTTAACTTTTACAGGAAGACGCAGGCCACCCGTTGTCACAGGTGCGGGCCCGCACTGTGCAGTCGACAACAGCACGTCCAAAGACGCACTGTGAAGCACACAGAGAGTGCGTCCTTCTGGAAAAAGGAAGAAAAACTAAAGCCAACTAAATCTACAGCTAAGCCACCCAAATACTATTTCTCACAGTCAAAAACCAGAAAATAAAAATGATTTTCTCAAGGCAAAGTTCATATAAAGGAAAAGACTCATTCATTAATGGAATCCCCAGTGGAGTCGCCAATTTGTCGTGGCGGAAAAAGTCATTTGGGCTGACACAACTGACCTCCCTAGGAGTTTACACTCTCTAGCGACAAACAAGACAAAATGGAATGATCTTTCTCTAAATATACCTTTTATGACATGAAAAGTACAAGTGTTTAGGCTTACCTTATTCCAAAACGCTGTTGTTGTAGTTCGTCCTTGCCAATCCGGATGAGCTCCTCCTTCAAGTCAATTCCTGCAACCACAAACAATCAAACAATTACCGAGCACTTGTATTTCATATAATAAAATATACATTCAACATGCAGACCAAGGAACACATGAAATAACTCATTAACACAAGCTATTGAGAAAAATAAACTAGTTTGTATTAATAACGAAACAAAGAAACCATTACAACCTGGCCTTGGTGTTGTGCAAGTTCCTCCCAGGGTCCATCAAGTGTTTTCCTCTACTTTGACAAAGCTCACCCACTTCCAAGTAGAATCATGTAAAGACAATCTCTCCTCACAAAGGTTCTAATGGAAGTCCTAAATCCTGCAGCATTTACCCAAAGAAAATGTATAGCTCCAACCTTTCCTCCTTCTGGCTCAATGCCTTCATTTATAGTGCTGTAAAGAGGTTATTCAGGTCCACTATCAATGGGATCATCCCCCTCTATGGGTGGGATAGCTCCCTTATTGATGGGATAAGTCCCCTTTTAATAGAGATACATGAACCAACTGGAGGCGCATCCATTTCATCAAACCGACCTCTAGAATGTTCTAGAAGTAACCACAAGTAACTTTCTCAAGATAAAAATTGCGCATTTTGCCTTTTACAGGAGGACGCACCTGTCCTTTAACATACAGAGCGTCCATGGACGCAGTTTTTGTGAACATGGCCTGCGTCCCCGCAGGTAAGGCTAGAGAGAACCTGCGACCCCAGAGATAAACATAGTTTTTACAAGACTTTCTCTCTTTTTTGAGTTTGAGATGGATAACAGAGGCATAAGACTTGCCTAAGAGGGTAGCATGACTGTTGATTTTGAGCCATACTAACTGTAAGTAGTCAAGGTGACATTTTTTAGTGTAACAAATATGACCCAAATATTCCACCTCTTGGACTCCAAAGAAACATTTGGATCTTTTTGCATATAATTGTTTCTCCTCCAATAGTCGTAGCACCCTGTCAACATGTTCAACATGATCCTTCCAAGACTTGTTGTAGATTAGTATATCATCAAAAAATACTAACACAAATTCTCTAAGGAATGGTTTGAAAATTGAATTCATCAAACCTTGAAATGTTGAAGGTGCATTGGTAAGGCCAAAAGGCATGACCAAAAATTCATAATGACCCTCATGAGTTCTAAATGTTGTTTTCGGAATGTCTTCAATCTTCATCCTGATTTGATGATATCTCGAACGAAGATCCAACTTGGTGAAGTAACTTGATCCATGCAATTCATCCAGTAATTCATCAATGACGGGAATGGGGAACTTATCTTTAATAGTGAGCTTTTTGAGCTCCCTATAATCTGGACACATGCGCCATGATCCATCCTTCTTGTGCACCAATACTACTGGAGTAGAGAAAGAACTTTGACTCGGTTGAATTATACCAGCCTCTAGTATATCTACAACCATACGTTCAATTTCACTTTTTTGGACATAGGGATATCTGTACGGCCTGATGTTTGGAGGAACACTTCCTGGAATCATATGAATAGCATGATCATGATCACACATAGGTGGGAGACCTTTGGGAGTCTCAAATACCCTTGAATGATTGTCCAGGACTTTTTGGAGATCTGGAGAAATAGATGTTTCCGATGTGGAAACATCTAGCGAACATAATTGTGAAATTACACCTCTTTGCTCCTTTTTTAGAAGCTTTGTCATACCATTAGAGCTGATTATCTTTCCTGGTTTCCCTACAATACCCCTTAATTCAACTTCCTTTCCTTCCGTAGAAAATTTGATGAAACGTTCTTGAAAATTAAAAGCTATTGTACCCAAGGATTGTAGCCATTGGACTCCTAGTACAACATCAGCACCTCCCACTGGAATGGAAAGCATTGGGCTAGTCAATACATATTCTCCCATGGATATGTTGATATTATGGCACCTTCCAAAGCAATTTATTTTTCCTCCATTTGCAATCATCACTTGACACTCTGGTGCTGGATATAGGAAGGAATTCAATTCTTTTGCTACCCTACAATGAATAAAATTGTGGGTTCTTCCTGAATCAATCAACACTATTACCTTTTTCTTCTTGATTTGTCCTTCTATCTTTATGGTTTGAGGAGTGGTAATTCCCGCCAATGCATTACAAGATATGGTCGGATTTAATTTTTCTTCATCTAGGCTTCGTTCCTGGAGTATATCCTCTTATTTTGACCTTTCTTGCTCCTTTTCTTCTTCCTCTTCACAATCTATGTATAATAATTTCTTCTCGGCACACTTATGACCTTTAGTGTATTTGCTATCACAACTGTAACAAAGCCATTTTGCTCTTTTTTCTTCCAATTGTTGTGGTTTCAACCTTATAGGTTGTGGAAGACTAGGGGCAACAACACTTCCATCTTTATAGTTGTGAGTGGTATGCTTCCTGGTTGCCATAATTTTGCTTTCCATTTTTCTTGCTAACCTGAATGCCTTCTCTAATGAATCAGGTTCCCAAAGGCGAACATCATGTTGGATATTATCCTTTAAATACCCTATGAACACATCAACCCTATGCTCCTCTCGAATATCTTTTACCCTTATGTTCAATTTTTGGAACTCCTCAATGTGCTCCATTACTGAACCCTTTTGTTTGAGACTTATCAATTGGCTAAAAAAAGTGTTGCTTTTTGTATCCTCATAATGTGCTATCAATTCTTCCGTAAAAATTGCCCAAATGATAAATTGTTTACGAGAGAAAAGCCATTGATACCATACAAACTAATTTGGTTCCAAATATACAGTTTCCATACGTACCTTTTGTGTGTTTTGCACATTATTGAGATCGAAGAATTGCTCCATCTGTAATATCCATGTGGCAGGATCCTTGCCATCAAACTTACTCATATCGATTTTTGGAATATGGTGAGTCTTTGATCCAACATTAGCATCTATGGAATCATGATTAACATTTCTTTTATTCTCATCATGAGTTTCCTTTAGTACCCTTTCATCCTTAGTGCCCATTTCTTGTAACAACTTATTCATATTTATCCTCAATTCGTCCATGTTTGTCTTCAAATATATCTTCAAATCTACCATGTCTCTCTTCAAATCTGTGTTCGAATCATCCATCTTATCTTCCATGCCCTTTATCTTAGATTCCACGCCATTTATCTTAGCTTCTGTTAGCTTTTGTGAGCGTGACATTTGTTGCACTTGTTCTTGTAATTTTGATATATCATGTAGCATTTCTACCTCTTCTTCATGAGTCATGCTAGAGCTTTCAGGTTCCTTACTAGGTGTTTGCATTTTCTTTCCTCGAGGCATCAATTACCGATAATAATGCTTTACTATGCCCTTTGAATTCCTTCAAACCAAGCTTATGCAAAAATTTAAAAAAAAACTACACACCTTTTTTTCACTTTGTAGAAGCCTGATATTGAATCTGATGTATCTCTGTAATTTCGAATCATTCAGTTCTGAAATTTTGGCCTGTAGTAGCCTTCTGAGTCCTCTTTCCAATGCCACAAGTTTGACCCAAATTGGTTTCTCCAAGGAAGCGTTATGTGAAATCTCCCACAGTGACTTGCTTATAGACTAGTTCAGTAGAGCAAAGTTGTGCGACTTGCCACGAGTAATTTTTTAGACCTATGGATCTAAAAAATGCATACAAGAAACTAAAGTATGTCCTCTTTCTGTACCTTCTTACTAAATTTCAATCCGATCCTCAGAGACAAATTTATGACGATTTTCCCCAGGTCACCTGTTTTGAATGTAATTCAAGAATCTGCAAAAAGACCAACTTCCTCAGATCATATCTCCGAAAATATCCAGCGAAAAGCTCTGAAATTCGGACCCAAGGTTCAACGCGATATCTTCTCAAATGGGTTTTTTTTGCGACTTCTGAAACGTCACAGAAAAACGTTATAGTGAAAATGCCACGATGACCTGTTTGGAGCAGCGAAACCCTAGAATCCAAAGCTCTGATACCAAATGTTATGAAACCAGCTCAAGAAAAGATAGAAAAGATAGATCAACGCCTTAGAATTCAACCTCTTTGAGGGGGCAACCTCCTTTACATTACATAAATGAACAATTCTTGAATGATTCAAATGACAAAACCTCCTTTCTATATATAGGAGTCTAAGGAGTCACAATATAATCTAGCCGACCTAACAATAATAATATAAAGCCACAAAAATAACAATAGAGGGATTCTATAGGGCACGGAAATAACAATATGGGGGTAATATGGGCACAACAATATAAATAAGGGGTATAACTACAATAGTAATGGGGTAATCACTAGTATTATAGCGACCCAACATGATTACACCAATTATGACTCAAGCACAAGAACCATTACATCATCCATCCCATGCATAGTGGGGTAACAAGATACATCATATGACTCACAAAGACCAAGGACCTAAACAGGACCATGACAGTTATCAGCAGCTGTCATACACTGTATGATCTGCACTATAAGCATCTTAACCTGCAATTCATTCTCTTGGTCAATCCACAATCAGTAGCAAGATATGTCAATAAGCATCATTACCAAGAACTTCTAACCATAATGCCAACAATGCATTATTAGAAGCATATGCTCCCCCTGAGCCTGTGCCAACCATCATATACCATGGCATAACCATTTCCTGAGTCTGTTCTGTTGTTTTTCTTCAGAGCTCCATACGCGACTGTGCAGTGTCTAACTCACGTATATATGCGACTTATCTTCATGATACTTGCGTATGAGATTTATAACACTGATGTTCCACACTTTTAGCTTCCTCTGAGTCTATCATGTCTGTGTACTCTGCTATCCCACATCTTTTTGGTTGTACTTCCTTTTTCTTCCATATATTTAACTGTGATGAAGTTTTCTCCTTTTGGTGTGGTGTCCACAATATTCTCTTGCATTCCTTTGCTATGTGTCCAAGCTTGTTACATGCATAACATCTTACATGTTTCATATTCCTTCTAAAATAGTCAATGGCTTTGTGACCAAACATATTGCAAGCAAAACAATATCCCTTAAAGTATCTGGAACGTGATGATCTTTCTGAGTGATGGTCTTGAACCATTCTACTTCTGCATCTGGCTGCAACATGTCCAAGATTATGACATACATAACATTCAACATTATTCATCGAAGGAAATAATCGTCTATAACTTCCACAATTAGGAGCAAAAGATTTTCTTTGAGGAATTTCTTTCCTTGGTTGTTGATGGGGTTGTCCTCTCATCTCCTTGTTGATCATTTTAGGTTTCTCATTAGAGTTCCTTGCTCACCTTGTGAGCTACATTCACTTTCAGCAGATTCATAAAAACCAAGACCAGTTTTGATAGCAGGCAACCTTTGACTACTAAGAATATCATCCAAAATCTTAGTATTGTCTTGAAATCGTAATAGTTTATGCTTTTCTTCTAATTTACCTTTCAAGATATTTACCTCAACCTGATGTTGTCCTTCCTTTTCCAGACATTGCTTCTTCAAAATTTCCTTAGACTTTCTCCCTTCTTCCATTTGTTGCCTTAGTTTTAGAATCTCCTTTTCTTGTTCTTAATTCAACTCCTGCAACATTTGACGAACTCTGAAGGCACATTCCAGCTGAGCTTTTAAGCTGATAATTTCTTCTTTGAGAGCACTCTCCCTTTTGCTAGGTAAATCTTGTTGATCTATGAATTTATCTGATGCTTCATTTGCTTGCCCATCTTCAATCTGAGGTGATTCAGGATCTGAATACTTGGTTCCACTCAATGGCAGGCTATCGTTGTTCCTTTGAGCTGTCTTCTTCCTTTGACGCGCTTTCTTTCCCATTGTTCTATGGATTTCCTTCAAGCGATCAAGCTTCTACCAAAGGACCTGCTCTGATACCAATTGTTGGAAATAATACTTGGGGGGGGGGGGGGTGAATCAGTATTATCAAATCAATAAAACCTTTTCATTTCCATATTTAAGATTCTTATATGCTACTTCAGTTAAGGATACCTGCATATATACGCAACCGTGTTTAATGCAACTAGTGTATATCTAGTAAACTTATGATTCAGTTAGTTTATCTTCAATGAGTGCATCAGAACATTATTAACCATAATAAAAATAAACCGGCGCAGTAAAACAGAACAGATCATCACACATGAACACCATGATATAAGGTGGAAACCCAATGTGGGTGAAAACCACCTGCTGCAATTCGTCTCTATCTTCCTTTGATAAGAAACTTCTTTTTACAATAGTACCGGTGCAGTCTTATACCAGTACGCAGGATTTTACCTGCAGAAGGCTACAACCTTCTTAGCTCTTGTACTAGCTGATCCATTTACTGGTATGTAGGCGCCAACCTACTGAAGGCTCCAACCTTCACACGTTTTCCAGCTACTCCTGGAAGGGAGCTACAACCCCCTGGCTATTGTATTGGCCGATATGGTTACTAGTACGTAGGCGCTGACCTACTGAACTCTACGATCTTCCAGGGACCACGTTTCATACATTTTCATACTGGATCCATAAATACAAAACAATCAACTTATACCTGCATCATCAATCTCTGAATCACCCAATACTGAACCACTAAAACCAAAACACAGAACAGACAACAGAACTCTGCAACAATAACTAGATCCAATTGCAACTTCAAATATCATATCTCATAATGTATACGCTACTATGAAGAACCAAACCAGCGTACATACGCGCTTTCACCAAAGCCAACCCACGTACAAATCTGCAAATAATTACTCATAACTTTGCAGCTATTCCAGACATCAGTCATACCCAGATCATAATATTCATACAATACAACATGCGTCAATAATTCAGATCTAGTTTATCGATAGTCAAACCATATAATGATAAACATTCCAAGCCTTAAGATCCCGATCCATTGTTCATCATCATCCACATGAGTGCCTCCTTGGTTCAGATCAAGCTAAGCATCACAAACCCATGACCAGCATACTAGATCTCACACTTCATCAGATATTCAAGACTTTCTCAATTTCCTTTGCCTAATGATCTTCTTCTCCTTTTATAGTCTTAGGCCTTACTCAATACCATGGTTCAAAACCATTGAGAACCAATACTAGGGACCCAATACCTGGGTTCAACACTTCAGATGCAATACCAAGGACCAAAACCATAGGTCTAAATACCACGGACCCAAAAATAAGCTTTCCCACATGTACGCGCTTTTCCACGCATGAAAGTGCGTGCATACACATACGCGGCTTTTGATCAGCAATCCTGCGTGTATACGCGCCTTTGTATATAGTGAACCTACATGTATAACCTGCGTGTATACCCTACTTGGTATATAACGAACCTGCGTATATACGTGACTTGGTACATAGTGAACCTGTGTATAACCTGCATATGTACGTGACTTGGTATATAGTGAACCTGTGTATATATTCTTCTTTCTTCATTCTTTTTAGTCTGATCATCAACTCTTTGCTACTGACCTGTTGCACTATGATCTGTCATCTGTGTGAGTTGCCATCAAGGACAACACTTGTATCATAATGCCAACAATCTCCCCCTTTGGACTTGATGGCAACCACCACACCAAGTCACTCTCCACCTTTGACATCAAGGGCAAAGGGCGGACCAAGATATTATCTTCTTTGATATACATTCTGCTATCCATGCTCCCCCTGAGTACATGCTGAAGTTTCTGATTGAGCTCCCCCTTTGTACATGCTAAGATGTACCAGTCCGTCCATGCTCCCCCTTTGTACATGCTAAGATGTACCAATCCGTCCATGCTCCCCTTGAGCACATGCAAGGTCTTGTAAAAGCATAATATGACTCTATACATACATCAATCTTCCAACCAAGTGGGGGTTACACCAATTATGACTCAAGCACAAGAACCATTACATCATCCATCCCATGCATAGTGGGGTAACAAGATACATCATATGACTCACAAAGACCAAGGACCTAGACAGGACCATGACAGTTATCAGCAGCTTTCATAAATTGTATGATCTGCACTATAAGCATCTTAACCTGCAATCCATTCTCTTGGTCAATCAACAATCAGTAGCAATATATTTCAATAAGCATCATTACCAAGAACTTCTAACCATAATGCCAACAATGCATTATTCAAAGCATATGCTTCCCCTGAGCCTGTGCCAACCATCATATACCACGGCAGAACCATTTCCTGAGTCTGTTCTGTTGTTTTTCTTCAGAGCTCCATATACGCGATTGTGCAGTGTCTAACTTGCGTATATACGCGACTTATCTTCATGATACCTGCGTATGATATTTAGAACACTAATGTTCCACACTTTCAGCTTCCTCTGAGTTTGTCATGTCTGTGTACTCTGCTATGTCACATCTTTCTAGCTGTACTTCCTTTTTCTTCCATATCTTTAACTGTGATGAAGTTTTCTCGTTTTGGTATGGTGTCCACAATCTTCTCTTGCATTCCTTTTCTATGTGTCCAAGCTTGTTACATGCATGACATCTTACATGTTTCATATGCCTTCTAAAACAGTCAATGGCTTTGTGACCAAACATATTGCAAGAAAAACAATATCCCTTAAAGTATCTGGAACGTGATGATCTTTCTTAGTGATGGTATTAAACCATTCTACTTCTGCATCTAGCTGCAACATGTCCAATATTATGAAATACATAACATTCAACATTATTCATCGAAGGAAATAATCGTCTATCACTTCCACAATTAGGAGCAAATGATTTTCTTGGAGGAATTTCTTTCCTTGGCTGTTGATGGGGTTGTACTCTCATCTCCTTGTTGATCATTTTAGGTTTCTCATTAGAGTTCCTTGCTCACCTTGTGAGCTACATTCACTTTCAGCAGATTCATAAAAACCAAGACCAGTTTTGATAGCAGGCAACCTTTGACTACTAAGAATATCATCCAAAATCTTAGTACTGTCTTGAAATCGTAATAGTTTATCCTTTTCTTCTAATTTACCTTTCAAGAATTTACCTCAACCTGATGTTGTCCTTCCTTTTCCAGACATTGCTTCTTCAAAATTTCCTCAAACTTTCTTCCTTCTTCCATTTGTTGCCTTAGTTTTAGAATCTCCTTTTCTTTTTCTTCATTAAGCTCTTGTAGCATTTGACGAACTCTGGAGGCACATTCCAGCTGAGCTTTTAAGCTGATAGTTTCTTCTTTGAGAGCACTCTCCCTTTTGCTAGGTAGATCTTGTTGATCTATGAATTTATCTGATGCTTCATTTGCTTGCCCATCTTCAATCTGAGGTGATTCAGGATCTGAATACTTGGTTCCACTCAGCAGCAGGCTATCATTGTTCCTTTGAGTTGCCTTCTTCCTTTGACGCGCTTTCTTTCCCATTGTTCTATGGATTTCCTTCAAGCGATCAAGCTTCTAACAAAGGACCTGCTCTGACACCAATTGTTGGAAATAATATTGAGGGGGGGGGGTGAATCAGTATTATCAAATCAATAAAAAAAAATTGTTTCCATATTAATATTCATATATGCTACTTCAGTTAAGGATACCCGCGTATATACGAAACTGTGTTTAATGAAACTAGCTTATATCTAGTAAACTTATGATTCAGTTAGTTTATCTTCAATGAGTGCATCAGAACATTATTAACCATAATAACAGTAAACAGGTGCAGTAAAACAGAACAGATCATCGCACATAAGGAGCACACATGAACACCATGATATAAGGTGGAAACCCAATGTGGGTGAAAACCACCTGTTGCAATTCATCTCTATATTCCTTTAATAAGAAACTTCTTTTTACAATAGTACTGGTGCAGTCTTATACCAGTACGCAGGCTTTTAACTGGAGAAGGCTACAACCTTCTTAGCTCTTGTACTAGCTGATCCATTTACTAGTACGTAGGCGCCGGCCTAATGAAGGCTCCAACCTTCACTCATTTTCCAGCTGCTCCTAGAAGGGAGCTACAACCCCATGGCTCTTGTACTGGCCAATATGTTTACAAGTACGTAGGCGCCGGCCTACTGAACTCTACGATCTTCCACGGACCACGTTTCATACATTTTCATACTGGATCCATAAATACAAAACAATCAAATTATACCTGCATCATCAATCTCTGAATCACCCAATACTGAACCACTGAAACCAGAACACACAACAGACAACAGAAATCTGCAACAATAACCAGATCCAACTGCAACTTCAAATATCATATCTCATAATGTATACGCTACTATGAAGAACCAAACCAACGTACATACGTGCTTTCACCAAATCCAACCCACGTACATATATGCAAATACTTACTCATAACTTTGCAGTTGTTCCAGACATCAGTCATACCCAGATCATAATATTCATACAATACAACATGCGTCAATAATTCAGATCTAGTCTATCCATAGTCAAACCATATAATGATAAACATTCCAAGCCTTAAGATCCTGATCCATTGTTCATCATCATCCACATGAGTGCCTCCTTGGTTCAGATCAAGCTAAGCATCACAAACCCATGACCAGCATACTAGATCTCACACTTCATAAGATATTTAAGAATTCCTCAATTGCCTTTGCCCAATGATCTTCTTCTCCTTTTATAGTCTTAGGCCTTACTCAATTCCATGGTCCAAAACCATTGAGAACCAATACTAGGGACCCAATACCTGGGTTCAACACTTCGGACGCAATACCAAGGACCAAAACCATAGGTCTAAGTACCACCGACCCAAAAATAAGCTTTGCCACATGTACACGCTTTTCCGCGCATGAAAGTCCGTGCATACGCATACACAAATTTTGATCAGCAATCATGTGTGTATACGCACCTTTGTATATAGTGAACCTACGTGTATAACCTGCATGTATACCCTACTTGGTATATAGCGAACCTACGTATATACGCGACTTGGTACATAGTGAACCTGCGTATAACCTGCATATGTACGCGACTTGGTATATAGTGAACCTGCGTATATACTCTTATTTCTTCATTCTTTGTAGTCTAATCATCAACTATTTGCTACTGACCTGCTGCACTATGATCTGTCATCTGTGTGATTTTCCATCAAGGACATGTTGTGGTCACCAACAACCCCCCTCTTCATTTGATATTAGTAATAACATCAAGCAAAGGGGGACCCTTAGCCAAAAAACCAAAAAATATTTTTGTTTGAAAATTCTCTTGTATCAACTCCCTAAAAGCTATATCGCGTCGCAACGGAAAAAGGAGCGCTTGCCCAAAGCGCGTAAATACACTAAAAAGGAGCGACGCGAGAACCCATCGCATCGCGCGTATTAAGAGCGTTTGAAAAAGGAGAACCTAAAGAAACGCCGACAGCCGATATGCGACGTCGCACGTCGCAATGCCACACGAGCTGCACAAAATGACAAAGTGAAAACCTTGCGATCTTGCGATATGCGATCTGCGACCATGCAAAGCTGCGATCTGCAATATTAGCGATCTGCGATCTGTGATATTAGCGATCTGCAATCTGTGATATCTGCGATCTGCGACAACACTTAATAACGTCGCAGCCATCGATACTATGATACCAATCGCAGAAAAAACTCATCGCAAGAATTCTCTGACATACACGGTAGATCCAAAAATGAAAGCGCACCTTAAGGGAAATTAATGACCGCATGCTCGAATATCCAGAAATGATTGCATCGCATTTATCGAAGAGTCAAGTTATGATGAATATCATTAATTTCACATTCATTAGAATTTAATGCTTTCATGTCAATCTTTTCGTCATTTCCCTTCTTCTTTGCGTAAACTGCAAGACATGCAACTTATATAAATCTATATGCAGGAAACATCTAAGGAGAAGGGAAGAGCGCCAATAAGAAAACAGAGAGAAGATGCCTCCGCAATTGGATGCCGCATGCAGCAGAACCGCGGATTCCAGAGTATCGCCCAACAGGCACTGATGAAAATAGACTGTCCAAGATTCAGAGTCAAAGGCGCACAAAAGTAGCGTGTTTACAAAAGATCCTGAAGCTCAGACTTGGTAAAGCAGAGAAAGAAGCGCAAGAGAAGAAAGACGCTCCAGAAAATCCTGGAACAAAGAACGGAAACAATTCTCAAAATAGGGAATTGTCCATACAACGCGACTTCTAACTCATTGAGTCATTCGCACGACCGGAAACCGAAATAGCAAAAGCAAAATCAGTTCGAAAAGAAACTGGGTTGTACTAAGTGTGCACACAGCAAATACACCCAGCTAGAGAAAGGTTTTCGAAAATATCTTCTAATCTAACAGAAAGAGGTGCCAGCGCTTGTTGTTTCTAATTTTCAAGCTCGAACAAAAGGAAAGGACAACCAGCCGACTCTTTCAGGGCGAACAGCGCATTGCTTACAGTACTAAGAAGCAGATACAGAAAAAGTTAGAAATTAGATTCAGTTTTTAGAAATAAATTTGTTTTTAGTAAAAGGGCGGTCATTTGAAGCCGTTCCCTGAATTTGTGTAAAGTAAAATTAGTCGGTTACTAGTATTTAACCCTTCTCGTTGCATTGGAGAAGGGTCCGAAATTTTGTCAAAAAACTTGTCCTCAAAACATGCACTTTTGCACCCTCGGAGGGGGTTTTTGATGAATGGACGGATCAAGATTTATTTATGTTTGCATTTTAATACCTGCTACTGATGTTGCACTTCTGTACTCTTAGTAGGCATTAGAAGCAAGTAGAAATAGATCATTATTGCTTAAGGTCTGTAAGTTTAAAATCAGTCATAAAGGGTACTTTTATCTCTTGACTAGTTTCTGCTTGCATTCTTAGAGTAATATACAGCTGATGTTATTTATATGTTAACGTATGAATGAGTGGACTACCATTTGGCACTTTTGTACGGTGGAGTCATTGATTTGTGCTTAATACATGAATAGCTGATTATGCAATATGCTATTCACAACCATTTTGCTTAACTTCTTACGCAAGATGGTTCATCTTAATTGATTTATATTCTCATAATAGCTTAATAAGCTTCATTACCAGTTATTCTGTGATATCTTTCTAGATTTCATAATGGAAAAATTCTGTCCCGGGTTAGTGTAGATTAGATGTGTTGTTTTTTGTTAGATTAAAGTAGTATAAAGTCATTTCAGAATTTAGAATTAGATTAGTTAAGGAATAATTACTTATTTTCTACTATCATTTCCTACACACACACACACATCACCATTTTCTACACATACACACACCCCTAGAACGGGAAGCTGGTCCAGTCATCCCCAGTCGGACCCGCTACACCAAACGGGCACGGAGCCGCCAACCAGGTTCCCGACCGGGTGGGTATCCCCCTTGTTGTTGACCCGATTTCGGGGCCCTCAACATATTTGTCGCTAGAAGGAGGGCACGAACTATGAATGGCACCTAAAGCAATATCCAAATACCATTCTGAGAGTAATACACCCTCATCAACTCCCTCGACTTCTCCAACACGGTTAAACCCGGAATTTGAAGTCGCTCGAGTATCCACCACTGCTACATATGCGAATATATCAAACCGATCTATTATTGAACTCCCTGAAATTCAAACTTTGATTCGTAAACTCCAGGGATTCTCTATTTGTAACCAGAAGTCTGTAAATCTAAAAGCAGTGTGACTTCGCAGTACAACCCTGCTCATCCCCTTACCAGATTAAAGAGTGAAAAATTTGGCATACAACCAAGTGAACTCCCTCTTCGTACCAGAAAAAGAGCAAGGAAAACACCTCAAGAGTCTGACAGAGAGACTCTCTCATCCACTTCGTCCATATCAACTCCCTCACCGCGAAGTTAACCACCCGCTTTTCCATTCCAACTCACTCACCCGTCTTCCACAAACCTTCCTCTTCGAACATCAAAGATCCTGATTTCTTCACCTTCTCAGCATCAGGGGTCAGTTTCTGCACTTCCATTAGCTAGCAGCTCCACGATGGCCCAGTCTCCATGGAACAATCCTGGGGCGGTTTTAATGCCTCCACCCCTGAGCCCTATACCGGCCCATCCAGAGAAGTGGCTACCTAAATTCAACCCAGAAGCAGGTATGCTAGCCGAAGAACATATCAATAATTTCATGCTTTCTGTTAATCTCAACGGAGTTACTAACGAAGACGCTGTTGTCCGGCTCTTCCCTTATACGATGCAAGGAACGACCAGGTCATGGTACTTTTCATTACCTTCCGGATCCATCACAAGCTGGGACATTTTTCAAAGTCAGTTCCTCACTAAGTTTGGTGATGACCGATCTACGGCGACATTGATTAATGACCTATCTAATCTTAAGGCTGAGGCTAGAGAACCCATTAAAGACTTTAACTTACGATTCAATAAGATCCTCAACAAAATCCCCGCTGCTTCACAACCCAGCGAGGAAGTAAGATGTGAATGGTACATCACGGCTTTACCTCCAAACTTGGCTATCTTCGTAGATAGGGCAAACAAGACCACATTAGTTGACTACTTGACAGAAGCGTTAGCAGTGGAAAGACGCGTGGTAGCCCTAGAAAAGAGATCTGCTATAGAAGAACGCAAATCAAAGAATATCTCTTTCAAAGAAGACACCAAGAAGAAACAAACGAAAGATCCTTTCAATTTGGAAGGGTTACAAAAAGTGTTGAAAGCCATGTCCAATGAGATGGTCGATATCAAGAAACAAGTAGCAGAGACTTCTTCGAAAAAGCCCTTTAGGACTTTTAAAAGAAATCCTCCCATGGACATAAAACCACCCAGTGTTGTCTCAAACGTTGAGTCTGAAGAAGACGAAGAAGAAGAGAATACCACTGAAGGGCAGACCGACGAGGAAGAAGTTGTAGAACTTCAAGGAATGTGGGATTTCATCCTCCCACGGGAAGAGGATCAAGAAGCATTTCATGTTAGAACGAGAAGCAAAAATTAGCTTGATCCTCCCCAAACTACCCCAAAAAAAAAAGGCGCAAGCCCTGCAACAAAATAAAGGGTCGTAACCAAAAAGATAACTGATAAAGCGACCCAATTTAGCCCAGTCCAATCTGAACAAGCACCTCCATCAAGAACACTAATAGTGTCGGATGAAATGGATTATAACATCATTGACGACATGAAGAAGACTAGGGCTAATATCACTATGTACGAATTGAGTAAACTGAAACACCAGCAGAAAATCATGATGAAAGAGTTACATGCTGTGCCTACTACACCTTTACCTACAGTTGTGACTTCCCACAATCTAGGAAGACCTCCAACCAATACGATAAATAAAATTGATCCAAATGACATCACCTTGATTGGAGGAAGATCAAGGTCTCATACTCCTCCTTTTCTGCTCACATATGAAATCTTCAACAAAAACGTGCACAATTGCTTGGTCGATTCTGGTGCTTCAACGAATATTTTACCCAGGTCAATATGTGCCAAATTGAATGTGCAACCTCAAAAATCTGCAGTACGAATAGTTCAACTTGATCGATCCCAGGTCGAAGTGATTGGTGAACTTAATCAGGTGACCATAAGATTGTCGACTAACCCAAAAGTGTGTCAGGTTATCGACATCCTGGTAGCCGATATCCCTGAGTTTTATGGATTGATTCTTAGCAGGGATTGGTCAGAGAAACTCCACGGATATTTCTCAACCGACTGGTCGCACATGTGGTTACCATACAATGGTAAACCAAATCAGATAAAGGTTGAACGAGAGTTGCACCAAAAATACATAGTGACAGAACTAGAAGGAGAAAATGAAGCCATCACATACAATAGCAGAATTGTAGGCAATTACACAATAGATTCTTTCCTAGGCAATTTCAGTGCTCATATTTCACCATACTTAGAGAATTCAGTTTTATCCCAAGTTGAAAATTTCTCCCAAACTGATGACTCAAAATGTTTTAGTTTTTTAGATAATTCTGTAAATACTTCTTTATTTTGGAAATTATATTTTGACGGATCTAAATCCAACGAAGGGGTAGGAGCAGGATGCGTTCTGATCAACCCAAACGGGAACAAGATTCTGCTCACATGCAGACTTGAGTTCGATTGCACGAACAACACAGCGGAGTACGAAGCCTTGGTTCAAGGCCTATACAAAGCAATCGGATTGAATGTTAAGTATCTTCAAGTCTTTGGAGATTCTGAGATCGTCGTAAAACAGGTACGTAACACCATACATTGCCTGTCTAGTCATTTAAAGCATTATCAATCGTTAGTGCAAGATCTCACTGCACATTTCATAGCATTTAACATCTCGTCAATTCCAAGAATTCAAAACGCAAGCACAGACCTGTTAGCTAACGTAGCCTCTCGACTTATCCCTTCCGAAGATTTTAGTCCTGATAGGTTTTCAATAGAATTAATTTTTAAACCTTCCATTCCTAACAATATCACCAACTGGAGAGTGTTCAATGACGACCCAGACATCGTAAGTTTCCTCACCTCTGAAGGATCTTACACAAACTAGATAATTGACGAAGACTGTCATGATCACCAGATACAACAAAGTAGCACTGATAATGCTATACCCAAATCGGTGGTCAAATTAGAAGACTTATATGACTTGAAAAGTTGGTTCAAAAGGTCGGCTAATGCCAAGCTTTATAGTTCAACTCTGAACTACGAATCAGTCAACCTAGGAACCGACGAAAAGCCGCAAAATGTTAATCTAGGCTAGGGCTTAGCCCCTGAAGAAAAATCAGCATATATCTGCCTTCTGAGACAGTACAAAAACGTTTTTGCCTGGAACTACGATGAGCTGAAGACTTACAACACTTCCATCATTCAGCATGTTATCCCTATGACTGACAACGAGAAACCTGTCCAGCAGAAGCTCAGGAAAATACACCCTAACCTAGAAAACCAGATAAAAATCGAGCTTAATAAGTTGTTGAGAGCCAGAATAATCTTCCCCGTTAGGCATTCCAAATGGGTATCCAATATGGTGCCCGTTAGGAAGAAAAACGGAGACATTAGAATCTGTATCGACTTCCGAAATCTCAACAAAGCCTGCCAGAAAGATAACTTTCCCCTCCCACCTATGGAGCAAATTCTACAGGCAGTAGCAGGCTCAGAATTAATGTCATTCCTGGATGGATTTTCAGGATACAATCAAGTACAGGTGCATCCCGATGATCAGTTAAAGACTACGTTCCGAACCAAATGGGGCACTTATGCATATCGGAAGATGCCATTTGGTCTGATCAACGCCGGAGCTACCTTTCAGAGAGCCATGGACATCGCGTTTAAAGGGTTGGTCAATAAATTAGTAGTGATTTATCTGGATGATATAACAGTGTACTCCAGAAAACGAAACAACCATCTCCAAGATTTGAAGCAAATCTTTCAAAGATGCTTGAGGTATGGGATTTCGCTCAATCCAAAGAAATCTTTCTTTGCATTAAGCGAAGGGAAATTGCTCGGATTCATAGTATCTAAATCTGGTATTCACATAGAACCCGATAGAATCAAGGAAATTTCCGAAATATCCATACCTCATAACAAGAAAGCCATGCAATCCTTCCTTGGACAGATCAATTTTGTCAAAAGATTTGTCCCAGATTTTTCACGTATTATTTCACCCTTACAAAATATGATAAAAAAGAATTCAAATTTCAAATGGGGTCTAGACGAGCATGAAGCATTCAACTTAATCAAGCAAGCCATCATCAACGCTCCATCTTTGGCTACCCCAAATTTTTTAGAACCTTTCATCTTATACACGTTTGCCTCATAAAAATCTTATGTTGTGATTTTAACTCAAGCAAATCACGAAAAGGTAGAAGCCCCAATTGCATTCTTTAGCTCGAACTTACAAGGTGCTGAACTCAATTATTCTGACGTCGAGAAACATGCATATTCCATTTTCAAAGCAATCAAATATTTCAGACCTTTCTTGCTAAAAGCCCATACCAAAGTCATAGTACCATTTCCAGCGGTAAGAAACCTCCTGATACAGAAGGATGTGGGCGAGAAGAGAGCGAATTGGATCACCGCCTTACAAGAATACGACCTTGAGATCAAACCGGCACACATCGTAAGAGGCCAAGGCTTCTGCAAGATGTTAGCTGGAGCATCGCAAATCCCCGAGAACTCGTCTGAAGAGGTACACGCGTATGAGGTAAGCCTAAACGACTCAGAATCATTATATGTTGACACCATTTATTTTCTTAAGAACGGGTACGCTCCATCACGTCTGGATCATACCAAGAAAAGAGCTCTGAGATTAAAAGCTAAGCAATACCAGCTCATAAATGATGTCCTGTTTAAAAGGAATTATGATTCTGTACTTCTTAGGTGTCTTGAGAAAACTGAAGCCGAGAAGGTTTTGCAGGAACTTCATGATGGACCAGCAGGTGGACACTATTCCGGAGATGCGACTGCACACAAAATCTTGCGTGCAGGATATTATTGGCCCATGCTGTTCAAAGACTCATACAATCACGTAAGGAAATGCCAAGTCTGCCAGACTGCTGCAGGAAAACAAAGGAAAGCGTCCATGTCGCTACAACCGGTCAACATCGACCAACCATTTAGTCAATGGGGCTTGGACATAATAGGTGAGATCGTTCCTCACTCTTATAAGCAGCATAATTATATCCTTACAGCAACTGATTATTTTACCAAATGGGTAGAAGCAGTTCCTCTCAAGACAGTTCATTCTGAAAACATTATTGAATTCATAGACCAATTTATCATAACTAGGTTTGGATTTCCAACGGCCTTAATGTTTGATAACGCTTCATATTTTTCTGGAAATTCTATGACTGAGTTTGCGCTCAAAAGAGGGTTCAAACTGAAATATTCTGCCAACTACTATCTGCAAGGTAATGGATTGGCTGAATCAACAAACAAGAACCTAATCAGAATTATCAAAAGAACAGTCGACCAAAACCAAAAGAATTGGCACAAAGCGCTGGTAAATGCTTTATGGGCTGATAGAATCACAAAGAAAGCTTCGATCGGCACTTCTCCCTTTAATTTAGTTTACGGGCGGGAAGTGGTTCTTCCGACTCACTTAATCATTCCCTCTTTGTCTTTAGTACAGTAAATCAATGAAGTACCTAATTCCTCATTACAATTAAGACAAATGGAAATAATCAAACTAGAAGAACAAAGAGAACAAGCTAGGAAAACCCATGCACATCACCAAGCGCTAATAAAATCTTCTTTTGACTCAAGCATCATAACCAGAAAAAACTTTCAGATGGGTGATTTAGTTTTGAAATGGGATAAGGCACATGAAGAAAAGGGCAAACATACGAAATTCCAGAAGCTTTGGCTTGGCCCTTTTCAGATTGTAGAAGTCGTAGGCCCGTCCACATTCGTGTTGCAGGATCTGGCAGGTAGGAGAGATTCTTTACCTGTCAATGGATTGATTCTTAAATAATGTTTTCCATAGAAGAGAAAGTCTTCTCATTTTTGTAGGATATATTTAAGTTTGTTTTGTTTTTCTCTTTTTATGAATAAAACCCGTTGTAGATGATCATGTGAAAAGGATTCATGAAAAGAGCACGCCAATTCTCTATCAGATTTTGATTTCACTTGTACAAATAGCAAAATTTTTGGAAAATCTGAATTTTATTATTAACAAATAGAGTTAACTTCACCTTGATTACGATATTAGTTTCAACCTCAAAGAACTTTGACGAAGGCAACCTTTGGTGAAAAAATTGTTTTGTATCAGCACCATGAAAGGAATCATCAATAATAAAATAAGTACTCTCTGCAAAACTGTTGTTTTCAAAAACTCTATTATTGTCGTCCAGAGCTTTCTTAAGGAAAAACAATGACTTCCTCCCTGCTAAAAGGGAATTGCAGCATTCAGAGAAATAATCCAAGCAAAACACTATATCTCAAAGAATAAGAGGTCTCATCACGAGCCGGCTTATCATGATCACAGATATTATAACTTGTTGACTTTGCCAATACTGTCTATCAATTGTTGCAATCAAAAGACAAGAGGTCTCATCACGAGCCGGCTTGTTCAGCAAAAGTGTAAATCAAGTGAATGAATGTGTCATAATTTGGCCACCAAACCAAGACATTGTTCTTTAGAGAATTAGAAGAAAAAAAAAAAAGTGTGTCAAAAAGGATTTTTCTCTGGAATGTTGCGAGTAACCTCAAGCAGGAAAAAGGATCATTGCTGGATAACATGGTAACCCTGTCGAGGCTATGGACGCTTGCGGGCAGCAGAGGCTCTACCTACGACAAATGAGTATACTTTTAAGCCAGTATGCAGAGAAGACCTTATTTTATCTTTAATCAAGACCAAGTAATGTCTGGTGCGAATGCAAGAAAAGCCTGAGGAAGCAAGAAATTGAGATTAAAAAGGTTGAGACAAAGTATCGTTGACAAGGTGAGGAGGTCTACTCTATCTGTTCATAACAAAATTTAAACATATAAGAATTTTGTTGTTTCGGAAGTGAACGGTCAATAGAAATGCAGAGATAACTGGTTCTTCACAAGCACTCCTGATTCTCTTGTATCAACTCCCTAAAAGCTATATCGCGTCGCAACGGAAAAAGGAGTGCTTGCCCAAAGCGCATAAATACACTAAAAAGGAGCGACGCGAGAACCCATCGCATCGCGCGCATTAAGAGCATTTGAAAAAGGAGAACCTAAAGAAATGCCGAAGGCCGATATGCGACGTCGCACGTCGCAATGCCACACGAGCAGCACAAAATGACAAAGTGAAAACCTTGCGATGTTGCGATCTGCGATCTGCGACCATGCAAAGCTGCAATCTGCGATCTACGATATCTACGATCTGCGACAAAACTTAATAACTTCGCAGCCATCGATACTGTGATACCAATCGCAAAAAAAACTCATCGCAAGAATTCTCCGACATACACGGTAGATCCAAAAATGAAAGCGCACCTTAAGGGAAATTAATGACCGCATGCTCGAATATCCAGAAATGATTGCATCGCATTTATCGAAGAGTCAAGTTATGATGAATGTCATTAATTTTGCATTCATTAGAATTTAATGCTTTCATGTCAATCTTTTCGTCATTTCCCTTCTTCTTTGCGTAAACTGCAAGACATGCAACTTATATAAATCTATATGCAGGAAACATCTAAGGAGAAGGGAAGAGCGCCAATAAGACAACAGAGAGAAGATGCCTCCGCAATTGGATGCCGCATGCAGTAGAACTGCGGATTCCAGAGTATCGCCCAACAGGCACTGATGAAAATAGATTGTCCAAGATTCAGAGTCAAAGGCGCACAAAAGCAGCGTGTTTACAAAAGATCCTGAAGCTCAGACTTGGTAAAGCAGAGAAAGAAGCGCAAGAGAAGAAAGACGCTCCAGAAAATCCCGGAACAAAGAACGGAAACAATTCTTGAAACAGGGAATTGTCCATACAGCGCGACTTCTAACTCATTGAGTCATTCGCACGACCGGAAACCGAAATAGCAACAGCAAAATCAGTTCGAAAAGAAACTGGGTTGTACTAAGTGTGCGCACAGCGAATACACCCAGCTAGAGAAAGGTTTTCGAAAATATCTTCTAATCTAACAGAAAGAGATGCCAGCGCTTGTTGTTTCTAATTTTCAAGCTCGAGCAAAAGGAAAGGACAACCAGCCGACTCTTTCAGGGCAAACAGCGCATTGCTTACAGCACTAAGGAGCAGATACAGAAACGGTTAGAAATTAGATTCAGTTTTTAGAAATAAATTTGTTTTTAGTAAAAGGGCGGTCATTTGAAGTCGTTCCCTGAATTTGTGTAAAGTAAAATTAGTCGGTTACTAGTATTTAACCCTTCTCGTTGCATTGGAGAAGGGTCCGAAATTTTGGCAAAAAACTTGTCCTCAGAACATGCACTTTTGCACCCTCGGAGGGGGTTTTTGATGAATGGACGGATCAAGATTTATTTATGTTTGCATTTTAATACCTACTACTGATGTTGCACTTCTGTACTCCTAGTAGGCATTAGAAGCAAGTAGAAATAGATCATTATTGCTTAAGGTCTGTAAGTTTAAAATCAGTCATAAATGGTACTTTTATCTCTTGACTAGTTTCTGCTTGCATTCTTAGAGTAATATACAGCTGATGTTATTTATATGTTAACGTATGAATGAGTGGACTACCATTTGGCACTTTTGTACGGTGGAGTCATTGATTTGTGCTTAATACATGAATAGATGATTATGCAATATGTTGTTCACAATCATTTTGCTTAAATTCTTACGCAAGATGGTTCATCTTAATTGATTTATATTCTCATAATAGCTGAATAATCTTCATTACCAGTTATTCTGTGAAATCTTTCTAGATTACATAATGGAAAAATTCTGTCCCGGGTTAGTGTAGATTAGATGTATTGTTTTTTGTTAGATTAAAGTAGTATAAAGTCATTTCAGAATTTAGAATTAGATTAGTTAAGGAATAATTACTTATTTTCTACTATCATTTCCTACACACACACACATCACCATTTTCTACACATACACACACCCCTAGGACGGGAAGCTGGTCCCGTCATCCCCAGTCGGACCCGCTACACCAAACGGGCACGGAGCCACCAACCAGGTTCCCGACCGGGTGGGTATCCCCCTTGTTGTTGACCCGATTTTGGGGCCCTCAACAGGACAACACTTGTATCATAATGCCAACACCCCCCCCCCTTCCGTTAAGTCTTGAAATATCAGGGGGGGGGGGGGGGGGGTTGTTTCCGGGAAAACTAGTGTCTATTTGATTTGCTAGTCCCACTAAGATGGGTAGGTATCTTAGAAACCAACAATTAAAAGTAACTTGTGTTTTCCTTTATGTATGATAGATAAGAGAGAAGCAGAGAGCACCAACCTTAATATTTCGCTTGGCTCCTTGCTTGTTTCCTCTCTCCTTTGATAGAGCTTACCATTCCTTTCTCACTTGTCCCGCTTTAAAGAACACCTATAGAGGTAAAGCAAAAAAATACCATCAAATCATAGAGATCTATAATATCATAAACAATGCAGAATCAGAAGTACATTAACCATACAATTGCATTCACAAATACAAGATTTACAAGTACACAAGTATATGGAGGAAAACTCAAATAACTTTATTGATAGTAGAAGTAGAATAGAGGATTACAACCCAGTTGTCTGATCCAGCATCATCCTCCCACCATGAAATCCCTCTTCACCTCATGAAAAGCAAGATCACCCAACAATACAATGTCTCAAAGAGAAACCAACAACACTTCCTTACAAGTTACAAAATTCCAGCCCCTGGATCTCTGGGATGAGGGATCCATTTATAGATATTTACATAGGGGTGAGTCAGCTTCTGGGTTTTTGATTAGTGTCATTTCACTGATAATTCTTGGTTCCACTTGGAGATTTCATGATCTCTTACTCATCCTTGGGTGAATTCAGAGAGGGAAGTGTCATATGAGCAGTTTCTAGAATATTCTCTGAGTTTCCACCTAGCAAACCGCCTCTGCGATTTGTCTACTTTTCCCCATCACACCCTACAGAAGGCTCTTTCAGTATGCATCACCCCTGGCCAATGTTACAGTCAGTATGCATCGCACCCTCAACATGGAGCAGTCTGTATGGCTTAGTTTTGACCAGTTCTAAGTGGTTTTTTAGGGAGAACTTCTGATAAAGGATGTAATCAGTTGACCTTGATCTTTTAGGGTTTGAAACAACACTTTTAGGGGTTTAAGAGCCCTTGGTTTATCGACATATGTGATTGGGGTTGCACTTCCCAAATATGTCTATAACAGTTGCCCCCTAAAGCATGAGGTCGTAAATCTTCTGATGTCAGGTGAAATGCTTTATCACGAGGATCCGAGGTTTTTCGAACTGGAAGGTGACCTATATAAAATACAATACAATGCATTATCTTCATATTATTTTCATGATCTAGCTGAGGCGGCTTTCCCATGCTCAACTTTATAAATTGATTTTCATGTACATAGGACATAAAACCGTCTATGTGGCACACTGATGATTCTTGCAGAGCCATCATCCCTTAGCTTGGATGATCGTCTGTGCAGCTATGGAGTACATTTGATGTCTTTATTTTCCTGAATATATCGCAACCCAGATGGATGAAACGAGATCCGGGGTCTTCAAACTCATTCAATCTTCGCTCGATGTACAAGTCGATCCATGTGAAAAGATGTTCTGGAGTCGAACATGGAAAGACATCGTCTGATTACCAGCCAATGATGTAAGCTTTTAACAAGCGTGAGAGGAATCACCGATAATGATAATGACCCTCAAGGTACTATAGTACAATTCACTTGGTGTGCATATATGAGTCGATGTAAAACACCACGCAAAATCTTTCAGTCGAAGGCCATTGATGTAAACCTATTTCTGGAAGTGAGAAACTTGCCATTGAGGTATGCAAGCTTCAGAGTACTGAAAGGGTTGTTCCTAAGTCAACTTCTTGGATAATGAGCTGATGTCAACAAGAAGTGACCCGTTGTAGGAGGGCCTTAATGAATCCCACATCTACGACACGAAACGAAGCAAATGATTTTGTGGAGGTGAAAACAATCTGATTATACAAGGTTCAGGAATGCCAGTCATGAAAAAGGGAGAGTGAAGGTATTGCAGTGGATGAGGCGTTAGCTGGGTTGGTGAATTCTCTGAGCGACTTCTCTTGAACATATCAGTGACACTGAAATGGATTGGTAGTGTTAACCCCAAAAATGGATGGTATGAAGGACCAATGGTGATGTGACCGGTGAATGGAATAACCCAACCCGACTCAATCATGGTGATGGAGTGAAAGTGTCATGTTCAAGAGCAACCTTCTACCATTGAAGTTCTTCAATTTTTCTTCCCTTTTTCCCTAGTCATTGTTGACCAGTACCTCTTTATTTTTTTCAAGCTCGAGGAGGATAACATATGCTTGTTCTATAATTTGCCCTTCGAGCAAACCTGTCTCTATGTTTTAGCGAGCCTAGCAACAGTGAAACTCGCTCTTGTCCGGATGGACAAGTTTGTCGCTATTGTTTTAACGAGTTTAATGACAAAGATAACTCGGTCCTTTTCATGTTTAGAGAGTTTGAAAAGGGACGAAAAGGAAACTCCAACAGTCCTTTTTCATGGTATAATCCCTTAAGTCCGAAAAAGTATAAAATAATACAAAAGGGATGAATTTTCAATAGTTTTAACGAGCCGAAAAAGAAAAGTGCTCGATCATTTTGTGGAATGATCCCTCAGGTCCAAAAAGATTAAAATGTAGAGGAGGGATGGCACTTCCCTTTACTTTAACGAGATGGAAAGGCCAGTAGCTCGGCAATCTTTTCATATTTTACGAGTCTAAAAAGAGCTTAAAAGAGACTCGTTTTTTAGGAATGAGTGATGTATCCAGGTAGCAACTGGTTCCAGGTAAGTTTGGAACATCTCAAACACGGCAGTGTAACGAGGGTGGCTAATAGAATCACTCGTCGCAATTGTTCCCCAAAAGGGTAAATAATCAAGTGGAGGTGTATGATCGGCTAAAAGAGTGGAGGTGACGATAAGAACACGACCAAGGCTTAAAAGGCTGATAGTAATGCGATCACAAAGGTTATTTACCAAGGGTGGATTCATTTTTTAATGAGCTTGAATCTTTAGAAACTATGCTCAGTGGTGGGTTTATTTTTTAACAAGCTTGAACCCTGTGGTTACACTGCTCGTGCCAGTCATCTTTAAAGATGTCTCTTATTTAGTAGGTTCATTTTTTAGTGAGCTTTCCCCATGCAAAACTTTTCTCATTGCCTTTTGTATGTAGGCTAGAAACAACCAACTAGAGAACTAACTACACTAAGGGTTAATGAACTACTGAGGTTAGGTAGGATAGTTTAGAAAAAACGTTTCCTTTGCTTCGTCGGGGCCACCGACAAAGGTGAATAGTGGATCAGACCAATCACCTAACCTAAGAAATTGAAGTTAGTAATAGACTACGAGGTTAGAGTTACGTTGGTCGCTTTTCACTTGCATAAAAAAGGTTTGCATGCCCCCAGGTGTTGAGAAAACGAGAATTTCCAATTACCTTGTGGAAGTTCCTGCATTTAAGCAAGATCATTTCGTCTGTGGAGCAGACAAAACAATTCCTTGGCTCTGTCCATGGAAATAGACAAAGGTGAATGGTGTGAGTTTCCAATCACATAATTTGCGGGGAGATCCTGTTCCAGAGTGATCCCATGTCGTACAAGGAAATTGTGTTTCAGACTGGTCATATCACCTACAAGGAAATCTGTTTTTTCATCTGGGTTCGTCTGCCAAAGCAAACCAGGGTGCATGCCCCCTAAGCTTCGTTACATTCACCGAATCACTCACGGTAATTAGGTGGATGAACTGGAGGTTGAAGAGACATTCCTTGTGCAAAGAGACCATTTAGGGATGGCATTTGACTAGTAGCTGTGTTCGACCCGAGAAATGAAAGTTGGTCGACAAGATGCACCAGTCTGCCTTCATACGAGAAACACATCACCTAAAAGAGTGAGGAAACAATAGCTCCCATGTTGTAAATGTAGTCATGCCCAAGGAGTAGATTGTAATCTAGCGGCCCTTGGACTACCATTATGTTCAAGTGAACGGTTTTCCTTCTCAAAGTTATAGGCAAATTTGGAAGGATCCATAACACTCGACTAGTTCCTTTGTTGAAGCCTAACAAATTTCGATTCTTAGGTAGAAGCGATGGTGAACCAAGCGCTTTCCAAGCAGTTGAGGAAATGATACTCACAGAAGCCTTGTCATCTATGATAGTGCTAGACATAATCATTCTGTAAACTTGTATTATGATTCGGAATGGTACATTAGATGGAAGGCGGGGTCCCGCTAGTAGATTCCAATCAAAGGAAATGACTAGATTGCTTGGAGGAGGGACCGAATAAATGGCCAGATGAATCTCTTAAAATGGGGAACTTCCCTCCTGGGGTAAAGGAACGGGTAGGTTGCCCCCATGTTCGTCAGACTCTATGTTAACAAAAATAATTTGAACAGTGTCATTTTCATTCTCTTTGGGGACTGTATCATCTAAAGGTGGACCTTCTGAAGGCAAGACTGGGTTGGTTGCCGTCCCGAACTATTGGCTTTGGTCCAGTATGGACTCAGAGAGTTTATCTTCAATGATATGCGTTTCGAGTGACAATAGAGGTATGTCAGTCGAATTTTCAACTAGCGATGGACTTGGCAAGAGTTTCTTGTATCCAGGCGGAAGTCGCCGAGGTGAAGTAGGACAATTATCCAAGACACTCTTAGCTTCATCCAGAAAAGGACAACGATGGAGGGCATGATCGCCTTCACACAATCTACAAGTAAATCTAGATCTTCCTTTTTGTCCATTGACTTCATTTTCACTAGTCAATGGTGTATTCTCAACATGATCGATAGAGGTTGATGACACCGGATGGTGCAAGCGGAGAGACCAGTCTCTCAAGATTCGCAGAATGCAAGGGAAATCTGGATGAAAGTGGTTTCCTTTGCAAATTATGCATGGATATTTGGGTTTGGAAGGTGTGGTGTGTGGATTTTCGTCAGATGATGCATGGTTGTCCAATTTCTTGACCGGATTCTTCTTCTTCTTCTTCTTCTCCTTCCCTTTCTTCTTCTTCTCAGTTACATGGTTTTTAGTATCATTACCAAGTGAAGAGGAAGAATGAGAGAGAGAAACAAACGAAGTATAAGGTGAGGGAGAATCTCCAGTATCATCTGGTTGCTGATTCGATTGTTGAGGAATTACGGTGTTTTGAACGACAGAGGTTGAGAATAGCCATACCGGCAAGCCAATTGTGATTCCTGGAAGGGAAAATGTAGCAATGTATGGAGCACCAATATCTCCCCAAGAAGAGAAAGGACTAGGATTCCCCCCAAGGGGAAATCCTTGATTGGTGGATTCCATTACCTCAACCTAAGATCAACGAGGGAACATGGATGTTATTCCGAATTAAATAAATTTTATGACGCTTTGAAACAACTTGCTTTTTCAATTTTTAAGAGTCGAGAAAAAGCTAAAGGTGACTCTAATCGCCTTCGATTTTATGAAGTGATAAGTGCTCAGATGGACCTTTTCTTTTAAGGAGTCGAAAAGGAACGAAAGTGACTACTCTGGAAATCTAGACAGAGGATTACCAAATCAATCGCAAAACTACAATATACACCTTGGTGGTAAATTAAAGAGAAATTACCAAGGACTTTACATACAGTAATCAATCTTCCCGAATGTTGTGTTCAGTGCATTGCGATTGATAGGGCGGCAGACACAGCTTTCTAAGGATAAAGGATATCAGCCTCTTGTGGACTCCCAATATATACTCGATGGTACGGGGAGCACAAGTCTGTACTGGTACTTTTCGTATCAAAGAGGAGGAATCACCCAACCTTCGATGCAAATGATAGTTACCAGGCTTTACGACGTTGGAATACGTCTCTAGCCTAGACTTCTAGATGTTGTGCGTTAGGTTCCAAAGCGTTTTTATGTTCATTAAGGTTTATTTTATAGTTGATCTTTTTTAAGAAGTTTTCCTTTCAAGGTTCACCGCATGATGTAGATGTAAAATTCCTAAATATGAAATCTAAAATGATAAACAGTCATTTGTTTTCTTTTCGCAATGAAAATCCTAGCTACTAAGGAAAGAAGAGTGTGTTTCTTTCAATAGAGAGCAGAGAGCACACACTAAATGCACTTTTCCTAAATCATTTTCTGCATGCAGTCTAAATGCAAATGCACATGCATGTATTTGTTTTTCCATTTCCTTAATGTGAGAATGCCAAAAAGAAAACTAAGTACAGATCTGAACTACTTTTCTTCAAAGCGACACTTTAGCAATTTCTTTTCAAAACGAAAGGAAGACTAAGACGACACTTTCAATTTCGAATGGGAGACTGCTTTCGACACTTCAAATATTGACAATTCAAATCAAATACAATGGAAAAAGTACAATCGACTATCTAGAAGAGGAAGACTTTACGACACTCTTCTTTTCGACTCACAATGACAGTTGCGACACTTTTGAATCAAAAGACGACAGTTCGATTAAGCTACTATTTGCAAAGGAGGACTGTAAATGATGAAAAATACATAAAAAACATTCACAATTCCTTATCAATGGAGGCTGAATAATGTAAAGGAAGAAGGTTTCAACAATGATATACTGACCATAGGCAGCAAAACTACTAAATAAAGCTGAAAACAATGAAGAAAAAACCAAATTCCAGTGAGGGAAATAGTCCCATTCAATCATCACACCTGTCCTTAAGGGAAACAGGAATGCATCTCACCTGCAGCACATGGGAGGTGCGATGCATCCACACTGCCAATGAGAGACAGTGCAATGGACCAGGGAACGAAACTAAGCTTGGTTTTTGCTCAAAATTTGCAGCTAAGTTCAGTTATTTTAGCTAAGCTATGATAGACAGTAAACACAAAGTATAGGGGTATGATCTTATGAGGTTATTGAGCTACCACCAGGGCACTTAGGATGTTTGCAAGTTAGATGTTCAGTTCATAAACCAACCTGGAGATTGACTGAAGCAGCGTTGATCTACTTTGCACTTGCATAGCAAGTGCAGTTCGAAGGCTAGCTGGCTTAACTTTAGGCTCCATCTGTAGTTTATAAAGCAAACAACAGTAACAAACAAACAAACTATTCGTTCCCCAGTGGAGTTGCCATTTTGTTTCTGGGAAAACTAGTGTCTATTTGATCTGCTAGTCCCACTAAGACGGGTAGCTATCTTAGAAACAAACAATTCAAAGTAACTTGTGTTTTCCTTTATGTATGATAGATAAGAGAGAAGCAGAGAGCACCAACCTTAATCTTTCACTTGGCTTCTTGCTTGTTTCCTCTCTCCTTTGATAGAGCTTACCACTCCTTTCTCGCTTGTCCCGCTTTAAAGAACACCTGTAGAGGCAAAGCAGCAAAATACCATCAAAGAATAGAGATCTATAATATCATAAACAATGTAGAATCAGAAGTACATTAACCATACAATTGCATTCACAAATACAAGATTTACAAGTACACAAGTATATGGAGGAAAACTCAAATAGCTTTATTGATAGTAGAAGTAGAAGAGAGGATTACAACCCAGCTGTCTGATCCATCATCATCCTCCCAGCATAAAAGCCCTCTTCACCTCATGAAAAGCAAGATCACCCAATAATACAATGTCTCAAAGAGAAACCAACGACACTTCCTTACAAGTTACAAAATTCCAGCCCCTGGATCTCTGGGATGAGGGATCCATTTATAGATATTTACAGAGGGGTGAGTCAGCTTCTGGGTTTTTTATTAGTGTCATTTCACTGATAGTTCTTGGTTCCACTTGGAGATTTCATGATCTCTTACTCATACCTGGGCGAATTCAAAGAGGCAAGTGTCATATGAGTAGTTTCTAGAAGATTCTCTAAGTTTCCACCTAGAAAACTGCCTCTATCATTTGTCTACTCTCACCCATCACACCCTACAAAAGTCTCTTTCAGTATGCATCACACCTGGCTAGTGTTACAGTCAGTATGCATCGCACCCTCAACATGGATCAGTTTGTATGGCTTAGTTTTGACCAGTTTTGAGTGGTTTTTCAGGGAGAACTTCTGGGAAATGATGTAATCAGTTGACCTTGATATTTTAGGGTTTGAAACAACACTTTTAGGGGTTTAAGAGACCTTGGTTTATCGACATATGTGATTGGGGTTGCAGTGCCCAAATATGTCTATAACTGGGGGGGAGGGTGGGGGTAGTGGGGGGGTGTGAAAACTATCTTCATAAAATTAAAAATAGAACTAGTGTTGGGACCATTTTAAAATATTACAAATTAACCAAGAAATGAGTGTTGTTTATTTAAAATTGGGCCCCTCGGCCCTTAGCCCCTCCCTTTTTCCTTGGTTCTGTGACTAGGTGTGAGACCATAGGCCAATACATTGGAGTCTCAATGAAATAAGAGCTTTTGTATTGAAACCTTTTAACACAGGAAGTAGAGGAATTTATGGTACCTTCAACTCCCTTTCTAACGACTCCTTTTATTAAATTTACCATAGGACTGAGGGTTGTGACCACCGACTTAACCTTTGAGGTGCTAGATGTTTTGTTTGGTATCGGGGGTTGTTTTCCTTTGTTAAATGTTTTAGTGCCTGATTTCTTTAAATATTAATGACCATGTGTCAACCTCTATATCGGAGTCCCCTCTCATTGGAACTTTTCAAATGGCAAGTGTTACAAAGTGCCGATATACTCAACCTTCGATATGACGTCATCACTTCCATGTGGTACCTCGTGAGTGGTGACACGTGTCACCTTGATTTGCCCCATTAGGACCCCTCAAAATTTCAAAAATTCCTGCCACGTGTCCTTCTGTACCGCCACATCATGCTGATGTCAAATGCCACGTAGCATTATCAGAACCAATCATATTCTGCCACGCGTCCCGCTAGAGGAGAGAGAAAAGGTCCTGTCCTGCTTTGGTTTTGCGAAGAATTTATTTGTCGACTTGTTTCAGCGTTCCCCAATGGTTTAACACTATCGACACTTTTTCGCTGGTTTTGAATTTTTGTAGCCTTTTTTTATTGTGTTCTTGAAATGTGGAAGTGATTTGGTGTCCTTCCTGGAATCTATGTTGTTCGCTTCTTCTTTCCCTTTTACTAGCAGTTGGAGCCATCTATTCTTTATACTGAACATGCATCACAAAATACCCCCTTTCCAAACGATTATCCACAATCACAAAAAAACATGGCTTTATCGTTCTCGTTGAGCAGAGGATTCAGATGTTGAATGGTGGTTTTCACGGGGGGTGGTGTATGAGTGGTATATGGTAAATGGAGGAGGTACCCCCAAAATCATTATGGATCTTCTATGTAGTATACATATGTTTTTTTTTAAACCACTTTTCGGGGTCCCCCCTTCTGTTAAGTCTCAAGGTGTCGGGCTTTGGGGGTTCCAAAAACTATCTTCATAAAATTAAAAACAAAACTAGCACCGGGACCATTTTAAAATATTACAAATTAACCAAGAAACAAGCGTCGTTTATTTAAAATTAGGCCCCTCGGCCCTTAGCCCCTCCCTTTTTTCTTAGTTCTGTGACTAGGGATGAGACCATAGGCCAATACATCGGAGTTTTAATGAAATCAAAGCTTTTATATTGAAACCTTTTAACACGGGAAGTAGAGGAATTTCCGATACCTTCAGCTTCCTTTCTGACAGTTCCTTTCATTAACTTTACCATAGGACCGAGGGTTGTGACCACTGGCTTAACCTTTGAGGCACTAGGTGTTTTGTTTGTTGTTGGGGCCTGTTTTCCTTTGTTAAATGCTTTAGCACCTGATTTATTTAAATCTTAATGACCATGTGCCATCCCCAATATCAGAGCCCCCTCTCATCATAACTTTTCAAGTGGCAAGTGTTACAAAGCGTCGATATCCACAACCTCCGATATAACATCATCACTACCACGTGGAACATCATGAGTGGTGACACGTGTCACCCTGATTTTCCCCCTTAGGACTCCTCAAAACGCCAAAACTATCTGCCACGTCTCCTTTTGTACCATCACGTCATGTTGACATCAGATGCCCTGTAGATTTATTAGAACCAATCATATTTTGCCATGCGTCCCACTAGAGGAGAGAGAAAAGGGCTCGTCCTACTTTTGTTTTCATTGAATTTCTTTGTTAACCTATTTCGACATTTCCCGATGGTTTAACACTATTGGCGCTTTCTCGACAGTTTTAACACTATCGACACTTTCCATATCGCAAATTTCTCTCATTCAAAACATTTCCATATCACAACATTCTTTGATTTTCGATTCATCGATCATTGATATGCCATATGTCATGGATATGTGATCACCAATGTGCGATGTGTGATTGCTAATACATAGGACCCATCAATGTGCCGATTGTTGATATACCGTGCACCGTCTAATATACCTGATCTCTGATTCACCAATTGTTGATATGACTTGGACCTTTCGATATGTGATCATCGATATGCTCTGGACCTCTGATATTCCTTCCTTTCAAAGGCTTCAAACCCTTAACTCTAACAGGCCTTATCTTTTGATCCATGAGTCCTTTTTTGGACTTCCGCATACTGTTGGAAATCTTGTTCATAACACTTTCCAATGGAGAGGGTATGATGTAGGTTTTGAGTCCTTTCACTACTTGGAAAATGACTGAAAAATTATCTGCTAATTTACTCTTTGGACAACTAAAATCACACCCACCATGATGATCCTCTACATGAAGCCAAAAGCTACCATATGAATCCTTCTAAGCCATGCATTGTAGCACACATTCTTGCCAGTCAGGTTGACATCAGTGCCAACATTCATGCACAATACTAGCATAACCACCATCAATTTTCAAACATTCACTCATGACAACTCACTGATGACCCCTTAGGGACCTTACAATTCAAATCAAGACTAATGGACCCCTTTTGACACACATATTTTCAATGACTTAAGAAATTTGAAACCTTAGTACAAAGATACTTTAGACTATATAGCTGGTGAATTTATAGGCAAAACTTTGCTAGTAGACTCCAAAAATAAATAACTGGACAAACATACTTTGATTACCTATAACAACAGGAAAACCCTAATTGTTGTAGTAATGAAACAAGTACTCCCTTGAAAAAAATTATTTCCAAACTTGTGAATATTTTTTTCATACAACGGGAGGGGGATTCAACAAGAGAGAACCCACAGATAGAATTGTGATTCATCATAATCCAAGGTTAACTCTACCTTATAAAAATATCACTCGCTAGGGTTCTTTGAGAAATTGACAGGATATGATGATGAAATTTCCCTAGAGTTTATTTTAAACCTATATCACCATAAGGGCCATGAGGTAGTCATTGCAGTTAAAGAGTTCATAATATACATTGATGAAGACTTATTCAGTAGGGTCCCTACTCTTCAAAAAGGAATTCAATGGAGTAAAGAGGAGAGACATGAAGCCATCAATGCCAAAAGAGGAATTTCCCTCCCTGATGAGTAACCAAATGAAGACAAAAATGGGATCAGAAAGGAAATCCTACCATGCCCTTGGGGTGATAGCATATCATATCCTCCAGTATATTTCATGTGAAGTAAGATTAATCATAATGTATGCTTATACATTAGGCTCCTTTATCAATTAAGATTCCAAGATGACTTGCCTATTCATGAGAGGCTAAGTATCCCACATTTTCTCCTCCAATCCCTAAAAGAGATAAGTACCAAAGTGAAGGAAGGAAAACAAAACTATTTTACCAA
Source organism: Pinus tabuliformis (assembly GCA_031772625.1). Classification (NCBI taxonomy): domain Eukaryota; kingdom Viridiplantae; phylum Streptophyta; class Pinopsida; order Pinales; family Pinaceae; genus Pinus; species Pinus tabuliformis. The sequence goes on along the minus strand of CM062816.1, from coordinate 2,075,856,281 downwards.
ACATGACCTAATCATATTAATAGTCATGGATGCATCGAAACATCTTCAGTTCATTATTCCCTAGGTAGAATTTGAAAACATGAATAGGTAGGAATTCTTAGAGGCCTAGGCCCAATTGACATACCCTTAGATAGAGTTGGTTGAGATAGAATTAGTTGAATTAGAGTTTTCAGAACATTAGGCTAAAATTGCAGACCCTCAAATAGAGCTTTAGATATAAATGATAGAGCCTCGAGAAAAACTAGCAAAACATTAGAAAGAGATTGATAAATCACAAAATATTCCAACTAAAATGATGAAAAAAGAGGCAAAAAAAATCCATGTAGCAAAAAAGGAAGGAGAATAACCCCTAGCAAAAGAAGAAAAATAATTTGAAACTACCTTAGTGGCACTTAACACCCCCATAAAACCAAGGATAAGTAGATCTTCCCAATATTTGTCTTACACCAGGAAGAGAAAAAGTATAAGAATATGGTATAATGGCAAGCCCAAACCACCCTCTCCAACTCCTATCATTATTGAAGAGAAACATAACCTAGAAAAAGAAGAGCTTCAAGATGTGAAGGGGAAGAAACTAAAGGTAACAGAGGTGCAAGCATCCAAAACACAAATTCCTCTTGAGGAAATGAGGTTGCAAGTGCAATTAGAAGAACAAGGTGCTCAACTATAGGAGAAGCCTGCAGAGCTATAGGAACATGCTACCCTACTATAGGAACATATTACAAGATTACATATTGAAAGGGAAGCAAAGGAACCAGTTCAAAGTAGATATATCTCCTTTTATTCTTGGATTGAGACGGGAAAAACACTCCTTATACACATAGCACCATAATTATTCCTTGCAATATAACAAGATAAGGTTGAGACCCACCTGTTAGCGCTTGAAATTTCACCTCAGGCTGAGAAAGGTAAACCTCAAGGCAACATCAAACCACTTAGCCTCGTAGCTAGCCCTACGGAGCTGGAGAGGGCTCTCTCCGGTCTATCTCGGTGAGATCTTCAATGGAATGTGATGACCAATAGGGTAACACTGATTTTAGGCTAGTAAACTGATCAAAAGGGTTGATTTAGGGTTTTTAGGGTTTTTGGTGGCAAATTGAGGGGATGGCAATTTTGGGTGCGGGGATTGGACACAGTTTCTGCAGGGGGTTCTTTGGGGCGAGGTAGGAGACAGTATTGATGCTTTTGATTGAGGTGGATGGTCCGGAATGACAGGTGAGGAGCTAAGGAGAGCAAACAATAACTTTGAATTCTCCTTAAACAGTAGAAAACATTGAAATTAAACAAACTTAAAAGCAGAGCATGATAGTCATGAATTCTTACTTTAACACTTCGTTTTTTTAATGTGCAGAAGGAAAAGAAAGGAAATGATTCACATAACACACTTACAGGTACATAAGAAAACACACCATCAATACATGTAACCACAAGAATCCCAAAGAGGACTGCAAAACCCTGGTCTTCCTTAGCCAAAAATTGCAGAGATACAGTGAATAATACAATGATATCTTATCCCTCAAGAGTCCAACCTTCCAACCCCTAAAAATTATTGAGAAAATACATAATATAGGCAAGCCAACCTCTTCCCTTGCCTCTAGGGGTCGAGCTCATCCTTCTAGGAGCTGTTTCAACCAATTCTAACTAGGCAATCAAAACAACTTGCCTCTATAAGCTAGGAAACCAATTCATTCATTTAATTTTAACCTTTTTCATGAATGAATCTTATAGAAGAGGTACAAAAGTGTAAAAGTGTCATAAAAGTACATTAATTACATCAAAGAGCATAATAATCCACCCCAAAAAGTCAAACAGGGTCAAACTGCGTTTTTCTGAGCTGTAGAGTGAAATTTGGAGAAATTTGCCTGACGGGTCGCGCGCCTTTGGGACCACTTTTGGGGCACTTCCAGGTGTCCAAATTGAGCAAGAGTAGGCTTGTTGGAAAGGTATATGAGTCTAATTTCCAACCCAACTGGAATTTCTGAATTTGGTTGTAATTTTCCCTCCAAAATTTCAATCTCCCAAGACTGCTTCCTGCAACTCAAAAATGTGGCAAAAAGTCACTTTTTGCTTGTTTTTTGACTTTCTGGAGGCCCAAAACGTCATAAAATCTCAAGTCCATTGATGAGCATATGTAACTTCTCATGAAAAATCTGGAAATTCTGAGTTTTTACAAAATGGAGTTGCCAGGATGAAGGGTCGCGCGGGGGGTGAGACCCGTTAATGGACAAAAACCTGTAAATTGCCTGAAAAATCAAAATTGACCCAAAATGTTCAAAATTTCTTGGGATTTGTGCTGTGGCTGGGCTATTTAGTGCCATGTTCCTTTTGATGTGATGCATTCCCAGCCAGAGGTGGAGTGTTGCTTTCCACTCGAGGTGAAGTGTTGTTTTCTACTCGAGGTGAACCACTCTGAATACACATGTTGACCTCTTCAGATGCCCTATGCAATGGAAACATGTGTTCATATGGAGCTGACACATTTGGGTATGGTCCACCTTGTTGATAGTCATTAGAAATCCCCCGAGTTGCATTGCCCTTCACCAGCCTTGTGTGTAATGTTTGAAAATTTTGTGGCTGCAAGTAAGCATCCTCTACAACCATCTTAGACCGAGAGTCTTCACGTTTTATATCATCCTGTGATATCCTGGTGTATAAAGAAGGATTATGGGGCCCAATCACAGCATCCACTTGAGCTGCCATTGGTTCTCTAATTCTGTTATCATCAGATGCAGCACCACCTAGAACTTCACCATCCCTACACGACTTCATGAGACGATAAGCAACACCAACACGATCAAAACTTCCAGATAGTGGTGTTATAAGGAATTCATACCATCTAAAATGACACACAACAACTTTGTCTCTTTTGTGGAGATAACCAAGAAATGTCTCAAATTCTAATGATTGTTGCCGATTCTGGCCAGCTGCATGAAAATAAACCCGAGGCAACTTTGATAGTGGAAGCATTGCCGCTAGAGTCATCTCCTTAACATGCAAGGCTACAGGTATCTTCACTAGAGAATTGGAGCATGAAACTTGGCTGATTTTCTTCCCATCTTTGTACAACATAATAAACGTATTTGACTCATCTTCTTCGGGGACCTTATTCAAATCCATCAACACCATTCTCATCCTCGATTAAGCAAACCTTGCAAAATTTGGCAATTTGTGGCTCCTTTGCAAATTTGCAGGCAGTTTGATATTGAGGGCGCTGACGGGTCGCGCGCCTCACCCAACGGGTCACGCGCCACTGACGGGTCGCACCTGTGTAAATTTTTCACTGGAAAAGGCAGCCTGATGGGTTGCGCGCCTCTGACGGGTCGCGCGCCAAGCTCAACGGGTCGCATTTTGCAGGAGGCTTTTGGAGGCCTTCCCGGTGTCATAATCGGATGCAGGATAGCTCGTTGGAAATTTACTTGAGTCTAATTTCCAAACCAACTAGAATTTTTCAATTTGGTGTTGATTTGACCTGTCAAAAATCAAATCTCCCAAGACTGGTCAAAAAGTGCCAAATGAGGCTGCCTCAAGGAAGAGTGTTGTTGCAGTCAACTTTTGAATGCCTTCCGCAACCCAAAATTGAGCTCATGATAGCTCATTGGAAAGATATTTGTGTCTAGTTATCATTTTACCCATCAATCAAATCATTTGGCCAACCAAGCTAAGAGAAAACTTGATTTTCCCAAGGTCACTATAGAGGTGTCTTTGATTCTCCTGAAGCAACGGTATTATTGACATTTCTCTCAAACCATGACACCTGTGTAAAATATGAAGGAGGTTTTTCTGCCTTGGAATGTTCTAAACAAAAACCTCTCTCAGTTTTCCAAAATACATCTTTGATTGCTCTGAAACAGATTTTGAGTGAAACTTATCCCGATGTGTGAAACAAGGAATTTTGTCGAAATGAAGCGAAATGAAGGGGATAAGGGGCTTCTAAATTCTTGGGAAATTTTTGGAAGTAGGGAGAGATGTTAGGAAGCAGGGGAAAGTGGAATCTCAGAGATTTAGTGAGGGGAAGGGGTCCAAAAGGGCAAAACACAGGCCCAACCTAGAAAATTGCCAAGTTGTAGCTAGAAACTAGGGTTTGTGCAAAAATGAAGAATTTGGGGGATCTCAGCGATGGGAAGTGTTTGATAAGGTAATTTAAGGATATGGGAAGGTGTATGAACATCAGGAAACAAGTTTTGCCAGTGATTTGGCCGCCCAAGAGAAATTACCTCCAAAACCCTAGGAGAGGGAAATGACCCTACCTAGGCGCAACTGAAGCATGAACAAGGTGTAAAATGACTCATTAGACACTGACATGATAATGAAAAGCCTATGAATGATGATAGACTCAGCTGAATAGTGTCATAGACTAACATTTTGGCAACTTTGAAAAGAGTGAAAACAAACCCTAGACCTAATGCCTAATGACCAAATTTTTCTTGAAGACTCACTGAAATGAAAAAATTTGACCTTGAAACTTCAAAATCACTTGTAAGAGCATATTTGATCACTGGAGGAAGGCTGGAAAGGCTGACACTAACATTGGCTCCAATGGGGATGGTAGCTCCTTGGAGGTGCCAAGAACCTCAGACCTCTGGGAGAGCAGACCAGTGCTTTCAACCATTGGGCAATGGAGTCATTATTTCGGCAAACGACACAAGACTTTGACTCACTTAGTGAATGAAAACTTGACTGAAAACTGACTGAAACTTAACTAAAGCTTGACTCAAACCGACTCGATGGCAAACTGAAATAACTTGAAAAACTCACTCAACAAACCAAACACAAATGATTCATGACTGACTTAACTAAAACAAGAACTTACAAAGATTTTTGAAGGGCAGCAGTGCATCAAGATTTGAAATCATGATGACAACCACCTTGTTTCTTACAAGAAAATATACCATCAAACTATATCAAAATGCCAATGCAACCAATCAAGCAGATGCCTTCTTGATTGATTCTCCTGATCAAATATTTTGGTCAACAGTACAAACCTATCACTGACCATCCACAAACATAGTTGACCATGATCTCCTTCATCACTGAACACTACAATAATCACTTTCACTGCTGACTGTAACAAATCTGCCAATGGATCCTGGAAAACATGAAGACTTGACATTTCCACCTCATGCTGAAAGAACAAGGTGTCTTTTGCTTCAAATTCTGATCTGCCTTCATCATGTGCTTCAGTAAAAGTATGCTCATGGGCTTCAAAAAATTCTAAACAAGTAGGTGAGCAGATCTCCTCTTGAAAAAACATTTCAGCACATGAAACATATGAAGAATCTCAAAGGTAATCCTGTATGCTCTGATCTTCTGTAGTCTGACAATATGATAGGTCATCTTCATATGATATCACAGTCGGATTATCATCTTTGTGAAGGAAAACATTATCTGTTTGTTGATCGACAAGACAATCATCTTCTTCAACAGAGGAAGAAGTTTCCCCAACACTTTCCTGACTATGTGTGCATTGCAAATCTGTTGTAGCTTGGGCTGTAACAAGACCTTTCAATAGCTGATCTATTTCCTCTTCAGACAAAGGAGATAATTCCTTTTGTTCTCTTCTGCTTAAACAGTAATTATCTTCATATGATAGGGCACTCAAACTATCATTTATTACCGAGTTATTGAAAGGAGATTCATCACTTACTTGCACAAAGATCTCACCTTGTTGTTCATGAACATCTGAATCCAAAACTCTGTCTATGATCTCAACAACAAAACTCTCCTTTTCAGGATTCAGCACAAGGTATGCTTGGTCATCACAATCTGAATGTAGTTCTGAAGTAGTTGTCCTAACATTATCACATTTTGCAGTCTGGTTTTCTTCTGTGGGCAGATCTAAAACAAGCTCTTCTCTTTCATCAATTACAGCCATGTCACCATCTTCAACCTGTTGATCTTGATTCTGCTGCAAAATGTCTTGATCATCTGGAAAAGTATCCTCTAAGTGTTCTTTATGCTGCTGAAATGGATTTTCATATAGAGCCTCCATGATCTCATAGTCCATAAAATTATCATCTTCATAAAACTTCTCAAGGCTTTCAATAAAACTATAAGCATGCTTGCAACAGTCTTGAACTAAATTTAATGAGGGATAAGAGTCCTTATATCATTCAAGGAACATAGCATGAAAATCCTTTAAACAGTAAATACAAGCAGGCAGCAAACTTTCATACCATGATTGGGCTTTACCTTCCAGAGTGGCCAAGAATATCTTCATCAAGCAATCTTCAGGAAAATCAACCTTCAACTTGCGAATATGCATGTGAAATCTAACTAGATGTAAAGCAGCATCATTCTTACCATCATCATTAAATATAGGCAGATTCCTTGACCAATCTACCTTTGGAATTTTATTCGAAAAACCAGGGATGTGATCTTGGCTCAGGGGAGCGTATCTTCTTGCAATCCGATCCATATTGAAAATCTCACAGTTATTGATCTCTCTGCAGTGAAGTCACCATTAAGCATTGATCTTTGGAGTTTTCAGTGAAGGAGTCGCCAGTGAATGATTTTGGCCTTTCAAGTGTCTGATCATTGTCCACTATCAACAATCAGATCTGAACTTGATACATGTACTCGGGTAAAATGCAAATGAGGTGTTGTATTCACAAGCTCACGGAGATGGACTGAAGCAGCGTTTATCTACTTCCGCTTATGCAAAGCAAAAGTGTTTCGAAGGCTACCTGGCATAACTTCAGGCTCCGTCTAAGACTTATGAAACAAACACATCAACCCACAAACAAGTTTTTTCTCCCCAGTATGGTCGCCATTATGTTAGCGCTTGAAATTTCACCTCAGGCTGAGAAAGGTAAACCTCAAGGCAACATCAAACCACTTAGCCTCGTAGCTAGCCCTACGGAGCTGGAGAGGGCTCTCTCTGATCTATCTCGGTGAGATATTCAATGGAATGAGATGACCAATAGGGTAACACTGATTTTAGGCTAGTAAACTGATCAAAAGAGTTGATTTAGGGTTTTTAGGGTTTTTGGTGGCAAATTGAGGGGATGGCAATTTTGGGTGCGGGGATTGGACATAGTTTCTGCAGGGGGTTATTTGGGGCGAGGTAGGAGACAGTATTGATGCTTTTGATTGAGGTGGATGGTCCGGAATGACAGGTGAGGAGCTAAGGAGAGCAAACAATAACTTTGAATTCTCCTTAAACAGTAGAAAACATTGAAATTAAACAAACTTAAAAGCAGAGCATGACAGTCATGAATTCTTACTTTAACACTTCGTTTGTTTAATGTGCAGAAGGAAAAGAAAGGAAATGATTCACATAACACACTTACAGGTACATAAGAAAACACACCATCAATACATGTAACCACAAGAATCCCAAATAGGACTGCAAAACCCTGGTCTTCCTTAGCCAAAAATTGCAGAGATACAGTGAATAATACAATGATAGCTTATCCCTCAAGAGTCCAACCTTCCAACCCGTGAAAAGGATTAATAAAATACATAATATAGGCAAGCCAACCTCTTCCCTTGCCTCTAGTGGTCGAGCTCATCCTTCTAGAAGATGTTTCAACCAATTCTAAACTGAGCACTAAAATCTAGGCAGTCAAAACAACTTGCCTCTATAAGCTAGGAAACCAATTCATTCATTTAATTTAACATTTTTCATGAATGAATCTTCTAGAAGAGGTACATAAGTGTAAAAGTGTCATAAAAGTACATTAATTACATCAAAGAGCATAATAATCCACCGCAAAAAGTCAAACAGGGTCAAACTGCGTTTTTCTGAGCTGTACAGTGAAATTTGGAGAAATTTGCCTAACGGGTCGCGCGCCTCTGCCTGACGGGTCGCGCGCCTTTGGGACCACTGTTGGGGCACTTCCAGGTGTCCAAATTGAGCAAGAGTAGGCTTGTTGGAAAGGTCTCTGAGACTACTTTCCAACCCAACTGGAATTTCTGAATTTGGTGTTCATTTTCCCTCTAAAATTGCAATCTCCCAAGACTGCTTCCTGCAACTCAAAAATGTGGCAGAAAGTCAATTTTTGCTTGTGTTTTGACTTTCTGGAGGCCCAAAGCTTCATAAAATCTCAAGTCCATTGATGAGCATATGTAACGTCTCATGACAAATCTGGAAATGTTGAGTTTTTGCAAAATGGAGTTGTCAGGATGAAGGGTCACGCGGGGGGTGAGACCCGTTAATGGACAAAAACCTGTAAATTGCCTGAAAAATCAAAATTGACCCAAAATGTTCAAAATTTCTTGGGATTTGTGTTGTGGCTGGGCTATTTAGTGCCATGTTCCTTCTGATGTGATGCATTCTCAGCCAGAGGTAGAGTGTTGCTTTCCACTCGAGGTGAAGTGTTGTTTTCTACTCGAGGTGAACCACTCTGAATACACCTGTTGACCTCTTCAGATGCCCTATGCAATGGAAACATGTGTTCATATGGAGCTGACACATTTGGGTATGGTCCACCTTGTTGATAATCATTAGAAATCCCCCGAGTTGCATTGCCCTTCACCAGCCTTGTGTGTAATGTTTGAAAATTGTGTGGCTGCAAGTAAGCATCCTCTACAACCATCTTAGACCGAGAGTCTTCACGTTTTATATCATCCTGTGATATCCTAGTGTATAAAGAAGGATTCTGGGGCCCAATCACAGCATCCACTTGAGCTGCCATTGGTTCTCTAATTCTGTTATCATTAGATGCAGCACCACCTAGAACTTCACCATCCCTACACGACTTCATGAGACGATAAGCAACACCAACACGATCAAAACTTCCAGATAGTGGTGTTATAAGGAATTCATACCATCTAAAACGACACACAGAAACTTTGTCTCTTTTGAGGAGATAACCAAGAAATGTCTCAAATTCTAATGATTGTTGTCGATTCTGGCCAACTGCATGAAAATAAACTCGAGGCAACTTTGATAGTGGAAGCATTGCCGCTGGAGTCATCTCCTTAACATGCAAGGCTACAGGTATCTTCACTAGAGAATTGGAGCATGAAACTTGGCTGATTGGCTTTCCATCTTTGTACAACATAATAAAGGTATTTGACTCATCTTCTTCAGGGACCTTATTCAAATCCATCAACACCATTCTCATCCTCGATTAAGCAAACCTTGCAAAATTTGGCAATTTGTGGCTCCTTGAAAAATTTGCAGGCAGTTTGATATTGAGGGTGCTGACGGGTCACGCGCCTCACCCAACGGGTTGCGCGCCATTGACGGGTCACACCTGTGTAAATTTTGCATTGGAAAAGGCAGCCTGATGGGTCGCGCGCCAGGCTCAACGGGTCGCATTTTACAGGAGGCTTTTGGAAGCCTTCCCGGTGTCAGAATCGGGTGCAGGATAGCTTGTTGGAAAGGTCTTTGAGTCGAATTTCCATTCCAACTACAATGTTTCAATTTGGAGTTGATTTGACCTGTCAAAAATCAAATCTCCCAAGACTGGTCAAAAAGTGCCAAATGAGGTTGCCTCAAGGAAGAGTGTTGTTGAAGTCAACTTTTGAATGCCTTCCTCAACCCCAAACTGAGCTCATGATAGCTCATTGGAAAGATATTTGTGTCTAGTTATCATTTTACCCATCACAAAAATCATTTGGCCAACCAAGGTAGGAGAAAACTTGATTTTCCCAAGGTGACTTCAGAGGTGTCTTTGATTCTCCTGAAGCAACGGTATTCTTGACATTTCTCTCAAACCATGACACCTGTGTAAAAAGTGAAGGAGGTTTTTCTTCCTTGGAATGTTTTAAACAAAACCTCTCTCAGTTTTCCAAAATTCATCTTGTATTGCTCTGAAACAGCTTTTGAGTGAAACTTATACCGATGTGTGAAACAAGGAATTTTGTCGAAATAAAGCGAAATGAAGGGGATAAGGGGCTTCTAAATTCTTGGGAAATTTTTGGAAGTAGGGAGGGATGTTAGGAAGTAGGGGAAAGTGGAATCTCAGAGATTGAGCGAGGGGAAGGGGTCCAAAAGGGAAAAACACAGGCCCAACCTAGAAAATTGCCAAGTTGTAGCTAGAAACTAGGGTTTGTGCGAAAATGAAGAATTTGGGGGATTTCAGTGATGGGAAGTGTTTGATAAGGTACATTAAGGATATGGGAAGGTGTATGAACATCAGGAAACAAGTTTTTCCGGTGATTTGGCCGCCCAAGAGAAATTACCTCCAAAACCCTAGGAGAGGGAAATGACCCTACCTAGGCGCAACTGAAGCATGAACAAGGTGTAAAATGACGCATTAGACACTGACATGATAATGACAACCCTATGAATGATGATAGACTCAGTTGAATAGTGTCATAGACTGACATTTGGGCAACTTTGAAAAGAGTGAAAACAAACCCTAGACCTAATGCCTAGTGACAAAATGTTTCTTGAAGACTCACTAAAATGACAAAATCTGACCTTGACACTTCAAAATCACTTTGTAAGAGCATATTTTATCACTAGAGGAAGGCTGGAAAGGCTGACACTAACATTGGCTCCAATGGGGATGGTAGCTCCTTGGAGGTGCCAAGAACCTCAAACCTCTGGGAGAGCAGACCAGTGCTTTCAACCATTGGGCAATGGAGTCATTATTTCGGCAAACGACACAAGACTTTGACTCACTTAGTGAATGAAAACTTGACTGAAAACTGACTGAAACTTAACTAAATCTTGACTCAAACCGACTCGATGGCAAACAAAAATAACATGAAAAACTCACTCAACAGACCAAACACAAATGACTCATGACTGACTTAACTAAAACAAGAACTTACAAAGCTTTTTGAAGGGCAGCAGTGCATCAAGATTTGAAATCATGATGACAACCACCTTGTTTCTTACAAGACAATATACCATCAAACTATATCAAAATGCCAATGCAACCAATCAAGCAGATGCCTTCTTGATTGATTCTCCTGATCAGATCTTTTGGTCAACAGTACAAACCTATCATTGAGCATCCACAAACATAGCTGACCATGATCTCCTTCATCACTGAACACTACAATAATCACTTTCAATGTTGACTGTAACAAATCTACCATTGGATCCTGGAAAACATGAAGACTTGACATTGCCACCTCCTGCTGAAAGAACAAGGTGTCTTTTGCTTCAAATTCTGATCTGCCTTCATCATGTGCTTCAGTAAAAGTATGCTCATGGGCTTCAAAAAATTCTAAACAAGTAGGTGAGCAGATCTCCTCTTGAAAAAACATTTCAGCACATGAAACATTTGAAGAATCTGAAAGGTAATCCTGTATGCTCTGATCTTCTGTAGTCTGGAAATATGATAGGTCATCTTCATATGATATCACAGCCGGATTATCATCTTTGTGAAGGAAAACATTATCTGTTTGTTGATCGACAAGACAATCATTTTCTTCAACAGAGGAAGAAGTTTCCCCAACACTTTCTTGAATATGTGTGCATTGTAAATCTGTTGTAGCTTGGGCTGTAACAAGACCTTTCAATCGCTGATCTATTTCCTCTTCAGACAAAGGAGACAATTCCTTTTGTTCTCTTCTACTTAAACAGTAATTATCTTCATATGATAGGGCACTCAAACTATCATTTATTACCGAGTTATTGAAAGGAGATTCATCACTTACTTGCACAAAGATCTCACCTTACTGTTCATGAACATCTGAATCCAAAACTCTGTCTATGATCTCAACAACAAAACTCTCATTTTCAGGATTCAGCACAAGGGATGCTTGGTCATCACAATCTGAATGTAGTTCTAAAGTAGTTGTCCTAACATTATCACATTCTGCAATCTGGTTTTCTTCTGTGGGCAGATCTAAAACAAGCTCTTTTGTTTCATCAATTACATCCATATGACCATCTTCAACCTGCTGATCTTGATTCTGCTGCAAAATGTCTTGATCATCTCGACAAGTATCCTCTAAGTTTTCTTTATGCTGCTGAAATGGATTTTCATACAGAGCCTCCATGATCTCATAGTCCATAAAATTATCATCTTCATAAAACTTCTCAAGGCTTTCAATAAAAATATAAGCATGCTTGGAACAGTCTTGAACTAAATTTAATGATGGATAAGAGTCCTTATATCGTTCAAGGAACATAGCATGAAAATCCTTTAAACAGTAAATACAAGCAGGCGGAAAACTTTCATACCATGATCGTCCTTTACCTTCCAGAGTGGCCAAGAATATCTTCATCAAGCAATCTTCAGGAAAATCAACCTTCAACTTGCAAATATGCATGTGAAATCTAACTAGATGTAAAGCAGCATCCTTCTTACCATCATCATTAAATATATGCAGATTCCTTGACCAATCTACCTTTGGAATTTTATTCAGAAAACCAGGGATGTGATCTCGGCTCATGGGAGCGTATCTTCTTACAATCCGATCCATCTTGAAAATCTCACAGCTACTGATCTCTCTGAAGTGAAGTCACCATGAAGCATTGATCTTTGGAGTTTTCAGTGAAGGAGTCGCCAGTGAATGATTTCAGCCTTTCAAGTGTCTGATCGTTGTCCACTATCAACAACCAGATCTGAACTTGATACATGTACTCGGGTAAAATGCAAATGAAGTGTTGTATTCACAAGCTCACGGAGATGGACTGAAGCAGCGTTTATCTACTTCCGCTTATGCAAAGCAAAAGCGTTTCGAAGGCTACCTGGCATAACTTCAGGCTCCGTCTAAGACTTATGAAACAAACACATCAACCCACAAACAAGTTTGTTCTCCCCAATATGGTCGCCATTATGTTAGCGCTTGAAATTTCACCTCAGGCTGAGAAAGGTAAACCTCAAGGCAACATCAAACCACTTAGCCTCGTAGCTAGCCCTACGGAGCTGGAGAGGGCTCTCTCTGGTCTATCTCGGTGAGATCTTCAATGAAATGAGATGACCAATAGGGTAACACTGATTTTAGGCTAGTAAACTGATCAAAATGGTTGATTTAGGGTTTTTAGGGTTTTTGGTGGCAAATTGAGGGGATGGCAATTTTGGGTGCGGGGATTGGACATAGTTTCTGCAGGGGGTTCTTTGGGGCGAGGTAGGAGACAGTATTGATGCTTTTGATTGAGGTGGATGGTCCAGAATGACAGGTGAGGAGCTAAGGAGAGCAAACGATAACTTTGAATTCTCCTTAAACAGTAGAAAACATTGAAATTAAACAAACTTAAAAGCAGAGCATGACAGTCATGAATTCTTACTTTAACACTTCGTTTGTTTAATGTGCAGAAGGAAAAGAAAGGAAATGATTCACATAACACACTTACAGGTACATAAGAAAACACACCGTCAATACATGTAACCACAAGAATCCCAAAGAGGACTGCAAAACCCTGGTCTTCCTTAGCCAAAAATTGCAGAGATACAGTGAATAATACAATGATAGCTTATCCCTCAAGAGTCCAACCTTCCAACCCCTGAAAATGATTGAGAAAATACATAATATAGGCAAGCCAACCTCTTCCCTTGCCTCTAGGGGTCGAGCTCATCCTTCTAGGAGCTGTTTCAACCAATTCTAACTAGGCAATCAAAACAACTTGCCTCTATAAGCTAGGAAACCAATTCATTCATTTAATTTTCACCTTTTTCATGAATGAATCTTCTAGAAGAGGTACATAAGTGTAAAATTGTCATAAAAGTACATTAATTACATCAAAGAGCATAATAATCCACCCCAAAAAGTCAAACAGGGTCAAACTGCGTTTTTCTGAGCTGTACAGTGAAATTTGGAGAAATTTACCTGACGGGTCGCGCGCCTCTGCCTGACGGGTCGCGCGCCTCTGGGACCACTTTTGGGGAACTTCCAGGTGTCCAAATTGAGCAAGAGTAGGCTTGTTGGAAAGGTCTGTGAGTCTAATTTCCAACCCAACTGGAATTTCGGAATTTGGTGATCATTTTCCCTCCAAAATTGCAATCTCCCAAGACTGCTTCCTGCAGCTCAAAAATGTGGCAGAAAGTCAATTTTTGCTTGTTTATTGACTTTCTGGAGGCCCAAAACTTCATAAAATCTCAAGTCCATTGATGAGCATATGTAACTTCTCATGAAAAATCTGGAAATGCTGAGTTTTTAAAAAATGGAGTTGCCAGGATGAAGGGTCGCGCGGGGGGTGAGACCCGTTAATGGACAAAAACCTGTAAATTGCCTGAAAAATCAAAATTGACCCAAAATGTTCAAAATTTCTTGGGATTTGTGCTGTGGCTGGGCTATTTAGTGCTATGTTCCTTTTGATGTGATGCATTCTCAGCCAGAGGTGGAGTGTTGCTTTCCACTCGAGGTGAAGTGTTGTTTTCTACTCGAGGTGAACCACTCCGAATACACCTGTTGACCTCTTCAGATGCCCTATGCAATGGAAACATGTGTTCATATGGAGCTGACACATTTGGGTATGGTCCACCTTGTTGATAGTCACTAGAAATCCCCCGAGTTGCATTGCCCTTCACCAGCCTTGTGTGTAATGTTTGAAAATTTTGTGGCTGCAAGTAAGCATCCTCTACAACCATCTTAGACCGAGAGTCTTCACGTTTTATATCATCCTGTGATATCCTGGTGTATAAAGAAGGATTCTGGGGCCCAATCACAACATCCACTTGAGCTGCCATTGGTTCTCTAATTCTGTTATCATTAGATGCAGCACCACCTAGAACTTCACCATCCCTACACGACTTCATGAGACGATAAGCAACACCAACACGATCAAAACTTCCAGATAGTGGTGTTATAAGGAATTCATACCATCTGAAATGACACACAGCAACTTTGTCTCTTTTGAGGAGATAACCAAGAAATGTCTCAAATTCTAATAATTGTTGCCGATTCTGGCCAGCTGCATGAAAATAAACCCGAGGCAACTTTGATAGTGGAAGCATTGCCGCTGGAGTCATCTCCTTAACATGCAAGGCTACAGGTATCTTCACTAGAGAATTGGAGCATGAAACTTGGCTAATTGTCTTTCCATCTTTGTACAACATAATAAAGGTATTTGACTCATCTTCTTCGGGGACCTTATTCAAATCCATCAACACCATTCTCATCCTCGATTAAGCAAACCTTGCAAAATTTGGCAATTTGTGGCTCCTTGGCAAATTTGTAGGCAATATGATATTGAGGGCGTTGACGGGTCGCGCGCCTCACCCAACGGGTCGCACCTGTGTAAATTTTGCACTGGAAAAGGCAGCCTGATTGGTCGCGCGCCTCTGACAGGTCGCGCGCCAGGCTCAATGGGTCGCGTTTTGCAGGAGGCTTTGGGAGGCCTTCCCGGTGTCAGAATCGGGTGCATGATAGCTCGTTGGAAAGGAATTTGAGTCTAATTTCTAACCCAACTGGAATTTTTCAATTTGGAGTTGATTTGACCTGTAAAAAATAAAATCTCCCAAGACTGGTCAAAAAGTTCCAAATGAGGCTGCCTCAAGGAAGAGTGTTGTTGCAGTCAACTTTTGAATGCCTTCCTCAACCCCAAATTGAGCTCATGATAGCTCAATGGAAATATCTTTGTGTCTAGTTATCATTTTACCCATAACGAAAATCATTTGGCCAACCTAGCTAGGAGAAAACTTGATTTTCCCAAGGTCACTTCAGAGGTGTCTTTGATTCTCCTGAAGCAACGGTATTCTTGACATTTCTCTCAAACCATGACACCTGTGTAAACCGTGAAGGAGGTTTCTCTTCCTTGGCATGTTTTAAACAAAAACCTCTCTCAGTTTTCCAAAATGCGTCTTTGATTGCTCTGAAACATCTTTTGAGTGAAATTTATCCTGATGTGTGAAACAAGGAATTTTGTCGAAATGAAGCGAAATGAAGGGGATAAGGGGCTTCTAAATTCTTGGGAAATTTTTGGAAGTAGGGAGGGATGTTAGGAAGCAGGGGAAAGTGGAATCTCAGAGATTGAGAAAGGGGAAGGGGTCCAAAAGGGAAAAACACAGGCCCAACCTAGAAAATTGCCAAGTCGTAGCTAGAAACTAGGGTTTGTGCAAAAATGAAGAATTTGGGGGATCTCAGTGATGGGAAGTGTTTGATAAGGTACTTTAAGGATATGGGAAGGTGTATGAACATCAGGAAACAAGTTTTTCTGGTGATTTGGCCTCCCAAGAGAAATTACCTCCAAAACCCTAGGAGAGGGAAATGACACTACCTAGGCGCAACTGAAGCATGAACAAGGTGTAAAATGACTCATTAGACACTGAAATGATAATGAAAACCCTATGAATGATGATAGACTCAGCTGAATAGTTTCATAGACTAACATTTGGGCAACTTTGAAAAGAGTGAAAACAAACCCTAGACCTAATGCCTAGTGACCAAATTTTTCTTGAAGACTCACTGAAATGACAAAATTTGACCTTGACACTTCAAAATCACTTTGTAAGAGCATATTTTATCACTGGAGGAAGGCTGGAAAGGCTGACACTAACATTGGCTCCAATGGGGATGGTAGCTCCTTGGAGGTGCCAAGAACCTCAGACCTCTGGGAGAGCAGACCAGTGCTTTCAACCAATGGGAAATGGAGTCATTATTTCGGAAAACGACACAAGACTTTGACTCACTTAGTGAATGAAAACTTGACTGAAAACTAACTGAAACTTAACTAAAGCTTGACTCAAACCGACTCAATGGCAAACTGAAATAACTTGAAAAACTCACTCAACAGACCAAACACAAATGACTCATGACTGACTTAACTAAAACAAGAACTTACAAAGCTTTTTGAAGGGCAGCAGTGCATCAAGATTTGAAATCATGATGACAACCACCTTGTTTCTTACAAGACAATATACCATCAAACTATATCAAAATGCCAATGCAACCAATCAAGCAGATGCCTTCTTGATTGATTCTCCTGGTCAGATCTTTTGGTCAACAGTACAAACCTATCACTGAGCATCCACAAACATAGCTGACCATGATCTCCTTCATCACTGAACACTACAATAATCACTTTCACTGCTGACTGTAACAAATCTGCCATTGGATCCTGGAAAACATGAAGACTTGACATTGCCACCTCCTGCTGAAAGAACAAGGTGTATTTTGCTTCAAATTCCGATCTGCCTTCGTCATGTGCTTCAGCAAAAGTATGCTCATGGGCTTCAAAAAATTATAAACAAGTAGGTGAGAAGATCTCCTCTTGAAAAAACATTTCAGCACATGAAACATATGAAGAATCTGAAAGGTAATCCTGTATGCTCTGATCTTCTGTAGTCTGACAATATGATAGGTCATCTTCATATGATATCACAGACGGATTATCATCTTTGTGAAGGAAAACATTATCTGTTTGTTAATCGACAAGACAATCATCTTCTTCAACAGAGGAAGAAGTTTCCCCAACACTTTCCTGACTATGTGTGCATTGCAAATCTGTTGTAGCTTGGGCTGTAACAAGACCTTTAAATAGCTGATCTATTTCCTCTTCAGACAAAGGAGACAATGCCTTTTGTTCTCTTTTGCTTAAACAGTAATTATCTTCATATGATAGGGCACTCAAACTATCATTTATTACCGAGTTATTGAAAGGAGATTCATCACTTACTTGCACAAAGATCTCACCTTGTTGTTCATGAACATCTGAATCCAAAACTCTGTCTATGATCTCAACAACAAAACTCTCCTTTTTAGGATTCAGCACAAGGTACGCTTCGTCATCACAATCTGAATGTAGTTCTAAAGTAGCTGTCCTAACATTATCATATTTTGCAATCTGGTTTTCTTCTGTGGGAAAATCTAAAACAAGCTCTTCTCTTTCATCAATTACAGCCATATGACCATCTTCAACCTACTGATCTTGATTCTACTGCAAAATGTCTTGATCATCTGGACAAGTATCCTCTAAGTTTTCTTTATGCTGCTGAAATGGATTTTCATACAGAGCCTCCATGATCTCATAGTCCATAAAATTATCATCTTCATAAAACTTCTGAAGGCTTTCAATAAAACTATAAGCATGCTTGCAACAGTCTTGGATAAGAGTCCTTATATCGTTCAAGGAACATAGCATGAAAATCCTTTAAACACTAAATACAAGCAGGCGGCAAACTTTCATACCATGATTGGGCTTTACCTTCCAGAGTGGCCAAGAATATCTTCATCAAGCAATCTTCAGGAAAATCAACCTTCAACTTGCGAATATGCATGTGAAATCTAACTAGATGTAAAGCAGCATCCTTCTTACCATCATCATTAAATATAGGCAGATTCCTTGATCAATCTACCTTTGGAATTTTTTTCGGAAAACCAGGGATGTGATCTCGGCTCAGGGGAGCGTATCTTATTGCAATCTGATCCATCTTGAAAATCTCACAGCTATTGATCTCTCTGAAGTGAAGTCACCATGAAGCATCTTTGGAGTTTTCAATGAAGGAGTCGCCAGTGAATGATTTCAGCCTTTCAAGTGTCCAATTGTTGTCCACTATCAACAATCAGATCTGAACTTGATACATGTACTCGGGTAAAATGCAAATGAAGTGTTGTATTCACAAGCTCACGGAGATGGATGAAGCAGCGTTTATCTACTTCCGCTTATGCAAAGCAAAAGCGTTTCGAAGGCTACTTGGCATAACTTCAGGCTCCGTCTAAGACTTATGAAACAAATACATCAGCCCACAAACAAGTTTGTTCTCCCCAGTATGGTCGCCATTATGTTAGCGCTTGAAATTTCACCTCAGGCTGAGAAAGGTAAACCTCAAGGCAACATCAAACCACTTAGCCTCGTAGCTAGCCCTACGGAGCTGGAGAGGGCTCTCTCCGGTCTATCTCGGTGAGATCTTCAATGGAATGAGATGACCAATAGGGTAACACTGATTTTAGGCTAGTAAACTGATCAAAAGGGTTGATTTAGGGTTTTTAGGGTTTTTGGTGGCAAATTGAGGGGATGGCAATTTTGGGTGCGGGGATTGGACACAGTTTCTGCAGGGGGTTCTTTGGGGCGAGGTAGGAGACAGTATTGATGCTTTTGATTGAGGTGGATGGTCCGGAATGACAGGTGAGGAGCTAAGGAGAGCAAACAATAACTTTGAATTTTCCTTAAACAGTAGAAAACATTGAAATTAAACAAACTTAAAAGCAGAGCATGACAGTCATGAATTCTTACTTTAACACTTCGTTTGTTTAATGTGCAGAAGGAAAAGAAAGGAAATGATTCACATAACACACTTACAGGTACATAAGAAAACACACCATCAATACATGTAACCATAAGAATCCCAAAGAGGACTGCAAAACCCTGGTCTTCCTTAGCCAAAACTTGCAGAGATACAGTGAATAATACAATGATAGCTTATCCCTCAAGAGTCCAACCTTCCAACCCCTGAAAATGATTGATAAAATACATAATATAGGCAATCCAACCTCTTCCCTTGCCTCTAGGGGTCGAGCTCATTCTTCTAGGAGCTGTTTCAACCAATTCTAAACTGAGCACTAAAATCTAGGCAGTCAAAACAACTTGCCTCTATAAGCTAGGAAACCAATTCATTCATTTAATTTTCACCTTTTTCATGAATGAATCTTCTAGAAGAGGTACATAAGTGTAAAAGTGTCATAAAAGTACATTAATTACATCAAAGAGCATAATAATCCACCCCAAAAAGTCAAACAAGGTCAAACTGCGTTTTTCTGAGCTGTACAATGAAATTTGGAGAAATTTGCCTAACGGGTCACGTGCCTCTGCCTGACGAGTCGTGTGCCTTTGTTACCACTTTTGGGGCACTTCCAGGTGTCCAAATTGAGCCAGATTAGGCTTGTTGGAAAGGTTTGTGAGTCTACTTTCCAACCCAACTGGAATTTCTACATTTGGTGGTCATTTGCCCCTCAAAAATTGCAATCTCCCAAGACTACTTCCTGCAACTCAAAAATGTGGCAGAAAGTCAATTTTTTCTTGTTTTTTGACTTTCTGGAGGCCCAAAACTTCATAAAATCTCAAGTACATTGATGAGCATATGTAACTTCTCATGAAAAATCTGGAAATGTTGAGTTTTTGCAAAATGGAGTTGCCAGGATGAAGGGTCGGGCGGGGGGTGAGACTCGTTAATGGACAAAAACCTGTAAATTGCCTGAAAAATCAAAATTGACCCAAAATGTTCAAAATTTCTTGGGATTTGTGTTGTGGCTGGGTTATTTAGTGCCATGTTCCTTTTGATGTGATGCATTCTCAGCGAGAGGTGGAGTGTTGCTTTCCACTTGAGGTGAAGTGTTGTTTTCTACTCGAGTTGAACCACTCGGAATACACATGTTGACCTCTTCAGATGCCCTATGCAATGGAAACATGTGTTCATATGGAGCTGACACATTTGGGTATGGTCCACCTTGTTGATAGTCATTAGAAATCCCCCGAGTTTCATTGCCCTTCACCAGCCTTGTGTGTAATGTTTGAAAATTTTGTGGCTGCAAGTAAGCATCCTCTACAACCATCTTAGACCGAGAGTCTTCACGTTTTATATCATCCTGTGATATCCTGGTGTATAAAGAAGGATTCTGGGGCCCAATCATAGCATCCACTTGAGCTGCCATTGGTTCTCTAATTTTGTTATCATTAGATGCAGCACCACCTAGAACTTCACCATCCCTACACGACTTCATGAGACGATAAGCAACACCAACACGATCAAAACTTCCAGATAGTGGTGTTATAATGAATTCATACAATCTAAAATGAAACACAACAACTTTGTCTCTTTTGAGGAGATAACCAAGAAATGTCTCAAATTCTAATGATTGTTGCTGATTCTAGCCAGCTGCATGAAAATAAACCCAAGGCAACTTTGATAGTGGAAGCATTGCCGCTAGAGTCATCTCCTTAACATGCAAGGCTACAGGTATCTTCACTAGAGAATTGGAGCATGAAACTTGGCTGATTGGCTTTCCATATTTGTACAACATAATAAAGGTATTTGACTCATCTTCTTCAGGGACCTTATTCAAATCCATCAACACCATTCTCATCCTCGATTAAGCAAACCTTGCAAAATTTGGCAATTTGTGGCTCCTTTGCAAATTTGCAAGCAGTTTGATATTTAGGGTGTTGATGGGTTGCGCGCCTCACCCAACGGGTCGCGCGCCATTGACGGGTCGCACCTGTGTAAATTTTGCACTGGAAAAGGCAGCCTGATGGGTCTCGCGCCTCTGACGGGTCGCGCGCCAGGCTCAACGGGTTGTGTTTTGCAGGAGGCTATTGGAGGCCTTCCCAGTGTCAGAATCGGGTTCAGGATAGCGTGTTGGAAAGGGCTTTGAGTCTAATTTCCAACCCAACTGGATTTTTTCAATTTGGAGTTGATTTGACCTGTCAAAAATCAAATCTCCCAAGACTGGTCAAAAAGTGCCAAATGAGGCTGCCTCAAGGAAGAGTGTTGTTGTAGTCAACTTTTGAATGCCTTCCTCAACCCCAAATTGAGCTCATGATAGCTCATTGGAAATCTAGTTGTGTATAGTTATCATTTTACCCATCAAGCAAATAATTTTGCCAACCAAGCTAGGAGAAATCTTTATTTTCCCAAGGTCACTTCAGAGGTGTCTTTGATTCTCCTGAAGTAACGGTATTCTTGACATTTCTCTCAAACCATGACACCTGTGTAAAAAGTGAAGGAGGTCTTTCTTCCTTGGAATGTTTTAAACAAAAACCGCTCTCATTTTTCCAAAATTTATCTTTTATTGCTCTGAAACAACTTTTGAGTGAAACTTATCCCGATGTGTGAAACAAGGAATTTTGTCGAAATGAAGCGAAATGAAGAGGATAAGGGGATTCTAAATTCTTGGGAAATTTTTGGAAGTAGGGAGGGATGTTAGGAAGTAGGGGAAAGTGGAATCTCAGAGATTGAGCGAGGGGAAGGGGTCCAAAAGGGCAAAACACAGGCCCAACCTAGAAAATTGCCAGGTTGTAGCTAGAAACTAGGGTTTGTGCAAAAATGAAGAATTTGGGGGATCTCAGTGATGGGAAGTGTTTGATAAGGTACTTTAAGGATATGGTAATGTGTATGAACATCAGGAAACAAGTTTTTCCGGTGATTTGGCCACCCAAGAGAAAATACCTCCAAAACCCTAGGAGAGGGAAATGACCCTACCTAGGCGCAACTGAAGCATGAACAAGGTGTAAAATGACTCATTAGACACTGACATGATAATGAAAACCCTATGAATGATGATAGAATCAGCTGAATAGTGTCATAGACTAACATTTGGGCAACTTTGAAAAGAGTGAAAACAAACCCTAGACCTAATGCCTAGTGACCAAATTTTTCTTGAAGACTCACTGAAATGACAAAATTTGACCTTGACACTTCAAAATCACTTTGTAAGAGCATATTTGATCACTGGAGGAAGGATGGAAAGGCTGACACTAACACCACCTGTTATCACAAAATCACTACTGAGGGCTGCAACCAAGCAAGATTTCATGTAACTCTTTCAACCTAACTTTAGATCAAAGATTAGCCTCTTTGATCAGAGAGGGCTCTCTCACAAACTCTTGATAAAATCCTTCACTACAATAGATGGCTAACTCTTTATTCATTCATGAAAGCAAAGCTGGTTGGAAACATATCAAACTGGTTCTCATTGGGCTATGGAGTCTCATATAGTAAGTAAACAAGGAAAACATAGTCATCTCATGGAAGTCAAGGCTCTTTGCATCACATGTCAAACATACTCCATCAAAACATAGCTTGCCAAACACACAGGAAGTCAGAGCATAAGATTATGAATTCTGAGTGATTGCGTTACAACAAGGCTACAAAAGAACATAAACTATAAAACACCATCATTATATTTGAACACAACAATCCATTGAGAATCTTGAGTAGAGATCAACACTGTTTTACTATTACTGTCAAAAAAGTCTTACAATGGCCCAAAACAACTCTGTTTTTCTATAAAATGTCCAACCCTTTCTACATTCTAATCTGATCCAATCTGATCCTTTTATAGGCAAACAAACTTCATCACCTCGAGCTTCCTCCTCCAGCATGAGGGGAGCCTCGAAGGTGGCTATTAACTATTCCTACATGCTATTTAATTAATGCATTTATTACAAAGTGCTGAACTGTAATTGCACACAATCCTAATCAAACTAAAACACTAATTCCTTTCTCCTCGTATGCTTGATGCTTTTCTGGCTCTTGACACATGTCCTTTTGCTGGTTGGATCTAGATGGCTGAGCTGCAGATACAATGAATACTGACTTTAGATGCTTGAAAGCGCTGATGGCTCATTAATTGACCAAAAGATATGCTCCTAATTTAATGGTCTCTGTCTCCCAATCTTCTCCGAAAGTGTAGCAGCATGTTCCCAAGTCTTTTAATAATCCCAGGTATGGAATGCTGACATGTTTCTGATTGTACTGTAGATGGTATTGATAGACAAGTATTTCTCTTCCTTAACTCCCGCTCACAGTATCACACTAGCTGCTCTATGCTTTTAAAATCATCACCTACAGCAGTTTCGTAGCGCGCTACGAAACTGCTGTGTGATTTAAATAAACCATATTCTTCCTTTAAACTTCTCACAAAATTGAACAGCTGATGTTGCCAATCTTCAGTTTCACCTTTGCTATGCTGAGATTCAGAATCACATTCCCTATAACATTGAACCTCCAACAGATGAACCAACTGCAATTGATAAGACCACCATGATTTTACCATCCCACTGACTCAACACAGCGTCATATAAGCCAAAACAGAGCAAGTTTGCTAGAGATATGCTATCCGCATAAGTGTGATGGGGAGGTATCTGAAGCCTATCAAGTAAAGGATGTAGTCCATTATTTTCAGCCTGGTCTATTTGGATGGGTACAAGACAAATAAGTTAACAGATCCAGTTTCCCAAAGGCCTCTTTTTATAAGAAGAGAACAAAACATATACAACATTTGAGTCCCAGCTTTCAGACATGATAACTTGAAACTGAATCCCGAGATTTGAAAAATCCTTTCCTTTTTCTGCTCAATTAGAAGCTGCAAGTATTCTTTACATTTTCTTTGTCCATCATCTTCTCCAATCGTATTTCTTGAGTTCAACAAAACATGGAAGGTAAGATGCCTAATACTTCCGCTACAAAGTGCAGAACTAACAGCATACTTATAAAAAATGTGATAGATGTAATCTAATGTAGCGCAAGTCTTCTGAGAGCCATGGTTCTTGGAATATTTACAATCTCCCTCTGAATTTGACTTATGCCTTGGTAATTCTTTAAACTCCAAAACTTCTGTGGCTGGAAATCACCAACATCTTCAGCGATCTTATCCAAGGAAATGTTCTTCAAAAAAAACATGACATCACCTAGCATGTAAACTTTGAGCTCAAATTCTGATGAAGCCTTGCTTACAGCTTGAGAAGTTTCTTGAGAAGAAGATGAGAAAATCTCCTCTTTGCGGTCTGATCACATTGTAGACTTCTGAAAAACAAAGAGAAAAGAACCATCCCCTGAAATGCATGCATTTAAAAAACCTGAAGAGAGAGATGTACTTAGGTTTCATCAAAGGCTGATGATGAAGTTCTACAATCCTAACCCTGTTCATGTCATCAACTAGAAGCAATTCTGCTTTCCCAGGAATACACTGCATCCATATTATACTTGTACTCCCAGAAAACAATTCCAACATAATTTCAACACCTGTCCAGTCTATATTTCGGAATGATTCATCAAACCTGTATATTAAAACCTTGGATACTTGTGCATCATATAAAGCCAGGAATCGGTTACATTCATCACAAGCTACCAAATCAAAACCCCATTTAAATGTGCGAATAGGATTGCTCCCACGCAGAAATGGTCCTAGCTTTGGGTACATGTACAAGTTTAGCCAATTACATACTCTGTATTCTATTAAGCCAACGCCTTGGCCACTACTGCTATCGCTTGGCCTTCATGGATCCAAACTTCTTCTTTAGCTTACCGAAACTTGTCTGGAATTCATTTAATGTCAACAAATATAGAGAAACCCGTGAGAAAATGGAAGCGGTGTCATTGCATCATGGGAATCAAAAATGGACTTTTAGTATGATGCAGACCATCATTTATTTGATCCTTAACAGTGAATTCTTCATATAGACGCTCATCCATTATCATGAAGCCACTAATCATGCTCTATGTTGTCTGCTACTTGAATTCTCTTCCATCCTACTCCATGTACATAAAAATACAACCCAGCTTTACAAAATACTCGGGCTCCTTAACACCATTCACGGTCATGAGGATTCGATTTAGCATGATACCGAGTATGTGGACGTTTATAGATCAGCCAAAAGGCCAAACCTAACTCCTTCAGCGCCATCTGTATTATGACTCATGTCGGTGCCACACCACTGACCTGAAATTTCGGTTCTTATTTAACAGTACATTATGTCCACTTTAAATTACAGTAGCTTTTATCCTAAGATTTCTCAGATAGTGTACGTGGATAGAACTGAAGTCTAAACGGAAAGAACCCTGTTCGGATGGCGCAGGTGTATATAATAGCATCTTCATAACCTTTCGAAGAACCTTTAACCTTGCTACTTGGTCCGCCAATGACAATTCTCCCTCAGAAAAATCAAATGTCACCCAGAGGTGGTGTACCTACATGCCATAATTTATTTTATTGATTCCTGAAATTAATTTAAAAAGAAAAATTAATACAGCACAGGTTGGCTTTCAAATGGCTATGTCGGCCCATTATACCAAGAGACGTGTCTCTTCATAGACTCTAACAAGTATATATATCCAACTGAGGTTGTCCATTTCAGCTCCAAACTTTCGGTCAAGATAATGAGCTCGGTTCCGAAACAGAACAGAAGCGAGGAAGTGCAGAGAAGATAGAACAAAAGTGAAGATCTGAAATTGGTTCTTTTTCATAGTCCCTCTTTTTCTGTGCAAACCTACATCAACTTCAAACCTGCGATAACGCATCATCCTTACACCTAAGATGATATTCTGCCTTGATCCTGTGGTAAATTTTTGAAGGCACTCTACTAAGGATAATTTAGTAAAGCAAAGGCACAAAACTTGGATTTGAAGGAACCTAAAGCTAAAGAGGACGAAGAACACGTGGATTATTGTTTGGACAACAAATTAAATCTGTGGAAATATTGGCTTCGGATTTGTTCAGAATTTTGGAACTATCCTCATATTAGAAGCAAGTCCTCCTTTGGTGAAGTAAGGCCTTGAATTTGTAAACCAGATTTCCTCTTGTAGAAGTACAGATCGCAGATTAATAGCAAATTTGAAGTCACCATTGAGAAGCAGTTCTTGAACATTCAAAAAGGTGTTGAAGACATTGTTTTGAGCATAGCTGAACTTGGTGACATTGTTGAATAGTCTATTAAAGGACCCCTGAAGCATTTTTATAACACATGATGTTGCGCCCTATATGTTTTCAGGCATGCTAAATGTAACCCAATATCAAAGACCAGTTGAAGTGATAGATACACCACCAGTGGATCTATGACTAAAGCATAATCTTCAGACAAACAGAACGCTGACAGAAGGCCCATATGCTTCAAGCATGCCAGCTGAGAACATAACACTCTCTATGATTTGTGGAATTTTAATAGATTTTTTGTCTGGAGGATTCAACACAAAAACTCTTGCAAGTCTCCCACATTAGTATGGACATCCTTCACAATCACCCATGAGCCAGAATCCAGAGATAACTCCCTTAATGTACTTGATGCCAATCCCACAATAGCTGCATCATCATAGGGTGCCTCCTTGGACACACTGTCACTGCTCTCATCAACATTCCTGGAGGGAAGCAAAACTCTATACAATAGGCATGCTAGGATTTGGACATTCGCTGAAAACTCGAACCAATTCCCAATTTCGTAGCACGCTACGAAACCACGCAAACAGGTACTGCTACGAAACTGCTAAAAAGAATTCTGGCGCTGCGAAACTGCCCTGACTTTAAGCTAGACTTAAAAAAAATTTGACAACAGCATTATCAGTGATAACAGTGGCTCCACTTGGGATAGTGTGCCCTTGTGGTGCGCTAAGAACATGCAGCTCCAGTGCCTTATCTATTTTGACAAACTGAAATTTGCTTGACAAGCATGACTGTAGGAGAATGAAAGCTACCTCTACTGAAAAATACTCAGTTGACCTTGAGCTTATTTGCAATTACCTACCTACCTACCCTAACCAATTCAACTTCTTCATTTCAATCAATATGAAACTTCCAATACAGCCAATCATTAGCCTCATCTGATATTTGATTTCTTTGACTGTCCCGGAGTTCAGGGCCAATGTGATAGTGTGAAGACCGCTGCCACTGAAATTTTCTCTGACTGTATCGGATTTCAGAGCCAATGTGATAGTGTAAAGACCGCTGCCACTGAAATAGTTTCTGATCTTCATAGGAAAACTGAAACACTGGAGAGTAAAACTCTTCCATGTAATCAGCTATAGGATCCCAGAACACATGATCAGCTTGTTTTTCGTTGTAGCTTTCCAGCTGTGCAAACTGGTCTTCAACCACACAAGACCCTTCTGATGTGCTATCCACTTTTCTATTTGACAAGCTATCCGGCTGCTTTTCTAAATCATTCCAACAAACGATGGAATTTTCCTCACTATTATGATTATTATTTGGAGTAAGCTGCTGCAAGGAATTACAAAATTGAGCAAGCTTTTCCTCTGCCTGAGGGTCATAGAAAATTTCCTCCAATATTTCTTCTTGCTGAGTGCACTCAATTTCATCTCCATCATGATCTGAAACCTGACAAATCTGCTGCATCTCTACATCAATATCTGAGGATAAAACATGGTTTTCACAGGTAAACTCTTGATGCTCTTCATGTTGTGCTTCATGGAGTGTTATACCTTCTTCTTGGTGCTGAAAAACATTGTCATGAAGAGCCTCTAAAATTTCTTCATCTGTAAATTCATCATCACCATAACAATCCTCCAAGTACTGAATAAGATTCAAAGAATGCCTACAGCAATCTTTGAGCAGCAACAAAGAAGGATAACATTCTTTATACATTTCACAGAACACATCATGGAAATCAGCAAGAGAAGATAATGAACCATTTTCCAAACTTTTATACCAAGACCATGCTTCTCCTTCTAAAGTAGCCATAAACATCCTCATGAGACAATCTTCAGGGAAATGAACCTTAAGACTGCGTACATGTATGTGAAACTTAACCAAATGGAGAGCAGCATCATCCTTCTTTTCATCTTTGAATATTGGAAGATCATCTAACCAATCAACCTTTGGCATAGGATTTGGAAAACCAGGGATATGAGACCGATTCATAGGAGCATACCTGGCATTCTTTCTTGCAGTAGAATCCATCTTGAAACTTCATCAAGCTACTAATCTTCTAGCAGTGGAGTCACCTTCTAATTTATTCTTTGATGTGAGGAGTCGCCAAGGTAGTTTTGCAGCCTTGAAAATCATTTGAACTCCTGCTACCTTCAGAAATTCAATCTCAAGCTCCCGGCAGACGCACCAAAATGTTATCACAAAATCACTACTGAGGGCTGCAACCAAGCAAGATTTCATGTAACTCTTTCAACCTAACTTTAGATCAAAGATTAGCCTCTTTGATCAGAGAGGGCTCTCTCACAAACTCTTGATAAAATCCTTCACTACAATAGATGGCTAACTCTTTATTCATTCATGAAAGCAAAGCTGGTTGGAAACATATCAAACTGGTTCTCATTGGGCTATGGAGTCTCATATATTAAGTAAACAAGGAAAACATAGTCATCTCATGGAAGTCAAGGCTCTTTGCATCACATGTCAAACATACTCCATCAAAACATAGCTTGCCAAACACACAGGAAGTCAGAGCATAAGATTATGAATTCTGAGTGATTGTGTTACAACAAGGCTACAAAAGAACATAAAATATAAAACACCATCATTATATTTGAACACAACAATCCATTGAGAATCTTGAGTAGAGATCAACACTGTTTTACTATTACTGTCAAAAAAGTCTTACAATGGCCCAAAACAACTCTGTTTTTCTATAAAATGTCCAACCCTTTCTACATTCTAATCTGATCCAATCTGATCCTTTTATAGGCAAACAAACTTCATCACCTCGAGCTTCCTCCTCCAGCATGAGGGGAGCCTCGAAGGTGGCTATTAACTATTCCTACATGCTATTTAATTAATGCATTTATTACAAAGTGCTGAACTGTAATTGCACACAATCCTAATCAAACTAAAACACTAATTCCTTTCTCCTTGTATGCTTGATGCTTTTCTGGCTCTTGACACATGTCCTTTTGCTGGTTGGATCTAGATGGCTGAGCTGCAGATACAATGAATACTGACTTTAGATGCTTGAAAGCGCTGATGGCTCATTAATTGACCAAAAGATATGCTCCTAATTTAATGGTCTCTGTCTCCCAATCTTCTCCGAAAGTGTAGCAGCATGTTCCCAAGTCTTTTAATAATCCCAGGTATGGAATGCTGACATGTTTCTGATTGTACTGTAGATGGTATTGATAGACAAGTATTTCTCTTCCTTAACTCCCGCTCACAGTATCACACTAGCTGCTCTGCGCTTTTAAAATCATCACCTACAGCAGTTTCGTAGCGCGCTACGAAACTGCTGTGTGATTTAAATAAACCATAGTCTTCCTTTAAACTTCTCACAAAATTGAACAGCTGATGTTGCCAATCTTCAGTTTCACCTTTGCTATGCTGAGATTCAGAATCACATTCCCTATAACATTGAACCTCCAACAGATGAACCAACTGCAATTGATAAGACCACCATGATTTTACCATCCCACTGACTCAACACAGCGTCATATAAGCCAAAACATAGCAAGTTTGCTAGAGATATGCTATCCGCATAAGTGTGATGGGGAGGTATCTGAAGCCTATCAAGTAAAGGATGTAGTCCATTATTTTCAGCCTGGTCTATTTGGATGGGTACAAGACAAATAAGTTGACAGATCCAGTTTCCCAAAGGCCTCTTTTTATAAGAAGAGAACAAAACATATACAACATTTGAGTCCCAGCTTTCAGACATGATAACTTGAAACTGAATCCCGAGATTTGAAAAATCCTTTCCTTTTTCTGCTCAATCAGAAGTTGCAAGTATTCTTTACATTTTCTTTGTCCATCATCTTCTCCAATCGTATTTCTTGAGTTCAACAAAACATGGAAGGTAAGATGCCTAATACTTCCGCTACAGAGTGCAGAACTAACAGCATACTTATAAAAAATGTGATAGATGTAATCTAATGTAGCGCAAGTCTTCTGAGAGCCATGGTTCTTGGAATATTTACAATCTCCCTCTGAATTTGACTTATGCCTTGGTAATTCTTTAAACTCCAAAACTTCTGTGGCTGGAAATCACCAACATCTTCAGCGATCTTATCCAAGGAAATGTTCTTCAAAAAAAACATGACATCACCTAGCATGTAAACTTTGAGCTCAAATTTTGATGAAGCCTTGCTTACAGCTTGAGAAGTTTCTTGAGAAGAAGATGAGAAAATCTCCTCTTTGCGGTCTGATCACATTGTAGACTTCTGAAAAACAAAGAGAAAAGAACCATCCCCTGAAATGCATGCATTTAAAAAACCTGAAGAGAGAGATGTACTTAGGTTTCATCAAAGGCTGATGATGAAGTTCTACAATCCTAACCCTGTTCATGTCATCAACTAGAAGCAATTCTGCTTTCCCAGGAATACACTGCATCCATATTATACTTGTACTCCCAGAAAACAATTCCAACATAATTTCAACACCTGTCCAGTCTATATTTCGGAATGATTCATCAAACCTGTATATTAAAACCTTGGATTCTTGTGCATCATATAAAGCCAGGAATCGGGTACATTCATCACAAGCTACCAAATCAAAACCCCATTTAAATGTGCGAATAGGATTGCTCCCACGCAGAAATGGTCCTAGCTTTGGGTACATGTACAAGTTTAGCCAATTACATACTCTGTATTCTATTAAGCCAACGCCTTGGCCACTACTGCTATCGCTTGGCCTTCATGGATCCAAACTTCTTCTTTAGCTTACCAAAACTTGTCTGGAATTCATTTAATGTCAACAAATATAGAGAAACCCGTGAGAAAATGGAAGCGGTGTCATTGCATCATGGGAATCAAAAATGGACTTTTAGTATGATGCAGACCATCATTTATTTGATCCTTAACAGTGAATTCTTCATATAGACGCTCATCCATTATCATGAAGCCACTAATCATGCTCTATGTTGTCTGCTACTTGAATTCTCTTCCATCCTACTCCATGTACATAAAAATACAACCCAGCTTTACAAAATACTCGGGCTCCTTAACACCATTCACGGTCATGAGGATTCGATTTAGCATGATACCGAGTATGTGGATGTTTATAGATCAGCCAAAAGGCCAAACCTAACTCCTTCAGCGCCATCTGTATTATGACTCATGTCGGTGCCACACCACCGACCTGAAATTTCGGTTCTTATTTAACAGTACATTATGTCCACTTTAAATTACAGTAGCTTTTATCCTAAGATTGCTCAGATAGTGTACGTGGATAGAACTGAAGTCTAAACGGAAAGAACCCTGTTCGGATGGCGCAGGTGTATATAATAGCATCTTCATAACCTTTCGAAGAACCTTTAACCTTGCTACTTGGTCCGCCAATGACAATTCTCCCTCAGAAAAATCAAATGTCACCCAGAGGTGGTGTACCTACATGCCATAATTTATTTTATTGATTCCTGAAATTAATTTAAAAAGAAAAATTAATACAGCATAGGTTGGCTTTCAAATGGCTATGTTGGCCCATTATACCAAGAGACGTGTCTCTTCATAGACTCTAACAAGTATATATATCCAACTGAGGTTGTCCATTTCAGCTCCAAACTTTCGGTCAAGATAATGAGCTCGGTTCCGAAACAGAACAGAAGCGAGGAAGTGCAGAGAAGATAGAACAAAAGTGAAGATCTGAAATTGGTTCTTTTTCATAGTCCCTCTTTTTCTGTGCAAACCTACATCAACTTCAAACCTGCGATAACGCATCATCCTTACACCTGAGATGATATTCTGCCTTGATCCTGTGGTAAATTTTTGAAGGCACTCTACTAAGGATAATTTAGTAAAGCAAAGGCACAAAACTTGGATTTGAAGGAACCTAAAGCTAAAGAGGACGAAGAACACGTGGATTATTGTTTGGACAACAAATTAAATCTGTGGAAAGATCGGCTTCGGATTTGTTCAGAATTTTGGAACTATCCTCATATTAGAAGCAAGTCCTCCTTTGGTGAAGTAAGGCCTTGAATTTGTAAACCAGATTTCCTCTTGTAGAAGTACAGATCGCAGATTAATAGCAAATTTGAAGTCACCATTGAGAAGCAGTTCTTGAACATTCAAAAAGGTGTTGAAGACATTGTTTTGAGCATAGCTGAACTTGGTGACATTGTTGAATAGTCTATTAAAGGACCCCTGAAGCATTTTTATAACACATGATGTTGCGCCCTATATGTTTTCAGGCATGCTAAATGTAACCCAATATCAAAGACCAGTTGAAGTGATAGATACACCACCAGTGGATCTATGACTAAAGCATAATCTTCAGACAAACAGAACGCTGACAGAAGGCCCATATGCTTCAAGCATGCCAGCTGAGAACATAACACTCTCTATGATTTGTGGAATTTTAATAGATTTTTTGTCTGGAGGATTCAACACAAAAACTCTTGCAAGTCTCCCACATTAGTATGGACATCCTTCACAATCACCCATGAGCCAGAATCCAGAGATAACTCCCTTAATGTACTTGATGCCAATCCCACAATAGTTGCATCATCATAGGGTGCCTCCTTGGACACATTGTCACTGCTCTCATCAACATTCCTGGAGGGAAGCAAAACTCTATACAATAGGCATGCTAGGATTTGGACATTCGCTGAAAACTCGAACCAATTCCCAATTTCGTAGCACGCTACGAAACCACGCAAACAGGTAGTGCTACGAAACTGCTAAAAAGAATTCTGGCGCTGCGAAACTGCCCTGACTTTAAGCTAGACTTAAAAAAAAATTGACAACAGCATTATCAGTGATAACAATGGCTCCACTTGGGATAGTGTGCCCTTGAGGTGCGCTAAGAACATGCAGCTCCAGTGCCTTATCTATTTTGACAAACTGAAATTTGCTTGACAAGCATGACTGTAGGAGAATGAAAGCTACCTCTACTGAAAAATACTCAGTTGACCTTGAGCTTATTTGCAATTACCTACCTACCTACCCTAACCAATTCAACTTCTTCAGTTCAATCAATATGAAACTTCCAATACAGCCAATCATTAGCCTCATCTGATATTTGATTTCTTTGACTGTCCCGGAGTTCAGGGCCAATGTGATAGTGTGAAGACCGCTGCCACTGAAATTTTCTCTGACTGTATCGGATTTCAGAGCCAATGTGATAGTGTAAAGACCGCTGCCACTGAAATAGTTTCTGATCTTCATAGGAAAACTGAAACACTGGAGAGTAAAACTCTTCCATGTAATCAGCTATAGGATCCCAGAACACATGATCAACTTGTTTTTCGTTGTAGCTTTCCAGCTGTGCAAACTGGTCTTCAACCACACAAGACCCTTCTGATGTGCTATCCACTTTTCTATTTGACAAGCTATCCGGCTGCTTTTCTAAATCATTCCAACAAACGATGGAATTTTCCTCACTATTATGATTATTATTTGGAGTAAGCTACTGCAAGGAATTACAAAATTGAGCAAGCTTTTCCTCTGCCTGAGGGTCATAGAAAATTTCCTCCAATATTTCTTCTTGCTGAGTGCACTCAATTTCATCTCCATCATGATCTGAAACCTGACAAATCTGCTGCATCTCTACATCAATATCTGAGGATAAAACATGGTTTTCACAGGTAAACTCTTGCTGCTCTTCATGCTGTGCTTCATGGAGTGTTATACCTTCTTCTTGGTGCTGAAAAACATTGTCATGAAGAGCCTCTAAAATTTCTTCATCTGTAAATTCATCATCACCATAACAATCCTCCAAGTACTGAATAAGATTCAAAGAATGCCTACAGCAATCTTTGAGCAGCAACAAAGAAGGATAACATTCTTTATACATTTCACAGAACACATCATGGAAATCAGCAAGAGAAGATAATGAACCATTTTCCAAACTTTTATACCAAGACCATGCTTCTCCTTCTAAAGTAGCCATAAACATCCTCATGAGACAATCTTCAGGGAAATGAACCTTAAGACTGCGTACATGTATGTGAAACTTAACCAAATGGAGAGCAGCATCATCCTTCTTTTCATCTTTGAATATTGGAAGATCATCTAACCAATCAACCTTTGGCATAGGATTTGGAAAACCAGGGATATGAGACCGATTCATAGGAGCATACCTGGCATTCTTTCTTGCAGTAGAATCCATCTTGAAACTTCATCAAGCTACTGATCTTCTAGCAGTGGAGTCACCTTCTAATTTATTCTTTGATGTGTGGCGTCGCCAAGGTAGTTTTGCAGCCTTGAAAATCATTTGAACTCCTGCTACCTTCAGAAATTCAATCTTAAGCTCCCGGCAGACGCACCAAAATGTTATCACAAAATCACTACTGAGGGCTGCAACCAAGCAAGATTTCATGTAACTCTTTCAACCTAACTTTAGATCAAAGATTAGCCTCTTTGATCAGAGAGGGCTCTCTCACAAACTCTTGATAAAATCCTTCACTACAATAGATGGATAACTCTTTATTCATTCATGAAAGCAAAGCTGGTTGGAAACATATCAAACTGGTTCTCATTGGGCTATGGAGTCTCATATAGTAATTAAACAAGGAAAACATACTCATCTCATGGAAGTCAAGGCTCTTTGCATCACATGTCAAACATACTCCATCAAAACATAGCTTGCCAAACACACAGGAAGTCAGAGCATAAGATTATGAATTCTGAGTGATTGCGTTACAACAAGGCTAAAAAAGAACATAAAATATAAAACACCATCATTATATTTGAACACAACAATCCATTGAGAATCTTGAGTAGAGATCAACACTGTTTTACTATTACTGTCAAAAAAGTCTTACAATGGCCCAAAACAACTCTGTTTTTCTATAAAATGTCCAACCCTTTCTACATTCTAATCTGATCCAATCTGATCCTTTTATAGGCAAACAAACTTCATCACCTCGAGCTTCCTCCTCCAGCATGAGGGGAGCCTCGAAGGTGGCTATTAACTATTCCTACATGCTATTTAATTAATGCATTTATTACAAAGTGCTGAACTGTAATTGCACACAATCCTAATCAAACTAAAACACTAATTCCTTTCTCCTCGTATGCTTGATGCTTTTCTGGCTCTTGACACATGTCCTTTTGCTGGTTGGATCTAGATGGCTGAGCTGCAGATACAATGAATACTGACTTTAGATGCTTGAAAGCGTTGATGGCTCATTAATTGACCAAAAGATATGCTCCTAATTTAATGGTCTCTGTCTCCCAATCTTCTCCGAAAGTGTAGCAGCATGTTCCCAAGTCTTTTAATAATCCCAAGTATGGAATGATGACATGTTTCTGATTGTACTGTAGATGGTATTGATAGACAAGTATTTCTCTTCCTTAACTCCCGCTCACAGTATCACACTAGCTGCTCTGCGCTTTTAAAATCATCACCTACAGCAGTTTCGTAGCGCGCTACGAAACTGCTGTGTGATTTAAATAAACCATAGTCTTCCTTTAAACTTCTCACAAAATTGAACAGCTGATGTTGCCAATCTTCAGTTTCACCTTTGCTATGCTGAGATTCAGAATCACATTCCCTATAACATTGAACCTCCAACAGATGAACCAACTGCAATTGATAAGACCACCATGATTTTACCATCCCACTGACTCAACACAGCGTCATATAAGCCAAAACAGAGCAAGTTTGCTAGAGATATGTTATCCGCATAAGTGTGATGGGGAGGTATCTGAAGCCTATCAAGTAAAGGATGTAGTCCATTATTTTCAGCCTGGTCTATTTGGATGGGTACAAGACAAATAAGTTGACAGATCCAGTTTCCCAAAGGCCTCTTTTTATAAGAAGAGAACAAAACATATACAACATTTGAGTCCCAGCTTTCAGACATGATAACTTG
The DNA here is from genome assembly GCA_031772625.1 of Pinus tabuliformis. Classification (NCBI taxonomy): domain Eukaryota; kingdom Viridiplantae; phylum Streptophyta; class Pinopsida; order Pinales; family Pinaceae; genus Pinus; species Pinus tabuliformis. The sequence continues at coordinate 2,075,820,295 of CM062816.1, read as the reverse complement.
AAACTGAATCCCGAGATTTGAAAAATCCTTTCCTTTTTCTGCTCAATCAGAAGTTGCAAGTATTCTTTACATTTTCTTTGTCCATCATCTTCTCCAATCGTATTTCTTGAGTTCAACAAAACATGGAAGGTAAGATGCCTAATACTTCCACTACAGAGTGCAGAACTAACAGCATACTTATAAAAAATGTGATAGATGTAATCTAATGTAGCGCAAGTCTTCTGAGAGCCATGGTTCTTGGAATATTTACAATCTCCCTCTGAATTTGACTTATGCCTTGGTAATTCTTTAAACTCCAAAACTTCTGTGGCTGGAAATCACCAACATCTTCAGCGATCTTATCCAAGGAAATGTTCTTCAAAAAAAACATGACATCACCTAGCATGTAAACTTTGAGCTCAAATTTTGATGAAGCCTTGCTTACAGCTTGAGAAGTTTCTTGAGAAGAAGATGAGAAAATCTCCTCTTTGCGGTCTGATCACATTGTAGACTTCTGAAAAACAAAGAGAAAAGAACCATCCCCTGAAATGCATGCATTTAAAAAACCTGAAGAGAGAGATGTACTTAGGTTTCATCAAAGGCTGATGATGAAGTTCTACAATCCTAACCCTGTTCATGTCATCAACTAGAAGCAATTCTGCTTTCCCAGGAATACACTGCATCCATATTATACTTGTACTCCCAGAAAACAATTCCAACATAATTTCAACACCTGTCCAGTCTATATTTCGGAATGATTCATCAAACCTGTATATTAAAACCTTGGATACTTGTGCATCATATAAAGCCAGGAATCGGTTACATTCATCACAAGCTACCAAATCAAAACCCCATTTAAATGTGCGAATAGGATTGCTCCCACGCAGAAATGGTCCTAGCTTTGGGTACATGTACAAGTTTAGCCAATTACATACTCTGTATTCTATTAAGCCAACGCCTTGGCCACTACTGCTATCGCTTGGCCTTCATGGATCCAAACTTCTTCTTTAGCTTACCGAAACTTGTCTGGAATTCATTTAATGTCAACAAATATAGAGAAACCCGTGAGAAAATGGAAGCGGTGTCATTGCATCATGGGAATCAAAAATGGACTTTTAGAATGATGCAGACCATCATTTATTTGATCCTTAACAGTGAATTCTTCATATAGACGCTCATCCATTATCATGAAGCCACTAATCATGCTCTATGTTGTCTGCTACTTGAATTCTCTTCCATCCTGCTCCATGTACATAAAAATACAACCCATCTTTACAAAATACTCGGGCTCCTTAACACCATTCATGGTCATGAGGATTCGATTTAGCATGATACCGAGTATGTGGACGTTTATAGATCAGCCAAAAGGCCAAACCTAACTCCTTCAGCGCCATCTGTATTATGACTCATGTCGGTGCCACACCACTGACCTGAAATTTCGATTCTTATTTAACAGTACATTATGTCCACTTTAAATTACAGTAGCTTTTATCCTAAGATTGCTCAGATAGTGTACGTGGATAGAACTGAAGTCTAAACGGAAAGAACCCTGTTCGGATGGTGCAGGTGTATATAATAGCATCTTCATAACCTTTCGAAGAACCTTTAACCTTGCTACTTGGTCCGCCAATGACAATTCTCCCTCAGAAAAATCAAATGTCACCCAGAGGTGGTGTACCTACATGCCATAATTTATTTTATTGATTCCTGAAATTAATTTAAAAAGAAAAATTAATACAGCACAGGTTGGCTTTCAAATGGCTATGTTGGCCCATTATACCAAGAGACGTGTCTCTTCATAGACTCTAACAAGTATATATATCCAACTGAGGTTTTCCATTTCAGCTCCAAACTTTCGGTCAAGATAATGAGCTCGGTTCCGAAACAGAACAGAAGCGAGGAAGTGCAGAGAAGATAGAACAAAAGTGAAGATCTGAAATTGGTTCCTTTTCATAGTCCCTCTTTTTCTGTGCAAACCTACATCAACTTCAAACCTGCGATAACGCATCATCCTTACACCTGAGATGATATTCTGCCTTGATCCTGTGGTAAATTTTTGAAGGCACTCTACTAAGGATAATTTAGTAAAGCAAAGGCACAAAACTTGGATTTGAAGGAACCTAAAGCTAAAGAGGACGAAGAACACGTGGATTATTGTTTGGACAACAAATTAAATCTGTGGAAAGATCGGCTTCGGATTTGTTCAGAATTTTGGAACTATCCTCATATTAGAAGCAAGTCCTCCTTTGGTGAAGTAAGGCCTTGAATTTGTAAACCAGATTTCCTCTTGTAGAAGTACAGATCGCAGATTAATAGCAAATTTGAAGTCACCATTGAGAAGCAGTTCTTGAACATTCAAAAAGGTGTTGAAGACATTGTTTTGAGCATAGCTGAACTTGGTGACATTGTTGAATAGTCTATTAAAGGACCCCTGAAGCATTTTTATAACACATGATGTTGCGCCCTATATGTTTTCAGGCATGCTAAATGTAACCCAATATCAAAGACCAGTTGAAGTGATAGATACACCACCAGTGGATCTATGACTAAAGCATAATCTTCAGACAAACAGAACGCTGACAGAAGGCCCATATGCTTCAAGCATGCCAGCTGAGAACATAACACTCTCTATGATTTGTGGAATTTTAATAGATTTTTTGTCTGGAGGATTCAACACAAAAACTCTTGCAAGTCTCCCACATTAGTATGGACATCCTTCACAATCACCCATGAGCCAGAATCCAGAGATAACTCCCTTAATGTACTTGATTCCAATCCCACAATAGCTGCATCATCATAGGGTGCCTCCTTGGACACACTATCACTGCTCTCATCAACATTCCTGGAGGGAAGCAAAACTCTATACAATAGGCATGCTAGGATTTGGACATTCGCTGAAAACTCGAACCAATTCCCAATTTCGTAGCACGCTACGAAACCACGCAAACAGGTACTGCTACGAAACTGCTAAAAAGAATTCTGTTGCTGCGAAACTGCCCTGACTTTAAGCTAGACTTAAAAAAAATTTGACAACAGCATTATCAGTGATAACACAACCAATGGAAGAAAATTGGAAAATCCAAAGGAGTTGATAATATAGGCAAGATGGAAGATGAAATGAAGAAGATGAGATAGTAAATCCTAATATTTGATGAAGCAAAGAGAAAATAGGCAGCTAAGTTCCCAATTATACCAAACACAAATATTAATGTCAAAGAAGGAAACTCGAGTTGTAACCCTTGAAGCAAGTTTGGGAACCAAGGAACACCTTTCCTTAGAAGCAATGAATTGTAGGAAACCCTAAAAATCATACTCCTTATTCCTGAGAAGAAATGGTGCCAATCTCAAATAAAAATGCTTGAACAAAACATATCTCTCCCTCTATAATATTTCAAGGACTTCATTGACATTTTCCTTGAATGCAACACAAAAGATAAGGCTAAGGTTGTTGAATTTTAACTCACAACCTTGTGCTTCCATATGACCATATGGGAACCAAATATGTATTTGGGTGATGCATGGATAATGGCCCTAGCATATTGGCTAAGGCATGAAGAGTTCAAGGTTGAAGCAATGAAAAGAAAAATGGATACAAAGTTGAAGGAACCACTTTGGAAAAGGTATAAATGTCCCAAATCATCTATCCTCACTTCATTCCATACATTCCTGGAAAAGGATCCTAAATTGGTGGAAGTCTACAAACAGAGGAAAGTGGAGGTCATCCTTCACTTTGAGGGTAATTTCATATTATTTGGAGAAGATAGCTCACATAATTTCTAAAGGAGATGGAAAGAACTACCTCATAGTATGAATATTAGAGAATACCATTCCCCTAACAAGTTGCAAGATGCACTTGCCAAAACCCCCTCGTATAAGAGAATCATTTAGAGGATTTGATTCCAATAGATTAGATTTTGATTCAATCCGCCTCTACTATTAGGACTTCTGAAACATCAAATTCAGGAAGAAGAGTTAAAGGAGTGGTACGAAATTGAATAAAATGTAGGTTTCTATTCAGCAGGCACGACCACCTCCAATACAACATGGAACATTGAACAAGTCATCAAGGAACTCAATGAGGAGAAACAAAGGAAATAGGAAGAATAGGTTGCTCAAAGAGTGAGCAAAAATTTCAGTAGAAGGTTATGATGGGCCTCCTAATTAGATAAAACATAAGTCCCATCTAACCTTTCCTATGCACATAAAGGTTGTACTAGACCACATTTTTTTCTCTTAATAATATTTTCTTAGCTTAAATGAGTCCTTAGGAAGGTTAAAGAGATTTATCATGCTTTATGTGCCTAATGTGATCATTATGCAAGATATTGAAAATCTTTATCATAGATTATGAGGATATCTATTTAGAGAGATTCATGGGACCTATCCCCTATACAGAAGGTTCAAACTTGGCCAACTTGGAGCAATAAGTACTCCTCCATGTAGATGTGAGGTCACTTAGGGAGCATGATCCTATTTTATAAGAGTTTTGGAGGGAAAGAAGTCCTTTCAAGGAGGATACTCCTCATTCATTGTTTATAAATAGAGGGATAGAGTAACCCATTCGGAAAATAGAAATGAGTAGAAGCAAGCATATAGCAGTGTACAAAGTTTAGTTTTAAAGTTCTATAACTTTTCACTATGTATCAACAATTCTTAAATTAATTAAATACAACTTTGGTTTCAATTATTAGTCCCTTCAGGTATCTGAGCTTCCTTGGGTTAAGTACCACCCCAAGTGATCAAGACCCCTATTGTATCATTATTCTTTATGCATGATTCGTTTATGCAATTTATTTCTGAGTATTATTTTTATGCAGGGTTAGTTAGCTTGGTTTTGAATAGTATTTTCTTTAACAGTATTTGAGCACTATATGATATTAGTAGTGGTGATTATATTTTTTATTTGGAACTTTTATTTATGCATCAGATTTCACTCTAGTTATTTATATTTATTTGTTGTCCATCATTGTTGTTTTATTGTGGCACAATCCCCTACTTTTGCGGCTACAAGAGACTCTACAACCACACATTTTGTTGAATAAATCATTCTACCAATGATATGATGACATGGACGTAAGTTCTTTATCATTTATTAGCCTTAATTAACCTCATTTTTCTTTTGAACCTCATCCTTAACACATTTTGTTGTTCATTGGATTGTCTCCTGTAGCAAAATAGGGAATCCTATAGCAATTTGCATTTTTCTTCTAGAACTCATCCAAACTTGCATCCAACTCATGATTCGCCTTATATGATGTGCTACAACATCTATATAACCCCAAATATGGAATTTAGAAGCAAATAGACCAAGTATATTAATTGACCTAGTTTTTTGTAGAAAGGGAATATTTCCTGCAAAATTAGGGTTTGTAAATTACAAGCTTTATTTCAATTGTGAGTTTGCTTTCTTTACACAGTAGCATGGATATGTTTTCCTTTAATTATATTTAACATATTTTTCCTCCTTTAATTGTATTTATCATAGTTTTTCTTATTGTCTTTCATTTCCTGCAATTTCAAATTTTGCATGTAGCATAGAACAATTAAAATGGTATTTGTGTAACTAGATCTCATCTCAGTAATTCCACCCCAATAAAAGTCAACAAGAGGAAAGGAGAGTTCTTAGTACACACATAGTTTTGACCCCACTTAAGTTTGTACAAACCCTGGGTTGACAATCAAAGCTAAAACCCTCGGAAGTTGCAACATTGTTGTTGCAATATTGACGGCCATCAATGATATAGACTTATTGTGCTACCATCACTCATTGGACATCCTCTTCTCCTTGATTTGGAGATGTAGTGAGTTTTTTTTATTATCTCTATCAAGATTCACTTTCCACACTCTTACCTTGGATATGTGGTTTATGGGGTGAAGCTATTGATGAAATTTCTAACACTTCACTTCCCAATGTCCACTCAACTTGCAGTGGTGGAAAAAATTCTTGATGTTGCTACATGGATTATTTGACATATTCCTCTCCATGTGCCTTTGAATTCATTGTTAGATTGTGGAAGTCTTCTTTCCATTCCTCCTCTAAAAGTAATCTATATTTGGCACGTGGCGTACTTCTCCCAACTAGATGCTTCATGATGGTATTTATTTCGAAGAATGAAAATGCCTTTAAGTATTAATAGTTGGTAAGGCTATAGCCTTTCATCTTTAAATAACGGCAAACAAGGGGTATCTTGTTTGATGCAAACCTCTTAGTATTCTTCTTCTTTCTTCAGATGATAGGCTTGTCACTTCTTCTAAGTGTTTAAGTGGGGTGAGCCTTTACATTTTCTTCATTTTTTCCCTTATATAATCAATGACAAGAATATGAGGTGGTAGTGAGATACCTTCTTTACCTGTTCCCTTATTTTTGATGAGTTTGCTTTGCAGTATGTGTTAAGATTGGGGTTGGCACAATAAATTTAATTGCATTATTTGAGTGAAAATAAGGCATAACTTGTTGTAGGTAGGTTTGAAATTTCTTATGAGGTTGTATTGGTAGTTATTGTAGGTTGGTGTACCTTATGTAATTTTAGTGTGTAAATGAGCCATGAGGAGTTGGTTGTGCTCATCAATGGAACATTGTAACAGTCCTCATATAAATAAAGTTAAAGAATCCACCTTGAATAACCCATATATTTGGGTATTGTGGTTACTTTATTTGGATGAATGTTATGTTCCTTGATTTTCTATGTGTTGGCTAAGTATAGAAATATTCACAAGTATAAGAATGGTTTGAATGTTTTAAGGTTTTGATTTCATGTATGCTTATTGTGGGATAAACTTGGTTATGTTGGACTAAGTTGTGCATATAATGTGTGGTATATTAAGGAAAAATAATGGAAATACCTTGAGTGAAGAAGCATAGTTAGTTGTAGTAAGCACAGGTGTTGTGATATAAATATTACTACATAACAAAGTCACTTTATGACTTTAAAATATGTTAAAATTCACTTTTTGTGTAAAGTTATTTATCTCACATTTATTAGTGGAAATAATTTGCTTAATAAACATTCATATTTATAAGGGGGTAAGCTCCTTTGTAATACCTGCATCAGTTATTCATTAATAATATGGTACTATTATGATTATCTTCTTTTCAATTTAATTATGTGATTCAACCTTATATAGCCTTTACTCATTTAGTGATCTAGCGTTCTTTTTTAATACGATATCAGAGCAGGGAAGAGTCTAGAATTCTAACGTTGTATCAAAATTCTTGGGCCTTTGAAAGACAATGTTTCCACCCTTGTGACTTCACATATTGAGTGCCATGGATTCTATGTGAGCATAAAGACTTAGGGACAACTTCTAATAGATATGGATTGAGAACTAATCTATTTGACGCATTAAAGAGCCAAAAAGTTTATGGCCATTTGAAGTTAGGATCAATGTATAGGAATTTGGAGTAGATTCAGTTTGTTCTTACATGTATTGATTCCTAGATTCATAGATTTGGAAGAATTGGTTGCTTAACACAAGATGGTATTATACTTGAGAAATAATCATAGCATATCAATGAAAGACAAGGGAGATGGAATGTTCATATTACAAGAAAATGGGTCACATAGCTTGGAACTGTATATTTCAAGCCAATCATGTTCCCAAAGGGAAATCCAAAGACAAAGTCTATGTAGCTAATGCAACCATTATCATACATATATCATACACTAATAATGGTAATTATCTTATTATAGAAAGGAAATTCTATGCATTGTAACAAGCTTTCACTTTGAAGACAAAAATGGATTTAGTGTTAATAGAACTTAATATGGATGGTGGCATGAATAGTTTGAGAGTTTGTAAATTTTGGGAATTAAATACCCATACAAGGGTTATAAGGAAACTTGATGGAGCATTGTGGATATATCTCAACATTGATGGTTGTCCAATAATTCAATATAAAAACACTTCAAGTGTCAAGAGAAGTGGAATTTAAAAATTATAAAATCCAACTTGAGAGATACACCTATATGAGCATTATGAGGCAACTTGATAGAGCTCAACTTGACCGGAAAATTGTTTTCAAAGAAGAAGCTTCTAAATAATGTTTCATTATGATGTTTTAGTTTTTAGATCACATGTTTTATCTTTCGTTAGTATGTTGCACTTTGTGTTGCAAGAATTACGAGGGGGTGTTAATATATAAGGCTTACTATTTAATAAAGTCATTTTATGACTTTACAATATGTTAACGTTCAATTCTTATGTAAATTTATCTTTCCCACATTCATTAATGCAAATGAATTAGTGAATAATAATATATAAGGAGGTAAATTCCTTTGTAGTAGACACATCTGCTACTTATTGATAATATCATATTGTATTAGTGTATCTTTCAGTAAGCTCATTTATATGACTCAACCCAATATAGGCTCTCCTTATTTAGTGATCTAACTCATTTTCTCAATAACAAGTTGGTGAAGCCACGATGATTGATGTAAGGCAATGTTGCATAACCAAAGATGATGAAAATAAAAATAATTAGATCTATGATAGGAGGTATTAGAGATAAAAATTTCCAAGAAGTTGGTTGTAGAAACTTTTTGTATGCTCTTCACCATGTTTCAAAAGTAAACAGTGGGTTGAGAAGGTGGTCCCACAAGTGTGAGACAACTTTTCAATCATTTTTTGGTAAGGATATTGCTTGGGAGGATTGCGCACCCACTGAAGAAGCATCTAGTAGCACAAGTCTTTAAGCAACCCCTCTTTCAAATATTATCAAGGACAATGTCAATGGCCTTGAAGACCAAATGAAGCTGGATGATGATATTGAATTGTCATTTTAGGCCACGGTCAGTGAAAAAGAAACATGGTTGAGGATCCCACCACACATTGGAATGATTTTCATCCAAGTTAAGATGCATACAACAATCATATAGTACACACTTTGAAGTGTTTTGGGTTCAAATGTAGTGGGGCTCAAGCATTCTCCTATATACATTTTGAATTATGACATTGTATGGTACACATAGGTACACCACTTAAGATGGAGGTAAAACTTGTATTTCTTATTGTTGTCATTAATTTTATTTGCACATAAAAAATCTATGAAATATTGAAAGGAGAATCCCTTCTTGGAGGGTCCTGTTGGAAACCTAATCATAAAGGACTATGATAAATCATACTATTCATGAATTATTGAAAAATGGGTCCAATTGATAAAGTATTAGAGTTTATTGATACTCTTTGTTGATACAATAAAAATTATCAAAGCCACTCACATTGGCATTCTAATCGGTTTACAACATTTGTAGGAAAAAATCAAGTAGAGAACTTGAATCACAAATTTTATAAGATGAATTACAAAAAAAGGAATCAATCTTTTGAACTTGTTCTTGTTTAGAATTTTTTTTTTGTTTGAGTTTGAGAAATATTCTCATCAATAGTCAACACATGATCAGACTAGTGATGCCACTTCAGAAGCAATGTTAAATGAAGATGAATACGTTCCCAAGCCCATCGTCTAACCTTGGGAAGAATTCATCCACAACAAGCAAAGAATCGGTGTTGGATACAAAAATAAAGTGTCCTTTCATATTCCAGAATATTCTAAACCAATTCAATTCTAGATTGTCAAGTTCCTTCAAGAAATTTAATCTTCACTCACTCCACTTCCACATCAAATTCTCAAAAGTTAACATTACCATCTAGTTGGACACATGGAGAATCAATGTTTTGATTTCATCCATGTGAGCATTGTGGAAAACATAATTATCCCTCATACATGCATTCCAATCATAATAACCCTACAAGATTAAAGATTCACCTTGGGTGCTCTTCTTGGAAATAGTCTTCAACGCCTAACAAGAAATATTGGTCATACCATAGAATCCATTCCCATGTATTGACACATCTTACAATGGAGAGATTTATGACTTCTCATCTTGTATTTGACATAGGGGAAATACTAGTGATTGACAGTCAAGCTTCAAGTTTCAAAGTCCTATCAATCAAACAAAACTTAAGAAATCCCGATCCATGGCCAACTTATCAAAGCCATAAGCTAGAGCCTAGATCTAGAGTTAGAGTTGTACTAGAGATAGAGTCAAGTTCCATGAGTACCATTTGGTTTGTGGTAATTCTTAAACCACTTTTTAGTAGAAGACTTACAACTTCTATTAGGAAATCGTTTGTGGTCATCTTTATAACCACCATCAAAGAGCACTTCCATTTTTCAAAAGACACCAAGTTCTAGCTAAATTTGGAGTTGTTATGGCAACTACTTTGAGAAATGTTCTATAGTTAGTGGTTAGCCTTAAACCACCATTTAGTATAAGATTTAATATTTTTCTACCCATTTGGTTTGCAGTCATCCTTCAACCACCAAAGTCAAATAACACTCCACCCATTGGCTACTATCCCCTTCTAGATTTTAGCTCTTCTTGGACTCACATGCACCCATTCAGATTAAGGAGGGAACATTGTAATCTAATCCTTAGGGGTTATGATAATTTCAATATTATATTAAGCAAGAAGACAAAACCTCACAAGTGTATATGAAAAGTGTTTATAAGTCCAAGAAACCCTCGAAGATGAATCCAAAATTCATTAAATAATATTTTTGTGTATCAAATGTTGGAAAAGTAATTAGGTTTGGCCTTCATAATTGTCCTAGTTCTCATTATGAATATGATGTAAAGAATATAAGGAAATTATTTATTTATGAAGCATGGGTTTCATTATCACGTCATTGGTCAAATAAGTCAAGGCATCCATTGCATGCCTATAGGAATAGTCATGAAGAGTCAATGTAATTTGTAAGACCCAATTTGGGTATATTGTCATGTAATTTTGTTAAATAACCTTCTAGCTATAAGTCAACCCTATTCTAGTACATGTCAGCCTAAAGAGTAAGTACAATTTGGCACCATAACCTAGTTATTAGGCTTGAGGAGAAAAGTATATATAAGAGGTAATTTGGATTCATTTGGAACAAAAATCTACAGTTCAAAGAACAAAAAGACAAGCCCAAACACAACACTGATAGAAGCATAGGAGATTGGAACTGTAAGAAGTCTACTCCTAACTGAAGCATAAGAATTCTACTCAATTCAAAGTTACATGGGTATCTTAGATACCTGAAATTGCAGTGGCTTGGCAGAGGTCCGAAATTGTAGCGATTTTGCAAAGGTCCAAAATTGTAGTGATTTTGCAGAGGTCCAAAATTGCAGTAGTTTGGCAGAGGTCTGAAATTGCAGTTGTTTTGTAGAGGTCCAAATTTGCAGTGGTACTGGAGAAGTCTAAAAATCATAGTGCTCTTGCAAACATCCGAAATTGAAGAGGTCTAAAGATTGCAATGGTATTTCAAAGGTATGCATTAGAGAAATTTTGAGGTCTAAAATGGGTCTCCAAAGGAATATTATAAAATAATAGTGGAAATAATAAAATAATATTAAATTACCTCATCAGTTTTTGGAGGGAAAACAAAAAAAAAAAAAACAAAACAAAACAAAAACAAAAACAAAACAAAAACAAAAACAAAACAAAAACAAAAAAAAAACAAAACAAAACAAAAAAAAAAAACAACAACAACAACTAATTTTCAACTCACATTTTCAGCTTATCTCTCTACGATTTTACTTAAATTTTGAGCAGGAGCACTTGTTGGATGTGATATTTAATTTTTCATCCAATGAGTACCCATGTTGCATACTTTCGATGGACCCTACTAAACAAATAATGTAAAATACATGAAAAAATGTGATTGCAATCATGTTTTTCATGTATTTCACATTTTTCACGTAGTAGGGTCTGTTAACACCCAGGTTGTTCCCTATGACTCCCAAGGGAATACGACCGGGGTAACCACTAACCAAGCTTTGGATTACAGTCTCTAGCCAAACTGTAATCAGAGAGGGATCTCTCTTTAAGACTTATCTCTGTTTTGTGAGGATTTTAGGCTAGTTATGAAGTGAGGGTTTGGTTTGAATTTTGGTTGAATGATATCTTTCAATACCTAAGATGTAGTGTTCAGACAGTTGTAATTCATTGGGCAATGGAGTCTAGAGCTGTGAATTGTTTGAAATGCTTAAGTGGGAGTGTTCAGACTGCAGGGCCTATTGGTTATTCCAACAAACAAACTTAAAACTGTGGTGATGATGTATGATTAGCAAATGGAAAGCAATTAAGAATTTTCCACTAAGATAGTGGTGTGAAATTGAAGTATATTGCACAGGAGCAAACTTGAATTCCTAAAACAAGGGTCACTGTGAAAGATATATTCTGAAAGTGCAGCAATTAAGAATTACACTTATCAAGATTATAACTGAAGAAAAACATTCATTAACAACATAGATTGAGCTCAAGGTATTTCATGAATAAATCCTGAAGCTATTCTTTTTCTTTGCTGCTAAATACTAGAACTTAGGAGCATGTATGGATTGTAAAAGACTGAAACACATAACGAAGAGAGTTACAAAAGACTTATTGTATTGTGAGATGCACAGGGATCCTGCAACTTTTAACAAACACCATGAACGCATTCAAACAGCTCAAAACTTGAGAGATTCCATCACTTCTTTTATTAAACTCTGAATAAATTAAAGCATAGGATCTCTTCAAGAGGAAATCAACAACCCCTGCAAGCTTATGCGAGGGGGAATTTATACAATCGATTCCAAAATATCTGAACCGCTGAGTTATCTGATAATTAAATATGTTACCAACTTTTACAAAATATTAGAAAAGCAGTTACTGCTGCTATTAATACAAAATGAATGCCCTTTATATCTGTCAGGAGATACTTTGACTCTTGGAGGCCACTTAGTCGGTCTGAACGTTCTGCTTTAATGCTGGAAATGTGCCTTTATGGTTGTTGTGTTGTAGCTTTTTGGCCCTGTTACCTGTTAGCTGCCAATCTTTCTTTTTTTGTTCGAATATGATCTACTGAGTTGGCTCAGCCCTTCCCTTTTCATGCATGCTGATTTTACTAGGTTTTCCTATGCATGCCAACTTGTATTTTTTGATGAAAAAACTTAGTGAATGGCTTCCTGGTCTATAAGATCATTTGTATTGCCTTAGTCCACCATTCCTGCGTGGGCAGTTGATGTCTAAGAATTGCATCCAAAGTCTCATCTGCCTCTGTGTATTTATAGAAATTGGGAGTCACTTCAAACAGGTGTTTAATTTCATTCATTATAAAGAATAAATTCTCTACCCTGTTGTAGAGACTTTGTCCTATAGCTGGCCCTGTTTCCTCTGAGGTGTTGGACCTTTCAGTGATCTGATTTGTGGCGAATGTGTTGACCCTCTTGGCATATTGCTCATGTGTAAGTAGTCTTCCTGCGTTGTTCAGTAAGCCAGGAAGACCTCTGTTTTGCAATGCCACAAATTTGTCCATGAATCTGTTGACCTCTGTCTGCATGTCCTGGGTCCTTCTTTCTAATGTCTACACCAGGTTTCTTAGTGTCAGGACCCTCTTTACTAACAAAATAGTCTCAGTTCTGTTGGAAATTCCCATAGTTGTTAACTGAGCACTTGTTCTATTATTAAGCACATTGATCATCATGTTGGCAACTTCAGGCATATTGCCTAGAGAGGCCCTTGATCTCTGAATTTCCTTCTGTGCTTTTGCAATGAGCTCCAACTGCTCATGAATTCTCTCAATATACTGCCATTGATCAGTGATGGATTGGCCAATATTGGCCCATAGCACTGTCTTGAGCTCAGCCACTACTTTATCTAGTTTGAGCTCCTTCTCCAGCTCCTTTATCCTGTCTTTGAGGGTTGTTATTTCCCTACCCTTTTCTGCCACAGTTTTCTTGGATTTGTCATATCTTTCATTTACCTTGGCTAAATTCTCCCTGGCCTCATTTAATTCTGTCATTTGAGCTTCCAGGGCCTGAATCTCATTTCTCAGCTTTTGCATGTCCAGGCTTGGGGCCTGCTCTGTTGTTGGTGGTGGTGCTGAGGTAGAAGGTGCTGCTTGTTCTGTTTGTTGAGCGAGGGGAGCAGTAGTTGGAGGAGCTTCCTCAAGGTTAATTATTTCAGGAGGAGGCTGAGATGTTTGACCTCCTTCCTTTTGCTGTAATGATGCTTGCAATCCTGCCTGTGCAGCCTCTGATTCTCCCAGCTTTTCTTGAGTCTGGATTAGCTGTTTATATAAAGACACCATCAAAGCTGTGGCATCTTGATCATGTCTCAGCTGGGAAACTTCATCTGTTTGAGGGTGAATTGTTGCTGGGATTTTGATCTTTCTCCTCAAAGCTGCCATGTCTGCATCCCTCAATTTCAATATTTCTTGTATGCCCTTGATGTCCTTGGGATCATGCCCAATCTCTATGATTATATCTTCTAAGGACCTGATCCTGTTGTCCTTTGCTTGAGAGGATGCTCTCTCCAACTCAAGTTGAGCAGCTGTATTATTTAGGCTATTTTCTAGCCTATAATTATCCAATGTCTTGTCTACCAAGTAGGCATACACCATCTCACCCGTTTGCTTATGCAATTCGATTTTGTCCATTGGGTGGATGTCCTTGGCAAGGACCTCAAGATTGGTCCTCAAGTAGTCTGAAGGGGACTGTGGTTGCAATGCAGTTGGCATGAAGTGACTCATGATCATTTTGCCTTCATTAACATCGTATGCAGACATCAGTCTTTGTTGGTTAGTGGGAGCCATTTTCAACAAATGATTATATAGCTGAATTTTTATTGGCTCATTCCTCCTCTTTATGTCAATGAACTGTTGTTTGATGCTCAGTTCACCTTCTCTTTGCTGGCTTGAGGAGCTGACTTCTCCTCCCACTATCCTCTCTTGTTCCTGCTGGAAGGAACTTCCAGATGCCTCCCTGCTAGGTGGGCCCATGCCCAAAGATTGCCCTATAGGCACTTCTTCCTCTGAGAAGGGATTCATTCTATGTCTTTTCTCCCCATGAGTTGTCGATGTTGTGAGGGGAGTCTCTCTGTCCCTCTTCCTGCTTATATCTTCTTTTTGTGGGGTTTGGAGGACTGAGGCCTCCACAGTTGTCTCTTGCCTAGGAGGCACAATTTGTTGGAGCTACTGCTCAGTGGATTTTGGGGCTTCCACTGTTTTCTTTTGCTGCACAGGCTGCTCCTGCCTTTGTTCTTCTTGCTGTTGGTGTTGTTGTTGATGCACTTCCTGTTGCTGCACTTCTTCTTGTTGTTCCACCTCTTTTTCTGTTTGCTCTTCAGTCATGGGAGGTGGTTGTTCCTGTTCCACCTGTTTTTGTTTGCCTTTGCTGGATGTCTGTTGAGTGTCCATGGCAGCTTTCCGATGTGCTGTTGAAGATGAGGCAGCTGCTCCAAGTTGCCTTTGATATGAGAAGGAAACCTGTCCACAAGTTTCCAAGTCAGCCTCTTTTTGAATATTCCTAGCCTCTCTTTCTAGCATTTGCTCTCTAGTAATTGGCTCTTCTAGAGTGCCCTCTTTCCAGCTCAAAGAATTGGCATACTTTTCAACATGAGGCAGCCTTACATGTGCATAGTTATCCAATTTGTATTTTATCCTCCTGAGGGAAATAAAATGATTAGGGTCATAAGGTGTCCATTTGAAACTGGTTTGCAATTGGAAGCCCTCTAGGATCATATCTGCCTCCTTCCATCCCTCCTCTCTTTTGTTGTATAGAAAAGGGCCTAGTTGGTTCCTTACCTTCAGCTGCACCTTCTTGTTCTTACTTTGGAAATGGAAGCAGTCGGCATTTCCAAATTGCCTGAAGTATTCTAAGGCAAAAAGTCTCATAGGGACATATCTTGGCAGCCTATAAGGGTTCAACTCACAGCCATATATTCTGATTACTGTGTGGTGTTTGTAAAAGTACCAATCACCAATGTTGTAGGCCTTGGAGAGATGGAGAACTCTTTGCATGTCATCAGTCAACCTTGGAGGAGGAACACAATAAAGCAATGTCATAGCTGGCTGAATGAACAGGTCTATGAATTCGCAGTATGTGTATGGTGATTCAGAAGTACAATGAAAAACTGAAGTCCAAAACACAACTGACCTTGGATTTCCCTGGGCATTAAGTTTCTTGAGGGGAATGGAGAAACTATCTGGTTGATAAAATAAGAACAGATGGTAGATGTATGAGGTGTATCTGAACACCCTTTCCCTTTGTAGATTCATTAGCTGTTCATGAATCTTTTCTGCAATATATGTGGCATAGTCATAGTGTACATCAGGAGGCTTTCCAGGAGAAAATATGGATAGCATTGCCATTATGGTGTCATCAACATCCTCAACTCCCCTGTACCCCAGGACGTAGCTGATCAAATCCACCAGCATTCTGCCCAAGTCATTCAGGTAATGATATCCAATAGGAGGAGTTCTCGTAGTTTCAGAGCTTGGCTGTATGAACAACTGATTGATTTTGATGATCTGGGCACTTGACAAATTACTCCCCTTCTTCACTAAGTCCAACATGGAGAGAGGGGTCAATGGTCTTGCAGTGTGAAAATGCAGCATCTCATTTATGGTTTCTGGGGTGATATGGAACAAGACTGAGCCTGTAGGACTGAGAATAGCTCTCTCGCATGGATCATAGCACTCCTGGCATCTATGGATTAAGTCTGGAAGGGCATTGACTTGAGGGAGGTTGTAAATGGGCAAATTTGAGTCCCAAATCCCTAAAATATCAGCTCCACTAAGGTGTTGGGCTTTCAATTCATTTAGCATATGAATATTAAACTTAGAATTCATTGGGAACCAGTCTATCATCTTATAATCTACATCTCCCAGGGCTTTCCATTCTAACTCCCTTTGAGGGGCATTCAGAGGTTGAATATTCAGGGCTATTGGTGTTTCCATGGCTAATAAGGCTTCTGACTTGTATGTGAACTAGTTTGAGTGAGCAGAGCAACACAGAGGGGTTTCTTTGCAATAGAGAGGTGAGTTGCAAGGAACAGAGGGTAAATTGTGACAACAGCAATTGAAATATTGCTCAGAGGACTGATGAAGCCAGTACCGGGACTGATAAGAGTGTTTCTACGGTGAATTTATGCAGTTGAGGTTTTTAGTTCACGACTGCGCGAACTACTTGTGAATTTAGGTAAAATTTGATAAATGCAGGCTCTGCAGAAGGTTTTTTGCCCCGCCAGTTGGAAATGGATACAGGTCACTGGACGTTTGCTAGTGAATTCAGTGCTTTACACTCTCTTAAGCCAGTTTTCTTGTACAAATATGGATAAAACCAGGTGCGGGGAATGATTTTGAGAAATACCTTGTGAATTGCCGGTAACAGTTGCAAATGCAGGTATGACGGATGCGCCCACGGTTTCTGAGTCGAGTTCTGCAGGTTGGCGCTGGTTTGGTCGTGAAATGCATGCAAGGAGAATAATAGTCGTTTTCGCAAAAAGTAGGAAAAACACAATTTTTTGGCTAAAATATGGGTTTTTTGGAATATTGGCGCGTTTTTGGATGACGTCATCATGTGGGGTCAAGGTCGGATGACGTCAGTATGACGTCACCGGGTGATGTGGCAAGCTGTGAGTGGTCCACGGGGACGGTGAGGTGGCGGACAAATCAGAGCAGTGGCGGACAAGGGTGCTGACGCGGCGGCGAGGTAGCACTGACGTGGTGATGACGTAGGCATAGCAGGACCGGCGGTAAACCAGAAGCCGTAATGGTTTTTCTCGGACCGCCTTAGATACGGTCGTTGTTTTGTCAGAGGGCGACCCGAGAAATTGTGAGGGCAACGCGTGGCAGAGGCCTGACGTCACCCTCTGACAGTTTCTCGGGTGCTATCTTACGGACGTCGGGCCCAACCCGATATGCATACAGGCCGTCCGATCAAAGGTGCCCGATCCGACGGTTGACTGATCGCTAAATTGTGCGGACGATACGGCAGCGGGTGGGGTAATAAAATATTATTTTCTTTGAAAAACGCGCCCGGCGGGACTTTGGGTTTCGGCGGAGTTATATAGTTTTCATTGTATTTTTCAAATGAAAATGTATATTGCGCCCATACTTTGGATAAGTCGGAAAAAGTGGGTTTTTTTGTGTATTTTTTCGAATAGAGCGGGTTAGGGGTATAAATGGGGTTTTTACAAGGTTTTTTAGCAAATGAAGGGGTTAATGGTTTGGATAACTTCTGAAGGGGGAAAAGGGGTAGGGTTTGGGTTTTTAAACTGACCAGATGTCACTTTAATCCCTGACTGTGAACATATGGCTATAGTGCCAAAGGGGAAGGGGTATTTATAGCATGCTTGGGGTTTATACACCATAGTGTTTATAATAGTAGGGAAAAGGGGAACATAGGGGATTTAGATAATAAGAAGTTAGGGGTTAGTAAGAGTGGGGGAAGGGGTGAAACACTAAGTTTTTGTATGAAATCAACTTAGTATAGGAAGTAGATCAAAATGAAAAGAATTTTTAGACAAGAAATGTGGCTCTAAAGGAAACCAGAACCAACATAAAACCTTGAATTCTTTCATGAACACAACTGGTGTAGGGATGTTAGTAATGAATATGAGAAAGGGAAAAAGGAAGTTAGACATGCTCCATTGTGTTACTGCAAAGTGATAGAGAAGAGGAGCTTTTCTATCCATTGATATTGTCCTTGTTTTGACCAGCAAGATTCATTTAGAAAGGAATGACATTTCTGCAACCCCATCTACCTACCCATCTACTTGCCTAGCATTTTTTGTTTCTTCTTGGAGGGTGCACTTGGACTTGCAGACCCTTATGTGCCTTTTCTTTTCCATTGGCTTTTTCTTTTGATTGTCTATCTAGCACTACCCTTATTGCTTCCAAGGCCCCAGATTAGGCGGTTGGGAACCTTAATTCTCTGCCTAACTATTGGTCTGCCAAGATTAAACAATTTGGACAGACTTCTTTCTCTATTCTACAACAGAAAATTGAAACATGGCATGATCCAGATTAGGCTGTTGGACCATCCACCAAAATTGAGTCAACATCAAGCTATGTACATACCTTGTCTTCTCTTGGAAATATGGGATCTTTGTATCAGCAAAGCAGAGCATATTTGGCACTTGTATTTGCCAATCATGAAATATGAAACCTATTGATATAGGTATCCAACAGTGGCTCCACATGGGGATGGTTTTTCTTCTTGAAATACCAAGAACAGCAGGTCAGAATGCCTTGGACCTTTGACTACTCTTTACCCAAACTTGGAGTTTTTCTTCCTTGAAACCTCAAAATTGTAAACTGTCATATTTATAGAACTTGCTGGATTACAGCCTTTTCCTGCTTCTGCAAGATCCTTCAAACTAAGCTATTCACATGCTGAAAGAAAACACTAAACACAACAAATTATGTACAAGGGATGTCGTGGCGGAAAAAGTCATTTGGGCGGACACAACTGACCTCCCTAGGAGTCTAAACTCTCTAGCGACAAACAAGACAAAATGGAGTAATCTTTCTCTAAATATACCTTTTACAACATGAAAACTACAAGTGTTTAGGCTTACCTTATTCCAAAACGTTGTTGTTGTAGTCCGTCCTTGCCGATCCGGATGAGCTCCTCCTTCAAGTCAATTCCTACAACCACAAACAATCAAACAATTACCAAGCACTTGTATTTCATATAATAAAACATACATTCAACATGCAGACCAAGGAATACATGAAATAACTCATTAACACAAGCTATTGAGAAAAATAAACCAGTTTGTATTAATAACGAAACAAAGAAACTCTTACAACCTGGCCTTGGTGTTGTGCAAGTTCCTCCCAGGGTCCATCAAGGGTTTTCCTCTACTTTGACAAAGCTCACCCACTTCCAAGTAGAATCATGTAAAGACAATCTCTCCTCACAAAGGTTCTAATGGAAGACCTAAATCCTGCAGCATTTACCCAAAGAAAATGTATAGCTCCAACCTCTCCTCCTTCTGGCTCAATGTCTTTATTTATAGTGCTGTAAAGAGGTTATTCAGGTCCACCATCAATGGGATCATCCCCCTCTTTGGGTGGGATAGCTCCCTTATTGATGGGATAAGTTCCCTCTTAATAGAGATACATGAACCAACTGGAGGCGCATCCATTTCATCAAACCGACCTCTAGAAGGTTCTAGAAGTAACCACAAGTAACTTTTTCAAGATAAAACTCGTGCATTTTGCCTTTTACAGAATGACGCACATGTCCCTTAAGATACAGAGCGTCCATGGACGCAGCTTTTGTGAACATGGTCAGCGTCCCCGCAGGTAAGGCTAGAGAGAACCTGCGACCCCAGAGATAAACATAGTTTTTACAAGACTTTCTCTCTTCTTTGAGTTTGAGATGGATAACAGAGGCATAAGACTTGCCTAAGAGGGTAGCATGACTGTTGATTTGAGCCATACTAACTGTAAGTAGTCAAGGTGACATTTTTTAGTGTAACAGATTGCCCCCTAAAGTGCGAAGCCTGGAATAGATTAGGGTTTTGTAATTCTAGGAAGGGTGAAGCGCTTTATCATTTCAAGGATTGTCTTGTGGATGACCTGGTTGGAACCTGCAATTTTCAACACAAAATACATGTATAAGATTATATCATCACTGAGGTAGGCATTCCCATACTCAGATTCAAAACTTTAACTAATGGACTAACTATTCTGATACAGGAATGATCTTGCAGTACATCATTTTTTATAGACTTTTGTAGACACGGTATGGACGCAGCCATCTGTTTATGATTAGTCTACATAGATAATGAATACAAAACTCCTCGCAGCCTGGATGGTAGAAACTAGATCCAGGGTCTTCACTTCTACTTCCCGAATTGGTACGATTCTAAGCATGTGATTAAATGATTTGATGTCGAACATGTTAGAAACCACTTGATTACCAGTCAATGATGTAAACTGTTAACAAGCGTGAGAGAGACCACCAGTAATGTCAATGGTTCTCAAAGTACCAAGCACAACCCGTGAAATGTGAATAGATGTTTTGATGTCGAACACTTCACGGAATCCTTTGATCGAAAGTCAATGATGTAAACTGTCGTCAAAGGCGAGAAACCTGCCATTGATGCATGCAGACTTCAAGGTACTGTCGATTCCTAAGTCATCTTTCTAGATAATGTGTCGATGTCGATAGAAAGCGACTCGTTGCAGGCAAGCCTGCAACACGAAATCATTGTTCAAGTTGAAGAAATGTTGCTGTAAGGACTGACTCAGGGATGGTCAAATGGATGACAAGTATTTTGCAGATGAAAGTTTTGTTTGCAGACCTCTTGAACACATAATGACACGACAGATGGTTTGGTGACGAATAACTCAAAGTTAATCCCTGGAACCCGGTTAAAGATTTTCAAAGTGATTTGGTCAACTGTGAGGTAAACGATTTCCCAACCCAGGTGAATGCAAAAGTGTCGTGTTCAAGAGTGGTAATAAAGTTTCTTTTGAGATAAAGGTAACAAATAGGCTCATTCTTCTCTCTTTTCCCCCACCATTTCTGGCAAGTACCTCTTTATTTTTAACAAGCTTGAGGAGGATAACATATGCTTGGTTATAAGCTCATCCTTCGGACGAGTCCAACCTAGTTTAAATTCGAACCCTAGGAAGGAGTGGTTCGTTCCTGTTTGTAATTGAACAGGTCCTTTACTGTAAAAGTTTAACGAGCCCAGTATAGGAATAACTCGGTGTTTTTCAATTTTAGAGAGTCTGAAAAAACTTAACGAAACTCCACGTTGAACTTTTTCGTAAATTTGTGTACCTCAAGCCCGAAAAAGTATAAAATAATACCTGGGGGAACCGCTTGATCTTGCGACCAAGGAGTACTTTCATGATAGTGTCGTCGACCTGAAAAGTAAAAAGCGATCAAGGACACGTCGTTTTATTTCCTTATCGAGTTTGAAATGACAAAAACCCGGCAATCTTTTCCTGATTTTACGGTCAGAAAAGAGCTAAAAGGGGACCGTCTTTTAATTCCGTTTTAACGAGTGTAAAAGACACGCTCGGCAATCTTTTCATGTTTTTAGGAGTCAGAAAAGGGCTTAAAAGATGACTCTACGGTTTCACTTTTTCGTAAGTTTTAACGAGTTCGAAAAAGGGATAAAAATGTACTCATATGGCCGACTTTCAATTTAATTTACGAGCAGGAAAAGATGGAAAGAACTCGGCATTTTCATTTGTTTTACGAGAATGAAAAATAGCAAAATAATCTCGGTATTTTCATTAGTTTAACGAGTCTTGAAAATAACTGAAATTGACTCGAAATAGGTTTCATTTTTACAAAAGCTTGAAACAGAGAAAAACTATGCTTCAAAGTAGTTTCATTTTTTAACAAGCTTGAAACAGAAAGAAAATTGTGCTTGATGCCCCCTAAGCGTAACTGCTAGAGCGCATGCTCCCCAACTTCATTTCATTCAACCAGTTGGACGAAATGAAGGTTGAGTTACGAGATCATTTGAAAGACTCGACCTAAAACTATAAGAAAATTATGCAAAACTAACTAACCTAAATATACAACTTAACCTAGATCTCGTCAAACTCTCGACTCAAGTAGAGGAGGATTTGTTTCATTTTTTAACGAGCTTGACACAGGAAAAGAACTATGCTCGGATTCGGTTTCATGTTTACGCAAGCTTGAAACGAAAAACTATGCTTGTTTTAAGTTCACATGCCCCCAGCATAATGACACAAATCAAGGTACATGCCCCCCAAGCTTCATTTCATTCAACCAGTTGGATGGAATGAAGCTTTACTTTCAAGATCTTGTAAAGATTCGACTTGAAAAGGGAGTTGTTTCATTTTTTAACGAGCTTGAAACAAGACAAAGAACCATGCTCATAACTACTCTCTACGATCTACCTAACAAAAATCTACTCTAAAAACCTTGATTCATTTTTTAACGAGCTTGACACAAGACAAGGAACTATGCTCTAAAATCCTTGATTCATTTTTTAATGAGCTTGACACAAGACAAGGAACTATGCTCATGACTACTATCTACAATCTACCTACTTAACCTACCCTTGTTTCATTTTTTAACGAGCTTGACACAAGACAAGGAACTATGCTCAAAAAGTTCGCATGCCCCCAGCATAATGCTGCAAAGCGAGGTACATGCCCCCCACGCTTCATTGCATTCAACCGGCTGGATGAAACAAAGGTTTACTTTCAATATTTAACTTGAAAAGGGAGTTATTTCATTTTTTAAGGAGGTTGACACAAGAAAAGAACTATCCTCATACCTGATTCATTTTTTAACGAGGTTGACTCAGTAACAGGAACTGTCCTCAAAACCCTACTTTCTATAATCTACCTATATATCTTAAAGTCTAGCTGATTCATTTTTTAATGAGTTTGACTCAGTAAAAGAACTATCCTCATCAACTGACTCATTTTTTAACGAGGTTGACACAGTAAAAGGAACTTTCCTCGGACACACTGATCATGGCTTCCAACTGGAAGAAAGACATGTCAATGGACACACCTTGATCATGGCTTCCAAGAGGTCTTCATCAGAAGGAAGAATACTTCTCAGAAAGGAACACATGTCAAGAGACTCAAAAGGGATAAGAACATCGTGTTCAAGTAATCCCATAGAGTTTTCCATGTCAATTACCGGATCTAAATCAACAGTAAGAGGCTCACTTACATCGGTAACTGGAAACATGGGACCGGTTGCCACATAATTTACCCGTGGCGGGGTAGATACCACTTGAGAATCAGGAACATTTGGGGCTGGCATATTATTGGCAGTTGAGACAAGACTAGGGAACGAAAGCTGGTCTACAGTCACAATATTTCCATTGTGAGGTAAAGACATCACGCGAAAGAGTGTCGATACGACAGCTTTCATTGCATAAACATAGTCTCGTCCAAGGAGTAAATTGAACTCCAAGGGACCTCGAACTACCATAAGATCAATACAGACAGTTTTACCTTCCAAGGTAATAGAAAACTTAGGAAGGATCCCTAAAGGTTCACTAATGGTTTTGTTAAAAGCTTTCAGATTCTGCGTAATAGGCGCAAGCTGAGGGGAACCCAAAGCTTTCCAAACAGTTGAGGATAAAATACTAACAGAAGCACCTTCATCTACCTGAGTACGATGTATGTCCCTACCACCAGCCTTGACAATGATTTGGAAAGGGATGGAGGAAGGAAGACGAGGTTCTGTCAGTCTATTCCAATCAAAGGAAAAGACCTCAGTACTTGGAGGGGGTTCTATAGAAACAGGTGAAATGCCCCCCGGCATAGAAGAATCTGATGTAACAAGAAGAACATCACCGGTTTGAAATTGACTCTCGAAAGGGAGAGTGTGATCGACCGAATGTGAAATTGAATCGACCACTTGATCAACTAATGGATCATCAACCTGAGTGACATGAGTTTCACTCTCCAATGGAAGAGTGTGATCGACCGTACTTGAATTTCGATCAATCACTCCGTCAATTGACGGTAGGTTGGGAGAAAGTTTACGATAACCAGTTGGAAATTCTTGCTGTGGAACAGTAAGTTTTTCCAACAATTTTGAGGCTTCATCCATGTGAGGGCAAATGTGAGTTTGATGACTCCCTTTGCATAACTTACAAGGAAACCTAACTTTACCCTTTTTCCCAGGAACCTGACTATCACTGGTTGATGGATCAACGGAAAGTTGATGAGATTTTTCCGACCATACTTCCAAGACCTTTGGAATACCAGGACAATTGACAAGGAAGTGGTCACCCTTACAAAGCCTGCAAGGGTATTTGGGTTTACGGTGCATGTCGGAAGTTTCCTCAACACAACTAACACTTACAGCCATGGTTGGTTGGTTGACTTCTTTCTTATCTTGCTTCTTCTTCTTCCTCTTCTTCTTCTTCCCTTTCTTCTTCTTCTTAGCCTCCTGGTTACTAGCATCAAGGCTTTTACCAGGCGAAGAGGAAGAAATGGAGGAAGAACAATTAGGCGAAGAAGGTAAAGGGTCAACAGAAGGTTGGTGATGTTGAGATGGTGAACTCTGTTGAGGTGAAGCATCCGGTTGAGGTGGAACAATTGGAGTATTTTGGGCCAACGAAGTTGAAAATAACCATATCGGTAAACCTATTGTAAATCCAGGTAATGACAAGGTAGCCATATAAGGAGGACCAACGTTTCCAAAGTAAGGAAAAGTACTAGGATTCTCATTAGGAGGGGTTCCTAGGTTGATAAATTCTGGAACATTTGCCATTATATTCAACTTCAGTGAATTTTATTAACAATTTTAAACTAAAATTAACAATTCACAATTTACACCTAACAATTAAAATTCACAATTCACACCTATGGTCTCTAAAAGTAAAAACAAACAAATTAACACGCGCTATCAAATCTAGGAGTCAAACCACACACAAACAGTATTCTTCCGGACCAAAAACGCTAGTTGGTGATGAAGCCCAACCTCGCTGGATTCAGTACAGAAATGGCGGGTGGAACAGTTATGCCGACAACCTACTTAATGAATAGACTGGACCAAGTTCCTCCACTTTAACCGTCTCGAGTGAAGTGAACCCCCCAGAAAATCCAAGTGAGTATAGCCGACGTCTGCTCCAGGTACAGTGGGACCTTCCCTCCACCGTCACCTTGGGTAGAATCCTAAATATTATGGTCACTAAGGTTACCAACGGCCACAAGTACACCTGGGGGAACAGTCTAAACTCCGACAGCACGCAAGGGCAGAGTAGCAAGCTCAATCCCCTTACCGGCTCCTTGACAGTAATCCAAGGTTTACCGATAAGTGACCCCTGGCTCCTCGACAATGGTTAATCCGAGGTTTACCGTTTTTAATACGTACTGTCTGGCGTCGTTCCCAACGAGGGGGGAATGATCCCCTCACTGGTTCGGACACGAGCTCGTGCTTCTCCTTTAAGAGGAGCTTTCCCAGAGTGTAAAAACAATTGGATTTGATTCTATCACAAGATCGACTACTTGTTTGGTTTTACTTTCTTGGAGAGTTAAGTACTCACCTACTCCAAGACACTAGCCTAAGCTATGTTGGTGCTTCAGAGCCCTAGAAATGTAAAAATTACTAGATGAATTTTAATTAAGCGCTGTGTTATTAAGGCTGTTATTACTCAAATGGGTAAATGGATGCGAAACCAATGGTGTTATGACCCGACTCAACTGAATGCAATCGAATATGATAATGTAATCCTTTCAATTCGATGAATCCTAATTAAAGTAAGGAGAGAGTTTCCATTCACTTCCAACAATGCAAAAAACTGATCACTAAGAGAAAATATAACAAATTCTCTAATGCACTAATTTCATCAAGAAAAACTAATGCAAATCAATTCCAAACCCTTTTTTTATTTTTATTTTCGTGTAAATTCAAATCAAAGAAAGCTGATCTAAATCTACAATTGATTTCTTCAGAATGTAAACTATGCAATTGTAATCTATGCACAATTCACTTGAAAAGTATGCAAATGTAATCTATGCACATTTTTCATTCATATTCCGAAAAGGAGAATGCTAATTATGCAAATGTGATCTATGCAAGAGAATTCTCAAACACAAGATGATTCTAATGTAATCTAAGAACCAATCAAGTGCAAGTCGAGAAAATTGGGTGAGAGTTCCAAAGATCAAAAAATAAAAACACTCAGAGGCGATTAACACTCATACACAATTTAGCCCCCCCCCCCCCGGCGAATGAGGGGGAAATTTTTTTGCAAAAACAGAAGCAAAAAGATGCAAAATTGTGAAAGGACTAAGACAAACCTCCAAGTAATGACCAAAGGAAATCAAATTAAGAATTTCTCAAAAAAGAGACTCAAAACACCCAATTGATGAAAGCTTAAAACAGGAATGCTAATGAAACAAGCTTAGGTGAAGATTCTGGGCAAGGGACTAATGAAACTGGGCAGAAAAAACTAAGAAAAAACAAAATCTAAGAGCAAAAAAAGCAAAAAATGGATTTTTCTCAAATTTTGGCAGGGGACGCAGGCAACCCGTTAGCACAGGTGCGGGCCCGCTCTGTGCACACAGCAAAAGTGCGTCCAG
Source organism: Pinus tabuliformis (assembly GCA_031772625.1). Lineage (NCBI taxonomy): Eukaryota > Viridiplantae > Streptophyta > Pinopsida > Pinales > Pinaceae > Pinus > Pinus tabuliformis. The sequence goes on along the minus strand of CM062816.1, from coordinate 2,075,793,453 downwards.
GGACGCACTGTGCAGCACTCAGAGGGTGCGTCCTACTGAAAAACTCAAGAAAAACCAAAATAAAACTAATCCTAAGCTAACCCACCCAGAGACAAGGTCACAGAGCCCAAAACCAGAAAAATAAACCAATTTTCTCAAAGCCAAGTTCATACAAAAGAAAAGACTCTTCTCATCAATGGAATCTATCCCCAGCGGAGTCGCCAATTTGTCGTGGCGGAAAAAGTCATTTGGGCGGACACAACTGACCTCCCTAGGATTCTAAATTCTCTAGCGACAAACAAGACAAAATGGAGTAATCTTTCTCTAAATATACCTTTTACAACATGAAAACTACAAGTGTTTAGGCTTACCTTATTCCAAAACGTTGTTGTTGTAGTCCGTCCTTGCCGATCCGGATGAGCTCCTCCTTCAAGTCAATTCCTACAACCACAAACAATCAAACAATTACCAAGCACTTGTATTTCATATAATAAAACATACATTCAACATGCAGACCAAGGAATACATGAAATAACTCATTAACACAAGCTATTGAGAAAAATAAACCAGTTTGTATTAATAACGAAACAAAGAAACTCTTACAACCTGGCCTTGGTGTTGTGCAAGTTCCTCCCAGGGTCCATCAAGGGTTTTCCTCTACTTTGACAAAGCTCACCCACTTCCAAGTAGAATCATGTAAAGACAATCTCTCCTCACAAAGGTTCTAATGGAAGACCTAAATCCTGCAGCATTTACCCAAAGAAAATGTATAGCTCCAACCTATCCTCCTTCTGGCTCAATGTCTTTATTTATAGTGCTGTAAAGAGGTTATTCAGGTCCACCATCAATGGGATCATCCCCCTCTTTGGGTGGGATAGCTCCCTTATTGATGGGATAAGTTCCCTCTTAATAGAGATACATGAACCAACTGGAGGCGCATCCATTTCATCAAACCGACCTCTAGAAGGTTCTAGAAGTAACCACAAGTAACTTTTTCAAGATAAAACTCGCGCATTTTGCCTTTTACAGAAGGACGCACCTGTCCCTTAAGATACAGAGCGTCCATGGACGCAGCTTTTGTGAACATGGTCAGCGTCCCCGCAGGTAAGGCTAGAGAGAACCTGCGACCCCAGAGATAAACATAGTTTTTACAAGACTTTCTCTCTTCTTTGAGTTTGAGATGGATAACAGAGGCATAAGACTTGCCTAAGAGGGTAGCATGACTGTTGATTTGAGCCATACTAACTGTAAGTAGTCAAGGTGACATTTTTTAGTGTAACAAGGGAACAGCCATGCTATATACATGGGGGGCAGTCAAAATAGTGCTTCAACATCCTGCCATTCGCAGGACCTTCATCCAAATCAGTTTCATCAAGATTCTTGAGGAAGTAAGTGTTGTTTCCTTGTACTTCTTGGATGACAAATGGTCCTCTCCAAAGGGAATCAAATTTTCCATGTTTTCCTTTATCTTCCCTTCTTGAATCCCACTTGAGGACTTTGTCACCCATGTTGAAATCTTCAGCCTTAGTCCTCCTGTCAAAGGCTTTCTTCAGCTTCTCTTCTAGGATTTGAACTCTGTTATAAACTTGGTCTCTAGTTTGCTGTAAACATATAATTTGATTTACCCTCCTTTGCATATCATTGGGCTCAGCTTGAGTCTCTTGAAGTAGTTTCATAACAGGGATCCCTAGTAATGAAGGGAATTTGGCCTCTAATCCATAGACTAACTCATATGGGCTGACCCCAATTGATCTCTTGGTTGTTAGTCTATCTGCCCATAAGGCATTCACAAGCTTCTTATGCCAATTCTTCTTATTTTCTTCCAATACCTTCTTTATGATGTTTACAAGGCTTTTATTTGATGATTCATCTAGGCCATTTCCTTGGGGATAGTATGCAGTGGAATGGCCCAAAGTGATGTGAAATCTGTGGCAAAAGTTCACCATCTTCTTAGATCTGAAAGCAGCAGCATTGTCTGTTATTATCTTATCAGGACAACCAAATCTAGCAAGGATATTGGCCTCAAGGAACTAAATGATAGTGGAATCATTTGCTTGTCTACATGGGATGGCCTCAATCCATTTAGTAAAGTAGTCTGTAGCTGTTAGAATCCATCTATGTTAGCCTGAAGATGAGGGATGAATTTCTCCAATGAAATCCAAGCCCCATTGCTGAAAAGGTCTCTCTGTTGTAATAGGCCTCAAAGGAAGTGGCAGTAACGTTCTCTTTCCCTCAAACACTTGGCATTTATGACATGAAGTGGTAAATTTCTTGACATCAGAGAAAACAGTGGGCCAATAATAACCAGCTCTCAATATCTTATCCATAGTGGACTTCCAATACAAATGTCCACCACAATTACCTGCATGAAAATCTTCCATGATTTTGTTAGACTCATTTTCCATTAAGCAGTTTAACAATATACCCTCATGGTTTTTCCAAAGCAAATTTCCATTCATAACACAAAATTTTGAAGCTTTCATTTTTAGGAACCTACATTTAGTTCTGGACAGTCCTGGGGGAGCACACCGGTTTTGTAACACATAACAGATATCAGAATACTAGGGGGATTGTTCAAAGGCTATATTGATCTTTGGAGTCGCTAGCTCCGGTTCACTGTCCAGCTGGTTGATGTCCAAGGCTTGGAAATTTGTTTCAGACATTAATTTGGCCAAACCTTGCCATTTTATCAGTTTTGTGGGTTTTATTTCAATGTCAAATTCTAAAATGTTGGCAATCCATTTTCCTCTTCTGCCCTCTAAGTTCTCTTGAGTAAGTATGTCTTTCACAATTGGGCTTGGTACATAGGCTATAACATGGGAGTATAGGATGTAGATCCTAAAGTCTTTAATAGCTTTGACCAAAGCATATGCTTGCTTTTCCATGATCTGGTATTTCAGGGGTGCATCTCTAAGAGCTCTACTGAAAAAAGCAATAGGTTTTTCATTTCCTTGGTCATCTTTCTGTAATAAGACAGCAGCAATTGTGTGTTGGGAAGCAAAGGAAAATATGATAAATTCCCTATCAAATTGAGGGTTGGTTAAGACTAGGGTTTGGGTGAGGGCTATTTTGATACCTTCAAAAGCTTGATTTGCTTCCACTGTCCATTTTACTTTTGAATCCTTTTTTAGCATGTTATTGAGTAATCTGCTTAATTCGGCCAAATTTGGGATAAATCTCCTTAGGAAGTTGATTTTACCCAGAAAGGCTTGTAATTCATTTACATTTCTTGGATGAGGCATTTGTAAGATGGCCTGGATTCTGTCTGGGTCGATCCTAATGCCATCCTTTGAAATGATGTGACCCAACAGTTTACCTTCTTCCAAACCAAACAGGGATTTCTTGGGATTTAAGGAAATTCCATATTTCCTACAAGTTATGAATATATGCCTTAAATGTTTCAGATGTTCAGGGTCAGATTTTGAAAATGGTGTAAGGTCATCTAAGTAGACCACAAGGAAATCATGGATCTCTTTGGAAAAAGCAATACCCATTGCTCTTTGAAAGGTAGCCCCTGCATTTTTCAATCCAAAAGGCATTTTCACATATTTGAAGGTTCCCCAAGGGGTTGTAAATGTTGTTTTGTCCTGATCATCAGGGTGAACTAGGATCTGGTTGAAACCTGAGAATCCATCAAGTAGAGAAATTCTTGAGGCCCCCACTACTCTCTGCAAGATGTGATCCATCTTGGGTAAGGGGTAGTTATCCTTCAAGGACACTTGATTTAAGTTCCTTAGATCAACACAGAGCCTTATTTCACCAGTTTTCTTTCTTGTAGGGACTAAGTTTGAAATCCAATCAGAAAATCTGATTGGTGCTGTGATGCCAGCCTTAAACATTTTTTGTACCTCTTGTTCCATTGCTGGGAGAAGCATAGGATTGATTCTCCTCAATTTTTGCTTAAAGGGTTTTTGATCTGGCTTGAGAGGGATAGTGTGTTGAATTACAGAGGTGTCATAGGATTTTAAATCCTCATAACTCCATGCAAAGACATCCTAGAACTCCTTGAAGAGGTCAATGTATTTAGGCTTTTGATCAGGAGGTAGTGAAGCAAATAGTTTTATTATTTTGGGTTGTTCAGCAGTCCCAATGTTACACTCTTCTATGGCAGTGTTGAGGGGCTGGATTTTTGGTTTGCTGGGAACATCATTGGAGTCGAAGATGTCTTCTAATGGAGCTAATCCTGTTGGAAGAAAATTGTCTTTCAATTGTATAACTTCGGCTTCATCATCAGCTATCTCTTCACAACTGTTTTTTCCAAGTTCCTGTATGTTTTCTTTGTTGAAAATTGTTGGATGTAGGATTTGGTGAGCTGTCTTAGGTGACATTGGCTTGTTATTCTGTTTACTCTATATTTGTGATCGACTTGCTCCTTTAAGTATTTGTGATTGACTTGCTCCTTTAAGTATTTGTGATTGACTTGCTCCTTTAAGTATTTGTGATTGACTTGCTCCCTCAGTGTCAATATTTAGTCCTGCAAATTCTTGTTGCAAGGTCAGGAAATTATTTATTTGTGCATCATCTTCAAATACTTGCCAGTATTTGACATTTTTTGGGACAGAAGGTTTGTGCTTTACCTCAGCTGTAAAGCAATGATGGGGCTCAAAAGGTAACTTGCAGGTGCTTGCAAATGTGGCCAAGCTATGAGCATGCAAGTTATGGGTCCTGGGAATCTTGATAATTTGAAATTCAGTGAAGAACTGTAGTAGTTCAGAAGCAGCAGATCTATAAGATCTCAGTCTTTTATCATTAGTAACAAAATTTCCCTTTACTTGTTGGATAATCAAGTCTGAATCTCCCATAATTGAAATTTTTATGGCTTGTAAGGATTTTACTAGCTTAAGGCCTAGCAAGAGAGCTTCATATTCTGCCATGTTATTAGTGCATCTGAAATTTAGTCTATAGGCTCGACCCTCTGCATGATTGTTCTGCTTGTTATGTATCCAAACCCCAGCTCCTGCCCCTAATTTGTTAACTGACCCATCAAATTCTAGAAACCATAGGTTCTCTTGTTCTAGGGGAGACTTAATGACCTCTTCATGAGCTGGAATTGTAAGTTGAAGTTCTGGTTTTTCACCTGGTTTGTCTTCTAGGACAGTTTGATCACTTGATTGAATCAGCTTGATTTCTAGAGAAATAGCTTGTTCATTAATGTCCTGATCTTGTTTATGTGTTTTGGTTTCAACATCATTATTTGTAAGACATGTATTGTCATTGAAAAGAATGTATGAGTCTATGTCAGAATGGACAGCATATATGGGAAAATTTTGAGGTTTTTCTTCACTGCTGACCATGTATTTCATCAGTGACTCTCTATATAACCTCTTGGGTTGACCGAAGACTGAGATGGTTGCGTATGACATGTCTAATTGTAAGGAGCCTTGGAGTTTAGCTCCCCATGACCTTGATAACAGCATCCCATATTTGGGTGGGATATCAGCAACTACAACATCCATTAAGATTGTTTTATTTGGATATTGGACAAGGGATACACATAATCCTTTTATCAAGCCTAAACACTTAACTTGGCTGGAGTCAAATGAGAATAGGTCCTTATATGGTCTTGTAATATCTAGATTCAACCTTTCCATGACTGATTTCAGCATCAGGTTATGAGAGGCACCTGAGTCAAACATTGCATTCTGTAGTATCTTATCATGAACATGTAAACTGACATAAAAAGGTAAGATCCCTGTGACTGCTGTCTTTCCATCAACCTCTGGATCGAACAGCAATTCTGGGGTATCATCCAACACATTGACATTGTCTTTATTACGAGTAAGTTGGAGGGACTTCTTGATTTTTTGTTTGTAGATGTCATGCTTGGCTAGTTCTGAGAGAGGGATGGCTACCTTCAGTTTGCCAATTTCAGCTTCCAAGTCAAAGGGTCTTTCAAATTGAACCTTAGTGTTGTGGGTGACAACCTTTTCTTTGTTTAGTAAGTTTTCTTCTTGATCCTTGTCTTGATCTTTGGGCTTGTGCCTTTCATTCATATTTTGAGGAAGGTCACTTGGATTAGGCTGCAAAGATGATGCAGCCAGTGGCTGTTGTGTTGAGGGAAGTTGTTCAGTAACTTCTTCAACGGTTACCTCCTTTGTAAGTGAATCAGTTGTGTTAATTGGTTCTGTGACTATGGCTCTTTTAGGCTGCAGCCTGTCCTTTGTTTTTTCAGGATGTGTTATATTTACAGTTCTACTTCTTAGTTTGTATTGTTTATGAACTTCATAAACAGTTGTGTCATAGCCTTGTTTGAAGTCAAATGACTCACCTGACTTGGTTTGGAATTGTTTAATGTCATCATCTTTGTGATCTTCTTGACTCATAAAAACTTGATGCTCATCATTGAGGCCCATTAGGTTGATGTGGGTGTCATCTACTTGCTCGTTTGAAGTGGATGTTTCAGCATAGTTTTCCTGGAACGAGGGTCTTATCTCTGGATCAGAATTGGCCTTGCCAACGTTTGGGTTTTGATTTCTTCTAAAATTGGGATTCCTTATAGGGTTGTTTTGCGGTGCTTCCCATGATGCCTTTCTCTCAACCGATTCCACTCTATCACCCAATCTCTTCATACCATTGAGTATTGCATCCAGCTTCTGATCAAAGGCCGAGGGTTCTTCTTTGTATATGTTTCTCTTTTCCAATCTTGCCCTGTTTCTTTTAGCAATCAGGTTTGCTTCTACTGTGACAGCTACCTTTTGGGCATCTTGGAGAGTTTCAGGTGCTCTTTCCTTTAACTGATATGCCATGTCAGGGTCAAATCCATCAGGGAATTTGTACAAGGCTAAATCAGGAGGAGGTCTTAAGTTTTGTGGTATTGCGTTGTATACGTTGTTAAATCTGGCACAATACTCCAGAACGGTCTCTTGAGGACCTCTCTTGATTGTGTCATATTCACCAAGTATGTGCAAGGGATCTTTCTTTTTCTCCCATTTGTTAGTAAAGGCTTGATAAAGCTCATCAGGGGTTGTGATGGTATTTACAGCAAGTGATCTGAACCAAGTTCGGACATCACCTGTCAGGCTCTGGACAAAAATTCTCATTCTCACACTATCATCATCTATTTCATAGTTCTAAAAGTGATCCTGTATTTTCTTGGCATGTTGAATAGCTGTGAAAGGGCCAGTGGAGTCAACATATGAGATTTTGGTTTGGTAATCCTGAGGTAAGGCTGCAGGATTAGCAGGCAACTGCAAGGGTGCATATCTGTTAGCCATATTTACAGGGTTTAGAGGATTGACAAGGGCAACTGGGACAGTAGTAACGATGGGTACCACAGGGGTAATAGGTATAGCAGAACCTACAGTGTTGGTCAAGGGAATATGTGCAGTGGATGAAGGTGTGAAAGGAGGGCTTTGAGATGTGGATGGTGAAGTAGGGGAATTGGGGGTAGACCAAAAAAGAACCTTGATTGGAGTGGAAATGGGGTTAGGGTGAACTGTCTCTAGACTTAAGTCAGCAAGCTTATCTGGCCCTTGCTGCTTCCTAACAATCTTACGGATTGTGTTACGATTTCCAAAAACAGTGGGTGGGTTGGGGTCCGGATTTGACCTTGTGTACCGTGGATTCTTCTTGGGAGCCAACTTCTGAACTTGTTTTTTGAGTATTTTGAGGAAATTTTTATATCTGCAAGGACTAGACTAGATTTTGGAATGGTTGTATATGTCTCAAAGCTATCATGAAGATTTAACTGAAGCAGCTTTAGGGGATATATAGCAACTAGAAAATCCTAAGGAGTCCCCAGCGGAGTCGCCATTTATGTTAACACCCAGGTTGTTCCCTATGACTCCCAAGGGAATACGGCCGGGGTAACCACTAACCAAGCTTTGGATTACAGTCTCTAGCCAAACTGTAATCGGAGAGGGCTCTCTCTTTAAGACTTATCTCTGTTTTGTGAGGATTTTAGGCTAGTTATGAAGTGAGGGTTTGGTTTGAATTTTGGTTGAATGATATCTTTCAATACCTAAGATGTAGTGTTCAGACAGTTGTAATTCATTGGGCAATGGAGTCTAGAGTTGTGAATTGTTTGAAATGCTTAAGTGGGAGTGTTCAAACTGCTGAGCCTATTGGGTATTCCAACAAACAAACTTAAAACTGTGGTGATGATGTATGATTAGCCAATGGAAAGCAATTAAGAATTTTCCACTAAGCTAGTGGTGTGAAAGTGAAGTATATTGCACGGGAGCAAACTTGAATTCCTGAAACAAGGGTCACTGTAAAAGATATATTCTGAAAGTGCAACAATTAAGAATTACACTTATCAAGATTATAACTGAAGAAAAACATTCATTAACAACATAGATTGAGCTCAGGGTATTTCATGAATAAATCCTGAAGCTATTCTTTTTCTTTGCTGCTAAATACTAGAACTTAGGAACATGTATGGATTGTAAAAGACTGAAACACATAACGAAGAGAGTTACAGAAGACTTATTGTATTGTGAGATGCACAGGGATCCTGCAACTTTTAACAAACACCATGAACGCATTCAAACAGCTCAGAACTTGAGAGATTTCATCACTTCTTTTATTAAACTCTGAATAAATTACAGCATAGGATCTCTTCAAGAGGAAATCAACAACCCCTACAAGCTTATGCGAGGGGGAATTTATACAATCGGTTCCAAAATATCTGAACCGCTGAGTTATATGATAATTAAATACGTTACCAACTTTTACAAAATATCAGAAAAGCAGTTACTGCTGCTATTAATACAAAATGAATGCCCTTTATATCTGTCAGGAGATACTTTGACTCTTGGAGGCCACTTAGTCAGTCTGAACATTCTGCTTTAATGCTGGAAATGTGCCTTTATGGCTGTTGTGTTGTAGCTTTTCGGCCCTATTACCTGTTAGCTGTCAATCTTGCTTTTGTTGGCCGAATATGATCTGCTGAGTTGGCTCAGCCCTTCCCTTTTCATGCATGCTGATTTTACTAGGTTTTCCTGTGCATGCCAACTTGTATTTTTTGATGAAAAAACTTAGTGAATGGCTTCCTGGTCTATAAGATCATCTGTATTTCCCCGCCAGTTGGAAATGGATACAGGTCACTGGACGTTTGCTGGTGAATTCAGTGCTTTACACTCTCTTAAGCCAGTTTTCTTGTACAAATATGGATAAAACCAGGTGCGGGGAATGATTTTGAGAAATACCTTGTGAATTGCCGGTAACAGTTGCAAATGCAGGTATGACGGATGCGCCCACGATTTCTGAGTCAAGTTCTGCAGGTTGGCGCTGGTTTGGTCGTGAAATGCATGCAAGGAGAACAATAGTCGTTTTCGCAAAAAGTGGGAAAAACGCAATTTTTTGGCTAAAATATGGATTTTTTGGAATATTGGCGCGTTTTTGGATGACGTCAGCATGACGTCATCAAGTGGGGTCAAGGTTGGATGACGTCAGTATGACGTCACCGGGTGATGTGGCAAGCTGTGAGTGGTCCACGGGGATGGTGAGGTGGCGGACAGATCAGAGCAGTGGCGGACAAGGGTGCTGACGCGGCGGCGAGGTAGCACTGACGAGGTGATGACGTAGGCATAGCAGGACCGGTGGTAAACCAAAAGTGATAATGGTTTTTCTCGGACCGCCTTAGATACGGTCGCTATTTTGTCAGAGGGCGACCCGAGAAATTGTGAGGGCAACGCGTGGCAGAGGCCTGACGTCACCCTCTGACAGTTTATCGGGTGCTATCTTACGGACGTCGGGCCCAACCCGATATGCATACAGGCCGTCCGATCAAAGGTGCCCGATCCGACGGTTGACGGATCGCTAAATTGTGCGGACGATACGGCAGCGGGTGGGGTAATAAAATATTATTTTCTTTGAAAAACGTGCCCGGCGGGACTTTGGGTTTCGGCGGAGTTATATAGTTTTCATTTTATTTTTCAAATGAAAATGTATATTGCGCCCATACTTTGGATAAGTCAGAAAAAGTTTGTTTTTTTGTGTATTTTTGCGAATAGAGCGGGTTAGGGGTATAAATGGGGTTTTTACAAGATTTTTTAGCAAATGAAGGGGTTAATGGTTTGGATAACTTCTGAAGGGGGAAAAGGGGTAGGGTTTGGGTTTTTAAACTGACCAGATGTCACTTTAATCCCTGACTGTGAACATATGGCTATAGTGCCAAAGGGGAAGGGGTATTTATAGCATGCTTGGGGTTTATACACCATAGTGTTTATAATAGTAGGAAAATGGGGAACATAGGGGATTTAGATAATAAGAAGTTAGGGGTTAGTAAGAGTGGGGGAAGGGGTGAAACACTAAGTTTTTGTATGAAATCAACTTAGTATAGGAAGTAGATCAAAATGAAAAGAATTTTTAGACAAGAAATGTGGCTCTAAAGGAAACCAGAACCAACATAAAACCTTGAATTCTTTCATGAACACAACTGGTGTAGGGATGTTAGTAATGAATATGAGAAAGGGAAAAAGGAAGTTAGACATGCTCCATTGTGTTACTGCAAAGTGATAGAGAAGAGGAGCTTTTCTATCCATTGATGATTTCCTTGTTTTGACCAGCAAGATTCAGTTGGAAAGGAATGACATTTCTGCAACCCCATCTACCTACCCATCTACTTGCCTAGCATTTTTTGTTTCTTCTTGGAGGGTGCACTTGGACTTGCAGACCCTTATGTGCATTTTCTTTTCCATTGGCTTTTTCTTTTGATTGTCTATCTAGCACTACCCTTATTGCTTCCAAGGCCCCAGATTAGGCGGTTGGGAACCTTAATTCTCTGCCTAACTATCACTACAACAAAACCAGCGATTAGCGTCCCTTTTTACTTCTTTTTTTGCATCTAGAGCCCATTTTTGGTGCTATTTGCATCCATTTATCAAATATGGTGCAAAACTTGACACAAAATTTGCATCAAGTTTTGCACCAAATCTTACACCAAGTTTAGCACCAGGTATTGCAATAGGTTTTGCACCACATTTTGCACCAAATTTTATGCCAAGTTTTATGTCATCCTTTGCACCAGGGTTTGTTCCAGGTTTTGCATCAATTTTGGCATCTATTTTTGTTTGACATACTTTTGCATCCACTTTTTGCACCTACACTTGCATCAACTTTTTCATCAACTTTTGCATAATTTTTTGCATCCTTTTTTAAATCATTTTTTGCATCCATTTTTTCATCCATTTGTGCATCACTTTTGCGCCACGTTTTACATCGAGTTTTTTGTCTAGTTTCGCATATAATTTTGCATCTACTTTTGTTGCATCCACTTTTCCATCTTGTTTGGCATCCATATTTACATCCTCTTTTGCATCTATTATTGTACCCACTATTGCATCTAATATTTTTGTGCCACAATTGGCGCCTAGTTTGGCACCTCCTTTTGCACCCACTTTTGATTATAATTTTGCATCCACGTTTGCATCCTCATTTGCATCTAGGTTTTCATCAACTACTACATCTATTTTTGCATTCCTTTTTGTATCCAATTATGGACCAGGATTTGCATCAGGTTTTGTGTCTCGTTTTGCATCTACTTTTGCATCGACTTCTATTGCATCCACTTTTGCATACTATTTTGCATCCACTGTTACACCCATTTTAAATTTCACTTTTTGCATCCCTTTTTACATCTTCATTTGCATCATACTTTGATTCTTTTTTTTCATCTATCATTACATCCACTTTTGTTATGCCATAATTTGCACCATGTTTTGCACTCACTATTGTATCCACGTTTGCTTCCAATTTTGCATCCATGTTCACATCCTCTTTTGCATCAAATATTGCATCTATTTCTGCATCCACTTTTGTGTCAGGTTTATGCATTGGGTTTTGCATCTCGTTTTGTATCTACTTTTGCATCTACTTCCATTGTATCCATTTTTTTCATCCAATTTTGTTTTGCCTGTTGCATCAATGTTTGCTTCCACTTTTACATCCATTTTTGCATCTTATTTTGCATATTTTTTGTCTATTGTTACATCCACTTTTGTTGCACCATATCTTGCGCCTACCATTGCAACCACATTTGCTTCCACGTTTGCATCCTCTTTTGTGTTCAAGTTTGCATCAGATATTGTGTATGTTTTTGCATCCCCTATTGTATCCACTTTTGTTTCATCCATTTTTTCATCTACTTTTGTGTCCATTGTTGCATCCACATTTGTTTCACCACAGTTTGTGCCAAGTTTTACACCTACCATTGGACCCATGTTTGCTTCCACTTTTTCCTTCATGTTTGCATCCAAGTTTGCATTGACAACTGCATCTACTTTTGCATCCACTTTTGTGTTAGGTTTTTCATGTTGTTGTGCATCTACTTATGTTGTATCCACTTTTCATCCAATTTTACTTCTATTGTTGCCCCCATTTCTATGTTCGCTTTTGCATCCCTTTTCCAACACTCATCATATTTTTTGCATTGATGATATTCCTTATGCCATTGACACTTATGAACAATTGATGACAATGTCAATAATATTGACAATGATGAAAATGAAGATGATGGCGAGGACATGAATTGTGATTATGATGATAAAGACGATAGTGGTTACAATGACATTAATGATGATGATGGCAATGATTATGATGATGACAACGCTAATGACCTTGGCGAATATTCCCAATTTTAGATGTTGTCATTGTCATAATCATAAGCATTATCTTTGGTGTCATCATCATCATTTTCATCTAGGTCATCATCAAAAACAATAATGGCATGAATGATGATGATGATTACAACAATGTTGGTAGAAATTACATTAATGATGATGATGGGGATGATAAAAATGACAATGACGATGATAATGGTGGTGATGATGATGATCATCGATCATCTCTCAAAAATAGAGTTGTTATTTCTCTTACGTATATCAATGTGTCCTAAACAACCCTTTTCTAGCACTGATCACATTTTTTGGGTTGATGATATTTCTTACAACGTCTATAATTATAAACAATTGCAAACAATGTCCATAATGATGATGATGATGGAGCTGATGATGATGGCATGAATGGTGATTATGATGATAATGTAATGATGGCAATAACGATGACAAGGATGATGCTGATGATGATGACAATGATTATGATAATGAGAATGAACAATTACTAGTTTCACTACCATCTTCTGGATACATATTACTATCATGCTTTTTAAATTTTCTGTCTCTCTTGAGGTATCTTACTATAATGGTGTTGTCAACACTAGAAAGATATCTTGTTGTAATGGTGGTTCTAATGTTAGCACTAGCAAAGTTTTTGTTAAATTTTGGTTAAAAAAAATCGATTTATGCAATTATTTTGACAATCTATGTAAAAAAGTAAATAACATCCAATTATTTTGACTGTAGTCCCATTGATTATCATGAATTCACCAGTCTGAAGACCATCTTCTACATATATATTATTATTAAACTTTTTGCATTATATCCCTCTTATATCTTGTTGTAATGGCAGTATTAGCACTAAAAAAATATCTTGTTGTAATGGTGATGTTAGTATTAGCACTAAAAAAATCACTAAATTTTGGTAAAAAAAAGTTTATCATTTATTTATTTTTAATTTGGGAAATTTTTGTTTTTGTTTTTTTTGTTTTTAATTCTATTTTTATGCAGTAATATTTTTTTTGGTTGAATTTTGGTAGTAACTAGTTTTTGGTCGAATAATATGTATTAACCATGTTCTTTATGCTACAAGTCTAATTGTTGGGACAAAATTGCTCTTTCAAATAAGTTGCAAACGCTATTTTACATCCATTGTTGCACCCATGTTTACACCCACTTTTACATCCCTTTTTGCATCCTATTTTTCATCTTCATTTGCTTCTTTTTTTGCATCTATCATTACATCTACTTTTGTTGTGACAAAATTTGTTCCATGTTTTGCACATACTGTTGTACCCACGTTTGCTTCCAATTTTGCATCCATCTTCACATCCTCTTTTGCATAAAATATTTCATCTATTTTTGCATCCACTTTTGTGTTGGGTTTTGCATCTCATTTTGAATCTTCTTTTGCATGTACTTCCATTTCATCCATATTTTGCATCCAATTTTGTTTCTCATGTTGCACCCATGTTTGCATCCACTTTTACATCCCTTATAGCATCTTGTCTTGCATCTAAGTTTGCATATTTTTTTGTGTCTATTATTGCATCCACCGTTTTTGTGCTATTATTTGTGCCATATCTTATGCCTATCATTGCAACCCACATTTTCTTCCACTATTGCATCCATATTTGCATCCCCTTTTGTGTCCAAGTTTGCATCAAATATTGTTTATGTTTTTTGCATCCCATTTCGAATTTACTTTTACATCCACTTTTGATTTGTCTAGTTTTGCAACTAATTTTGTGTTCACTATTGCACCCATGTTTGGCCCATGTTTACATCCCTTTTTTCATCCAAGTTTTCCTCCTTTTTGCATTCAAGTTTGTGTCCCTTTTTTTTTACATTCATTGGAGTATCCACATTTGTTTCACCACAATTCATGCTAAGTTTTATGCCTACTATTGTGCCCATGTTTTCTTCCACTTTTTCATCCATGTTTGAGTCATATTTTGTGTTCAAGTTTGTATGAACTATTGCATCTACTTTTTCATCCACTTTTGTTCAATTTTTCTGTCTTGTTCTGCATCTACTTATGTTGTGTCCACTCTTCATCCAAATTTACGTCTATTTTTACCCCCATTTTTTTGTTTACTTTTGCATCCATTTTCCAACACACATCATATCTTTTGCATTGATTATATTTCTTATGACATTGAAAATTATGAACAACTGATGACAATGTCAATAATTATAGCGATGATGATAATGAAGATGATGACGATGACATGGATTGTTATGATAATGACAATGATGATAAAGACGATGGGAGTTACAATGACAATGATGATGATGCTAATGACCTTGGCCATTCCTCCCAATTTTTAAATGTTATCATGGTAAAAATCATAATAATTATCTTTGGCATCATCTTCCAAGTCATCATCATCTGATCATCATTATCATTATTTTCATCTTGGTCATAATCAAGAACAATAATGGCATGAATGATGATTATGATGTTCATGATGAAGATGACAAAAATTATGATAAAACTTATATTAGTTATGATGATGGGGATGATGACAATTATAATGACGATGATAATGGTAGTGATGTTGATGATCATCAATCATTTCTAAAAAATAAAGTGGTTATTTTTCTTTCATATATCATGTGTCCTAAGGTTGGTGATATTTCTTATGATACCTATAATTATGAACAATTGACGACAATATACAAAATCATGATGATGATGATGATCATGAAGAAGACATGAATGGTGATTATGATGATAATGAAATGATGACAATAATGATCACATTGATGGTGGTGATGATGGAAATAATGAAGATGATGACCCTCCCTCTAAACTAGCGAGGTACTCATAATGAGACAAAAAAGTACTCTCAAGTTGAAATATTCATATAAGAAGGGATCTAGATTGATAAGTATCAATGATGATTTACATCATCATAGCCAAAATTTTCAAAATAGTAAGGCCTTGACTAACAAGTTTATCTCTCCATTAGATCAGAGCATAATGTTGGGAGGCATAAATTTGGACACCATTGCCTTTCAAGGCACTTACCCCACCAAGATGTTTACCAGGTATGTCCTCACATGATCATTTCCTAATCCACTATCATAATATTTGACACCAGAAAATGTCAATCCTCATGACTATTCTTATCTTGGATTAATGTACTTGACTTATGGCGATTAGTCCTAGTCAATGTCCAAATTCTCAAAGAATATTGGTCCCGGATGTTTAT
This sequence comes from Pinus tabuliformis, assembly GCA_031772625.1. Lineage (NCBI taxonomy): Eukaryota > Viridiplantae > Streptophyta > Pinopsida > Pinales > Pinaceae > Pinus > Pinus tabuliformis. The sequence goes on along the minus strand of CM062816.1, from coordinate 2,075,777,699 downwards.
CCAATCCACCATTATCCCTACTAGTGCCTTTACTAGGCTTACGATTGTTAATCCTAGGCATAGTACATGACACATGGATAACATGGTGTCTACCCTCACTCCCTCTCAACCAGGGAGGAAACATCCACAAGCATAAGATTTTCTCAAGAATATCCATCATTTTCGTAGAGAATAACATCATTAATTTGTTTTCATCACATGACGACTTTATGATTAAGCATTCATAGATTTGTGGCAAAATATTTCCCCTTTTGTATTTGTGATGAAATACAATAAAAAAGTGAAAGCCAAAATCATTAAACATACACTATATTGATTTATCTAAGTCTAAACTCTAAGGTTGAAGTGAAAATTCATGTAAATCTTATATCTATGAGTTGTGCCAAACTTATGAAAACCTTATTCCCTAAGTCCTATATATAAGAAAATGAAAAAGAAAGAAAAATAAGGGCCAATAAATGGTAACTCATGTATTCACTCCCTCTTTGGAAAATATATGAATATATACACTCCTAGTCACACTTGATCACATGTATGTGATGGTTAAATCATGAATTCTTCTTTTCTCCTTGCATTTTCACTTCATCATTTAAGCACCTAATTGAGGATCTAAGGAATGTTTGTTTCCTAAGGCTTTCATGTCTACTCTTGGTTTACTTATGTCACACTACTGTCAATTTATGTGAATGAGTGAAATACATAAGTTTGTGGAGTTATTATAGAGGTGTATTGAGTTCGTAACCACACACACATGTATTATATCTCATTGATCCACATGTGTGGGTTGGAGACTCATTTCTTGACAACTTTAATGGAGACTACTTTGTGGCTTTAATGGTATAACTTAAAAAATATCTTGTTAAACATTTCGATTCATTCTTTCTTTTCCTCGAGACACTTATAATATTGAAGTCACTCCCAACAATCCATGGATATGGGGAGTATAAATTACTTGTGCTAGAAATAGAATTGAGAAATAGAGGTTTTCCATTTGCGATATTGGAGTCATAGACATTGGATACATGGTAGTAGTCCTCAATGTCAATTAACTAAAATTGTATTGTCATAATGCGAAAAGAGGTAAACATATTGGTAACCTTGATGTCTTAATCATTTCAAATAATAACCATTCCACCCAAGTATCTCTAAGCATCAATCACTACTACTTGGAAATTCCTCCCCCATTTTCTAATTATATGAGGTTGAACCTCACTTAATATTTTTGCTTCTTATATCAACATTATTTATGGGTGCTTTGCATACCATTTTTCTTTTAGGAGTTTGTTTTCGCTTACTATTGACGCCCCTCATGTTCCAAGACTATTTTCATAAAAAATTTACATAGAAAGAAAGTATGAAGTGACTAAAAAGAAACATGTCTCAAGATTTAAGTGCTTGGACAATTCCACTTCATGACTCCTATATTTCCTTAACCTGGGACCAAATGGTGAACTTGATGGCCTTAAGGGAAATTGATCAATGAAAATCTAAAAAAGAGGTGATTTTTGACTTTATCACATACAATTTAATATACTAAAAAAAATATCCATAACAATTTCATCAATCAATGAATCATTAAAAAAAATATCCAAAACAATTTCATCAAGCAAAGAATCATTGCATTATAAAATACAATCTATAAACATTTTGGGAAAGTTTTGCTAAAACATGCTTAAAAATCAGCATATTTAATATTAATATTTAACAATAATATGGACAATAACACATTTTGATAAATTAAATAACATATTATCAAGCCTAAAAAATGTCACTAACTGAAAACTACAAAGCATGCAACTAATGGAAGTGACCACTCAAGGCCACCACAAGACAATTAATCTATTAAGACCAAGATTAATGGGGACAAAGATCTATAAAGGACAAAGGAAAACCTATTTTAACTTTATTGTTTTATTAGCCTGGTTCAAGATGAACATTTCAAGATATCATGAAGAACATAATTAGTTTTATTGCATTAAGAAAACCCAAGCACATTCTATAACTTAGCAAGAAAGAGATGTATAACACCCATCTCAGCAACACGACACATGACATTAAGTTACTTTACTATATATAATTTAAACTCCTATCATAAAATCACAAATTTAGCATGAATGGAATGTTTAGAATCCATTTTTATAAAAACAAAATATAATTTTTCTTATAGAAAAATATACCAAAAACTAAATATATTTTTCTAGAAAAAAAAATACTAAAACAAAATATATATTTAAAAAAAACTAAAACATAAGCAAACTAGAATTTGAATTTGACATTCTTGGTCACTTTCGGAAACATATGGTGGAATGTAATCTCTTTATCCTCATCTTTAGCTTTTTCCTAAAAAATAAAAGCATACAAAAGTGGGAAAGAGCCATAAAGCATGGGGAAGCTTTTTCCTAAGCACAAAAGCATCTAAAAAGTGGAAAATTCCTTTTTTATATGAGGAAACATTATTCACCCAAAATATTTTTCCCAAATTGAACTAATGAGGAATTTTGGAAATCTTCATAGCCTCCACTTTCCTATATATTAGAGGCTTGGCCATTGAAAAAATGATGGGAATTTTATATTGTCACGCTCTTGAGATCTGTCTTGAGAGGAGAGAGTTTTGGAGCTATGAGTTGGGGGAGGTGATGTTGCAACTATATCTTATTGTTGTAACTTTCCTCCAACTCCTTTATTCATATAGATCAGTTGTTCTTCCTTCCACATGTTTCTATTCATTCTTTACTTCTTCTATTTAACTAATGTATGCATGGGTTTTTGGTTTATATTTATTTATTCAATAATATTTATATGTTTTTTATAGTTTTGATTATTAAGATATTATGTTGTGAAGGTTGCTTTATTCTCTCTCTTATGTGTAGGACCAAGCTTTAGAGCTAGCTAGGAGCGCTTCTTGGCTATACGAAAAACTCCAAGAAGACCTGCATATGAGGACTCACAAGAATTCATTCTCTTTTTCTTAATCTATACTCTACATCTTGATCTACTAAGAATCCTAAGCCTTAGAACAACCTTTCTCTTAATTGGTTTGTCCTAGGTTTCTGAGATAAACTGAGAGGGTTTTGTTTTCATCTAACCATGCAATAAATCCTACAGCAAAATGATATTTAGAAAATTTAATATATTTCACTATGTAAATGAACTTAGTAAAATGAACCCATAGAGGTGGTCATAAATGGAAATAAAAGTAAAACTCTAAACAAGAAGCCAAAAGTGGATTTAACCATGGATGAAAAATTGGGAGTAGAATTGGATGTTAAACTAGCCATCAAAACAATATGCAAACAATGACACAAAAATATTTTTAAAGTAAAATTAAAAAAGGGTGCAACACTAGACACAAAGAAGGGAACAAAATAGGGCATATGAAAGGATACGGAATTGGGTGCAAACAAGGATGCAAAAATGGACACCAAAATGAGGATGCAAAGAATGGTGTAAAATTAGGATGCAAAAAGGATGTAAGAAAAGACACAAAACAAGATGCAAAATGGGACTAAAAAATGGTGAAACCAAGGATGTCAAAGATGATGCATAACTAGATGAAAATTCCAACTAAAATCTAGGTGCAAAATGAGATGCAAATGTGGACACAAAATGTGGCAGAAAAAGGATGCAAATTTGGAAGCCAAAAAGGATGAAAAACTAGATACCAAAAAGGATGCAAATTTGGACATAAAAAATGGTGCAAAATTGGACACAAAAGAAGAAAAAATGGTGCAAAAATGGGCATAAAAATGGCTCAATTTTGGATGCAAATTGAGATGCAACATTGGATGTAAAATGATGCAACAAATCATTCAAAACTTGGTGCAAAAACAAATGCAAAAGTAGACGAAAAAATGGCTCAAAAGTGAACGTAACAATAGACACAAAATGGGATGCAAAGGTGGATGCAATATATGGTTCAACATAGGATGCAAATTTAGATGCTCAAAAGGATGAAAAATTGGATGCAAGAAATGGTGTTAAAAATGATGCTAAATTGGATGCAACAAATGATGCAAAATTAAATGCAAAGTATGGTGCAACATAGGATGCAAAAAAGGGAGATAAATAAAATGCAAAAGTGGATGCAAAAAATGGTGCAAAAATGCATGCGAAATTTGGCACTAAATCAGATTCAACATATGGTGCAAAATTGGATGGAAAAGATGGTGTAAAAAAAGGCAGAAAAATTGGCACAAAAATAGATGTAAAAATAAGTACAAAATTAGAAGCAAAAGATGGCATAAGACCAGATGCAAAAATTGGCACAAATTGGATGTAAAAAAAGGCGCTAAATAAGATGTCAAAGATGGTGTAAAAATCGATGCAAATTATGACACAAGAATAGAAGCAAAGAATTCCACAAAAGAGGAAGCAAAAGATGATGCAAAAATAGATGCAAAAAAAGGCACAAAACTAGAAGCAAAACCTGTTGTAAAACCAAATGAAAATCTTGGTGCAAAATATGATGCAGAAAATGATGGAAAATTTGGCGTAAAAAAGATGCAAAATTTGGTGCAAAAAAGGACGCTTTAAAAATTGTACAATAGAGCCAGATTTAGCGCCAGGTTGCTCATCCCAATTGACAAAAAAATGCACTAGAATCTGGTGCTAAATCTGGCGCAAATTGCCTGTTTTGTTGTAGTGTATTGGTCTGCCAAGATTAAACAGTTTGGACAGACTTCTTTCTCTATTCTACAACAGAAAATTGAAACATGGCATGATCCAGATTAGGCTGTTGGACCATCCACCAAAATTGAGTCAACATCAAGCTATGTACATACCTTGTCTTCTCTTGGAAATATGGGATCTTTGTATCAGCAAAGCAGAGCATATTTGGCACTTGTATTTGCCAATCATGAAATATGAAACCTATTGATATAGTTATCCAACAGGGTCCATCGAAAATATGCAACATTGGTACTCCTTGGATGAAATATTAATTTTTGCATCCAATGTGTTCTCCCACTCAAAATTTGAGTAAATCGCAGGGAGATAAGTTGAAAAAGTAGTTGAAAATATGTAGCTAGAAGGTGGTTTGACTTGGTCATTGGGTCTTGAGAAGTTTCATCTTAATCTATTTTTATAAGAAGGATATTGTTTGGTTTTTCTCCAGGAAGTGGGGGTTTTTCCTAACATGGAGCCTACATTTGGTTTCTTTTGTCTCTTGTATTTACATTTGTGGTAATTGCTTGATGAAAGTAAACAAAAATATATAATAAGAAGACAACAAGCTTTACTAGTAATTATCAAGCTAAAGAGAATCAACATTGACCTACATCTGCTTTGATTTTATAACATGGAATTAGAGCTAAGGTGAAGAAGGGACACCACATCTAAAAATAAAAAAGAAGATCATCAGTGTAGCATTCACTTTTTCATAATCATTTGAAGGCATATTTTAAGTAGTTAACCTCCAATACCTTATGTCTAATCCAATAGATTATATGTGCAAGGAAATTAATAAGTTAGAAGGAGCATCCACCTTCAAGGCATGGAAAAAGAAAATTGACTTAGCCCTTAGAGAGAATGATTTCATGAAGTACGTTCTTGGAAAGGTTCCTATTCTAGATGAGAAAAATGCCCAAGAAGTTGAAAAATATAGAAAAGGACAAGTTAAGGCTTAAAGAATTCTCTTCGAGCCTATCAAAGACCCCCTCATTACTTTTGTATCAGAAAAATCTACATGTTGACACCTAATCATTAGGATTAGGTGAATCCATGTAAAATAGTGTAAATAGAAAATAAGGAGGATTAGAATATGAAGAGACATTAGGAGATGAAGCCCAAGAGTCTCTCCCTCCATGTATATATCTATGATCAACCTTAATGCAAAATCATAATTCAGAGGATTTACCTCATGGCCTAACATGGTATCATAGCCAACTCCATATTTGGCTTCCCTTTCTGCCCTTGTAACTCCCTTGGAACTCCCTTTTATCATTTTTTTTTGGAAATTTGTCAAATCCCTGCATAGAATTTATAGTCTATTATTCCCTAAAGCATGGTGATGGATGAAGTATGCTCTACGTTTGGTAGAAGACCGAAAAACCCTGCATTATATCAATCTCTGGAGAATCTGCATTGATTGGAGCATTGAACCTGAGTTATATGCCGATACAAATTATTTTATATGTATTGAATCACTGACCCTGAATGGTTGTTGGAGGTTGCATTACTGTGATTGTGTTGTTAGAGGTTGCATTAAAATTCTCTATTGAAGGGGTCGTATTCTTTTTTGAAGAGCGAGGATCAAGTCTATGCATTGGTAGGAGGGTTGTTATATGGAGATGTTGAACATGGTATGTCGATTTTTTTATGAAAATGAGTCATTTTTCATATTTATGTGTCGTTGAACGTTGCATTGAATGGTATTGTGTTGATTGCGTTGAGGTGAAATGCGTTGTGGTGGCCGAAAATTATAATATAGTGGAAAACTTTGTTTAAATTTGGATATGGCATGACTGTGGCCCTCCAAACTGCCTCCCTCATAAACCACTCTCCCATACCACTTGACCCCCGACACCATACCACCATACCACATACTCCATACTGGCATATGAACCTGGTCTTCCCTCACCTCTATCTATATGTTGGAATGACTGTGTTGGCATGATTCTTGGTCATACATATAACTCTGCCACTCTGGCACTGATCCACCCGTACACCGATTTCACCAATAATGCTTTGGTACCGACAACTATAATACATATACCACCCTGACAAGTTTGCTGGTCAATAACCACCGCCATACCACAGTTGGCTAACATTGGTTAATGCCTCCTCCCTGGTTTGGTGTGGCAAGACCCCTCCTCATCTTGTGGCATCACCTGCTCCACCACCCGGTCTATACCTCCCACCTCCTACTTGGTCGTATTACTCCCCCATACGTAGGCTCTGCCTCACCTCCATGTTGTCCGTTGTGTAATATATAAAGATGGCATACATATACCATATTGTCCTATCATATAATGTCACCTCCCCATATCACGTTGTCCTGTTATATATCATTGTCATAATGTATAATGTTGGCCTGATAGTTATATATCAGTTTTTTTATATCCCATATCAGTTACGTTGTTCGCCTCCATTGGATCCCCCCCATAAGTTGAATGCCGATAGTTGGTCCCAGTTATATGCATATAACGCCTCCCCATATAACACCTCCCCATATACCCCTTCCCTCATATACCACCTCTCCCATACAACACCTCCCCCATATAGCCCTTCCCCAAATAATACCTATGTTGTATATTTTTAATCAGAATTGTATTTCTTTTACAAAATTCACACCATAAGTGCTTTTTTTTTGCTAGTAAAGTACATTTTTTACACAGATTTTAAAATGCATTCATTGATATCTATTGTATGAGTAGTTCTCTCTAGAAAATAGAACTATCCTAAATGGTCAAGGAAGATAAAACACACTCTAATTTTCAATGAGTTTTGGAAAGGATTTTGTGTAGGAGAAGGAGATAGTGAACCTGCAAATCCCACCTCAGATAAAGGGATTTCCATTTGGGAAAACAAGAACAGCAAGGCCTATGCCTTGATCACAACATCTGTAAATGAATAGGTGAGTTTTCATATTTCACCATTTTCAAATGCTTTTTAAGCCTTACATAAGTTGAAGGAGTTGTATGGCTCACACTATGAACTTGAATTTATCCAATTGATGATTAAATTGTTCAGTTTTAAATTGAACAATGACGAACCTCTTGCTTTAGCATCAAAAGTAAGATCCATTATGTGTGATATAAAAACAACTGGTGTTTAAATATACATTCCGCTCATAGCTTATGTCAAGGCACTATATCCCACTTATTCAAATTATCTTGAGTCATTGCAAGCAAGTGGAAACCTCAAGGAGATTACCTTTGACTCCCTTGAGAATAAGTTTATTGAGAGGGAGAAAGCTTTTGGGAAGAAGACAACTCCTCAGTATTCTGAAGAAGTTGTGTGTCTTGCACATAGAGAGAAGAATCATGCACAAGATACTTCGAGAGGAAGAAGTGGTTGAAGAGGAAGAGGAAGAAGGAAATTTAGAGGCGGGGGGGCGCGCGCAGATAGTTCCAAGGAGAATAGTATGATCTTCATTGCATATGATGCAATAGAGATGGACATGATGCATCTACATGTAAGTTTCCTTGGGATATAATTGAGCAGGAATGAAATGAAGGCAAAGGTAAAACCAATGACAAAGGGAAAGGTAAACCACTTGAATCCACTCACTAAGTTGATCCGAATTGGATCCATGAAAAATTATCAAAGTGCCATGACTGTATCAAATCAGGACAGACTTCGAATTTATGAACAAAGAGCTATTAGGAAGACCTCTGGATAGTGGCAGTTTGCAGCCAGCAATGAACGACGAGGACCTCGGTCAAAGTGCGCTGACCGAGGCCCATGGAGACCGTGCAAGAGGTAAAACTGGCAGTTGGGAAGCCTGGATTGGGAAACAGAGGCCATTTTTAATGTGTGATTAGCACTTAGCACTAATCGCGAATCGCTGGGAAAAACCTCTCGAGAAGGAGAAGCCCCGAGCGCTCGATTGCATGAGAAGTCGAGAAACTGTAAGGAAAGCGCTAAGGGAAAAGGTGGGTCCCGTGCTCCAAAACCGACGGTATATCGGAGGCACTTTGGGGTGGTAAGCAGATTTGGAAAAAAACGAGCAATTCCATTCATCGCACGACACATGTCCGGTGGATGAGAGAGAAAACCGCCTCTCATCACAGGCTAACGGTCGAGCAAGTCAACCGCGCGAAATGAACGAACACCGTAGGACCTGGGGAATCCAAATCTAACGGCGGAGATTGTGCCCAATGGGAAAACCGGAATTGACAGGGGAATTAAGCCGAGTCATACAAAAGTTTGAAGTCCGATTTGATCACTGAGTTGGTAGATGAATCATTCCACAGTGTAACTAAAAAACCGAACCGTCGAGGAAGAGCTGGCACAGTTCGTGAGAGGAAAAGTGGCCACCTCGCTGTGAGACATTGGCGATGACGCAGGGGTAGGGAACTCCAAGTGAACAGTAGCAGGCGATCTAAAGGGGCGGAAGAGGAAGCGAACAATCAAGGATAGATTGGATTTAAGCCATGAATAAACAGACATAACAGAACAGAGAGCATGATAAGGAAGAACCAAAGAAGGAAAACAGTGACGGAAAAGGCCAAAGAGACAGTGAAGCAAGAAGTAGAAAACAGAGAGCCGAGCTGACCTAAGGCGGCATCGAGCAGATAGAGCCAGGCTTGAGAGGTTCAAGCGATCCCTGTGAGGATATCTGTCGAGAATTGAGCACCATTAGACTCATCCCATTAAAGACCAAAGAGGTAAAGACTTGGAAAGGAAAAGAGTCTATGCACTCTAGTGGCTTGGGGAATCCAAGAACCACCCTACCAAGCATTATCTATTTCAGGAGACTCAAATTGAGCTCCTCATTGTAAATCTCTTCTTTAAAGACACAATAAAAGAAGGCCACCACTGAAAGCTGGACCGGAGATGTAGCCCTGGAGGATAAGGTGAACTCCTTATTAATTTGTCGTGTTCTTGTATTTTCTTACTGTGTTTCTCTTATTGTCTTCCATTTTCTAGTGTCTGTGTATTTTGCAATCTGATCGATCCATTGCCTAAGATAACATAGACACACACTAGCACATGAGTCTGTAATACCTTCATTAATTAATTAATTAACTGAGATCACTAAAGAGTGATTTTTAGATCAAGTGGTATCAGAGCTTTAGGCTGTTAAGGTTAGACAAGCTTGTGTTGGTTTATTTGTTGAATGCTAACTAGATCAAAGCTCAAATTAGGAGAAAGAGAGTTGGTCGAAACTAATCCTGAAATTGGGAGAGTCTATCCTCAGAAGACAATGTCAGAAGAAGGTTCTATGGGGCCAGACCCTCAATTCATAGATAGTTTCCTAGCCATAAAGTCCATGGTAGAAGAAATGTATAGGGACTTTAGAAAACATAAGGATGAAGATTCTTCAGGCTCCAAACAAGACAAAGGAGAAGATGAGTCACATTCCCATGACCACTCAAAAGGCAAAAGGAAAGAGGAAATCTTTCTCACACCTCCTAATAGCCCTAAAAAGAAAGCATCTTTGATCAAACTAGATGTTAAATTTGATCTATATGATGGAGAGTTGAATGAAGAAAAGCTAGAGAATTGGATTAGACAAATTGATGTTTATTGCAGAGTGCAGAATATCGATTCAGATAAGAGTAAGATTCAGCTAGCAAGCCTACACCTTGGAGGCACTGCCTTGGTTTGGTGGGAAGGCACGACCCAAGCTGACATGAAAAGACATGGTAAGACTATCTTTGTCTAGATTGAATTTGTTTCTACAATCAAAAAGCAGTTATATCCATTGGCCTACATGCAGCAAGCCATGATGAGTTGGAAAACTCTTCGACAGTTGAAAGGGCAAAGTGTGCAAGGGTACACTGAAGAATTTAGAAAGAGAGAATTGATTCTAGGAATCTCATTAGACTCACCTGAGACTCTGTTGAAGTACATTGGTGGTCTACACAGCTACATGAGGCATATTATCCTCATGTTTAATCCCACTAGTATAGATGAGGTATCTGTACAAGCTACTCATCTAGAAACTAGAGGAAAGAATGGAAGTCCAGAAGTTGGGGGATCATCCCAACCCACTACAAGCAAGAATAAGGAGAAAAGAAAGCAGAAATGGAAAGCAAGGAAGGCTAACACTGCACAAAAAAGCAAGGCTTCATTAACTCACTATAAAAAGGATGGGCATGATGATAAGCATTGTTGGATTCTGCATCCAGAGCTGATACCTAAGAAGTTCGAGGGCAAGAAGAAGAAGACTGCTACAGCTATTCAGAAAGATTTGGGATCAGAATCAGGATATGAAACAACCATTGCAGCCACAACTATAAGAGGTACGAATTCTTATGCATCTACTAGTAATTCTACACAATCTACTATTGATGAAGAAAATGAGAGAAAAAGACATGAGCTTTTCCATATTCGAGTTATTTCCAAACATAAAAAGATTGATACTTTGTTTGATAGTGGCTCACAAGTAAATTTGATTTTTGAAGCAATTGTAATGAAGTTGGGATTAGTAACTACACCTCACAAGAAACCATACCCATTAGGATGGTTGAATGATAAAGCACAACAACAAGTGACTAGACAATGCAAACTCAAGTTTTCTTTTGGGTCAGCATTTGTAGATGAGGTTGAGTTAGACATAATTCCTTTGGATATATGTGGAATTGTTTTAGGAAGTCCTTACTTGTATGATATAAAATCTATTTTCTATAGAGTGGAGAACAAGTATCTACTTGTTAAAGATGGAATCGAATACTTTGTAAGAGCTCATAAGCTCAAGAATAATTATACTCTCATCAACTCAGGGCGGATGAAACGAATGATAAATTCATGCAAACAATTCTTACTGATGGTTGTAAAGGAAAAGAAACCTGATAAAACCAATGTATTTGAGGGCTATAATGCTGAACAGCAAGCTAATTTAGAAAAGGTTGTTTCAGAGTATGATATCTTGTTTCAAGAACCTAAAGGTCTGCCACCCAAAAAGGAAATAGTGCATGATATTATTTTGTAGCAAGATGCTCCATTGCCTAACATTGGAATGTATAGGTTGTCCGCTTTAGAGAATGCTGAAATCAAGAAGCAGGTGCAGGAGTTGCTTGAGAAGGGGTTCATTAGACCTAGCACATCACCATGTGGGTCACCAATCGTTTTGGTGAGAAAGAAAGATGGCTCATGGAGAATGTGCATTGATTAGTGAGCACTGAATAAGATAACAATCAAAAATTGTTATCCCCTTCCTCGCATAGATGATCTTTTAGATCAACTGAAAGAAGTTGTTTATTTCTCCAAGCTAGACTTGCATAGTGGATACCATCAGGTCAGAGTTGTGGAACAAGATGCATGGAAGTCTGCTTTCAAAACAAAGCAAGGATTGTATGAGTGGCTGGTTATGCCTTTTGACTTAACTAATGCTCCTGCTACTTTCATGAGATTAATGAATGATGTACTCAGACCTTTTCTTGATGATTTTGTTAGTGTATCTGGATGACATTCTGATATTTATCAAAACGTGGGAAGAACACTTAAAGCATGTTAAGCAGACACTAGATGTTTTGAAAAGAGAAAAAAATTATGTTAAACTCTCAAAATGTGAATTTGGCAAAACATCTTTGAATTATTTGAGTCATATAGTAGGGGTGGTGAATCGAAGATAGATCCCTCTAAGGTGGCAGTCATTTTAAACTGGCCTAAACCCAAATTTACTACAGAAGTTAGAAGCTTCTTAGGAGTAGCACAATATTGGAGGAAGTTCATTTCTAACTTTTCCTCAATTGTAGTTCCCTTACATGCTTTAACAGGATTGAACAAGGTGTTTCAGTGGGGAGGCAAACAGCAGAAAGCCTTCGACAACTTGAAAGAAAAGATTAGTACAACACTTGTACTAGCACTGCCTGATCTTCAAAGACCATTTGAGATCCAAATGGATGCCAGTGACTATGCCATGGGGGTAGTGTTGACACAGCACGGTAAACCCATATGTTATCATTCTGAGACATTTAATTTTGCAGTATTTAACTATCCTACATATGATAAAGAATTGTATGCATTAGTACAGAGTGTGAAAAAGTGGAAACATTACTTAATGGGCAAAGATACAGTAATACATACTGATCATCAACCACTCCAATATCTACACTCCCAAAATAAGTTGCAGCAATCAAGACACTATAGATGGATGGGTTTTCTACAATAGTTTCATTTAGTCATCAGATATAAAAAGGGCATACCCAATAAAGTTGCAGACATGTTATCTATACCCATTATAAATGCATCTACTATACTTAAGCATAATTATGTGTTACATGAGAGTTACATTGAACAATATGCTCAAGATGTAGACTTTAAAGATGTATATGCAACTTTAAGTCAAGGCAAACGAGTAGAAGAATTGGATTATCATGTAAAGGACCGACTCTTATATCATTGTGGGAAGTTATGCATTCCACAAACTGAAAGAGTAAAGATAATTCGAGAAGCACACACTTCTCTAATATCAGGTCACTTTGGGGTAAGTAAAACAGTTGCACAGCTGCAAAGATTTTGTTATTGGCCAAAAATGAATGAGACAGTTTCTAGATATGTAAGAGGGTGTACTATGTGTGCTAAAAGCAAGCCCAACAATAGAAAACTAGGCTTGTACACTCCATTACCAGTTCCTTCTCACCCTTGGGAAAGTGTTTCCATGGATTTTGTTGGAGGACTACCTAAATCTAGGAAGGGTCATGATTATCTATATGTTGTTGTGGATAGGTTCAGCAAAATGTGTATTTTGATACCTTGTAATAAACAGATTACAGCTGAACAAACTGCAAAACTATTCTTTGAACATGTATGGGTTCATTTTGGATTACCAACTTCCATTGTATCTGAGCGAGACACCTGATTTGTGGGGAAGTTTTGGTCAAGTCTATGGGAATTGATGGACACCAAACTGAATAAAAGCACAGCTTTTCATCCATAAACTGATGGTCGAACAGAAGTAGTTAACAGGACAATGATCCAATTACTCAGAGGATATTGCAGCAAGCATCCTAAGCTTTGGGATGAACATTTATGTTATGTGTAGCATGCTTACAACAGAGAAAAACATTCTTCTACACAGAGATCTCCTTTTGAGACCTATTTTGGTTTCACACCAAGGTCTCCTTTGGATTTTGTCTTTGGTAAAGACACCACAGTTGAGGGACAGAGTGATGTGGACAGGGCAACTAGGTTCATTGAAAAAATCCAAGAGATCCACCAGGCAATACAGGAACAGTTGGAAAAGAGCCAAGCCAAATACAAGGCAAGGTATGACAAGCATCGGATGGAGCATAGTTTCCAAGTTGGTGACCAAGTCTGGTTGTATATCAGCAAGGACATGATGCAAGGTGAAGGTAAAAAGATAAAGCCTATCAGGTATGGAACCTTCAAGATACTTGAGAAGATTGGTGAGAATGCTTTTCGCCTTGATCTACCAGCTTACATGCACATCTACTCAGTCATAAATGCAGATTTCTTGAGATTGTTTGAACCTTCACTAATTGAGGATCCCGAAGAGCAGAGTCAATTGCCTTCTATTGATGACCTGTTACCTGAATATCTTAATGAATTGCAGGAAGACACAGTTCTGGATAGGAAGGTGAGGACAACGCGCAGAGGAGATGTTGAGTACCTCAGAATTGGGCTCAAGGGTTCAAAACCGAGCAGTGCAAAGTGGATAGAGATTGGACAAGTGAGAAAATTGTACCCTCACTTAGTCCATGCTTGAAAACCAACTTTTGGTGGTCCAAAAGATTTTCAGTGGGAAGGCCATGATCCATATTAGATCCATGAAAAATTATCAAAGTTCCATGACTGTATCAAATCAGGACAGACTTTGAATTTATGAACAAAGAGCTATCAGGGAGACCTCTGGACAATGGCAGTTTGTAGCCAGCAAGGAACGACGAGGACCTCGGTCAAGCGCGCTGATCGAGGACCATGGAGACCGTGCAGGAGGAAAAACTAGCAGTTGGGAAGCCCGGATCGGGAAACGGAGGCCATTTTTTATGCGCAATTAGCACTTAGCACTAATCACGCATCTCTAGGCAAAACCCCTCGAGAAGGAGAAGCCCCGAGTGCTCAGTCGCATGAGAAGCCGGGAAATTGTAAGGAAAGCACTAAGGCGAAAGGCGGGTCCCGCGCTCCAAAACTGGCGGTATATCAGAGGCATATTGGGACGGTAAGCGGATTTGGCAGAAAACAAGTGATTCCATTCATCACACGGTGCATGTCCAATGGATGAGAGAGAAAACCACCTCTCATCGTGGGCTAACAGTCAAGCAAGTCAACCGCGCGAAATGAGCGAACACTGTAGGATCTGGGGACTCCAAATCTGAAGGCGAAGATTGCGCCCGATGGGAAAACTGGATTTGACAAGGGAATTAAGTCGCAACATACAAAAGTTTGAAGTCTAATTTGACCACTGAGTTGGCAAATGAATCGTTCCACAGTGTAACTGAAAAACTGAATTGTCGAGGAAGAGTTGGCGCAATTCGTGAGAGGATAAGTGGCCACCTCCCTGTGAGACATTGGCGATGACGCAGGGGCAGGGAACTCCAAGCGAACAACAGCAGTCGATCCAAAGGGGTGAAAGAGGAAGCGAATAGTCAAGGATAGATTGGCTTTAAGCCATGAATAAACAGACAGAATAGAATAGAGAGCACGATAGGAAGAACCAAAGAAGAAAAACAGTGACGGAAAAGGTGAAAGAGACAGTGAAGCAAGAAGCAGAAAACAGAGAGTCGAGCTGACCTAAGGTAGCATCGAGCAGACATAACCAGGCTTGAGAGGTTCTAGCCATCCTTGTGAGGATATCTATTGGGAATTGAGCACCATTGGACTCATCCCATTAAAGACCAGAGAGGTCAAGACTTGGAAAGGAAAAGAGTCGGTGCACTCTAGTGGCTTGGGGAATCCAAGAACCACCCTACCAAACATTATCTGTTTCAGGAGACTCAAATTGAGCTCCTCATTGTAAATATCTGCTTTAAAGACACAATAAAAGAAGGCAACCACTGAAAGCTGGACCGGAGACGTAGCCTTGGAGGATAGGGTGAACTCCTTATTAATTTGTTGTGTTCTTGAATTTGCATACTGTGTTTCTCTTACTATCTTCCATTTTCCAGTGTCTGTGTATTTTGCAATCTAATCGATCCGTTGCCTAAGATAACATAGACACACACTAACACATGAGTCTGTAATAGCTTCATTCATTAATTAATTAACTGAGATCGCTCAAGAGTGATTTTCAGATCATATGTTGTGGCACATTGCAACATTTGAGAAATTGAAGACTTGTTTAATGCTTCACATACTTCTTAGAAAAATTATTGGTTGCTTGATTCAAGAGAAACTTGCCACATGATTTTAGAAGAGATTTTTTTGAATAATTTACTAACAATGTTGATGGAGCAGTATACTTTGTAGATAAGTCAAAACTCAAGCCGTCAGGGCTTGGCACCATCAAGCTCAAACTACTTGGTCTTCAAACTGCCTGGTCTTCCAGAATTTCTTCTGCTTGATGTTTTATATCTCCTGGATCTGAGAAGAAACTTTTTGTCTTTGTTCCACATCCACCAGTAGTGTTTGATGGCAGGGTTGAGGTCAGAAAAGCATCAGATCACTCACTTGTCATGACAGGGATAGAAGAAGAAATACTTTTGAAGCTGCAAGGTACCTTTGCTCGTGCACAAAAAAAATTCATACAATTCTCATTATGATGCAGGTACATTTCTGTCATGTATTTTATGGCATGCTAGATTTGGACACTTGAATTATGACAACCTTCATATGTTGAAGAAAAGTGGTGTTATTGTTTTACCTACAATTCATAGGAAACTTAAGCAATGTGATGCTTGTATCTTAGGAAATCACAACAAAAAGTGTTTTCATGATTCACATTCTAGAGCAGATAGAAAACTTGAACTTATTCATTCAAACTTATGTGGCCTAATGCATGTTCTTTTTGCAAATGGAAATAAAGATATGATGACATTTATTGATGAATACACCAGAATGTGTTGGGTTTATTTATTGAAGAACAAATTTGATTCTTTTCAAACATTCAAGAACTTTCATGCATGGATTTAAAATGATGCACAATCTCATATTGGATTTATTCCCACTGATAATGGAAAAGAATACACTTCAAATTAATTTGAAAACTATCTTTGATAGCATGGTATCAAACATAAAACAACTCTACCTTATGACCCCCAACATAATGGAGTAACTCAAAGAATGAACATGACAATCTTAAATATGGTACATTCCATGATGTTTCAAGAATGTAAAATTGATGTTTTGGGTTGATGCAGTTCTATGTGTTGTGTATATAAAGAACAAGTGTCCATATAATGCTAATAGAAACAAGACTCCTTATGAAATGTGGTATGGCCACATTCCTTCGGTAAAGCATCTCAAGGACTTTGGTTCCACATGTTATGCATTGATACCTAAGGAACAAAGAAACAAAATTGGTGCAAGGAGTCATGAGTGTACCTTATTGTGGTATTCAAATAACTCCAAAGCATACCATCCCTATGATGAAGTTAATAAGAAGTTTGTAGTATCTAGAGGTGATATTTCTTGAATCTTCCAAGGCTGAAAATGTTGTTGAGCGGATGCTTGATTGCTTGGATAGTTCATACATGCAAATTATTTTCAAGAATTTGATAATGAGATTCGACATATTGAATGGGGGATTCCTATACTAGATCAATCTGTGAAATCTTCCTCTGAAGCACTCTCTCCTCCACATGAAACTGATGCCTCTGATGAAACTCTGAGTGATGTGATTGACATAATTGGGATATTAAATCTTGATTCAGCCCCAACTCAGTCAACTGAGCAGCCTGGGCCATCTCAAAAAGGTCCTCGAAAATGGCTGACAAAGACACTTGAAAGTGTTCGTCCTGATGATGTTGGAAAGACTGGAACAAGGAGTTCTACTAGATATAATGGAGATGATGTAGATGATTCTGATTCACCTATTGGTATGGATGTTTCTTATGATTGTGAACTGAAATTGTCTACAAATTTTGAGCCAACTTCCTTCAAAGAAGCTGCTTCTCATGATGAATGGAAAGAAGCGATGCAAAAAGAGTATGATTCCTTGATAAAGAATAGCACTTGGATGCTGATTTATCCTCCATTAGGAACCAAACCAATGTTGATTTTTTGTCACATTGGATGTGCTCTTGCCTCGAAATTTGGAGGAGAGGCTAAGGCACATGAGATCTCCAAGACCCAGAAATCATTTTGAGAAATTCCATCCGAATGAGGATTTATTAAAATAATTAATATTTTTAATGGGTTCCTATTAGGAAAATAAAAATATTAATGGGCATTAATAAAGATAAGGGTGAGAAGCTTCTAAGAGACAAGGATCAAGTCTATTTTAATCTTAGCTGTTGATTAGAGACTTAATCTCAGTCATTGATTCATCAACAGGAAAAGTATAAGAGAAGAGTTGAGGATCATTTGGAGATACACCGGCAGATACTCAGTATCTCAAGGAAAATTGATTCTCAAGAGAAGGAGATTGATTTCAGAGGGAGAGTTGTAGGGTGGAGGAAGAAGAGGGAATAAACAGCAGTCAGAGACTGAGGAGGAGGTGATGCAGGGACAACGAAAGACAATGCAGAGAGAGACGCAGTCCAAAGGAGAGACGTAGCCCCCACGTAGGGTGATGTAGAGGGATGCAAAGCCACTCAAATCCATATAGAACTACGCAGAGTGACGTAGAGATGGAGCGGGAGAGGGAGAAGTGTCTCCAAAGTGTCAGAAAGTTTCACAGAGAAAGTATCAGGTGTTTTCTTTCCATTTCTCTGTAAAATCATTCCTTGTAAAAGCGATTGTTGCTGAAGATTAATAAAACCCTTATCTGATGCACCGATTTTCCCGCATTGGGTTTTTCCGGGGACAATTTTCCAAAAACAATTGTATTGATGTGATTGGTAACTCTTGTGCATGTATTTTCTCTGTGTAATTATTGTGATAACTGCAGCAGAATTTATTTTAATATTTGCTGAAGGGATTTTGTAAATAACTTATTGTCAAGAATAAGTAGGTGAAATAAATTAGTTGTAGCAGTAGAATTTAAATTTAGAAATTTTCACATGGTATCAGAGTAGAGATCCAGCAATAGGGGAGAAAAATCGACTATGGGTCAAGATCATGATGCAGAGGCATCAGCTCAAAGGGACTCACGCAGATTTCTATAAGAATGCACAAGGGACGTGGATCAAGATTATTCTATGTTAGCTTCCATATTGGAAGAAGAGGTCACTTGTCTTGCAGGCTCTGCCTCCTATGAGGTTTGGTATATAGACAGTGGAGCTTCCTGGTATATGACAGGAATTCAAGAATGTTTTTCAGATTATTAGGAAGAAAGAATGAATTTTCAGATCACCATGAGAAATAAGGCAAAGTGTACCCCAATAGGAATATGTACTATAGTCTTTCAAACCGAAGCAGGAGAGCGACTTCAAGAAACCAATGTGATGCATGTGCCAGGATTGGGGATGAACTTACTCTCTGTATCTCAACTTCAAGACAAGGGATATGACTTTTTCTTCATTAAGGATAAAGTATATGTCAAACACCCGAGTTGGAAAACGAAGGTCCAGATTGGAATCAGAAGTAATAGGATATACATATTACAACTATAATCACCAATGGAACTGATAGGAAGCAATGGAAACAAAGATTTGAATGAACTATGGCTCAAGATGATGGGACACTTACACCATGGGGCTCTGAGAATTCTCACGAAAACAATATTAGGGGTTCCAGAACTAAGTACCGAACAAGATGATGTGTGTAGACGGTGCACTCTGGGAAAGTATGCCAAAGCAACATTTTCCAGAAGTAATAATAGAGATAAGAGTGTGCAGGGATTGATACACTCAGACATCTATAGACCGATGTCCACAAAAGCTCTTAGTAGTGCCGAATAGTTCATCACCTTCATTGATGACCATTCCAAGAAGACTTGGATCTACTTTCTGAAAACCAAGGATGAGGCTTTTTGGTCGATTGAAAGAGTTCAAGGCTCTAGTGGAGAATTTGACAGGAAAGAAGATAAAAGTCTTGTGCCAAAATAATGGTGGAGAGTATGTTGACAAGGAATTCACCGATTTTTTCACTAAGGAAGGCATCAAAAGAGAGTGGACAACTCCCTACAATACAGAGTAGAATGGTGTAGAAGAAAGGAAAAACAAGACTATTGTGGAAGCATCTAAGGTTATGCTCTATGATCAAGATATGCCCAAATTCCTGTGGGAAGAAGCATGTAGCACGAAATTTTATGTCTAGAACATGACTCCACACAAGGCATTGGGAAAAATCACTCCGGAAAGGGTCTTCACTGGGAAGACATCTGAAGTCATCCATTTCAGGATATTTGGGAGTTTAGAGTATTGTCGTGTACCTAAAGAAAAGAGAAGGAAATTAGATCAAATTGTGGAGAAAGGATATCTTGTGGGATATATCGAGAATGCTAAGGCATATAGAGTCTATATTCTAGAGAGTAGGAAGTTAGTAGTTCGACGGGATGTAAATATCATGGAGGACCGAGCCTTCAAGAAATCCCAAGAAATGCCTTTTGAGGAGCAGTCAAAAGACAATCTGTTGGTCCAACCACTTCAAACAACAGAAACTAGTACCAAAAATTCTCCTGAAGGCAAAGCTTCAGAACAGGAGGAATCTCAAGAAGAGGAAGAGTTGATAGATGTGCCCACTACCAATGGAAGAACGAGCGGGGAACTCTGACAGATTCTATGGGATGTAGAGGACTTCATTGGTGCACCAAGGAATAATAAAAGGGAGCAAAGACAACCAGACAGATACCAGACCCTAGTAGTAGGTTGGGGAACCTTCTAGTTTTTAGGAGGTCATTCAACATGAAGTATGGGTAGATGCTATGGTGGACAAATACAGTTCTATAATGGGCAATGATGTCTGGGAAGTGGTACCAAGGCACATGATAGGTCAGTGGTAGGTTCGAGATGGATCTACAAGGTCAAATATGCTGCAGACAATAGTGTGGAGAAATACAATGCCAGGTCTATGGCTAATGGGCATGCTTAGAAGGAAGGGATAGACTACAAAGAAACCTTTGCTCCAGTAGCCAGGTATAATTCTATTAGAACTGCGATATCTCTTGCAACACATATGGGGTGGAAGATTCACCAGAGACATTCTTGAAAAGGGTAATAGAAGAGGAAGTATACATTGAACAGCTAGAGGGTTTTGAGACACATGAGAAGAAATCTCATGTATTAAGATTAAAGAAAGCCTTGTATGGGCTTAAACATGCACCAAGAGCATGGTACGATTGAATTGAAGGCTACTTGCAAAAGATGGGTTTCATCAAAAGTGACACAGACCCTAATCTCTATTATCTTTTCGTAGATAATGAACCTCTAATCCTTGTGTTATATGTGGATGATTTTTTCCTGACAGAATCATCCAAGCTCATCAAAGACTACAAGAAGAACCTAGCCACAAAATTCAACATGAAGGATTTGGGACAAATGCATTATTTCCTGGGGTTGGAAGTTTGGCAGCAAAAGGGTGGGATCTTCCTTGGACAAGGGAGATATGTTATAGAGACCTTGAAGAGATTCAGGATGCAGGATTGTAGACCTATAGATACTCTAATGATCACCAACTAGAATAAGATTCATGCATCAGAAGATAAAGTTTTTGATCCCACCTTGTATAGGCAGCTTATAGGGTCCCAGATGTATCTAGTCAATACTAGGCTAGACATTTGTTACGTTGTCAACACCCTTAGTCAGTTCATGGTGGAACCCAAGAGGGTGCACTAGGCAACAGCCAAACATGTTCTTAGGTATATACAAGGAACAGTCGAGCATGGACTATTGTACACCCAAGGCAATGACATCAGGCTGAGTGGGTTCATTTTACGTAGATTGGGTTGGAAGTTCAGTAGGTCAAAAAAGTACAACTGAGTATTGTTTCAACATTGGATTAGGAATGACCTCCTGGTGTAGTAGGAAACAGAAATCCGTGGCTCTGTCCTCAGCTGAAGCATAATATATGGCAGCTAACACAGCTTCGTGCGAAGCCATATGGCTTAGGAAATTGCTTGTGAATCTATTCAAGAGAAGGATGGAAGTGACCAGGATTTTTTGTGATAATCAGAGTTGCATCAAGCTATTTAAGAATCCACTATTTCATGATCAGTTGAAGCACATTGATATCAGGTGTCACTTTGTCATAGACTATGTCCAACGAGGAGAAATGTAGTTGAGCTACACTCCTATAGGAGAACAGGCGGCAGACATCCTCACCAAGGCTCTCAGAAGAACCAAGTTTATTTATTTCAGGGAGAAGATGGGGATGGTAAAGAATCAATTTCAGTAGCAAAAATGGATAAGTGTCAGGAGTTGCAGTGCAGCAGTTGGCAGTGGCAGTGCTATGGGCATCATGGTGCAACATGTTGAGAGGGAGTTGCAGTACAGATGTAGCAATGGAAATGGAAGTGTCATAGGAAACAGTACAGGAAGTAAATAGTGCAAGGGATGTGAGGCAACAAGCCAAACATTAACACAGGGACTAATGCGGAAGATTATTGTGATGTTTCTATGGTGAAGCATTGCTAGAGCACATTCCTCGCTAAGATGGAGTGTTGATTTTTGGTAGCATCGGATGCACCCTAACCTCAAAATTTGGAGGAGAGGATAACGCACATGAGATCTCCAAGACCCAGAAATTATTTTGAGAAATTCCACCTAGATGAGGAGTTCTTAAAATAATTAATATTTTTAATGGGTTCCTAAGTCTAAACTTAGGAAAATAAAAATATTAATGGGTATTAATAAAGATAAGGGTGAGAAGCTTCTAAGAGACAAGGATCAAGTCTGTTTTAATCTTAGTCATTGATTAGAGACTTAATATCGATCATTGATTGATCAACAGGAAAAGTATAAGAGAAGACTTGAGGATCATTTGGAGATACACCGACAGACACTCAGTATCTCAAGTAAAATCGATTCTCAAGAGAAGGAGATCGATTTCAGAGGGAGAGTTACATGGTGGAGGAAGAGGAGGGCATCAGCAGCAGTCAGAGACTAAGGAGGAGGTGACACATGGATAGTGAGAGACAACACAGAGAGAGATGCAATCCAGAGGAGAGACGTAACTCCCACGCAGGGTGACGTAGAGCCACTCAAAGCCACTCAGAGCCACGTTGAGCCATGCAGAGGTGACACGAGAGTGGGAGAAGGGTCTCCAAAGTGTCAAAAAATTTCACAGGGAAAGTCTCAGGTGTTTTATTTTTGTTTCTCTATAAAATTATTCCTTGTAAAAGCGATTATTGTTGAATATTAATAAAACCCTCATCTGTTGCACCAGTTTTCCCGCATTGGGTTTTTCTGGGGACAATTGTCCAAAGACAACTTTGTTGATGTGATTGGTTCTTGTGCATGCATTTTTCTCTATGTAATTATTTTGATAACTGTAGTAGAATTTATTTTAATAGTTGTTGAAGGGATTTCGTAAATAACTTATTGTGAAGAATAAGTAGGTGAACTAAATCAGTTGTTGTAGTAGAATTTATGTTTAGAATTTTTCACAACCAATAGGCTACAAGTGGGTCTACAAGAACAAGTATAAAGTTGATGGCTCACTTGACAAGCACAAATCCAGGCTTGTGACAAAAAAAAAATCACAAACTGAAGGGGTCGACTATGAGGAGACTTGTTACCCCACAGAAAAATGGGTTACCATCCAGGCACTCTTTTCCTTGGAAGCTCAAAATGGTTGGAAATTTCATCAAATGGATGTAAAAACTACTTTCTTGAATGGAGATCTGAAAGAGAATTTTTTTATGTCCCAGCCATAAGGATTTTTTGTGAAGGGTCAGGAACATAAAGTATGCAAGCTTGTAAAATCCTTGTATGGCCTCAAGAAAGCACCGTGAGCCTGGTATGAGAAGTTAACTGAGCATCTTTTGAAAGTTAACTGATGTAAATTCGAATTTGATCTTAGCAGTCGCTTGAAAAATAAATAATTAATTCATCTTGAGTTAATTAGTTGGAGAAAATCAAACATGAAGTCTATGTGAAGACATGCAACAGTTATCCATTTGATTCAAGAAGTTATCCCTTAATTAAGGAGATCGGGATGAGTTGTAATTAGTTAGCTCAGTTAACTGAGTGAAGTCCAGTTAGATTAGTTCCAACAGTTTGTGGATCTGATTGTGAGTTTAGTTAGTTAATGCATGCATGCATGTAATTAGTGTACTTCAGATAACTAAATATTCTCTCATAAATAACTCATGCATGTCAGTTCAGTCAAAGACCTAGTTGAGATCAGAGGAAGGGACAGTGTACTATCAGTTGGAGGATTTTTCCTATATAGGAAACTCATCCATGCGGAAGGAATTATCTCCTTCGAGATTGTGCAGTTATTTCAGAGTTTGGTGAGTTGTGTGAGAGGTTAATTCACACAGGTGGCAACCAAAGGACCCATGAGAAGATACGATTGGAGTTAAATAGCATAACATAAAAGATCCTAGGTTTCTCTTCTCATATTCATTTACAAAATGCATTTGCTCTTTGTATTATAATCCTATGTTGAGAAACCCTTTTTACATGGAAAATAGGATAGAGGTGTTAATTTAATAAACTTGGGTTTAGTAGATTTGTCAGTGCAATAAGCGTAAGTTAAGAAAATGCCGAAAAAAGGTACTTATATGTAAGTATCAATCTAATGGACATAAGTGAAGATGGATGTAAGATGTATATCTTTGGATGCTAAAATAGAGCAATTTTTTTCAAAAGGGCATAAACTAGCCATAGAGTAAATAGGCAGGAAGGAAGTCGATAGTTTCCATTACTAACATTAGATAGTGAAGAGCTGCCCAGCACTGAACGTGATACGTTCGATGTGCTTGTATATCGCAAACTGCTCATGTGAGAGCAAAACAGAAGAATGCAATTTTACCAACCATTTAAGAAATAGTCATGGTGCGCAGTAAAGGTTGTATATATTAATGTTTCATGTGGTGTGAGATTTGTTTTAATTAATAAAAATGACTATTCTATATCTGTTGTTGTAGTGTAGTGCAAGAACTGTAAGAGAGCTTAAGATCCTTCCCATGGATATAGAAGTATTAATGTGGATAAAATGTTTACGCAAGAACTGTACAATCTGGCTTTTACTTCGATATTTATCCACTGTATGTTTTCAAGAAGCCCAACTGCGTAATTGAATGTGTTTACTCAACAACCTCAGATAAGTAGTACAACTAAATTGTCAATTAATGTGTTTAATCGACTATGCCTTAATGGGCTTCAAACTGGTTAATGATATATCCCAATGCCTTTTCCTTTTTATTACTGGATTGTAAGGGCTCACTGGTCCAAGTCCCAGCAAGGTTTACCAAAATTCAAAGAAAAATACGAAAGCCGTATTTTTCCTTTTTATATATATATATATATATTTCTTCATTTTATATATATATATAGACATATATATTTCTTCTTTTATCCAGTACAATCAATGGGACAATCTAGACCATCTGGTGTCTATGCGTCAAAGCCAACGATGCGGTAGTGAACATCTAGACGAGATGGAGGCGCGCCACTGACATTGAATTTCAAGTTCACGTGGATCCTGACCCTCATTCGGCCCCGAGTGTTACTCATGCACTGGACCCTCATCCTTGACTTATGTTGTATGTTGGTTGTTTCCTTGGTCTGCATGTGTTTTGAGTTATTCGGGTTTTTTTGTCTACGGGGATCATGTAAAAAATAACGCTTTCTACTCAGTTTCGGCATTGTTCTCCTAGCTAACAAATCCAGACACAAAAAAGTATGGAGAATAGGGAACTTCATGTTTATCTATTGTAATTTTTTAACAAATTAATGAAAAAAAATTGTTTGAAATTTTATTTTTTATAACAACTAAAGAAAATTTAATCAAATTTAAAAACTAAACTTAACAATTTTAATTTAATTTTATATCTATATATATAAAATAAAGGTGTCTTCCACCACTAAATTTTTTATTTTAAAACTTTTTTATTTATGTTTGTTATTATATATATGAAATTTTTTATTTTCAATTTGTAAATTTATATATTTTTTAAATTATATTTGTTAATTATAATTTTTAAAATTTGAATAATTTTTTTATTTGTTGTATTTTTATATTTTTATTTTTATTTTTATTTTCTAATTTTTTATGTTTATTTATTTTTTTTAAATATATGTGTGTTTTAATTGTAATTAAAAACAAAAAGCATTTTTAGTTTAATATTTTTTTTTCAAAAAGTATAAGAAAAAGCTATATATATATATATATATATATATATATATATATATATATATATCCATTTCAAAGTCTTAAAGAATACAGTTTTTTTTTATGTTTTTGTTCTGAAATATTTTATAAATATGGGATATTTTTTTTGTGTTTTTTCCTAAATATCTTATAAATGTGATATATTTTTGTAAATTTTGCTATAAAAATGTAATTTTTTTTAATTCCTTGAAAAATAAAAAATAAAAACAGTACAAAAAATCAATAAAAATACAATAAAACAACACATTTGCCAAAATTCTTTGCTAACCTTTTAAATGAAAAAGTCTCTCATTGAATGTCTTCTCAATAACTTTGTAGCTTCTTTATAAATTACTCCAAGTTTTTTAACACGGATTGGATGGTAAAATCTAATATATGGTAAACAATTGGAATTATTTTAAGTTTTATTGGATGTGAGATAAAAATTAAAATCAAGGAAAATTAATATAGCTAAAATCATGGGTTTAGATTAACATTTGTTAAGTAGGGTAAAAAATAAAATACAAATTCATTGTTCTCCTTATCTTTATCCTCCTTGTTAAGTCCCTACCTTATCCTCTTAGTTTTTTCTTATATATTTATTTAATTATCTATCTATCCATTCATTTATTTTTGTTTATTTATTTAGTATTATCAATATTATTATCATTTGTATTTATTTTATTATTATTAATATCATTATATATATTTTTCCTATTATAAATTTTGAGTAGATTTTTAATTTTTAATCCCTTAACCTATTTAAATTATAATATTTGTGGAGTTATTCTAATCTAAAAAATAATTTTATTTATTTTATTCAACAACTAGAGATTTAATTATTCAATAATTTATATTTATTTAATCATTTAGTTGATCCTAGCATTTTTATTACTTAGTCATAACTTAAAATTTATTTTATTTTTATTAGTCAAAATTAGTTAGTTAAATATTTATTTAGTTAATCCATTAGTTAGTTAAATATTTATTTAGTTAATCCATTCTTAATATTTATTTGTTTGAACCTTTATAGGGTATTAATTTGATTTAATAATTATATTTTTTATATAAATTTATCATTCATTATTTAGTCAAAATCAATTAGAGCCCTCATTCATTAATTATAATATTATATTTTTTAATAGTGGATCAAAGCGAGTTGTTCAACTCTAACAGTTAAAATATTAACTCTCTTCATTGCTATCACTATTTAATTTGTTGCCAAGATCTGACTCTGCATCTTGTCCTGATGATGAATTACACTAGTTGATTCGAAATGCATCAACAAAAAACTATGGATTTGATTAGTACTGAAAGATGTCCCAACATTCATAATTATGGATCATAGAAGCCTAAATTCGGAAACACACAAATTCTAAAACTTAACTTAATTACCTAGTTAATGTTTAATAATTAAAATAAAAGTAATATTTCATTTTTTAAGTTAAGTATTAAAGAAAATTTTGTGTGCAAATGAGTAAAAAGTAGGGTTGAAATTTTCAAAGGAAAATTTTAGTAGAATATTTTGGAATAAATTTTTGGGAGAAATTTCGAAGGAAAAAATTTGAGCTTAATTTTTTGGAGGAATTTTTTTCAGGAAATTTTTTTGGGGAGAAACTTTGGAAAGAAATTTTCGTTCTCTACCTTGTAAAATACTAGTAGGAGAGAAAGCATTTGTAACATTCAACATATTCTATGAAATGTCATGGATTCACATGATAGTGAAGTTTCTATTTCTACAGCATCAACATCTTGTTCACACAACAATTTTATTTGTATTGATGAATATAACATGAATGTTTTCACTATGAATAGAGAGTCAAATTTTTCACTTAGCAAGGATTTTGATGAAAGTACAACTAATGATATTGTCCATATTAATCAAGAAATTTTTAATCCTAAGGATTATGAAGGCACCATTGGCAAAGGGAAGGATGAAGAATTTATTCCAAACAAGAATTTATGAGGCACAGATGAAGATGATGCATTTTCTCTGAGTTATGATTTCAGAGGCACTCATGATTATGAATTCCTCTGAGTGAAGATTTCAAAAGCACAAATGGTGATGATGAATTTCCTCTAAGTCAAGATTTCAAAAGTGCAAACAATAATAATGGATTTTCTCTGAGTGAGAATCTAAAAGGAACAGGTGATGATGGTGAAGGATTTCTTTTGAAAGAGGATTTCAATGGAAGAGATGAGGATAGTGAAGGATTTCCTCCGAGTAAGAAATTCAAAAGCACTAATGACGATGATAAATTTTCTTTGAGCAAGGATTTCAATAGAACTGATGATGATGATGGATTTCCTTCAAGCAAGAATTTCAAATGCACAAATGATGATGACGAATTTCCTCTAAGTGGGGATTTCAAAAGCACAAATGATGACAGTGAAGGATTTCTTCTGAGTGAGTATTTCAATGGAAGAGATGAGGATGGTGTGTCAGAACCTATGAGTGAATTTGAATAATTGCTTCAGACATTTTATGTAAATGATGTTTGCATGGTAACTTGAAATAAATATTTTAGCTTGCATATGGCTCTTACATAAAGTTATGAGGCATTTCTATGTTTATTGGATTATATGTTTTAATTATAAAGAATTCATTTATTTCGAATATCCACAATGCAACAATAACTTTGAGATATAATTTGTGTTTCATTCAATCAAAATAGTATTGATATTCTAATTAAAATAAATAAAGCATTAGGAATTAATGTTGAATTTCTAAATTAAATGGTGAATTTCTCATTATACTATTTATTGTTATTATTTGATAAACCATAGTTGAAAAAAATGTTGCAATTTTAATGCCCCATTAAAAAGGGAATACTTCAATTTGATTGTTGATTTTTAATTTTTCATTGCAATGGGACAAGTTGTGTTAGGCTAAGATTTCAAAAGAGCTATAGTTTTAGCCTTTAAAACAAAAATTACTCTTGGTGTAATAACTCTTTGATTTAAGTGTTCATTTTTAAAGTTTTTTCAGTCATAATATTTGGTTCAAAATGTCATGGTCGAAATATGTTGAAAACTTATGGTATTTTGTAATCATGATATTTTTTTTTAATTCCATGGTTGAAAAATATCAAAATTTAAGGTTTTGGAATTTTTGGGGTTTTTCAGAGTTGTGATATTTTATTTTTAACACCATAGGTAAAAATTGTTGGAATTTTAAGGTTTTTCAGTCATGATATTTTATCTTTAACACTATCACTAAAAATTGTTGGAAATTTAAGGTTTTTCAGAGTCATGATATTTTATCTTTAATGTCATTGCTAAATAATGTTAGAATTTTAACTCAAAAAAAATAAAATAAAATAAAAGTGTTGATGCAGCATCAGCACTTTTCATTTTTAGGGTGTTTTTTCATGTTTTTTATGCAAAAAAAATGGTTTTTGCTACCATTGCTCAAAAATGTTAAAAAAGTACCCAAGAATAAATTGTTGATGCAACAACAACACTTTTCATTTTCAAGGTGTTATCCATGTTTTTTGCACAAAAATATGGGTTTTTCTTTGCTAGAGTTCTCATTTTGAGGCTACAATTCTCGCTAAGTTGCTAACTTTGTTCCATTAGATTAGATGAGGATGCAATATGGATCCTACAAATATACGAGAAATTGAGGATTTGTAGGAACCAAGAGTAGTTCATAAGGTAAGGAGTTTCATTTGTTTGCCTAACTACTCCCACAGGTTTGTTCAAGGTTACTCTTTTTTACCACTTAGTGATTTGTTGAAAAAGAATACACCATGGAACTGGATGGAAAAGTGTTAGGCAATATTCGAAAAAATGAAGCAAATACTTGTATTGGCCCTTGTGTTGGTGTTGCCAAACTTTAAGCAGTGATTTGAAGTGCACAAAAATGCTTCAGACTTCCAAGTGTTTTATTACAAGCTCATACAATGGCCTATGAAACAAGGTCATGAATGAAGGTGCCTCATCCATGAGAAAGAGATGATTACAGTTGCACATTGATTACAACTACATAGGCACTACTTGCTAGGTGGATTGTTTATTATGAAGAGCATAAATATTGCAACAAGTTATTTTTCCACCCAATCGAAGTTGCAACCTGAACAGGGACAATGGCAAGACTTTTTGGCACAGTTGACATGATCGGGTACCAACCAAAGAAGTTGAATGTAATAGTAAATACCTTTATTAGGAAGGATGAGTTGACAATGCTCACAAGTAGTGAAGTGAAAGTTTGCACACATTTGCAAGAAAATATCAAAAAGGGTTTGCACAAGCATCCCATAACATTGAACATCCTGAAACAAGGAAGTTTTGGATGGATGGTGGGTTTTTGTACTTTGTGACCATATCTATGTGCCTAAGTGATTAACCTTCAAAAAAAACTATTGAAGGAGTGCCAAATTCACTTTCGACCAACCACCCAAGCCAAAAAGCAACGATGTTGCTAAAACAATGTTACAATTACGAACATATGATGCAAGACATGGAAAAACACATCCAAATTTTTCATGTGTACCAAACAGACACCCCAAACATGGAATTAATCATTGTCAATTACAACATTTTTTGGTGGTAGAGAGATATTAACTGTCTCTATGGACTTCACTTAACTCCTAGTTTCAGAAGGGTATAATCATTAGGGGAATTTTAAGGTCTAAAATGGCACTCTTAAGGAAAATAATAAAATAATAGTTAAAATAATAAAATTAGGGTTATGAATTTTTAAAGAAAAATATAAAAATAAAAATAAAACTCTTTTTTTATTGTATTTTCAGCTTATCTCCTTAGAGGTTGACTCAAATGTCAAGTGTAAACACCTATTGCATGTGGAATTAAATTCTGCATCCAATGAGTACACACTTTGCATAGTTTAAGTAGACCCACATCGAAAAAAATTGAAAATACATTTAAAAATGTATTGAACACACGTTTTTCATATGTTTTCAATTTTTTCTATGTGGATATACTGGAAAGTACACAAATTGGATATGAAATTTAATTTCACATCCAACGAGTGTCTACATTTGACATTTGAGTAAACCTATAAGGAAATAAGTCAAAAGTACAATTAAAAAAATTAATTTTAATTTTTTCCCTCCAAAATATTTTCCCCTATGGATAAAATCATCATCTTTTATCCTATTGGTTCTTTTAAAGTTAAATTTGTTAGTACATTTTTTGTTTTGAAGCCCAATTTTTACCTCAAAAATCCCCTAATAAAATTATGGTAGTTGATCAATTTTTCAAGTATAAAATTTTTAAACGAATGAAGATTGCTTGTGCAATAGAAGTTACAAAGTTGTCCTTTAAGAATGTTGTGAAATACTAGGGTCTCTCATTGAGCAAGGCTCACAAGACAATTTTGGATAAGATTTGTCCCGGGTTGTTGGAACAAAGTCAATGAGTTCAAATTATAATTCTACAAATTGATGGGTAGATAAAACGTACCAATGGTCTTTGCATGAAGAATTTTTTTCAAGCAAACCAATCAAATTGATATTTTTTGGATGCAACATAATTCAATTACAATACGATATAGTGCATTTGAATTGTCGAATACACTACAACCATTGATACCCGACACAACTTTGCAAGGTTACTATGGATGCAACCCATTAATGTGAGGGTCCATGAAGATATGAAAATACATTGGAGCTGGTTCGTGTATGTAATGAAAATGATGAAGCAATGATCATCTCATGGTAAGAGGGAGGCAGGGTTTCAAATTGGTGACTTAGTCTTACTTAATATGGGAAAAAAGAAACTCAAGCCATCAAATGGCAATTTCACTCATAGATTGGAGCTATCAAACAACACTAAATCTTACCATCCAATTTCTAACATTGTTCCATTGAAGCCTTGTAAATAGTATATGAAACACCCTATGTTGATCGTCAACAAGCCAAAGCTAAAAGTGGACAAGATATTTTCATATAGGATAACACGCTTTGGTAAGCATATAAAGCATGAGTACTTTGTCAAGTGGAAAGAGACTAAAAATGAAAACATATGGAAAAGGAAAGGGGTGCCATAAAAATATTAAGATATCACTATGATGGCAACAAGTTTAGTAGGGAAGAAGTAAATCCTTCACTTGCAAATGGCAATGTTGAACATTGTCAAGATGGAAACAAGTTTAGTTTTGGGGGAGTAGGGGGAGAGGGAGGGAGTAAAACCTTCGATTGTGGATCGTAGTGGGAAAACTTAATAAGAGAACATAAAAGGTGGCCACAAAAAGTTGCAATGCCAAATATTCCCACCCAATTAATGGATAGGGTAGTGCATCATTCCATGTTTCCTTCTTACAAGTAGGGGTTCCTTGGGCACAAAAGTTAGACATGCAAACCCAAAGGGTTGAATGTTATTTAGCCATTGGAGTTATCTTCGAACAAACTTGAACCCACTTGGGGGTACTTGTTCGATGCAAATAGTGCGCACACAAGGAACAAATTTATCAAAATTAACAAATGAAACTTTAATCCTCTGTAAAGTGAGAGACTTGCAAGAACAAGGAAAATCAAATATAAAAGGAGGATATCTCTAATGTGATAAAAGATAGAGAACCATTGGTCATTAACCTGAGGTTAGAAGAGATTCGCAAGTTGTGCCAAGTTCAAAGTGAACATAATAGAAAAAATAAACAAACATGCAAAAAGGAAGAAGATACGACCTGTGGGAGGTAAGCCTAGGCTTGCTTTGGGAGTTAAATTGACAATTCTTGTAAATAATTGTGCTTATATCATTCTTACATATAAATTTTTTGTTATGAAATGATCCGGATTGGATCATTATATTTTTTTCATTTATCTTGATGCATTTGGAGTGGAAAAAGTGGAGGGAATCATCTCACAGGACTATTTTTATCGGTGAGACCCAGTTTGGAAAAACGGGGTCTGAAACCTTTCAGGAGAATTTTGATGAATCAAATGACATTTTTTAGGGGTAAAATTTTTCCTCTTTAACGCCACACCATTTCATGTTATTCCACACATGGAGATATTTCCAACGGCACAATAAGTGCATCAATCGGATTTTGTATGTAAAAGTTATGCCACTCAAAAGTTGATCTTCTTGTTTTCACACCTATATTTCGGGAGGATGTCGCGTCAACCCCCATTATTCATGGAAAATGAGCTAGCCACGTGATTATGATGTAAAATACTCTAGAATATTCTATATTTTAACTCTAGTTAAGATTTGATGCAGTCAAAATTAACTACTAGTAGGCTATTAGGCTGTGTTATAACCGGGTCACTAGGAGGAAGAGGCATTTCATTTTTCCAAGAGCATTTTGTTCCATAGTTGCGCAAAGATATTTAGGAGAGATAGGAGGTAGAGCACACATGGATGATTTTTTCATTGTAGCAGCTCACGAGCCACAAGCATTACTTCTTTGTAGATGCATACATATTTCCAAACAGAGAAAGAGAGTGAAGCGGCCTCACCCTCCAACCGGGTTTTCTCCCGAAAGGGTTTCCCAGAGAGAATATCTTGTGTCTTATGTGTGTGTGTGAGTTAATTTTTTTGTTCTCTACTTTTATGCAAAATTTCCATTCGCACGCATGCACTGATTACAGTTAAATCTACAGATATTAAAGTTTAACAAAACTGTAATAGTGTAGAATCTCGTATTTTTAATATAATATTATTATATTTGTTGTGACGAACTTTCGAGTGGAATATCCATGGTATTTTATGGATCATTTGGTATCAGATCAAGTTTATTTGGTTATTTTGTGGATATTGCATGGATCTAGATTGGTGGGGCCAAAAATTGTAAAACCTTAATTATGGTCATCGAATCTCTAAACAAACCTCCTGGTCCTACAGAGGTGAAGTTTATGTCGTTGGAACAACAAGTTGTAGACATCAAACGCAATGCAATCCTCCTCATGGTGGCCTTAAATAGTAATGTTAGGATATTTGGAGAAGATTGGGGTTCGAATGCATAGGACAAATCAGAATGGGGATCAGAAGATCAGGGAGAAACAGAGAACCAATCGAAGAAAGGACCTTAAATAAATAAATAAATAAATAATAAATAATAAATAATAATAATAAAAAATAAAATAAAAATAAATAAATAAAATAAAATAAATAATAAATAAATAAATAAAATAAAACAAAATAAATAAATAAATCAACCCAGTTTGAGTGTTGTGAACCAATCACAATCCCTGTTTAAAATGGAAGCAAAAGATGATATCAAGTCGTACCACAACGATATTAACACTCTAAATTTGAACCACTAGTTATAGCAACTAGAATTTTATCTCAGTCTCCATGAGATCGAGGAAGGGAAAAAGATCATTCGCACAGTTGAAATTAGAGGGTCGTGCACTGACTTTGTGGGAGAGCCACACGAAAACCCTAAGGTTGGAGGGAGAACCTCCACTGACTAAGTGGGAGTATTTCAAAACCCTCATTAAATCACAGTTTTATTTCATTGGATACGTGGAGGACTAGTGGATCAGGTGGCATTACTTCAGGAAAAAGTCAGGCCAAAGCATCCAGGAGTATGCCACAGAATTCAGAAAGATGGCTATATGTTGAGTATCTCTCCAAAGAACCTATATGTACTCCTCAATTATTTGGGGAGTTTGTACTACCATCTATTTGAGCAAGTGACGGTGTTCAAGCCCAAATTGGTGGAAGAGGCTTGTGTACAGGAACACTTCCTAGAGAACATAGGCCTAAAGAGAGCGCAATCAAGTGGATCGAAGCAAAAGGAGCAACAATAAGCTTCTAAGGAGGGGAATAAGAAAAAAAAAAGGGGGGGAAATATAAGAATACGACAACCACATCACACCAGTGTAAATATACTAGCAACCACTGTAACATTGATGGCCATATAGAAGAAAAATGTTGGAAGTTGCATCCAAAGCTAAAATTGAAGAAAAAGAAGAAACATAACAAGAAGAAGAATCTCATGGCCATTGATTTGAGCAACCAAGTTGAAAGCAGCTCGAATGTGGATGAGAAGATCGTTTGTACACCAATACAAAAGGAGGTGAATATGAATAGCCTTCAGAAACGGGAAGAGAAAGAAATGACCAAACTCTTCCATATAAAGGCACAGCTCAAGAAGACAAATATTGATGCTCTATTTGACTCAAGGTCGCAGGTGAATCTCATTACAGTAGAGATGGTCAAGAAGTTGGGGCTGGAATTTCATGATCATCCAAACCCATACCCGTTGGGATGGGTAAATAAGGATACAGATTTGAATGTAACAAAATAGTGTAAAATTATATTTGCTATCAGCGTTGATTTAATTGATGAAGTAGACCTAGATGTGGTTCCCCTTGATGTATGTGGAGTCATGTTTGAGATTCCATACATGTACATTTGTGATGCAATATTCATGAAGAGATCCAACCAATATCGACTCTTCAAGGATGGGAAGTCATTCATCATCAATGCGCATAATGGCAAGTCGAAAATTCACTGGTAAGTGCCAACCAAGCCAAGAAATTGATTAGTTCTAGCAAGAAGTATGTTTTATTGTTTTTAAGAGAAATTTAGTCTAAAGAGGATTAAATAAGAGACAAGGCATCCTTGGAGGGGTGTACTAAGAAATAGAAACAACAATTGGAGGAGTTTTTACAGGCATACAAGGATGTGTTCCGAGAACCTAAAGGATTACCACCTAAGAGAGAAGTGGAGCATGAGATCTAGTTATTGCCAAACTCTCCGTTGCCAAATATTGGATTGCATAGGCACTCTGTTATAGAAGCAAGTTAGGTGAAGAAAAAGTTGTAGCAGCTACTAGAATAGGGTGTCATTCAACCGAGTACATCACCATGTGGATCACCCATCATCATTGTGCCGAAGAAGGATGGGACTTGGCGGGTGTGTATAGATTACAGGGTGTTGAAAAAAATCACGCTTAAGAACAAATACCCCTTGCCCAAGATAGATGATATGCTATATCGGTTTCAAAAAGAAAATTACTTCACCAAGTTGGACTTGAAGTCTAGATGTCACCAGGTTTGAGTCAAAGAAGAAGATACATGGAATACCGCCTTCAAAGCCAAGAAAGGTTTATATGAATGGGTAGTCATTCCATTTGGCCTATGTAATGCACCAGCTACATTTATGAGATTAATGAATGATGTATTGCACCATTTTACATATTCATTTCTTATTTTCTATTTGGGTGATATATTGGTATATAGTGTTACCTGGGAGGAGCATATGTCACACTTGACGTAGGTGTTGGAAACATTAAATAATAACCAGTTGCTAGCAAATCTTTAGAAGTGTGAGTTTGCGCAACAGTCTTTGGTGTATCTGGGGTATGTGATTGGTGGAGGAGAACTGGGGATAGATCCTTCCAAGATGGAGGCCATCATGAAATCGTTGATGCCTACTAATTTTTCTGAGGTCAAGTATTTCTTTGGGGAGGCACAATACTTGATGAAGTTCATAGCCTCATTTTTAGCAGTAGCATCACCGCTCCACGCCATAACAGTAAGTGGCAAGAGTTTCCAGCAGGTAAAAGGTCATCAAAGGGATTTCGAGGAGCTAAAGAAGAATATCAACCAAGCGCCAATTCTCGCATTAACAAACTTGCACTGACCCTTTGAAGTGGAGACAGATGTGATTGGGTATTCTATGGGAGATATCTTGATGCAGGGAGGAAGGCATGTATGTTACCATTCTGAAATATTTCATGGGGTAGTCCTTAACTACCCTACCAATGACAAGGAGCGTTATGACATGGTGAAAGCAATGAATAAGTGCAAGCACTATCTGATGGGAAAGGAGATAGTAATCCACATAAATCACTAGTCGTTACAGTACTTGCGGGCCTAGAGTAACCTATAGCAAACCAAGCATTACAAGTGGATGGGGTTTTTATAGAAGTTTCATCTGGTGATCAAGTATAAGAAGATAAGAACAAACAAGCTAGTCAACATGCTTTCAAGGGCACCCATATCAAAAATCATAGCTTTGGGGACTCTTATGCACATGGATCCATTCAACCATGATGAATACAGAGCGACATATTTAGAAAATGATGACTTCAAGGAGGTGTATCAGCAATTACAAAGTCAAATTCATGTGCATGACGGCAACATCACTGTTGACTACCATCTCTAGGATGGGTTACTCTACAGGTTGGATAAGTTGTGTTCCTAAAGGTGAGTGACTATATTTGATTAGAGAGGCTCACACCTCCAAGGTTTTAGGGCACTTTGGTGTAGGGAAGACCATGGCTAACTTGTAGAGGTATGTGTATTGGCCCAAGATATAAGAGCAAGTAACTTGGTTCATAAGAGGATGCATACTTTGTTGTACTAGAAAAACTAGCAACAAGAAATAAGGTTTAAATCATCCCTTACCTGTACCTACTCGTCCTTGGGAAAGCATTTCCATGGACTTTGTGGGATGCTTACCGACAACCATGAAGGGACCCGACTACCTATTTGTGGTAGTTGAAAGGTTCAACAAGATGTGTTTTCTAATGCCCTGTAAAAGTACTAGTAGCGGACAAGAAGCAGCAAACTTGTTCTTTGGACAGGTTTGGGTGCACTTTAGGATACCAAGGAGCATCATTTCAGACAGGGATACAAGATATATCAGTGTATTATGGACTGCATTGTGGGATAATATGGATACGAAGTTGAATAAATCTACATCATTCCATCCATAGACAGATGGGCAGCCAGAAGTAGTCAACAGGGCTTTGGTGCAACTTCTAAGGGGATATAACCAGAATCATCCAAAAACCTGGGACCAAAATATGGTATATATAAAACATTCTTACAACTTAGTATTCCACACTTCTACAGGAAAGTCCCAATCTGATACTTGTTTGGATATTTTTGACATTCACATTTGGATATTGCATATGGGCTATAAGGAGTGAGGAAAAAATATTACATGAAATTCTTTTAGGGATGAAAAAATTATAGAGAATATCAAGCAAATCCATCTACAAGTTCAAGAAACATTGCAGAAGTCACAAGAGAAGCATAAGGTCATGCATGATCAACACAGAACAGAGAAGTCATTCAAGGTGGTAGACAGAGTACGGTTACAGTTGAAAAAGGAGAGGTTACAGGGGTCTGGTAAGAAAATTACGGCTCTAAGGTATGCTCCATTTGAGATATTGGAATAGGTGGGTGATTATTTATATCGACTCGTTTTACCACCATATATGCACATTTACTCAGTTGTGAATGTGGATAATTTGAAACTCTATCAGTCTTCCATGCTAGATCAGGAAGAGGAACGTGTCCTACCTTTTGTGGAGGATTTGGCACTAAAAGCTCAGACAAAGTTACAAAAGATACAGTTTTGCAGAAGAGATCCAAAACTGTTGGAAATACTGAGAGGGGGGTGAATCATTATTTCTTTTCAATTGTTATTTTTACCAGTTAGATCACATATAATTAGAACACAAAATGAACAATAATAATAAATAATTTTATTAATCTCTTCTTTACAATAAATTCAATAAAATAATGTGTAGGGCTCCAACCCTAGATGAAGACATCAATCTTCAATCTCCCAGCCTCCAACATGTATTTTTCCAAGCACCGACTTGGACTTCTAAGGCACCAACCTATAGGGCTTCAACCCATCTCTGGTACAAGCTCCAACCTGGTCTCTTGAGGACTCCTATCCTCTAGGGCTCCAACCCTATCTTCCAAGGCACCAACCTTGTCTCTATGAGAATCCTAGCACCAACCTTGTCTCTATAAGGATCCTACCTCCAAGGCTCTAACCCTCAGCTTCAATTTGATCATTCTTTATGGCTCCCAATATCTTATGCAACGAGCCCTGACAATATCTTCAACATTTCCTCCTCTAAACCACTTCATCAATGACAACCTTATCTTCTTAGAAGGTATCACCAATCCTCTTCATTTCACCGAAACAAAATCTCCAAGGTCACCTCATGATGGATGCTAAAAATGCATCATGATCTCCAAGGATGTCTCCAAGATCAACTTTTATTATGCTTATAATTTCCCTTTAATGACAGCTCCAAAGTAATCTCCAAGATCTACAAGGTTCCAAGGCTCCAAAATAGTCTTCAAGATTTTTCCTCAACGACAAGATTTGTCCACTTCAAGTATGCTTCAAATATGATCAAGTGTGCTCCAAAAATTCTCAATAAACAGCTTGAATATGTCTATAGAATGCCCAAAAGGTTGTCTCATAAAAACTTCTCCAAACTATGCCTAGTATGTTGCTTCAAGATGTTGCTATAGGACTGCTTAGAAATGATGCTACAAACTTATTAAGTCATCAATTTCCTTCAATTTTGATGCCAATTATGTGCCACAACTCAATTTCTATTTAGATGCTATAACCACTACAGCTCTGTAAGAGACTCTAAATAGTAAGGTCAAGCACCTCATATTACTTTTGTCACAAGATGTCACAGAGTTATGAGATTGTGCCTCTTATGTGAGTATTCCACTAGTCCAAAATCTGCACCAAGTCTTATTTTAGGTCTATAGCTCCAACCTTGAATCACCACTGCAATTTTGAGTATTAATCAGAGCTTTTATAGGTGACAAACCAATCCCTAACGCTATCACATTTTCCATATATTTGAGCTTCACAATGGGTGTAATCTGAGGTAGAGAGAGATCCGAGATGTAGTCTCTTACAAACAAGTTCCAGGTAGACTATCCCATAGGTTAGCCTTTCACTATCAACTATCCAAGTTTAAGAAGTTATTTATTGTCACAAATCTGAGTTGTAATGTGAGTAGGTTTGTCTAAAATAATGCCACTACAGGTCCCTAGAAGTGTGCCTCCACAGGTCCGAGAAGAATGCAACTACAACTCAAAAAGTTTGAGCTTTTAATAAACCACTAATCCAAGACTCCACAGGGATTATTCTTCAAGTCGATATATGCAATTCTTTCACAGGTCTGAGGTGTTATAAGCTTTCAAATCTGACCCTCTAGTAGGTTTGTCTGAGCCTCCACAGGCCACTCAACCGAACTTTCACATAATTGTGATTATTCCACGGGTCCAAGATCTGTAGTCTAAGCTACCCAACACAAAAATTTGCCCAAAATTAATCTCCTATGTCTTCCTTGTTAAGCTCTGAATATTCTTTATCTTTTCTTGATCTTCTCTGAAATTATTCACCAAGTTCTATGTTTCTTGAACAAATTGCTGGAGCTAAAATGGATGATCTTAGTTTTATATTTACACATGTTTGTCCCTATGAAGAGAGGTTTCTTTTGGGTGAAGGAGAGTCGACCTATATACTAGAGCCGACCTGTAGGTATTAAAATGTTTATCATGTAGTTTCAATTTTATTAAATAGGACAAGTTGACCTTTGTGTAATTTGATGTTGATATTTTCCTTCTTGTAACCGTAGCCACCTTTAAATACTTTTCCTTTTTCAAAAAACATCTTCTTTAAATCTTGGTGGAATACTACTATTGGAACTTGAAATATGCTTGTTCATGCTTATGGTATTTGTGGTCATGATAGTGACAACCAAATCCATGCAGTCTCATATGATAGAATGGTCCTTCTTGTAATCTTATTAATATGCTTCTGACAATGACCTCTGTGGTATGATGATATTGTGCTTTGAGACATCGGTGTTGAATATGTAGCATTGTATCGATAAATATTTTATTCTTAAGATATATTGATCCTCTTAATATTTCATCTATGTACTTAGGGTATCAGCATTTATGGCTTACTAATTGCTTTTAGGACTTTCTCCATATATCTAGGGCATATAAATGCATCTTCAACAGGATAGGGTATCATAGGAATCAATAGGGCTTATATTAATGATGACACCATTTGCGCAGAGCTTCAACAATGATGGTCATTATATTGTCATCATATAAATAGGGGTATATAGCTAGGTAATTTGCATCATCTCATGCTTAGGATTCTCTCCTAGGGATTGCATGAGGTTAGGGAAACGTCACAAAAGGTTAGAACAAGTATCACAAGAATATTTTCCAACTCCAATAATTCCATATTGACATCAATGACAACCTTGAACATTAGTCTCCCCCTTTTTCATTGATGGCAATATTCTTTCCCTTTCAACAATTTATCCCCCTTTGACATCAATGGAA
Source organism: Pinus tabuliformis (assembly GCA_031772625.1). Lineage (NCBI taxonomy): Eukaryota > Viridiplantae > Streptophyta > Pinopsida > Pinales > Pinaceae > Pinus > Pinus tabuliformis. Next base: position 2,075,736,711 of record CM062816.1, on the reverse strand, counting down.
AATGGGGTGCCCAAGTACCCCCCTATCAAGTTGCTTCTTGACATGGTGCTCACATCGTATTTTCTTCATCAATGAGTTATCCATGATAGATATGTTTCTCCCCCTGTCAAGGTGCTCTTCCTTCTGGCAATGTGGTCCATGATAGATGTTTTTTCATTTCTTCATGTGATGAACCAAATCCCCCTGCTTGCATAAACTCCTCTAGCTCATGAAAGATTTATTGCCTTGTGATTAAGTGGATCTTCAACAATGGTCCATCGAATGAGTAAAGGATTATGTTCTTCAATGGAGTTAATCCCAAGAGATGATTTATCAAAATATGATAGTCCATGTGTGACTCATCAAGGGTTTCATAGGGCCCTTTCACGGATAGCTTTTTCAATAATGATCAAGAATCACAAGCTCCCCCTAATAGTATGCATGGTCTCCTTTTTGGTAGACTATCATCATCAAACACTTGGAATATCACATCTTACAAGGATGTCTTCATCAAATCAACAACATGTGTTGTTGGCTAGAGCGTTCAAGAGACTTTCGGATCCAATTTTCTTCCTTATCCATACTTGTGTAACTTTCTTCTATGGCTTGGTTGTCCTAGTTTTAGCTTGTTTTGGGACCCAAATCAAGTTAAAATTATGTGCCATATGTCCAATTTTATGGCAATTGAAGAATTCCATCTTATTCATGAATGAGGAAGAATTAGTTTTTCTTGTGAAGTTGTTTCTAAGAGACTGATGGGGATCATTATATTTATCCTTGTGGTATGCCCTACAATCCTTTCTCATGTGCCCAAAATTTGTACATGAATAGAAATAACCAAAAAATATACTTTGGTACTTGGAGGATGGATATTGCCTTGATGTACTTCAAAAGTCATTTTGTCTTGGGATCCTTTGATGATATTCATTGCCTCTTGAATTCTTGACACCATCTACAAGTCTGTTGTACATTAGATAAACCAACGCTCCTCGTGTGTTTTATGACATAGACTAACCCCCTCTTATGGATCTTTATCTTCGGCAATGTGATCGTTGAATAACACCTGCGGGTTTTGGTCTAGTGGAAATCGTGATTCCCAACAAGTGGTATCAGAGCATAGGTCATGAGTTTGATACACACTTGGCTCGCGTTGGGGGGGTATTATTGGACATTGGATAAACCAATGATCCCCGTGTGTTTTTTGACATGGACTAACTGCCTCTTGTGGATCCTTATCAATGGCGATGCGATCGTTGACTAACACCTGTGGGTTTTGGTCTAACAGCAATCGTGATTCCCAATATACATAGCAACTACAGCTTGTTGCACACAAGTATTGTGGATGAAACAAAAACTATAGGACATTAAGGTAAAGTTTAATGAACCTATATTTATCAAGTGGGAAAATACAAGTTCAATAAGAATTTTAAAATCTTGTGCTCCATTCAAAGACTAAACATATCCCTATAAAGTACCACTTTCTCAGAGAATGATTGGATGACAAAACAGTGAAAACGGAGTACATACCCACAAGGGAACAAATAGCAGACATATTTACAAAACCCCTTGCAAAGAACCATTTGAATATCTAGAAACAAGCTAGGGATAGTACCTACATACTCTCTTCACTAATGTGACTTCAAAAGGAGAACCTAAAAGACTACAAAGTATATGAAATTGAGCACAACTAATGGGATACTATATGAGAAAGAAGGAGTAATGAAGAGGAACACAAAGCTTATGATCATGTCAAGAATTTGAAGCAGTTAAAGAAGCAGCAAGAACAAAATCATCATCAAAGTGGGAAATCAAGTCACATTCTCTAGGAGCTAATAATTGTTAGCAAATTATATATACAGAGCAATGGAGCACATAAAATATATTGCAGAAATATATAAACACAGAACACGCATAAAACAAGAGAGACAGAGATATACGTGGTTCACCTAATTTGGGCTACGTCCACAGAGAAACAACCAGTCCTTCCTTTCATATTATCCAGCAAAATTAAGAGATACAACCTACAGTAGATCCATTGTAATTCCCTCTTCGCTCTCACACAATCTCCTCTCTCTTTCTCGCTCAAAATACATATATACATAGACACAATACAATTCCCTCATATATAGTGAGGGGTTGCCTTCTAGGGAAAAAAAAAAAAACCCTAAATTAAACATAACTTCTACTGTCATATCTCTGCCTAACGAACGACCCAGATTGGCTATGAAATTACAACATTTTACAAGGCAATTTTACATCTATTTTTAGCTTCGGGGGCATTGCCCTAGATCCCCCACCAGGGGGGGCTCCAAATAATCACCATCTCCCCCCCCCCCAGACCCCCCATGGCGTCATACATTTTACTGGCAGCGTTGCCGCCACATTATGAAATGGGGTCCAATGCGTGGACACCTATGAATAAGGAAAATAATCAAGCTCCACACCCAACAATATCCCACTTGGAGACTAATTATAGCAACTCCATCGCTACTTCATTTGCTGGATAATGACTCCACTTTGGACCAAGTTGTTTCTCATCTTATTCATCATACTTGAAGACCAATTGAAACGGAGCAGAATCTCAGTTTCTCTCTGGTTACAACTTTTGTTAACATATCTGCAGAATTCTAGATAGTGTGCATCTTTTACAGCTTCAACTATCCATCTTCCAACACTAACTGTATGAAATGGTACTTGAGTTGTATATGTTTAGTCTTGGAATGAAATGAAGAGTTCTCTACAAGATGTATGGCACTCTGGTTGTCACTATATAACCTGCCCAACTCCTACTTCTTACCCATTTCATCTAGAAACCTTTGTAACCAAATCATTTCTTTACTAGCCTCTGTAGCAGCAACATATTCTACTTCCATCGTTGAGAGTGCAACAACACTTTGCAATTTTGAAGCCCAACTAACGGTTGCTCCACCTACACTAAACACATACCCTGTGGTTCTCCTCTTGTTATCTCTATCACCTGCCATATCTGCATCAACATATACCTATAGAGCAATGTTTGAACCACCAAATCATAATTCTTGATTTGTGGTACCTCTCATATACCTGAGAATCCACTTCATCGCCATCCAATGTTCTTTTCTTGGATTTTTCATGTACCTGCTTACAACTCCCACTGCATGTGCAATATCAGGCCTTGTGCAGACCATTGCATACATTATGCTTCCAACTATTGATGCATATGGAACTTTAGACATATAATCCATTTCTTCCTGAGCCTTGGGACACATTTCCTTACTTAGTTTGAAATGGCTAGCCTAAGGTATACTAATTGGTCTTGCATTCTGCATATTAAATCTTTTCAACACCTTTTCTATGTACTCACTCTTAGACAATGTTAATTTTCAATTCTTCCTATCTCTAGTTATTCTCGTACTAATGAATTGTTTTGCAGCACCCAAGTCCTTCATTGCAAATGAGTTCGCCAATTTTCTTTTGAGTACATTTATTTATTGCATGTTATAACATGCAACAAGCATGTCATCTACATATAATAACAATATAATATAGTTTCCATCATTTTGCCTTTTGAGACGAACACAATGATCAGAGTGACATCTAGTATAACCTTGTTCAGACATAAACCTATCAAATTTTAGATACCACTACCTTGGAGCATCTTTTAAGCCATACAAGCTCTTCTTTAACCTACACACTAGTTTCTTCTTCCCTTTTACCTCATATCCTTGTGGTTGCTGCATAGATATCCTTTCCTCCAAATCCCCATGGAGAAAGGTTGTCTTTACATCTAACTGCTCAAGATGAAAATCTTTAGTTGCTACTAGACTTAAAATAGTTCTGATTGAAGTCATTTTAACAACAAGATAAAATATATCATCAAATTTTATACACTTTTTCTGTGCAAACCCCTTCACCACAAGTCTAGATTTATACCTTTTTCTACATCCATCTTCTTCCTTCAACCTGTAAACCCATTTATTCTACAATGTTGTTTTACCTGCAGGAAACCTAACTAAGTCCCAAGTTTGGTTGTGCTAAGGATTCCATCTCTTCTTTCATGGCTTGCTCCCACTTCTTCCTAGTTTCTACCTACACTGCTTCTTCATAACATTCTGGTTCACCAAAATCAGTCAACAATACATAATATAATGAAGGAGAGTATCGTTCAGGGGTCTACTTATCCTGGTAGATCTTCTAACACCACTTTCAGGCGTTTGAGATGCGTGTTGTTGTTGTTCTGGCTGTTGATCATTATGATTTTCAGGCACCTTCACTTTTCCTGTGATCTCATCCAGCACTGCATGTTATCTGTTTTCTTTTTCTTGTTTCTTTTCCTGCATCTAATCCTTATACAAAACCTTTTCATTGAATATGATATCTTTGCTCCTAATTATTTTGTGTTTTTCATAATCATAAAACCGATAACCAAAATCATTAACACCATATCCAATAAAGGTACATTTCTTTGATTTTGCCTCAAGCTTTGTTCTATTTTCTTTATTAATGTGGATAAAGGCTTCACAACCAAAAAGTTTTTAAAAATGAGTAGTTTAAATTTTTACATGTCCATGCCTCCTCTAGAATACCACCATCCAAGGAACTTGAAGGCCCTCTGTTTATTAGATAAACAGCAATATCTACAGAATCTGCCCAAAATTGTAAAGGAAATCATGCATGCAATCTCATGCACCTTGCACACTCCATGATTTTCCTGTTCATCCTTTCTGACACACCATTTTCTTGTGGTGTTACCGGAATTGTCTTCTCTCTGCGAATACCATTCTCTGAACAGTACCTATCAAACACTTTGCTACAATATTCACCTCCATTGTCCAATCTGAGACACTTCAACTTTTTTCCTGTCTCATTTTCAACCAAATCTTTCCATTTCGTGTTTTCTTGTTGCGTGTCTCCTTATTTTCCCTTCAGAGACTTGTAGTCTTTCCTCAGGTGTCCTTTCTTCCCGCATTTCCAGCACACTATCCCCAATCTGGACTTAGATTTTCCTTTCCTTGACTTACTGTGATATCCTGGGCTCTTTCATCTTTCCATTTTTCTTCCCCTAGTCTCTACAGTCAAAGCATTACCTGATGTCTCACAGAGCTTTTTCGTCGCATTTCCTCGCTAAGGATTGCATCGACAACATCATCAAACTTTAAAGTACTAGATCCAGAGACAGAGTTACTAATGGTCATAACTAAACCATTCCAACTTTCTCGTAATGAGCATAGAAATAACAAATCCCTAACTTCATCATCAAAAGTTACCCCTACAGAACTTAATTGACTCGTAAATGTATTAAATTCATTTAAATGATCAACAACAGATCCACCTTTTGACATATTCATATTAAATAACGCTTCATAAGAAATACCTTATTTGAGGCCGAGGGTTTTTCATAAATTTTGGTCAATGCCGACATTAAACCCTTTGTTGTCATTTCCTTTGAAATATTAAATTTTTCCGACGCCACTAGGCATAGCCATATTGTTCCAAGTGCCTTTCTATCGAGAATATCCCATTCTGTGTCTGTCATACTCGTTGGCTTCTTTGTCTTTCCGCTCAAAGGTAGGTACAGATCTTTCTGATACAGATAATATTTCATCTGCATCTTTCATAGCTGGTAGTTTTGGTCGTTAAATTTTTCGACCCTAAACCTACCATCTTCTACCATTTCTCCCACTCGAACCAGGAAGTTTCCCTTCTCTCCTACAATTTTATCAGCCAAATAGACCTTCAACTCTGATACCAGTTGTTAGAAAATTATATATTACAGAGTAACAGAACACAAAAAATATATTGCAGAAATATAAACACGGAACACGCATAAAACAAGAGAGACACAAATATACGTGGTTCACCCAACTTGGGCTACGTCCACGGAGAAACAACCAGTGCTTCCTTTTATATTATCCAGCAAAATGAAGAGATACAACCTATAGCAGATCTGTTGTAATTCCCTCTTCACTCTAACACAATCTCCTCTCTCTTTGTCACTCAGAATACATATATACATAGATGTAATAAAATTCCCTCGTATATAGTGAGGGGTTTCCTTCTAGGGCAAAAAAACCGTAAATTAAGAATAACTTCTACCGTCAGATCTCCGCCCAATGAATGGCCCAGATTGACTACGAAATGAAAACATTTTACAAGGCAATTTTACATCTATTTTTAGCTTCGGGGGCTCCAAATAATCGTCGTTTCCCCTCGTGGGCTCCCCTGGTGGCATACATTTTACGGGCGACGTTGCCACCACATTACGAAATGGGGTCCAATGTAGCGATACCTATGAATAAGGTCAGGTTCCACACCCAACAATAACATCAATCAGGTTCACCATACAAAAGACCATTCTTCAATGAATTTTATTTCTTCACATGTATATATCTGATGCATAAACATGTAAATAAATTTATGCAAGTAGACAGAGTACTAGTACTACTAATACAATTGCATATCTATTCAAATCATGTTGAAAGTTAAGCATAACTTATTGTATAATTGCATCATCATTTTTTTTCTCAAAATTCTTCGTTTTCTGAATGCATCAATGTACATTATGATAATCCCCGTTAAACATATGATGTATAAAACCTGAGAGCCATCCAAATATAAAAATGGAAGAAAAAGCAAATACATTGACATCAAGCGGATGAGCAGACTCTATATATGTTTATGTTTGGTTTATAGATGCATTCATCATGAAGCATCATGAGTTCTACATCAGAACCTTATTATTGGCAATCTCCATATGAAGACTTCTATCTCAACAAGTAATCAAATATTGTACCAATTTCACTGCATCACTAGGATTTCTTTAAATCCTTCAGCACTATTATTGTGATCACTACTATGAATTCTTGAAGAATAAAAATGATTTTATCAACAAAATATGAAAGTTCAAAGAAATTGCAGCAAGATCATTCTCCATTCAAAAACAAAAAATTGGAAATTATCCTTTCTCATCAATCTCATTTCAAGCAGCGACAAACTTTTGAAGAAAATGAGACTATGCAATATGAAATACCCTAGGAGAAAATTCTTTCAAATTAAATTATTGAAGAACTCAATGTAGAAATTCACATTCAAACTTATTGTATATTTACAGAATAAAAGGAAAAATTTAAGAAAATGTCTCTACAATTGAAGCCCATGGGTGATTGAAACACCATGTCTCACTCAATTGCAACACTTCAACTTCATTATTATGTTGGAAATAATATTGAGAGGGGGGGTGAATCAGTATTATAAACTTAATAACTTTTTCATTTCATACTCAGATTTATATACACTACTTCAATGAAGGGAATTCGCGTGTGCACGCAATTGTTCTAAAGGCAACCAGCATATATCCAGTGAACTTATGATTTAGTTAATTCATCATTTGTTGATATTTAGTCAGTATATCAGTACTTAATAAACCATTTAATCAGTAACCATGTGCAGTAATAATAGAATAAGCAAGCACTCATAAGCAACACACATGAACACCAATATTTAAGGTGGAAACCCAATGCGGGAGAAAAACTACCTGTTTTTTTCATCTCTGTCTTCTTTTAATATAAGAAAAAATTGTTTATAATCTTATATTGGTGTAGACTCATACCAGTACGTAGGCACCCATCTGGAGAAGGCTACAACCTTCTCTCATTCTCCAGCTTCTACTAGAAAGGAGCTCCAGCCCCCTAGCTCTTGTACTAGCCAATATGTTTACTAGTACACAGGTGACGGCCTATAGAAGGCTCCAACCTTCACTCATTTTCCAACTGCCGCTGGAAGGGAGCTACAACCCCCTAGCTCTTGTACTAGTTGATATGTTTACCAATACGTAGGCGTCGGCCTACAAAGGGCTATGACCTTCTCTCTTCCTCCAGGGACCACGATTCATAAATTTTCAGACTGGATACTCCCGATACACAACACCACAAGTTTCATCAAATTTTCATAATGGATCCATCAGCAACATTGAAGCCCAAAATTAATCACCACTTCAATACAACCAATCACTGAAAACCCATCAACACTGACGCATATCACAATCAATCAATCTGAACATTCAAAACACTATCACCGGAACACAGAGCAAAACCCAGAACTTTGCATCAACAACTAGTACCATCTACAACTTCAAAAATCATATTTCATAATGTATACACTACTTCGAAGTACCGAACCAGCATGTATACATGCCTTCACCAAGGAAAACTAGCGTATAGATCTGCAAATACTAACTTAAACTTCACATCTATTCTAGACATCAGTCATACCCATATCATAACATCTACAGAATAAAACATGCGTTAGAAATCAGATCTAGCCCAACCAATATCAGATCATTCAATGGAAATTCATTTCAGGTCTCATGATCCTCATCCAAAATTGAATTCAAGGTGCACAAAATATTTCATATCATATCATAAGCATAGCCCCTACAACATAAAATATACTTTAGATAGAAGTATTCATGAGAAACCCCTTTCACTTGCACACCCTGGCCTTATGATCTTCTCCTCCTTATATAGTTTTAGGCCTTTCTCAATACCTCGGACCAAAACCACTTAGGACCCATGGTATTCTTGGACGGGATCAAATAGTCGTTACTCCACTCAATATTGTGGGCTAATACCATGGTATTGACCCCTGGTATTCTTTACTCTTGAATTTCCTTGATTTTCCAACATGTACGCACTTTTCCTCTTGTGAAAATGCGTGTATATGTATACGCTCTTTTTGTTATGTGAACCAACGTGTATACGGTATTTTGACAAAGTGAACCAACGTATGCTTCTTAAACTATTTTCTTTCTTCAACCTCTGGAGTCTGACCTATAATCCTTTGTTGTTAACCTGTTGCATTGTGATCTGTCACCTATGTGAGTTACCATCAAGGAAAACACTTGTATCATAATGGCAAAAATATCCCCCTTCGGACTTGATGGAAACCACAACATCAAGTTAATCTCCCCCTTTAACATCAAGGGAAAAGAGTGGACCAAGATATTCTCCCCCTTAGAGATGCACTATGTTGTCCATGCTCCCCCTGAGCACATGTAGAGTTTGCAAAGATATTTTTCTAAAGAATAACATGACTCTATAACTCAACTAAGTGAGTATGGCTTCCCTTAGACCAATGACTCATACATACATCAATCACCTAACCAAGTGGGGATACACCAAATTTGACTCATCCACCCAACCAAGTGGGGATATACCAAATGTTTATACATGACTGAAATAGCAATTATTACATCATCCTTCCAATGCATAGTGGGGTTACAAATTAGGTATTTTCATGACCTTTAGATGAAATAATATACATGACATTTATAAAAAGGACCAACAATCTAAACAAGGCCATTATAGTCATCAACAATTATCATACACCATATATGATCTGCACCATATGTCAACAGCATCAAGATCAACAACCTATATATGTCCATCATCAAAAGAGTCACCTGAATCAAACAACTATTTGGATCAAGCAATATAAGTATCATCATGTACCAAGGTCTTCTAATATAATGCCAGCAATGCATTATTAGAAGCATATGCTCCCCCTGAACCTGTGCCATCTGTTCACTGTCAGATCATATCATTGCATTTGTCAGTGAGAATCATCAAGGCATCATCATCAGCCAATTATTCATCAAATTACTAACAGATTATGAGGGCCAAAAACACTTCCACATATCATCAACAGACTGTAATCATCATTACTGAGAACAAAACATATAATTGATAATTGACTGAATGATATCAGACCCCTTTTTCTAAGTCTATCCCACTGCTTTTTCTTCAAAACACCATATATGTGACTGTGCAGCTTCTAACTCGCATATATACGCGACGTGTCTTCATAATAACTGCGTATGAGAATTGGAATACTGAAGTTTTACGCTTTCAGCTCCCCCTGGGTCTATTATGTCTGTATACTGAGCTACACCACATCTTTCTGACAACACTTCCTTCTTCTTCAATACCTTGGATTGTGATTATGTTTTCTCCTTTTGATATGGTGGTCGAAATTTTCTCCTGCATTCCTTTGCTCTATTTTCAAACTTGTTACACATATAACATCTTACATGTTTCATATTCCTTCTATCGCAATCAATATCTTTGTGACCAAACATATTTCAAGTAAAACAATATCCCTTAAAATACCTAGAAACTGATGATCTTTCTATTTGATGGTCTTGAACCATTGTACTTCTACATCTGGCTGCAACATGTCCAAAATTATGACATATAAAACATTCAACATTATTTATCAGAGAAAAGAGACGATTATCCCTTCCATAGTTAGTTGAAAATGATTTTCTTTGAAGTCTTTCTTTCCTTGGTTGTTGATGGGGTTGACCTCTTATCTCCTTGTTGAGCATTTCAAATTTTGCATTGAAGTTCCTTACCTCATCTTGTGAGCTAGATTCACCTTCAACAGTTTCATGAAAACCAAGACCAGTCTTTATAAGAGGAGAATGCTAAACTTTGATGATTTCATCTAACATTTCTGATCCTTTAGCAAATCTAAGGTTTAGAGTCTTTGTCTTCTCAAGTTCTTTTCTTAGACTTACTACTTCAAATTCTAACACTCCATTGTGCTTGTCCGTTTCAGTGAGTTGATGTGTCATTGTGTCTATGACTGTATCCTTTTCTGCCAAACATATTTTGAGTTCACTGATTTCATTAAGGAAATCTTCCTTTTCTAAGGTATCATTTTCATCTACCTTTAGAAGTTTAATTTCTTGATCATCTTCATCACTATTCGACATGCCATCACTATCATCATGAGTATAATAGCTTCTATTACCTTCTACAGACATCTTTTCTTTGTCATGAGGGAATTTAGCAACATAATGACCAACTCTTCCACAAGCAAAACATTTGAAAGGAAGCTTACCTCTGAATCTTTCGGAACCCCGCTGAAGTTTCTTCACAAAGTTTACCTCTTCTTCCTCTTATATATCTCCTGATTCTTTGAGATCTCCCTTTTCTTTTCCTTTTGCAGAAGCTTTGAAAGCGGCTTCTCTGATGTCTAATGGACCTCCTTTCCTTGTAATTTTCAAAGGCATCTAAAATTCAATGAAGTTGAACAATAGTAACAGATTGTAGATCTTGCTTTTCTTCAATGGCAGATACTTTTGACTCAAATTTAGAAGACAAAGATCTCAATATTTTCTCAACTATAGTAGCCTCCTTTATTTCTTCACCCAGATTTCTCATATGATTTACAATCCCATCTACTCACAAGAAATAACTAGAAATACTTTCATCACTATGCATCTTGAGAGTTTCATACTGGATTTTGAGAGTTTGTAGTTTAGCATGTTTCACCTGGGAGTCTCCTTCGTAGCTCTAAATGATTTTGTCCCATATTTCCTTGGTTGTGTTGAACTGCATGACTTTGATGAATTCTGATTCTGATAGACTTCCCAATAAGGCGTTGACGGCTTTGGCATTGATTTCATATGATTTCTTTTCTGTTGGATCCATGGGGACTGTTGTTGGATATTGGTATCCTCTTTCCATAATTTCCAAAACATCATCTCCAAGGGACTGAAGATAAGCTCTAGTTCGTTTTTTCCAATATACCAAGTTGTTCCCATTGAATATTGGTGGTCTGATCGATCCTGTGCCTTCGTGATTGCTCATCTTGAAAGATCTCCCTTCAAGCGATTAAGCTTCTTTTGAAGGACCTGCTCTGATACCAATTGTTGGAAACAATACTGAGAGGGGGGGTGAATCAGTGATATCAACTTAATAAATTTTTCATTTCATACCCAGATTTATATATGTTGCTTCAATGAAGAGAACTCGCGTGTGCAAGCAATTGTTCTAAAGGCAACCAGCATATATCCAGTGAACTTATGATTTATTTAATTCATCATCTGTTGATCTTCAATCAATGCATCAGTTCTTAATTAATCATTTAATCAATAACCATGTGTAATAATAGCAGAATAAGCAATCACACATAAGCAACACACATGAACACCAAGATTTAAGGTGGAAACCTAATGTGGGAGAAAATCCATCTACTATTGTCGTCTTTGTCTTCTTTTAATATAATAAAACCTTGTTTACAATCTTGTACTGGTGTAGACTCATACCAGTATGCAGGCACCCACTTGCAGAAAGCTACAGCCTTCTCTCGTTCTCTAGATTCTACTGGAAGGGAGCTACAACCCCTTAGCTCTGTACTATCTAATATGTTTACTAGTCGTAGGCATCGGCCTACAGAAGGCTCCAACCTTCACTCATTTTCTAGCTACCACTGTAAGGGAGATACAACCCCATAGCTCTTGTACTAGCCGATATGTTTACTAGTACGTAGGCATCAGCCTATAGAAGGCTATGACCTTCTCTCTTCCTCCAGGGACCATGTTTCATAAATTTTCAAACTGGATACTCTTGGTACACAACACCACAATCTGAAGGCCACGTTTCATCAAATTTTCATACTGGACCCGTCAGCAACATTGAAGCTCAAAATCAATAACCACTGGAATACAATCAATCACTGAAAACCCATCCACACTGAGGCAAATCACAATCTAATCAATCTGAACATTCAGAACATTGTCACCAGAACGCAGAGCAAAACCCAGAACACGGCATCAACAACCAAAACCATCTACAACTTCAAACATCATATTTCATAATGTATACGCTACTTCAAAATGCCGAACCAGTGTCTATATGCGCCTTCACCAAGGCGAACTAGCGTATAGATCTGCAAATACTAACTTAAATCTTCACAGCTATTCCAGACTTCAGCCATACCCATATCATAACATTTATAGAATAAAACATGTGTTAGCAATCAGATATAGCCCAACCAATATCATATCATTTAATGACAAGTCATTTCAGGTCTCATGATCCTGATCCAACACTGAATTCAAGGTGCACAAAATATTTTAGATCATATCATAATCATAGCCCCTGCAACATAAAATATACTTCAGATAGAATTATTCCTGAGAAACCCCTTTCACTTGCACACCCTAGCCTTATGATCTTCTCCTCCTTATATAGTTTTAAGCCTTTCTCAATACCTCAGACCAAAACCACTTAGGACCTGTGGTATTCTTGGACGGGATCAAATAGTCGTTACTCTGCTCAATATTGTGGGATAATACAATGGTATTGACCCCTGGTATTCTTTACTCTTGAATTTACTTGATTTTCCAACATGTACGTGCTTATCCTCTTGTGAAAATGCATGTATATGTATACACTCTTTTTGTTCTATGAACCAACGTGTATATGATGTTTTGACAAAGTGAACAAGCATATGTTTCTTAAACCATTCTCTTTATTCAATCTCTAGAGCTTGATCTGTAATCCTTTGTTGTTAACCTGTTGCACTGTGATTTGTCACCTATGTGAGTTGCCATCAAGGAAAACACTTGTATCATAATGCCAACATATTATTTTCCTAAGGAGTTAAATAATATTGATGCTACTTGATCAAAGTGAATCTATGGAGGAATTTTCGCAAAGCATCATCTGAGTTGAGGCATTAAGATGCAATTTTTAGTCATTCAACTCCAAGAGAATCCAAAAGACAATAAAATGTTGAATAGTAGACTACGAGAACATGTCATTGTCACTAAGTATTGATCATTTTCTTGCACTAAAGTCTTTAAAAGAAATAAATGGGAGAGATATGTTGAAAATAGCAACAAGAAATGCTTAAAATAGCACTGTTATAAATAGCAGTTCAACCAGTGTTGAACATAGCAACAAGGAATAAAAATAGAAGTGCTAAAAATAGCATTCTATAAATAGCATTTCGGGATACCTTCCTATATTAGTTAGTCCCTGAAATAAAATAGTGAAGTAAAATTCGAATTTGATCTTAGCAACTGTTTGTAAAATAATTAATTAATTCATCTTGAGTTAATTAGTTAAGGGAAATCAAACATGAAGTCTATGTGGGGACATGCAACATTTTCTCCATTAATTGAGGAATTTATCCATCAGTTAAAGAGATAAGGATGAATTGTAATATTTAGTTGTAATTAGTTGGCTCAATTAACAGAGTCAAGTCCAGTTAGATTAATTCAAATAGTTTGTTGAATTAATGTAAGTTCAGTTAGTTAATGCATGCATGCATGTAACTGTTGCACTGCAGATAACTGAATATTCTCTCATAAATAACTCATTCATGACAGTTCAGACAGAGACCCAGTTGAGATCAGATGGAGGGGCAGTGTATTATTAGTTGCTAGAATATTCCATTGTGAATATTCCTTGCATGCAGAAGGAATTATTTCCTTAAGGATTGCGCAGTTACTTCTTCAATTTTTGTGAGTGTGATGAGGCCAATTCACACATGTGACTTCACTAGACCCCAAGAAAAATTGCGCAAGGAAATACGAGGCTTAGAGGGCTTGAAAAGGACATATACTATGTCTATTCAGTCTGTGAGTTGTATTGTTTGATTGCAGAGAGAGCAAGATAACTTGTGAGCTAATTCTTTTTGTAACATGAACAAGATTTCCACTTGTATGATAATACAAAGATTGGGGTTTTAGGCTGAGGCTTTCCCCGAGTTATTTCTTCTGTGTTATGTGTGATTGATTTCTCATTCTCATTTATATGTGTTCTCTTCATCTTGCTCAATTCGATTAAGCTTCCGCAAAGTGTTGTAGAAGTAGATCTTGTATTGTGTTTTAGTATATTACATAATATGTTGATCTACAGTAGGAATTTCTACATGGTATCGGAGCAAAGGTCATCAAGGCGAAGAACAATATATAAGAAGGAGGAGTTCGAAGGTTGTGGTTCCTGAATATAGAAATCGAGTTCTTATCACATCTCAGTTTCACCAATGGCGTTCAGCGGTTTAAGACTCGAGTATGCCCTTGATGGCAGCTCAAATTATATAGCCTGGAAAGATCGCATGGAGGCAGTATTAGAGGATAATAGTTTAAATGAGTTCATTGATCAAGAAGTCCCCAAGCCAACTGATGCTACTCAACTGGCGGAATCGAAGAAATGTGTGGCTAGAGCAAGGAGAATCCTCCTGGAGGGAGTTCGAGACCACATTGTCTCGAGCCTCCATGGGAAGGAGACACCATTTTCGATGTGGAAAACATTGAAATATCTATATCAGAACAGCAGCGATCAGAGGAAGATGGCACTGAAAAACAAGCTTCGTAAGATCAACTGTGAAAAGGGAAACACGATCTCTACATATCTGAACAAGCTCACTACCTACAGGGATGAGCTTGGAAGTGTAGGGATCACGACCGTTGATGATGACATGGTGAGTCTTGCACTCCTTGGTCTTCCTAAGAGCTGACATAGCTACCAAGACTCAGTTAATGGAAGAGAAAAATTGCCAGATTGGGAACGAGTTTGGTTGGATCTGATGCAGGAGGAAATAAGAATAAGCACTAGAGATGGATCCTCATTGAAGCAAGATGACAAAGAAAATCTAGCCTTAGCGAGTAAGGAGAGGAAAGGGAAAGGGAAGGCGTCCCATCCCAAGTCCGGTTCTTCCCATGGTGGGAAGAATATTGACAAATCGAAAATGTGATGCTTTCATTGTCATGAAGTGGGTCATTATGCTAGGAATTTTCCACAGAAGACATCCAAGAAGGGTTCTTCGAAGGGATCTGATGGTTTGGCACTGGCCTCGTAGTTTGAGCTGGATTTCTCGCTTATCTTATGCATGGTTTCATCCATGGTGGGATGTGTGTGGTATCTGGACAGTGGAGCTTCATTCCACATGTCAGGTGACAAGAATATTTTCAGTACCTTGGAGGAGAAGGATCTCCAGATGCTGATCGAGATGGGCAATGATGGAAAGTACCGTGTTTCAGGTGAAGGTATGGTTGTGTTTCAGAAGGAGCATGGAGCTCCCCTCACCCTGATTGATGTAAAGTATGTACCGGGTCTGAAGAATCTTGTGTCTGTCGCTATGCTAGAAGATAAAGGGTATGATGTAGTCTTTAGTAAAGGAATGGTATTCCTGAGGCATATCGGTACTGGATAGACAAAGCGAATAGGGAATCGAGTCAAGAATCTCTACAAGGTGGAGGTAGACGGTTGTATTGCTTTGAGTTCCAAAGCTGAGATGGTGCAAAGCCAAGATATTGGCGAGCTATGGCATAGAATATTGGGCCACTTGCACCATGGAGCCCTGAAGATCATGCAACAAATTTCTACCGGATTACCCAAGGGAAAACTTGAGCAGACGACTACATGCAAAGGTTGTACCTTGGGTAAGTATGCGAAATCTTCCTTTCCGGATCGAGACAGTAGATTTGGAGCAATCCTGGAGCGAGTTCACTCAGATGTTTGTGGACCCTTCTCTACAGCCTCCGCTGCTAAACAAAGGTACTATGTTATTTTTATTGATGATTTTTCTCATAGATGTTGGATTTACTTTATGCAAAAGAAGGATCGGACCTTCTTGAGGTTTTGTGGGTTTAAAGCCTTGGCAGAGAAAGAATCTGGAAAGAAAA
The DNA here is from genome assembly GCA_031772625.1 of Pinus tabuliformis. Classification (NCBI taxonomy): domain Eukaryota; kingdom Viridiplantae; phylum Streptophyta; class Pinopsida; order Pinales; family Pinaceae; genus Pinus; species Pinus tabuliformis. The sequence goes on along the minus strand of CM062816.1, from coordinate 2,075,720,270 downwards.
TAAAAGCCTTGCGTAGCGACAATGGTGGAGAGTATGTCTCCCAATAGTTTAAAGACTTCTGCACTGCAGAAGGTATTAAACGGGAATTGACGACACCCCATAACCCACAGCAAAATGGGGTGGCCGAAAGGAAGAACAAATCAATTGTGGGAGCAGCTCAAGTGATGTTGCATGACCAAAGCCTGCCACTGCATTTGTGGGCTGAGGCATGCAATATAGCGGTATACTTGCAAAACATAAGCCCGCACCGTATACTACGAATGAAGACACCTATGGAGGCCTATTCCAGGAAGTGACCTTATGTAAGTCACGTCTGAATCTTTATATCATCAGTTTATTGTCATGTGACCAAAGATGCCAGGAAGAAGCTAGACCCAACAGCTGAGTTGGGAATACTTGTGGGGTAAACGGATACACCCCACAACTATCAGGTGTACCTGCCTTCCACTCAGAGGACTGTGGTACGCAAGGATCTGAATTTTGACGAGCATAAATTCATGCAAGTGTCACTTGAGAGGGAGCTCAAGTTGCATGCAAAGGAGGTACTTTCAGTTCCTAAGGAGGAGGAGCTTCATATTGATGCGGAGCAGTCGCATGCAGAGGATCCAGGAGTGGAGACATCCACTCATGCTGATACTTCCAGAGATGGGTGGAAATGCTCAAGGGAAGCTGACAGGTTGATGTTGGATGCGCGGGAGAATGTGGGATAACCATCTTCTCAGCGCAGACAGAGGAGGTCGCCCGAGTGGTACACTGGGTACATGGCCCTAGTTGGGGAGTGTGTAGATATCGAACCTTCTTTGTTCGAGGAGGCAGTGCAGCAACCAGTCTGGGTTGATGCAATGGTAGAGGAGAACGACTCTATCATTTGGAACAATGTGTGGGATGTTGTCCTAAGGCCTCAGGGCAAGTTAGTGGTGAGTTCCAGATGACTTTACAAGGTAAAGCAAGCAGCTAATGGCAATGTTGAGAAACATAAGGCAAAGTTTGTTGTCTGAGGTTTCTCACAGGTCGAGGGGTCGACTATGATGAGAATTTTTCTCATGTAGCAAGGTACTCATTGATTAGATCGATGTTGGCACTATCAGCTCAGATTGGGTGGAAGATCCACTAGATGGATGTGAAGACAATATTCCTTAATGGGAAGATTGAGGAGGAGATGTACATTTAGCAGTCAGAGGGTTTTGTGACCTTCGATCGTGAGTCGCATGTGTGCCGACTCAAGAGGTATTTTTATGGGCTGAAGCAAACACCGCATGCTTGGTACACCAAGATCGACAGCTATTTCACCGGTTTGGGCTTCACCAAGAGTGAAGTAGATGTGAACCTTTACCACAACATGGTAGAAGGTAAACCATTGATCATTGTTCTTTATGTCGATGATCTGATTTTGATAGGTGATGATCAACTGATACAGTCTTTCAAAGAAGACCTTGCAAGAGAGTCCGAGATGAAGGACATGGGCCTTATGCACTACTTTCTAGGCATGGAGGTGTGGCAAAAATATGGTGAATTATTTGTGTCTCAAGGCAAGTATTCCAATGAGATACTCAGGCGCTTTCACATGGAGAAGTGCAAGCCCATGCAGACTCCTCTAGCTGGGAACTGGAGGAAGGAGGATACTACTTCAAGTGAGGTAGTAGCTACTATTGTTTATCGACAGCTGGTGGGTTTACTTATGTATCTAGTGAACACACGACTTATGCTTTGCGGTGAACCAGCTGAGTCAAGCTATGGTTCAGCCTACCAAGTTATTTTGGAAGGCAGCGAAGCATGTGCTGAGATACCTCAGAGGCACATCTCAATTCGGATTGTGGTATAGACGGACAAAGGGAGTGAAGTTTCAGGGCTTCATAGATGCGGATTGGGCAGGGAGTCTATTCGACCGGAAGAGAACTTCTGGAGGAATCTTCAACCTTGGTTTAGCTGCAGTTTCTTGGTACAGTAGGAAACAAAGATCAGTTGCACTTAGCTCAGCAGAGGCTGAATACATGGCTGCTAGTCAGGAATGCATGTGAGGTCATTTGGATGCGGAAGATTCTAGTGGGATTGTTTGTTCAGAGGATGGATCCTACAGTGATCTACTGCGATAACCAGAGTTGTATCAAACTCTCTAAGAAGCAAATTTTTCATGACAGGTCCAAGCACATTGATATCCGATATCACCATCTTCGAGACTTTGTGGTCAAGAGGATCATGTTGTTGTTGTATGTTTCAACTAAGGAACAGGATGCAGATATTTTGACGAAGGCATTGTCAAAATGCAAGTTCGATTTCCACTAGACAGGATTGGGGTTACTAATAATCCCTTTCTTATTGAGAGGGAGTGTTGAAAATAGCAACAAGAAATGCTAAAAATCGCAGTTCAACCAGTGTTGAACATAACAACAAGAAATAAAAAATGGAAGTACTAAAAATAGCATTCTATAAATAGTATTTCAGAATACCTTCCTATTTTAGTTAGTCCCTGAACTAAAATAGTGAAGTAAAATTCGAATTTGATCTTAGCAACTGTTTGTAAAATAATTAATTAATTCATCTTGAGTTAATTAGTTAAGGAAAATCAAACAGGAAGTCTGTGTGGGGACATGCAACAGTTTCTCCATTAGTTGAGGAATTTATCCATCAGTTAAAGAGATAAGGATGAGTTGTAATATTGAGTTGTAATTAGTTGGCTTAATTAACTGAGTCAAGTCCAGTTAGATTAATTCAAATAGTTTGTTGAATTAATGTAAGTTCAGTTAGTTAATGCATGCATGCATGTAACTGTGTCATTTCAAATAACTAAATATTCTCTCATAAATAACTCATGCATGACAGTTCAAACAGAGACCTAGTTGAGATCAGATGGAGGGGCAGTGCACTATTAGTTGCTAGAATATTCCATTGTGAATATTCCTTACATGCAGAAGGAATTCTTTCCTTGAGGATTGCGCAATTACTTCTTTAGGTTTTTTGAGTGTGATGAAGCCAATTCACACATGTGGCTTCGCTGGACCCCAAGAAAAACTGCGCAAGGAAATAGGAGGCTTGGAGGGCTTGAGGAGGACATATACTATGTTTATTCAGTCTGTAAGTTGTATTGTTTGACTGCACAAAGAACACGATAGCTTGTAAGATAACTCTTTTTGTAACTTGAACAAGATCTTATGTGATAATACAGAGATTGGGGTTTTATGTTGAGGCTTTCCCTGGGTTAAAATCATGTTACAATGCAATTGTAGAAAAGGAAATATGATTTAAACATTCTTTGTCAAAAATGTATCCATAGGTTTAAGTCATGTTTGATTACATCACATTGAGAATTGGACGACAAAAATTTCAAGTTTCCATCATATATGCCAATCTATGGAAATGGAGGAGCGTTGAGTCGGTATTAGGGTTTTTTGCCCTAGGTTCATTACCGTTTCTCATTTCATGCACTTCACATGAATTGCAGGCATGACTATATGAAGAGGAATTTGTTGTTGTTTCTCAACTTGGTAACAAAGAGGAGAGGCACCATAACCGTGTACACAATTTCCCACTCGTGAGTGACACAGCTGTGCAATATTTGTTCCCCGATATTCTAATCCCCATGCATGCTCCCCAACCATACCATATAAATATACATAATTTTAATGGTACGATGTAATATTTGGAACGAATGGCCTCATTCTCCAACGCTTGTTTTATCAGATTCCTTCAATGAGATTGACGTATGAATGCAATCAAATACCGCCTCTAAGGTCGAGTCCAACAATGTACAATTCAAGTTAGGACACAATGATACTGGGGAAGAAGAATATTGTGCAGAGGCGGCTTTTCCATTAGGATTATCTCCTTTGATGGGCGCTTTCTGTGTGACTCTCTTCTGGCCTTCCAACATTTTGCAGACATCGTTGTGATCGAAACAATAGGTTGTAGTTTTTAGGGCCAGCGTTTGATCCAATTGAGAAACTAGACATTGGTGGCCATTTTTCAGGTCTGCTTTTGAGGGGACACCAGAGCAACGTGTTAACTGATCAACTGTGGGACATGATTGTTAATCACTTGCTCTTCTAAGAATAGTTCATTCGATAACGCGAGGAATCATATCCACTTACATCAGCCTGGAAGTCCTTTATAAGTTGTCATTTTGTAATTCAATTCCCCTCAGAAACATCTGAATAAGAGGAAGGGTGGAGATCTAGAAGACTTGGTTTTCTTCGTTCTTCAAAGAAATAGTTCAAATGATACCCTGAGTCAGCACCACATCTTAACCAACCGTACATGATAGTTGTTATGATATTTTTTTATTTTTAACCATGTCGAGTTTGTCTATTGAAAAAAAATATATATATTGCGCGGTACCTTCAACAGCTTTTTGTTTTGATGTTGAAGGAATTCCACCGTTATATCTAAGTCTTCTGATTGTTTTTCTATAAGACTATTCGTTCATCATGGGTGAATGCATAGTCAAGAAAAATATGAATATGTCACAGCCTTGAAACATGAATCTGCAACTTCCGCACTCTTGAGCATCTTGGAGGAGATCGTTTGTTTATTATAATCACAAATTCGCTTGCATATTAAATAGAATACCACTTTCCACAACTATCAAGACTATCTTGAATACGATCATCAACCGAAATTAAGACAAAGTTTTTTTATGTCATTTTTCATTTGACTGTTACACAGTTGAATTAAGGGTGGTATGTTAGGATATTCGAACACATAGGAAATAGTTAAGTATAACTTGGTCTAGTGTAGAGTTAGGTAAAATGTGTTTCTTTACTATGTACTTTTGTAACTTACAATCCGACAATCACGATATGTTCTAGACATAAAGTGATACGATGGTTCATTCTCTCTTCGGTATTACCGACACTTATCTATGGCTTAACACCCGATTGGTCCATGATCTCTATGGAGCATGGAGGGTCATTTGTAAGGTGACCATTCATGAGAGAATCTTATATAAATTTTCTTTCTTTTACATTAATAAATGTCTTAAGTGGCCGCGTTGGCTCATTTCATGGACAGTTTCCCTCTTTGAGGGTTTTAACCACATCAAGAACACTGTTGTATTGATCTTTGATCTGTTTGTGAGTGGTGTCTTTTGACATTCTATTTGAGGAACTTACCCTGTAAATTCCTACAGGATAATTATTTTTGCCATATAGAGTCAAGATTTCATCAATAAACACTTCTTATTTGGAGAGTATTATTTGGAATTTATTGTTTATATGCATACAATTTCAATGCTTACAAAGTATTCTCCCAACAGTATTCTTGCAATGTGCTCTGCAATGCGTTCATTCTATGAGTTCTTGCCAAAAAAAAAATCAAAGTGTTCTCAGAACATTGTTATGTAGCCCCCTTGTACTGTTAATACATTTTAAGCATCTTTAAAGCAACATTTATATGTCATAACAACACATTGCAGGTTTAAAGCATTAAAGAAATGACGACAGCTACACTGAGGACTCTTTTACAAGTTATAAGACATATATAACCCCCTTCCATTGATGTCAAAGGGGGAGGTAAGCAGAGGTTATGGGTAGCAATGAGAAATAAGCAAAGGCTATGGGAAGCAATGAAAAATATCTTTTAGGACAAAAGGAGAACAAATGAGTTGAGTTTCCATCAATGCCAAAGGGGGATATTGTTGGCAATATTAGCACTGATGTCAAGTTAAGATGACTAATTAATGTTGATAAAGGTTATTGATTTCACTAAGCAAATTAGTGGTGATTTATGTTGAATGGAAAGTGTACATAAATGTTGAATGATGAATATAAAAGGCTGAAAGTGATGTGAAGTACAAAGGCTATGTTAATCAATGTGAAGGCTAAACATTGAAACAAAAGTTGAAATACATATATTTGTTTGAACAGAAAAGGTAGATAATACAAATCTCATTTGTCTCTTGTAATTATTACTAAATGAGTTGTTAGTTTAGCTCTACTTTATATTACAAATAATTTTTAGAACTGAAAATGAAAAGACAAGCTTGTGAACAGTTTTGGAAGTCCAAAAGACTACGCTTCATTTCATATTCCTCTAAAGAATACAAACAACCAAGAGGACTTTCTTATAATATATACAATGTGGAATGAAAAAGATGTATTTTTTTTTAGGTGAAGGAGTCTGCATCAGAAAATGAATGGGCAATATAAGAAGAGTAAAAAGAAGTTGTTTAGCAGAAAACTTGACAATAGAATTGGATATGAGATAACCAGCATTTGTGACTTAAGAAATTTTTGTTCCTTTCTATGTTGCAGCTTGAAAAAAGGAATATTAAGTTGAGAAAAAACAAAGAATTTAAATCACTGATTCACCCCAACTTCCCCCCCTCCCCTTGCCAGTAATTTTCCATCTTAAATATGAAAGTCTTCTTGGAGTAGGATTTCTACCAATGTCATCTTGAGTCTTCTCCTTGCCTTTGCTGGAACTTGGAGAATCAACATTTCTTCCAATATTTTCCACATCCTTGTTGTTTGAAGCATTAGGGTTTGCATCATTATTATTTGAGGATTTACTTGCATATCCAAGACTTGATTTATCAAGAGGAGATCTTTGATGCCTTAGGATGTCATCTATGGTTTGAGAACTCTTCAAGTTATTATTCAGCAAGTCAACTTCCTTTTTAATAAAGACAATTTCTTCTTTCATTTTCGTGTATTCTTCCTCCTTCTTTGATAGATTGATCTTCATATCTTCCTTCATCTTGGTTGCTTCACATGATTGGGCCTTAAGTGAAGATATTTCTAATCTTAATTTGGAGATGTCATCATCCTTTTCTTCTAGTTGGCATATCATGAAGTTTCTTTTCTTTTCTACATCATCAACTTGTCCTTCTATGAGTGTCAAATATTTCATCACCTTCTCATCTCCTTGTGCTTGTTTCTTTGCTTCTTCTAGTTGATATTTAAGGGAGGAGACCTCTTCCTTGTATTGACCAATTTCTTCTTCAAGTTTGTTCAAGAGCTTATGTCTTTGTTCAAGGTGGCTTGACAAAGTGTCTTCCTTTTTCTTTGCTTTATCCAATTGATTTGTCATGAATATGAATTCTTCATGATGTCTTTTCTTGTTTTGATGACAATCCTCATTTAGCTTGGTGAGCTCCTTATCTCTTTCTTGAACTTGAAGCTTGAATAAGTCAACTTCCTTCCTTGTCTTGTCAAGGTTATGGTCATCATCTTGTAATTGCTTCTTAAGCTCCCCATTTTCCTTTTTCAAATTGTTAATCTCTTCTAGGGAAGTTATAAGTTTTGTCATGAAATTTTCTTCAGAGTCTTCTTTATTTTCTTCATCTTCTAGGTCTTCTTTGGCCTTGATATCTTCACTTTTGTTTTAACGTTCCTTAATTTGTTCTATATTTCCTTCTTGGTTTCCATCATCTTTTTGACTAGAAGTGATGGTCAATGCTTCTTTTGAGTGAATATCATGAAGTTTTTCCCACATATATTTTGTTGTTGAAAATTTTTCCACTTTGGCCTTTATAGGATCTGGTATCCCATTCAAAATTGCATTCATCGCTTTTGCATTATACTCCTTGGATTATCCTTCCATCATGCTTTTAGTAATCACTAATTCCCATGTTTCAACGCCTTGAGCCATTAGGAAATTTCTCATCCTTATCTTCCATACATCTAAGTTTTCATTGAACAAACTTTCCCAATTTGATTGTCTTCATTTTTCACGGTTGAGGAAGATGTATCTTTAGAAGGATTGGAGGTTTTCTCCTTGGTTTTGTCATTTGTGTTCTAAGGATCAACCTTCAAGTTGTTAGGATTTTGAGAAAATGTACTTCTTTGATACCAATTGTTGGAAATACTAAGAGCGGGTGAATCCGTGTTTATTTTCAATTGTTATTTTTACCAGTTAGATCACTTATAATTAGAACAAAAAATGAACAATAAGAACAAATATGTTTATTAATCTCTTCTTTACAATAAATTCAATATAATAATGTGTAGGTATCGACCCTAGAGGAAGACACCATTCTTCAATCTCCGAGGCTCTAACATGTATTTTCCCAAGCACTGACTTGGACTTCCAAGGCTCCAACCTTGTCACTTTGAGACACCAACCTCTAGGGCTCCAACCCTATCTCTGGTACAGGATCCAATGTGGTATCTTGAGGACTCATATCATCTATGGCTCCTACCTTATCTTCCAAGGCACCAACATTGTCTCCATGAGGATCCTACCTCTAGGGCTCCAAGCTTCAATTTGATGATTCTTTATGGCTCGCAATATCTTCTGCAACAAGTCTTAACAATATCTTCAACACTGCGTCCTCCAAATCACTTCATCAATATCAACCTTATCTTCTTATAAGGTATCGTCGCTGCTCTTCATGTCACCCAAACAAAATCTCCAAGGTCACCTCATGATGGCTTCTAACAGTGCCTCATGATCTCCAAGGATGTCTCCAAGATCAGATTTTATTATGCTTCCAATTTCCCTTTAATGATAGCTCCAAAGTACTCTCCAAGATCTACAAGGTTCCAAGGCTCCAAAATAGTCTTCAATATTTTTCCTCAACAACAAGATCTGTCCACTTTGAGTCTGCTTCAAAGATGATCAAGTGTGCTCCATAAATTCTCAAGAGGCAGCGTCAATATTTCTATCGAATTCCCAAAAGGTTGTCTCAGAAAAACTTCTCCAAACTATGCCTAGTATGTTGATTCAAGATGTTTCTATACGACTGCTCAGAAATGATGCTCCAAACTTCTTAAGTCATGAATTCTCCTTCAAGTTTGATGTCAATGATGTGCCACAACTCAATGTCTATTTAGATGTTATAGACACTACATGTCTCTAAGAGACTCTAAATAGCAAGGTCGAGCACCTCAGATTACTATTCTCACAAGTTGTCAGAGTTATGAGATTGTGCCTCATATGTGACTGTTCCACTAGTCCAAAATCTTCACCAAGTTCAAGTTTAGGCATGTAGCTCCAACCTTGAATCGCCACTGTAATTATGAGTATTAATATGAGATTTTATAGGTGACAGACCGGTCACTAGTGCTATCACAGTTTCCACATAATGGAGCTTCACAACAGGTGTAATCAAAGGTAGAGAGAGATCTGAGATGTAGTCTCTTGCAAAGAAGTTCTAGGCAGATTGTCCCACATGTTAGCCTTTCATTGCCAACTATCTGAGCTTAAGGATTTATTTATAGTCACAAATCTGAGTTGTAATGTGAGTAGGTTTGTCTGAAATAATGCCACTGCGGATCCTTAGAAGTGTGCCTCCACAGGTTCGAGAAGAATGCAACTACAGGTCAACAAGTCTGAGCTTTTAATAGGCCACTAATCCAAGCCTCCACAAGGACTATTCTTCAGGTTGAAATCCGCAATGCTTTCATAGGTCCGAGGTGTTATAAGCTTGCAAATCTGACCCTCTAGCATGTTGAAAAGTGTGCAACAATAAATGCTTGTTGAGAGTGCAACAAGATGATGGAGCTTAGTGAAAAGAGTCACCTTCACTAAGTGGGCCCGCAGGCTATTTTTGGCGCAAGTCTATTTTTAGACTATGTCTATTTTTAGACATATGGATCATGTCTATGGATTGCAGGTTGCTATTTATGGATGATTGGTCAAGTTGGGAAAAATAGATGGACTTCGATTTTTTATGAAAGTGTGAGTGATCAAAGTCTATTTTTAGACTGGCTGTCAAAAATCGAAAAGTCAAATATTATTGTCTCATAATAATATTTGGACTATAGACTTGATCTTATTCTCTTGGAGCACTTCAGGATGAGCTACGGATGTGGTACATGCAGATCCCAGAAGGAAATACGTGGTTACCTATGGGATGACTAATATTTGCATGCAGTACTTTAGTTAGAACTCAAGGGAGTCGAGTTTAGTCGACTGGAGGTGCAGTCGATGGAGTTGTGTTCAGTTTAGCCTTGTTAAACTGGTTGTATTTAGTCTAACTGATCAATAGACTAGAGATGAGTTGGGTGAATTAGTTATTAATTAATTCACAAGTTATTAACTCATAATGCAACTATAGAATACATCAGTTAACTCAGTTGCATGTCAGTGCATGTTCAGTTCAGCAGGGACAGGTGTTAGAGAATCAGATTACAATCAGTTGTGACTATAGTTGTGCACCAGATCTTGCACAATCAAGGGATTGAGTATGCCAATGAGTTTTCTCACGTATTTGCCCAGTATTGTAGCCTTTGCTCACGTCCAACAAAGTGTGAGTGATTATTTTGAGGTGAAATGCGAGTTTGGGAAGCCATTCTCATCAGTTCTTGAGCAGGTATTGAGCAGTGGAGGCAGGCAAGCAGCGGGGGAGATTTGGAGATCAAATCTGAGATGTATTGTGTGTAACAGGTGGAGATACTTGTGAGAAGTATTATGTTGTGTATTGTTACATGATTCAATCAATATAATATACAGATAGTGTGGGGTTTTTAGCGAGATGCTTTCCCCGGGATACATATTGTGTTTATGAGTTTGATTGATGCTTCTATGTGTGCCTGTGAATGTTTTTTCTTCTGTAAATTCATGATCAATGTAGAGGAGATTTATTATACATGTTCCGTTTATAATTGTATGATCAGGATAATCTCTGTGAATATGTGTTAAATTATTCAAAATTTCTACATAGCAGGTATGTCCGAGCCTCCATAGGCCACTCAACCAAAATTTCACAGAACTGTGATTATTCCACAGGTCCAAGATCTGTAGTCTGAGCTACCCAACACAGAAATTTGCCGAAAATTAATCTTCTACGTCCTCCTTGTTCAGCTTTGAATTGTCTTTATCTTTTCTTGATCTTCTCTGAAATTCTTCGTCGAGTTCTGTGTTTTCTTGACCGAATTGTTGGAGCTAAAATGGACGAGATTAGATTTAAATTTATACATGCTTGTCCCTATGAAGGGACGTGTATGTTGGGTGAAGGAGATCCGACCTATATACTGGAGTCGACCTGTATGTATTAAAATGTTTATCATGTAGTTTCAATTTTATTAAATAGGATAGGTCGACCTGTGTGTAATTTCATGCCAATATTTTCCTTCTTGTAACTGTAGCGGCCTTTAAATACTTTTCCCTTTTCAAAAACACATCTTCTTTAAACCTTGGTGGAATACTATTGGAACTTGAAATATGCATGTTCAAGCGTATGGTATTTGTGGTGATGATAGTGACAAACAAATCCATGCAGTCTCATATGATTAGAATGTTCCTTCTTATAATTTTATTAATATGTTTCTGACAGTGACATTTGTGGTGATGATGATATTGTGATTTGAGACATCGGTGTTGAATTTGTAGTATTGTATAGATAAATATTTTAGGCTTAAGATATCTTCATCCTCTTAAGATTTCATTTATGTATTAATTGCTTTTAGGACTTTCTCCCTATATCTATGGCATATAAATGTTGGCATTATGATTCTGGTATGGCTCTATGTTACAGGTGTTGTACTTGATGGCAACTCTCTTAAGTGGCAATGCTCTGTTCAGGCTCTCAAAATATGTTGGAAAATAAGAGGTATGCAGGTACACTCTACAAAAGCTGCGGACCCGCAGGAATATCATAGATAAAGTGCGTACATACTCGCAGGTTACCCGTTCATGAGGTGCGGACCCCTAGTTCACTCACTTCAAGGCAGAGAAGCGCGCTCACGTGGGGTTTCTTATGTTTGGCCCGTGGTATTTAGCCCGCCGTTCTTGATTCTATGGTTTTGGCCCGTGGTATAGGATCTAATTTAGCCCCGGTTTGGATCCCTTGTATTGGTTATTGATGGTTTTGTCCCATGGTGTGAATAAGGGCTTGACTATAAATAGGGAAGGAGATCACTTGGCTAAGGCATCTTTTGCAAATTGAATATCTTAAGATCTGAAATATTGGGTTATCAGTTCAAAATCTTGATCTATATAAAAGTGAAGTTGAAAGTGAATCTATGAAGTGTGATCTCTCGGGCGCATGATCAGATCTGGGCATCTGACTATCTGTGGCACACTGGTGGACTGCCAATTTGGCCCTAATCAGAGGTTCGCAGGTGATTAACGGTGCAAGTGCGTGGGTACGCACAGCAGAAGAAGGCGCAGTGCGTGGGTACGCAGTGCGACAGAAGTCCAGGTGCGGTGGTACGCAGTGAAGAGAAAGCAGAAGCGCGGAGGTACGATGTGCGACAGAAGCCGCAGGTGCGTGGACACAATGAAAGTACGCGGCGCGATAGAAGCAGTGATTGTGGAGGCACAGTGAAAGTACGCGGCGCGATAGAAGCAGTGGGTGTGTGGGCACAGTATTGGTACGCGGCACATTTAAAGGTACAGTGCGTGGATACGCAGTGCAGTTCAAGGCTCTCTACGGGGATACACAGAGGCACAAAAGGTGAAGTGCGAAGCCCCGCAGCCCAGATAAAGAAAAACTGCGGATCTGTCTTAAAAACATTTGTTGATTATCTTTTATCTATTGTTGCAGAGTTCTGGGTTTATATTTCTGGTACTGCCTTTCTATTTACAGCATTCTGAGAAGTTGGGTGACTCTTGGTTGATTGCCTAAGGAGTTTGGGTAATTTGCATGTACTTGATGATTATTTGATATTCTTGGATCCAGTTTGAAAATTTATGAAAAGTGGTCCTTGAAAGAAAAGAAGTAGGGGGTTGTAGCTCCCTTCCAGAAGAGATTGGAAAACGAGAGAGAGTTGTAGCTCTCTGCAGGTTGCAGCCTGCGTACTGGTAAAGGACTGCACCAGTACAAAATCATTGTAAAAGGAGTTTCTAATTTGAAAGAAGATAGAGACATATTGCAGCAGGTGGTTTTCACCCACATTGGGTTTCCACCTTATATATGGTGTTCTTTGGTGTGTCTATCTGTTTTTCTTGTTCATGCTCATTATTTTATGGTACTGACATGCTAAAATAATTCAAAGTATAAATAAGGAATATTTGTTAAAAGAACTTGATAATACTGATTCACCCCCCCCCCTCTTAGTATTATTTCCAACAATTGGTATCAGAGCAGGTCCTTTAGAGAAGCTTGATCGCTTGAAGGAAGATCACTCATCATGAGAAACTACGAGAGGGAAGCATCAATCATGCCACCAATTTTTGATGGGACAAACTTCAATTATTGGAAGGTAAGAGTTACTGCCTATCTTCAATCTCTTGGTACAGAAGTTTGGGAAATCATAGATACAGGCTACACTTTTCCTTCAGCTACTCCTACAGATCCGGCCGAAAAGAAGAAATATGAAACAAATGCTAAAGCAGTCAATACTCTGTTGGGATGCTTATCTCAAACAGAATTCGTGAAGGTTATGCAATATAAATCCGCAAAAGAAATATGGGACAAGATTGACTTGAGCTACGAAGGAGATGAACAGGTAAAGCGTGCTAAACTTCAAACCCTCAGGATTCAGTATGAGAATCTCATAATGTATAATGATGAAAGTGTGGCTAACTATTTCCTTCGGGTAGACGAAATTGTTAATTGCATGAAAAACTTGGGTGAAGAAATAAAAGAGGCTATTGTGGTTGAAAAGGTTCTAAGATCATTGTCCCCCAAGTTTGAATCTAAAGTGTCTGCAATAGAAAAAAAGGAAAATCTACGAACTCTTACTATGTCTCAGCTACACGGAATTCTAACTGCTTATGAAATGAGAAAGGGAGGTCCATCAGACAGAAGAGAAGTTGCTTTCAAGGCTTCAGGCAAAGGAGACTACTATGAAGCAAGTCACGTGCCAGAAGAAGAAGAAGAATCAAATTTTGTCAGAAATCTTCAACGGGGTACTGGAAGGTTCAGAGGTAAGTTACCTTTTAAATGTTTTGCTTGTGGAAGAGTAGGTCATTATGCTGCGAAATGTCCTCATAAGGATAAGATTGACAAAGGAAAGGAACCTGCTAGATGGAACAAGAAACAGAATGCAAATAAGAAAAGCTACTACACTCATGAAGATAGTAATGGTCTATCAAATAGTGATGAAGATGAACAAGGTAATGACTATAAACTTTTAATGGCATTTGAAGACGATGATTACATGGATGCTATAGATGTGGATAGCTTTTATGAAGAAATTTCTAGACTCAAGGCATGTATAGAAGAAAAGAATAGGATCATTGATACCCTACAACTTCAAATTGATGAAAAAGAAAAATATCTTGAAAAGTTAGAAGGTGAAATTGTTGGTCTTAGAAAAGAGATTGAGAAAACAAAGGCTATTAATCTTAAGTTTGTCAAAGGATCTGAAACTCTGGATGAGATCATCAATGTACAACGTTCTCCTCTAAACAAGACAGGTCTGGGTTATAATGGAGAAACTTCTCAAGCATCCACCTCAAGAAGTTATCTTGATGCAGCAAGAAGGAATGAGCAAAATCACAATGGAGATCACCAGGTAAAGCAGGGACGAATTGCAAACAAATACTATCAGGGGCAATCCGTCTTAAGGGTCAACAAAAGCTACAACCAGCCACAGGTAAAATCTTCTCAATTTGGTTCAAGAAAGGATGACAATAGAAATTACAATCATTTGGCCGGTAGATTTGATAACCGCAGAAGTTTCTTCAATGGACAATGTTTCTCTTGCCATAACTTTGGTCACAAAGCAGCTCAATGTGTTGCATATAAAACAATCATGACGAGAGAAGCTCAAAAACAAAGAAGTATGACCAGGATTACAAAAAGGACCTATAACAACTTTTCGGCTCTTGAAAATGAATTTGAATGTTCTATTTGCAATAAATTTGGTCATGAAGATTCTGAATGCAGGAGCAGGATTCAGCAGACAAAGGAACAAGCCTCAAGCACCAAAACATGGAGAATAAAGGGACCACAAACAGAAAGATGTGGGATAGCATTTTATGTAGAGGGACAGGAAAATCTATGGTACATTGACAGTGGATGTTCGAAGCATATGACAGGTGATAAAGAAAAACTTGAATCATACTCTGCTTTAGAAAAGGGAAAGAAAGTTTCTTTTGGAAATGATACTCCTGCAGCTATAAAAGGAAAAGGCACTGCTCAGTTAAAAGAAAAGGTCAAAGCTGGAAATGTTTTGTATGTTGATGGATTGAAGCATAATCTTCTGAGTGTCAGCCAGATGTGTGATCAAGGAACCGAGGTGATATTTAGATCAAATGGATGTCTTGTTCGTGATCTTGATACAGGTAAAACAGTGATCAAAGGTGAAAGAACTCCAAATAATCTATACATATTTGAAGAAGGACAACAACAATGCTATCTAAGCAAGGATGATGAACACTGGTTATGGCACCGAAGGCTGGGGCATCTAAGCTTTTCACAAATAAGGAAAGCATGCAAATATCAGGCAGTTCGCGGTCTTCCAGATATCAAAATTCCAGACAACACCATATGCAAATCATGTCAGTTTGGAAAGCAAACCATAACTAACTTTCCGGAGAAGGAAGGATCAGCTAGCATGCCTCTTGAGCTAGTACATACAGATGTATGTGGTCCATTCAGGAAAAGGATACCTCGAGGAGAAGAATACTTGATATTTTTCATTGACGATTTCTCCTGGTTTGTCTGGTTAGGACTTATGAAGCACAAAGATGAAGCATTCGAAAAATTCAAATCCTTTAAAGCCTTGGTTGAAAATGAATCAGGATACAAAATTAAGTGCCTCAGATCTGACAGAGGTGGGGAGTTTACCTCAAATGAATTTTTCGATTTCTGTGAAGAACATGGGATAAGAAGAGAATTCTCTACAGCTAGAACTCCTCAGCAAAATGGAGTGGTGGAAAGAATGAACAGAACAGTCCAACAAATGGCTCATGCTATGCTTGATGAGTCTGGAACTCCCGCAACTTTCTGGGGTGAAGCTGCATATGCTGCGGTTGTTATTCTCAACAAAACAAATGTCCGGGTGAATAGCACTCAAACCCCTCATGAGCTCTGGTATGGTGAGACTCATTCGGTAAAGCACTTCAAAATCTTTGGGAGCAAATGCTATATTAAGAATACTGATGAGCAACTTGGAAAACTTGAACCTAGAGCAGATGAAGGCATTCTTCTTGGTTATTCTCCACACAGCAAAGCATACAAGTGCTACAATAAAAGACTTGGAAGAATTGTTGACAGCATTGATGTAGTGGTTGATGAGAAGGGATACATTCCTAGGCAAGTAAATCATGAAGATATCGAAGAAGATGAAGACTACCCTCAAAGACAGAATGATGAAGAAGAAGAACCTCAAGAAGAACCAGAGGAGCAGATAAGGATAGAAGAGAAGACTCCATCCAGATATGTTCAGAAGAATCATCCAGAATCTCAGATTTTGGGGCAGAAAGAAGCAGGTGTACAAACAAGAAGAACAATTGCAGAAGCTTCAAGCTATTTACTCTCTTCCACTGAACCACAAAATGTGAAAGAGGCATGCAAAGATGAATGTTGGGTCAAAGCAATGGATGAAGAACTTGAGCAGATCGAAAAGAACAACACTTGGGAGTTGGTTCCTAGACCAAAGGATAAGAATGTTATAGGGACAAAATGGGTCTTCAAAAATAAATTGAATGAAAATGGAGAAGTAATTAGAAACAAGGCCAGACTTGTTTGTAAAGGGTATGCGCAGCAAGAAGGAATAGATTTTGAAGAAACTTTTGCTCCTGTTGCAAGACTTGAGGCCATCTGAATATTCCTTGCTCTCTCAAGCTTTCAAAACTTCAAAGTATTTCAAATGGATGTGAAATCAGCCTTTCTGAATGGAGACTTGGAAGAAGAAGTATACATTGAGCAGCCAGATGGTTTCATTCTTGGAAATGATCCAAATCTTGTATGCAGATTGAAAAAGGCTCTCTATGGTCTCAAACAAGCTCCAAGGGCTTGGTACTATCGTTTGGACAAATATCTTCATCAACAAGGTTTTTCAAAAGGATCAGCAGATAGCAATCTTTATATAAAAGTTGAAAACGACAAATTGCTAATACTTGTTGTGTATGTAGATGACATTATCTTTGGCAGCAATGAAGAAGCTATGAGTCAAAGCTTTGCCTTGGTAATGCAGAAAGAATTCGAAATGTCCTTGCTGGGAGAACTGACATATTTTCTTGGTTTGCAAATCCAACAAAAAGAAGGAGGGATCTTTTTGTCTCAAACCAAGTATCTCAAGCAAATTTTGAAGAAATATGGCATGGAAGATGCAAAACCAGTATGTACTCCCACGGTCACAGGATGTAGCCTCAGTGCAAATGATGAATCAGCAGCAGTGCATCAACCAACCTACAGATCTATGATTGGAAGTCTACTTTATTTGGCAGGTACCCGACGACACATAATGCATGCAGTAGGAATAGTTGGAAGATTTCAGGCAAATCCAAAGGAAACTCATCTTCAGGCAGTAAAGAGAATCTTCAAATATCTTCAAGGAACTCAAAACTATGGCTTATGGTATCCTAGAGATACAGATCTCACACTTCATGCTTATACAGATGCAGATTGGGCCGGAAGCGTGGATGACAGGAAGAGCACAAGTGGTGGTGCATTTTTTATGGGTTCCAGATTAGTATCTTGGTTCAGCAAGAAACAGAGTTCGATTGCCTTGTCTACCGCTGAAGCGGAATATGTTGTTGTTGCATCTTGCTGCACTCAACTCCTTTGGATGATGCAGACCTTGCAGGATTTTCAAATCACTTGTATACCATCCATTTCCATCTTATGTGATAATACAAGTGCAATCAGCATTTCAAAGAACCCAGTCATGCACTCAAAGACCAAGCACATACCGATCAAGTATCATTTTCTCCGGGAACAAGTACTTGAACAAAAGGTCAAGTTGGAGTATGTTCCTTCTAAGGAACAAGTTGCTGATATACTCACCAAACCATTGCCCAGGGAGATCTTTGAATACCTCAGGCAAAAGCTGGGGGTTGTTGATGCATCATCTTGTTGTTGAATCTCTTCTGATGGTTGGTTGTACGCAAGGCTCATCTGGGGTATATGCGTACATGTGTTGGGTTGTGGATTGATCAAAGATCGAATGGCACAGGTTCAGGGGGAGCATATAATGCATTGTTGGCATTATGGAGGAAGTACAGAGGGAGATCATGGATGTTGGTCTGAATATTGCTGCAATATGTCTCTATCTCTTTCATGATCATTTATGGTGTTTGGTGGATTATGGTTCTTCTTTGCAGATATGGTTTATAGTCAGGGGGATCATGTTCTTAGAGGGAGCATAACCCTTTGCCCTTGATGTCAAAGGGGGAGAATGACGTTGAAGATCTTGAAGTTGCCATCAAGTCCAAAGGGGGAGATTGTTGGCATTATGATTCTGGTATGGCTCTATGTTACAGGTGTTGTACTTGATGGCAACTCTCTTAAGTGGCAATGCTCTGTTCAGGCTCTCAAAATATGTTGGAAAATAAGAGGTACGCAGGTACACCGTACAAAAGTTGCGGACCCGCAGGAATATCATAGATAAAGTGCGTACATACCCGCAGGTTACCCGTTCATGAGGTGCAGACCCCCAGTTCACTCACTTCAAGGTAGAGAATCGCGCTCACGTGGGGTTTCTTATGTTTGGCCCGTGGTATTTAGCTCGCCGTTCTTGATTCTATGGTTTTGGCCCGTGGTATAGGATCTAATTTAGCCCCGGTTTGGATCCCTTGTATTTGTTATTGATGGTTTTTTCCCATGGTGTGAATAAGGGCTTGACTATAAATAGGGAAGGAGATCACTTGGCTAAGGCACCTTTTGCAAATTGAATATCTTAAGATCTGAAATATTGGGTTATCGGTTCAAAATCTTGATCTATATAAAAGTGAAGTTGAAAGTGAATCTATGAAGTGTGATCTCTCGGGCGCATGATCAAATCTGGGCATCTGACTATCTGTGGCACACTGGTGGACTTCCAATTTGGCCCTAATCATAGGTTTGCAGGTGATTAACGGTGCAAGTGCGTGGGTACGCACAGCAGAAGAAGGCGCAGTGCGTGGGTACGCAGCGCGACAGAAGTCCAGGTGTGGTGGTACGCAGTGCAGAGAAAGCAGAAGCGCGGAGGTACGTTGTGCGATAGAAGCCGCAGGTGTGTGGACACAGTGAAAGTACGCGGCACGATAGAAGCAGTGATTGCGGAGGCACAATGAAAGTACGCGGCACGATAGAAGCAGTGGGTACGTGGGCACAGTATTGGTACGCGGCACATTTAAAGGTACAGTGCGTGGATACGCAGTGCAGTTCAAGGCTCTCTGCGGGGATACACAGAGGCACAAAAGGTGAAGTGCGAAGCCCCGCAGCCCAGATAAAGAAAAACTGCGGATCTGTCTTAAAAACATTTGTTGATTATCTTTTATCTATTGCTGCAGAGTTCTGGGTTTATATTTCTGGTACTGTCTTTCTGTTTACAGCATTATGAGAAGTTGGGTGACTCTTGGTTGATTGTATAAGGATTTTGGGTAATTTGCATGTACTTGATGATTATTTGATATTCTTGGATCTAGTTTGAAAATTTATGAAAAGTGGTCCTTGAAAGAAAAGAAGTAGGGGGTTGTAGCTCCCTTCCAGAAGAGATTGGAAAACGAGAGAGAGTTGTAGCTCTCTGCAGGTTGCAGCCTGCGTACTGGTAAAGGACTGCACCAGTACAAAATCATTGTAAAAGGAGTTTCTAATTTGAAAGAAGATAGAGACATATTGCAGCAGGTGGCTTTCACCCACGTTGGGTTTCCACCTTATATCTGGTGTTCTTTGGTGTGTCTATCTGTTTTTCTTGTTCATGCTCATTATTTTATGGTACTAACATGCTAAAATAATTCAAAGTATAAATAAGGAATATTTGTTAAAAGAACTTGATAATACTGATTCACCCCCCCCCCCCTCTCAGTATTATTTCCAACAATAAAGGCATCTTCAATAGGCTAGGGTATCATAGGCATCAATAGGGCTTCTATTGATGATGACACCATTTGTATATAGCTTCAACAATGTTGGTTATTATATTTTCATGATATATATAGGGGTATATAGCTAGGGAATTTACATCATCTCATGCTTAGGGTTTTCTCTTAGGGATTGCACAAGGTTAGGGCAACATCACAAAAGGTTAGGACATGTATCACAAGAATATTTGTCATCTCCAACAATGCCATATTGACATCAATGACAACTTTGACCAACAAGAGCTACAAGATATGGGCAACATGACCTTTGGAATATTGGATTGAAAGGACAACTTCTAGACAAAGCTAAATGGTACACCAAAGAGAAGGTGGAGGAAAATTTTCCTCACCTCATTCAGTAAAATCTTTTTGGGACCAAAGCCTCCCAAAATAGGGAGGTGTGATACGGATTGGATCATTATATTGTTTGTTATCTATCTTGATGCATTTGGAGTGGAAAAATTGGAGGAATTAACTCATGGGACTTTTTTACCAGTGGGGCCCATTTTGGCAAAATAGGATTTGAAACCTTCCGGGAGTGTTTTTAGAATTAAAACAATGTTTTTTGGAGGTAAAAATTTTTCGCTTTATCACGACACCATTTCATGTTATTCTACACAGATATTTTTCCAACTGCGCAAGAAGCGCGTCAATCGAAGTTCATATGCAAAAGTTATGCCACTCAGAAGTTGACCTTCCTATTTTCACACCTATAGTTTGGAAGGATGTCACGTTAACCCCCATTATTCATGGAAAAGGAGCTAACCACGTGATTATGATGTAAAAGACTATATAGGAGTTTATATTCTAACTCTAGTTAAGATTTGATGTAGTCAAAAGTAACGACTAGTAGGCTATTTGGATGTGTTATAACCAAGCCACTAGGAGGAAGAGGCATTCTATTCTTTCGAGAGCATTTTGTTCCTTAGCTTAGGAAAGATAACCAAGAGAGATAGGAGGTAGAGAAAAAAAAGAGGATATGTGCACTATAGCAGCCCACGGACCACAGGCATTACTTATGTGTACCTGTAGCCATATTTCTAGAAAGAGAAAGAGAGTGAAGCAGCCTCAACTTCCAGCTGGGTTTTCTCCCGAAAGGGTTTCCCAGAGAGCATATCTTGTGTCTTATGTGTGTGTGTATTGTGTGTGAGTTTATTTTTTCGTTCTCTACTTTTCTGCATAATTTCCATTCACATGCATGCACTAATTACAATTAAATCTACATATCTTAAAGTTTAATAAATTGTAATAGTGTAGAATCTCAAATGTTGTGACGAACTGTCCAGTGGAATATCCACAACAATTTACGGATCAAGAATGCATCGTACTCTGATATCGTAGATTATAACATTATTCAGATAAATAAAGTTAAGGCATCCATCGTAATTGCCAACTATACATGTTAAAGGCATCTTCCTTGACTAACAACTATACTTGTGTATTGTTGTTATTTATTTGTATAAATATTAATGTTTCTTAATTTATTTTGTGTTGACAAAACATTGAAAATATAGTTGAAATGTTTTAAGGTTGTGGTTAGACATGCACCTATTATTGGGTGAACTTCATTGTATTGGATTTAGTTGCGCATACATCATGCAATTTCAAGTGAAATTTCAATTACGCATTAAGTGGAGATATTCTCAAATTGTAATAAAAGAAATTGATCAAACCCCTATGATTGAGATAAGGCAATGTTGCATCACAAAAAATGATGGAAAAAAAATTCAAAACTCTGAACTTCATGACATCTAATCTTCAACAAGGCAGCGTAGCTAGCGTTCCCTGTCGCTTAATAAAAAGATAGTTAAATTTTAAGATCATTATTGTTAGTTAGTATGCTTTGTAAAAGTAGTTGTAAAATGTATCTTTCCACTCATGCTTAGCAATGAAATACATATTAATATTGTATTGGCGGAAAAGAAAAATCCATGGTAGTCGAAATACAACACCCAAATTGTTTTGAATAGTAATTAATGAGAATGTTACCATGCTCGTGGATGAGGAGTTGCCATCCAACAAAATTTTCTAGTTATCTACTACTTATATACAATCTAGCAATAACTTAAAACAGTGCAGTGAAATGTCTATCATTTAAATGCATATCTTGTTTGTTATAATTGTTTTTTAATTAAAATGTATTTATATTCCCAAAAATAATTGAAAAATATATAAATATTCAACATACAATGTATCATACACTTTTTACATACAACACATCTATTTAATTACTTAATTTAATAATATTGTTTAATAATGGTCTAATTTAATTTACTTTATATGATTAAGGAAAAAGAAAAATATGTTCTCGTTGAGTGATTCTATAAATAGAGTATAAATAGCTTCTATTTATTAAAATTGGATAAATAGAAAATCTTTGAAATCACAAATTGTATTACTTAAATTGCCATTTAAAAGGTTAATTGCCATATTAGCATTTAATTTGAAGTAAATTCTTGCTTTAAAAATTGTAGAAATGAGAGTCCAAATATTTGTTAAGGCCTTAATTTATGCCTTACATAACTCACTAGAACCATGTTACCTTGTGATAAATGCCAAAAAGTGTTAATGACTTGTGACTTCGTTGTATCAACCTGATATTTTGAAAGCGCTTGTCAAAATAATTTGAAAAACATTTTGGACTCCAAACAAACTTTTACCTAGGGTTTCTAGTTATGGGTTCATTTAAAGTCTTGGTGAACTGGTTCTTTTAATAGCATCCCGGAAATTTGTCGAATTGTATTGAAGGTGCAAAATCAAATATTTTCATCACAACAAGATGATCTTTGGCCATGTAATGCCACGTCTTGATTTTTGTTGATTTGCAAACCCTTGAAAATTAATTGAATCTAGATCCCAGATTAATAATAACATAATTACATAAGAAATGTCGTGTCCATGTTGACAAGGGTGAAGGTTTGGAATGAATTCACGAACCCTTGAAAATTAATTGAATCTGGATCTCCAATTAATAGTAACACAATTTCATAGGAAACGTCATGTCCATGTCGACAAAGGTGAAGGATTGTTTGAAAGGAACTGGTATGACATGTACAGGTATGACAAGTGTGGCTGCAATCATGATTGCCTAATAGGACTCAATCCCTCTGCACCAGTGAGAAGGTGAATAAATCAAATTTAAAAATTAAACAAATAAAAAATTGTATTAGTTTTCTAATGTCGACCTTAACATATTGGTTGTTTAATTTTTACTTAAAGCTTGATTAATTTTATTTTATTATTAAGAGATTAAAATTATTTATTTAATTGTTTTCATATCTTTAGATTTAGAATGAAAATTATAAACTCTACCTCCCTTAATGTAATAAATTATATTTGTAAATAATCATATAATAGGATTTATAAATAATAAATAAAAATAAAAATATATCACAGTATTAAACACCTATTTCTAACAATTTGACATAATTGTATAAATGTTAACCATACAACTACACGAGTATTTGTAAATTTAATAAAAAATAGTTTACATTAGTATTTTTTTTTTTTTTACATTATGCTAGAACAGTGATGAGGAAGACTCTTCATTTTAATTTAATTGCAATAGTATTAAGAATATATATTCTTGGGAATTCATTTTATATTATTTAATTAAATGGATTTTTTTCATTTTATTTCAATTGCAATAGTTTTAAAAAAAGATGTCCATGCAAATTCATTTTATATTATTTAATTAAGTGAGACTTTTTCCACTTAAATTGTAAAGTCAAAGTGATTTTCCTAGTTACTATATATGTTCGAATGTAGCTTTAATATATTATTTTGATCGTATTATTTCATTGTCCTTTTAACTAAGAATGATGGTTGAGTATACCTTAATTAACTTGGTATATAAATATGGTTGATATAATTTTAAAAATATATTTCCATGCAAGTAAATTTTAAAATATTTAATTAAATAGAAATTTTTTCACTTAAGTTGTAAAGTCTAAGTGATTTTCCTAGTTAGTATATCTGCCTTTATGATTGAATGTTGCTCTACTGCTATTTTTATACTTCACTATCTCTTTTAACTAGTAGTAGTGATGGTTGAACATATTTATATGGTTAATATCAATTACAACAGTTCACTATGGTTGTCAAACATTGATTCTAACCCTATTATGTAATGTATGAAACAATTATCTATATAACCTCCTGCCGTAATCTAGATATTCATGTTTGTCATTGGTTAATCATGATTGATTATCACTAATCATAATTGATCTTGATTGACCATGTTTGTATATAATTTTCCATAATTAATACTGTCCACTAATCAACCATTAACTTTTTAACACAAAGACTAATAAAAAATATAATTAATTATATTTATATATAATCTTAATATATAAAATATGATATATAGAATGATATATTTCCAACCAAAATCACTAAATATATAACTTTAGGTCAAGTGTGTAGTGCATAATATATATTTTCTAGTGAATCTAATATGTTATTGTGAAACTAATATGATTTAGGTATTGATATGGGTAAGGTTGCATTTCATTAAAAGTTGTAATATATCTGTTTCAACCAACCAACATCAAATTAACTATAATGATAATAAGTATAAAAACCATCTTGTTTAACATTATAATTACAAATGGGAATCCAAGTGTAAGATATGTTGTATATCAAATTCAATTAATGTTAACTTAATTACTACTTAATTTTGCATTGTTGTATATCAAATTCAATTAATGTTAACTTAATTACTACTTAATTTTGCATTGCAGGCTTGCAATTAAGCGTAAATTATTTTAGTTCTTAAATATTTATTATAAATGATTTAATCCAATCTGTTTCAACCAACATCAAAAAATTAACTATTATGATAATATGTATAAAAACCATCTTTTTTAATATTATAATTACAAATTCCAAGCCTAAGATATGTTGTATACCAAACTCAATTAATATTAACAACTTAATTACTACTTAATAAATTATTTTAGTTCTTAAATGTTTATTATAAATGATTTAATCCAATCTGTTTCAACCAACATCAAAAAATTAACTATTATGATAATATGTATAAAAACCATCTTTTTTAATATTATAATTACAAATTCCAAGCCTAAGATATGTCGTATACCAAACTCAATTAATATTAACAACTTAATTACTACTTAACTTTGCATTGCAAGCTTGCAATTAAGCGTAAATTATTTTAGTAATCCAATTACATTTTCCGGTGATGTTGATGCTCTAGTTATTAAATACTTATTATTAATTATTTAATCCAATTACATTTTCAGGTAATATTGTGACCTGGACTGGTATGACAAGTACAGCAGTGGCAGGAATAATGATGGCTTAATAAGATAATCTTTTTCAGCAATGAGAAAGTGAATAAATCAAATTAATAAATAAATAAATAAATTATATATTTATTTATTTATTTATTTATTTATGTCTAACTTAGATAAGATATGGGTGATAACATTATGACATGTGATGTTGAATAACATTCATAGTACCCAAAACCCCTAAATGAAATCCACATATCCCTTTGATAATAACATTATGAAATCCACATATCCCTTTGATAATAACATTATGACATGTGATGTTGAATAACATTCATAGTACCCAAAACCCCTAAATGAAATCCACATATCCCTTTGGGCGTGAGTTGACTATGAAGAAGTATTTGGGAAAATAATAATTTGGAAGCATTGGAAATTAAAGCGGTTCGCAATCAGTTGCTCTAGTTAGGATCGCTAACTTTTTCTGCTCCATGTAGAAATGAAGATATGAAAATGTTGCCAGTGTTTTGGCTCCAAGCATGATAAAGTTGTTATGTAAGCGACAATGCGTAACGTGGATGGTGAGTTTCATAAGCGTCTTTTTAAATCTCAGAGATTTCAATAAAGAGCAAAATTGTGGTGTGAAAATTACGTTGTTTCTTAGTGATAACTTCAGTTCCCTGGGTGTTTTAACATTTGCGACCTGCAACCTCATCCCAATCTAAGTTGGGATTTAAATTTCACACTCTTGAGATCTGAGTCAAGATCGAAACTATTATCTTGCCTCTTCCAACCTTGAATCTTTTGACTCGTCAATTTTAACTATTCTTAATTGGGATTCTCGAATGTGATCTCTAATGCTATAAAAAGATCCAGCATGAAAGTGATCTAAGAGAAAGCTTAGCATATATAATAGAATAAAATAATTATCTTAAATAAAATTATATATATATATATAAAAGAATAGAATCTCTCACCTAACTTGAATTTCGGTGAATTTCCACAAGTAACATAAGTAACATGATAGATACATGACAGTATGGACAGTATATGAGACTTTCTCATATAGAATATACTGGGTTGTACCTGTAAATGGAAAATATATGTATATATATAATGCTGGTTAAACTTCTAAGTGCTCTTTGATTATACATAAATGAGAACATAATCTAACAGGTTCGAGAGATTAAACTAAATTCATGCCCTCTCCCCTCCAAAGATGAATGTTCGTGACAACTTAATAATAATAATCACCATAACGCTCTCGAATGTGAGTAAAATTCAATGGTATGACCAAAGAATTTACTGAAGTCTTCGGTTGAGGGAAGACAGAAACTCAGAAGATGGGCATAAACATTTTTTCATAACTGTGCCGTTAATGACTCAGTCAGCAATTTAAAGAGAATGCGCAAAAATGAAAGGAAAAAGGATGGGAATAAAAGGGGTGTTGTCATCATGTTCTGCAATGCAAACAGATAAATTTGACGAGTTCAAGAAAAAATGATTAATGTAATGATGAAGATTGCAGATACAGCAAAATACCAAAGAGATGTAACTTATTTTTGCACCTGCGGAGGTATTAGAGAATGTAGATGTAATATTCGCCGCTCTAGTTATCATATTCAAAATACTACTAAAAGACAAAATGGCCTCTCCAAGCTCTATCCACCTTCCAGAAGTAATCGCAATCTCAACAATCATATATGATATACCATTGTAAAGATCACTGACCAAGAAGCTCTTAGCAAATCCTTACAAAACACCTGAATATATTTCACATCATTTCTGATAACATAAACATGGATGCTTAATATATATTGGCATCTCAACTGGTAAAAGATCAGAAATTACATATGAATCATTGAAAGTACTTTGACACTCTCAACTCATATAACTTTTCCATGTAGGCTGGCAAGCCTCTTGTTTTTCTTTATATATTTGCACACTCTGCAACTTTTACCTTACCTTTTTAGCAGTTGCAGTCATAACTACAGATAATTCAGCGCATGCAGGACAACAGATCAAGAACTACCGAGCTTACTATGAAAACCCCCGACTCTAAGGTTGGTGTGTAACTCAACAGAATTCTGTAACTCTACAGTTTATAGTAGCATTTCAGTTCCTCGATTCCACAAGATGTTGATAACCAATGCCTGCACTCAATGGAAAAATTTGCATTTCCCAAGACTGGGAACAAAATGGAACCCAGCAACCAAGTTTCATAACATGTTTCTACAGTGTAACATGTATTTTTCCTGCAACTTGTTAAGTCATTCACCCGGTAGCTAAACTTCAGCTCACTCAGAATACCTGTCACCCTCCATAATAATGCTCTTTCAAACAGATATGCATATTCATCATGGCTAGGGAATTAGACAGTGCACCGATGAGAACTTGGCAAAAGCGATCATATCAACAATAGCTGTTAATCAATAATAATATGTATACTCGTCCCCGTAGATCACAAACCAGCATTACATAAATTTCGAACCACCATCCTATGATGAAGCATCAATATTCTCAGCTAAACCAATAATGGTGTTGCCTCCAGACAAAAATTGATCTCCATAAAATAATCGGTGAGCTGCCAAATTTCAACTTCAATATTTGATCACCCAGACCAAAAACAAGAAAGCAGACTGCATGGAGTGTAGCAGCAAGAAAACATCCCACAAGACCCCAACTGTGTGTTCACATTCCATGGCTGAAAGAATCTGTTTTCTTTATGAACCGGAAGCATACCAGTTTCTTTCCTCTATGCACTTACGACACTAGCTTGTAGAACTCACAAGGTGGAAACTGAGGATAGTCTCTTGAACCAATTTCCCCATACCATGCCAGATGCTTGAATTTGGCACCCTGCACAAAATAAAATTTACATGTAAACCACAGATACATGCCAGCATGCAAACTAATCCCAAATAATAAAAAAAATTGTAGTACCATATATAAAAATGATATGATCTGCATAAATCATGTAGTTGGATCACAGCAAAAAGCTAGAGGTTAGAACAAAGAATACCAATAGCGGAGTATTGTTTTAATAGAAATGGCTACTTGAACGACTCTCATAATACAACTTTAATAACTAAGAGAACTTAATTACGCTGTTGCAACACAGTAAAAAGCTAGAAGTTCGAACATCAACACAGATAGAAATCGGAAAACAGTATAAAAGAAATAAATGTTCACATGAGTCCTAGAATACAAACTGAAACTACTAAGAGGACTTAAATATTTGATCAGAGATAAAGGCAAAGCTGTAACACCCCTGATTTTGGTAATGTAATTGTACATAACTGTTATATAGGCCGGTGAGACAGATGATATGGCCAAGGCCCAAAAGCAAGGGACTAAGAATGATGGGGGGGGCTATGACTCTTTGAGAGGGGAATGAGAAGGGGCCCAGCGGGGCCAAACCCAAGATTCATGGATATTTTATTACTATCCCAAGTGCCTTAACATTGGGGAAATTGTGCAAAAATAGTTGGAAAAGACTTCGTAGGATGACAAGTGTCAAGTGAGAAGCATGCATACAAAAGTTGGGTTCTGTGAAGTTGAGGGGATTCACTATTTATTCCTTCATGCCAATTCAAATGGCTCTACAAGCATGGTAAGGGCAAAGAGAGCTGAGATACATGTAAATCTGAGGTATAAGTTTGAACATGTAGATACACTCTTAGAATTCGTGTTGCCAATCTGTTTTTTCTTCAGGAGAAACTGTGTATCTTGATTGAAAAGAGCCCTCCATTCTGCAACCTAAGCCAAAACTATAAAACAACCTCTCTCCATCTCCACATCTAGAATCTTCCTCCCCTACATCCAAGGTATAACAGATCACATCTCTAAGATTCTTTCAAAGAAGAATATCAAAACTCTGTTTAGTCCCATACTGCCCTTGAAAATTTATTTAGGTAGGTCCGCCAAAGACAAGTCAGATCTGATGCTTGCCCAGGAGTTTATCACATTCCCTGCTCCTGTGGGAAAGCATACATTAAATAAATCGGCATGTCCTTTAAGGCTGGACTCAAAGAGCACATAGCTCACACCCATCATAATCAAATCTCAAAAACTGCCTCAGCTGAGCATTCCCATAAAACCGGTCACATCATCAATTTTGAGGATTTCAAAATTCTGGCTGTCTCCTTTCCAGCGCATCATTACAGAAACCCTAAAATAAAGAAAGAAAAATAAATTAAAAAATTAAAAAAAAAACACCCGCAACAACTTCAATTGTGAAGATAGCTATAAAATTAGTTTTGGAAACCCACCATCCACTTCCTCTCTAAATCCTCCCAATGACCCAGTACCTGTCTGTAACCCCTCTAATATTTCGGCAGAAATCACATTGTAATATTTTTGTCAACACATTTCGAGCCAACAAGTGTGGTTCATCGTCAGGAGAAGTTGAAGAACCAGATCATGGCTTCAGGTTAAATAGGAACAGCAGATCTTCCAATGGCTATATTTGACTAGGAAACAGCTATATTGGACCGGGCAATTTGACTGAGAAACGGCTAAATTTGACTGGTCAACTCGACTGGACCAAGGGAGTGGGAAAGTTATTAATGCTATATTCATTACCAACATGCAAATGTTGGTAATGAATATAGCAATGTTCCACCAAGACTCCGGTGCGGGGAGACGTGGGTGCGGGGAGACGCACAGGGGGGACGTGTGGGAGTACCCTCAAATTTTAGGGAAATTTCGGGGGTGCGGGGAGTCGTCGAGGTATATATATATATATATATATATATAAATTCAAGTTGATATTCATTGTTCAATAATGAAAGCATAAAAATATTAAATAGACAATTGAAATTTGAGTCATTGATCCATCATCATCATTCATTTTAATACATACATCATTCATATGACATACTTAAGTGACAAGTCTCATTATTGAATTAATTATTATTCATACATACCATGAGATTCGAAAAACAAAAATAAAAATCAATAATAAAATATTCAAATACATTGATCGATAACTCATTCAAATCAGCATTGCGTGGAAATGGAAATGACTTTGGGTTGAAATGAAGTGAGCTTTTAACTTTAAGTTTTGCCTTTCATGTCTTTTAGGTTTAGGCTTTTAAGTTTTAGTTATTTAGTTTTAATTTTAATTTATTTTTTTAGACATTTAAGTTTTAGTTATTTAGTTCTAATTTTAACTAAAAAAAAATTAATGGTTTTGATTTTTGAAGTTTTTATTTTGAATTTTTTTTATTTTTAAGTCTTATTAGACAAATTTAAAGGGGGACGCCCAGGCACACCCTTTTTGGGGAGTCTAGACTCCCACACTGAAGGGGGACGCCCAGAAGCACCCTTTTTGGGGAGTCTAGACTCCCACACTAAAGGGGGACGCCCAGAAGCACCCTTTTTGGGGAGTCGTGGGGAGTCTAGACTCCCACACTGGGGAAACGCACCCCCTTGCGTCTCCCCAAGACTCCCCAAAAAGGGTGCGTGGGGAAACGCACCCCCAAGAGACTCCCCGTCCCGGGTGCGTGGGGTGCGAGGGGTGCGCGCACCCAACCTTGGGGGACGCGTCCCCGTGGAACATTGGAATATAGCATTAATAACTTTCCCACTCCGTTGGTCTAGTCGAGTTGACCAGTCAAATTTAGCCGTTTCTCAGTCAAATTGCCCGGTCCAATATAGCTGTTTCCTAGTCAAATATAGCCATTGGAAGATCTGCTCTCCCTATTTAACCTGTAGCCATGATCTGATTCTTCAACTTGTCCTGACGATGAACCACACTCATTAGTTTGAAACGCGTCTGACAAAAATATTACAATGTGATTTCCGCCGAAATATTTCTCATTGAACTTGATATGGATCACACAAGCTTAAATTCATTAATATTATTAAAAATATTAATAAAATTAATCTTATCAATATTATTTGCCCTATTAATAATTTTAATAATATTATAATTCATTTCTAATAACACTTTTATTAACGTTATCAACCAAACATATCAAATGATTATTATTTTTTTCCGAATAATAATGTCACTATAAACATTACGATATCAAATGATTATTATTTTTTTTCGAATAATAATGTCACTATAAACATTACGATATTACAATAGGTCATAACCTATTAAACAATTATTAATTAACACTAAAAACAATTTTAATTTAACAGCATGATTATTAATATAATTATTTAAATAATATTATTACCTTTTATAAGGTTAATGATACTTCTATCATTCCTACTAACTAAACCGTTGATAATAATATCATCGATTAACTAAAATTTCTATCACATTAATATTAATAATATTACTAATAGCACTTATCCAGTATTAATATTATAAAATAATAAAATAGTTTAATAGTATTATTACTAATTTAATAGTATAATTACATTTAAATAATAGTATTATTAAACTAACACTTATTACACACTAATATCAACGATAATATTTTTAATAATAATACTATATCACTTAATAATTAAGTTAACATAATTATTAAGCAAACATTTCATTAACAAGACTCAACTATTTAATAATACTAATAATCTTTAATTAATCATTTTTAACTTAACTAATTATTAATAAATTTTCCTTACCTATGGGGTAGCTCAATTGACAATCTCTCCTTAATAATGAAGTGTTATAACTTATGTTCCATGAGATACCAGGTGCAAACCTTCCCATGGGTCAGCCAACAAAAAACGTTGGTTCAAAAATGTTTATACTGTGGATTCTCCGATCAATTCAAAAAAAAAAAAAAATCTCTTCACTACACAAAATTATGATTAATAATAAATTATATATTAATAAATCTGACTTAATTGATTTTTAATGATTATAGACGATTAATTAACTATAATTTCTATTTAATACTAACAACACTATCAATAATCAATAATCACGTTAATATCGGGTTGCCCTCTTTCTCCTCTTCTCTTTTTGTTGTTAGTATATTTAATACTAACAACACTATCAATAATCACGTTAATATCGGGTTGCCCTCTTTCTCCCGTTAATATCGGGTTGCCCTCTTTCTCCTCTTTTTTTTTGTGGGTAGTAGAGGGTTTGAGTCGGATGCTAAATGACGTGGAGTCTTCCATGGCTCTGTTAGTGTTTGGAATTCGACCATCACCCATCTGTTTTTTTTGTTGATGATGTATCCTTGTATGTTTTTTTTATTGATGATGTATCCTTATATTTTGCAACAGTGATGTCAGGGATTTAACAGTGCCAGCGGAATTTCTCTCTATTTGAGCGTCCTACAGGTTATCAATCTTCCATCTCTCATCACAACCTTTCTGATGCTGAGATCTGCCATATGACTCAGCTTCTCCCTTATGAATCATTTGTTGATGATGTATCCTTGTATGTTTTTTTTTATTGATGATGTATCCTTATATTTTGCAACAGTGATGTCAGGGATTTAACAGTGCCAGCGGAATTTCTCTCTATTTGAGCGTCCTACAGGTTATAAATCCCCATCAATCTTCCATCTCTCATCACAACCTTTCTGATGCTGAGATCTGCCATATGACTCAGCTTCTCCCTTATGAATCATTGCCGTTGAAACAGGGTCTGAAATATTTGGCTGTTCAGCGGAAACCCAATTGTTATAGCAAAGCAAACTGAGCTTGGCTCATTTCTAAGGTGGATAAACAACTGAATTGCTAGAGTCATAGATGGCTTTCCCAACTTGGCCGTAAGGTTCTCATAAAATCAGTTTTAGAGGCTATTCCTGTTTATTGGGCCTCCTTGGCATGGATTCCCAAATGTATTTTGGACAAGATTAGACGACTATGTTCTTTCTTTCTTTGGGCTTGGAATCCAGAGAAGGGTTTACCGTTTTTCCTCCTTGGCATGGATTCCCAAATGTATTTTGGACAAGATTAGACGACTATGTTCTTTCTTTCTTTGGGCTTGGAATCCAGAGAAGGGTTTACCGTTTTTCCATGGGTTAGATGGGATTCCATGGCCAAACCTAAAGCCTTGGTAGGTTGGGGCTTAAAGAATTTATTCCATTTTTCTGAAGCCTTGGTAGGTTGGGGCTGAAAGAATTTATTCCATTTTTCTAAAGCTTTGGTGGCTAATTGTGGAACGTCTTGTTCGTCAGAAGACTGGCTGAGAAGACCAAGACAAAATTCATTTGTTGACGCGTTTCGAACCAGCAACTGTGGTTCATCATCAGAGCAAGATGAAGAACCAGATCATGGCAACAAATTAAATAGAGAAACCAATGATTGCAACGGCCAGAAAGAAACAGCTACTTTTGACCAAAGGAGATGGCTACAACTGACAGGACAAGGGCTAAATTTGACTGTACCAAGAGTCAGGAGAAAGTTTATTAAATAATTAATTAGTTAATCTGTTATATTTGATTATTTTTATTTAAATCTAATAGATAACTAAATATATCCACTAATAATTAAAAGAAATTATGATCCTAAATTAAGAACTTAATAAATGATTAAATATATCCACTCATAATTAAAAGAAATTATGATCCTAAATTAAGAACTTAATAAATGATTTATTATCCTTTTTTAGTTTAAAACTAAATAAACTATATATAAACTTCTATTGTTATTGGATGAATTAAGGTAAAAAAAAAATGTTTATTAATTAACTAGTTAACTTGTTTACCAAGTTTAATTATTTAAATATATATGTAACCAAATGTGCATTATCCTCATTTAAAATATATATAATTTTATATTAAAACTCTTATATGAAGGATTATGGGAAGAAAAATTATAAATATTTATTAATTAATTAATTAATTAAATAGTTAATTTGTTTATTAAATATATTTAAATGTGTAAGTTAGAAAATTTATTCTAGGATAAATAACGTTTAAACATAAATTTACATCAAATAATCCGTTAAGTAGTTAATATGATTATTAAGTTTATATATTTAAACATTAATTTACATCAAATAATCCGTTAAGTAGTTAATATGTTTATTAAGTTTATGCTTATAATTGTTATGTTTATAAATAAACTTATTTATCTATATATCATGTTTAACCAGAATTAAGTAAAATTATTAAAAGCATAAACTAAGAAATTAAAACTAATAAATAAATAATAAGGGAAGTTTTATTATCCTCTTATTTTTTATTTAAAAAAAAAAAAAAAATATATATATATATATATATATAACCTTATATGAATGAAAACATATTAATAAAATATGAATAAATAAAGGTAATGATTACCAAGCAAAAAAGGGAAAACAACAATTCAATAGAAAAAGGAACATAGGGAAATTCACGGAAAAAACAAACAAGAAAACCAACCAGAATGAAGAAGGGTAAAAAAAGGGGGGAAGGGGCAAGGGGCTAAGAGGAAAGGGCTAATCTTCAAGTAGTGATACATGTTGAGATTG
Source organism: Pinus tabuliformis (assembly GCA_031772625.1). NCBI lineage: Eukaryota > Viridiplantae > Streptophyta > Pinopsida > Pinales > Pinaceae > Pinus > Pinus tabuliformis. The sequence continues at coordinate 2,075,685,803 of CM062816.1, read as the reverse complement.
TTCAGCCTCCTTTCAATTTCTACGGCCTCCCTAAATTTAGGGTGATGAAAAAGAGTGATCTTAGCAATAACCTTGGCCTCCTCAATACATATATGATGCTTCGTTTTCTCCACGTGTTTTGCCAATGCTGAAGATCCATGCTTGATGTCGGTTGCATGCTCATGAATCCTCTAATTAATAGAATGCCCAGTTTCACCAATATAGGGGGTCCCAGAAAAACATGGAATAACATAAACCCCTTTGAAGTCCTTGGGGTCACCAAAGTCTTTTACAAATCTTAGGGGCTACGAATGGTGTTAAGGGGTCTAAAAGTTGAGGGAACTTTATGTTCCCTAAGGATTCTCGCAATCTTGTCAATGGTTCCTGGAATGAAAGGGAGATGCACCCCAGAGATTCGATCTTTAGGGTCTTTCTTAACCTTGGGACCTCTGTTGGCTTTAAGGAAAGCTTTCAGACTTTGGTGCCTACTATATTCATTATTAACAAAAACATTAAAAAGATGGGCTTTCTCTTTATCAAGGTTCTTGTAATCAAAGATTCTCAACACACGAGTAGCTAGTGTGTTGAGAACACCCAACTTTTGAGCAGGGAAATGATGAGAGTTGGCATGAAGATACTGCTCAGTATGAGTTTTCTTCTGAAATACCTGGTGGGAGGAAGAACTGTCATCCTTCTTCGAAACGAGAACATCAAGGAAAGGCAAGCACCCATCAACTTCTTGCTCCATAGTAAACTTTGTGGAGAAATATTAATTGTTGAGATGCTGTAAAAACTTATCCAAGTCATCTTGGCCATGAGACTAGATGGCAAAAGTGTCATCCACAAATCTTTTCCAAAGCTTAGGTAGGAAACGAGCTAAGGCTAAAGCCTTGGATTCAAAGTCTTCCATAAATAGATTAGCAACAACTGGGGACAGGGGGTAGCCCATGGCGACCTCCATGTCTGCTCATGGAATTCCCCTTGAAAGCAGAAAAAAAGTAGAAGACAGACAAATCTCTACAAATCGAGCGATATCGGGGTCAGTGATGCAATTGATCACCTCAATGGCCTCCTTAATGGGGATGCACCTGTAAAGGGAGACCACATCGAAACTAACAAGAACGTCCCCCGAGTCAACGTTTATGTCCTTTAACTCATTGACAAACGAAGAAGAGACTTTGACAAATGACTCTGTAAGGCCAACCAAGGGTTTAAGCTTCAAGGCAAGGTATTTGGCTAGGAGGTAGGTAGACCCTCATATGGTGTTGACAATGGGTCTTAGGGGGGGCCCTTCATTGTGGATCTTTGGAAGCCCATAGATCCTCGAAGTGATGGGGCAACTCTCAATAAGCTTGTGGCAAAAGAAACCCACGGTGTTACTAGACTTTATAGCTAGAGCGACTGTTCTAGAGATCATTTTCAAGGGATTCTTATTAAGCTTTTTATAGCTACCACTATTACATAGGTGATCCAATAATCTTCTTTGTCAGGATAACAACAGCCCCACCTTTGTCGGCTTTAAAAACAACGATGTGAATATCGCCGAAAACATGTCTCAAAAACTTGATATGGATCACAGAAGCCTTAATTCAATAAAGACCAAACAGATTGAGATCAAATATTTTCATTACATGGCGGGTTGTTCTCAAATATTTTGATATTATTGAAAATGGGCTTGCATGTCGGATTGCTAGAGGTGACAGAGTGCACCATGCAACTTGGTTTAGATCCATGGCCTAGCAATGGTATGAATCACTTGTTGCCTCCTCCATTAATAAATATGCTCAAGGATTGTGGCTTCAATATACTAGCTCACATTGCTAACCCAAACCTCTCCTCTATTTGGAGACAAGGATGGCTATCGATTGATCAGCTAAGTCTAGAAGGGGAGTACAAGGTCATATGGCACGAGCACATTCAAGCTCTTTCAGATGGACATGTTAGATTGACTGACTGACTCGATGATCTTATATGGAGCATCTCTCCTTCAAGTCTTTACACTAGAAAATTTGGTTTCATTTATCTTATTGTTGATCAAGTGGAGGCAAAGCAGAAATGGTGATGGAAGGCGGTATGGAAATCAAAATGTTCCCCAAAAGAAAAATTATTCATGTGGTGTCTTATGATAAAGAAGGTTCCCATCTAGGATGTCCTTCATAGAAGGTTCATATTTGTGCCTAGTTGGTGCTCGTTATGCCAAAATAACTAGAAAAGTGCTCTTTATATGTTTACGGTTTGTCCTTTCTTCCAACAAGTTTGGAAGATCTACAACTGAGCTTTGTGTCATTCTATTCCTTGGGCTAGTGCTTGTTGAATTTTTGTAGCTACGGTCTGTCTTCATAATTAACGTTTTAGTCCTTGAAATATATGATGAAAATGTAAGATATGTTTTTCATGTCCAAATTAAAAGAGAGAATTTTTGAATTTTGAATTTTTGGTTCCGAACTTGTCAAGTCAGCGCCTGCATGAGACACCCTTTCAAAAAGACGAAACACTATATAGAGAGCACTCTACCTCCTCTACAACGTAGCATTCGACCTCTCACAAGACAACATATTCCAGGCATATTAGAAAAGAAGAGGAAAGATGAAGTAGGACAAATTCATCTCTAGCATTTTTCTCTATTTCCTTCACTTCGCATGTGTAACTTTCTAAGCATATTTTGCGCAGTGGGTCGAACTTTTGGGCAGCAATTTCTGGGCAACAAACATTTTGGGCAATAGGTCCGAGTTTCTGGCCATATTCTAGGAGGCCAAAATTCGGCCTAGGCAAATGATCCAAATTGGATCCATCAAGAACTGTCAAAGAACTATCACTGTATCAAGTTGAAACAAATCTCTAAAAAATTCCAAAACAGCGATCAAAAACACCTTGAACCAGTGGCAATGGCAGCCAACATGGAACGATGAGGACCTCGGTCAAAGCGCGCTGACCGAGGCCCATGGAGACTGCGCGGGAGGTCAAGTAGCCCCTAGGAGGCGCTAATCGCGCTGCGCGAACAGGGCTATAATGAAGGAAAAGCCCGAGCACTCGGTCACGTGGGGGAACCGGAGAACCGCGAGAGGAAAAGCGAAAAGCACTAATGTACAAAGTCGGGACCCGCGCTCTGGAAAACCGATGGTATTGATCGGGGTGCCCACAAACAGTAAGAGGTTTTGGACGAGAGCGGGGCAATTCCATACATCGACCGATGCGTGGCAAGCGGAGGTGAGAGAAGACGGTCGTTGATCGTGCACTATCAGTCGAGCAAGTCAACCGCGCGGGACGTGCGTATGGCGTCGGATCTGGAGGCCTCGGATCGGACGGCTGAGATCGAGCTCGACGGGGAGAAGTGGAATCGACGAAGGAATGAGCCACGTTTTAGAAGGATTTGGAATCCGTTTGACCGCCACAGTGGAGGAAGAACGCATCCACGACGTAACTGAAGAAACACACTGACGAAGCAGGCTGGGGCCATTTAGAGGAAGACATGTGGTCACTCCCTGAGCGTTCATGATGACGCCAAATAGGAACTCCAAGCGCAAGCTGCAGAAGGTGAATCGATAGAGGTGGAAGAGGAACCGAACAAGCATTGGAACGAATGGCTAAAAGCCATGAACAGAGACAGAATACACAGTTGGAGTCAGTCAGAGCGAACCCCAAGAGGAGGATTGAACACTGAGAGACAGAAACCAGAGAAGAAGGCAGTAAAGCAAAAGCAGAAAGAAACAGAGGGCCGAGCTGACCAACGGCATCATCGAGCACCAGAGAGCTTCAGAGATTCAAGCCATCCCATAGAGGAATCTGTGCGGACTGAGCACCCCATTTGGCTCTTTCCACTGAAGACTAGAAGGACACAGAGCTGGTAGGAAGAAGAAGAGTTTGTGTACTCCAGTGGCTTGGGGAATCCAAAAACCACCCTGTCAAGCAAAACCTGCTTCAGGAGAACTCACATTGAGTCCCTGTATTGTAATTCTCTACTTAAAGGCACACAATAAAACAAGGCCACCACTGAAAGCTAGCCGGAGATGTAGCCCTGGAAAATAGGGTGAACTCCTTATTAATTTCTTGTGTTCTTGTATTTGCTTACAGTATTTCTCTGTTGTCTTTCCATTCAATTGTCTGTGTATTGGCAATCTGATCGATCTGCTGCTTAAATAACATAGACATATACCAACATATGACTCTGTAATACCTTCATTTAATAAATCTTTAACTGAGGTCACTCATAGGATGATTATCAGATCAAGTGGTATCAGAGCTCTAGGCTGTAAGGTTAGACAAGCTTGTGTTGGTTTAGTTGTTGAATGCTCACTAGATCAAAGCTCAAATTAGGAGAAGGAGAGTTGATTGAAACTAATCCTAAAATTGGGAGAGTCTATCCTCGGAAGACAATGTCAGAGGAAGGTTCTATGACGCCGGACCCTCAATTCATAGAGAGTTTCCTAGCTATAAAGTCTATGGTAGAATAAATGTATAGGGACTTTAGAAAGCATAGGGATGAAGATTCATCAGGTTCTAAACAAGATAAAGAAGAAGATGAGTCTCATTCCCATGACCATTCAAAAGGAAAAGGGAAAGAAGAAAGCTTTCTCACACCTCCTAATAGCCCTGTGCATAATAAAAAAGCATCTCTGATCAAGCTAGATGTTAAATTTGATTTACTTATATATGATGGATAGCTAAGTGTTGAAAAGTTGGACAATTGGATTAGATAAATTGATGTGTATTGCAAAGGGAAAACATCGACTCAAACGAGCAAAATTCAGCTGGCAAGCCTATGCCTAGGAGGCACTCCCTTGGTTTGGTGGGAAGGCAGAACCCAAGCTGACATCAAAAGACACAGGAAGACTATCTCTGTCTGGAGTGACTTTGTTTCTGCAATCAAGAAGCAGTTCTATCCATTGGCCTACATGCAACAAGCCATGATGAGTTGGCAAACTCTTCGGCAGTTGAAAGGGCAAAGAGTGCAAGGGTATACTCAAGAATTTAGAAAGAGACCATTGATTCTAGGGATCTCATTAGACTCACTAGAGACTCTTTTGAAGTACATTGGTGGTCTACGCAGCTACATGAGGCATACCATCCTCATGTTTAATCCTAGTAGTATAAATGAGGTATCCGTACAAGCCACTCATCTAGAAGCTAGAGGGAAGAATGGAAATCCAAAGTTGGGGAACCATCCCAACCCACTATAAGCAAGAGCAAGGAGAAAAGAAAGCAGAAGTGGAAAGCAAGGAAGGCTAACACTGCACAGAAAGGCAAAGCTTCATGCACTCACTGTAAAGAGGAGGGGCATGATGATGAGCACTATTGGATTCTGCATCCAACGCTGAGACCTAAGAACACTGAGGGCAAGAAGAAGAAGACTACTGCAGCTATTCAAAAAGATTTGGTGTCAGACTCGGGAGATGAAACAATCATTGCAGACACAGGAATAAAAGGTAAGAATTCTGAAGCATCTACTAGTAACTCTGCTCCAACTATTATTGATGAAGAACATGAGAGAAAAAGACATGAGCTTTTCCATATTCGAGTTATTTCCAAACATCAAAATATTGATACTTTGTTTGATAGTGGCTCATAAGTAAATTTGATTTTTAAGCAATTGTAAAGAAATTGGGATTAGCAACTACACCTCACAAGAAACCATACCCATTAGGATGGTTGAATGATAAAGAGCAACTACAAGTGACTAGACAGTGCAAGCTCAAGTTTCCTTTTGGGTCAGCATTTGTAGATGAGGTTGAGTTAGACATAATTCCTTTGGATATATGTGGAATTGTTTTAGGAAGTCCTTACTTGTATGATAGAAAAGCTATTTTCTATAGAGTTGAGAACAAGTATCTACTTGTTAAAGATGGAATCAAATACTTTGTAAGAGCTCACAAGCTCAAGAATAATTATACTCATAAATTCTACGCAGATGAGAAGAATGATAAATTCATGCAAACAATTCTTACTAATGGTTGTAAAAGAAAAAAAAACTGATAAAACCAATGCATTTGAAGGTTGTAATGCTCAGCAGCACGCTGATATAGAAAACATTGTTTCAGAGTATGATGTCCTGCTTCAGAAACCTAAAGGTCTGCCACCCAAAAAGGAAATAGTACATGATATTATTTTGTAGCAAGATCTTCCATTGCCTAACAATGGAATGTACAGGTTGTCTGCTTTAGAGAAAGATGAAATCAAGAAGCAGGTGCAGGAGTTGCTCAAGAAGGGATTCATCAGGCCTAGCACATCACCATGTGGGTCACCAATCGTTTTGGTGAGAAAGAAAGATGGCTCCTGGAGAATGTGCATTGACTACCGAGCATTGAATAAATTAAAAATCGTTATCCCCTTCCTTGCATAGATGATCTTTTAGATCAATGAAGGAAGTTGTTTATTTCACCAAGCTGGATTTGCACAGTGGATACCATCAAGTCAGAGTTGCAGAGCAAAATGCATGGAATGTAGGAATTTACAGGGTAAGTTCCTCAGAAAGAACACCAAAAGGACACCGCTCACAACCAGATCACAGATCAATACACCAGTATTTTTGACGTGGTTAAAACCCTCAAAGAGGGAAACAGTCCACGGCCTGTGCCAACGTGGGTACTACAGGCAATTTATTAATCAAAGAATGAAAATTTACATAAGCTTCTCTCATGCACGGATTACCCGAACAATGACCCTCCATGCGCTTTAAATAGAACTCATGGACCAATCGAGTGTCAAACCACGGATCAAGTGTCGGTAATACCGAGGAGAGAGTGAACCGTCGGATCACTACATATCGTGACCGTCGGATTGTAAGTTACAAAATGTACAACGGTAAAGAAACACACTTTACCTAACTCTATACCTAACTCTATACTAGACCAAGTTGAACTTAACTATTTCCTATGTGTCGGAATATCCTAACATCCCCCCTTAAGAACAACTTGGGATAGGATTGAAGGATTTACAAATATGACACAATAGGAGAAGGAAGGAGGCACTAGAGCCTATCCCCCCTTAGTGACAACTTCCTGAACTCCAAGCATATATCGAAGTTTAGTGAACTTCGCCTCTGTGAGAGCCTTTGTGAAGATGTCTGCAACCGGATCATCTGTTGAACAATATTGCACTTCAAGAACATGGTCATGAATGAGCTTTCTGATGAAGTGCATGTGTAGTTCAATGTGTTTGATGCGCTGATGCTGGACTGGATCTTTGCATAGCTGAATGGCACTTTGATTATCACACCAAAGTGTGGTTGGATGTTGCTGCTCAAAGCCAAAATCTGATAGGATCTGACGAAGCCATAAGGCTTCCTTACTAGCTTCCACGGCACCACGATACTCTGCTTCTGTTGACGAAAGAGAAATGGCAGCCTGTTTCTTACAAGCCCATGTAATAGGTCCTGAACCAAGAGTGAAGACATAACCGGCAGGAGACTTTCGATCATCAGGGTAACCAGCCCAATCAGAATCAGTGAAACCAACTAATAGAGGAGCTGCTTTGGCACTGTAATGAATCCCAAACTGTATTGTACCTCGAACATAACGAAGTATTCTTTTGGCTGCTTTCCAATGACTTTCACGGGGGTTTTGCATAAAACGAGCAACAAGGCCAACAGCAAAGGAAAGGTCAGGACGAGTATGGGTTAAATACAAGAGTTTTCCTACAAGTTGACGGTATAAGGTAGCATCAACTTCAGGAGAAGTACAAGAGACTGAAAGTTTGACTCCAGACTGAAAGGGAGAAGGGGTTGGCTTACAGTCTTCCATGTGAAAATGACGAATAATATCACAAGCATACTTGGACTGGGAAAGGGAAATACCCTCCTTGGATTGCAAGACTTGAAGACCGAGAAAATAGTGTAAGTGTCCTAAGTCTGTCATTTCAAATTTCTGTTTAAGGCTGGACTTCACATGGTTTATAAGGTTGGGATCACTACCAGTAAGAATAAGATCATCAACATAAAGAACAAGGATGATAAGAGAGTTGTTCACTTTCTTGGTGTAGACAATATTGTCAGAATAACACCTAGAAAAGCCAGATTCTAAAAGAAAGCTATCCATTTTGGCATACCAAGCCCGAGGAGCTTGCTTGAGACCATAAAGGGATTTCTTAAGTCGACATACAAGGCTGGAGTCTGTTTGGATGAAGCCAATGGGTTGTTCCATATAGATTTCTTCATGCAAGTCCCCATGCAAGAAGGCAGATTTAACATCCATCTGATGGACTTCCCATTTTAAAGAGGCAGCAAGGGAAAGAACAAGGCAGATAGAGTTCATTTTGGCAACAGGGGAGAAGGTTTCAGTGTAGTCAATGCCTTCAACCTGTGAAAAGCCCTTAGCAACAAGACGAGCTTTATGTTTATCAACTTTCCCATCTGGTCCATACTTGGTTCTGTAAACCCATTTACATCTAACAAGTTTGCGTCCCTTTGGTAGAGGAACAAGATCACATGTATCATTTGCCAACAATGAATGATATTCTTCATTCATAGCTGCTTCCCAATGTGGATGGCCTGAAGCTTCTGCAAAAGTGTCAGGATCATGATTTACTGGAGCTTGAGCCAGTAAAAAAGAGGCCCTTTCAAACTGAGAACGTGTACGTCGCTGATCTGTAGGATCACCGGCAAGATCACCTGCTGCATCCCGAGTGGCACGGACCCATCTTGGAAGTTGAGGATCCTGAGAAGGTGGGGGAGGATTGTCATCCTCACTTTCATCATCTGAAAAAGAAATGTTTTCAAAAGTAGAAGAGATAGGAAGAGGTGGCACATCCGCCGGACTAGGCTCGTAGGCCGATTTATTTTCATCAAATTTTACATCTCTTCTAATGATAACATTTTTGGACTTAAATGGAATAAGTCTATAACCTTTTACATCTTCACAATATCCAACAAAAGTACATTTCTCACTCTTAGGTTCTAAAGCTTTATGCTTTTTATCTGGAATATGGGCCCATGCTTCACTTCCAAAAACACGAAAGTGACTTACATTTGGTTTAATGGAACTCCAAGCTTCTTCTGGAGTGATATTCTTTAGAACCTTAGTAGGAGTGTGATTGATTATATAATTTGCACAATTAATTGCTTCGACCCAAAAACTAAGACTGAGTCCTTTAGATTGCAACATACAATTAGCCATTTCCTTTAAGGTGCGATTTTTCCTTTCAGCTACACCATTTTGTTGTGGAGTGTATGGAATAGCATGTTGCATTTGAATTCCATTTTCGGTGCAAAAGTTGATGAATGTGTTTTTAACATATTCTCCACCATTATCAGTTCTTAGCTTAAGAATTTGATGTCCAGATTGTTTTTCAACAAAGGCTTTGAAGGCCAAAAATGTGTTAAATACTTCGCTCTTGAGTTTTAAGAAGTATACCCAAGTGCGTCTGGAGAAATCATCAATGAAAGTTAAGAAATACTTGCAGCCAGAGAATGAAGCAACAAGAAGTGGACCACATAAATCACTGTGAACAAGCTGTAAAGGGGCTGAGGCGTGCCAAGAGGCACGTTTTTCAAAATTGTCCCGATGATGTTTTCCAAGTACACATCCGGAACAAACACCATCTCTGCAAGATACCATAGGAAGACCTGTCACCATATTTTCCTTACATAGATGTTGAAGGGAGCGATAGTTTAAGTGACCAAATCGTTCATGCCAAAGTTTGCTCACTTCATCATTATGAGCAACAAATACTGAGGGAAGATTTGATGACCCAAAGTTGTGAAACTTATATAACCTTGTGGAATCATCAGCAATACCAGTAGCTGGAATCTGTTTGGGATCTCTCAGATCCTTGATTACAACATCATGAGGTGAAAATTCAACAATTTTACCTTCACCTGAATGAGTTATCTGATATACAGATAGAAGGTTGCAGGATAAGGTTGGAACACATAATACATCATTAAACTGACCATTGTCTAGATGAACAGTTCCAGTCCCTACAACATTAAGAGATCTATCATCACCAACATATATATTTTTGGTGTTACAATCATTTAAATAAGAAAACATGGCTTGGTTTTTGGCCATGTGATAAGAGGCTCCAGAATCAATGAGCCACTCATGAGAATGAGAAGAAGAAGATACATTTAATGCATAACCAGACTGAGATGATTGACAGCGACATGCGGAAAGTGCCATTCCTGAAGATGAAGTTGAAGTTGAAGTTGAAGAATGCTCCACATGGATGTTATGTTTCTTCATTGCGGCTTCCAAGGCTTCCATCTTCTTAAAGCATTTAGATTCTAAGTGGCCATCTCGATTACAAAAGTTACAGTGTCTATCAGTCTTCTTCCATTTGTTTTTATTAGTCTTATCATTTTGCTGAAATGATCTTTCATTTTGAGGCTGAGTTTGTTTAGGACCCTTGTTTGGTTTAGGACCATTCTTTTTAGGATATGACTTCTTAGGATTCTTTGAATTTGGTTGCTACTGGGCGGCTAACGCTTTCTTGGAAGAGTTTCCAAGATTAAGAAGACCAAGGTGTAAGAGTTTTTCTTGTTCTCTTATTAAAGAATCACAAAAAGAGTCAAAGGAAGGGGCCTTGTAGTATTTTCCTTGACAAATGAAAACTTCCCTTGTAGAATGGAAAGTGGAAACAAATACAGAGTAGACTGGTCCCAACTTAGTAAGGATGGAATAAATAAGGTTACTATCTTCTTTCTTAACCTTAACACCTTCCAAGAGATATCTAAGGGTCTTGAATTTGGACAAGAAATCTTCAATGCAAGAAAAAATTATTAGGATCCAATGTAAGCAGCTCATTTTCAAGTTGATGGGCTCTAATTTCATTTTTAATCCCAAAAACTTTAGTGAGTTGTTCCAATGCTTCATGAGGAGTCTCAAAATCTGCAATATGGAATCTAAGATCAGGAGAAATAGACATCCCTATCAAACCACGTGCTTGATCTTGTCTATTTTTCCATTTTGCAGCCTTGTCTTCATCTTTTGGTTTCTTCTCTTGGTCCGTGGCTATTCTGTAGAGACCTTTACTTCTAAGTAAATCTTCCATGTAGGCTATCCATTGGAAGTAGTTAGTGCTGTAAAGAATGACTTGGCATGGACTTTCCATTTAAAAAAAAAAAAATCAAGCTGAAAATGTTGAAAGTAAATGTTCCAATGGATAGATCTTGAAAAATTAGGCTGTTTTAAAAAAAAAACGGCTCTGAAAAAGGCTTCCGGATGAAGAAGTTATGGCTTTTTGAAAAAAAAATGTTGAAGTTGCCAGCAAAGTGCGCGAATGTGCGGGAATGAAATAATCCGCCCCCACAAAATGGAGACTTGAACCCAAGACCTCTACTCTCTTAAAATAGCTTTGAATCAATTGATCTATACAAAAAATTTGAAAGAGAGAGAGAGGGGGGGCCTTGGTTTGCGTGCTTGCCTTGAGAAAACTCTTTTTCCCTACAAAACACAAAACCCAAAACCCAACACGGACATGCAAAGAAAACGAACCTTATGGCTCGAAGTTAGCTTTACCCAAAAAACTAGATATTTTAAAAAAATGAACCTTACGGCGCAAAGTTAGCTTTAGCCGAAAAACTAAATATTTTTCTCAATGTTTCTGATTTTCCGAGATCACACTAAGGTGCAGGGAAAAGAGCATACGCATGAGAAAAATCCTTCCTTTCTGTTTCTGATTTGCCCAGATCGCACAGAGTCGCAGGGCAAAGAGCATACGCAGAAATGAAAGGTATAGATCCGGTTAAAAAAAAGCTAAATAAACCGAAACCGAAATAAGCAGAGAGAAAATAACAGTAAACTGCAAATAAAGACTGTTTACCTCCAGATCTAAAAAATGACGCAGCTAGGGCTACCGGAAACCTTTTCGCGTGAAACGAAAGGGGTTCCTCACTGGAACAGATGCTCCGAACACAACAGAGCAGTCCTCTCGGCCCGAAAGCAGTCAGAAACAACAGATCTAGGAAACGCAGTCGGATGCAGTTCTACCGGCTTCAGATTTGGATCACCAACGGACGCGGCCGTCAAATAGCTCTGATACCATGTAGGAATTTACAGGGTAAGTTCCTCAGAAAGAACACCAAAAGGACACCGCTCACAACCAAATCACAGATCAATACACTAGTATTTTTGGCGTGGTTAAAACCCTCAAAGAGGGAAACAGTCCATGACCTGTGCCAACGTGGCTACTACAGGCAATTTATTAATCAAAGAATGAAAATTTACATAAGCTTCTCTCATGCACGGATTACCCGAACAATGACCCTCCATGCGCTTTAGATAGAACTCATGGACCAATCAGGTGTCAAGCCACGGATCAAGTGTCGGTAATACCGAGGAGAGAGTGAACCGTCGGATCACTACATATCGTGACCGTCGAATTGTAAGTTACAAAATGTACAACGGTAAAGAAACACACTTTACCTAACTCTATACCTAACTCTATACTAGACCAAGTTGAACTTAACTATTTCCTATGTGTCGGAATATCCTAACATGGAAGACCACTTTCAAAACAACACAGGGATTGTATGAGTGGTTGGTTATGCCTTTTGGCTTGACCAATGCCCCTGCTACTTTCATGAGATTAATGAATGATGTACTCAGGATTTTCCTTGATGATTTTGTTATTGTGCATCTGGATGACATTCTGATTTTTAGTAAAACATGGGAAGAACACTTAAAGCATGTTAAGCAGACATTAGATGTTTTGAAAAGAGAAAAACTTTATATTGAACTCTCAAAATGTTAATTTGGCAAAACATCTCTAAATTATTTGGGTCATATAGTAGGGGGTGGTGAATTGAAAATAGATACCTCTAAAGTGGCAGTGATTGTATACTGGCCTAAACCCAAGTCTGCTACAGAAGTGAGAAGCTTCTTAGGAGCAGCACAATATTGGAGGAAGTTCATTTATAATTTTTCCTCAATTGCAGCTCCCTTACATGCTTTGACAGGATTGAACAAGGTGCTTTAGTGGGGAGGTAAACATCAGAAAGTCTTCAACACCTTGAAAGAAAATATTAGTACAACACCTGCACTAGCGCTGCCTGATCTACAAAGACCGTTTGAAATCCAAACAGATGCCAGCGACTATGACATGGGAGCAGTGTTGACACAGTGCGGTAAACCCATATGTTATCATTCTGAGACTTTTAATCCTGTAGTAGTTAACTATCCTACATATGATAAAGAATTGTATGCATTAGTTCAGAGTGTGAAAAAGTGGAAACATTACTTAATGGGTAAAGAGACAGTAATTCATACTGATCATCAACCACTTCAATATCTACACTCCCAAACTAAGTTGCAGCAATCAAGACACTACAGATGGATGGGTTTTCTACAATAGTTTCATTTGGTCATCAGATATAAAAAGGGCATACATAACAAAGTTGCAGACATGTTATCTAGACTCATTATAAATGCATCTACTATACTTAAGCATAATTTTGTGCTACATGAAAGTTACATTGAACAATATGCTCAAGTTATAGACTTTAAAGATGTATATGCAACTTTGAGTCAAGGCAAAAAGGTAGAAGAATTGGACTATCATGTGAAGGACCGACTCTTATATCATTGTGGAAAACTCTGCATTCCACAATCCGAGAGAGTAAAAATGATTAGAGAAGCACACATTTCTCTGATATCAGGTCACTTTGGGGTAAGTAAAACAGTTGCACAGCTACAAAGATTTGGTTTTTGGCCAAAAATGAATGAGACAGTTTTTCTCCTAAAGTGACTTTATAATTTTATAAAGTTAAATCTAATTTAAAAGTGACTTTAAGTGATAAAGTTACTAAGTCTAATTTTAAAGTGACTTTTATAAAGTCAATGAAAAATTAGAAAGGAAAAGTGACTTTGGAAATAAATGACTAAGTGGGTTTTTATTAAAGTGGGGTGAATTAAAAAATAAAAAGTGAGATTTAAATGAGCATTTAATCTCAGCCATTGATCTAAATCTATTTCAGCCATTGGATTTAGAGATCACCCAAAAGTCACTTGGGTCACCCAAAAGTCATTTGGAGTTATATTAAGGGAGGAAAATGAGGAAAAGATCACATTCGATTCAATTCTTTCACGAGCAGATTGGGAGAAGGAGAGCAAGAGAGATTTCTGAGCAGGAGGAGAAGGAGACAGCAGCTTGACACACATTCCAAGGAAGCAGTTGAGCAGATTTGTACAGCTGATTCAACACACAGTGAAAGGCAGATTTTGGCATGATTTTCGAGGAAAGGTTTGTACAAAAATCGAAGAGCAGTTTGCTGGTTTTTCTGCACGCAAAACGAGGACCATACAGCAGCGTTTAATACTGAAAGTGGGCATGAAAATCGAGAAGATCGTACAGCATTTATTGCTGTCCTGTTTGCTAAAATTTTCAGTTTGCTGTGAAGCATGGGAAAAGAGATAAGTTGTAAATTTGTTTGCTGATTTTTTTGCTGAAAATTTCTCACTTTAAAAGGCAATTTTCAGAAATAAAGAAGAGCTCTCAAATTGGTTTTCCCCAAGAGTTGTAGGGGGTTTTTCCACGGTCACATTGACCAAAAATCTCAGTGTTTAAATGTGTTTTAATGGCTGTTTATTACTGCTGATTTTTATTTCTGCAATTTCCAGCATTCTGTAAAATTTCCAAAATTTGTGTTTTCAACAAATTTATTTTTTTCAGCTTGTTAAATGTATGGTTATGGGAAAGGGCATTTAACTATATGGGAGAAATAAGGAGAAACTGAAAACCGGGGTGGGAAATGAGAAATTTCTACATGGTATCAGAGCTTGAGTGCTGAAGGGCAGTTTGGGACAGCAAAAGGAAAAATTACAGTTGCTGATTTTTCACTCAGAAAATTCCAGCAAGCTGATTTTTTCATAAACAGCAGTTTTATCTTTACTACAGCAGTGCTATTTTTCAGTTTTAGGACAGCAGGATGTCATTGGGATTGAGGGTGGAGGATAGGCTGGATGGGCATATAAATTACAGCGTTTGGAAGGAGAGAATGCAGAGTATCTTTGAGGAGGCAGAAGTCTGGGATATCATGGTGCATACCACACAGAACCATGTTGTTGTGCCTACTGATGCTACTCAGTTGACAGCTTATAATAAAAAGAACAACAAGGGTAAGAGGCTGATTCTAGACGGAATCAAATACCATTGCATTCCTCATGTGAGAGGAAAGAGCAATGCCCATGAGATGTGGACAGCATTGTCCAATCTCTACCAAAGTACCAATGAGAACCGGAAGATGGTTCTGAAAGAGAAGCTGAAGAACATTAAGATGGGTAATGATAGTGCAGTTGGATATCTCACAAAGATTACTAATGTGAGAGATGAGTTGGCAGCGATTGGAGAGGCCATTCCACCCACTGAGTTGGTGCGGATTGCAGTGAATGGCCTCCCCCGTTCATGGTTGAACTTTGCTGATGGGGTTTGTGCACGTGAGACCCTTCCCACATGGGAGAGGTTTTGGGATGATTGCATTCAGACAGAGATCAGGAAAGGTCAGCTTGGGGCAGCCAAGCCAGTTGAGCAGGATGAGAATGTAGCACTGGTGGCAGGAGGCAAGAAAGGCAAAGGGAAGAAGCAGGCTTCCACAAGCAGTGATGGGGGAAAAGGCAAAGGTAAAGGTAAACAGGGGAACACACAGAAGGACTATTCCAAGGTGAAGTGTTGGAATTGTCAAAAGATGGGACACTATGCAGTTGTGTGTCCGGAGAAGAAGAAGAAGAAGGGGAAGAACCAGGACGTGGCAGCTTCAGCAGAGATTGAGGGCTTTGCTGGTCGTTTTGACCGAGAGTTTGCATTCACTACGTGTGAGTCCTCTAGTGCAGGATCACCTGCCACACAGGTTCAGAGGGAGCATGCTTTTCCCTCGATTAGCGGAGCATCTTCAGGTATCTGGTATGTGGACAGTGGAGCTTCACGTCATATGACAGGAGTCCGTGAGTACTTCTCAGAGCATTCAGAGTCGCACTGATATTGAGGTAGTACTCGGTGATGACAGAGTTCTTAGAGCAGTCGGGGTGGGGACAGTGACATTTCAGAGGGAGTCCAAACCTCCCTTGAAGGTGTCAGAGGTTCTTTGCGTGCCAGGAATGAGGAAGAACCTCATATCCGTCTCAGCTTTGGAGGACAGAGGATATGAGGTACTGTTCAGGGGAGGACAGGTGTTGATGTATCCCAGGGGCACTCCAGCTGATTCAGCTAGAGTGATAGGTGTACGCCATGCAAAGGTGTACAAGTTTGCATTACAGCCCCTTTTGGCATTGATCAGTAGTACCGACAACAGAGCTAGCAGTTCTGAGCTGTGTGAGATTTGGCACCGCAGGATGGGACATATGTATCATGGAGCCTTGAGGACATTGCGGGAGATCACTACAGGTGTGCCAGATTTCAGTACTGATCACTTTAATACTTGCAGAGGTTGTGCGATGGGCAAATTTGTCAAATCCCCTTTTCCCAGCAGTGACAGCAGAGCGACGAAGATACTTGATTTGATTCATTCCGATGTGAGCGGTCGGATGTCTCATGTTTCCTTGAGTGGATATGAGTACTATGTTTTATTCATTGATGATCACTCCAGGAGGACCTAGATTTATTTTTTGAAGACCAAGAGTGAGGTCTTCAAGCGGTTTCAGGAGTTCAGAGCTCTTGTGGAGACTCAGACAGGTCGAAAGATCAAGTCCTTGAGGTCGGACAATGGAGGAGAGTACACCCTTGGAGAGTTTGTTGACTATTGTGCGGAGGCAGGCATTAGGAGGGAGTTCACTGTTCCTTACAACCCCCAGCAGAACGGGGTTGCGGAGAGGAAGAACAGATCCATCATAGGGGGTGCCAAAGCCATGTTACATGATCAGGGGTTGCCATTGTTCGTGGGCAGAGGCCTGCAACACAGCTGTTTACTTGCAGAACAGGAGTTTGCATCGTGCCTTGGGGCACATGACTCCGGAAGAGGCTTTCTCTGGGAAGAAGCCTGATATTGGTCATCTTCATATCTTTGGATGCATTACATACTCCTATATACCCAAGGAGAAGAGGACCAAACTAGAACCCACCGCAGAGAAGGGTATCTTTGTGGGCTACAGTGAGACCTCAAAGGCCTTTCGGATTTACATTCCTGCACAGAGGAGAGTTGTTGTCAGACGGGATGTGAAGTTCGAGGAGGACAGGGCCTTTAGGAGGTCACGGGAGTTAGAGTATATGGATCAGCCAGACCCTCAGCAGCAGTTGAGTCAGTCGCAGAGATCCAGTGGGCAGGGATCAGGAGGATCCGGAGGTACATCTATGAGGATGTCAGGTCCGTCAGTGAGCACTGGCTCGCCGAGCCAGAGGGGTGGTGCTCCGAGCAGCATGCAGAGCAGTTCACAGAGCAGTTCACTAAGGAGTCCATTGATGGAAAGTTCACACAGTAACTCAACTTCTATAGGTTCAGGTGCAGGCAGGAGGACAGCAGACAGACAGTCAGGATTTCAGGCTCCTAATGATGATGAGGAAGAGGAGTTTCATTCTCCAGTGGGAGAAGTGCGCTCAGGGAAGAGGAAGCCCAAGTGGCTTCAGGACACCTTGAACGATGCCACATCTGTTGCTGAGCCGAAGAGGCCGGTCAGAGAGAGTAGACCACCTGAGAGGTTTTGTAGCTATATGGCGATGGTTACCAGCATCCTTGACTCTGAGCCTTCTAGCTATGAGGAGGCAGCTAGCCAGCAGGTCTGGAGAGAGGCCATGCAGGAGGAGTATTCTTCTATCATGAAGAATGATGTTTAGGAGGTGGTGCCGAGGCTTGAGGGCAAATCTGTGGTTACTTCCAGATGGCTTTACAAGGTAAAGCATGTTGCAGATGGCAGCATTGAGAAATTCAAAGCGAGGTTTGTGGCTAGAGGGTTCTCCCAGGTAGAGGGAGTTGATTATGAGGAGACCTTCGCTCCCGTGGCTCGATATACTTCGATCCGCTCCATTATATCGATAGCAGCAGAGATGGGTTGGAAGATCCACCAGATGGATGTGAAGACTGCATTTCTCAATGGCTTCATACAGGAGGAGGTGTACATTGAGCAGC
This sequence comes from Pinus tabuliformis, assembly GCA_031772625.1. NCBI lineage: Eukaryota > Viridiplantae > Streptophyta > Pinopsida > Pinales > Pinaceae > Pinus > Pinus tabuliformis. Next base: position 2,075,667,841 of record CM062816.1, on the reverse strand, counting down.
CACAGGGCTTTGAGGTGCATGGGAAGGAGTCCCATGTGTGCAGACTTAAGAAGGCCCTTTATGGCCTGAAGCAAGCTCCCAGAGCTTGGTACTCCAGGATAGATACATATTTGCAGGGGATGGGTTTCACAAAGAGTGAAGCAGATCCGAACCTTTACTTTATTGTGATTGGTGAGGAGCCTCTCATTCTGGTGCTGTATGTGGATGACTTGATCATTACAGGTGCAGAGAGACTCATAGAGCACTGCAAGAGAGATCTTGCGACGGAGTTTGAGATGAAGGACATCGGCTTGATGCATTACTCTTTGGGTTTGGAAGTGTGACAGGAGGAGGGGCATTTCTTCCTGGGGCAGGGGAAGTATATTGTGGACATCCTTAGCAGATTCCACATGGAAGATTGTAGACCCATGTCGACACTGATAATCACCAACTGGAAGAAGCTTCATGCTTCGGATTCCGAGTTGGTGGATCCCACATTGTACAGGCAGCTGATTGGTTCCTTGATGTATTTGGTCAACACTAGACCAGATATCTGTTTTGCAGTCAACACAATGAGTCAATTTATGTGTGAGCCTAGGAAGGTTCACTGGGTGGCTGCAAAGCACATTTTGCGATACTTGCAGGGGGCAATGGATTATGGTCTGGACTACAGGCAGGGAGATGGAGTGAGATTGGCAGGATACACTGATTCTGATTGGGCAGGTTGTGCTTCTGATAAGAAAAGCACTTCAGGGTGCTATTTTGAGTTGGGTTCAGCAGTAGTGTCATGGTTCAGCCGGAAGCAGCAGTCAGTAGCACTGAGTTCAGCGAAAGCAGAGTATATGGCATCCAGTCTAGCTAGTTGTGAGGCTATCTGGCTTCGCAAGATGTTTGTCTTATTTGGTCAGCCGTTGAGACCTTCAGTGATTTACTGTGATAATCAGAGTTGCATTAAACTCACGGAGAATTCAGTATTTCATGACAGGTCAAATCATATCGGGATCAGATATCATTTCATCAGAGACTATGTTCAGAAGGGAGTTGTGAAGCTTGAGTATATTTCCACTGATGAGCAGGTTGCAGATATCCTTACCAAAGCCTTACCACGGGGCAAGCATGTCTACTTCAGAGACAAGATGTGTGTGGTGAGGAACACCTTCCTCGATAAGAGGGAGTGTTGAAATTTGGTACCGGAGGACAGGTGGTTCCCTTAGGCTTTCATCTTTGGCCTAGGGAAAAGTGTCCAAAAGAATTTAATTTTTCTCCTAAAGTGACTATAATTTTATAAAGTTAAATCTAATTTAAAAGTGACTTTAAGTGATAAAGTTATTAAGTCTAATTTTAAAGTGACTTTTATAAAGTCAATGAAAAATTAGAAAGGAAAAGTGACTTTGGAAATAAATGACTAAGTGGGTCTTTATTAAAGTGGGGTGAATTAAAAAATAAAAAGTGAGATTTAAATGAGCATTTAATCTCAGCCATTGATCTAAATCTATTTCAGACATTGGATTTAGAGATCACCCAAAAGTCACTTGGGTCACCCAAAAGTCATTTGGAGTTATATTAAGGGAGGAAAAGGAGGAAAAGATCACATTCGATTCAATTCTTTCATGAGCAGATTGGGAAAAGGGGAGCAAGAGAGCAAGAAAGATTTCTGAGCAGGGAGGAGAAGGAGACAGCAGCTTGGCACACATTCCAAGGCAGCAGTTGAGCAGATTTGTACAGCTGATTCAGCACACAGTGAAAGGCAGATTTTGGCACGATTTTCGAGGAGACGTTTGCACAAAAATCGAGGAGCAGTTTGTTGGTTTTTCTGCACGCAAAACGAGGGCCATACAGCAACATTTAATGCTGAAAGTGGGCACGAAAATCGAGGAGACCGTACAGCATTTATTTCTGTCCTGTTTGCTGTAATTTCCAGTTTGCTGTGAAGCATGGGAAAAGAGATAAGTTGTACATTTTCTTGCTGATTTTTTTGCTGAAAATTTCTCACTGTAAAAGGCAATTTTCAGAAATAAAGAAGAGCTCTCAATTTGGTTTTCCCCAAGAGTTGTAGGGGATTTTTCCAGGGTCACATTGACCAAAAATCTCAGTGTTTAAATGTGTTTTAATGGCTGTTTATTACTGCTGATTTTTATTTCTGCAATTTCCAGCATTCTGTAAAATTTCCAGAATTTGTGTTTTCAGCAAATTTATTTTTTTCAGCTTGTTAAATGTATGGTTATGGGAAAGGGCATTTAACTATATGGGAGAAATAAGGAGAAACTGAAAATCGGGGTGGGAAATGAGAAATTTCTACAAGTTGAAGCAAATGGAGAAAACACCGAATGTGGATGCCATTTTCTTAGACAATATTGATGTACTGTCTAAGTGGAGGGTGGAGTCTAAGCTTCCCATCATGGAAAAGTCACCTACATGGCTATAGGAGAAACCAATAGTAGTACAATTTACAACAGTAGGTGCAGCAAGATGAGGAGGACTCGAAGGACAAGGAGCAGGAGTCGAATGTGGAAACATCAACACCACCTTCTACAAATATAAGAGAGCACAGTTCCATACCCTTCAATCATCATCTAACATTTGGTGCAGGGCCAAGGCCTTCTACTACTAGGGCAAGCCTAGCAAATAGCACATCATCTTTTTCCCATAAAAGGGGAGAGGGCACTAATCTCATATCGTTGGCTGCTAGTTTTGTTTGTTTTGCCATTATATGTATAACTAGATACATTTATATATGTGGTGCTATTTTGCATTGGTTCTCCACATTTGAGTCCTTAATTGGACAACAATCAACAGTAGGTTCAGCAAGATGAGGAGGACTCGAAGGATGAATATTTGGTGCAGGCCCAAGGCCTTCTACTACTAGGGAAAGCCTAGCAAATGGCACATCATCCTTTTCCCATAAAAGGGGAGAGGGCACTGATCTCATATCGTTGGTTGCTAGTTTTGTTTGTTTTGCCATTATATGTATAACTCATGATGATGAGATACATTTATATATGTGATGCTATTTTATATTGGTTCTCCACATTTGAGTCCTTAATTGGACAATAATCAACAGTAGGTTCAGCAAGATGAGAAGGACTCGAAGGACGAGGAGCAGGAGGCGAATGTGGCAGGCAACATCAACACCACCTTCTACAGATATAGGAGAGCACAGTTCCATACCCATCAGTCATCATCTAACATTTGGTGCAGTGCCAAGGCCTTCTACTACTAGGGCAGGCCTAGTAAACAGCACATCATCTTTTTCCTACAAAAGGGGGAGAGGGCACTGATCTCATATAGCTGGCTGCTAGCTTTGTTTGTTTTGCCATTATATATATAACTCATGATGATGAGATACATTTATATATGCGATGCTATTTTGTATTGGTTCTCCACATTTGAGTCGTTAATTGGACAATAATCAGGGATCAGCAGGCATCAGTATCGCCTTTGATGTATCATTTTTATTTGACATCCACAACATCATATATATCAGTGTTTTATATGTTTAAAAATCTGAAAAAAATGAATATATTGTGCATTTTTAATGTTTGCCGCTGTTTTCAGATTTTTCCGAAACCATGTTTTCGGGGCCCTCTCCGATTTTTTGTCAATGCCGAATTTTTCAACACTGATATAAACAGCGTATGAACCATAATGCTACAAAGACAACTTAGTATTATAATTAACATCAATAAAACTCAACTCCAGGTAACTTTTGGTAACCACGCAATCAACCTAGACTCAACAAAATTTGATCAATATGAAGGGAAAACATAAAATCCAAAACCTCAAGTTCCAGTAATTTCAAATATGGAGCAGATTAGTAATTACAAGCAGTAACCTAGAGTTCTAGCAACATATATTCAAATAGTAATAACCAAATCGTCCACCTTATGAATGCTACTACAGCTGAGAAGGAAAAAGAAAAATATAATGCTTAATCCCTCTAATAAAATAACTGAAAGCCTGGAAGATTGAAATAAGTTATTGTGGAAATAGACCACTGCAATGGCCATCTGGTATTGTAACAATCTGAAAAGAAAACTAATAGGAAATGATGTCGCACAGTACTACCACCATCAAGAGTAACCTAAATGAACTTGGAACATATATATTGGGGAGGCTTATCTGGATTTGAGTCCAAAAGTGCGATAAGAGACTTGCCAAACAAGCAACATTACTACACTCTCAGACCAAGTGATGCTAACAAAGTTGATGCAAAAACATAAAATATATAATTGAACAAAAAAGAAACCAGAGAAAGATACCTACTTGCACAATTCTTACCAGGTCAAAAAAAAAAATTACTTATGAACTAAGAGCCTGATTTCTGTACTGCAACCCATACTTGCTTCTGCAAAAATGGTCAAAATAGAATCAGATATCAAAATAATGGAGACCATTCACTATTATCAAACATCTAAATTGGCAATAAAGGCTCCCCAAAACTAACAACTTCTGATATGCAATAGGAACCAATGGATAAAAGGCATCACGAGAATCATTTACATAACTCACCTCCTGGCTTCCATACCCTACAGTACCACCCCGTTTGGCTGGTTTTGATTCTCCCAAAGCCAATGCTCCATCCACCTCCCTTGTTGTAGGAGCTGAAGGCCGCCTCAAAAGCTGCCTATGATTCCCTGTTCAAGAAATTGGTTATGGAGCATAAAAATCCCTCGAAACAATAAATTAAGTACATAGTAATTTCTTCAAAAAATTTCCTTTTAATCTTAAAGCACAAGTCAATAAACTTCCTGCACCTAAAAAACATAATATACCATTCTCTGCAGTTGCAAGAATCATACGGCCGTTTCCTTGGATTTCAAAATCTACACCTCCACTTGCCATCACAGTTTCACTTTTTAGATCTACCTGATTGGTTGATGTGTTGTTCCAGGAAGCTATAACACCAGAAGTAGCATTTGACCGACGAGCTGTTTGAGACCCTATTAAATCTGGGTAGCGGAATTTCACTGTGACTGAGGTATCACTCACATTATCTCCTTGCAGAGATTTATCCTCCACTGTTGCTTCAGCAAACCCTACATTTTGTTGAAATGCAGAGCCCTTTTCAATCTTTTCTAATTTGGAAAGACCTTCAGGTCCACTTTGAAATTTTGCACTTACAAGTGACTCTGATGATGGTTGAGATGCATCTGAAACAGAAGGGCCATCCGAACGACGACGAGGAGTCCAAACCGGACGGTCAGGCCTGTCCTTGTTCCTTGTGCGCCTGTCTTGCCTTTCAGTTGTATGTGTACTTTTCTCATCTTGAAAATTCTTGCTATTTACATCAGCAAAAGAACTTGGAGAAGCCAGACCAGAGCCATGGTCTTTCAAACCACATCGAGGACCTGGATGTTTAGGTGGTCGCTTGTCCTTTTCAGAGCTTGTCAAAAACAACTGATTTGGCTGCTCTGTATTTGATGATGTAACAGGTAGCTGAAGATCTTTGGTTGAAATCATACCTCTTCCTATCCTACCACTGGATTCCGAACGCTGATTCTGCTTTAGAGTCAAACTCCCTGGAGTACCTTTTCCAGGAGATGTTATGCCATGCTGATGCAATGATCCACCTGTCTGTGGTGCAGAAGCAGAACCTTTGACGCTAGATGTATGCCGCCTCTGGAGTTGGACACCAGTATCAATGCCATTTGGTGAGGATAACCCAATGGCAGGCCCCTAAGAATACCAAAGAATAATTAGAATCTGCTAATCAAAGAACAACCACACAAATATGCAAAAGAAAAAGAATTATCATCATTCTAATGTCATCATAAACTGCAATCAAGATTTGAATTATTAATTGCACACAACCAGCAAGACCACAATTAGTTAGATTGCCAGACTCACTTACATTTGATAGTTCCTTTTCCCTCTCTTTTGATAGTAGCAATCTTTTCTTTCCAGCTTCCCCAGCTCCATCCACTACAGCGGTCATTCCATCATTGTGCATAACTGCAAATTTCTCATATCAGGGCAGTCATAAAGCATACAACGCAATTTTCGTGTTCATGCTATTTATAAAGCCGCAAAACAAAACCATGAATAGGTCAATGGCCTGAATTCATCACAGATCAGACTTCACAGAAAACATACTGCCCATTTTAAATAATGACGTGAAAAAAACAAAGCAAAACACTAAGAGGACTGAAAATAAATCAAGCACGAGAATTTTCCAATCGTAGGCAATGCAATTACAAAATACAAGGCAGACTAAATCAAGACAAAGAGAACAAGGCCAGAACAAAAAAGGTTTAACATAAGAAATTATACTCTTGAATCATTACAATCACAATCCCGTTTTACCTTAAAACCTGATTGTTAATATCTGATATTTGTAAGCAAAACTTGTTTTACCAGCATCCTCCGGTCAAACAGTCAAATTTTGGGCATTAAATCTTTGTTTAGTATCATAAGCATTAAACTGATTCTTGCAGACATTTTCAATATCTATAACTGGTAGCCAGCATTCCCCAACTTAAATAAACTTTCGATATTCTATCTTTGTTTTGCAGTTTAATATATTTATTCTGCATTCCTGTATGCATGTTTTGTAAACCTGAGACCCAGTGGCTGGTTATGTAAATTATTTGGTCAAGTGTCCAGCATATTTGAGATGTGATATCAGTGGCCCAATTTCCCATCATTTCTGTAAGCATTTTTATCACAAACGGATTATGGCAGCCAGGCAGCATAATTTCTTCTAAACAGAATAATGAAAAAGTAAAAATATGTTTTGCAAGTTTATAGCATTGAAGCATAAATAATGATTTTAAATCCAATTTGTTAAAACATCTCTTTATGGAGAAGGGGCAGAAAATGAGTACAATCTTTGCAAATCAATGTTTCTAAAATAATTTCTATTATATGTTGAAACCTGCAAACACTCTATCACAATATCTTTGTGTATAATTTTGTAATCCTTTCTAATATTATTTCTTGCATTTTCTAGTGTTGCACTGGCACTATCATACTGGTACTCTTCAGGCCCACTAACCTACTTTTGTTGTCATTTGTCGCACATGTCCCCCAGATTGTACAGGCACCGCGACAATGCCCAGGACGGAGGCTGTCACTCTGGTCCATGCCCACTCTATTCTAGCTGTCTCCCAACAGCAGGCTATGTGGGGTAGTCCCTATGAAATGAGAGGAAGGAAAACAAGTTGGAAACCAACTTGATTGGGAGACACAAATGAGTGGTCTAGTCAATTGGTTAAATTTGAGCAAGATAATTGATTGGATTAAATTTTAAAGTATGAGACCAGTGCCTTAATGGAGTCACAAATTCTTGCTTATAGTAAAATGGAACCAAATGACTGGATGGACACCCGCTGCTTAAGATGATTGGCTAACCTGAATGATATGAAAACCTATGACCTATGTGTGATGCAGAGATCTTGGTTATTTTTAATTAAATGCCTAATCTAGATGTAACTTTCCTTTAACTATTTTGGAGTTGGGCTCCAAGGTAGGTTGTGGGAAGGAGGCCAATAGGAAGCAGGCTAACACCTAATTAACGATAGCTTCTGTTGTGTTCCTATCACCCAATGCCTCCTACGCTACAGAGATTGTGGCTCTAATGACTGCAAGGTCAGCGTGTTAACCACCAAAGAGTTGTTGAGTCCCCTCAAGCTAAGTGAGAGGAGTTGCCCTCTATCTCTATCAACCTAGCTTATCTTAGGAGGTAAATTATTAATGCAATCTAAATCTAGTATGCTTATGCAAGAGATTATGGGTGAGACTACCTTGAGTTAAGATTCTTTAAGTTATTTGAGTATTTTATGTGAGATTTATCTTAATGCAAGAGTACTTAACAATATTGTGATGCAATCTTAAACAAGATAAGTGCTAATAGATACAACTGTAAACTTCAAGTAACGAACTTTATCCATCAATGATTATTAACATAAGATATTATGCCAAAATTTATAAGCTCAAATCAACTCTATTTATCAACAAGATTAAACTCGAATTTTGTGTGCAAAGTTAAACAATCTTTGAGAGCAAGATAAAGTAAGAAAATTTCAGATTTATCACAATTTATATCAGCAATAATAATTCACAAAATTCAGACCTTATCAATGCTTTGACAGTTGTGAGAAAAACCCTTCAAACGATGAAATTTGCCCAACACATGAAACATAAAATTTCTAATTTGACTAGCAATGTAAATTAGCTTCTTTAGCACACTTTATGACGGTGTATTCAATGATATTTCATATCTGATTTTAAAATTACAGAAGTGAACAATCACAGATCAGCAAGCCAAAGATGCTAAAAATAGATGGCCAATATTTCCGTAAATAGTAAAAATGCACTAGAACTTGAAAATTTTAAATTTTAGGACTTTTAAAGAGTGTGATTCAGAAATTTCAGAACTGATAAATTTATTACAGCAGTAAGTTGATGACAAATAGCTGATCAGCGATCCAAAAATACTTGAGATGATGCCCAAAATGTCTAAAAATAGTAAGCTTTTACCGGAAACTGAAAATTTAAAATTTTTTATCCTTATCAAGTGTATGCTTTTCAAATATTTCAGAGTTGAATTTCACAGTTATGCAGTAAATTCCAGCAAGTTAAAATGTTAGATCTAGGTCAAATTAGATATGCCCAAGTGACCAAAACTTATGAAAAAATAGATTTTGCAATTCTAATCTATATTGACCAATTAAAATGTGATTTTAGGGCTTAGGTATTAATGATTTAACTGCTGTGATAAAACTGAAGCAGAACAAGTGTTTAGAAGTCAAACCCTAGGCCCAAGGCCTTGAAGATCCCATCGTTGAAAATCGTTGAAACTTTGGGATCACATTGTCGCTTGCAAAATATGAATTTTGACACCTTCAAACTGCCAAGTATTTAGCCTTCAAAATTCATATTAGGTTTTCAGGTCGATTTAGAGCAAAAGGGGCCAATAAAATGGAGACCAAGGCTAAAGGAAGCGAATTTGCGGAGATAAAAGGACTAGGATGGTACATCGAGGCTTAAGGATGAAAAATATGGCCACAAGGGGCGAACACTATGCCTAATAAGGCTAGAATTGGGGATGAGGAGGGTATGGAGGCCTAGGGCAAGGCCTAACGCCTATGACCTGGGGCCTAAAGGCCACAAAAGGAAGGGCCGCAAGCCCTTAGACAGTTGCGACTTAGGGAAAGAGGAGTGGAAGTCAAGAGAGGACGGCAGAGGGGAGAATGGAGGGCCAAGGAGGCTTCACGGAGGAGGACAAAGGGCCAAAATGGGATCCGCAAGGCTTCTAGGGCCTGCGGCTAGGTTAAGGAAGGGAAGTTGCAACCCCTAAGGGTCACGACTAGCCCTAGGAGGGCTCGAAACCAAGACGATGGAGGGAGAAAGGCTAACAATGAGGCGTAGGAAGGCAAAATTAGTGCTAGGGGCCCTGAAAAGCCTAAGACCCTTGCTCTAAAAAAATTTATGCTTCAGCGCTTTGACTTTCTGAAAATTCTTCTGTCAAAACCCCACAAAAATTCCAAGAGACTAGATCTTAAACTCAAGGGCCTAGATCTAGTTCTTCTTCCACTTGACTCATTGATCTAACTTGCAAAAATAAACTTTACAACACTCAAACCCCAAATATATACAAAATGAATCTAAAAATCCCAACCCAAGTTAGAAAAGATAATTTACAATTTAATTTACAAAATATACATGGGTTTCTGAAATAGATATTGAGAAAAGATATTTTATGATATTTTTTACTTGAAAGAATGGCTAAAACACTTCAGAAAAGTTAGTGCTCGCTAAAGCCCAAGAAAAGATTCAATCCACCATATAAAAACTAGAGATCCAAGCGAAGTAACCCTTGCCCACAGTTTGTGAACTTGGAGACCAAGGATTTTGTACTTGCACAAACTTTGTATTCTTTCAAAATAACAATATAAAGCACCACATAGGAAGCTCGTAGTCAATACATACCATAGATCTGCAACAAGAACACCTCGAGTTGCACCCCAAAGTCTTTTATTATAGTAGAAAAAATAGTTCCCAGCAAGATAATAGTTTACAAAATGCTTCAACAACAATTCTAGCCAGAGATCAAAATGACTAGAGATTCAACTAACTCTCTAATTTATAGATAAATCTTCCAAATGGAAAAATAACGGCTAGTTTCTTTGCTATATCAAAATAATATTGATAGTTGATAAACACTTCAAGATCTTTTAATCTTGAGCCTTGATTTTTTATTGTTGAGGAATTTCCGAATTTATTATTTAATTCCATTTTAATTAGCTCAAAATTAATTATTTAGAGCTAATTTCCTCAAAAATTGGACTCTGACTTAACCACCAAGGTCCAAGGGTCCAAATTTTCTTGAGAAATACAATATTCCCTAGGTGGAATACCCCTTTAAAAATTGTCTCTTTTAAGTCCTACAAATTTTTCCATTTGGAGAATTAATTTTCCAAAGACAATTTAACTTGACTCTAATTAATTAATTTTTTGGCTTAGGATTCAATTTTATTTTGCCAGAAAAATTAATTAATTTACACATGAAAGGATTAATTATTTTTCCAACCTTCTAATACATATGATTTTTCATTTACAAGACTCAAAGAGGTAATACACATTTGTCTTAGACCCTCAACACACATAACCTATCTGCGACACAATATGATCTAGTAAACCAAGTGATTTGTAATAAAATATTTAAGCCAATTAGCTTCAATTATTCCCAAACACTTTTACATCAGACTCAACTAAAGCATTAGGACTCACCTAATAATCCGACAATAAATTTCACCCTAGCTTTGGGGGTTTAAGCTGATGAGAAAATATTCTTCTGATTAGCCGTGTCGAGAAACACAGGTAATCAGTGAAGTTAAAAAACCTCCTAGGATGGAATTGGTCATCAAATTATAGGCTTACCTAGGTTGTTACATAGCCTCAATATTTTACTAAGATCACTTACAATATATAGCTTGCAGAATGAGATGACCATGACACATGGACTAATGATATGTCATTTGATCCTTGTTGAAAAAGTTGGTAATCCTGCTTCCTTGGAACTTTGACAATTTGAGTGCAACAGGACATTAATAAAATTATCTTATCTTCTGTGTGATTCAAATCCCACTAGAGAAATTGCATTTCAAGGTATTTTTAAGGCAGCCAAAGTTCAAAACTTGTGGTAGTCGGGAGGAGACACCAAAAATATCCAAACATGTTAAAGGTTGTTGTGACCCAGTAGTGCTATGTTTTTGTTTTGTAACATATCAGTGACTTGTGGGACTAGCTTGTGGTCTAAGAAACTATGATCCGTGGACATCTAAACCATCAAAATCACCTAGGGTTCACACCCAGCTTGGGCCACACCAACCCTTAACATGGCTGGATATATATATTTGCAAATCCTACTAATGCAATTGCATTTCGAGGGTTTCTTTTTGTAAGGAAACCAAGGTTCAAAATTCTTGGTAGACGAAAGGAGACACCAAAAATATCCAACCATGTTAAAGGCCCAAACCGAGTACGATCCTTGGGTGATTTTGACCACTTATATGCCTCATGGATCGCAAATTCGTAAACCACAGGCTAGTGGTACTAATAATAAGTGGCATAAAATTGATCTTTATGCTAAAAATTAAAATCTTGTTGTACTTTCCCCATGTTGCCTTTGTTTGATTGTTGTCTTCACATCACTTGCGAGGCACTTGTTTTCCTCTTTGCATGAAGAAATGAAAAACCTTTGATTCTTATTGACCTTAATTTTCTTTTTCGTAGCATTTTTTATCCCAAAATAATTTGCAGCATAGCGAACAACAGTATGGAGTGCAATATCAATTCCCTTTTCATGTTTTCAGCGGTGCTTCATATGGCTAATATGTCTCGGGTTCCCTCTTTATATAAGACTGCCCCCAACTTCAAGAGAATTTGTTGCTGCATTTTGCTCTTCGTTGTGGCCTCCCTCGTCAGTTTTTAGCCTGCTCTACTCCATATTTGTGCAATCCCTTTCTTGGGGGTACGATTCCCATGTGACTTCAGCTAGCTTACATAGCCTTTTTCTGTGTAAATTTGGGGACAAAATATATCTGCTCTTCAAAGAAAATGATCCCATCTTCCATCTGGTATCTATCATCATGGATTAGTCCATCCAACAATTCGCAAGCAAACTTATTCTTGGAATATTCTACTAAGAGATGGGCTCTCCATTCTCTCAAGAATGTGTCATGCTCATTGCTCTCTTCATATCCCAACTCATTAGATTGTAAGTTGTTACTTGTACTTCTACAAGCTTCCCTACAAATGGCTTCGCCTTGCTTGGGTGTGACCTCCATTTGCTTGGATGTTACAACTCAAGGACCCCCTTTAGTCATGCCCCTTATTACTACCTTACTGCCATTTGGGTCCCAAAATTCCATTTCCATCATTTGGTTGTTCATTACAAATATTCATAGAGTACAACCATTGTACTCCCAGCACCACATTAGTATATGCCAATTCTATTACATAAAAATCATGAGTAAGTGTATACTTACCTAATGTGACGCTCAAACATGGAACTACCTGTGTGCATGTGATATGATATCCATCAGTTGCCCTAACTTCAAAGCCTTCAAAGCCTTTGGCAAGGATGCCTCTCCTTGCCACCACAACTACATCAATGAAGTTGTAAATTGCTCCACCATCTATCAATGCTATGATTTGTTGCCCACATATAGCACCCTTGATTTTGAAGTTGTGATATTTAGGGACTCCTAAGAGTGACAATAGTACCTTCTATGATTCTCAGGTGTGGCTTCTTAGCCTCTTTCAAGGATAATGCTTCTTCAAAAATGTTAGGCTCCTTGCTTGGTGTCTGTGTTGTATCTCACACACTACACCTATCAGGCAATACACTTCGATGTAGTGAATCTTTCCCTTTCCCAAACATCGGTGCCCAGGTTCCCACAACTCTTTGCAGCTGAAACAGAGCTTCTTTCTTCTAAGCTCATTTCGAACTTCTCCACCCAACCGATCCTTCTTAGTTTCGTCGTTTAGAGATGTCCTCTTGCCCTTATCTTTTGGATGGGTTTGTGGTATGGGTGGAGTCTTCACTTTTGGTGTTGCACCTCCCATTTCTCAAGTCTTGGTGATGGCCTCCTGTCATGTGGTAGGTTTTAAGGCCTTAACCCATTCGTGTAATGGTTTAGCTAGACCTATGAAGAGCATGACCTGCCTATACTCTGAAAGGTCTGTCACCATGATTGTTGCCCTTTTGAATTCTACAATGTACTCATCTAGTGTCCCTTTCTGTTTAATTACCAATTATTTAATATGTATAACAAGATTCTTCCAATCAAAATGTTCTATCAACCTTTAGGTGAAGTCTGTATAAGATGTTATGATGGAGTGTCCCAAGGTGACCATTCCATGGTACCACCATTCATGAGCTTCCCCTTCCAAATGTAATGTGGCAAATTGGATTGCATCTACTTCCTGCATGGGATTAAATCGGAAATAGGTGTTCAAATTTTGTATCGAAGCCCTTGCTGAACATTTTGATGACCCATCAAAAGATGAGATGGGCAGCTTTCCTACCTTGCGCATCAAATCCTGATTTCTTTGTTCCATGCGTCTATTTTGGTATTAGATGTTGTTGTATTCTCAGAAAAAAAGGTTGCTCGTGTAATTTCTTTTAGTGTTGCATACTCTCAAAAATACTCGTTAAAGAGTCCATCATTATTAAATTATGGTATGTTCTATGCTTAGAGTAGTTTACTTATTTTTCTTCTTATTAGCCACAGATTAGCAATCACGTATACATTAAGTAAAGTGCAGATAGAACATTAAATGATCAACAGAAAACAAGCCAAGAAAAGAGACACAAGATGTGGCGGCTAGCCAGGGACAAACCCCAATGCGAGGAAACACTTTGATCAAATCTTCTTTTATCTTCAATAGTTCAGTAGAGAGAAATAGTACAAAATCTGAATTCTGTAATTTTATATCAACAGCAACAAACCCTAGATCAGCAAAGTCAAACTTGGTCAAACTAGCTAAAATTGACTCCTAAAATACTTGGTCAATTTCCCGTAAACTTGTCCTCAAACAGCCTGAAGAAAGAGCACTTGAACAGCCCCAAAAGTCCAGTCAATTTGCAGATTTTTGAAGTCAACTTGCAGCCCTAAACAAGGGCAATCAACACCGATCAAACCAGAGGTTAGATCACCTCGATTTTTGTGCCAAAAATTGTGGGCTGCCTGGGAGAGGCAATCACACCCAATTCGCACTTATGGAAGGTCAACGCTTAGTCAACACTGGTCAAAGAGATGATGTGTTGCCCTAGCGCCCCTCTTTCTGCGTCTTCCTTGCCATAGGACGTCTTCCTTTCAGCCACACGTGTGTGAGAGAGAGAGAGAGGCTCCTTTTATGCATAGGAGAGAGAGAGAAGATGAGAGAATTGAATTGTCCAAATGAGGAGAATGCTCCTTGTATTTATATGCAAATATTGAGGTTGAACAGACACGATTGTTGGGCTTCTGAGCCTACATAATTTTGCTAGCGGACCTTGACAATTTGTCCATAATCAAAAATTCATATCTCCATAAATGCTTATCGAAATCAGATGATCTTTAGATCAATCCTACACCTCTCGATGAGACGAATCTAGGAAAAATATCAAAAGCCATAAATAAGGTGATCCACATGGAGTTTGGCCCTAGTTGCCAATTTTAACACTCCCTCTCAACTAGGGAGAACTTCATCTGCAATCCGTCAGATCATCGCTGCTATCCATCCATCCAATGCACTGTCCTGTACAGCTTGACCCCACTCTGCTCTGCTCTGCTTTGCTCGAACTATGAAGAAGAAGAAATGATCGAGAATGTATCATACCATCCTCCACTGACCCGAAGTCAGTCTCAGAGTGTGAACCACTCTCACTGACCCAAATCAATATCATTGATCCCAGATCAATGGAGGTCATCCTAGCATAGGGAGTACAGTAGATACAGCAATGCGTCCATCGATAGTACTACTATGATCCCTATCTTCATTTCCCTCCTCATTGATGAGATGAGAGGTACTTCCCATGAGTCCCAGACTGCATGGATAGGATGCCTCGACAGGAGAACTAATCATCCTGTCCACAGGAGAACGAATCATCATATCCAGTGAATGCCACGGAGAACTAGTCATCCTGACCTACAAGAGAACTAATCATCCTGCTCCACAATCGCCATGGAGAACGAATCATCCTAGCCCACAGGAGAACTAATCATCCTATTCCACAGTCGCCACAGGGTGTCACAAGGGAAGGTTGAACCCTTGCCTTCTACATAGTGCACCACCAGGGGATGGTGAGTCGCCTTGTGGTCACATGTCGCTCCAATAAGTACCTCGCGCCCCCTGGAGCTCCAAGAGTTCAATACATCATACTTGACCCTCATAAGAGGGTCTGTCAACGACACCAAATCGTTCTTGGAAAGTCAGGAATTTGACCTTTCCTAGGGGCTATGTCAAAATGTCAGCAACCTGTTCATCTGTACCGATATGTTGGAGCCTTAATGCTCCTCGCTGCACCATATCTTGAATATAGTGGTACCTAATATTGATATGCTTGGAGCGATCATGAAATATGGGATTCTCTGATAAACGGATCTCGCTCTGGTTGTCACACAAAATCACGGTGGTATCCAATGTAAATCCAAACAACTCACTAAACAACTTTCACAACCAAACTGCCTCACAGGAGGCCACGCTACCACGATGTACTCTGCCTCAACGGTGCTCAAAGCCACCAACTTCTGCTTCATGCTCATCCAGGATATCGAGGCAGATCCCAAAGAGAAACAACACTCGAAAGTGCTCTCTCGGTCCACCACATTGCCTGCCCAATCAGCATTAGTATACCCAAGTAGTCTCACATCTTCGGCAGTGTATCTCATCCCATGAGTGATTGTGCCACGAAGATATCTCAACGGATTCTTGGCACCAATCCAATGTGAGTGGTGAGGCTCAACCATATGTTGACTCAATGTGTTGACTGCAAAGCATATATCCGAACGGGAGTTCACCAAGAACATTAATGCTCCAACTAGTTGATGATACTCTGTAGCATTTCATAAAACAAGTCCGGCAGCACTATCGCTTAACTTCTTGAAGTCAAACTCCATTGGGGTAGTTACGGGCTTGTAGTCCACCATGTCGAATCTCTCCAATATTTTCACCACATATTTTCCTCGAGATAGGAAAATCTCCCCTGGTTTCTGCCAGACTTCTAGTCCCAAGAAATAGTGCATAAGTCCTAGGTCTTTCATCTCGAACTCAGAAGCCAGCGTCCTCTTACATTCGTGAATGAGAAGGTCTGTACCTGTTAGAAAGAGGTCAACAACATATAACACCAATATGAGAGGCTTGTCATCTATAACCTTAAAGTAAAGGTTAGGTCGACTTCACTCCTAGTGAATTCCAGCTTCATCAAGTATCTATCGATCCTCTCATACCATGCTCAGGGTGCTTGCTTTAGCCCATAGAAGGCCTTCTTCAACCTGCACACATGAGATTCTCGATCATAAATCTCAAATCCTTCGGGTTGCTCCACATAGACCTCCTCTTTGATCAAACCATGTAAGAACACAGTCTTGACATCCATCTAATGTAGGTTCCATCTTTGCGAAGCAGCAAGGGCTATGATCAAGCGGATGGTGGTATATCGGGCAAAACGTGCAAATATCTCGTCATAGTCTATACCTTCCTTCTGGGAGAAGCCACGAGCGACAAAACGAGCCTTATACTTTTTCGCACTTTTTCGCAATTGATCCATAGCCTCATAAATGAAGCCCATAGCCAATCTTTCCCCATCCACCAACCACAACACCTTAACTAGTGGCTCAGCAACCTTCACAATCTCTGTTTCCTTTTTCCAAAACATTTCTTCATTAACTTTATTTCTCACATCTTTGTCATCCTGTCTGCGAGACCATTGACATTCATTCCATTCATCATTGCAAAAAACCCTTTGCAAATTTCTATGTTGGGAAAGCATAGATTGCAATGTCAAAAAATAAGTTGCAAATCTAGTGATGGCAAGCCTAGTAATATCCATGTCCCCTGTGCGTTTCCTCATTAGGCACAAAATCCATGAGTGATTGTAGATATATTTTGTTATGTTTTTGGCATGCTCTACAGTGTTCTTGACCCAATCTATTTTGCCAATATCCTCAAGCAAGAGGTCTATGCAATGTGCAACACATGGGGTCCAAAATATGGTTTTGTGTTTTTCCTCTAACATTTTACCTGCAAGAACATAGTTAGAGGCATTATATGTGATGATTTGAACAACATTAGTCACCTCCACTTCTTCAACAACCTCATCCAAAAGCTTAAACCACAAGTGTGCATCTTTCACCCTATTAGATGCATCAACTTCTTTTCGAAACATGATTCCCTGTGGGCAAAATATAAGAAAGTTTATAATGGTACGGTTCTTTTGATCAATCCATCCATCTGACATGATGGTACACCCTGTTTTTTCCCATGAGCTTTTGAGATCTTTCAAATATTCATCAATGGAGGAAACTTCTTTTTGCAAAAGAGATCCCCTTAACTCATACATAGTAGGGCTTTGAAGCCCTTTCCAGCAGCAAATATGGCATCATACATAGGTTCATAATATGGTGAACGAAAAGCATTGAAGGGGATATCAGCATCATACCACCATCTAGCTATGCAATCACAGGAAGTCTCTCTCAATTCTTTCTTCCAATAGTCATCTAAAGTGGCTTGCATTGGACCTCTAATAGCTTGAGGACCATGTGCACTATTAGAGGGAGAGCAGGGTGTTAAACAACTTATGATATCACCCTTCTTTTTCATTTTACCCTTACCCTTTTTTTGAATAGACTCCAAAGAGGGAGGAACATAGCAAAAGGGGTTGGATGCATCAGTGCAAGGGATGGATGAAGAGCCCTCATAATCAAAATTGGGGTTGGCAGCCATCATGTGTTTTATATACTCTTCCTCCCAATTTCAGCCTATATTTTTTTTTGCCTAGATTTGTCTTCCTCAAAATTTCTCAAATTTATCTAGCAACTCCTTCCTAATCTCCCCAATTTGTTCTGATGGTGCTTCACATGGAGCAATTTGGCCTCTAACACCAGCCAAGTGTTGGTTCAGCCTATGAATGCCCCCTCCACCTCCCTTAATTTTTCTATGACAAAATTTGCAATGCATTTTATTATCAATCATTTCAGCATATGCCCAAGTAGTAGCTTTCATTCTAGGAGCCATTTTTTATATTTGGACTTGGCAATCAATGAAAGAAAAAAATCCGAAAATGAAACAAAACAAAAAAATGCTTCAATGTCATTTCTTTTACAAAAATTACTCTTTTCAATTTCCAGATTTGCACAAAAAAAAACAAAAACAGATTTTAGAAGTGAAAAAAAAAAATACCCCTAGGCACAAACCGCCTCCTCAATGTTGCTCCAATGGCTACCCAAGAAGCTCCTCACTGTTGCTCCAATGATTGCCCAAGACTCCTCACTGCTTCTCCAAAAACAAACTCCACAACTCTTCACAAACTCCTCACAAATTCTCACACAAATGCAAAGAGATAGCTGTGAGGAAATGTGAGGGGGTTGGGTGGCTTTTATAGACTTGGGAGAGGTAGATGGCCTTAAAGAAAGCCTAAAGCCAAATTATAATTTCGTTTGCGGTCCAATTTTCCCTCCAAAACAAGTTGTTGGGTGTCTTTGGCCGTCATTGGCCGGTTCAGTCGGTTTAACACAGACTCGGCCGAGTCAGCGGGTTCGGTAAGGTGACAAGCTCGGCTGATTCCGTAACAAACCAACCACTGAATAGGTTTTTCTACCGCGTTGGACCGTCCAGGGGTATGGCTCGGCCAACTCAACCAAATCCGAGCCAGCTTGACTATTTTTTAAAACAATGGTTAACAAATATGGTTTCCCTTGAGGCACACTGTGACCGGACATAGGATGAACAATGATATATGTTGTTGTTGTATGAAGATATTTTGAGGAAATACAATTTAAATTCACAAATATATATATATATATGTGTGTGTGTGTGTGTACACACACACACACATATATAATAATTTAAACTATAGTATTTAATATTTTAAAATATAATATCTATATATATTATAAACATCATATTGTGAAGAGAATGTGGCATCCCCCTAAGGTGTGGAAAAGTTGGCAAATAGCTAAACTCTGGGTTTGTGAAACAAATCCAATGCACACTAGGTGTGAAAGGAAAATCCCTCCCTCCATCTGCAAAACTTAAAGACGAAGAAAATAATGTGAGTGTCCTAAGTTTGTCATCTCAAAATGATTGCTAAGATTGGACTTCACATGGTTCATGAAATGAGATTGTCAACAGATAAAACAATGGCATTTCCTTAAGCTATCAAATGTTGAGGACCATATGGATGTTTTATAAAGTTGACCATATGGATGTTTTATAAAGTTGTATTGCAATAAATCTATAGTTTTGTTGGCACCAAAATCAATTGTCTAATATGTGGAGAGAAGATTGTAGGATAGAATAGAAACACAAAATACATTGTTAAAAACACCACATCTAACAAAATGGTCCATGAACCTCCAACTCCTAAGTGCTTATCATCACAAACAATTATAAGTTTGGTTTTACATGCATCAAGTGCAAGAAATATGGCTTTTATCCTTATCCATATTGTGAGATGTCCTTGAATTTAAAATCTACTCATCTATAGAAGTTTTAACAAGGATGCTACAAGCACAAACTGAAATCACATGACCTTTACAAAATAATAAGCTAAGTTTGATACCAAGACGCTTCATAGTTGCCTCAGCACTTGCTTCTTCCTCCATCAAAATCAACCTAAGTGGCCATCTCAACCACAGATTTAACAATGTGTACCAATGTTATTTCACTTAGGCTTTACTCCTTATTCCTAATTTGGAATCTTCAATATAATCAAAGTTAAAAGTTACATACATTTTCCGATCAACTCTTAATCCCTGAAACATTTACACAAAGTCGCAAGCAATGTTACAAAGTTTATCAATAATGAGTGTTATCTCTCAAACACTCCCCATAACAAAAAACCCTAACCTCACACAAAGGTGGGGGGGAGGGCTAAAGAAATAGTTGGTCACTACCTGTTAGATGGTGACTCACTACACTATTTAAGCTTGAATTTTTCTCAAACCAACAGGAGAATCATTGTACTAATCCTAAGCCTTAATTTTTTCAAACCAACAAGAGAATCATTGTACTAATCCTAAGCCTATCACCAATATAAGGAAAAAAGTTGCCTAGAATGCTTAACCCAACTAACTCAAGGATGAAAGAAACTTATAAAGATAAAGGCCCCAAACTCCAATGGTAGCTTGATGTTGCGTCATATACAAATGATTAAGAACATCAATGAAAGGATAAATGGCTCTTTCAGATCAATCACATCAAAGTTCCTAGGGTCGATGTTTCGAACCATCCACTGTGGTTCATCATCAGGACATAGATGGAGGACTATATCTAACAAGAGAAATAAATAATGTGGAGATGCTCTAGAAAGTTCAACGGAAAAATCAAATTAATACATTAGAAAGTCAAATTTAATTACATAAAAACAGTCACAAAATTAACTTCATAATTAATTAATAATTTATATAAATGCATATATCCTTGAAAATAAAATTAAAATTAAAAATAGAAAGAAACATTAATAAAAATATCTAAAATTTAGAATGAACGTTAAGAAAGAAAAATAAATACAACTAAAGGCTTACAGGAGAAAGTAAAGATGTTTCTCAAGCTTCCTCTAGCAAAATTCCCATGAATCCAATCCTTTATTCAACTCAAACAAGAACAGTCATCATGGGTGATAAACCTTGCATTAAAAATGTTTACCATCCACTTGCTATGACTGGAATAATGGGTTTCCTCATGCTATGCTCAACAAGTATGACAAATGGTTTGCCTATAGTCTCAATTAACAATGTAATTTCAGCAAGCAACATGCATCAAATTCGTACAACTATTGGTGAGCATTCAACGCCCAATGAAAGTGAAGATGTTGTCATTAGTGCCAAAATAATTGTAACACAAAATGGGATGCTTTCCATGATGTATTCATGAAAAGGTGGAATGTTAGGAAATATGCAAGATTGATGCTCACACAACTTCATGAGATGAAAAAAAAGGATAGTGAAATGGCTACAGCTAAGTAGCAGGAAACGCTGGGCAGGGGGCCGTTTCCGTACGGAAACGAAACGGAAACGGGTTTCCTCGTACCGTACGGCGTGGAAACGAGTTTCCGTCCGTACGGGCGTGTTTCCCGAGATGGAAACGCGCCCGTACGGACGGAAACTCGTTTCCACGCCGTACGGGCCCCGTTTCCTTTAAAAAAGCACTTGTTTTTTTTTAAAAAAAATTCCTAATTAATTTAGGGTTTAGCTTAGGGTTTCTAATCACTTCTAGAAAGCGTTTCTAAAGTTATAAAAGAGTTGTGCCTCTCATTCTCTCATCACACTATTCAGCAAGGAGTTTCTCTTGGAGATTGGCAGTTGTTTCAGTAGCTGGTGTTTTGAGCATTGAGCAAAGTAGATTTCAGCAGCGGGAGAAAGAGATTTCAGCAGCAAGAGAAGGAGATTTCAGCAAGAGATTTCTGTAGCAGCAGATTTGGCTCAGCTACAGCCATATTTATCTTCTCTTTTCTGGCATTTCCGGGTAGTTTCAACCACAGAAAATTAATTTGGGTAAGCCACATTCATTTTGTTAGTTTTTTCTTACTAGTTCTTCAAATTTTCTAGGGTTTATGCAGCTAAATTGCTGAAAAAACGTTTTTTATTTATAGATTCTTTTTTAAATTTATTTTTGCAGCAGATTTGGCTCAGCTACAGCCATATTTCTCCTCTTTTCTGGCATTTTAGGGTAGATTCAGCCACAGATAATTCATTTGGGTAAGCCACATTTATTTCTTAGTATTTTCCTTACTATTTCTTTAATTTTTCTAGGGTTTATACAGCCAAAAATATGAAAAACGTTTTTATAAATTTATTATTTACAGATTTGTTTTTTTAATTTATTTTTGCAGCAATGGCTTCCAGCCAAAGTGCAGCTGCAACTTCAAACCCTAGGGCCAACCCAAGGGCTGAATATTATCCTCTTTGGAGGCATGTGGTGAAGCTTCAAAAATGTGGAGGTGGTGGCTCATGGGAATGGCGATGCACTCTTTGCAATATTACGTACAAGGGCTCCTACCCAAGAGTGAAGGCGCATTTGTTGCATGGAGGAGGACAGGGGATTGTGGGTTGCACAAAAACAGCAGATCCGTTGGTAAGGAGGGCATATCAAAGAGAGCAAGATGAGGCGGATGGTACTAAGAGGAGGCATGATGAGCATACTCAGGCTACATCTAACGTTGAGCCAAGGATTGTAGTTGAAGCAAGAAAGAGGAGAGGTGGTCTGGGTCACAGTCAAGAACATGAACAAGCAGCACCCAAACATACCAGAGGCTCAGGGGCATCCCAATCAGTTCAGGATAGCAGAATTGCTAGATTGGTGAATGTGCAAGCAAGAGAAGAAGCTGATTCCAGAGTTGCCAGGTGCATTTATGCATGTGGTATCCCATTCAATGTTGTTCGCTCTCCTTACTGGCAAGATATGTTGAGGGCAGTTAACAAAGCTCCTCAAGGGTACAAGGGGCCCAACTATGAGAAAGTCAGAACCCAACTTCTCAAAAATGAGAAGGAACTTGTGGAGGACGTTTTAGCTCCAATTCGTTCTTCCTGGAGTAGCTCTGGGGTTACCATAGTCTCAGATGGTTGGACAGATATGAGGTGCAGACCATTGATAAATATCATTGCCACTTCCCCCAAAGGAGCAATGTTTATCAAGGCAGAAGACTGCTCAGGAGAGGTGAAAGATGCACAGTTCATTGCTGATATTATTATAAAAGCTATTGAACAAATAGGGGCTAACAGGGTGGTGCAAGTTATCACGGATAATGCACCAGTTTGCAAAGCTGCAGGTTTGATTATTGAGGGGAGGTATGACAACATATTTTGGACACCATGCATTGTCCATAATCTGAATCTGATCTTAGAGGAGATCGACAACAAAGTTTCCTGGATAAAGGAAGTCACAGGGGATGCAAGGGAGATTATCAAATTCATCACCAACCACCACCAGTCTCAGGCCATATTTCGAGAGTACTCCAAATTGGAGTTGTTAAAAGTTGTTGAGACAAGATATGCCTCAAACTTCGTGATGTTGCGCCGCCTTGTTGAGGTTAAGCATGCATTAGTTTGTATGGTGGTGAGTCAACTGTGGATTGAGTGGAGACAAGCAGATTCAGAGCGGGGATCTATGGTGCGTAGATTGTGCCTTGATGAGGATTGGTGGAGCAAGGTAGATTTCTTGCTAAAGTTCACAACCCCTGCATTTGAGCTTCTCCGGAGTGCTGACACTGACCAACCTTTCTTGGGAGAGGTATATGATGGCATGGATTCCATGGTTGAGAAAACTATGGAAATCATTTCGCAGGAGTCTCCACAACTTCTGTTTGTTGATGATCATTTTGCTGGTTTGATCAAGAAAATCATTGTTGACCGGTGGAACAATTTCAATACACCATTGCACACTTTAGCACATGCTTTGAACCCCAAATTTTATGATGAGGAGCTTATTGCTAAAAGCAATGGGAAGAGGAAGGCACCCCATAAGGATAGAGAGGTGGCTACTGGGGTGAAAAAAGCACTAATGAGAATGTTTCCTTCTCACCTACATAGGGAGGTAAAGGAGGAATTTGCCAGTTTTGCTGCAGGAATAGATGATTATGCAGATATATCAGCTTTGGAGGAGAGAAGCACCATGAATCCAGTTAGGTGGTGGATTTGTCATGGAGCAAATGGTGTACATTTGCAAAGCCTTGCCATTCGTATTCTTTCACAAGTGGCAAGCTCTTCATCAGCAGAAAGGAATTGGAGCACTTATGGTTTTATTCATTCTGTGAAGCGCAATAGGTTGGGCTCACAGAAAGCAGAGGATCTTGTTTATGTGCACTCCAACCTTCGCCTTGCATCTCGTAGGGGTCCAGAATACAACAGTGGTCCTTCTATAGAATGGGATGTGGATGCAGAAAATCCTGATTTGGATCTCTCTCTTGCTGCCCTAAATATTGAGGAGGATTCTGGAAGTGGAATTGGTGCATCATCTTCTTCAGCACCACCATCCACTGTTGAGCATTCTGCTGCTTCTATTTTTGATGAGGATTGTTATGATGAGGATTAGTCTTTTGTGACTTGTCTCTATAGTTCTTGCAGCCTTATAGTCTTTATTGTACTTGCAGCCTCATATACTAATATAAATAAAGGCTGATTTTGGATTTTCCAGTTCCTATATTTTTATTTTCATTATGTGATGACTCATGAGTAAATGTGATCATTGTGATGTAAATTTAATCTTAATGTTAAAATGTTTAAGTAAATGTATCATTAATGCTTTATGATTGCAGTCTTGCACATATATATATTAATAATTTTTAAATGTTTTTAATATATATATATATATTATTATATATATTCGCGTTTCCCCGTTTCCAAAATTCGGGGAGGTCGCGTTTCGTTTCGCTTCCGCGTTTCGTGTCGCTTCCCCGTTTCCCCGTTTCGTGCAACTTAGGGCTACAGACTTTGATGAGCTGTTCGATAAATTTTTGAGAGATTTTACCCCTAATCCGAAACCAAAAAAATGCCCTTGAAAGGCCATTTCGTTTCTCGTTAAGTAGTAAATCCCCCACTACCTTACAGTTGGCAAGAGAATATGCAGGTGTCCCTTCATCTAAGTCTAAATTAGAAAAGGAAAGTGTCACGACTAGGAATCCTCCAAGGAAATGATGTAGTTCTTGGCCGACATAATGAAAAGAATGGAGGCAAACTTTTCAAAACAGAATGAAGTGCTCCAACAACAAAAGCTGGCCATGCAGAGTAAAATTGTCTGACTAGATAGGAAAAACAGGTTTCAAACTAGTCGAAAATTTTCCTCAATTTTACTTGCCTATTTTTTTGTCTTCTCAGAAGAAGGGTATTTATATCTTGATAAGAAATTGCCCTTCAAAGGCATTTGTATGATGTAACAAGATTATCTCGTGAACACTGAGAAATCTTTCAACAATAATCACATCAAAAATACTTTGTCGACGCGTTTTGAACCATCTAGTGTGGATCATCATTAGGACAAGATGGAGAAATCAGATCTTGACATCCGATTAAATAGAGAGAGCAATGTACAGACAATTAATTTTAACAGTTAGAATATACAGCTAGTTTTGAATAGAGAAACATTTTTTATTAATAAAGAATATTTTAGAATTTTAAATCTGACTATTAGAATAAAACAGTTTTTTAATAAAGAAATAATATTTTAAAATAATAAGTTAAAAGCTAACAATAAAAATATTTAAAATAAAATAAAAATAAAACTAAAGTAATTATTATCTTTTCTTCAAACTTAAAGAATCAAAGGAATAAATGCAAATAATAAAAAAAAATCAAGGTCAACACCAAAATTATTAATAATAATAAAAATAAAAATAAAAACTAAACAATATAAATTTGGAATTATAATAAATGTGTAAAAACAATAATAATAATAAAATAATAAAAACTAAACAATATAAATTTGGAATTATAATAAATGTGTAAAAACAATAATAATAATAAAATAATAAAAAATAACAATATAAATTTGGAATTATAATAGATATGTGTGTAAAAAAATAATAATAATAATAATACAAAATAAATAAAAATAAAAACCTTAGGAAGACAAGGCAGGGATCCAACAACTGCTAATTTTCCATTCATTGTCCCTATTCAGGTCACTTGACCCCCTTTCAATTTCTATGGCATCGCTAAACTTGCGGCGATGAAAATGACAAATCCTAGCAATGACCTAGGCTTTTTCAATGCAGATATGTTGTTAGTATTTTCCATGTGTTCTGCTAGAGCTGAGGAACGGGTTCTCCCATGTTTGATGTCTGATGCGTGCTCATGAATCCTTTGATTTATTGAGCGGTCAGTGTCACCAATCTAGGGTACCCCACAAGAACATGGGATGACATAAATACTTTTCATATTCTTAGGGTCCACCAGGTCACCTTGATCTTAGGGAGCTTCCAATGGTATTTAGGGGCCTAAAGGTTGAGGGAACCTTATTCTTCCTTAGGATCCTCACAATCTTGTTAGTGGTCCCTTTCATAAATAGGAAATACACCCCTGAAAACCAATCCTTGGGTTCTTTTATAATCTTTGGCCCTTCGACAGCTTTAAGACATTGTTGCCTACTATATCCATTATATTAAAAATATTAAGGAGATGGGTTTTCTCATCATTAAGGTGCTTTTCATCATAAACTCTTAACACCCAAGTAGCTAAGGTGTTGAGAACACCCAACTTTTGAGCAGGGAAATGATGGGATTTAGCATGAAGATATTGCTACATGTGAGTTTTCTTACGAAATACCTGGTGTGAGAAAGAACCATCATCCTTCTTTGAAATAAGGACGTCGAGGAAGGAAAGCTCCCATTGATTTCACATTCCATAGTGAACTCTATGGAGCTAGATTGATTGTTAAGATGTTAGAAAAAAATTCCAACTTTTCCCAACCATGAGACCAAATGACACAAGTGTCATCCACAAACCTCTTCCATAGCTTTGTTTTTAATTGAGTTGAGCAAAGGCCTTAGATTCAAAGTCCCACATGAACAGATTAGCCACTACAGGGGAAAGGGGGGAACACATCGCAACACCAAAAGTTTCTTCATAGAATTCCCCATCGAAACTAAAGAAAGTAGAGGTAAGACAGATTTCAACTAATTTAACCATATCAGGATCTGTAATGCGCTTGATGACCTCAATGGCCTCGTTAATAGGGATATTAGTGTAGAGAGAGACCACGTCGAAAACTCACACGAAGCAATATCTTCATGCTAAATCCCATCATTTCCCTGCTCAAAAGATGGGTGTTCTCAACACCTTAACTACTCGGGCGTCAAGAGTTTCTAATGAAAACCGCCTTAATGATGAGAAAACCCATCTCCTTAATGTTTTTAATAATAATGGATATAGTAGGCATTAGTGTCTTAAGTTGTCAAAGGTCCTAAGATTATTAAAAACCCCAAGGATCGATTTTCAAGGGTGCATCTCCCATTTATCTAAGGGACCACTGACAAGATTGTGAGGATCATAAGGAAGCATAAGATTCCCTCAACCTTTAGGCCCCTAAACACCATTCGGAGCTCCCTAAGATCAATGAAGGACCAAGTGGACCCTAAGAATATGAAAGATGTTTATGCCATCCCATGTTCTTGTGGGACACCCTACATTGGTGAGACTTGCCACTCAATAAATCAAAGGATACATGAGCACACAGCCGACATCAAACATGGGAGGACTCGCTCTTCAGCCCTGGCAAAACATGCGAAAAAGACTAAAAATCACATCTGCATTGAAGAGGCGTGGGTCATCGCTAGGATTGGTCATTTCCATCACCGCGAGTTTAGGGAGGCCAAGTCATCTGAAGAGAGATGATGACTGGAAAATTAGCAGTTGTTGGATCCCTGCCCTACCTTCCTAAGGTTTTTATTAGAATTATTATTTATTTATTTATTTATTAAATCACATATATTTATTATAATTCCAAATTTATATTGTTTGCGTTTATTATTTTATTATTATTATTATTATTGGTCTTGTTGTTGATTTACTCATTCTTTTTATTAATTGAATTTATTCGTCTGATTCTTTAAGTTTGACCAAAAGATAACAATTACTTTAGTTTTATTTTTATTTTAAAGATTTGTGTTGTTAGTTTTTGACTTTTTATATTAAAATGTTATTTCTTTTTCCAAAACACTGTTTTATTCTAACAGACAGATTTAACATTCTAAAATATTTTTATTAATAAACAATATTTATTTATTCAAAACTAGTTGTTATATTCTAATCGTTAAAATTAATTGTCTCTACATTGCTCTCTCTATTTAATCTAATGCCAAGATCTGATTTCTCCATCTTGTCCTGACAATGAACCACACTATAATGCGTCGACAAAATATTTTTGATGTGATGATTATTGCCTAGATATTTCTCAATATTTGAAGTATGGATCACAGAAACCTGAATTCGAAGACTATCCCATCATTTGAATTTAGAATAGGAGGAAAATCCCCCAATAATTTATCGAACTTTTCATCAAATCCCTTTAACCATTTCACAATCTTCTTTTTTCTTCTCATGAAGCAGAAGATTCCCTCAACCTTTAGGCCCCTAAACACCATTCAGAGCTCCCTAAGATCAATGAATGACCTGGTGGACCCTAAAAATATGAAAGGTGTTTATGTCTCCCATGTTCTTGTGGGACCCCCTACATTGGTGAGACTGGTCACTCAATAAATCAAAGGATTCATGAGCACACATCCAACATCAAACATGGGAGGACTCGCTCTTCAACTCTGGTAAAACATGCAGAAAAGACTAAAAATCACATCCGCATTCAAACAGCCTGGGTCATTGCTAGGATTGGTCATTTCCATCACCACAAGTTTAGGGAGGCCAAGTCATCTGAAGATAGACTATGGCTGGAAAATTAGCAGTTGTTGGATCCCTGCCGTACCTTCCTAAGGTTTTTATTTTTATTTATTTTGTATTATTTTTAACTTTATTTTATTAGTATTATTATTTATTTATTTTTTATTATTATATATTTTTAAATTTTTTCACATATATTTATTATAATTCCAAATTTATATTGTTTGTTTTATTATTTTTATTTATTTTAGTCTTGATGTTGATTTACTCATTCTTTTTATTAATTGAATTTATTCCTCTGATCCTTTAAGTTTGACCAAAAGATAATAATTACTTTAGTTTTATTTTTATTTATTTTTATTTATTTTTATTTTTATTTTAAATATTTGTGTTGTTAGTTTTTGACTTTTTATATTAAAATATTATTTCGTTTTACAAAAAACTGTTTTATTCTATCAATCAGATTTAACATTCTAAAATATTCTTTATTAATAAACAATATTTCTTTATTCAAAACTAGCTGTTATATTCTAATTGTTAAATATAATTGTCTCTACATTGCTCTCTCTATTTAATCTGATGCCAAGATCTGATTTCTCCATCTTGTCCTAACGATCAACCACAGTATATGGTTTGAAACACGTCGACAAAATATTTCTAATGTGATTATTGCCTAAAGATTTCTCACTATTCGAAGTATGGATCACAGAAACCTGAATTCGAAGACTATCCCATCATTTGAATTTAGAATAGGAGGAAAATCCCCCAATAATTTATCGAACTTTTCATCAAAGCCCTTTAACCATTTCACAATCCTCTTTTTTCTTCTCATGAAGTTATGTGAACATTAATCTTACATCTTTCCTAAGAGCCCAGCTTTACATGAAAACATCAAGGAAAGAATCCTAATTTGTGATACTATTGTCTGGTAAGCTATTGTGCCATGTTTTGCCACTCTTATAGGAATATGAGAAACAACATCTTTTCTTTCATTGGGAATTGAATGCACACCAGTTAAAATTATATTGTTACCTAAAAATTTTAGCAATCATTTATCATACTTTTGAGCATATCATGAGGAAGCCCATTTATTCCAATCATATCACGTGCTTTGTAGACATTTTTAACCCAAGTTTTATCAGCCACGATAAATGTTCTTGTATGAGTTACAGAAGGGATTGGATCCACAGGAATGTTGCTAGAGGAAACTTGAGAAACTTCTTTTCTCCTTTTATAAACTTTTCCAGGGTATGAAAGACTATTAGAGGGTTGGATTAGAACTTTGTTGGATACACTACCAGATCCTTCCTCTTGTGGAGTTTTCAATGTAGAAAAAAAGTAAGGTTTCCTGTAGCCATCCCTTGTTTCAGTTTCTTTGCATATGATTTAATGCCCACAGCGCCACATCATGTATATATATAATCTTCATGCAAATTTAAAAGAAACATTACAGGACTACCACTACACTTTTTCTTTTCAGCTTATAGAAAATGGAGACAAGCATTCACACAAAGAAGACACTAGGATTTTTGGTCAATTTTGACCTTCGAAAAACCCACAAGGGGAAAACCAGTCTAGAAGGAGTTTTTATTATTTGTTTTCTCAGGAAATTATTACAGCATTAAATCACTTCAACGAACTTATCTCATCCCTTGAATTGCATTCCAGCTTCCTTGATGTTCAAGCCGTTGTTCTGGAAACTCGTGTCACACTTTCCAGCACTCTCTGCCTTGAAAATCAGACCTCTTTTCAGAATTTACAGACCTAGGAATATGTACCACAGTCAGCAATTTAACCAATGAAATTTGGGCATGTCTGACAGAGTTCAGGCCCTCGAACTCTCCGTTCTCAGCCTCCTCTTCTCTTTCTCCAACTCTACACTTGAAGAATGAATGAGCTCTCCTTGCCTTTTTCCTTTTCAGTCTCTCATAATGAGGAGAAACCCTAACCCTTTTGATCTCAGCTCTCATAGATCAATGGTGGAAATCAAATCTTTACTTGACCCCCTTTTTCATGTGTTCCCCCTCATTAATGATTTCACTAGTCTCTTATAACTTTAAGTTTTACCTTGTACATTTTCCTCATAAAGTCACTTTAAAAACATAAAGTGACTTTAATAAAGTACCTCATAAAGTGAGGTAAGTCACATAACATTAATAACTCATAAAGTCACTCACTAAACAGGTGTTTTAACGTGTTTTCCTAGGCAGAAAGGCAAAAGCTCTAGGAAACACTTTAGTACCCTTTTTCTCAACATTCACGTCAGTAAATTATAGTCGATTAGAAGACAACTAGTTTGAGCGAATGGTATTATCAAAGCACATTGTATTGTATGGTATTTACACCCCTCTTCTCCTATAAAAGAAGTCGTCTCACTCATTTTAACTTGTTGGAGAGAGAAGCTTGCCTTGTCTCCAGGACTTTGTCCTATGTAATGTTTCACATTTTCTGAAGGAGATTAATTTAGCTCCAGTATTTTGAAGTGGTCAAGGGAATGGAAAGATAGGAAGTGCCCAACAGGTATGAAGCTTTCTATTTCTTTGCATTTCCAAACATTTTAAGATCAATTTGTAGTAAGTATTTAACAGGAATATCATTCAGATTCTGTCCTGATACTTCATAATTAAGTTAGAAACCTTGCTTAAATTTTGGTTATTTAATTAACTAGATCTAAACCTCTTTAAGTGCTAGCAG
The DNA here is from genome assembly GCA_031772625.1 of Pinus tabuliformis. Taxonomy (NCBI): domain Eukaryota; kingdom Viridiplantae; phylum Streptophyta; class Pinopsida; order Pinales; family Pinaceae; genus Pinus; species Pinus tabuliformis. Next base: position 2,075,636,633 of record CM062816.1, on the reverse strand, counting down.
CATCGATTTCATGTTTGATGTTCGTCTTCTAACTGGAATGGTATTTCAATATGTAACAATGGAAGACGAAACGCTCCAACAAATTACAAATGATGTTTCTATAAGAGAAACAGGGAAAGTTTCTATATAACAATGTCTCTATAAGAGAAACAATCATAAACTGAACTAAGCTAAGAATCAGGGAAACTTTCTAAAATACAAAAGTGACCATTAAATATGACAATAATTACATTATTTATTACCCTCCCTTAATGGTCATTCTACTAACTACACCAAGTTGCCCCCTAAATTTTACAAACTTGTCCGAGGTCAGAGACTTGGTTAGAATATCAGCAGTCTGGTCCTCAGTTTGCACCAGGATTGCAGGGGAGTGCCCCCCCACACCCCCACTCCCAATTCGCGCTCTAGGCAGGAGCGACTCGAGAGCTAGTCGGGAGCGTGCTCCCAGCAAAATAGACACTCCCTGGTTTTTTGGGAGCGTTTAGTCTTTTTTGCACTTTTTTGCAGTAATATTCCAAATGCAATTTTTTTTCAAAGAAAAAATAAGTTTTGAGTGGGGCAGCCTAATGATCAAGCTTATGCCCCTAGTATTGGTATGTGATTCATGGTAATGTTTATGACTCAGGGTGTTTGAGAGTGATTCCAACCTCATTGGCTTTCATATGGAGAAAAGTAGGATTTCAGATTTCATTCAAAATCCAACAGACTTATCAGTTTTTCAGGATTTCAGGATTGCAATGTTTCCGTTGGATTTTGTCATGTATTAGGGTATGGAACTCATATTTAATCAAAAGCGTCAATCCCTCTATGTACCTTGATGTTAGTGACATTGGTTGTCGAACTCCTCTATCATGACCCTCCTAAAAATGCACGCATCAGTCAAACAAAATATTGACTTGACATGCTATGCTTTTTCTATCTTATGTTAATGCATATAGGGTGATATTAATGACAAAGATCCATATACAGATCCAGAGGTAACGACAAAGATACCTCTAGATAATAATACTTAGAGGGTGATATTAATGACAAAGATCCTGATTTTCCAACATGACTAAAAAAATAGACATTTCTAGTGGCGGCAAGAGGCCCAAGCATTAGCAATAGATAATAGATTTTACATGTATTTTCTAGTTTCTAATAGTTTTTATAGCTATTGACTCTTTCATATTTATTATGATATTTTTTGTAAACAATATATGACAATTTAAGTTTGAAGTTTGAAGTTGGCAACTATAACTCATTAGTAATGAATTATGAATATGAATATGATGCTTCGTGAATGTTGAAAGTAACCTTGGTTTAAACATACTGCAACATCACGGTGCCATCTTCAACAAGCTTTTAGATGAAATGACGATGTAGCTCTACATGTTTAGTGCACTCGTGGAAGACTAGATTCTTGGGCCGTTTTAGCACCCCTTGACTGTCACAAAACAATGGTGAAGGCCCTGCTTGAGACATTTTCATGTCAGAAAACATCCTTCGTAGCAGTACAGTTCCCAAATACTCTGCTTCTGTCAAGGAAAGAGCGATCACCTGCTGCTTCTTACTGGTCCATGTGACTGCACCCATACCAAGACTAAAGACATACCCAGAAGTAGACTTCCTATCATTAATAGAACCTACCCAATCTGAGTCTGTAAAACCAATCATCTGAGGATCTTTACTTCTGATGTACAGAATGCCAATGTCATGTGTCCCTTTCACATATCTCAGTACATGTTTCACTGCAACCTAATTTTCTGCTTTACGGGCTGTCATGAAATGAGATATGTAGCTCACAGCATAACTAAGATCAGATCTAGTGGCCGTAAGATAGATGAGACTGCCAGCTAGTTGCTTGAATATGGATTCATTCACCATTGGTGAATATGATTTGGCTGATGTCTCCGACTGAGAAATAATGCACCCAGACAATAATGCAGAAATCCAAAATCTATCATTCAAACACCTAACACAAATTCAGTCTGATTTGCTCAAGCAATTGTGCCCCATTACCAGTAATGATGATATCATCCACATAGATGACAAGAAGAATTATGTCATTACCAGCACTCTTGACATAAAAGTTAGGATCTAAAGGACTTCTCTGAAAGCCCTGTGCAACCAAGTACTGATCAATCTTGATGTACAATGCCTTGGGGGCTTGCTTTAGGCTATAAAGAGCCTTTAACAGTCTGCATACTCAGTGCTCTTCACCTGCAACCTTGAAACCTTGAGGCTGTGTCACGTAGACCTCTTCCTTCAAAACGCCATTGAGGAAGGCACTCTTCACGTCCATTTTATGGACTTTCAAATCAAATTGTTCTGCAATGGCTAGAACCAGTCAAACGGTGCTCATCTTTGTTGTAGGAGTAAAGGTCTCCTCACAGTTGATGCCTTTTTCAGCAAGAAACCTTTAGCAACCAACCGAGCTTTGTTTTTATCAAGAGTTCCATCAGCTTTGTACCTCACTTTATAGAACCATTTGCAGCCAATGGATTTCTTCCCTGTTGGAAGATCTGACAAAGTCCAACTGTTGTTCTTCAAAAGACTATGATGCTCAGCTTCCATAGCTTTTTCCCATTTAGGTTGACCTTTCGCCTCTGAATAATTTTGGGGCTCATAAACACTCTGAATGTTAGCCATAAGAGCAAAGTTCATTGTGTTCTTGCTCTCGCCTCAAGATGATCTACCTTCAACAAGTTTATTATCCCAAACATCACCAATGAGCTTTTCCTACCACAAAGGCCGGAAAGTAGATCCATCTTCTTCCAAATGAGGAGGATCAACATGACTTGGGTTGCCTAGTATGAAACCATATGGATGTTGATCCAATTTGTCCCAAGGGAAATCTAGTGTTACAAACTTACAATGTTATGCCTAGGAGATTCCACAAGTTCAGATTCGGAATCATCAAAATCCCTCTTGTCAGGTGGAATGGAAGCTTAACACCCAAATCTTTTGTCTACAAAGGTTAATCTTTAGGACGGTGGATGGGAGTAGAAAGGCAAAAGGGGCCAACTTCTTCATCAAAAACCACATCTCTATTGAATGTGAGACAATCAATGTCCACATCAATCAATCGATAGGCCTTATCATTGTCACTGTAACGCATCAACTTATGACTTTTGGAATTCAATTTGGTCCTCTTTGCATCTAAGCATATACAATCAGACCAAAAACCTTGAGATGGCTGATTTTTGTTTCCTCCTAGACCATGCTTCCTCATGAGTCACCTTCTTGACAACCTATGTGGGAGACCTATTACCCACCACCAGTGGGTGACCCCTATAGGTGAAATTTTCTCCTAGATTTGTCTTCAGCCGGCAGGCAACAACACCTTGTAGCCACCTGATAGCTATGAAGTGCTACCATTCTCCCCCACTTGAGCCAAACACTGTGTACCCTCGATCATTTGTCATCATGGTATGTTTGAAGGTGGGCCATCCAATCTCGAAGGAATGGTTTTTCATTATGTAATTGGGTATTTATGCTTGTTTTTCTTAGACACACTTGGGTATGGATTACCAGGAGACTTTGAAGAAGGAAGGGCTTCGACTGTACTCTTGTTTCCTTACCTCAACTTAGAGGTTAATCTTGTATCATAGGGTCGTGGGATCTCCTTTATTAGCTACTAGCTTTAGGAGTGGCACTACATGGGAAACCTTGATTTGGTTGTGTGGTCCCACTTCCCGATACCGTATATCTCACTCGCCCCGCTCATTACAAGCCATTTTCACATTCTCCCCATCTAGGGTCCACATTTGTCCATTGGGTCCACAAGCTGTTAACCTCCCCCTACCCTTGTCCACACCTTGGGTCAAGCCAAGAACGATGCCTCAAAGGTTGATGCGACTAAAAAGAAAAATAAAAGTATAATATGGCCACATACAACAAGAAATTGTACCACAAAATGCAAAAAATGGCCAGCACAATAAATTTAGCAAGTGGGCAAAAGCCAAACATGAACTTTACCCTCTATCATTATGGCCATCACCCTGGTTCCTAGGGCCCCTATCAGTGCCCCTTGCACCATTAAGGAACCCATGATCGTCCCAACCCTTGATGGGCGATGAACTACCTCACCTCAAGGGGGTAATCACTGCTATATCTTACACATCATGCTCTCATCCCCTTGAGCCCCGAGCAATAAAGTGAAGAAAAATCAATAAAAGGCAAAAGGCAAATGAAGAAGGGTGGAAAAACAAAGGTTTCATATCTCATGCACCACAATTACTCCCTCCTTAAATTCGTACACTCAAGTTGTGGGCCTCCTTCATCATAGCTACCCTTGTACCATGGCATGTGGCTTGGAGCATTCCCTTTGTCCCCACTTCGTTCCATCATCATTTCACATGACACCTACCACTTGATGGGTGTGCCTTGGCCCTGTCATTCCCTTAGAGGTTGAAACCACCTAATAAGGTCCTCTATTAACCTCTCTTGCCAAGGAAGGAAACGCCAGGGCATGTTAAACCCCAAATTTGGAAGGGAAACCCACTATGAAGTGTCCACTTCTGCCCTTGATTAGCAAGCTTATTTACTCAATTGCACTAATGAATCATTGCATCAAAAGGTGAGGAGAGGCATTGGATCTTATACAAGATTGCAGGTGTGTTTGCTTCTTGCACTTGGCCTCCCTATACAGGATCCAAGCCCCCTCGAGGATCACAATGGCATTTTTAGTCTGAGCGTTGAAAGCCATGTGCCTCCAACCATGCAAAGCATTGATTGCCATACCATGGGCTTCTACAGCACCACCACTTGCTTGTTCGTGCCCTAGTTATACAAAGATGATGGTCCCCAGTCAGCTACACATTACAACCAACACTTGGCAACTAACCCAGGCCCCATAGGAGGTTGCCTTTCCTAGGGAGACATGGGAGAGCATGTGTCATCTTCTAGCCATCATTGGTTGAGCATTGACTTGATTATGAGCCACCTGGAGACCCATGAGTCCAATTTGGAGCCCACAGAGCCCAAATAGGGGTTTGGAGATGTTTTGCATCATTTGGAGGGGGCATCCCCCTCTTTATCAAACCATATGGATGTTGGTCCAATTTGTCCTAAGGGAAATCTAGCGGTACAATGTTATGCCTAGGAGATTCCACAAGTTCAGATTTGGAATCATCAAAATCCCTCCTGTCAGGTGGAATGGAAGCTTAACACCCAAATCTTTTGTCTACAGAGGTTAATCTTTAGGACAGTGGATGGGAGTAGAAAGGCAAAAGGGGCCACCTTCTTCATCAAAAACCGCATCTCTATTGAATGTGAGACAATCAATGTCCACATTAATCAATCGATAGGCCTTATGATTGTCACTGTATCGCATCAACTTATGCCTTTTGGAATTCAGTTTGCTCCTCTTTGCATCTTGAATCCAAGCATATACAATCAAACCAAAAACCTTGAGATGGCTGATTTTTGTTTCCTCCTAAACCATGCTTCCTCATGAGTCACCTTCTTGACAACCTATGTGGGAGACCTATTACCCACCACCAGTGGGTGACCCCTATAGGAGACATTTTCTCCTAGATTTGTCTTCATTCGGCAACCAACAGCCCCTTGTGGCCACCTGATAGCTATGAAGTACTACCATTCTCCGCCACTTGAGCCAACCACTGTGTACCCTCGCTCATTTGTCATCATGGTATGTTTGAAGGTGAGCCATCCAATCCCGAAGGTATGGTTTTTCATTATGTAATTGGGTATTTATGTTTGTTTTTCTTAGACACACTTGGGCATGGATTACTAGGAGACTTTGAAGAAATAAGGGCTTCGACTGTACTCTTGTTTGCTTACCTCAACTTAGAGGTTAATCTTGTATCATAGGGTCATGGGATCTCCTTTATTGGCTACTAGCTTTAGGAGTGGCACTACATGGGAAACCTTGATTTTGGTTGTGTGGTCCCACTTCTCGATACCATATATCTCAATTCCCCCCCGCTCATTACAAACCATTTTCACATTCTCCCCATCTAGGGTCCACAATTGTCCATTAGGTCCACAAGGTGTTAGCCTCCCCCTACCCTTGTCCACACCTTGGGTCAAGCCAAGAACGATGCCTCAGAGGTTGATGCGGCTAAAAAAAAAAAAAAAAGTATGATATGGCCACATACAACAAGAAATGTACCACAAAATGCAAAAAATGGCCAGCACAATAAATTCAGCAAGTTGGCAAAAGCCAAACATGAGTTGTACCCCTTATCATTATGGCCATCACCCTGGATCCTAGGGCCCCTATGAGTGCCCCTTGCACCATTAAAGAACACATGAATATCCCAACCCTTGATGGGCAATGAACTGCCTCACCTCAAGGAGATAATCACTGCTATATCTTACACATCATGCTCTCATCCTCTTGAGCCCCAAGTAATAAAGTGAAGAAAAATCAATAAAAGGCAAAAGGCAAATGAAGAAGGGTGGAAAAACAAAGGTTTCGTATCTCATGCACCACAATTACTCCCTCCTTACATTCGTACACCCAAGTTGTGGGCCTCCTTCATCATAGCTACCCTTGTACCATGGCATGTGGCTTGGAGCATTCCCTTTGCCCCTACTTCGTTCCATCATCATTTCACATGACACCTACCACTTGATGGGTGTGCCTTGGACCTGTCATTTCCTTAAAGGTTGAAACCACCTAATAAGGTCCTCTATTAACCTCTCTTGCTAAGGAAGGAAACGCCAGGGCATGTTAAAACCCCAAATTTGGAAGGTAAACCCACTATGAAGTGTCCACTTCTACCCTTCATTGGCAAGCTTATTTACTCAATTGCACTAACAAATCATTGCATCGAAAGGTGAGGAGAGGCATTGGATCTTATACAAGATTGCAGGTGTGTTTGCTTCTTGGACTTGGCCTCCCTATACAGGATCCAAGCCCCCTAGAGGATCACAATGGCATTTGTAGTGTGAGCGTTGAGAGCCATGGGCCTCCAACCATGCAAAGCATTGATTGCCATACCATGGGCTTCTATAACACCACCACTTGCTTGTTCGTGCCCCAATTATACAAAGATGATGGTCCCTAGTTAGCTACACATTACACCCAACACTTAGCAACTGACCCAGGCCCCATAGGAGGTTGTCTTTCCTAGGGAGACATGGGCGAGCATGTGTCATCTTCTAGCCCTCATTGATTGAGCATTGATTTGATTATGAGCCACTTGGAGACCCATGAGACCCATTTGGTGCCCACAGAGCCCAAATAGGGGTTTGGAGATGTTTTGCATCATTTGGAGGGGGCATCCCCCTCTTTATCAAACCATATGGATGTTGATCCAATTTGTCCTGAGGGAAATCTAGCAGTACAATGTTATGCCTAAGAGATTCCACAAGTTCAGATTCAGAATCATCAAAATCCCTCCTATCAGGTGGAATGGAAGCTTAACACCCAAATCTTCTGTCTACAGAGGTTAATCTTCAGGACGGTGGATGGGAGTAGAAAGGCCAAAGGGGCCACCTTCTTCATCAAAAACCACATCTCTATTGTATGCGAGACAATCAATGTCCACATCAATCAATCAAAAGGCCTTATGGTTGTCATTGTATCGCATCAACTTATGGCTTTTGGAATTCAGTTTGGTCCTCTTTGCATCTAGAATCCAAGCATATACAATCACACCAAAAACCTTGAGATGGCTGATTTTTGTTTCCTCCTAGACCATGCTTCCTCATGAGTCACCTTCTTGACAACCTATGTGGGAGACCTATTACCCAACACCAGTGGGTGACCCCTATAGGAAAAAATTTCTCCTAGATTTGTCTTCAGTCATCAGCCAGCAACCCCTTGTAGCCACTTGATAGTTATGAAGTGCTACCATTCTCCACCACTTGAGCCAACCACTATGTACCCTCACTCATTTGTCATCATGGTATGTTTGAAGGTGGGCTATCCAATCCCGAAGGTATGGTTTTTCATTATTTAATTGGGTATTTATGCTTGTTTTTCTTAGACACACTTGGGCATGGATTACTAGGAGACTTTGAAGAAGGAAGGGCTTCGACTGTACTCTTGTTTCCTTACCTCAACTTAGAGGTTAATCTTGTAACATAGGGTCATGGAATCTCCTTTATTGGCTACTAGCTTTAGGAGTGGCATTACATGGGAAACCTTGATTTTGATTGTGTGGTCCCACTTCCCAATACCATATATCTCAATCCCCCCCGCTCATTACAAACCATTTTCACATTCTCCCCATCTAGGGTCCACATTTGTCCATTGGGTCCACAAGCTGTTAGCCTCCCGCTACCCTTGTCCACACCTTGGGTAAATCCAGGAACGATGCCTCGGAGGTTGATGCAGCTAAAAAGAAAAATAAAGTATGATATGGCCACATACAACAAGAAATGTACCACAAAATGCAAAAAATGGCCAGCGCAATAAATTTAGCAAGTGGGCAAAAGCCAAACATGAGCTTTACCCCCTATCATTATGGCCATCACCCTGGTTCCTAGGGCCCCTATCAGTGCCCCTTGCACCATTAAGGAACCCATGAATGTCCCAACCCTTGATGGGCGATGAACTGCCTCACCTCAAGGGGGTAATCACTGCTATATCTTACACATCATGCTCTCATCCCCTTGATCCCCGAGCAATAAAGTGAAGAAAAATCAATAAAAGGTAAAAGGCAAATGAAGAAGGGTGGAAAAACAAAGGTTTCGTATCTCATGCACCACAATTACTCCCTCCTTACATTCGTACACCCAAGTTGTGGGCCTCCTTCATCATAGCTACCCTTGTACCATGGCATGTGGCTTGGAGTATTCCCTTTGTCCCCACTTCGTTCCATCATCATTTCACATGACACCTGCCACTTGATGGGTGTGCCTTGGACCTGTCATTCCCTTAGAGGTTGAAACCACCTAATAAGGTCCTCTATTAACCTCTCTTGCCAAGAAAGGAAATGCCAGGGCATGTTAAAACCCCAAATTTGGAAGGGAAACCCACTATGAAGTGTCCACTTCTGCCCTTGATTGGCAAGCTTATTTACTCAATTGCACTAATGAATCATTTCATCCAAAGGTGAGGAGAGGCATTGGATCGTATACAAGATTGCAGATGTGTTTGCTTCTTGGACTTGGCCTCCCTATACAGGATCCAAGCCCCTAGAGGATCACAATGGCATTTTTAGTGTGAGCATAGAGAGCCATGGGCCTCCAACCATGCAAAGCATTGATTGCCATACCATGAGCTTCTACAGCACCACCACTTGCACCACCACTTGCTTGTTTGTGCCCCAGTTATACAAAGATGATGGTCCCCAACCAACTACACATTACACCCAGCACTTGGCAACTGACCCAGGCCCCATAGGAGGTTGTCTTTCCTAGGGAGACATGGGAGAGCATGTGTCATCTTCTAGCCCTCATTGATTGAGCATTGACTTGATTATGAGCCACTTGGAGACCCATGATACCCATTTAGAGCCCACAGGCCCAAATAGGGGTTTGGAGATGTTTTGCATCATTTGGAGGGGTCATCCCCCTCTTTATCATCTATTTTGACACCCTCACTCTCATACTTAGCACATGAGGCCTCAACGCTTTCTAGGCCTCACGTCATCCTTGCGTGGGCTAAAGAAGGCTTATTCGATATAATTTTTGGGCTATCATGGTTGGCCCATAACCATGGGTGGGTTACTTGACATTTTAGGCATTGGAGGGGCTTCATGTTTCATAATTTGAACTCATAGCACATGTATAAATAGATGAGAGCTAATCTCATGTCAAACATCATCACTTGGATCTTCAATCTCTCTTGAGAATTTCGGACCTACAATTAGAGGATGAATTTAGATGTTATTGATGAACTTTGATGTTTGTATAATTTCACTATCATTCTTGGATCTTCTCTTTGGTATTTTTGTGGATGGATATATTCTTCATTGTCTTGTAAGTGTTATTTTATGCTATATTTATAATTTGATGAATGTTTAATGCATGGAATATGTCTCATGGTTATTAATGTGCCCTAATTGATGAAAAATTGTTTAAAACATTGAAACTATTGGGAAATTTTGCATGCGCTACTCATAAGATAATGAATGAATGAATGTTCCTAGAGGGTTGATTGCATTTACATCCTTGAAACTCCATAGCAAGTGTCATCGAAGTGTAAGAGTCTAGAGTAGTTGTGTAGTTGTCTCCATAAAGGATAGCTAAGTTTCTTTTCACTTTTCTTCTTCATCCCTTTAAGGATAAGGAGGCCTCTCTACGGCTTGGTGCAAATTCCCATGGAGGAGATTTTAAATTTTGTTTGGATAAGATTCTTCCTTGGTGTCTCCTCTAGGCATCCTCGAGTTTCGAAAGAATTCCAATGATGGAATCACCATAAAATTGATGCCCTAGCTACCATACCAAGTGGTAACCCTAGAAGTTAATTCTTTAACTTGCTTATTTTCTTCAAGGCATCTCCTTTAGTACTCATTGGAGTAGATCATTTATTGTCTTTTCTCCTATTTATCTTGACCTTGGATGTTCCCATATCTCGAAATATATCTCAACCCTAGGTCTAGTATAGACTCTTCTCCAAGGTGTTTTTCACGGAAAGCCTTATTAGCTTCTCCCAAAGCTCACATATTGTTGAACCTTTCCATCGAATCAGCCGCATTGCCTAACTCCAAGCCTATCATAGACATACCTATCACGAGTGAGGAATACTGGGACTCCTCCCATCAATGAAAATCTGAGAAGTGAAGGGGACGTAGGTTGTGGTGACAGTGGGCCTATGTCCCACGATGTTCTTGTGCCCTCTAGCTCTTGCCTCTTTACAAGGCTTGCTAGTTTGTGTAGCAACAAGACAAATTCAAAAGGTACATTACAGTATACATTGCCTCAACCCAAAACCTCTTCAGAATATTTTTGCTCTCCAACATACAACGAGCCATTTCCGTAATGGTACGGTTCCTCTGCTCACCAACACCATTGCGATGACGGGTATATGGTGTGGTAAGTTGATGCTTGATACATGAACTCACAAACAAAATTCATCCCCCATTATCTCACCTAGAAGTTATGATTTGATATCCTGACTCTCTTTCAACTAATGTTTTAAACTTCTGGAATTCATTAAAAACACATGATTTTGCTTTTAGGAAAAACACCCACATTTTCCTACTGAAATCATCAACAAATAGACAAAAATATCTAGATCCAATGACTGATGCAATATGCATTGGTCCACAAACCTATGCATGCACCGATTGCAAGACTCTGAATGCTCTCAAAGCTTGTCCATCTGAGAATGGAGTTTGATGCTACTTCCCTGCTTAGCAAGCTCTGCACACACTATGTGTTTGCAAATAAATCTCAAGCAAGCCTTCTACCAAATTCTCCTGAGCCAACTGAGAGAGATATGATAAGTTGAGATGCCCATACAGTTGATGCCATAGATTGCTAATGACCTCTTTGTAGCCATTGCAAGCTCCTCAAACTCTCTGCTATCAACCAACCTATACAATCCATGATCTTTCGAGGCCAACTGCAATTGTTTTCTTGGACTCCTTGTCAATATTGTGGCATTTTTATGCGCTAAAGACGACATCCAACTTCGGACAATGTCGCATAATCTAACTCACAAAAAAGTAGATTGAGCTCCATGGTCCGAACATAGTATACATTGAGAAGTATAAGATTTCGCCGACCAAATGTAATTTGAACAATACCCTTGGTAACAACTATATACTTTCAACTCCGCCAAAGATCACTAAATCGAAGCAAGCCTTGTACTCCAAGAACCAATGTCTCTTGTGTCTAAAATGCTAAGAAGCTCCTGAGTCAATGTACAAGGCAGATTATTTGACATGATCCGCAGGTTTTTTGGCCATAAATGCATAAATGGAACTCCTTCTGCTTTGTATGCTCTGCAACATGGGCCTTCTATTGAGACTCTCCCTGGTTGGATTTCTCATAAGCGAACCGCTTTCTATAGTGTTTCATCATATGACCAAGCTTACCACAATAACGACATGTGATAAGCTTCTTAGAACTCTCCTCAGATTTTCCTTGTCCATTTTGTTGGAAGGACTTGCTTTGCCTTTACTTCTCTTTGGTAGTAAACGCTTGTTCAACAATGGTTGTCTCATTGTTGCTTCCACCTGTCATGCTGAAGGAGCTTGTTGCATAGCTCATCAAACTTCAGGTCAACAATTGTGGGCGTAATATTGAATGTTTCAATGAAGTGCTCAAAGGATCATGGTAAGCTTTTTAGAGTGATGACCACCATATCTGCTTCTTCCACCTTGCAACCAATGGCCTCCAGTTGATCTATAGGGACATCTTGTTGTCCATCATGATTGAAAACAACATATTCTTCAGAAGGAATGCTCCGCCCTTGTATGACGTTTCTTGGAGATTCTTTAGATGCATCCAAATATTCACAACTGTCTTGCCAAAAGACAATTTTGGAAGCATTTCACCGATCACTAACAACTTGATGTGCATTACTACTTCCCGATTTTGTTCATCAAACTTGTGTTGGTCTTTATTTGCCACCATGGGACGAGCAATTTTACCCAAAATGATCTAATCCAAGCACCAGTACTCGAAATTATGAGCATGTGTTGTTTCCACGTGTAGTAATTCTTACCATTCAAGCATTGATTGCTTTTCAACATGATGTTGATCAATAATGTCATCCCTCCCATTTTCCAATGCACAAAAAACGAGGAAAACTCCAACAACAAACTTCGACAAAAGTTTGATTCTTCTAGTCAAAATTAGTCAAATCCTAATTGGCATAGATCTCGAGAAGCTTGAAAAAACATGATCTTGCAAAGCACAACTTGCAACACAAACCAACCACGAACAGGTCGCAACCACGATTTTTTTGTTTTAAAAAATACCAAGAAAATAAAAACGACTCTCATACCATGAAATGGTATTTCGATATGTAACAATGGAGATGAAAGGCTCCTTAAATAACAAATTAAAAACAAGATTTCTATTAGAGAAATAGAAATAATCGTAAACTGAACTAAACTAAGAAATAGGGAAAGTTTCTACATAATGATGTTTCTATAAGAGAAACAATCGTAAACTAAGAAACAAGGAAAGTTTCTAAAATTCATAAATGACCATTAAATATGACAATAATTACATTAATTCTAACCCTGGGTGGGAGAAAAATTCAATACAATCTCCAAGGAAGCATCTTCAAGGAAAGAATGGGCTCCATTAGTGGGAGAAACTTCAACACATCTACAAGGAAGCATCTTCAAGGAGAGAATGGACTCCATGACCCAATGGTAGGCCAACCTCACCTCTCTTCTTCAACCAACATTACTCTTTCCCTTCATTGAATTTTTTTGAACAAGTGTGAATTTTGTAAGTTCAATTTCTTAAGTAACTTGCTCTACCTAAGTTAGGGTTATTATTGATCTTCAAATTAGCTTCGTTTAAAAGGAATTGATCTAGTGAAATTGTAATGCTTGAGGTGGGAATTTCATAGTGTGATCGCATATACTCCTTGGCATTACACCTCGCTCAATAACTAATTTGCAAATGAAAGTTCTAAAAAAAATTGTTTGTAGGTTTTTGTGGGTAGAGTTTGAAGAAGAAAAATTTGGAATATGCTCCACAGTTTGATTTTTAAATAGACATTTTGTTATGACTAAAATATAGATATAAATTATGTAAATATAAATAATAACAACACATAATAAATAATGATTAGTTAATGAAGAGGTATGTCCCTAAGGACATGACCATTCATAAAGGGACCCCTGCTTAGGGTATATAAGTAGGCCCTCACTCTCAATTGTATCATCATTCTCATTCATACATTTTAATATATATTCTTGAATCTTCAATGGAGATCTTTATATTCCAAGTCTTTTCGAGTGTTTAACATGCTATAACGAACCTTGTTCGTTACATTGGTATCAGAGCATTCCCCTGAGTATATGAACTTTATTCGTTACATTGGTATTAGAGTTGTTCGATCCTCTGGCCACAACCATTGCACAGAGCTAGTTTGTTCCGGCCTTTGGCCATTAATATATGTCAACCTTGTTGTCGCCACAACTGAAGCATTTTTCTACAAGCTGTTGGAGTTTCTCCATTTTCACCAATTGGTCCTTAGCCATAAAAGAAAAAATTTAAAAAAACTAAAAAATAATAATTGGTAAAAAAAATTAAAAAGGTAAAAAAATTATAAATTTATAAAAATAAAAACAAAACAAATTATCAAGGGATTAAAAAAAACATTATATACAAAAAATACAAAATAAAAAAGGGAAAAATCATATATCGTGCAGTCGCACCTTCCACTTCGTAGCCGTTGTCGCCAACATCCCGTGTCCTGTTCACTACCGCTTGGAGACCACCAATTGCAGCCCATCAAAAAACACAGTGCTTCCGCTCCACGCCAACGCCTCAACAAACAGTCGCCTTCTCCCCCAAAAGTGCTTAGCCACAGCTCAATTTTCGACCGGCAACACTACCAACCCCATGACACAACCACATCCACTGGCTCGTATGTCGTTCAACAAACCGTCGTATGTTTTACCACCGCTACCGAGCCACCCACTGAATTCCGACAATGTAACCGCAGTAACACTGCATTCACTCTACCTACACCCACAACCTGCGCCATCCTATTGCACAACTGTCCCACAATCTTTGCTCCTCGTCGCAAAAAAGTCGTGACTACCACTGAACTTCACAACCTTCTCCACAAGCAATCGTTTTCTCCTCTTCTACCACCAACCTGCCTTGTCGCCAAAACTTCCTAAGTTCCCATCCTGTCGCCTAGTCACACACACCCCTGTGCACCAGTGTAATCACACCTACCAAATTCAATCCATCGTTGAATTTTACCATCCCCATCTTGTTAGAGTATAAATTTGAAATTAAACACAATTCACTACAATTTCATCCTATCTATACAAGCCACTGAATTAATTGACCACTCGCATTCAAATTTGATAATTCACTACAATTGTCTTGTTCGTATAAAGTGTTGAAATAAATGGAGTCTAATTCGGAAATAACAACAAGAAAATTCCAAGAAACTTCATATAACTATGCCCCAATGCTATTTAGAATTAAAGGGTCTATTGCGAGAAAAGATGTTACTATCTTTATCTCGCCAACCGAAGATACAAATTATATAAAACCTAAAAATCACAAACCAATTAGTGATTCCCAGGTCAAATATAATCGAAAAGTTAGACTGGTATGACAACAAAAAATATGACATAACCAATTTGCAATTAAACATTGGAGATTATGCATTCATATCACAATTTTCAGTTCAAACCCTATGAAGCAATCAAGGTGACATTACTTTAAGTTCACCCTAGATGGAAACCCTAGGTTCCTTCATCTTGAATACAAAAAAGAAAGTTTTTGACATTTTCATACAAAAAAAGAGAAATAACACTACAAGATGTTACATTAAAGCCGAATTCAGTAACACCAGAAAACATACAAGATATTTCAAAAGTAATTTTTCAAGAAGGTAAAAAATCACTACAAAATATGCAAAATGAAATTGATAAAATCATTGCTGATAGAAATGAAGAAGTCTTTTGACTTAAGGACCATAGCAAAAAATTACTAACACAAATTAAGAGGCTTACGAAGGACAAGAATTCATTAAAAAAAAGACAAGTTAAAACATTGTATTCAAGAGAAAGTATCGAAGTCATCAATCGTAACAGCTCCAGTTAAAGATAAAAGAATGAATACCAAACCAGTCAATACTGCAACTCAAGAAGAGGATAAATCAATTGAAGGAAAAACACACTCACATGTTGCAATTCAGATGATGAAAATTCCAAGCAAAGATTTTGTACCTAACTCAACAACAATAATACCAGAAGAAAATCAAAAAATTGCCACACACCTAATAAGGGAAATTCAAACCAAAAGAATTACCTATCGACATCCAAATCACGAGAGTAGACAAATCAATCAAGCTATGTATTTGTATCATTCAGAGCAGAAATAACAAACTAATGTTCCGAAGAATATTTAAGTAAGCTCAATCCAATCCTATGATGATAGTTCGTAACAAATTTCCAGTAATCGAATGATTCCACAAAAGATTAATTTAGGATGGTCAGATCCTTCCTCTGTGCAACAATTTTATATATCACTCCAAGGATCATATCAACTTGTATCAACAAAGATAACAGTTCCGAGACAAGAAGACATTTGAACCAGAAAAAAAGAAATCAAGTTTTTTCATCAGCAAGATTTGAGGACAAAGCTTTTTGAGGAGGAAGGCAATGTTATGAATAAAATATAAATATAAATAATAATATCACATAATAAATAGTGATTAATTAGTTAATGAAGAGGTACGTCCCTAAGGACACGACTGTTCATAAAGGGACACCTGCCTAGGGTATATAAGCAGACCCTCACTCTTATTTGTATCGTTATTCACATTCATACATTTTAATATATATTCTTGTATCTTCAATGGAGATCTTTATATTCCAAGCCTTTTGGAGTGTTTAGCCTACTATAACGAACCTTGTTCATTACATTGGTATCAGAGCATTCGTCTGAGTATATGAACTTTGTTCGTTACACATTTCAAGTCCAAACCAGAACCCATCATCAAGACAAGTCTGAAGCATGGCCTAAAGTCAACATCTCTTCACATTTTAGCTTTTAACTCTAATTGTTATTGAAGCATGCTAGGGTTTACACATTTCGGAATGGTATTTTATTGTGGCTCAATGTTTAAGTATGGAACAACCTTTGATGTTGATAGAAACGTTGCACACATATAACACTCAGGACAAGGTTTATTTAGTTTCTGCAAAACCCGTGAATTTGTTTACTTTCTTGAATGGTATGTTTGATTACATTTATTAAGGTTAAACCAACTCACGCATAATCTAAGGCAATAGCGGATGATGCTATTGCTAAGAATCTGGTATTTTTTTTGTCACACATTAACCTCTTTTTCATTTCTAGACCACATGATACCTCTAATAAGCAAATAATTTTTGCTAACGTCAAGGCTAATACATGCTTCCTGATGATACTTCAAATGAATTAACATTTGTAATCTGGAACGATCTCTATTTTAAACCAATTGTTGCATTTGCTTGTCAAGATCAAGGCACTGGTCTCTTCCATTTTCATATGCCTACAGATTTCATGGTCTCAATTCCTAAATTCCTTTTTATGATCGAAATGGATATAAACAGTGGTAATTAATTTGTTGACGCCAATTCTTTTGGGGAAGGGTATGTAAATTTAAATCAAATCCTAATGGCATTTGTATGATGATAATGCAGTTTAATATTTGCATCACTTCTCCGACCAAGGCAAATGTTTAAATGGTTCAACAAATTTGAGTCCTACGCACATTTCATCTGACTAATCTATGATACACTAGTATACTTTATTTTTTTGGCAACGCTAATGGATCTATAGATCGGTTGATTACTAATAAATTCATATGTGAATGATCTCTTAACATAAAAGTGGCATTTACATTTCAATGCGTGGGTTCCATGAGCATATATGATATACTTCACTGTACCATGTTCCACGACACATTAATCGCATGCAATGATCTTTCGATATATCTTTCTGATAAATTAAAATAGTTGTAGTCCTCTTCCATATGTTCCACTAAAGACAACACACTTTTGTTATGGTTAAAGTTGTATCATGAACTGAACATATGAATGAATGAGACCTTTACTTTTAAACTTTGGGTACCTTCATGAAATACACATGTAAAATATTCTAATAAATTTGATTTTGCACTGCAATTTCCATTCAGATTACACGTATGTGCTCATTTACTACATTTGCATCAATGAATTGACACCAACGAGTCAAATCTCCTTGTGCTTCGGGACCCCATAATAGCAGCAAAGAATGTACTAAACTATTAGCAGGAGTAGAAACTGCGGCAGTTAGGAAATTACAACCTTCCAGATAGGAACTGGCCAATCCGTGAGTATACCATGAAGTCACAAAGGTTGTACCCGTGAACCATCTCTTAATCATATCATTGGATATTGAACATCATCAAGCTACCACTGAAGTCTCCTTCATTCTTGAGTGAGTCAGTTGGGTTAAGCATACTTGTCCTGGGCAGTTTTCTTCTCTATACCAGCAATAAAATTAGGATTAGTACAAGGATTCCACCCGTGGTTTCAAATTTTCAAGCCTAAAGAGTGGAGAAGGTTCATTAAGTGACAGGTAGTGATGCACTAGATAGTTTCCTTAGGCTTCCCCCCTTGGGTGAGATTAGAGATTTTTCTTCTAGGGAACGTCCCAGAGATAACAGCAGAGATATACCCTGTCATAAAGCATAGAGCAAAGAGCATATGCAAAAGAAAATACTTTCCACTTTGCTTCTGATTTGCTGAGATCACAGCACAGCTAA
Organism: Pinus tabuliformis; assembly: GCA_031772625.1. Taxonomy (NCBI): domain Eukaryota; kingdom Viridiplantae; phylum Streptophyta; class Pinopsida; order Pinales; family Pinaceae; genus Pinus; species Pinus tabuliformis. Next base: position 2,075,618,278 of record CM062816.1, on the reverse strand, counting down.
GAGGTATGCATATGGAAAGGAGAAGCAAACAGGGAATAAAAACAGTGAAACCAAAATATTAACTCCGAAGAAAAATAAAATAAAATAAAATAAGAGAATAATCAAAACTTCATACCTCTATATTTGGCAAAAGGTTGTATCTTAGGCACACTAAAATCCTTTCTGAGTGAAACAAACAGTGTTTCCCACTAAAAGCAACTCCGAACGAATAGTACACTCAACATAGAAATGCACAGAAATAGCAAAACATGGAAACCTTTTGATGCATGCAACAACACAGTTAGGATCTCAATCGATAATGGAAGCTTGCTACAGATCTTCAAATGAGCTCTGATACCATGTTTTGTCAAACAATGGAATAATGTAACAAATAGAATGAGATAAGAAAATGAAATAGAGAGATATACAAGGCAGAAGCATGTAGCTTTCAATTTACCAATGTTATGCCTTACATTACTTCTAAGCAAGCTATTATTTATTTGGCACTAGATCTTATTCTTTATGTACAAGGAAATGAGGGAGTTCAACAAACTCTAGATGTATAATGGAAAAGAGAATCACTGATCATTTGATTTGTATCAGTGAGCTCACTGGATATGGTCACTGGTGTAGAGGATGAGCAAACACATACTCACACACATACCCTACAAAAACACACACTAAAAACAAATTCAAAATCAGAAAGTGATGGCTATTTACTATGAGATTTGTAGGAGATTTCGTTGTCTGTTCAGGGGGATCCAGAGCCTTTCCAGTTTCCTCCAGTACTCAGACCAGAGATGCCTAGCCCTTTACATGCAGGAGGCCCTTAGGTTTCGCACCCGCACTCTCCTGCCTCCTCTTAGGCCAGATCCTGTTCAGCAGATCACCTCCTGTTTATGGTGCTTCCATGGTGCAGATCATTTGATTTGTATCAGTGAGCTCACTGGATATGGTCACTGGTGTAGAGGATAAGCAAACACATACTCACACACATACTCTACAAAAACACACACTAAAAACAAATTCAAAATCAGAAAGTGATGGCTATTTACTATGAGATTTGTAGGAGATTTCGTTGTCTGTTCAGGGGGATCCAGAGCCTTTCCAGTTTCCTCCAGTACTCAGACCAGAGATGCCTAGCCCTTTACATGCAGGAGGCCCTTAGGTTTCGCACCCGCACTCTCCTGCCTCCTCTTAGGCCAGATCCTGTTCAGCAGATCACCTCCTGTTTATGGTGCTTCCATCAGTTAGGGGCACTAAGAGAAAGGCTACTGATAGCAGTAATTCTAACTCTGGATCAATGTGGACCTCAGGGTTCTCCCTCCCCAGAGACCTCAGAGATGTCACCTGACCAGATCACTCGTCCGCAGCGAGTTATAGCAACCAGGCAGCAGCCCAAGAGATGATCCAGACTTTCCCATAGTGCTTCCTCAAGGTATCACCATATCTTGTGTTTTCTTCATCCGAACTCAGCTGTTAGGAGAAGCAGATCTCATGGATCATGGCCCTGTCCCTAGAACCTTTCGCTCTGCACATCTCCCTCCCATTGCGGCGGCCTGCACTTCGGTCCTGTGATTTTCTCATGTTTTCTCATGTTTCGCCTATAGACTTCTTGTTTCTACTTATATCTTGTTCTTTATTTGGGAGACCTCTTAGTACTCCTGCTTTATATTGACATCATTGTACCCAGCCATTGACTTACTTTTGTGCTCATTTGATGGAAATTAATATACTTATCTTATCTTCAAAAATCCAAGTGCCAACAAAGCCGAACCTGCCAAGGTGGTAAGATGTTGGAGTTGGTTAGACAAGAAAAATGTGGTCACTGCCAAGGCATTACTAGCATGGGAATTGACACATTGCATTGTGTTGATTTGGCACTATTTGTGTGGTAAGGGGCATATCTTCAATCTACTAAGGTGACAAGTCCGCATGTCCACGAGCCATAGTCCACATGGCAAGATTATAAAGGGCCATGCAATTGCATGAACTCCAAAGCTGAGGACAAGAACAATACCAAAGGCACACAATTATTTGGCAAGACGCCAAGAGCTAATCTAACAAGGCCTTGGCCCTTGGGTAACAACCCGAGAGCATAGCTTCCAAGGCTAGAGAGGTATCCAAGTACGGAAACAACCTTTGGTAACTAATAACAATAGATAATGAATGTGGAGGAGACATTGCAATAGAACCGGTCAATCCGACTGGTTTGGAGGCAAAACTGGTCTGAACCACCCTCTGAACTGGAAAAGACCAGTTTAGTACTGAACCGGTCCAGACTAGTTCGGAGACCGGTTCCACCGGTCTGCAAGGCCCTGCCGCACAACCTGGGCATAGAATATAAACAAAACAAAACAAAAAACGCGTTTTTTTATTTTATTTTTATTTTTCCTAGTTTCTAATGCTACTCTAGCGCCCCACCTCCTCTATTTCACTCACACTATTCATTCGAGTCGCTCAAGAGAATTCAAAGAGTTTTTTGCAGGGCTGTTCTGAGGGAGAATTTTTTGCAGATTTGAAGAGTTGATTGGAGTCTTGGGGAGTTGTTGGGTTGGCAGAGTTTTGAGCTACTTCAAAGAAAAAAAAAATTCCCAGAGATCTTTGGGTTTTCTTCAGAGGCAGATATATCAAAAGCACCAGTAGTAGCTTCAAGGCCAGGGGAATCAAGCCATAATCCCATTGCAGACTTGGATGCTACTCATTCTTCAAATGAGGATGAGGAGGATGATCAAGAATTGGATGATGATTTTGATGATGATTGATGATATGATCATTGATTTGTTGTAGTTGTAGCTTGTAGTATTGTAGGTTGTAGTATAATAGTATGATCTATCATGTTCTTTTGGACTATAAAAGCCTTTTAGAGCCTGCTTCTTGATGCTCATAACATTTTTGGTTCAGAGATGTTTTGCACTAAGTGCTATTTTGGTTATATGCACTATTACATGCTATATAAATGAGAACTTTTTCATATTTGTGTATAAATGGTTTGGATTCATATGGATGCACATGAATATATCTGTTTTTTCTTTCAAATATGAACATTTTATGTGTTTCTGGTAAACTAATTTTTCCCCGGTTTTTTCCCAGTTCCCGATCAACAAGGTTTTCCTGTTCGATGACCGGTTCAGTTCTAATAACATCACCCTAAACCACAACTAGCCAAGAATATTAACAATTGAATAATTAATGTCTTATATTAGTAATTATTAATTACTAATAACTAATGCCCTGTATAATTTACCCATTTAATAATTAATGACACAAGATATTAATAATTTATAATTGTCATCGCCTGTTATTAAATTGTACAAGGCATTGTGATTTGAAGTCGTTTTACCCATTTAATAATTAATGCCCAGATTGATTAAACATAAATCTTAAAATTCTAGACATAAGAAGACATTTCCATGAAAACAATGGAACAGTTTGAATTTCTCCACAGCGCACAAGTCTGGCCAAAACAGAATAGTTATCTTAAATCTTCAAGATTGATACTAGGAGCACCATGGGTTTGATTTCAGATATAGAGGAAAATTTTGAAGCTTTCCAAGTACTTGAGACAACAAACACAATTGATCATGAAAATAACATACAGCTATTCCAAATAAGAATACAAACTCTCCCAGATGTAGTAATTTGAATTTCTCCACAGCGCACAAGTCTGGCCAAAACGGAATAGTTATCTTAAATCTTCAAGATTGATACTAGAAGCACCATGGGTTTGATTTCAGATATAGAGGAAAATTTTGAAGCTTTCCAAGTACTTGAGACAACAAACACACTTGATCATGAAAATAACATACATCTATTCCAAATAAGAATACAAACTCTCCCAAATGTAGTAAGCTACATCAATCTTGATGAAAAATAGAGTTCATCTCTCAAAACAAATCAATACCATGTAAGAAGATCACAAGTGGATTGTTACCCACTTTATTAGGAGAAAAATTTTCTCCTCTTCGCACAACCAGCCAACAAGCAGCCCTATGATGGTCAACATATAACATTGTGTCTGTATCCTCCACCTATTGCTCCAACCAGATCTCTCTCCCATCTATCATTTCTTTGTGAAGGAAGGGGTCATCTAACAGTAGGTCATTTACCCATTCTTACAATCATGTATTTTCATTTAGTGTTATGGGCATACTAATATGAATCACAAGGCAACTAGATGATTAACCAATCTTAATTGTATTCTAGTTCCCACACTTGACTTGAGAGGTTAGTCTTTGACTCTAGTCCAATTGGACCTCCTCTAAGTCCTAAGGGTTTAGCTAAGGCACTAATGGGGAAGCATGTCTGATACAATCTATAAATACCACTCTCCATCTCTCCCTCTTATCCATCTCCACTCCTTGCACTGATAGATTGGTCATTGGAATTGGCACCCTTCATCCACATCTCAAGGCCCAATAACTTAGCCTCGGAGGTTGATGCAACTAAAGGAAAATTAAATGCATATATAGCCACAATGAAAGAAAATGCAAGATGAAAAATACGGTTGGGACATTATTTAGCGCATGGGCAAAAGCCTAGCATGATCTCTACTCTCCTCATTACCCATCACCCAATTCCTATAGCATTTAATGCTCCATCTAAATAAAGAAACTCCTAAAAGTCCCAACCTTGATAATTGAGAAACCACTACATCTTAAAGAGGTATTGAGATACAAAAGCAAGCTTGGGCTCCTAAGTTATGCACCAAATAAAAACAAATCATTAAAAGAGAAAGGCACACCGAAGGGGTGGAAAAAGCAAGCAAAGGAAAGAGCTAACTCATGCCTCAATCATTGCTCCCACTTTACATCTATACACTTAGGATGTTGGACCCCTATTAATTGGTCACATGGTTGGACCCCTATTACCCATCACCCAATTCCTATAGCATTTAATGCTCCATCTAAATAAAGAAACTCCTAAAAGTCCCAACCTTGATAATTGAGAAACCACTACATCTTAAAGAGGTATTGAGATACAAAAGCAAGCTTGGGCTCCTAAGTTATGCACCAAATAAAAACAAATCATTAAAAGAGAAAGGCACACCGAAGGGGTGGAAAAAGCAAGCAAAGGAAAGAGCTAACTCATGCCTCAATCATTGCTCCCACTTTACATCTATACACTTAGGATGTTGGACCCCTATTAATTGGTCACATGGTTGTGGCACTTGCATTAAGTCTTTCTCACTCTGTAATCATCATATCACAACCACATATGGATTGATGGGTTAACTTGAGACATGTTACTACCCTTGGGGGCAAGAAACATCTAATAGTGTCAATGACCTAATCATCACTAATGTCAATCTAATCTAAATGAGGTAACTTGTTTATAAGTCCTGATCTAGTTAGACATTTGAAGGTGAGTTATGTGTGAAGTATTATTGTGCCTTTAGCATTGGATATGATCCACTATGATTCTTGAATGTTTAATGCCCCTAATGATTATTGATCTCACTTGATCTTGAGAGTGGCTTTTGTGAGGTGGTGTTATCTCAACCAATGTTATCAAAATCGAACTAGTCATCAAACCAGTACACCCCCCGGACTATGAACCAATCAAAACTAGTAAACAAACGAAACCAAAAAACCACTCAACCAAAAACACATAAAATATTCATATTTTAAAGAAAAACATAATATTGTGGACAGACAGAAATGCACTGCCAACAATAAGGGGGTCTCCCTAGTAGAAAGTCCCAACCAGAACTTACACCGTTTGGGATAAGAGTCCCATCCGGTATGTGGGCCCAACTGCCACAATGTTTGTTCGAGATTTGGTTTTGGACGAAGTGAGTGCAACAAAGGAAATTTGGATCGGACTTCTGATAGAATGCAAGTTAGAACAGCTTTATGAAAAGATACAAAAAAAAATATAATAGCAAAAGATACAAAAAATATAACAACAACTAAGTAAATGTACATGAATCTCAAAGAAAGATTGTTAGCAAGCATTAATCAAGATACATAGACAGAGAAACATAATTCTTTACAAATTGTATATTAGTTCACAATCAATAACACTCGTATAACCATAAATCAGCAAACAATATCAAATAAGATGTGTGTCTCCGAGAATCCAAACCATTTATATGCATAAGCAAAAGTTCTCATTTATATAGCATGTAAGGGTGCATATACCCAAAATAACACCAAGTGCAATCCATCTCTAAACCGAAAGTACATCAACAAATAGGCCCTTGATGGCCTCTAGCATCCACAAAAATCACGCTACAACAAATACCTACATATCATCAATATATTTGCCTATATTGGGATCTTTAACAACAATATCACCCTCTAAACATTAAAATAAGATAGAAAATGCTTAGCATGTCAATTCAAGATTTTGTTTAAGTGATGGGTACATTTTTAGTAGAATCATGATAGAGGAGTTCAATAATCAATGCTCTTAACGTCAAGGTACATAGAGGGATTGATGCTCTTGACTAAATGCTAGTTCCATACCCTCATACATAACAAAATTCAATGGAAACAATGCAATCCACCCAATCCTAAAATCCTAAAAACCTATTAAGCCTACTGGATTTTGAGTGGGATCTAAAATTTTACTTTCTCCATATGAAATCCAATGAGTTCGAAACCACCACTCTTAAAAATCCTGAGTCAATTCATGGTGATGTTAAAAATTTAAGTAAAAGGATGAAAATGAAAGATAAAGGAGAATGTCACTTTTACTTTAAAAATTTAACATTACCGTTAATTACGTAGTGATAGTAGGGCAATATTGTCAAATACTAAGCTTCCACAATCATAAATCATTATTTTAAAAAAAAATTGTGTTCAAAGGTCCTTGATAGCATTGTACAAAACCAGCGAGTTCAACATCGAACCAAACAGTTCAATGAAAAAAGGTTAGTTTGGTATCAAAGAGCAGCCAAAAAGGGTCTGGTTCACCAGTCCAAACCAATTTTTTCCTCCAACGAGTCAAACTGGTAGTGATCCAAATAGTTCAATGAAAAAAGGTTGGTTTGGTATCAAACACACCAAAAAACGATCCACTTCTGTTAAAATTAGAAACTAGGGCCAAACTCCATGTGGGTCATCTTATTTATGGCAGCTGATATTTTTCCTTGATTCCTCTCATCGAGAGGTGTAGGATTGATCTAAAGATCATCCGATTCCGACAAGTATTTATGGAGATATGAATTTATTTCTAATTACTTGACAAATTGTCAAGGTCGGCCAGCAGCTAAGTGTGTGGCACACATGCCCAGCGTTTCATATAAATATGAGAGGTTGAGTCATTATATCATCTCATCTCATCTTGTCTTCTTCTCTCTCACTCTCCTTACTTGATTGGGTTAAAAAAGGAGCAGCTAACGTGGGAGAAGAAGGACGCAACTAGAAGGCAAGGAGGACGCAGGTCTGTTCTGCGTTGACTTTCATTGACCTAGGGTGCAGCAAGCAAAAAAGGACTGCGTTGACCAGCGAAGGGGCCATTTTGACTGCAGCCTAGTGTGAGGAGTCTCCCTCAAGCAAGCCGCAATCCTGATCTACTGTCCATGGACTTGATTTGGCTCACGAAGTGACTAGCATTAACTGGTTAGGACTGACCACAGGGCTGCCTAGATGCTGACCAGTTTTGACCATTTATTTTGGGTTGTTTCAGGCTGTCCTTCATTGTTGTTGAAGGTTGAATTGACTAAGGTTGACTCTAAGCTATTTGTGAATCATTTGATCCACTTTGCAAGTGTTGGTTAGGGCTTCTATTACTGCTATCATAAAAATTACAGATTTGTACTATTGTACTATTTCTCTCTCTGCTGAACTATTGAATATTAAAGAGGAATTGATCAAAGGGTTTCCCCACAATGGTGTCCCTGGCTAGCTGCCACATCTGGTGTCTCTTTTCTTGGCTTGCTTTCTGTCGATCTATTAATGTTCTATCTGCACGTTATGTTTATGTGATTTCTAAACAATGGCTAATAAGAAGAATTGAAGTAAACGGCTCTATGCATAGAACATACCATAAATTAACGAATTCACCGGTCTGAACCAGTTTCTCCTTCCAATCAATTAGACCAGTCAATTCAAATTGGTTCGGTCCAGTTCTAATAACATTGATATCAACAGCAGAGACCCCTTAAGGGATGGGCTTGATCCTTTTTAACAGCACTCCAGAGGTCATTGTACCCCATTCAAAGAGCAGTTCTGACCTCCATGGTGCAGCATTTGTTGAAGAATATAGGGCACTGTTTTACAAAACGGCCGGGTCAACCCGGAAACGGCCGTTTCAATCCGTTTTGATGAAAAAAATTTCAACCCGGCCTATTGACCCGGCTCGGTGACCGGGTCAGCTATGACCCGGCCGAGTCAGCCAATGACTCGGCCGGGTCATAGCTGACCCGGTCAACTCGGCCGGGTCACTTCAAAAAACGGCCGGGTCACTTCTAAACCTTGCTGAGCCTTTTTATCAAGGATTAAAGTCATGGAATAATAAAGATTACAGTCAGGTTTGAAGATTATGAACTAGGTCACTCCCAAGGTAACTATACAATGTACATCAAGAGATCTGAAAAGATTCGGACATGAGTCATGACTCATCAGTATTACTACTTTGCAGACTTTGCTGACACTTATATTAGCTAATGTGGCTATTATAGAAGATAAGTGCCCATCCATAAGCCAAATCCTGAAACAATTTATTAGAGTATACCCTTGAGGAGAATAAAACCAAGGCTTTCTGAAATTATTCTAGGCTCAACATGATTTATGGACTGAATTCTTAACAAAAGAAGAATAAAATATTTTTCCTTCAAATGCAGATAACTGATTCCAAGAATCAAACTAATAGATATCTAATGTAAGAGTCCAATTCTGAATTTGCTTTGGGACTTATGCAAGGTAATCTTCAGGACAGATTGACACTTCAACATCTTATATTTCTTGATTTCCACAGAAATATGTCTGTATAGAGCCAATGACGCTTACATAAAACCATATGAAGATGATTGCTCATAATGTTGTGCCAATGCCTAGAAATAACCAATGAAAAAACATCATGAATACTGAACAGTGATTTGCCCAGATCCTGCTAATTGTTCCACAAATCTGCATGAGGAGCTTTTAGATAAAGTTTCCAAATAGATTTTTCAAAATATACTTCATTGTTTCATAAATCAAAACTCTTTCAGTCAGATTTGAAGCAGAGGTTAAAGGGCGTCATCAACAAGTCTTCTTTTAAGAACAAGCTGGACAGAAGTCCTAGACAAAACCCGCTACAGAGCAGATAGAATACAAGACTTCTTGAAATGATAGGAGCAGAAAGAATTTCAAATGACTCTGAGTGCATATAGGAATGAAGAAGTCTGAGCATATAGGATGATACCCATCCTTGCCAATATGGGAAGCTAGACCAATATTGTTTTATCTGAGAATTGATAACGTACATATAACTGAAGCAAGAGACATGTCAATGTGGAGATCATTGCATTGATGCCATGAGCAAGATCATAACCAAACAACGAACTTCCAATTATGCAGTTGACTATGTATTTACTATTGCCATTGGGTACACCGTACCATTTTGATATAATGGATTGGTTCATGAGCCTACTTTGATCATATGTTGTCTTCCATGTATATTATAATGTTGTGTGTTTGGAAACTTGAATGAAAATATTTAAAATTATGTTTAAACTATTTAAAATTATGTTTTTTTATAAAAAAAATAAATATTTAATGTATTTTTTACAACGACCGAGTCATTGAAATCGAGCCGGCCGAGTCATTGCCGTTTCCGTTTCCGTTTCCGAGTCGATCCTCGGCCGAGTCCGAATCCGTTTCCGTTTTGTAAAACATTGATATAGGGTATCTAGATTATGATCAGATTCTTTTGGCGATGTTAATTATTTGTCCCTCACAAGACACAGTCCCTCTTCCTTTTGTCCTTCAACTGATGCCTCCTTCTGCACTGCATATTGGTCTCTTCTTTCGCACTTTTTCAGGCAACTGATAGCTCTTTTTCCGGCAACTGCAGAAACCCTAGGTCTCCTTAGAGACCTCTTCTTGGGTGTCTTCCTTTCCTTCTTTACCTCACTTGTAAATCTTCCTTTTCCTTGATACTTAGGCTAGAGAATGAGGCTCTTCTTCCGGTATATCTCTGAGCTAGAGGTTGATCCTCTTACCCTAATCTGATTTCTTCACACGTGTAGTTGATATAGGGCTTGAAATAAACCCTTTTACTTACTCCCTTCCTTTGCTTTAGGTGGGACCTACTTCGCTTGAGATGGAGGCCTATTAAGAGCCTCTTCTTAGCCCAATCGAACTCTATTATGTTGTTGCACTTGTGGATTTGATGTGACCGCAGAAATAACCTTCTTTATTCACATGTGTGACAGAATTCGGCCCCAAAACAGTCCTCCAAAACTCGGATTCCTTTTTCTTCGTATTCTCTGGCCTAGAAGCACCTTCTTGCTCTTTTTCGCACCTCTTTCTTGACTCTCTTTCTCGTTGATTTCAAAGATCACTTGGTGGTTCATTTGTGAGGTCAAACTGCGCTATATATAGGAGTTTGCCCCTCCTATTTGGGTTGACTTGACTTTAAGTGCACCAAAAATTCATTTCTTGAGCCAACTTGGAGAGGAGACTTGTCTTTGCTTTGGAGGATCACCTTTAACATCTTTCTTTGACTCTAATACATAGTGTAACATGCCCATGTGGGTCTTTAACAATTACATTGACTCTTTGACTTTCCTAGAAGCAATTAAAGTTTTAAACATGTGCTTGACCCATCAAATGGGCAAGAAACCCATTCTTGATAATGACAAAAATAATAATTCTTTTCTTTTATGAGTAAAAAGGTCAAAATTACATTTATGAAGATCGAACCTAGTTACACTTTCTTCAACACTCCCTCTTAATTAGGGAGGTATTCATAAATCATTTACAAGGTGTTTGGACATTTTCAATCTGAAGAGTTCACATAAGAGAAATTGGATTGGCAATCCATTTGTTAGTGCATCATAGTAACCAACACTATTTCCATAGCAAGGCCTTGACTGACGGCTCTATCTCTCATTAGATCAGAGCACAATGTTGGTGAGACCAATGACTATAGACACCTTCATCATTGTCTCTCAAGGTACATTCTCACCCCAGTGTTCACTGAGTATGACCTTCTAGGACTATTCTTATCTTGGGTTCCCAACCCTCAAAGAATATTGGTCCTCTTGCCTACTCTTATCTTGGATGCCCTACACATCCTCAAACAGCATCGAATACCAAATGATTACCCAATCCTCCATTCTTTCTTCCCAAATGAAGACAATAATGTTGTGTCTATCTCTCGCTCTCGAGTCTCAACTAGGGAAGATATGCCCATTCTTGTAAAGGAATGTACTTAAGTTCCCTCTGACTAGGAACTTGCCAAGCTCCCTCTTCAACTAGGGACTCTCCTTTTTCATCAGCAACTTCTTCTTATGGGTCCTTCAGTTGTTTGATCAATTTCTCTTCTTGATGTCATGAAATCTAGTTGAGCTTCTTCCTTGTAGGGCATCAGCCATCGATCACTTTCCTTCTTGGTCTGTCATATCATTCCTTTCTTCATGGAATGTGGCCTTCTTGGTACATATCTGGAACCTTCTTCATATGGCTACTTCTTTCTCATCATGCTCCTTTCAGGAATTTCCATACACCACATGAATGCTAGTTGTACTTACACTTACAACTCTTTCTCCAGTGTCCTTGCATGACCCCATCCAGATATTACTAAAGAAAAATCAAAATATAACATTGAGTCAAACAGTACCTTTCAAGATGGCTCTTCATCATGACATCTTGTTGGCTTGAATTCGCATCCTGCGTGTTTTCATCTCCAAGGCCTTTCCAGGTGTCAATGGTCCTTTGATCTTCTTCTTCCTTTGTCAGAATTCTCGTGCCTTCTTCCAAGAGATGTCTTAACACATCTATCGGATATTTATTCCTAGTGTCCATGGTCTCTTTATCTCATGTGCTTCTTTATAGGTTCTATTGTCAGTCACCTCATACTTCATATGAGGACATTTATCATATTGACCTTTATCAGAGTGTGAACCATGTCTTTCATGCATATTTTTAATGAAAGAGATCTATCCTTTTTCTTGACCATGCTACCAGAGCAATTCCCATGCTCATTAACACAAATGATGACATGACTTCACTGAAAACATAGATGCATACATACCTCATCTTAGTTCTTTCCTTGATCATCTCTGCTTCCTTTGACAACTTCCTAGATTGAGATTACCTCAATCTCCTTTGCTTTGTTGTATCTTCCTTTCCTACATATCATCCTTTCTTGAATCCCCATAAGTGGAATTCCCATTAAGACATCTGCCTTTTCTGAAAATCATGAACCTTCTATTGAAGATTCCACCAGAGGATCCTTATAATCCTTATCTTGCAAATGCTTCTTTCTGTTGATGATAGTGGCCTTCTAAGATGATTCTTCCTGATCATGATCATTCCTTTATGCATTGATTCGGTCATCCAATGGCGACATCCTTCCTATATTGAATGTTCTTTATTTGAGTTGTCTCTGCATAATACTCCTATATTCCTAAAGATGTCATTCTCATAAATCATGTATTCTATCTTGCTACTACATATTCCTATGATATCCATAATTTTAAAGAGAACTTATGTGAAGAAGTTGATCTCAGTCATAGTAGAGATCCGGAGGGGCTTCCTTCTTTTGCTTCTTCTCTTCTTCTTTCACTTCTTGGGTAATGTGGGCTTCTTCTTGTTTCCTCTTATTGTTGTCCTTCTTGAACTTAGTACAATCCCTCTTCTAGTGTTGATATTCTTGACAGTGAAAGCATTGGACTTTGGACATGTCTCTTTTACCCTTTCTCTGTGGACCAAACTTGCCAAATTTCCCTTTTCTCTTGGCCATAGCAGCAAATGCCTGCTCCTTTGATCCCACATCATCCTTGGCTTTAAGTCTAGTCTCATCAATTTCGCATAGAGACCAAAGTTCATTCAGCAAGCTAGCTTTCTTCTTGGCATATATACTTGATGTGAAGTTGCCCCATTCCTCAGGTAATGCATTGAGCACCACAATTGTCCTCTCTATGTCTGACATAACTTCTCCTAGTTCTTGTACTTGGTCTCTCATCTCAGAGATCTTCATGAAGTAGGGAGCTATTCCTTCTTCTTTGGATATCTTCATTTTATATAATTCATTACGCAACGATATCACTTCTCCAGCTGTACTAACTAAGAATAGCTCCACTAGCTTATCATAGATTTCTTTAGATGTTTCAAGTTTGGAACATACGGAATGAGAGGGTCTTTGATGGATTCTATCATAATCCTTTGAGCCCTTGTTTCATCCTTATTATACTTTGCTAGGGCTTGAGTTTGTTCCTTTGCAGGAACAGTGACATTCCCTTTGATGTAGTCCATAACTTCATTTTCTTTTAGAAGTAGATCAATCCTCTTTTTCCATGCAAGGAAATTAGTAGTCCCAACCAATTTGTTGCTTTCCTTGCAAAAAGACATTTTGATATGTTCAGAAGAGGACATAAAAATACTTGAGAGAGTTGTTGTGAAGAGATCTTGCAGCTTCCTTGAAAATTTGATGATTTGACTTCTTAGATCTTGGAGTTCTTCAAGATGCTTCCTTCAAGGTGCCTTATGAGAGATCAGCTTGGTGATGAAGACTTCTCAATATGTAGTTCTAGAGATCTTCACTGATAGGCCTTGATCTTGGGTGCCTTCCTTTGAAGATGAAGAATCTTTGATGGAGACTCTTCTTGGATGATCCTTCTTGTAGATGCCTTTAGATGGAAGGCTTTCTTCTTTCTTTGTTCCCATAATGGTAGTCCTTCTTATTTTGATGGATCTGGAACCCTAGCTTGATGCTTCAACCTTTGTGTTCTTGAGATGCCCTTCCTTGATGTGTCACCTTAGCTTTGATACCATGTTGAAGAATCTAGGGCATCTAGGTTATGATGAGATTCTTCTGACAATGATAACTATTTGTGAGGTACTTTTTACTTTTTCTTATTAGCACAATCTTCTCTTATTATTATTAGAGCATGTTCTCTTACTTAGCACAATATTTTGCTTATTAGCACAATCTTCTATTATTATTATTATTAGAGAATCTCCAAATACAAGGTTGAAGCCCAATCCAACCTGATTAGCATTGCTATGTCTGAAAGAGTCCAGCTATGAGGCCACCAAATGTCGGGATGTCTACTGGCCAGGCAGGATCTTTTCTGAGATCTGGCATTGGAGTTCCGCAAAAGTCTCATGAAGGTCAGTCAACTTGTCAATTCACGGAAGTCAAAAAGAAGTCCCTATTTGTTCGACCACTCCGTAGTAACATTACTCCATCATTGAGTGAGACTATCTGCTCAAGGCTTCATGCTGATACATTTGTTAGTAGTTTGTCCTCTTTCATCACAACTCTTAATTTTTATGATAGTGCAGATTACTTGACTTCCATATATCAGCTTCAACAGGCAGTATCTGTCAATTGAGCTGCTCTTGAATTTTATGGTATTGAATATCAAAAATTCTGGGATTGCTCAATTCTGAGCAATATCACTTTTAATAAGATTCCTCCCCAAAGTTTGTAGCCATCAAGTAGGATAGAAGTGACTAATATTTCAAATAGCATTCTCTTCAACCAAATAATATTTGTCTAATCTACATCTGTTTCCCATGCTCAAGTATGTCTTCCTCTGCTAATAGATTTATTGATACAGCAATTCAAGTTTGAGTTGACTGGGGAATCAATTGCTAGACAAAATGTGTACGTGATTACCCAGTGCACATCTGATACCAATAAAACACTATCCTGCACCTTGATAACCAATAGTCTTCTGACTGCAATTTTCAACTAAACAGCAGTGCAAGTTAAAATTTAAGTCTACCTTTGAAGCTAAATTGTTTGATTACAACTGGTCAACATGAAAATGTGAGACACTTATAATAAAGAGGTCAAAGAGGTACTAAGTGAAACCACCTGTTAAGGTTTATTAATATGAAGAATGGTGACCAACTTGTACGCCAGCCAAGCAAGTAGAACAGGCTAACCAAAAGCTGTAAGGAACAAGCTAGGGATGAAGAGTTTAAGGTAGTCAAAACCAAAGAAGCAAACAAATGGTCAACTGAACAGGAAAGTAAACACAAAAGCAAATTAAATCGGCCAACATGTTAGCTATAAATCATGTTCACAAAAAATCATAAACACCGAAAAATGAGGAATTCTTAAAAATGTAATCATAACAAATTAATTACATCGTAATGAAAGACAACTCTACAAGATAATTCTCAACAATGATCAGCGTTGTCATGAATTTTTGCAGTCAGAAGTATTTTATTGTATACACTAACAAACAAGGAGGCAATCGAGGTGTATGGCCAAAACTGTTTTGAACCCCAAGAAGCTTTGCAAAAATGTTGTTATCTTACAAGGCCACCCACAATACCCATGGAAAGTCGATCATTTCAGTCATATATTCAAGTCTACATGTAGAACATAAAATCTAGCACAGATAAAAGGCTAGTCTTCGTTTCCTCCGAAGATAATTCTCCATTTCCCCTTAGATAATAAACATTCTTCAAAAGTTTAACTAAAAAAAAGATTCACTGACATGAGAACTTGCAGAAATAAGAATTAGCACAAACGATTTGCCCCCCATTTGCAAGGGAAACAAGGCAAACAGTTTGTGACCTTTTTAACTTCTTTATGGTAAAGATCATAACGAATATATGAAGCCAAAAAAATGCACAGGTTTGCATGTCCAGAGAATAAACTGAAACATCATAAGTTCTAACAATAAATTTGGGTTCACTACCTGTTGGGTCTTGGATATTTTTTACAGAAACGCCAGCCTCGTCTTCAAGCATCTCTGTCCAGCTTGGAAGGGAAATAGTTGAATCATAGCTAATATGTCGGTCTTTTCCTTCAACAGCATCTCTTCTATTCTTCTCAATCAGGATCTCATTTTCTCGACATTGCTGTTGTTCTCTCTGTGAAGCTAAAACATATGTTGACTTATCCTTGTTGCTTGCAATTTTTGCACTATCCCTCAGGACATACTACATATAACAGACCATCAAATAAGTTACTATTTACAAAGAAACAAACTAAAACTATATTACAAAAAAAAGAAAAAGGAAAAAAAAACTGAACCTGTGCCACAAAACAAAAAAATGCCATGTGATCATTTAATGTCTTCGAATTGTTGACTATGAAGATTTTCTAATAAACAAAAATTACAATTAAAATCTGCTATGGTTTTTCATCCAGTTTTAAGGTTGAATGACATTTTCTGTGAGTATTGAACTGTGTTGCAAAACATGGCATCAGTGAAAAAATTGGCAGGGGCCATCAACTAAGAGAATCAGCAAAATTGGCAAGGCTCAGTCAGCATAAACTCATACTAAAAACACTAACAAAATTGGAAAAACCAGACCTGAAAATTTCAATAAAGTTCCAAAAAATGGAAGAAATCAGATATTTTGGAACCGAGTTAATATTATCAATATATTGTCATCTATGAAGGTCATTTAAACAGTTATTATCGGCTTGAAGATTTCTTCTTGATAAAATGTGTATGGCAGAAGGTGAGTTGATGCTAGATACTGTGGCAAATGTCTATTGTTGGGAACATTGGTCGTGTTGTCAATAATATTACGAGTTTTTAGTTTTAGAATGTATACACAAATAACTAATATGGAAGAGTGTGTTTGTATAAAAAGGGCTTAAAAGATATCGGAATGAACCCAAGGGCACAAAACATTCCATAGGAAAATATTATAGTTAAAGGGCCAGTTTTAATTTACTAAAAGAATATCTTATATGTCCTTCAAGTTGTAGCAATATACTATAAATACTACAACTTGTAATAAAAAATTTGAAGGAGTGTGTGTTGAATACTGTTGTCATTGATGTCAATCCTCCTTGGAACCAGTGAATGAAAGTCTCGACTTATCTTGAATGCTTTTAATGTACGTCAGTGGATTGCATCAATTGGAAGTTCCAATGGACAAGGAACCTTGGAAAAAATAAAAGAAAACCTATTCCCACCAATGAAATCAAGATGCCCCACATTTGTGAGGAAATTGAATGGGAAGAATCATAAGTTTTGCTGGCAAGACCATCACAGGGTGATTGTACTCGTCATTCCATTTCCAACAGTAGGTGGCATGCCAGGTAACTCCTCACAGTTGAGGAGATCTGTCTTCTCAAAGATGAAGCCCCAAAAGTGTGGCCATGGTGCCCAAAATGAATGATAAAAGGCTGCTTTCTGCTTGGTCAAAATTTGGCGTAAGATACTTCATAAATATTGCTTATGGATCTTGAGTATCAATAAAGTCAGCCCTCAAAAAGGAATTTTTCATATTTTGAAAATGATGTCGAGAAGGATTAATTATGGCCCTCGAAAACATGATGTATATTGCTGCAATACAAGTCAGTTTCTCAAAAAAAATGAATTTATGGGACAGGTCAGCTCCTTGCTTCAAGGGCAAGTCGGCCCCCTTTCATGCCCCTTCATCTAGTATAAATTTGGGCCTTAGTTCCCCTCAAAGGCATTCGATTCAACATTCGTCTCTGGCAAATTCCATCTGATATTTCTAAGGCTTGGTGTAGTCACACTAATCTGAGAAGTAGGCCAAGTTCTTTAAGGGTTTATGGGCTTAAACGTTTTATTATTTTTGTGGTAGTTTCCGTTGGTCAGAGGTCACAATTGGAGGTTGGTTCGGATCCCAACTGAGGCATTTTTTCGGGCTTCCTGAGGCAATATTTCAAGCCTGTCCTGAGGCCAATCTGTGGCATATTTCAATTCTCTTCTAAGGCACAATTTCAGCCCCTCTGAGGCAGTCAGGACAGACAGTTCCTGAGGTTGAGTTAGAGGTGTGTTAAGGTCAATTTTCGAAGCTGTTCTGAGGCCTTTTCAAGCAAATTTAGACCAATTCTGAGGCTCAGTTTCGGCCCTCTTTCTGAGGCCTGTTTTGGCCATCTCTAAGACTATTGAAGGCCAAGTCTGAGGCTAGTTCTGGGCCACACTTCGGCTGGTTCTGAGGCCTATCTTCGGCATGATCTGAAGCATGATTTCGGACCTCTTTTGAGCCGCTTTGAAACCTATTTTAGGGCATATCTGAGGCAGATGAAAAAGGCATACAATCGATTATCTATGACAGATCTAAGGGCATCTTTTAAGTGTAATTTTTACTGTCTAAAGGTCATCCTAATCCTGAGAAAAAGGCCACATTATTTTCATATTAGGTTGCAGTATAAGTTACCGATTAGCAGCTGAGTTTGAGGATTATCTATCTCAGATCACAGTGATCCTGACAGGCATATCAGGTCTGATTTTGGCAGCAGAAAAGGAGGAAGTTAAGGTCATAGTTAAAGGGACTAAGATCAGATTAAGGCTTGCTTGAAAGGGCAGATTAAAGTACGTGCACAGTGACAGCCTATCCAAATCCATGATGACCATACTATTTGATCTAAGGTATGAGCCCTTTGTTATTTGTACTGTACTTTGAAAATATTAAAGTGAAGGGTTAAATCTACAGCAGTCATCTTATATGAACATAGGCAGTAGTATGATCATACTGTAGCAGAGCTGATTACACATGATGGCTACTTGTACTATTGAAACCAAAATTGATTAGATTATTAACAGTGTGATAGGGCTAATAACATGGTTGTATTGAGCCTATTATACTGCCTGACGACTTGATGATGTGTTGATGATGTGTAAAGACAAATCATCCAAAACAGTTGCTCATTGTTCCTTATGATATCTAGGGTACACATTGCAGAGAGTCTTCATCATTGCCATGCACTTGTTGCTAAAGCCTTATCTCGAGTGTAACTGAGGTTGGGATCGGAGAGCACTGCTTTAGCTCTCATTGTCATGAGCATCGTAATGCCCAAAGTTTGGCAAAACGAGTATAGACAGGGCTAATAACATGGTTGTATTGAGCCTATTATACTGCCTGATGACTTGATGATGTGTTGATGATGTGTAAAGACAAATCAGCGAAAACAGTTGCTCATTGTTCCTTATGATATCTAGGGTACACATTGCAGAGAGTCTTCATCATTGCCATGCACTTGTTGCTAAAGTCTTATCTCTGTTGAAATTTGGTACCGAAGGACAGGTGGTTCCCTTAGGCTTTGATCTTTGGCCTAGGGAAAAGTGTCCAAAAGAATTTAATTTTTCTCCTAAAGTGACTTTATAATTTTATAAAGTTAAATCTAATTTAAAAGTGACTTTAAGTGATAAAGTCACTAAGTCTAATTTTAAAGTGACTTTTATAAAGTCAATGAAAAATTAGAAAGGAAAAGTGACTTTGGAAATAAATGACTAAGTGGGTCTTTATTAAAGTGGGGTGAATTAAAAAATAAAAAGTGAGATTTAAATGAGCATTTAATCTCAGCCATTGATCTAAATCTATTTCAGCCATTGGATTTAGAGATCACCCAAAAGTCACTTGGATCACCCAAAAGTCATTTGGAGTTATATTAATGGAGGAAAAGAAGGAAAAGATCACATTCGATTCAATTCTTTCATGAGCAGATTGGGAGAAGGAGAGCAAGAGAGATTTCTGATCAGGGAGGAGAAGGAGACAGCAGCTTGGCACACATTCCAAGGCAGTAGTTGAGCAGATTTGTACAGCTGATTCAGCACACAGTGAAAGGCAGATTTTGGCATGATTTTCGAGGAGAGGTTTGCACAAAAATTGAGGAGCAGTTCGCTGGTTTTTCTGCACGCAAAACGAGGGCCATACAGCAGCATTTAATGCTGAAAGTGGGCACGAAAATCGAGGAGACCGTACAGCATTTATTGCTGTCCTATTTGCTGTAATTTTCAGTTCGTTGTAAAGCATGGGAAAAGAGATAAGTTGTAAATTTGCTTGTTGATTTTTTGTTGAAAATTTCTCACTGTAAAAGGCAATTTTCAGAAATAAAAAAGAGCTCTCAAACTGGTTTTCCCCAAGAGTTGTAGGGGGTTTTTCCAGAGTCACATTGACCAAAAATCTCAGTGTTTAAATGTGTTTTAATGGTTGTTTATTACTGCTGATTTTTCCAGCATTCTGTAAAATTTCCAGAATTTGTGTTTTCAGCAAATTTATTTTTTTCAGCTTGTTAAATGTATGGTTATGGGAAAGGGCATTTAACTATATGGGAGAAATAAGGAGAAACTGAAAACCGGGGTGGGAAAATAGAAATTTCTACAATCTCGAGTGTAACTGAGGTTGGTATCGGAGAGCACTGCTTTAGCTCTCATTGTCATGAGCATCGTAATGCCCAAAGTTTGGCAAAACGAGTATAGATGTGTATAGTTGAGTCAGTGTTGCTGCAAATATTTATATGTGACTGAGTTTTGTCAGTAATGGTCAAGTTTGCATGTGTGAGAATTGTCAAGCTAGCGCTTGACACTGTTGAGCAGTAAAAGTATCCTGAATTGTGGCTGATCAGATTGTTGTTAGGGTTTGGACAGAGTTTGTTCTACAGGATGTTATTGAATTCATAAGTTGGGCACAGGACAGATTTGTGGCACATTGGATTGTGCAAGTGGATAAAAGTTAGCAGTGACAGTGGTAGCATTTACAACAATATAATGACAGCAAAGAAAGTGCAGCAGTAGTATTGACAGCAGAGGCACCAACTTCATTGACAGCAGTGGTTGGAGCAGTGAGAGTGATAGCTGATCAGTGTGACCAGTGTGATCTATCTTATTCTTTTATCTTCTATCTTCAGGGTGGTAGGGTGGTACAACGCGGAAATTGAAGTCTCCTTCAGGTTGGAGCCGGAGAACACTTCAAGGTGGCAGAGTGGTTATCAGGCAGCAGATTGATGCTAACAGGGTGTTGGAACATCCTTTCAATTGGAGTTGATAATATAAAATCAGGGTGTCGGGGCATCCTTCCTGTTGGAACTGGTAAAACCAGGGTGGTGGGACATCATTTCAATTGGAGCTGATAAAACCAGGGGGTTGGAGCATCCTTCCAGTTACTGCTGGAGAATTTTGGAGGTTGGAGTTTCCTGTTGATGTAATGCTTAAGACGTATATTAAAAAAAGATTTGATAGTTTTTCTACCAAAATGGTTTCCACGTAAAAACCTCGTGTGCTGTCTATATGATATTATGCATTGTTGAATGGTGTTGTTCACTGTTTATTGTTTACATGAAATAACTAAATTGGTAAAATGTGCCCATTATCGGTTCACCCCCCCCCCAGTATTGGTAAATATTCCAACAGTGTGATGGTTTATGAAATAAAATTTTACATGTTCTGTTTATGCACTTGAGACATATTTTCATTCATACTATCAATGAATACCATGTTTCCACACACAGCTCTTGTAGTTTGAGTTGATGGTTAAAGGTCTGCAGTGAAGTACTGTTAATCTGTTGAGGAATATCCAGCATTGTATTGTAATCCACTCAAGGCTGATGGTAACAAGTGTGTTAGTGACGGTTTCTCTGATCAATTATATATTGCCTGTTGCCCCTGTTTTATGAAGCTGGCAGTTATTCTGCAGAATTTGTTATTATTTGCAAGCCCTAATAACAAGTTAGAGGCATCATCCTGTGGGGCTTTTGAGGGTGATTGTGAGTTCCTGTCGAATACTTTGGCACGTGTTTGTAGTTAGGAACACTGGTTATGTGATCAGTATCATTAGGAATGTCGATAGCCTTACACTACATAAAGAACTGATATTGAAGTGCATGTTTGTATAAAGAGGGCTTGATAGATGTCTGAAATTTGAATGATCCCAATGGCACCACTCTTTCCATAGGAAAATATTAGGGTTGTAGAGTCAGTTTTAGATGTCCCTCAAGGTAGTAATGATCCCAATGGCACCACTCTTTCCATAGGAAAATATTAGGGTTGTAGAGTCAGTTTTAGATGTCCCTCAAGGTAGTTGTAGCATAATGCTACAACTACTTCACCTTTGTGATTAAAATTTCTAAGGAGCGTGATAGTGCCCATTGCCAGGAATATCTGAATGAGCCCAAGGGCAATACTTTTGCCGTAGAAAAATATTAGAGAGTCAGCCTTAGATGTCCCTCAAGGTAGTTGTATCATAATGGTAGAAAAACTTCACCTTTAATTTTCAAAGGAACATGATAGTGCCCATTAGTGCTGGTTTGTCTGATCAAAGTGTCATCATATATATTACCTGTTGCCCCTGTTTTATGAAGCTGGCAGTTACTCTGCAGCGTCTGTTATTATTTGTAAACCCCAATAACAAGATAGAGACATCATCCTGTGGGGTATTTGAGGGTGATGGTGTGTTCCTGTTAAATACTTTCACATGTTAGTTAAAGAACTGATATTGAAGTGCATGTTTGTATAAAGAGGGCTTGATAGATGTCTGAAATTTGAATGATCCCAATGGCACCACTTTTTCCATAGGAAAATATTAGGGTTATAGAGTCAGTTTTAGATGTCCCTCAAGGTAGTTGTAGCATAATCCTACAACTACTTCACCTTTGTGATTAAAATTTCGAAGAAGCGTGATATTGCCCATTGCCAGGAATATCTGAATGAGCCCAAGGGTACCACCTTTGCCATAGAAAAATATTAGAGAGTCAGCCTTAGATGTCCCTCAATGAAGTTGTATCATAATGTTATAAAACTTCAACTTTAATTTTCAAAGGAGAGTGATAGTGCCCGTGGTAAGTGTGTTAGTGCTGCTTTCTCTGATCAAAGTGTCATTGTATATATTATCTGTTGCCCCTGTTTTATGAAGCTGGCAGTTACTCTGCAGCTTCTGTTATTATTTGTAAACCCCAATAACAAGCTAAAGACATCTTCTTGTGGGGTCTTTGAGGGTGATGGTGAGTTCCTGTTAAATACTTTCACATGTTAGTTGTGACGAACACTCGTTACATGATTAGTAATATTACGAATGTTGATAGCCTTACACTATACATATAGAACTGATATTGAAGTGCACGCTTGTATAAAGAGGGCTTGAGAGATATCTGGATGAGCCCAAGGGCACCACTTTTGAGGTTTGAGTGTCAGACTTAGATGTCCCTCAAGGTAGTTGTAGCAGAATAATATAAATACTTCACCTTCATGATGATGATTTAGAAGAAGCATGATACTTTATTGAAGAGAATTTTCCATGTGTCATATTTATGCACAGCTATGGTTTATGCGCATATTTCCTTTCACGTTATCAGAGCATAACAGGTTGCCACACAAAGCCCTTGTAGATTTGAGTTTGACAGAGAATGGTCTGCAAGGAAATGCTGTCAACCTGTTGAGTAAGTCCACTTGAAACATACATCCAGACTTTAATGCTCTCAAGAGTAGTGATAAGAAGTGTGTCAGCAAATAGGTGAAAGGAGAGATGTCTAAGGCTTCCCCAAGGATGTAGACAGTATTAGGGTTTAAAAGACATTTAAAGGGGTGCAGGGAAGTTTTTTTTAACCCTTGCATCCATTGATGAAGACCTTGAGGTGGTTGACTATGGGGATGCCAATGTTCCTTAACCCTAGTCTCATCTCAGTCTTTAGATCCCTGTTACCCACCCACATCTGTGGGTAACCCTAGATGATTTTTTTCTCCTATGATGCAATTTGCCAACCAGCAGCCCTAACATGATCCAGATTGCCAGCCTCGACTGCCTTTCACTGACTCTCCTGTCAGTGCATTCATTCATCCAGCTTGTTCATCCGATGAGGGTTGGTAATGTATTGTGAGGTAACTCAACCATTTTTGCATTCAGGTGCTTTCATTTACTGTTCGAAGGCATTATAGTATGGGTCGCAGATTGAATTGGATGATATGTTGCTATTGGTTGTATACTTGTTCCCTTGCTTCACCTTGGTGGTTATTACTTGCCCCTAGTCCAATGTGACCTTCCTTAGGGACCAGGGCCTTTCTTTCCCTGTCCAAGAGGGAGGGTTGGGTGTGGGGAGTTAATATGCAATCACAAATAGGAGGCTCTGCTGATGGTAGCATTCCACATTATCCATACTCAACATTTGTCATCATTTCCACACTTCACTGTCCCAGCTTTTGATTGGTTGTTGTCAGTCACTCGTGCTAGTAACTTGTTGATCTTGTCATGTGAGAAGACAAAAGGTTGTATTAAGAATACAGGGTTGTATATACCAATGTTACATTTATCGTTATCGGCAATTTATCGCCATGCATCCAAAATTTAAATGGATCAGAAATTATCGAGAAACTTAAAAAATACAAAAATGTCATTTTTTCAATTTTTTTAATTTAAAAAACAACATCAACATCAACATCAAACAAAGACATTGCTACATAAATATGAAAATAAAATCGATATATGAGATGGCAAGTGATACATGAGATATCGATACTGAAATATGATAATGTGTGCCTGAAAGATTAAGAACATTTGCAGGGCAGCTTTGTTTAGATCTGAAAGATAGCAGCAACTAGTCTCAGGTTTGAAAATAGATTGGATGGAGCTTCGAACTTGCTGCCCTGGAAAGCAAAAGCTACTTTGCTTTTGAAGGAGAATGAAATGGGAGATTGTTGACAAAGTTCTTCCTTCATCAACAAATCCACAGCAATTAGCAGCTCATGAGGAGGAGACAAGAAGCCATGTAGGTAATCTTGGATACAGTGAAGGGTCATCTGATTCCTCACAAGTCCAAGAAGAAGATGGCAAAGGAGATGTTCAAAACCTTGATAAGGTCTCAACTAGAGCAAGAACATAAACAAGAAGATGGCATTAAGGAATAAGCTCAGATCTAAGAAGACGTCCACATCAGATTCCGTTATCAATTACCTCGTGAAGATCACAAGGCATTGGGATGAATATGTCCAAGAAGAGACTCAAGAGGAGTCTAAAGCCAACAGGAAAGAAGGTGACGAGAACCTGGCCCTAGTTAGTCAAACAAGGGTTTGAAGGGTCCTAGTAATGGGAAGAATGAGGAGTCAGCCTCACAGCCGAGAAAAAATAAAGATGTTGCTAGAAAAATATGTTTTTTTTTTTATTTTTCCTCTCCACTATTGCGTGTAAATATGTTTACAGTGTACACCCTAAGCACCACACGTCTCAATTCACCATTCACCCTTTAAAGTTTGTATGGTTTTCAATCACTTTCACCATTATGAGTTGCAATGCTAGGAAAATACACTGCATTCGTTAAACACTTGGCATAGTTCCAATCCAAGAGATACTTATGTAGGATAAGTATTCTTCAAAAGAAGTACCAAGTCCTACAGCACTTTCAAGGCATATTCAAGCATAGCACCATCACGAACTCAAAAATAAAGGTCATGGAGTATGGAAAAACACACAATCAAGTAAATTGTGTGTCTCATCTTATATGGTTCCCCAACTAAATGGCTCTCTCAAGCGATATTTGAAAATCAATTTCCCCGTTTAAAAGTGAAATTCACACTCGTATTATCATTTATGTATTAATATTTGATATCATAACATAAATCAAGACTAGAAACAGTTCGTTGGAATTCTAACACCACCTATAATCATTTCCTCATTGGTCTTTGATTGAAGCTCAGCTGTTTCACTGAAAGAAGATAACAACCTTCTCACCTTTCCCAAGATTCCATTTCTATCACTTACCTGGATATTTATCCTAAATGTATTGGGTTCGGAGAATAATCAAACAAATTAAATAAGACAGAAAATATTGTAACGAGTTAAAGTGCCAAAAATTGATTCAAAAGATTTAGAGATATTAAATGCAAAATGCTTTTCTGAGAGCCAAGGTAAGTCGAGAGTCAATATGTTTTTTATTATTATTCTTTAACAAAAAAATGAGAAGGCTTCTTTCTATAGCTAAAGAAAGATGAACCCTTATCAGTTTACAAACCCTCAGTACAAGATGTAAACGGATATTGTCCATTAAAAAAGATTCAAAAAATTAACACATTTAAATACTAATGCTGCTTAGGGGCTATCACATACACAATTGAAAATTTCAGAACTTATTTCTTAAAGAAAATGCGAAGGTTAAAATGTAAAGTTACTTCTCACTGTAGAAGACACATAGACCAAGAACATGGGGAACTATTTCAGTTTATAGAGAAGATGACAGGTACCATAATGGACAGTCCTCCAGGAGGCAAACCAGAGTCTAACCTCCTGCAACAGGCTCATTCAGGTACCTGTAGCATTGAATTTATCTGGTGAGTAAATGCAGGCAGCAATGAAGATCTTTGTGCCTTGTAAAAAAAGCAATACACATCTTCGTGACGGTTTTGTGGTTCCATGGCTCCAGCCTTAGCATTTATGGTGATCTTTACCTCAGATGCAGGGCAATCACTGATCATAGGATTCAGACTGTTCTTCTGATAAATTTATTAGTGGGTAACAACGCTCCACTGTATCAGGCTTTACATAATCCAAACGAGGTTCTCCAAACTGTGAATTGATCTCACATCCTGTGGATTTCAGGTACCCACTCCCCGCAACCAAACTCATTCCATCATCTAGAACATGTCAAGATGGCAGGTAAACCGTAAAAGGCATCCTGAGCATGGGGACAGCTGTAACAGCTAGTGCAGAAGCCGACCAAGGAAATGCAGAGCACAGACAGCAGAAAAGGTGGTAGAAGCAATCTATGACAGCATATTCATAGGACAACATCAAAAGGGCAGTAGGCAATTGAGGATAGGGCAAGAGAACAGAAACGAATCACTCTCTCAGCAGGTCGATCAAGAAATGGATTCCAGACACCAGCTTTTCAATGAGCAGAGATATCAAACTCTTGAAAATGGTGGAAATCTATTGGCATACAAAGACCACCATAGCCATGAGAGTGGAGACAGGACAAACTCAGCAGATTGAAGTCTTCAATAAACTGAACCAGCTGGAAGGAACACTGGACCATATTGACCAAAAATATGACAATCACATCTATGAAATTTAGGAGTCTGAGACGAGGACAGGAGAGAAGAAGAACAGCCAGAAAGATTAAGCACGAGGAGCAGAACATTGTGGATATAATGCAGTCAAAGAAAGATGCCAGGATCAATCAAGACGACCTTCAATATTAACCTAAATTACAATATTAAGCTAATTACAAGAAAAATTGCTTTACACTACAAATGCAATGTGTTACTCCAAAAATTCTGTTGAGGTTACAACTACTACAGATCATGCAAAAATTGTTTACAGGGGGAAACCAAAACATAGAGTAATCAATAAGATTCATAATGGCAACTCTGTCATCTCTTTCCCAGGATGCTCAATTACAAGGTGAAATAACATGTACACATCGATAGTTTTTTTACAATTGCAATGAACAAGCTATTGAGTTGTAACTTGAGATTCTACTTTAGTAGAAGAACCATAAAAGAGGTCACAAGTTTTCAACATGCATGCCTCCACATGCTACAGTTAATTTATTTACTATTTTCTTAATCATGCAGAAAGCTGGGACTTTCTTGAGAGTCTACTACACTGCATTAATTTATTTTGCAGGTAAGAAAACAGGTAGACCTACCGCAACATTGCTCATTTTGCTCCTTTCAGAACCCCTTCTAATAACTGAAGGACTTGAAGGTGAATTAGCTCCTCTGACCCTTCCCCCTGACCTCCTGTTTGAAGTTGCTAGTCTCTAAACCACAAGCAAAAAGTTAAATTAGCTAAAAGAGTTAAATATGAAGATACAGCAGAGTTAACATATTTAAATCTGGATTTTGTAATCACAGCAACCATGTGTGCAGGAAATTGAAGATAAACCCTTGCATATTAGCAACCAACCAAATGAAAACCCATGTTTAACAAATGCTTTCTTCCAAATGAGTGCAAATAACATAAAGAGTTTCAAAAATCCTGTATTCTAGGAAAAACTTACACAATGCAAGAAACAGTAGAGATTACAAGTTTTAATAAAACTTCCCGATAAATGAGTGCATACAACATAACAAGGCTTATGCAAAAATTTGTTACCCAGACTTATGACACAAAGTAATACTGAATTTCCAATTAACTTTGAGATCACAAACTCTAGATACCTATATATGCATATAAATGAAAACACATGCAAATTTTGGTGAATTATTTGCAAAAATAACTAGAAAAGTTTCAAGCATAGGACAGAAGTTTATTATACTAATAGTTGTATTTTATATATATTACACATATATTTGTATAGTTTGCATTTTGTCTCTAGGAAAATAAAACTATCTATAGTGATTAAAATTGTATCTAAGAGCCGGCTGATGAAAGGAAGATGGCCCATGCCTCCCTCAAGAAGCACCAACTGCAGATGGAAGAGGAGGACCCCTCGGAGGATTCTATAGCCAAAGAAGGAAACCTGCAGCAAAACTTCCACAAAGCTTGCTTGCAAGAGGAAGAATATTGGAGACAGAAATCCCATAGTCTGTGGTTGAAAGCAGGAGACAGAAATACCTCCTCCTTTCACAAGCAAGCCCAGGCTAGAAAGTCTTTTAACACAATATCTGAAATAAAGGAAGATCTCATTACCCACAAGGATTTCACAAGTATCAAAGGGGCTGCCTTCTCCCATTTTGAGAAACTCTACAGTGAAGTCCAGGTTATGAGTCAGGACACAAAGTTCTTGGATGTTATCCCCTCCAAGATCTCTTTAAGTATGAATCATCAGCTGGAAGCTAAAGTTACCAGAAAAGAAATAAAGGCTGCGCTCTATGAAATGGAGCCGGACAAAGCTCCGGGTCCAGATGGCTTTACAGCCAGATTCATCCAAGTCTGTTGGCAAATAGTGAAAAAGGACCTGCATAGAATGGTTTTAAAATCTCAAAACTGCCAGAAAATTGGAGGCAGCACGAATTCTGCCTTTCCCACCCTCATGGCAAAGGAGAAGGGAGCCAGCACTTTTAATAGGTTTCATCCGATTTCACTATGCAACATTGGTTACAAGCTCATAACAAAGGTGATTGCCAACAGATTGAAGGTCCTCTTGCCCTCCATTATACCTGAAAATCAAGGGGGGTTCGTTCAGGGTAGGCAGATCGTGGACAACATAATCCTCGTGCAAGAGGCTATTCATTCTAGTTTGCAACGGAAAGAAAAAGGTATGGTGGTCAAGCTGGACCTAGCTAATGCGTTTGATCGAGTTCGTCACAATTTCCTCTTTGATGTGATGCACAAGTTTGGGTTTGGTCAGGAGTTTATTAGATGGGTCCGGGCTTGCATCTCTAAACCATGGATTGCCCCTCTGGTGAATGGAAGAGCAACGGAGTTCTTTAAAGCCTCTAGAGGGCTGCGCCAGGGCTGCCCTCTTTCTCCTCTTCTTTTTGTTTTGCAAGCTTCAGTTTTGAGTTTTTATTTAGAAAAGTGTCAGGTGGATCAAGAGATTATGGGTCTTAGGATTGCTAGAGGTGTCAAGGATATTAATCATGCATTGTTCGCTGATGATTCTCTTCTGCTGGGTGCTTCCTCTGTATACTCTAACCCCAGATTCAAGAAAGTGTTGGATGACTTCTGTGGTACCTCGGGCAGTAAATTAAACGAAGGGAAATGTCATTTCTATGGCTGGAATATTTCCAACAGCGATCTCTCCTCAATATCCAGATGTTTGGGCTTCGCTGGCTCTGCTAGTTGGAATTTTTTCATCTATTTGGGCCTTCCTATCTTCCAAAAAAGTCACTCTAGCAAAGATTGGCTGCGAATGGTTGAGAAATTCAAGAATAAAATTCAGTCTTGGGGTTGCTCATGGCTGAATCTTGCTGGGAAGACGGTGTTTATTAAGTCTGTTCTGACCAGCCTGCCTATCTACCAATTCTCGGCCATGTTGGCTCCCACCAGCATTCTCAAGAAGATGGAGGAGTGGATTTGAAGGTTTTTTTTGGAAGGGCAGCAAGCTAAATGACAGGAAGATCCCCCTAGTCAGTTGGGACAAAGTCTCTAAGCCTCTGCTAGAAGGAGGTCTGAACTTCAAGGACCTGAGGAAACAAAATTGTGCTATGGGGGCTAAGATTCTGTGGAGACAAATAGCCCCGAAACTGGGCTGGGCTCAAAAGGCGCTATGGAAGAAATATTTCAGGAGTCAGAGGGAACGAAGCTTGGATGATCTCACTCCCATCATTAAGGGTTTTCAAATTCACAGGCTTTGCATGCAGGCCTTACCTCTGATACAAAAACATTCCTTTTGGATTCCTGGTAATGGCAAGCGCATCAATATCTGGAAAGACAGAATTATGAACGAAGAACCATTAGGTGGTGTCCAAGAGCTCACTGAGCTTCGAAGCAGGACATTGAACAGAGACATCAAAACTGTGGGATATCTCTAGCTGGAAGGACAATGCGTGGGCAGGCTGGAAGAAGCCTCAAATGGCGATTGCTCTAGATCAAGCGTGGTCACTCCTGCTGACTAAACTGAAAGGAATGAGCCCGATTAATTTCAGAAAACAAGATAAGAGAGGATGGGGCTCTCAAACTGGCTCTTACACAGTTGCGCAAGGCTATGTACGGCTCAAAAAAATTCCCCATGTTCCTTGCTGCCCTGCGACTTGGAGAGGTCTTTGGAGGCAGAAGTGTGTGCCAAAAAACGATTTCTTCAACTGGCTATTGTGTCACAACAGCATACTAACAGATGACAGGCTTAAGAAGAAAGGCTTCCTGGGCCCTTCCAGATGCGCCCTTTGCCTGGAAAACGAGGAAAATGCCTCTCATTTATTAATAGAATGCAGGTTCGCCAAAAGTATTTGGGCAGAAGCGATTTCCCCATGGGGATCCACTGTTTCTCTGCCCAACACTATTACTGGCTTCTTTGCCGATTGGGCTCACCTCTATCCCGGGAAGTTCCCCAAGAACAATTGGTTGAAGGCAGCCTGGTTGGCCTATCCGAAATTCATTTTTTGGCACACCTGGATTGAGCGCAATCACAGGATTTTTCAAGAGAAAGCACAGAAGGGTAAGCTAGTTTTGTCAAAAGTTAATGGCCTGCTCAAGGAATTTCTCGGTGAGAAGTTTGAGAAGCTGGAGAATAAAAATCTAAATCCTTAAGATCTGGCGTGGGGGAGCAAACTTGGTCTCCAGTGTTCTGATGATGAGAGACAGTACAACATTAGGAAAGACTGGCAGATCAGGCTTGCTGAGGGCAAATTCCACAAAGCGTGCAAGCTCCTCCTTGTTTTTTGATGGGGCTGCCAAAGGCAATCCGGGGATTGCCGGGGCTGGAGGTGTCATCAGGAATGCAGATGGCAGCATAAAGAACAGGTATGCCCAGGGTTTGGGTCATAGTACCAACATGCAAGCAGAGGCCATGGCCCTGTTGCAGAGCCCAAAGCATTTACAGGGTCTTGGTATCGAGAAAGACTATTCTTGGTAACTCCCAATCCTTGATTCAAATTCTCGTGGATAACTCGTCCCCTCGTGACTTTCGGCTAGCAAGAGTGGTTACCAGAATAAGAAAGCTAGTTGGCTCTTTTCTTCAGGTGAACTTTTTCCATGTTCTTCGGCAAAATAATAAGGAAGCGGATGCGGAAGCTAACAAAGCTGTCCTCCTTCCTGTCAACATTCGGATAAGAGACGGGGTTGAAGATTGGGATCCAATCCCTTGATTCTGTTTCTCATGTTCTACTGCCTTTTACTTCAGCAGTTTGTCTGTAATTGTATTCACAAGCTTGGGGAAATTCAGGAAATCGACTCGGCTGACGGAGCTAAGAAGATCCAGTACATTAGGGCTACAGTATTAGTTTATCTATCTGTTGAGGACAGCCAGTTCTTGGGCTATCTGAATGTAACTGGCGAGCAGGCTTTGACTTTCTTTTAATACAAAGTATAACCGTTTTCGTAAAAACAAAACACAACAAAAAAAATTGTATCTAAGAAATTTGCTTGGGATAGCTCAATTGGCAATGGCTGTTTAAATGAAGTCTCACCAAACCAGAAGTCAAACATTAAATAATTTTAATATTAATTATATATTATAATTCATATTATTAACTTTTATAACTTAATATTATAAACAGATTAAAATTTATATATTATTATATATTAATAAAAATTAAATTATATAAATTTATATTATGATTGTATAAAATTTTAATTATTATGTGTAATTTGTTATATATAACTATTAAAATTTTAGTATGCAGATTGCCACTATTCATAATTTGATGATGATGCTGAAGATTTCTTCACAACTTTGTGTTCTCAAGGAGATGTCCAACGTTTTGGTTGAACAGTTTACCCATATTCAAGGACAGCAAGATTAATTGATGATACGAAGAGTGTCAGACCATGAATAAATGGGGCAAGAACATAACTGTTAGAGATGGGATGTAGCCATTGGAGATAGAGAAAAGGTTTTAAATGTTGATAGTTAATTTATTTTATTTTTATTTGTTATTAAATATTGAATATTGAATCTTATGATATGGCCAAATTGATATTATTGTTACAATGAATATAAAATTTTGGAATCAAGAATAATATATTTTTAAATTAATATTATTTTGATAGTGAGTAAATTATGCCATCAAAGAGATGGAGAACAGTCGGTGAAGGAACGCGCTGTTAAAGAGCTCCGTAAGCAAAGGTCACCGGTTCTAGTCTTGCCAATACCAAAAATCCAGCATGGTTTCCGCTGGTGCGGCTCAAGCCGTGTGCGATCCCCGGGTGACTTTGACGGCTTAGATGCCCCTGAGTCGTGGCCTCTTAGCCACAGGGTAAGCGTGATTTTCAGGATTCACCCACTTATCAACCAAAATAAAAAGGAGTACATAATGGCTAGTATATGGGAAGAAATATATAGAATATTCAGGTTGAATATATAGATTAATCTCATTTAAGATTGGAAATGGAATAGAATAGGGGAAGAAAATTAAAAATATATATTAAAGATTGGACTAAATAGGGGAAGAAAAATATAATAAAGTTAAATTTAGTAAATTATAATAAATTAGAGTTAGATTGATATATTCAAGATTTGGTCAAATTGACATTAAAGGCTGAAAAAAAATATTAGAATAGAGTAGATCTCGACCAATTGCTAGTCATTGGATTCGAACTATTAAAGAATATTAGAAAGTATTTAGTAAGTAATTTGATTCAAGCTATAAACTAATATAAACAATAGAATAGAATTAATTAAAAATTTAGAACAAAAATTAGATTATAATTTGGTACAAAAATTAATTTAGAATTTAGAATCAGATTAGATTAAATTATGATTAGAAAGAGAGGAAGAGATAGAAACATTATAAATTTGAGATTATAGGGATTAACAATATTATTTAATATTAATAATAATATAGGATAGCAGGGGGGCTAACAATAAGAAAGAGTCCGGAAAAGGGGGGAGGAGCTTAAGGATGGTTAGGATTGATATTAGAGGACAAAAAATGTATAGTAGGCTTCCAAGACTGGCTTAACTGAAACCCATCTTCCCAACTGAAATTGTTCAGGTGCCTTTCAATTTCAATTTAAACTATGATTATTAAAAACCTTTTAAGTTATGTACATGATTTTTTTACATATATCTATGCTTCGATTTGAACTACACAGAAATTCCAGGTTTGCATTTGTGTTCAATTTGAATTTTGCTGGCGAATATAAACGAACAAATTTTAAATAGGATTAAAATCTTGCTAAATCCATTTCAATATTATTTTCAGGTTTGCGCTTGTGTCTAATTTGAATTTTCCCAAAGAATTTAAACACAAATTCTATTTGGTTTTATGTTCGGCGAATTTCGAATTTCAACCTTAAAATTCGTCGAACCCCACGACTTAGATTTAACTTTTTTTCACTTACCAATTATTCAAGAGTCGAGACAGATATCTAACTGACTAAACTAAATTGCTTTGACACCTTAACATTCGACTTAAGGTTAATCGCTTTAGGTAAGTTTTGTGTATGCATGTGTGCAATAGCAAACACTAATCAACATCAAAAGAAAACATGGATTTAAACCAACTTATTCCAAAATCAAGACATACCGAGGGCCCACTTTTTGCAGCCCGTCTCTGTCTAACAAATTCCATCAATGGGGTGACAATGGCATCACCTTTCCCTGCAACTACAATAAAGATAAAAAAAAACTTTAAAACGGTGATACAAAACTGAGCACCCCAATAACTCAGCAAAGAACAGAAGAATAAAAATTGGGAAAAAAAATCAGAAAAATAAAAATTGATATAATGAACTTTCAAAAGAATAAGCACCTTTTTTAATGGGTGGTTGTGGTAACAATAACACTTTTTTAAATAACATTAAATATCCAAGAAACTATAATCACTGACCTGCTCTTTCAGCTTCTTTCCTTTCTAACTGTATCTCTGCACTTGGGAGATTCTCAGTGGGTTTTGATAACATCTCGAGAAATTCCACGTATTTAGGATCTAGCACAGCAAATGAAGCCATAATAATTTAACTACATATCAAATAGAAATAAACCATGTCCCAAAATTGATGGGAAGTTAGCAGAATCTGTAAATGATATAAGGCAAGAATAGAGTAAAACTTTTCATCGATATAACAGGCAATTTCATTTAAAAGTCACTCAAATCAAATGAAACCATAAAATTAAACGTGATAATTTAACTACATTTCACAGAAAACAAACCAACTTCCACGATTCCTAAGAAGTTTGAAGAAACTGTAAACAAAATAACGTGGATAAAGTATAAATTTTTTTATCAATATAACATGCAAATGCATAGAAACGCCACAGAGATCTATTGAAGCTAATTGAAGGAATTAACGGGAATCAATAATAAGCATAAAGATTTATTTACCTTTGTATATTGTGCCTGCTCTCGGATCTTTCTTAGATGTATCAGGGACACATTGATAGGGAGCATACTCAACCACGGCTTTGAATTGACTTCCTGGAAAGATAAAAAATAAGACAAATATGTGAGATAAGCATGCAAAGTCTCAAATGATGCATGACAGAATATTTAACTCCTGCCAACAGGGTCTTGGTTCACTGCTAAGGTCCACGACAATTAAGGCATCATCCACCAGGTTCCGTTCTCACGGTGATCAGCCCCACCGGAATAGCATGCCTAAAAAAGGTGCGAGTCCCAGTGCAAGTACTGGTATGTATAAAAAAGGCGTGAGTTTAGGTGCAAGTCTTTGATGGAATAGCTGCCACTCAGACCTATCATCCATGCAGAAGGATGAGGGATGTCTGTGCTATGTGAGTCAAGGTGCAAGTATTTGATGGAACTGCTACCCCTCAGACCTGGCAGTCATGCCGTAGGAAAAAGCGTTTGTGTTATGTGGTGCAGCCCCGAACCCAAGGCGATTTTCTTGAAACAACTTCCAATATAGATAAACATTTTTTTAATCTCGGAGAAAAAATTCAGTTTCAGCGAAAGTACCCTAAGTGCACATTGTCAGGATCATTTAAATTACCCTCTATAGCATCGAATTATGTGGCAATAACCTCAAATTTATAGATTTTTTCAATCTGTTACAAAGGAATCAAGTTAAATACCTTTCTCATTAACAAAGATATGGCCATTAAACATGTCAGCGAATTCGAAAACATCCTGGGGGTCTTCAATTGAATGTACGCCCGAGAATAGAGTTGGTGCCTGTGACTCAGGCTGCTGAATTCATTCACGAATTGCTCAAAGAATCAAAATTCGTTCCACAAAACAGAAAATAATAGTAATAAAGAAATACAGAAATCGATAAAAAAAACCCTAAGGTGGAGGAGTTGGAGGTGTACCTAGAGTTGGGTGGTCGAAAACAAAGCCAATTGTAGCTGCCGGTGAAATGGGCATCGATCCGGTCTCTGAGAGCAGCTTCCGATAAGGTTGGCGGGAGGTGCCGCAGCACTAATTTGGTAGCGCTCTCTGGATCCTTCATACTTCGTTTTCCTGTCTTCTTGCCCTCCTGCTGCTGTTACTTACAACCCTCTTCACCTTTCACCATATGCTCTTCCACAATATATATACATATTTATATACACAAAATATGTTAATGTAATTATTAAATATGTATATACACTATGTATATACATATAATATTTTTTTGTCAATAAATATGCGAGTGGCTCTTCCTCTTCTGGTTTGAATTCTTTTAATTAAAATATAAAATATAAAATAGAAGATGGAAAAATATACTCACAATTACTTGATTAAATTCTACTCTTATCAAGGTTCACTTAACCCTTATTGTATCATGAAATGTAATTTTATTTTATTTCAACTTAGGGAACGATGTTTATTTTAATAGAAGAGTAAGTGTAATAAAAAGTGTTATTTTATTGAAATAAAAATATTTTTAGTAATATTTAGTTGATTTTTAATTTATGGGGAATGAGTGTATTATTAAGTATATTTTTAATGAGTTATTTGTTTAATTTTTTTAGGTGTTAGTTAAAAGAAATCATATTAATAAAAGTTATTTTGAATAGTTAAGAGAAAGAGAGAAAAAAAAAAAAAAATTACAAATAACTTTATGAGTATTGACAATATTAACCATATACATATATTTTTCATATAAAATATATAATTTATATTTGTAAAAAATCCAAAATAGCTAGATTGTTTAAGGGATGAATAAATTATCAAGATAACATATACACATACATATGACACAAACTATCAAGCCATCATATTGTTAGTTGATAAATTAGAAGTTGCTTAAAGTTTTAGATGTTGGGTATCAATTAATAATATGTCATATTTAAGATCTTTTGAATTTGTAAGTGTATTGTGAAGAACTAGGTTATTTCATAAATAACAATTTTTAGAAATAATTAAGTGCATAGCAGAAGTTAGAACTAGTTTATTGCATAAATATCAATTTTTAGAAATAAGCAAGCACGGTGAAGAACTAGTTTATTGCATAAATCTCAACTTTATAAATTATTATTTTATATTTTAATTGAATAAATATATAATAATTAAATATATATATAAATATAATATTATTTATTAAAAATATTAAAATAAATGAATTTTGTTTGCTTATAAGTTTTATTTTTAGCTAGGCTTAGTTTAAAATCTTCTTTGCTTACCATGAGTCACCCAACACCACATTTAGAGTTGTAACTTTGCTTATAATGTGTTGTTTGGTGGTTTATTTGTTTCTCACTTTATTTTTACTTTAAAAAATATTTTAAGTGCAACAATTCCTTATAGTAAGTTTTAAGTTACAATTTAATCTATACTTTTTATTAATTTTTCACTTTGTTATAAGATAAAAGTTCACACCTATGCTTTGACTTAAGTGGATTTAAAGTTATTTATATGTCCTAAATAAGTGATTAAGTGATTTGAGATAGTTGGATATAAAATTGTCTGTGTGTATATGTTTTATAGAAGTGATGCTTATAAGAATTTTTAGAATACTATACTTTTATGTTAATACATGAAAAAAAAATCTCTCTTTTCTTATGTTAAAATTGGCAACTAGGGCAAAAATTCATGTGGGTCATCTTATTCATGGCTAATAATATTTTTATTAGATTCCTCTCGTTAAGAGGTGTGGGATTGATATAAAGATCATCTGATTCCGATAAGTATTCATGGAGATATGAATTTATTTTGATTATGGAATTATTATCAAGCCGACCTACAACTCATGTAGGCTCAGAAGCCCAACAGACGCATCTATTCAAACATCATCATTTGTGTATAAATACAGGAGGACTTTTCCTCATTTGCACTCACACATCTCATCACATCTCTCTCTCTACTGTGCAGAAAAGAGTCTCTTCTCTACTACGCAGAAAAGGGTCTCTCTCTCACACATGTGAAGTCGAAAGTTGTTGAACCTGAAGCTGCAACTGCAGATCCAAAGTTCGACCAGCGTTGACCATCAGATCTCCTCCTTAGAACTATGTTGTAGGTCCATCTGGATCTCCTCTAAAAGCCACAACTTTTGGTGGTGGAATCAAGTCAATTCGACAGACGGTTTGCAAGATATCGACTGCCCTAGTTTGAAGGAAGTTGTTGAAACTGAAGCTGCAACTGCGGAAGTAAAGTTTGACTTTCATGGACTAGAAGATCTCCTCATCTGAACTGTGTTGTAGGTTCATCTGAACCTCCTCTGGAAGCCACAACTTTTGGTGGTGGAATCATGTCGATCCGACGGTCGATTTGTGAGATATCGTCTGCCCTAGTTTGATGATGAAGATGCTCATGTTGATGTTGTTGATCTAGGGTTTGCTATTGTTGATATAAATTATATTTATTGTACTATTTCTCTCTGCTGGATTATTGAAGATAAAAGAAGATTTGATCAAAGGGTTTCCCCACACATTGTGGGGTTTGTCCTTGGCTAGCAGCCACATCTTGTGTCTCTTGTCTTGCCTTGTTTTATGTCGATCGTTTAATGTTGTATCTGCATTTTACTTTATGTACATGTGATTTCTAATCTGTGGAATATAATAAGGAAAATAAGTAAATTGTTATAAGCATAGAACATACCATAACTTAACATGGTATCAGAGCTGAGCTGAAGATAAAGCCCGAGCAAGAGCAAGAGCAATCATCAAAGAGAAGATTGGCGAGGTTATCCTAAAAGAACTATGGGGTCCTCTACACTCTGCTAAAAATAAGCTTCATGAGAAAGCTGACTATCATGAATGGAATATGTCTATCGATCTAACCCTAGAAGATCTAGGAGTGCTGGACCATGTAAGAGGCAATATTGTTGAGCCTCCATCAAATGCATCCGTTGTTGTATGGAACAAATGGAAAACCGAAGAAGTCAAAATAGAAGATCATCCGGGACTCTATCGACAAGCACTTGGTGGCCTACATCTCAGAACTGGACACCTCCAAGGAAATCTACGATAGACTGGTGAGTTTATTTAAAGTTAATGATGCTAATCAAGTTTTGTTTCTTAGAAATAAGCTGAGGGAAATCAAGAAGGGTAAAGATGAGAGTATGCAAGCATGCTTCTTAAGAATCACCGAGATCAAGAACGATCTCCTATCTATTGGGGAGACTATTACTGACAGAGAAATGGCACTCACGACTCTTGGAGGATTACCATCCGAACGGTACGTGTTCAGGACTACTCTTTTGAACAATAATGTAATTCCCGGTTTCAAAAATTAATGGCTAGATGCATTCAAGAAGAAACAAGGGTAGAAGAGCAAGAAATTCCCTTGCCTAAAGGTCCTCCTGCTGCCTTTTCTTCTCATGCTAAGAAAAGAAATAATTTTGGGACTAAATCAAAGGGAAAGGCTAGACCTAAGGGGGAAAGAAAAGGATGATGTTAAATCTGTGATAAAGTAGGTCACTATGCAAGGGAATGCCCTAATAAAAAGGACTCACACCGGGATGATGATCAATATCCCTTTGATGGCAATCAAAGGAATGACAAATTCAATAGCAAAGGTAAGAGAAGAGGACAAGCATTCAAGAAGGCTAGAAATTCCAGGATGTATTAAATGAACCTGACCTCAAAAAGAACCTGGTGTCCATCTCGGCAATGGAAGACAAAGGCTACAAGGTAACCTACAGCGATGGCAAGGTACGTATATGAAAAAATAATGTTAAAGATGCCTTTACTCTTGGGTTTCGTGTTGATTCATTATAGCAGGTCGATGGAAGTCCGCTACGTGTCATGTCTTATGACACATCTCTTTAGTCCAAACTTTGGCATCGGAGGTTTGCCCACCTTCATTATAAAGCTCTACTCGGTGTAAGACAAATGGTGACAGGGATGCCCGAATTCCGAGTAGAGAAAGAAGGTGTATGTCCAGGATGTGTCGAAGGAAAGCTCAAAAGGGGACCATTCCCCTCAAGCCAAAGCAAGACCTCTAATATATTACAGTTGGTTCACTTAGGCATATATGAGGCTGGCATTAAGAGGGAGGCTACTACACCACATACTCCTGAGCAGAATGGTGTGGCGGAAAGGAAGAACTGCACAATTATGGAAGTTGGGCCATGCTACATGATCAAAGACTTCTAAAGTTTCTATGGGTTGAAGCTACAAACATCGTCGTATATGTACAAAATCGATGCCCTCATCAAGCATTGGGTTCCAAGACTCCTGAAGAAAAGTTCACCGGTAAGAAACCTGATGTTTCTCATTTTAGAATTTTTGGAAGCCCTGTATATTTTCATGTGCCGAAAGAGAAAAGAAATAAATTGGGTGCATCTGGAAAGAAGGGAATTTTCGTGGGCTATGGTGAAAATACTAAAGGCTATAGAATCTATGTAGCCGGTCAAAGGGAAGTCGTGATTAGTCATGATGTCACCTTTGACGAAGATATGGCTCTCAGCAAGGTGGACAATCTTCCGACTTTGAGGAGCTCTCAAGAAGCCGACACCAGGGAACCGAAAGAAAAGGATGATGAATCAATGCCTGATGTAGAAGAACCCATGGATCTGATTGATCCTCCTCCACATGAGCCTTCTAGGAAGAGGCCTTCATGGCTTAGGGGGCTACTTGATGATTCTAAAGGACATGTTGCACCCCAAGGAACCTTTCGTGAAAGTAAGAAACCTAACAGGTATCAGGGATACATGACCAGTATGAGCACAATCATACAAAATGAGCCTTCGTCATTCTTAGATGTTGTTAAGCATTAAGTATGGAAGGATGCTATGACCATAGAATATGAGTCTATTATGGAGAATGATGTCTGGGAAGTAGTTCCCAGACCCCAGACAAGACAATTGTTACTTCAAAATGGCTTTACAAGATAAAGCATGCAGCAGATGGAAGTATGGAAAAGTATAAGGCTCGTTTTGTTGCACGCGGTTTCTCCCAGAAGGAAGGTATAGACTATGATATTTGCACCTATTGCCAAATATACGAACATCCGCTTGATCATATCCCTTGTGGCTTCACAAGGATGGAACCTACATCAAATGGATAGATTGCGTTCTTGCACGGTTCAATCAAAGAAGAGGTCTATGTGGAGCAACCTGAAGGATTTGAGATTTATAATTGAAAATCTCATGTATGCAGGTTGAAGCAGGCTCTCTATGGGCTGAAGCAAGCACCCCGAGCATGGTATGAGAGGATCGATAGCTACTTGATGAAGTTGGGATTCACTAGGAGTGAAGCCAATCCTAACCTTTACCTTAAGGTTGGAAATGACAAGCCTCTCAGGTTGGTTGTGTACGTGGATGACCTCTTTCTAACAAGTGCATGCCCTCTCATTTACAAATGTAAGAGGGAATTGGCTTCTGAATTTGAAATGAAGAACCAAGGACTTAAAGTGTGGCAGAAGCCAAGGGAAATTTTCCTATCTCAAGGAAAATATGTGGTGAATATTCTGAAAAGATTTGGTATGGTGGACTGCAAGCCTTTGACTACCTCGAGGATCTTAACTTTCAGAAGTTATATGGTAGTGATGTCGGACCAGATTTGGGAAATGCCTCTGAGTTTCAAAAACTCATTCGCGTTGATGTTCTTGGTGAACCTCTGTCCGAACATATGTTTTGCAGTTAGCACTGTGAGCTCATAATTGGTTGAGCCTCACTAGATTGGTGCCAAGAATCTTTTGAGATGTCTTCAGGACACAATCTCTCATGGATTGAGATATACTGCTGGAAATATGAAACTGCGTGATTATTCGAATGTTGATTAGGCAGGTAGTGTGGAGGATCACTGGAGCACTTTTTAGTGTTGTTTCTCTTTGGATTCTGCTTCGATATAGTGTATGAGCAGGAAGCAGAAGTCAGTTGCCATAAGCACCACCGAGACCGGATACATATCTACAGCTATGATCTCGTATGAAATTGCCTGGTTGGGGAAGCTCTTCAGTGAGCTGTTTGAACACATAACACTGTGATTCTCTGTAACAACCAAAGGTGGGATTCGATTACTGAGGAATCTCGTATTCGTTGATTGCTCCAGCAAATAGACATCATCTAGGATATGGTAAGTCGATGAGCAAGGAGGCTCCATCGCATTAAGATGATGTACACGTCGATACACCTTGTCAAAGCCCCGAGGAAAGATCTAATCTATGATTTTCCCAAACGACTTGGAGTCATCAAGAAACCCTTGTACAAGGGTCCTACATGTTGCATACATTGAGCTCTGGGAAATTTGAGGGCTTGCGGTTCTTACTGGAGCAACAAACGACCACAGGGTGACTCACCCTCCCCTAGTGGTGTGCACTGGAACAAGATGATTCGCTCTCTTGTGGGACAAGATGATTCGCTCTCTTGTGGAATAGGATGATTCGCTCCCCTATGTAGCAAGATGATTAGTTCTCTTGTGAGGCGTGGATTGATGTGTTCTCCATGGCGATTATAGCAGGATTGATGTGTTCTCCATCGCGACTATAGCATGATTGATGTGTTCCCTTGTGAGGCCTAGATTGATGTGTTCTCCAGGGTGGCCTGGATTGATGTGTTCTCCATGGCAATTGTAGCAGGATTGATGTGCTCTCCTGTGAGGACATGATTGATTAGTTCTCCTGTCGAGGCATCCTACCCATGCAGTCTGGGACTCATGGGAAGTACCTCTCGTCTGATCAATGAGTAAGGAAATGAAGTTAGGGACCATAGTAGTACCGATGGACGCATAGTTGTATCTACCGTACTCCCTACGCTAGGATGAACTCAATTGATCTTGGATCAATGATACTGGTCTGGGACCAGTGGTAGGAGTTGTACCATACTATGATGCTGACTTCAGGTCGGTTGAGACTGGTCTGGGACCAGTGGTACATACTCTGAGACTGACTTTGTGTTAATGCAGTACTGGTTTGGGACCAGTGAGAGTGGTACATACTATGATGCTGACTTCGGGTTGGTTGAGACTGGTTTGGGACCAGTGGTACACTCTCTGAGACTGCGATACCAGTCTAGGAGCAATGGTAGGAGTGGCACCTGCTATGAAGTTGACTTCAGGTCGGTTGAGACTGGTCTGGGACCAGTGGTACACTCTGATACTGACTTTGAGTCAGTGGAGGATGATATTGGTCTGGGACCAATGGAGTTGTACTCACTATGACGCTGACTTTGGGCTGGTTGAGACTGGTCTGGGACCAGTGGTACATACTCTGAGACTGACTTTGAGTCAGTATGATACATCCTCAATCATTTCTTCTTCTTCATAATTCAGACAAAAGCAGAGCATAACAGAACAATGCAAGAGCAGAGCTGAACAGAGCAGAACAATACAGATCAGTACAAGGCAGAACAAGACAAAGAAAAACAGGCAGAATAGAGCAAAGCAGGGCAAGGTAAAGCTGTATAGGGAAGTAAATTTGATGGATGAATAGTAGCAACCATCAGACAGATTGCAGATGAAGTTCTCCCTAGTTGAGAGGGAGTGTTAAAATTGGCAACTAGGGTAAAACTTCATGTGGGTCATCTTATTCATGGCTGATAATATTTTTATTAGATTCCTCTCGTCGAGAGGTGTAGGATTGATATAAAGATCATCCGATTCCGATAAG
Organism: Pinus tabuliformis; assembly: GCA_031772625.1. Lineage (NCBI taxonomy): Eukaryota > Viridiplantae > Streptophyta > Pinopsida > Pinales > Pinaceae > Pinus > Pinus tabuliformis. The sequence continues at coordinate 2,075,575,008 of CM062816.1, read as the reverse complement.
TATTCATGGAGATATGAATTTATTTTGATTATGGAATTATTATCAAGCCGACCTACAACTCATGTAGGCTCAGAAGCCCAACAATCGCATCTATTCAAACATCATCATTTATGTATAAATACAGGAGGACTTTTCCTCAGTTTCACTCACTCATCTCATCACATCTCTCTCTCTACTACGCAGAAAAGAGTCTTTTCTCTACTACGCAGAAAAGGGTTTCTCTCTCACACATGTGAAGCCGGAAGCTGTTGAACCTGAAGTTGCAAATGCAGATCCAAAGTTTGACCAGCGTTTACCATCAAATCTCCTCATTAGAACTGCATTGTAGGTCCATCTAGATCTCCTCTAAAAGCCGCAACTTTTGGTGGTGGAATCAAATCAATCCGATGGACGGTTTGCAAGATATCGACTGCCCTAGTTTGAAGGAAGCTACTGAAACTGAAGCTGCAACTGCAAAAGTAAAGTTTGACCAGCGTTGACTAGAAGACCTACTCATCTGAACTACGTTGTAGGTTCATCTGAACCTCCTATGGAAGCCACAACTTTTGGTTGTGGAATCATGCCGATTTGACGGTCGGTTTATGAGATATCGTCTGCCCTAGTTTGATGATGAAGCCGCTCATGTTGATGCTGATGATCTAGGGTTTGCTACTGTTGGTATAAATCAGATTTATTGTACTATTTCTCTCTGCTGAATTATTGAATATAAAAGAATATTTGATCAAAGGGTTTCCCCACACATTGTGGGGTTTGAACCTAGCTAGCCGCCACATCTTGTGTCTCTTGTCTTGGCTTGTTTTCTGTCAATCGTTTGATGTTTTATTTGCATTTTACTTTATGTACATGTGATTGCTAATCTGTGGAATATAATAAGGAAAATAAGTAAACTGTTATAAGCATAGAACATACCATAACTTAACACTTTATAATGATTAATTTACTACAACTCTTCAAGGAGGGTGTGCAACAACAGTTTGCCTAACTAACCATGATATGCAACAATCATAAGAAAGGGAGGTAGGTTTCCCACACTTGGTATCCTACATGGCACACCCGCTGCCACCATCCCTATTCACAACACAACATGACATTTATGGTCTCATACGCGTTCATGCAAAGGAAGGTGGCCTACCTATGGATCCGTAGATCTCAGACTATTTGAATCAAGCAAACATCCATGGCTCTGCGCAGACGAGTACATCGCTATCATTATAAGAATAGGAGGATAGCTTGGTGGATCATTTAGCGAAAAATACTACCAGTTCTTGAAGCCTTTAAATCATGGCGTCTACTCCCAGGGTCCTGTAACTCACAGTCAATGACTCCAGCCTACAAGCATTATGTAGTCCCTGGTGTTCACGCTTGCCATCAACCCTCTAGGATATCGACTTTCAATAATCATTTGTGCCTCTCCTCTACAAGGATATTTGTCACTCAAGTTTGGTCTTCTCCTTCACTACCCCTGCAATTCATTTCAGGATTGGCTCTATTTCTAATCTCCCTTCTTGCTCCATTTTGGAATTTTGGATCCTGCCTCGCTATCCCCTTGCTTCGCTTTGTTTTTGCTGCAAGTTTCCTTACCTCAGCCTCCTCGTCATCTCCCCCTACTTTCAATTGGAAAGGGCAGCTTCTCTCTAGTCTAATTTTACCCGCCCTTTGCTCATCCCTTTTATGAAATGCATTTCTACCTCCCATATCTCTCACCGAGTCATGGTTTGATGTCGCACCACCATCTCCACTACGACTCAACATAGGGAGAAGGCGAGTCAATCCTACTCTCATAACCCCATATGTCACTCGAACTTATGCTTTCTGCTAGAGTTACGATGGATCATCATCAACATATCATTCCAAAGGTTGTGCACCGAGTTATTGCTAACATTGATGTTGGGTATGTGTTATATTCTTTACACGATTAGCCCCATACATTGTTATGTTGCATCGACCAAGGTAGGGGGTCGACAACCCCACTTGTCGAGTGGTTTATAGGGGGGCAATAGCCCCCCCTACACAAGGTTCAAGGCAACGTGCTAAAAAAGAAATTATGCGAACCGAAGGATGGTTGGGTAGACCCAACGATGGGGGGCAGGCCCAAGGATGGTGTGTGAACCTGCCCATGGTTTTGTGGATGGTTTTTTGCACATGGTTTTGGGCATGGTGGTTTTTCCCATGGTATTTTGTAGATCTAGTCAAGGGAACTATGATTATGTTCTAATCTGGGGTTAATAGATTGGGCATTTATGAATGCTTTGAGATGTATATAATGTATTGTAACATTGAAGGAATATAATGAAAAACCAATTTGGTTTTCCTGGTTTTGGGTTCCATGAGAAAAAATCTTTATGTATATTTTATGTTCTCGCCCTGTATATTTTATGTTTTTAAGAATTTGTTTGCAAATCATTTGTGTACAGGGTTAAAACCTTCAAAAGATTAGGTCCAATATGCTAGAAGATTCATGTCAAATCATCGTGTGGAGCGAAAAACCCAGGACTAGATTCTCGATACTAGGAATTCCACCAGTGAAAGGACCACTGCATACATGAAGAACATCAACCTGCGCTAGCATATCAAGACACTCATGGGTCGGATCCTTACCGACAATATTGACACCCAGCAGGAGCTCCTCATAGCATGTCAGAATTCCTAGACCGAAAAGACAACCTAGAGAACAAGTTGTATAACATGGATGACAATCTCAAGCAACGTTTAACTACTACTCAGAATCCATAAACCACAAGAGAGGACTCTCCCTCTCCATCTCATACTTAGCACCCTACAGAATGACAACTCAAGCACAACACCCAGCGGAATGACAACCCTCTTTGTTCAGTCTTTGTTCTTCTACTTGTTTCAAAATGTATTTTGGTCTCTCGGTATATGTAATTTTGTCTATCCAATTCCTTGTTTCTGATTTAAATTCTCATACCCTCGAGTTAGAAACAATGTGGGCAATTTGAAATTTTTGCTTTTTTGTTATTGGTCTCGGCTCCCTAGTGGTAGATCAACCAGTTCATCCATGTTGTAATCAAGTTTTTTTTGCTAACAGTAACATAAGTTAAATCCTTTGAACTTACAAAAAAAAAATACTGCAAGGTTAATATGTTTTCTTGTCTCTCTTTCCATTTTTTAATTTTTTTAAATCTTGAAGTATGAGAGTGCACTAATGAGATCACATATGCGTGGCATTTTAGAATAGTTGTTGGGATTAAAAAAAAAACGCTTTTATTTTCGATTAAATTTGTATTATAACATAAATCAAAGCGATATTAGATATGGAAAACAATATATTAAAATGATAAACAATACTTATCTTTGTAATTGACTACATCTCAAACATGATATTCAAATTACGGTTGATTTAACTATCTATCATTGTAATAAGTCAATTGGTGTAGCTCACGTGGTTGGGAGATATGTTTTTATCCTCCCATCTGGGTTCAATTCTTGCATGTGACATGTTGAGTTCATAATTGGTACATCTTTTTAACAGCTTCAAGTGTTGTTGTTTCAGAGTCGCTTGAGTACCGAAGTATGTGTATTCTGCATATGCAATATAAATATATTGCTTCATCAGAAAATCTATCAATGTAATTGGAAATGTGTTAACAGTTTAGTGACCTTTACAAAACATGTTGAAAAATATGATTATATAGTGCAAAACATCATGTCTAACATGATATTTATAAGTTTTACTAATCTTTATTATCTATAAATGTAGCCACGCCCTCCCATATTTACCCAATTTCACTGGCCTATCAAGCTAAACATGAGACGAACATTTACTATGACATGACCCAACCTCCAAGCTTCAGTTATGAAAGTGGGGTCAACAACTAACAACACACAAACATCTCACAACATCCCGTAGGGCTACAGGACCCTCAAGGGCCAAAGGACCTCCCCCTATGACCAAACCTTGAGTTGGGTTGTTTTTCTCTTACTTAATAGCCCAACTGCATGCACAAGCCTACAAGGGTGCGGTTATGACCTTCCAACCGCATGCATGACATTGCTTCCATGCGGTTATAGCCCAAAACTTACAGTTCACAGGGTGTGGTCTTGAGATCTGAGCCACAATTCTAGGCCAAGATCCAGACTACTACCCATAACTGTTTGAGACTTTCCAGAATCATTATTGACATGAGGACAAAGCTCAAAGTTCAAACTTGAGTCGAGGACTTGACCTAGACTGCCTATAACACATTAGACATTTCTTCAAGCAAATGGCAAACTGTAGAATTTTCTATTGTAGATTCAACAACTCATGTGATATACTAAAACATAAGACAAGAATCTACTTTACTCTTCAGTGGAAGCCAAAACTTGATCGATGAAAACAATAATCAGAAAGAGGAAGAATATCATTGGCATGTAACATAATATTTCTCTAGGGAAAGAAACTGCTCAAAACCTCGATTATCTATATTGCATTAACCAGAAGATCTGAGAAGAAAATACAATGCTTGTTCACACTAGAACAATCCTAGCACAAGTATAATCTAACTCTCTGCTCACAAGCTAGCTAAAGCCAACACTTAGCCTATTTTGTTGCCTTCCAAGCCCCTACTTCCTTGCATAAGTCCAATGAGGATAAGTCCATATTTAATTGGGAAACCCTTCCGCCATAACTACACAATCGAAAACTAGGTCCTTCTCTGATTGCATGCATGATCTGTACAACTCGAAAAATCATACAATTGATAGTACATTGTCCCTGCACTCTAGTCTCAACTAGGTATTCCTCTAAACTAGCATGCATGAGTTTCCCATGAGTGAATATTCAGTTAGCTGGAGCAGCACTAAGGATGCACCAGTGCACCAACTCACTACTAGACCTCTACTAGTTCCACCAACAGTTAGAACTAGTTTAACTCTCTATAACTCAGTCAAACTGAGTTATCTAATTACAACTCAAAGAAGCTCAATCTCGACCCCTAAAACTTAGGGATCACACTTGCATGACTCCAAATAGACCTCCAACTCGAAATTCCTAAGTTAACTAAGTCAACTTAACTTAGTTAAATATTACAAGTTGCTATGAGAAAAGAATTACAATTTAATTCAAGGACAAATTAAATTGGAATTTCTAGATGTTATTTTTAAGATTTCTTGTTGCTATTTTCAACACTCCCTCTCAACAAGAAAGGAATTAAACTCTTCTCTGCACTCTTCACTATCTGATTGCTCTAGCCTTTGTCACTATGATCTCTAACTGCATCAATTGCCACTGATTCCTCCTGCTAGTATGTACTTTGGGATCCCGTAGCAAGTTACGATCCACGAGACAAAACCTCTCAATGGACCCTGCCCAATTTCAGCCATCCTGGAACTGTTATCACTCTGATAATTCCTTTGAAGTAATAAGAAGGAAAAACCAAAGGTAACCACTATCCACTTTTGGAGATTAGGACCTAGCCTTCCTGATGCTCAGAGAGGGCTCTCTCTTTAAGATTTAACTTTGTTTTAGTTAAGATGTTTTAGGCTAGCTATGATTGTTCAAGGGGTTTTGATTTTGTTTGAAATTGGGTGGTGGGATCTCTTAAACAGATGGATAAATTGATGTCTTTTGGACCATTGGGCTATGGAGTCAACTGATAAGGAAGCAAGGCTGGATAAACTCACTAAAGGGGATGTTCCAAGGGCAAGATAGCAGAGTGTATTTCAGAATGTTTGAGACAGAGGGGTGAAAGGGTTTCACTTAGGGTGAGAGAGTAGTTAAGGGTTCTTAGACCCGGATAATGAATGAGGAAGGAAGGGGTAATCGAAATCAAAGGGCAGTTAAGAATCCTTTAATCTGGATTATTTATGAAACGAATCTAAACCAAAGAGCAATTAATAATTCTTTAATTTAAATATCAGAAGAAAACATTCAAATGCTTAACTGTTAAAACAGAGTGTGATTTAAACAAGTTCTGAAAGATTATTCTAGTTATAGCATTTAGATTGAAACACATATAAGATTACGAATAACTTTGAGAAAATGACAAAAACACATGAAAATACTTGTCTAAAATTTGCTCAACACATGAATCCTTGGAACAGTCTAATCTTTGTTAATCAATCCATCTTGTTGGCTTGTCAACCGATACAATAACCTTCTGGGTCGTCTTGATCAAAAAGTCTATAGAAATGTCTAATAGAATCCACCCTACATACTTCGAATTGTGAAGTATTTATACAAAAGTTTATTACAAAATATCTCAAACTAATTTGAGATTTAATCTAGGAAATAAAAATATCTTCTTGCAAGAAGATAGAGACAACTATTGAACTGCTTCATGCTGTCCCTTTTATTTTGGTACTGTTGGCTTTTATGGTTTGATTTTAGCCCTTTATGCTACTTTTTTGTTTGATCTTTCACGCTGGAAGCTTCATTTACTTTAGGCTTTCATCTGATACACTTTAACTCTGCTGATCTGTCTTCATCTTTTTACCTGGTTGTTTTACTTTTACTGTACATTAACCTTTTTACTGCATATTTCTTACAGTAAATCAATTAATTTCTCCCATGTTTCAGCATCAGGTAATTGGATTTTTAGCATCCTCCTATATATTTCATCTACCTCGGTGTATTTGGCAAAAGTAGGCTTATTGATAAACAAGTGTTTTACCTCATGCTGGAGGTAAAACAAGTTTTCAAATGTCTGGTAAAGTACTTTTCCTGTTGGCAATGCCTTGATTGATGATGTATTGACCTTTTGTTTTGCTAGCTCTCTGATTTTGTTGTTGTAATCCCACTATGTCATGAGCTTGTCATTTATCACTAAGGGACTGGGTAACCCTTTTTATCTAAAAATTTGAAACTTAGCCATAAATCTGCTAATGGCTACCTGCATATTTTGACACTTGTCCTCCAAGTTTAGCATTAAGTTTCTCTTAGAGAGGACCTTTCTTACCTCCAAAATTGTCTCTTTTCTATCCTCTATTTCTAATTCCTAAAGCTCATGCTTATTCTTACTGTTAAGGAACTGGATAATTCTGGTAGCTTCTTCTGGCATTTCTCCTAATTCTTCTTTTACCTTTTGGATGGCCTCTGTAGCCATGTTTATTAAATCTATATGCTCAAAAATCACCTAAATAGATGGCCAAATATCATTGGCAGAGTCAATTATATTGGCCCATAGTAGTTCCTTAGCCTACCCAAGGGGTTCTTTCAGTGTTAGGTCCTTTTCCATGGTCTTTAATCTCTCACTCGTCCTGGCAGCTTTTGCACTTCTTCTTTGTGTATGATTTTGGCAAGCTTGTAATCAGTTTCCAAGCTTGCCACCTTTTCTTTGAGCTTATTTATTTTTGTAGTCTATATGGACATTTCTTCCATATCTATAACTAACTTTGTTGCTTCTTCACCTTATGTACCTGTTGTTGATGTAGACTCTAATGAAACCTGTTGTGTTGTGGCCATATGAGTTGTGGGAGCCAATGAAGCTGCCAATGTAGAAGGAACAGCCATGGTAATTCTTGGGATGACATTTACTTAGGTAGTGTCAATATCAATTTGTTTTAACTGGATTAGACTATCTAATTCTTTCTCTATCTCCCTTAACTGATCATTTATTTTGAGGACTAAGTCTGTCGAACTCTTCATGCTTGGTTTGGTTTTCCAAGACTTCCTGTGTCTGGGGATGCTGTAGCTGAGTTATCTTCAATTGCTTTTCGAGTGTTGCAATGTCATCATTCTTCTTTTTGATCAATTGTTCAGTGGCCTTGATATCTTTGGGATCATGTTTCAATTCAATCACTAAGTCTTCCAAAGACCTGATTATGGTATCCTTGGCCTGTGAGGAGGCTTTCTCCAACTGATACTAGGCTGAAATGTTGTTCAATGAATTCTGCCACTGATGGGAAGCTATGGCTTTTCCTATAAGGGTGGAGTAAATCATTTCTCCAACCTGTTTGTGAAATTCAATTTGGTCAATGGGAAGATTAACCCTTGCCAATACCTCAAAATCAATCTTCTTGAAATCTGTTGATGTCCTTGGTTGTTGTACAATTGGCTTTATGAAGGACATTTGCATCTTTCCTTCCTTGATGTCAAAAGTTGACATCAACTTGGCTTTATTTGTAGGTGTAAGTTTGAGATACTGTGCATAAGACTGTGCCTTTAGTTTCTCATTTCTCATTTTGATTTCCTTGAACCTGTCCTTTATGTCCTTATCTTTATCAGCAGGCCTACTAAATGAGGAGACTTCTACACTAAGCTGCCTTTCTAACGTTTGAGTTGTGATGCAGATGGGTCCTTGACCTTGCTCATGTTTGACTAAGTATTAGTTATTTCTGTTGACCCTTCTGTGTCTTCCTGTTCTGAAAAAGGATTGAGCCTTGGCCTTTTGCTCTGGCTGGCTTCATACTGCACATTTAGTGTCCATACATGAATTGGAGGCTCCCTCTCTGTTCCTTTTGGGATTCTTTTCCTTATTATGAGGAGTCTGCAAAACAACAGGCATACTCATGGTTCCTTCGTGCTCTGGTACCTGCAGGAATGAACTTTCATCAAGTTGTATCTCTAGATCAAACAAGGTATTTTCAACATCTACCTTTGTACTATACTTGTCTATGAGAGTGTTTTCCAACCACTCAGATTGATTGGCATATCTTAGCATCTTTGGTATGGGAGGATGAATGTAAGGTCCCAATTTGACCTTTTGTCTAAGTTTGGTCATAAAATCTTAAGGGCTATACCTCCACACGAAACTATTCTGAAACTTCATTTGTTGCAGAATCTGATCCGCTTCCCGACCTACTTCTCTAGAATTGCAAATGAAAGGGCCTAATTGATTTTTGACCTTGAACTGAGTTCCTTTCTTGGGAAAATAACCTCACGGGGAGGTATTTGGGCAGTTTGTATGGGGCAAGCTGGCACCCATAGATTCTTATTTCAGTGTGGTTTTGGTAGAGTTACCAATCTCCCACCTTATTTTGCTTAAACAATTAGAGGACTCTTTTGATTTCTTGACTTATCCTAGGTGGAGGGCTTCCGGTTAGCATGGTCATAACTGGATGGACAAAAGAGTCAATGAAGTTTGTGTAGGTGTATGGTGATGAATACTTGTGGAATAATGGTGTCCAAAATATGACAGACCTGGGTTGGCCTCTAGTATCCAACTTCTAGAGGGTGAAGGGAAATCTATCTGACTAATAATATAAAAACATATGGTAAAGTACATATGAGTATTTGAATACTCTCTCATCGTGCATTCTGGTAAACTGTTCATGCATTCTTTTAGCTATGAACTGGGCATAATTGTACAAAGTAGCAGCAGGCTTCCCTGGGGTGAAAATGGACATGAAGACCAGGATGAGTTCATCAACAAATTCATTGGTGGTACAACCCAAAATACATGAAATCATAGTCACAATATGCTTGCCCCTTTTAGAGAAAATGACAGAAACATATGGAGGGGCATCTTTAGGAAAGTGTTGCCCTTCTACAATGAAAGTTTGGAATATTTGGGCCAGTCTAGAGGGACTCAACTTGGTGTATAGGTCTAACAAATCCCCAATGGAGAGTGGGGTTAGGTTTGGACCTGGTTGGACTTGCAATATCTCATTGATTGACTTAGCTGTGATGGTAAACAAGACTTTTGTGTCAGGGAACATTATAGCTCTCTGGCTGGGAATGTAACAGCCATGGCACATATGGAAAATTTCAGGAAAGATATGTAATTGGGGAAACTAGTATTTGGGAAAATTGGAGTCCCAAATGCCAATGTCATCATAATGGTTCAGATATCTATCTTTACTCAAATAATGAATTTTGAGCAGGACCTCATATGCACTTGTGCCTCTGATTTGAAAATCCCTCTCCGCCAGGGGAAGGTGGTCAAGGTCCAAATGGGGAGTTGTGATAGGTCTGACATCCATGGCGGCAGGGGCAGACATAATTCAGTTCTTGTGGATTTGAATTTGGCAATACATGTTTATTCAGAGGTTTTGAAGGAAGTTCAGAAGCTTTCAGAAGGGTTTGGGTACACAATTTCACTTTTTAAAGTAAATTAAATTAATTTTACTTAATTAAAACACTTTATAGACTGAATGTTTTCAAATTGAAAGGGTTGTTAAGTAGTTTGTCTTCAAATACCTGGAATTGGGTGAATTAACTTCAAATTCGGAGTTCACGGCAACTACAGAAGTTTGAATGCCTCTGGTACGGATTTGAGAGCTTCATCGGGGTCTCTACAGCTTCTTCAAGAGTGGAATTGGAGGTCAATGGGCAAATTCAGTGTTTGCAAGTGTCACAATGGTTTGTAGATGTTTACAAAGAAAATGAGTGAAAAAGGCGAAATAGGGCTTCTCGGCCTTTTTATTGAACAACGGTCACTTTTGGCGGGTAATTTATGAATGAAAAGTGGGCGGTTTTTCGGGTTTGGCAGGGAGGTGGTTTCCCATGCCATCACACCGCTTTTGTGAAGGAAGCGGTATTTGGGGCGGGGTCACCTGATCTATGCTAGCACGTGACACGCAGCATATGGGGGGCCAGGGAAAACCACCTTATCGTGCGGGTAACGGTCGGTCATCGAGTGAACTCGATATGGCTATGGACCATCGAATGTGGGCGATGATGATCAGACGACAGTCAGGTGAGGGATGTGCGCGGATGATATGAGCATAGGTTTCAGGGGGGGGGGGGGGCGTGCAGGGATTTTAATCCTTGGCGGTTTAGGATTAATTATATTTTAATCATGGGATTAAATGATCGGGAGGGGCTTAATGACGGGATTAGTTTAACTTCATCGAGAAGTGGTGAATTTAGTGGGCTTTGTCGGGAATATGCGGTAAATGTATAGTTTATAGCTAAACTAAGGGTTGGGGTATTATTTACAGGATTTATTTATAACGAGAACCATAATATTATGTTAAAAATTAATATGAAATGAAATGAGCGGAGTGAACATAACACTAAGCATAATGTAACATTTGTGAATTTTACTCACATACACTTTATACTTAGGATAAAATCTTTTTGTGGGTTTTTTGAATGAAATGGAATTTTAACTTGGGGTTATTTAATTTTCCTAGGCAAATGAAGTTTAACCTTAGGAAAATGGGTTTTATTATGGTAATGAAGGGAAATGAATTTTATGAAGGGAATTCTGACACTTGATGTCCATAAGTCATTAAGCCGAGGATCTGGTCCCACCAAAAGTCAGAGAAATGTTATGAGCCTTTATAACTTGAAAGATTTAAGTACTAGAACTTAATTGTGGATGGGGAAATTAGTAAGTAAAGGGATGAAAAGAATGAAGGAGAGTTAATTAAATGAACTTGTAAACCATTGTTTTTGCCTTTTTAAATGTTCATGCACATTGAAACATATAATCAATCATGATAAATGTGCTTTTATTCAATCAACTTTATACTTCAGCAACCTTTCTTCTACTTACCCATTACTTACCCTACCATTTTTTCTTCATTTTATTTGGGTGCATTTAGATTAGCAAACCCTTATCATTCATTTTTCTTTTGAAAAGTAAACTATCTAATTCTAACCTTATATCATCCAAGGGCTCAGATTAAACTGATGAGCTCCTTTTATTTTCTCTACCTATTTAATGATCTGCCAAGATTAAACTGTTTGGTCAGATTTTATTCTCTAACTATAAACATAAAATTCAAAGCATGAAATAGTCAAGATTAAGTAGTTTGACTACCATGGGTTGTGGCATGTATGACAAGCTGCACACAACCATTACTCAAGACAATAAAGCAGTAAAATAGTAGCGGCATTTAGATTTGCACACTTTCATTATCTTTTTTGTTTCTGGGGTTCATATATTTTCAAATTTTTTTTTGTCCTTTGATATTTCTTTTAGGACATACCCTCTTTACATTTTTTAATTTTTAATATGGAAAACATTTGCAGAAAGCAAAGGTATGTACAATATTACAAGGCTTAACCTTAGCTAGTTCAAAATTATGAATCCTATCACTATAGGACTCTAACAGTGGCTCCACTTGGGGGTGGCATTTCCTAGTGAAATGTCAAGAACTCTAAAGATCAGTAGCCTTTGAATTGTGGCTGAAGTCACCTTGCAAAGTGTCCTCTGTGAATCTGCATTATTGATACTTATGACAGTGAATCTTTAAAAGCTTAAGGCCTTCTCTCCAGGCTTCAACTTCAAAGGATTACCATCCAATCCAATTTACACTCTGTAATGTTATGTACAATGATGGAAAATATAGTGAACTACTGAAAGTCAGTGGAAAAGTAGTGCTTCAGCATCCTACCATTAACAGGTCCTCTTGGTAGATCTGATCCATCTATGTTTTTTAAGAAAAATGCATTGTTGCCTCTGTAGCCAAAAATGACATAAGGCCCCTGCCATAGAAAATCAAAATTTCCATGCTTGCCTTTATCTTCCCTCCTTGAATCCCACTTGAGGACTTTGTCTCCTATGTGAAAATCATCTGCTTTAGTCTTTTTATGAAAGACTTTTTTAATTTTTTCCTGGATTATCTGTGATTTTACATAAACTTCTTCCCTGGTCTGTTATAGGTGTACAGTTTGGTTTATTCTTCTTTGAATGTCATTCTGTTCCACTTGTAGTTCTTGAAGGATTTCCATGACTGGCACTCCCAAGGATGATGGGAAAACTGCATCCATCCCATAAACCAGCTGATAGCGTGATGTTCCAATGGAATTTTTAGTAGTCAGTCTATCTGCCCATAAGGCATTGACTAACTTCTTGTTCCATGTATTTTTATTATCCTCCATTAACTTCTTGATAATATTGACCAGGCTTTTGTTGGATGACTCTGCTAGTCCATTACCTTGAGTGTAATAGGCTGTGGAATGGCCAAGGGTGATATCGTATTTATTACAGAAGTTTATCATTCTTTAAACTTAAAGGTTGTTGCATTATTAGTAATGAGCTTCTGGGGACATCCAAATCTCGAAAGGATATTACTCTCTAGGAAGGTGATTATGACAGCATCTGTGGCTTGCCTAGAAGGTATGGCTTCTATCCATTTGGTAAAATAATATGCGGCTGTTAGAATCCACTTATGCTGAGATAAGGATGGGGGGTGTATTTCTCCAATGAAGTCTAACCCCCATTGTTGAAATGGAATCTCAGTGGAAATTGGTTTCCCTAAAAAATCTGGCATTTGTGATAGGAGGTCTCATGGTTTTTGACATCTGCAAACAAAGTAGGCCAGTGGAAACCGACCCTTAGAATCTTATCACAGTTCTCTTCCAGTATAAGTGTCCTCCATAGTCCCCTGCATGAAACTCTCACAAAATCTTGTCAGCTTCATCCTTTAACAAACATGTTAAGAGAATACCACTATTGTCCTTCCAAAACAATGCATTATCTATAACACAATATCTCAATGGCTTCATTTTCAAGAATCTAGCTTTAGTTATTGTCAGTCCAAGAGGAGCTTGTAAATTTAGTAATATGAATGTAATATCTGCATACCATGGTGATTCAGTAAAAGGTTCAACGATCTGTGGAGTCACCATCTCTTCCTGATCATCCAAAGCACTAATGAAGTTGATATCAAGGGCCTAACAGTTCGATTCAACCATGAGTTTGGCTAAACCTTTGCCTTTGATGAGCTTGGTGGGTTTTATCTCTATGTCATATTCCAATATTATGCAATCCACTTGCCTCTTTTTCCTTCGGGCCCATTTTGAGTCAAAATGTCCTTAACTACAGATTTGGAACATAAGCAATGACATGAGAGTACAAAATGTATACTCTAAAATCTTTGATAGCTTTAACCAAAGCCAATGCCCGTTTTTCCATTATATTTTATTTTAGTGTGGCATCTCTTAAGGATTTACTAAAGAATGTTATTGGTTGTTCATATCCTTGATTATTCTTTTGCAACAAGACTGCTGCAATGGTGTGTTTTGAAGCAAATGAAAAAAATAATAAAATCTTTGCTAAAGTCAAGACTAATCAAGACTGGGGTCTTGGTTAATGCTTCCTTGATAGCTTCGAAGGATTGTTTGGCCTCGAATGTCCATTTGATTGATGAGTCCTTTCTTAGCATGATATTTAATTCCCTAATTAACTCTGCTAGATTTGAGATGAATCTCCTAAGAAAATTAATCTTACCTAGAAATGATTGTAGCTCTTTTATGTTGTGGGGATGGGAAATGGTCAAAATGGCTTATATTCTAGGAGGGTCTATCCTAATCCCATCTTTTGATATGATGTGTCCTAACAACTTTCCCTCTTCAAGACCGAAAAGTGTCTTTTTAGGATTTAAAGAAATTCCAAATTTCCTGCATTTGGTAAATACTCTTCTGAGGTGGTCTAAATGTTCATTGTCTGATTTAGAGAAGACTGTAATGTCATCTTGGTATACTACTAAGAAATCATGGATTTCTTTAGCAAAAGCTATATCCATAGCTCTATGAAATGTGGCACCTGCATTCATTAATCTAAAGGGCATCTTCAAATACATGAAGGTACCCCAAGGAGTAGTAAACACGGTTTTGGGTTGGTCCTCAGGTTGGACTAATATCTTATTATAGCCAGAGAATCCATCTAACAGTGAAATCCTAGATGAGCCCACTACCCTTTGCAATATATGATCCATTTTTGGTAAGGGGTAGTTATCTTTTAAAGGGACCTTGTTCAAGTTTCTAAAATCTACACAAAGTCTAATTTCCCCTGTCTTTTTCCTAGTTGTAACTAAGTTTGAAATCCAATATGAGTATCTAATGGGTGCTATTATTTGAGCATCAAACATTCTTTTAACCTCTTTTTCTATGGATGGCATAAGAACTAGGTTTATCCTTCTAAGTTTATGTTTGAAAGGTTTATGATCTTCTTTTAGAGGTATTTTGTGTTGGATTATGCTAGTGTCATAAGATTTTAAGTCTTCATAACTCCATGCAAATACATCCTGGAACTCCTTAAACAGATTTATATATTTGACCTTTTCCTCTGGGGGTAAGGCTTTAGATATCTTAATAAGCTTTGGATTATCTTCAGTTCCTATATTAACTTCTTCTATGTCAGCTCTTAGAGGTTCCATCTTGGGCTTTCTAGCTACATCATTAGAGTCAAACAAATCCTCTAAAGGTACTAATCCTTTAGGCAAAAAATTATCTTTCAAATTAAGAATCTCTAGATAATCATCCATTATTTCATCTATCTCTACAATCTCTAAACTATCTACTTCTAGTTTAGTAAATTTAGTTGGTTCATGTACATCAAAAATATTTACATCTAAGCTATTTTCTATATTAGTGTCTATTGTACAGTTAGTATCTATCTTACAGTTTCGAAATTCACCTTCATTGTTCATGAAATCATAGATTTGAGAGTCCTGGGAAAAATTCTTCCAATACTTGAGGTTGCCTGGTATAACAGGCCTGTGTTTGACTTCTGCAGTGCATTGGTGGTTTGGCTGGAATGGCAATTTACAAGTACTAGCAAAGGTAGCCAGATTGTGGGCCTGCATGTTTTTTTTTCTGGGAATAGCAGCAAAACTTGATTCCATGAGGTCCTTTACCAAATCTAAAATAGTATCCCTATATCTAGCAAGCCTTGGGTTGTTGATAGAATATTCACCACTGATCTGTTTCATAATCAGCTCTGAGTCTCCCATTGCAGAAACTCTTTTGGCTCCCAATTTCCTAACCAATTGTAACCCTAGAATCATGGCTTCATATTCGGCCATGTTATTGGTACATTTGAATTTCAATCTGAAAGCATGTCCCTCAGCATGGTTATTTTCCATATTATGGATCCAGACTCCTACACCAACCACCAACCTATTTACAAACCCATCAAAGTCTAACTGCCAACGTGACTCATGGAATATGTTCTCACTATCAGCTGTTATGTACTTAAGGTATTTGGCTGCGATTTCCTTTTTATCAGTTTCTGCATTGTATAAAATGAAGGAGTCCATATCCAAGTGCATGGAGTATATGGAAAAGTTTTGGGGCTTCTCCTCACTACTAACCATGTACTTCATCAATGTCTCCCTATATAATTTTCTTGGTTGGCCAAAAACAGATATGGCGGCATAAGACATATCCAACTGCAAAGATCCTTGTAGTTTTGCTCCCCATGAGCGAGATAGTAGCATTCCATATTTTCGTGGAATATCTACGACTACAATGTCCATTAGAATGCTCTTTGCAGGGCAGTGGACAAGAGTCACACATAAGTCTTTGATTAGACCAAGGCATTTAACCTGGTTGGAGTCAAAAGAAAATAAATCTTTGTAAGGCCTGGTAATATCTAGGTTCAGTCTTTCCATTATTGCTTTTGGCATGAGATTGTGGAGTGCTCCTGAGTCCAACATATTGCTATGCAAAATTTTATCATGAATATTTAGGCTGATGTAAAATGGAGGAACTCCCCCTTGTTGATGAATTCCATTGGCCTCAGGGCCAAACAACAATTCTGGCTGGTCATCATTCAAATTAACAGAATCCCCTCCCTCTCTTATGTTCAAAGTCTCAATTATCTGCGACTTATAAGATTCATTCTTTACCAGTTCAGTCAGAGGAGCTGATATCTTTAATTTATCTATTTCATTTTTAATATTGAAGGGGAGCTGATTTAGATCTTCCTTAATGTGTGCAGTTTGAGTGTCTTTATCCTGTTTCTCAGTGGTAGGCATTTCAATATGTGTTTCTACTGTTTTGCCTTGATCTCTTTTATCTCGATTATTTTCAATGATTGGCTCTGTTTCGGTTTCAATGACGGTTATATCTACAATCCTAGGGGTTGAAGTTCCAGGTGTCCCCCTAGGGAGAATTTGCATTACTTTTTTAACTGGAGTTTCTTTTATTACCTTAGTCTGAGTTTGAATGGATCTTTTAATGGGAGTCTCGTTATAATTCTTACTCCTCAAGCTATATTGTTTATGTACCTCATATATAGTTGATTCATATCCCTGCTTAAATCAAAAGATTCACCAGATTCTAACTGTAACTGCTGAAGCATATATAACTCTTGTTCTGCCTGAGTAAGAAAAAACAATGTATTCATATATTGTTTCTAGTAAGTTAATCTGGGTATCATCCTCTGCTTCTTGGTTTTGATTCCTCGACATAGTTTTCTTGGAAGGGTGGCCTAATATGTTGGTTTGGTGTAGCATTTTTTGCAGCATTAGGGTTCTTCCTAACATTTGGGTTTCTTATTGGGGGTTGTTGCTGTTGATTTTCCCATTGTTTTTTCCTTGTAGAAATTTTGAATAATTTAACACATATTCAACATAGATTATCCTGATCATGTACTATTGCGGAATACATACACAATACATAAGCTCCTCTATGTTGATCATCAATATAGCAGCATCAATAACAAACATCAAGAGCATTCACACATTAACACAGTATGTAACCCGGGGAAAGCATCTCGCTAAAAACCCCACACTATCTGTATATTAATGATTGAGAACATGTAACATTACAAAGTACAATGCTTATCACAAGCAATCCAGTACCAGCTCCACTTGTTACACACAATACAACTCAGATCTGATCTCCAAATTTATTCCACTACTTGCCTGCCTCTCCAGCTCAATACCTGCTCAAGAACTGATGAGAATGGTTTACCAAACTCGTATTTCACCTGCAAAGAATCACTCACACTGTGTTTGACGTGAGCACATGCTACAATACTTGGTATTGGCCAATTCATTGGCATAATCAATCCCTCTGATTGTGCAAATCATCATGCACAACTATAGTCACAACTGATAGCAATCTGATCCTCTAACACCTGTCCCTGCTGAACTGAACATGCACTGACATGCAACTGAGTTAACTGTTGTATTCTATAGTTGCATTATGAGTTAATAACTTGTGAATTAATTAATAACTAATTCACCCAACTCATCTCTAGTCTATTTTCCAGTTAGACTAAATACAACCAGTTTAACAAAGCTAAACTGAACACAACTCCATCAACTGCACAATCAACTCCACCAAACTCAATTGATTGAGTTCTAACTGAAGTCCTGCATGAAAATATTAGTCATCCCATAGGTAACCACGTATTTCCTTCTAAGATCTGCATGTACCACATTCGTAGCTCATCCTGAAGTGCTCCAAAAGAATAAGATCAAGTTTATAGTCCAAATATTATTATGAGACAATAATATTTGACTTTTCTATTTTTGACAGCCAGTCTAAAAATATACTTTGATCACTCATACTATGATCACTCATACTATGATCACTCATACTATGGTCACCCATACTGTGGTCACCCATACTGTGGTCACCCATACTGTGATCACTCATACTGTGATCACCCATACTGTGATCACCCATACTGTGATCACCCATACTGTGATCATCCCCGCTGGGATCAAAAATAGAACTTGCGCCATAATTTACCTGTGGGCCCACTTAGTGAAGGCGACTCTTTTCACTAAGCTCCATCATCTTGTTGCAATCTCAACACTCCCTCTCGACAAGATATGGATTATCAGCAACCCCTATCTTGCCTCAGTGGTACTCGAATTTGCTCCTGGTGAGAGCCTTCTTCAGAATATCAACATCCTGATCCTCTGTTGGAATGTATGAAAGCAACATGATCCTCCGCTGCACACGATCTCTGATATGATGGTACCTGATGTCCTTGCTGCCATATACTTGGCCTCTTGAGCTCCCTGCCCAATATGCATCCTCCTGTTTGTACCAACATCCATATCCCGATGTGCCTCTCAAATAACGCAATACATGCTTGCCCGCCTTCCAGAAGAGCTTGGTAGGCTTAACCATAACTTGTGAAAGCTGGTTAACTGCATAGCATATATCGGGTCGTGTATTAACCAAATACATCAGCGACCCCACCAACCGTCGATAAACAGTGGCATCCACTTCTTCTCCTGAAGTGGCATCCTCCTTCCTCCAACCTCCAAGAAGAGGAGTATCAACAAGCTTGCAGCCATGCATGTTGAACTTCTCCAGGATCTGCCGAGCATACTTGCCCTGAGAAATAAACAGTCCACCAGTGCGCTTCCATATTTCCAATCGTAGGAAATAGTGAAGGAGGCCCAAGTCCTTCATCTCAAACTCTGTAGCAAGATCCTTCTTGCATGACAGTATCAACAGCTCATCACCCGTTAGAATAAAATCATCAACATACAGTACAATGATAAGCAACTTACCCTCCACCACAATCTGGTATAGGTTAGGATCCACCTCGCTCTTGGAGAATCCAAGTCCTGTGAAATAGCTGTCTATCCGTGTGTACCAAGAACGTGGTGCTTGCTTCAACCCATACAACGCTCTCTTGAGCCTGCACACATGCGACTCGTTGCTGAAGACCTCAAAGCCTTCGGGCTGCTCAATGGAAACCTCCTCCTCAATGACTCCGTTGAGGAACACAGTCTTCACATCCATCTGATGAATGTGCCATCCCATTTGCGTTGGGAGAGCAAGAATCGTCCGTATGGAAGAATACCTTGCGACAGGAGCAAAGGTCTCCTCATAATCGATCCCCTCTATCTGTGAAAAGCCTTGGGCAACAAATCTTGCCTTGTACTTCTCTACACTCCCGTCATCTGCCTGCTTAACTTTGTAGATCCATCTCGAACCCACCAATGATTTCCCTTCCGGTCTAGGAACAATCTCCCATGCACTGTTTCGGACAATAGAATCATACTCTTCCACCATGGAGTCTACCCATGCGGGATCCTCCACAGCTTCCTCGAAAAAGGATGGCTCAGTCACAACACACTTGCTCATAAGAGCCATGTATCCAGTGTACCGATCAGGTGACTGTCTCTGCCTGCGTTGGGGTGTAGGTGGTCCTACAACTTTCTCTGCATCTTGAGCCAGTCGCTCAACTTCTGTCAAGCGCTTTTGCCCTCTGATGGTTGGCGCTGCATGAGTGGTCTCTTCCACTCCATGAACCTCGTCCTGTGGCCGATCCACATCCTGAAGCTCATCCTTAGGAACTAATAGCTCATCATCTGCATGCAATTGTAGCTCCCTCTCAAGCGAACACTTCATGGCTTTCTACTCCTGAAATTTTATATCCCGTCACACAACAATTTTACCACTGTCTGGCAAATACACACGATAGTTGTGGGGCGTATCAGTGTACCCCACAAATATCCCAACCTCTACAGTCAGCTCCAACTTCTTCCTGGCATCCTTCGTCACATGCATGTAAACGTTAGCACCAAAAATCCTCAAATGAGAAAGATCAGGCTTCTTACCAGAATAAGCCTCCTCGGGTGTACTCATGCCAAGTATCCTATGAGGACAACGGTTCTGCACATAAACTGCTGTATTGCATGCTTCTGCCCACAAGTGAAGGGGTAGGCCCTGATCATGCAACATTGCCCGTGCAACACCCACAATTGTTCTGTTCTTCCGCTCAGCTACCCCGTTCTGCTGTGGGTTATGGGGAGCTATGAGCTCTCTTCGAATCCCTTATGCCTTGCATAAATCCTTGAACTCGTCTGAGATGTATTCACCACCATTATCGCTACTAAGAGCCTTCACCTTCTTCCCCGACTACTTCTCAACCAATGCTTTGAATTCACAAAACTCTGAATATGTCTCGCTCTTCTTCTGCATGAAGAAGATCCAGCACTTACGAGAGAAATCATCAAGAAAAATCACATAATACCTGTGTTTTGCTGTCGAAGCAATTGAGAAAGGTCCACACATGTCTGTGTGAATTCTCTCAAGGATCGTCATGGTACGACTATCCTTCTCGTGAAAGGTGGCTTTCACAAACTTCCCCAAAGTACACCCCTTGCACTGATCTGACTGCGCAAGTGTGCCTTTAGGAAGCCCTGTAATGATCTGCTGCAGTATCTTCAAGGCTCCATGGTGAAGGTGACCCAATCTCCTATGCCACAAATCACCATCATCCTGGCTCACCAATCCTTCTGCCTTGCCCGCCATTGCTGCGCATCCATCTACATGCAACTGATAAAGGTTCCTCACTCGAACCCCTATCTTCCGGGTCTCACCAGTTGTCTTGCTACGCAGGAAAGCCTTTCCCTCGCTGAAAACAACATCATACCCCTTGTCTTCTAACATCGCCACTGAGATAAGATTCTTCTTCAATCCTAGAACATGCATGACTTCCTTCAATACGAAGGGTTTACCAGACTCCCTCTCAAAGGAAATGGCACCGATACCCGTCGCACCGTATCTACCATCATTGCCCATCTCAATGTGCACTCCAAGATCTTTGTCCTCCAGATTAGAGAACAAATCTCTATCTCCCGTCATGTGAAAAGACGCACCACTGTCCAAGAACCACACCGATCCCATCACACTTGAAACCAAGCATGCGATCAATGAAAAATCAAGCTCAAACTGTGAGGCTAGAGCCTCTCCTGCTGAAGATCCAGCAGCCTGCTTGTTCTTCTTCTTCTGCGGACAATTAGTGGCATAGTGTCCGTGCTGGTGACAGTGAAAACACTTCACCTTGGACATATCCTGCTTCTTGCCTTTCGCACCAGACTGAGAAGCTTTCTTGCTCTTCCCTTTCTTTGCTTTGGCAGCCAAAGCGCAATTCTCTTCATCAGCTCCCTTTGACGAAGATCCGTCCCTGGTACTCCGCCTGATCTCCTCCTGCACAAGATCTGACCATAGTCTTTCCCATCCTGGCAATTTCTCCCGACCATTGACAGAGTCCTGATAGGAATGCCAACTCTTCAGAAGACCAAGGAGAGCCAAGCTCACCAAGTCCTCATCATCGACAGTAACCCCCACACTTCCCAGCTCATCTCGACACTGAGTGAACTTCGTGAGATACTTGGGCATACTGTCACCCTTCTCGCATTTGATGTTTCTGAGTTTAGCTTTGAGCGCCAGCTTCCTTTGATCGCTCTTGCTTTGGAATAGATCTGTTAAAGCCTTCCACATCAGATATGGAGAAGTATTTCCATGTAGGCTGGACACAATGTGATCCTTCGCGCCCTCCAACGGAATCCTTCGACATTTTGCGGTCTTCTTTTGCCAAGCATCAGCTTGAGTAGCATCAGTAGGCTTTGGGACATCCGTATCTATGAACTCCTTCAGCCCGTTATCATCCAATACTGCCTCCATCCTGTCCTTCCATGCAATGTAGTTTGAGCTGCCCTCAAGAGCATACTCCAATCGCAATCCTTTGAAAGACATTGCTGCGTTGCCACCAAGAAAACACTGCCGCAAATTTGAATTCCACCAGCAACCAACTCAACCGCCTCGGATCTAAGATTCGTGAGAACACAATATTTCTCGTACAGAGATTGACTGTATGGGCATTCACCGGATATCTCACCTTCCAAAGGAAGGATGAATCCAGAGGCTACCTGGCCCGATTACAGACTCTGCCTGAAGAAATAGAATGTAAACACTTCCTGAATAGTAGATCTGATGATCAACAGCTTCGATACCATGTAGAAATTTTGAATAATTTAACACATATTCAATAGAGATTATCCTGATCATGTACTATTGTGGAATACATACACAAGACATAAGCTCCTCTACGTTGATCATCAATATAGCAACATCAATAACAATAAACATCAAGAGCATTCACACATTAACACAGTATGTAACTCGGGGAAAGCATCTCGCTAAAAACCCCACACTATCTGTATATTAATGATTGAGAACATGTAACATTACAAAGTACAATGCTTATCACAAGCAATCCAGTACCAACTCCACCTGTTACACACAATACAACTCAAATCTAATCTCCAAATCTATTCCACTGCTTGTCTGCCTCTCCAGCTCAATACCTGCTCAAGAACTGATGAGAATGGTTCACCAAACTCGTATTTCACCTGCAAAGAATCACTCACACTGTGTTGGATGTGAGCACAGGCTACAATACTTGGTATTGGCCAATTCATTGGCATACTCAATCCCTCTGATTGTGAAAATCATCATGCACAGCTATAGTCACAACTGATAGCAATTTGATCCTCTAACACCTGTCCCTGTTGAACTGAACATGCACTGACATGCAACTGAGTTAACTGATGTATTTTATAGTTGCATTATGAGTTAATAACTTGTGAATTAATTAATAACTAATTCACCCAACTCATCTCTCGTCTATTTTCCAGTTAGACTAAATACAACCAGTTTAACAAAGCTAAACTGAACACAACTCCATCAACTGCACAATCAACTCCACCAAACTCAACTGATTGAGTTCTAAGTGAAGTCATGCATGCAAATATTAGTCATCCCATAGGTAACCACGTATTTCCTTCTGGGATCTGCATGTACCACATCCGTAGCTCATCCTGAAGTGCTCCAAGAGAATAAGATCAAGTTTATAGTCCAAATATTATTATGAGACAATAATATTTGACTTTTCTATTTTTGACAGCTAGTCTAAAAATAGAATTTGATCACTCATATTGTGGTCACCCATATTGTGGTCACCCATACTGTGATCACTCATACTGTGGTCACCCATGCTGTGATCACCCATACTGTGATCATCCCTGCTGGGATCAAAAATAGAACTTGCGCCATAATTTGCCTGCGGGCCCACTTAGTGAAGGCGACTCTTTTCACTAAGCTCCATCATCTTGTTGCAATCTCAACATTCCTATCCATGATACCTAACCTATCCATAATTCTTTCTAAAATTTTAGCTAAAACATCTACTTTTCCATCTAAAGTTGAAGCTTCTTCTTTAAATACAAATTTCGTCATGTGTGCTTTCCTAGCTAACAAGTTGGCTTCTACATTGATAGCATTACTCTACATTTGTTGGTTTCTACATTGATAGCATTACTCTGCATTTGTTCAAGTGTTTTAGGATTTCTCTCCCTTAGCTGGTATGACATATCAGCATCAAAACCATGAGTGAACTCAATTAATGCTAGGTCAGGTGGGGGCTTAATGTTGTCTGGAATTGCATTATAGATATTATTAAACCTAGTGCAATAGTCCTGAATTGACTCGTTGGGAGCTCTCCTAATATTGTCATATTCAGAAAGTATTTGCAATGGGTTCTTTTTCCTTTCCCACCTATCAATGAATAACCTTTGAAAATTTGCTAGGTCTGCAATGTGGTTGGTAGGAAAGGCTTTGAACCACTTCTTGACATCACCAGTTAAAGTTTGGGCAAAGAATCTCATTTGGACATCTGCCTCATCTATTTCATGCAACTCAAAAAAGTTAGACATCTTGTTTACATGTAGTTGGACAGTGTAATGACCAGTAGCATCAAATAGGAAAATCTTACTTTGATAATCTACAATCATGGGATGGAGTTGGGTAGGCAAAACAAGAGGAGCATATCTATTTTCCATTGTTGTGATTCTGGTTTGACTGGGGGGTAAAGTTGAGGTGGTTGAAGAAGGGCTCGAAACTGATGGAGATGAACAAGATGATGATGAAGATGATTGATTAATAAGTCATTTAGGTGATTGAATTGTGGTAGATACAATTGATGAAGTTGTGGTAAAGGAAGGTGGATTTACAGTGAGTGATGATTGTGAAGAAATTTGAGATGCAACAGTAGTAAGGGTAGCTATCTCTATAGATTGTTGAAGATAAGCATTATCTATATTACTGATCAACGTAGAGGTCAAGGCTTCTAATTTGTTAAAAATATCTAAGACAAATTTTTCCAAATCTGGATGAATAACCGTTTTTGATTCAATGAGTTGAGTAAACTCAGGGTCTAAAACTGTTTCATGGATATCATTCTCAGATTTGGTTCTAAATAGTGAGAGGTCGAATGACAAATCAAAAGGGACTTCTTCTAAAGTTAAAAACTCCTCAGGGAGTGAATTGCCTCTGTCTAACTGGCTACTACTGGCTTGAGTTTCTTTGTTTTTTGGCTTGCTTAGAATTCTGTCTGGGTCATCCACTATAGTTGCAGGGTTTGGATCTGGGTTGGCGCTAGTGTAGTGAACCTTTTTAGGAGCCAAAATTTTAAGTTTTTAAATTGTTTTTATGATTTTTTTTGAAAACTTACTTCGGGTAATGACCTTAAGGGGGTCAAGATTTGATAGAATGTTTCTTTAAAGTTTTATGAGATTGAGGATCGAAGTCCCCAGTATGGTCACCATAAATGTTATCACTCTCATAATTCCTTTGAAGTAATAAGAAGGAAAAACCAAAGGTAACCACTATCCACTTTTGGAGATCAGGACATACCCTTCCTGATGCTCAAAGGGGGCTCTCTCATTAAGATTTAACTTTGTTTTAGTTAAGAGCTTTTAGGCTAGCTATGATTGTTCAAGGGGTTTTGATTTTGTTTGAAATTGGGTGGTGGGATTTGTTAAACAAATGGATAAATTGATGTCCTTTGGACCATTGGGCTATGGAGTCAACTGATGAGGAAGCAAGGCTGGATAAACTCACTGAAGGGGATGTTCCAAGGGCAAGATAGCAGAGTGTATTTTAGAATGTTTGAGACATAGGGGTGAAAGGGTTTCACTCGGGGTGAGAGATCAGTTAAGGGTTCTCAGACCCGGATAATGAGTGAGGAAAGAAGGGGTAATCGAAACCAAAGGGTAGTTAAGAATCCTTTAACCTGGATTATTTATGAAATGAATCTAAACCAAAGAGAAATTAAGAATTCTTTAATTTAAATATCAGAAGAAAACATTCAAATGATTAATTGTTAAAACAAAGTGTGATTTAAACAAATTCTGAAATATTATTCTAGCTATAGCATTTAGATTGAAACACATATAAGATTATGAATAACTTCGAGAAAATGAAAAAAACACATGAAAATACTTGTCTGAAATTTGCTCAACACATGAATCCTTGGAACAGTCTCATCTTTATTAATCAATCCAACTTGTTGGCTCATCAACTGATACAATAACCTTCTGGGTCTTCTTGATCAAAAAGTCTATAGAAATGTCTAATAGAATCCACCCTACATACTTCGAATTGTGAAGTATCTATACAAAATTTTATTACAAAATATCTCAAACTAATTTGAGATTTAATCTAGGAAATAAAAATATCTTCTTGCAAGAAGATAGAGACAACTATTGAACTACTTCATGTTGTCCCTTTATTTTGGTACCACTGGCTTCTATGGTTTGATTTTAGCCCTTCATGCTGCTTTGTTGTTTGATCTTTCACGCTGGAAGCTTCATTTACTTTGGGCTTTCATCTAATACACTTTAACTCTACTGATCTGTCTTCATGTTTTTACCTGGTTGTTTTACTTTTACTGTACATTAACCTTTTTACTGCATATTTCTTACAGTAAATCAGTTAATTTCTCCTATGTTTCAGCATCAGGTAATTGGATTTTTAGTATCCTCCTATATATTTCATTTGCCTTGTTGTATTTGGCAAATGTAGGCTTATTGACAGTCAAGTGTTTTACCTCATGCTGGAGGTAAAACAAGTTTTCAAATGTATGGTAAAGTACTTTTCCTATTGGCAATGCCTTGATTGATGATGTATTGACCTGTTCTTTTGTTAGCTCTCTGATTTTGCTATTGTAATCCTGCTGTGCCATGAGCTTGTCATTTATCACTAAGGGAATGGGTTTTCTCTCAAAATTTGAAACTTAGCCATAAATCTGTCAATGGCTACCTGCATATTCTGATACTTGTCCTCCAAGTTTAGCATTAAGTTTCTCTTGGAGAGGACCTTTCTTACCTCCAAAATTGTTTATGTTCTGTCCTCTATTTCCAATTCTTGAAGCTCATACTTATTCTTACTATTAAGGAACTGGATAATTCTGGTAGCTTCTTCTAGCATTTCTCCTAATTCTCCTTTAACCTTTTGGATGGCCTTTGTAGCCATGTTTATTAAATCTATCTGCTCAAAAATCACCTGAATAGATGGCCAAATATCATTGACAGAGTTAATGATATTGGCCCATAGTAGTTCCTTAGCTTGCCCAAGGGGTTCTTCAAGTGTTAGGTCCTTCTCCATGGCCTTTAATCTCTCACTCATCTTGACAGCCTTTTGCACTTCTTCTTTGTGCATGATTTTGGAAAGCTTGTAATTAGTTTCTGAGCTTGTCACCTTTTCTTTGAGCTTATTTATTTCTGTAGTCTGTATGGACATTTCTTACATAACTTCAACTAAATTTGTTGCTTCTTCACCTGATGTACTTGTTGTTGATGTAGACTCTTTTGAAACCTGTTGTGTTGTGGCCATAGGAGTTGTGGGAGCTAATGAGGCTGCCAATGTGGAAGGAACAACCTTGGTAACTGCTGGGATGAAATTCACTAAGGTAGTGGCAATATCAGTTTGTTTTAATTGGATTAGGCTGTCCAATTATTTCTCTGTCTCCCTTAACTGATCATTTAGTTTGAGGACTAAGTCCATCAACTCTTCATGCTTGGTTTGGTTTTCCAAGACTTCCTGTGTCTGGGGATGTTGTAGCTAAAGTATCTTCAATTGCTTTTTGAGTGCTGCAATGCCATCATTCTTATTTTTTATCAGTTGTTCAATGGCCTTGATGTCTTTGGGATCATGTCCCAATTAAATCACTAAGTCTTCCAAAGACTTGATTGTGGTATCCTTGGCCTGTGAGGAGGCTTTCTCCAACTGATACTAGGCTGAAATGTTGTTCAATGAATTCTGCAACTGATGGGCAGCTATGGCTTTTCCTGTAAGGGTGGAGTAAATCATTTCTCTAGCATGTTTGTGAAATTCAATTTGGTCAAAGGGATGAATATCCATTGCTAATACCTCAAAATCAATCTTTTTGAAATCTGTTGATATCCTTGGTTGTTGTACAGTTGGCTTTATGAAGGACATTTGCATCTTTCCTTCTTTGATGTCAAAAGATGACATCAACCTGGTTTGATTAGTAGGTGTAAGTTTGAGATACTGTGCATAAGATTGTGCCTTCAGTTTCTCATTTCTCATTTTGATTTCCTTGAACCTGTCCTTCATGTCTTTATCTTTATCAACATGCCTACTAAATGAGGAGACTTCTACACTGAGTTGCCTTTCTAACATTTGAGTCTGTGATGCATATGGGCCCTTTGTTTCTCTAGATGGAGCTGTGCCCTTTCTCATGTCTAAC
This sequence comes from Pinus tabuliformis, assembly GCA_031772625.1. NCBI lineage: Eukaryota > Viridiplantae > Streptophyta > Pinopsida > Pinales > Pinaceae > Pinus > Pinus tabuliformis. The sequence continues at coordinate 2,075,547,076 of CM062816.1, read as the reverse complement.
TAAGTATTAGTTATTTCTGCTGATCCTTTTGTGTCTTGCTGTTCTAAAACATGATTGAGCCTAGGCCTTTTGCTCTGGCTGGCTTCATACTTCACATTTGAAGTGTCCATACATGAACCAGAGGCTCCCTCTCTGTTCCTTTTGGGATTCTTTTCCTCATTCTGAGGAGTCTGCAAAACAATAGGGGTACTCATGGTTCCTTCATGCTCTGGTACCTGCAAGAATGAGCTTTCATCACGCTGTCTCTCTAGATCAAACAAGGTATTTTCAACATATACCTTTGTACTATCCGTGTCTATGAGAGTGTTTTCCAACCACTCAGATTGATTGGCATATCTTTCTATCTTTGGTATGGGATGATGAATGTAAGGTCCCAATTTGACCTTTTGCCTAAGTTTGGTCATAAACCCTGTTATCACCAAAATAGGACCCTGATAGGCTGCTGATCAGACTATCTCAGTGTAACTATTTAAAACCAATCTTTCAGCTAAGGCTTAGCCTCCTTAGCCTGAGAGGGCTCTCTCAAAGGGTTAATGATATTGATTAAAGATACAGATAGATGGCTAACTCTATGGTTTGTGATTTTACATGTTTATAGGTTGAAAGATGAAGACTGGCTACCATTGGGCTATGGAGTCAAAGTATGTTTCAGTACCACAGCAAGATCAACTTAACATGAAAGTCAGGGCATAGAGAGTCTTTATAAAACAAAGATACAATGCAAGGAAACATAGTTTATAAATACATGAAGGAAGTCAGAGCATCATCGATGAGTTCTAAGTAACATGCATTCATACCACTGCAAGTAAGTGAAAGAGGAAAGCCATGAGACAATAGGACATTAAAAACTCTCTTTGAATCCTAAGTAGTGAAGCCAAAACATTCTACCTAGCATGGAAGTCAAGGCATTATAGAGTTCAAGTGCAGAAATGCAAATAAAAAACAGTGAAACACAGTTAGTTTATCTATGAAGGAATTCAGAGAATCATTGATGAGTTCTGAGTATCATAAGTAAACACCACTACAATGTAAGTACTGGAAGAGTCCATCAAAAGGAGAACATACAAGAACTCTTCACGAATCTTGAGTTGTCTAAGTAAAAATTCTGCATTAGGTTAAAAATATACACAGTCTGCACATAGAGCAGCAGCTGAGCCAAAAAGTCTCCAACCCCTTGCTAATTTGACCTCTTGCTTTATATATAGTATTTACAACATGGATTACCTCATCCCTCATCAAGAGTATTCGAATTACTATTATTGACACCTATTCTAACCATAAAACACACTATTAAATACAAGTGACAACTAACTGACTGTCTTAGAGTCCTATTACAATTAGGAGTACAATTCCTTGTTATGACTAAACCACCTTAACTAAACATTGAATGCATTATTTGATAGCTGCAACCTCGTGAGATCGAATTTGATGAAGCCTCCCACGTTGTCACCTTATTGCTGATGATAAACCCTAGAAATTAGGGAACATGTTTCCCTGTTTTTAGGTGTAGGATCCTTGAAAATTGGCATGTGGTACAGAGCCTTTATCTTCTCATCCATGACATATTTTACGAAACTGAAGGAGGTTTTTGTAGTCCATGATGTCTAGAACAAAAACCTCTCTTGGTTTTTTAAAAAACTGTTCCAGCTATCCAAAATATGTCCTTGAAAAACACCTGTAAAACAGGGAAAATATGTTTGTGAAAAACTGCACCTACAGTAGTTTCGTAGCGCAATTTTAACCATAAATTTCTCCGACCTCATAACGAATTTGAAGAAAATGAAATAGGTTTTTTAAGTTTAGTATGTTAGGAAGAAAAGACTCTTTCAGTTTTCAAAATTAAGTTCTCAGCTGCTCAGGAACTCTTCTGGAAGTTGACTAGGAAAAGCAGAAAACAAAGTCTTTTATGTTGAAACAGGCTTTTTCAGTGTTTCGTAGCGCACGACGAAAACTCCTAGTTCAAAATCCACGATTTCGTAGCGCGGCTAGTGAAAATTCTTGGTTTTTCGCTACGAAAACTCCTAGGTAGTTTTGTAGCGCATGAAAACCTTGACACAAGTTTGACACATGGAAATTTAGGTGTGATGTGGGATCAGTGATAGGCAAAAACAGAGTGTTGACCCTATTTGACAATACCAACAAGACTCCCTTCTAGGTGTTAGACTCTAAGTCAAACCATGGGAAGACTAGACCAAGACTAACACCAATCCCTTGGAATCAAACTGATGTTCAAAATTTAGGAATTTTTTCTTGAGTGATAACAAACCTTTGAGGGTCATACCTCCACATGAAATTGTTCTGAAACTTCATTTGTTGCAGAATTTGATCTGCTTCCTGACCTGTTTCTCTAGAATTACAAATGAAAGGGCCTAGCTGATTTTTGACCTTGAACTGAGTTCTTTTCTTGGCTGAGACAAAATTGAGTTCATCAGAGTTCATTATCTGCCTATAATATTCTAGAGCAAATAACCTCATGGGGAGGTATTTGGGCAGTTTGTATGGGGCAAGCTGGCACCCATAGATTCTTATTTCAGTGTGGTTTTGATAGAGGTACCAGTCTCCCACCTTACTTTGCTTGGACAATTGGAGGGATCTTGATTTCTTGACTTATCCTGGGTGGAGGGCTTCCTGTCAGCATGGTCATAACTGGATGGACAAAAGAGTTAATGAAGTTTGTGTAGGTGTATGGTGATGAATACTTGTGGAATAATGGTGTCCAAAATATGACAAACCTGGGCTGACCTCTAGTATCAAGCTTCTGGAGGGTGAAGGGAAATCTATCTGACTAATAATATAAAAACATATGGTAAAGTACATATGAGTATTTGAATACTCTCTCATTGTGCATTCTGGTAAATTGTTCATGCATTCTTTCAGCTATGAACTGGGCATAATTGTACAAAGTAGCAGTAGGCTTCCCCTGGGGTGAAAATGGACATGAAGGCTAGGATGAGTTCATTAAAAAATTCATCAGTGGTACAACCCAAAGTACATGATATCATAGTCACAATATGCTTGCCCCTTTTAGAGAAAATGGCAGAAACATATGGAGGGGCATCTTTAGGAATGTGTTTCTCTTCTACAATGAAAGTTTGGAATATTTGGGCCAGTCTAGAGGGACTCAACTTGGTGTACAGGTCTAACAAATCCCCAATGGAGAGTGGGGTCAGGTTTGGACCTGGTTGGACTTGCAACATCTCATTGATTGACTCAGTTGTGATGATAAACAAGACTTTTTGGTCAGGGGATATTATAGCTCTTTGGCTGGGAATGTAACATGCATGACACATATGGACAATTTCAGGAAAGATATGTGCAGACATTTTGAATAATTTAACACATATTCATAGAGATTATCCTGATCATACAATTATAAGCGGAACATGTATAATACATAATCTCCTCTACGTTGATCATCAATTTACAGAAGCCGAAACATTCACAGGCACACATAGAAGCATCAATCAAACTCATTAACACAGTATGTATCCTGGGAAAGCATCTCGCTAAAAACCCCAACTATCTGTATATTATATTGATTGAATCATGTAACATTACAAAGTACAATGCTTATCACAAGCAATCCAGTACTATCTCCACCTGTTACACACAATACAGCTCAGATATGATCTCCAAATCTATTCCACTGCTTGCCTGCCTCTCCAGCTCAATACCTTCTCAAGAACTGATGAGAATGGTTTACCAAACTCGTATTTGACCGGAAAATAATTACTCACACTCTGTTGGACATGAGCACAAGCTACAATTCTTGATATTGGCCAATTCATTGGCATACTCAATCCCTCTAATTATGCAAATCAACATGCACAACTATAGTCACAACTGATAGCAATCTGATCCTCTAACACCTGTCCCTGCTGAACTGAACATGCACTGACATGCAACTGAGTTAACTGATGTATTCTATAGTTGCATTATGAGTTAATAACTTGTGAATTAATTAATAACTAATTCACCCAACTCATCTCTAGTCTATTGATCAGTTAGACTAAATACAACCAGTTTAACAAAGCTAAACTGAACACAACTCCATCAACTGCACCTCCAGTCCACTAAACTCAACTCACTTGAGTTTTAACTGAAGTCCTGCATGCAAATATTAGTCATCCCATAGGTAACCACGTATTTCCCTCTGGGATCTGCATGTACCACATCTGTAGCTCATCTTGAAGTGCTCCAAGAGAATAAGATCAAGTTTATAGTCCAAATATTATTATGAGACAATAATATTTGACTTTTCTATTTTTGACAGCCAGTCTAAAAATAGACTTTGATCACTCACACTGTGATCACTCACACTGTGGTCACCCACACTGTGATCACTCATACTGTGGTCACCCACACTGTGATCATCCACACTATGATCACTCATAATGTGGTCACCCACACTGTGATCATCCACACTATGATCACTCATACTGTGGTCACCCACACTGTGATAAAAAATAGAACTTGCGCCATAATTTGCCTGCGGGCCCACTTAGTGAAGGCGACTCTTTTCACTAAGCTCCATCATCTTTTTGCATTCTCAACAAGCATTTATTGTTGCACACTTTTCAACAATATGTACTTGGGGAAACTAGTATTTGGGCAAATTGGACTCCCAAAGGCCAATGTCATCAGAATGCTTAAGATATCTGTCTTTACTCAAACAATGAATTTTGAGCAGGATTTCATATGCACTTGTGTCTCTGCATTGAAAATCCTTGTCCGCGAGGGGAAGGGGGTCAAGGTCCAAATGAGGAGTTGTGATAGGTCTGACATCCATGGCGACCAGGGCAGCCATAATTCAATTCTTATGGATTTGAATTTGGAAATACAGGTTTATTCAGAGGTTTTGAATGAAGTTCAGAAGCTTTCAGAAGGGATTGGGCACACAATTTAAATTTTAAAAGTAATTTCAATTAATTTTACTTAATTAAAACACTTTATAGACTAAACGTTTTCAAATTGAAAGGGTTATCTGGTAGTTTGTCTTCAAATACCTAGAATTGGGTGAATTAACTTCAAATTCGGAGTTCATGACAACTACAAAAGTTTGAATGGTTCTGGTACGGATTTGAGAGCTTGATTGGGGTCTCTACAGCTTCTTCAGGAGTGAAATTGGAGTTCAATGGGTGAATTCAGTGTTTGCAGGTGTCGTAATGGTTTGTAGATTTTTACGAAGAAAATGAGCGAAAAAGGTGAAATAGGGCTTCTCGGACTTTTTATTGAATAATGGTCACTTTTTGGCAGGTAATTTATGAATGAACAGTGGGTGGTTTTTCCGGTTTGGCGGGGAGGTGGTTTCCCAAGCCATCGCACCGCTTTTGTGGAGGAGGCGGTATTTGGGAGGGGTCACCTGATCTATGCGAGCGTGTGACACGTAGCAGATGGGAGGCCGGGGAAAAGCACCTTATCGGCGGGCAACAGTCGGTCATCGGGTGAACCCGATATGGCTTTTGACTGTCGGATGTGGGCGATGATGATCGAACAACAGTCAGGCGAGGGATGTGTGCGGATGATATGAGCATAGATTTCCGGGGGCCCAGGGCTTTTAATCCATGGCGGTTTGGGATTAATTAGAATTTAATCGTGGGATTAAATGATTGAGAGGGGCTTAATGATAGGATTAGTTTAACTTCACCGAGAAGTGGTGAATTTAGTGGGTTTTTTCAGGAATATGGGGTAAATGTATAGTTTATAGCTAAACTAAGGGTTGGGGTATTATTTACGAGATTTGTTTATATAAGGGAAAAGTTATATCGCGAACTATAATATTATGTTAAAAATTAATATGAAATGAAATGAGCGGAGTGAACATACCACTAAGCATAATGTAACATTTGTGCATTTTATTCACATACACTTTATACTTATGATAAAATATCTTTGTGGTTTTTTGAATGAAATGGAATTTTACTTGGGGTTATTTACTTTGCCTAGGCAAATGAAGTTTAACCTTAGGAAAAGGGTTTTTATTATGGCAATGAAGTAAAATGAATTTTATAAAGGGAATTCTAATACTTGATGTTTGTAAGTCATTAAGTCGAGGGTTCGGTCCCACCAAAAGTTAGAGAAATGCTCCGAGCCTTTATGACTTGAAGGATTTAAGTACTAAAACTTACTTGTGGATGGAGAGATTAGTAAGTAAAGGGATGAAAAGAATGAAGGGGAGTTAATTAAATGAACTTGTAAACCATTGTTTTTGCCTTCTTAAATGTTCATGCACATTGAAACATATAATCAAGCATGATAAATGTGCTTTTATTCAATCAACTTTATACTTCAACAACCTTTCTTCTACTTACCCATTACTTACCCTACCATTACTTCTTCTTTTGATTTCGGTGCATTTAGGCTAGCAAACCCTTATCATTCATTTTTCTTTTGAAAAGTAAACCACCTAATTCTAACCTTATATCATCCAAGGGCTCAGATTAAACTGATGAGCTCTTTTTATTTTCTCTACCTATCTAATGATCTGCCATGATTAAACTGTTTGGTTAGATTTTATTCTCTAACTATAAACATAAAATTCAAAGCATGAAATAGTCAAGATTAAGCAGTTTGACTACCATGGGTTGTGGCATGTATGACAAGCTGCACACAACCATTATTTAAGACAGTAAATCAGTAAAATAGTAGTGACATTTAGATTTGCACACTTCATGATTTGTTTTTGTTTTTGGGGTTCGTATATTTTCATTTTTTTGATCTTTTCTTATTCTTTTTGTCCTTTGATATTTATTTTAGGACATACGCTCTTTACATTTTTTAATTTTTAATATGGAAAACATTTGCAGAATGCAAAGGTATGTACAATATTACAAGGCTTAACCTTAGCCAATTCAAAATTATGAATCCTATCACTATAGGACTTTAATAGGAACTATCACTTCACTTCACCCCACCTCACACATGGAGGTATGGTTGCATGTGCTCCCTCTGCCCACTTGGCTCGAAATTTCCCCTGACTGGAGGTCTCTGCTTGAGTGGATACCTCCAGTCGGTCTGATTGCTCTAGCCTTTGTCACTCTGATCTCTATCTGCATCAATCACCATTGATTCCTCTTTCTACTATGTACTTTGGGCTCCCGTAGCAAGGTACGATCCATGAGACAAAACCTCTCAATGGACCATTCCCAATTTCAGCCCTCTTGGAACTATCACTTCACATCGCCCCACCTCACACCTGGAGGTGTGGCTGCATGTGCTCCCTCTGCCCACTTGGCTCAAAATTTCCCCTGACTGGAGGTCTCTGCTTGAGTGGATACCTCCACTTGGTCTCCTCTTTGCTTCTCCAATAGTGGCTGCTCCATAATTGTATGAGACTGCTTCTAAGGCTGCTTCTTGGGCTGCATGTTGAGAGGTATTTCACTCTCCCTCTCAACCACCAAGTCTCTAACCTTTGCCTTGCTCCTCAAGGTTTTGCATGCATCTTGAACCTTAAGAGCATACAGGTTCTTAACTCGTGCACCGATCTGTTTCACTATTCTTGTGGCGATGTGTCTAAGGAAAACCTTTCCCTTACTAAAAACCGCACCATATCCATGATCTTCCAATACTGCAACTAAAACAAGATTCTTCTTTAGTAATGGAACATACATCACATATGTGATTCCGAGAGGGGAGCCAAACTCCCTTTGAAAGGTAACTGTGTCGATCCCGGTAGCTCTATACCTCCTGTCATATCCAAACTCTATGCTCTGCTTGAGGTCTTTCTCCTCAAAATCACTAAAGAGATATGTGTTCCTCATCATATGGAACGAGGCATCGATGTCGAGATACCACACGCCTCCCATGACAGCGTTGCCCATTCATGCAATGAGAATGAAAGCAAGTTCGAATTGTGAATTTAGAGCTTCACCTGTTGTAGCTACTGCAGACTCCTTCTTGCTTGCTTTCTTCTATGGGAAATTCGTGGCATAGTGCCCATGCTCATGACAATGATTCCAAATCTGACTTTTCTTGTACTTAATCTAACCACAATCGTTCCCAATCTGGCACCTTCTCCCTCCCATTAACAGAGTCCTGATAACTATGCCAACTCTTAGAGAGTCCTAGAAGAGATAGGCTCACAATATCATCCTCGACAAATTGATTCCAACACTTCCAAGCTCATCCTGAAAATGAGTGAACTTGGTCAGGTAATTTGGAATTGACTTTCCCACCTCCATCTTGATTTTTCAAAGTTTGTCCTTCAGTGCCAACTTCCTATGGTCACTGTTCTTCGCAAACAGGTTCGTCAATACTTTCCACATAGCATACGGAGTTTCCTTGCCATGGAGACTCGAGACAATGTGGTCTCAAACTCCCTCAAGGATAATTCGCCTCACCCTTGCCACACACAACACTTAGGAATGTGACTGAGCTGAGGGGATTCCTAGCCATTTGCATGTACTACAGGAGGTTTGTGAGAGGATTGTCACAGTTGGTAGTACCCCTCACAGATTTGACTAAAAAGGAGGCTTTTGAGTGGACGGAGGTGGCACAGGAGGCATTTGAGGGCCTCAAGAGGGTCATGAGCAGTTGTTCTATTTTGGTTTTTTCATATTTCACATGGTCGTTTGTGCTGGAGTTTGATGCTTTCGTTGAAGGAGTGGGGCCGCCGTGTTGACACGGGGGGGGGGGGCACTGTGTTGCACTTGAGAGCAAAAAACTGCTACTCCATGAGAAGTTTTACTCTATTTATGATAGAGATGATGGTCGTGATGCATGCACTAGCCAAGTTCAGGCAGTATTTGGTGGTTAATTAGTTCAAGATGAAGGTTGACCACAACATTTCTTTCATTCAACCAAATCTTTGGCATCTGATGCTGGAGGCTTAGGAATGTCTTAATCAATGAATTCATTGAGGCCATTATCTTCCAGCAATACCTCCATCCTGTCCTTCCAGGCTATGTAATTCGAGTTGCCATACAAAGCATACTTGAGTCTCAAACCATAGAAAGCCATTTGTCGACCTTGAAGTGTGAACTGCAAATTCGAATTTTACCTGTAGCCCCAAACTCGAAATCTCCTCTATTATATTGTCTTCAACTCTGATACCATGTAGAATTTTCTACTATAGATTCAACAACTCATGTAATATACTAAAACATAAGACAAGAATCTACTCTACTCTTCAGTGGAAGCCAAAACTTGATCGATGAAAACAATAATTAGAAAGAGGAAGAATATCAATGGCACATAACACAATATTTCTTTGGGGAAAGAAACTGCTCAAAACCAAGACTATATTTATTGCATTAACCATAAGGTCTGAGAAGAAAATACAATGTTTGTTCACACTAGAACAATCCTAGCACAAACATAATATAACTCTCTACTCACAAGCTAGCTCAAGTCAACACTTAGCCTATTTTGTTGCCTTCCAAGCCCCTACTTCCTTGCACAATTCCTATGGGGATAAACCCATATTTAATTGGGAAATCCTTCCTCCATAACTGTGCAATCCAAAAATAGGTCCTTCATTGATTGCATGCATGATCTGTACAACTCAGAAAATCATACAACTTATAGTACATTATCGCTGCACTCTAGTCTCAACTGGGTCTTCCTCTTAACTGACATGCATGAATTTCTCATGAGTGAATCGTTAGTTAGCTGAAGTAGCACTAAGGATGCACCAATGCACCAACTCACTACTAGACCTCTACTAGTTGCACCAACAGTTAGAACTAGTTTAACTGTCTATAACTCAGTCAAACTGAGTTATCTAATTGCAACTCAAATAAACTCAATCTGGACTCCTAAAACTTAGGGATCACACTTACATGACTCCAGATAGACTTCCAACTCGAAATTCCTAAGTTAACTAAGTCAACTTAACTTAGTTAATTATTACAAGTTGTTATGAGAAAATAATCACAATTTAATTCTCAATATAATTCAAGGAAAAATTAAATTGGAATTTCTAGATGTTATTTTTAACATTTATTATTGCTATTTTCAACACAAACAAGTAAGCTACAGGTCGTGAATGCATATCTTATCACAATAGTCCGATATTCGTCCAAGAATGACTAAGAATGCTTTATGCCCTCTCCACATAGCTGCAACAACACTTATTAGTTCATTCATTCATCAATCAATCAATAACTAAACAATTTATGATAAGAGCCATAAATGGTACACATTATATAACCAACATATAACTAGAAAATAACCAACATAGAAACCATGGCAACACAACCATAATATCACCAACATAATTGCTACAAATACTCATAGATCATAATAGGAAAATGCCTCATATTGAAATATGAAAATACCAACCAAGTCAAGGACTTCCACATACCACTCGACCATAGATTGGGCTAAACCAAATCTCTCTTTCAACGAATCACCCCTATGCCATATTCCAAGCATGAATGTGGGATCTCATGGAATAACCAAAACAAAACCATCTAGGGCTTCTAGAGGCCAACCGCCTCAACCATCAATCATTGATTCCACCTCATGGACGAACATCACTAACACCAACTAGATCAGTCTCTACCCAAGTTGTCTAGGGCTCTATGAACTAATAACTCAACCCACAACCTTCCAGGGCTACTGTTAATTTTAGATAACAATGGTATGTTCTATGCTTAAGAGCATTTTACTTCAATTTTTCTTATTAGCCCAATATCAATTTCCAGATTACCAATCACATTAACATGACAGTAAATGCAGATAGAACATAAATAAAAACAGTACAAGACAAGCCAAGACAAGAGGACACAAGATGTGGCGCATGCTAGGGACAAACCCTAATGTGGGGAAACCACTTGATCAATTCTTCTTATTATTCTTCAAAAGTTCCGCAAAGAAAGAGAGTACAATATAAAAAATTCACTTGCCCAATCAAAGTCAAATATGTCTAGTCAAATTGCAGTCACAGGAAGCCCTAACTAGAAAGTCAACGTGTCAAAATTTCTCCTTCAATTTAGCTCGATCAAACCCAGTCAACTCGGCCTCCAACATCAGTCCAAATTCTCCCAAAACAGTCCTAAAAATATTAGTCAAACTTGTTCAACACAGAGTCAAACCTACTGTCAACCCTATCAAACAACTTTGAATGCCTTGATTTCTATGCCCATAAACGTGGCTTTCCCAAACAAAATATTCCCCTAGAAAAACGCAGTCAAACTCTGTCAACTCTGGTCAAACCCTCCTGCAATTCAGTCAACGCCCAAAACAAAAAAATGCAGTCTTGTCCTTTGCATGTGTGGAAAGAGAGGCTGCCCATAAATGTGTACGACCCAATCAGATGAGAGAGAGATGTGTCCAAATGAGGTAGGTTCTCCTTCTATTTATATGCAACATTGAAGATGAATAAACGTATCTTTTGGGCTTCCGAGACTACATTAGATTGTTGGCCGACCTTGACAATTTGTTCATAAAAGAAATAAATTCATAATTCCATTTGTACATGTCAGAATGAGATGATCTTTAGATCAATCCTACACCTCTCGGAAAGAGGAATCCAATAAAAATATCATCTCCATCATATGAGTTGTCCAAGGTGGAGTTTGGTCCTAGTTTCCAAATTTAACACTCCCTCTCAATTAGGAAGAACTCCACCTACCAAACCATCTGACAATCTATACCATTCATGTCATCCCTGCTCTGCACTTCTTTGCTCTATTAAACCATGAAGAAATAATGAAGAAGAAATGATCGAGAATGTGTCATACCATTCTCCACTAACCCGAAGTCAGTCTTCAATTATCGAGAGTGTATCATACTACTCTCCACTAACCCGAAGTTAGTCTCCATTAATCCTAGATTAATATCAAACATCCTAACATAGGGAGTATGGTAGTACACGATGCGTCCATCGGCAGTACTATGGTTCCTTTCCTCATTTCCCTACCCATTGGCCAGATGACAGGTACTTCCCATGAGTCCTAGACTACATGGGTAGGATGTATCGGTAGGAGAAGGTGAACCACTCATCCTGCTCATATGCCATAGGAAAAGGTGAACCAATCATCCTACTCATATGCCATAGGAGAAGGTGAACCACTCATCCTATGCATATCTCAACCATCATGGGGTATCATAGGGGAAGGTGAACCACTCATCTTGTACATCACGCACCATTAGGGGAAGGTGAAGCACTCACCCTATGGTTTCTCATTGCTCTAAGAAGTACCCCAAGCCCCCCGGAGCTCCTAGAGCTCAATATCCAAATCAAACGGGACCCTCATAAGAGAGTCTCTCCATGACTCCAAGTTGTTCATGGAAGGTTAAGAATTTGACCTTCCCTAGGGGCTTCGTAAGAATATTTGTGACCTGTTCATCAGTCCCAATATGACGGAGCCTTATTGCTCCTCGTTGTACCATGTCTCGGATAAAGTGGTACCTAATATCAATATGCATGGAGTGGTCATGAAACATGGGATTCTCAGAAAGACGAATCCCACTTTGGTTATCACAATATATCACGGTGGTATCCAGCACATGTCCAAACAGCTCACTAAAGAGCTTCCTCAACTAAACAACTTCACAGGAGGCTATACTAGCAACAATATATTCGGCCTCAACGGTTCTCAAAGCAACCAACTTCTGCTTCCTGCGCATCTAGGATATTGAGGTGGAGCCTAGAGAGAAACAACATCCCGATGTGCTTTTACGATCCACCACACTGCCAGCCCAGTCAACATCATAATAACCATGGAGCCCCACATTCCCGACAGTGTATCTCAGTCCATAGGTGATTGTGCCCTGAAGATATCTCAAGAGATTCTTGAAAGAAATCCAGTGTATGTGATGAGGCTTGACAATAAAATGACTCAATGTATTCATTGCAAAACATATGTCCAGATGAGAGTGAGTAGTCATGGACTTGCAGTCCACCATCCCAAATCTTTCAAGTACCTTCACAATGTATTTTTCTTGAGAGAGGAAAATCTCACCTGGCTTTTGCTAGACCTCCCACCGTAGGAAATAATGCATTAGTCATAGGTCCTTTATGTCAAACTCGAATGCCAATTCCCTCTTACATTGATGAATAAGAGGGCCTGCACTTGTCAGAAAGATATCGTCCACATAAAGTATCAAGATGAGAGGTCTTTCATTCTCAACCTTAAAGTAAAGGTTCAGATCAACTTCACTTCTTGTAAAACCCAACTTGATCAGATAGTTATTGATCCTCTCATACCAAGCTCTAGGAGCTTGCTTCAACCCATAGAGGGTTTTCTTCAGCCTGCATACATGTGTCTGATGATCTTGAAATTTGAACCCCTCGGGTTGTTCTACATAGACTTCCTCCTTAATTGAACCATGCAAGAAGGCAGTCTTAACATCCATCTGGTGTAGATTCCATCCTTGCGAGGCAACAAGGGCTATAATTGAACTTATGGTGGTATATCAGGAAACATGTGAAAATATCTAATCGAGGTCCACACCTTTCTTTTGAGAGAAGCCTTGAGCAACAAACCTGGCCTTGAACTTTTCAACACTTCCATCAGCTCCATGCTTGATCTTGTAGAGCCATTTCGAGGTGACAACAAATTTTTCCTTGGGTCTAGGGACCACATCCTAGACATCATTTTTCAAAATCAACTCATACTCTTTGTTCGTAGCATCCTTCCAAACTTAGTGCTTCATAGCTTCTTTGAATGTGCAATGCTCAGTTTGAACAATGGTGCTTGTGGCAACTAAGTACTCTTGGTACCTATTCGGCTTATTACTTTCACGAAATGTCCTCCTTGGTGCAATATGTATCTCAGCATCTTCGAGAGTTTCCCTAAGCCATGAGGGTCTCCTTTTTTAGGAGGTGGATCAATGGGATCCATCGGTCCTTCAACATCGGACATCAGCTCATCCTGTGGTTCTTCCCATTTTCTTCTATCTTATTCTTTGTCCTTCTTTAGAATAGGAAGGTTACTAATCTTCCCAAGGGAAACATCTTTGTCAAAGGTGACATCATGACTTATCTCCACTTATCTTTGACCAAACATATAGATTCTATATGCCTTATAAGTTTCATTGTAGCTCACAAATGTTCCTTTCTTCCCAAATGCATCCAATTTGCTTCTCTTTTCTTTAGGCACATGAAAATTTATGGGGCTACCAAAAACTCTAAAGTGATAAACATCAGGTTTCTTATTGGTGAAAACTTCTTCGGGAGTTTTAGAGTCCAACGCTTGATGAGGGAATCTATTTTGAACATACACATCAATGTTGGTAGCTCTCGCCCATAAGAACTTCAGAAGGCTTTGATCATGAAGCATGGCACGAATGGCTTCTACAATAGAACGATTCTTCCTTTCAACAACACCATTTTTCTCAGGAGTATATGTGGTAGTAGTCTCCCTCTTAATGATAGCTTCTCTACAATATTCATTGAACTCATTTGATTCATATTTGGTTCCATTATCGGTCCTCAATATTTTGATCTTCTTCCTTGTTTGATTTTCGACCAAAGCTTTGAAAGAATGGAACCATGAGAATAGCTTGTCCTTCTTCTTCAAGAAATATATCCAAGTTTTGCGAGAAAAATAATCCAAAAAGATAACATAATATAAATATCCTCCCAAATATGTCACAGACATCATACCATATAGATTAGAATGAACCATTTGCAATATGTCGGTAGTCTTGCTATCACTTGAGGGGAATGGTCCCCTTGTATGTTTTCCTTCGGCACATACCTGGCAAACACCTTTATGTTCTACTTTAAATTTGGGCATACCTGTCACCATCTTCCTTGCATCAGGTAGAGCTTTATAATGTAGATGAACAAACCTCTAGTGCCATAATTTGGATTGAAGATATGTGTCACAAGAGATATCTCCTAATGGGCTTCATCCAACTTGATATAGGTTATCAAACCTGAATCCAAAAGTAAATTCTTCTTTGAAATTTGTGTTACAAAAATGTACCGTTCCATCGTTTAATGTCACCTTGAATCCTTTCTCTTCCATTACCGAGATAGATACCAGGTTCTTCTTTAGATCAGGTACCTATAATACTTTTTGTAGATGAATGGTGTTACCTTGATTCAATTGAAGAGTAACATTCCAACTCCCTTTACAGTGCTGTCTCCAAGGATAATTTCCAAATTTCTATCCTTTTCTATCAGATTTGAAAGAGCCTCCTTCTACCCAGTGAAGGGCCTTGAGGCACCACTATCAATCAACCAATTTCCCAAGGTGTCCGGAGGAGAGGCAGTAGAGAGGGCATATATAAGATAAAATTCTTTTTGCTTGTTATCAACAACATTAGATTCAACATACATGGAGTTTCTTTATCTTTTGGGAGGTCGACCATTTCCATGTTGAGTAGAGAGAGCATTCCTTTTTCCTTTGTTGTTGAATCTCCCATTTCTCTTATTGTTGTTGCCCTTGAAATTGTTATGGTCATGGTTGTCACCATCATGAGGTGTATCCCTTCCATTAGGACACTCCCTAGCATAGTGGGAAAACTTGTTACAAATGAAGCATCTTCCCTTCCTTCCATCTTTGAATCCTAGTCTTCCTTGACATTGCTTCTTTGAACCTGCATTGTTCTTCTTTTTAGCACGAGCAGAGAATTCAGTAGGATCATTCCTATTTGAAGGCATATCCATTTCCATCATTGTTGTCTCTTCTTGAGAACATCTAGTTAGCAATTCTTCAAAATCTGGAATCTTATCGTTGTTGAGGATAGTAGTGTAGAACACATGCCATTCACGAGGGAGACCTCTAAGGGCAATGAGAGTGAGCTCCCTATTAGCAATAACTTCTCCAACTGAAAGAAGATCAATTTTTATCTCAATAATCCTCGTGAATTAGGATTGGATATCTTCGCCTCTTCCCTTCTTTATGTCCTTTAGCTTGTTCTTGAGGAAGATAACTTGGTTTGCATTTCTAATGGTCTTTATCTGCATTAGAAATGCATTGGCAAAACACTTTCAGATGGTCTCGATCTCTATCTTTCCGCTGCTTGCCATCTTCTTTCACCACCAGAATCGATCTCGCAGATCTCCCACTGAATAGGGTCTACCACAGGCCTGAATGAAACCCCTCAGCAAAAAAGGCGTCCCCTTGAAGGCAAAACAACGCTGATACCAAATGTAGGTTTTAACCTCGTACAGAAATTACCTGCATACGAATTCTAAAACATAGAAAATAAACAATGCGAGAGCATAACACATAAAACACATATACACAGAGATTTTCTCCTGGATCCCAAAACGGGGACTACCAGCTTGATTTTCATTATATTCCTTTCAATGTTACAATACATATTTATACATGCCAAAGCATCCAATACCATGGACTGAAAACCATCGCGTCCAAAACCATAGGTAGGTTTGCCCAACCTAATATAGGGTCCAAATTTTTTTTTCCCGGGGTGCTGCCCTGGACCCCGTAGAGGGGGGCTACCCGCCCCTCTCAAACCCCCCAGAGAGGGGAGGCTGTCGCCCCCCCTATGACCTCCCCATTGTGCAATCAACGTAACGAAGGGGGGGCTTCGCCCCCCCTCTAACCCCCCGGTTCACTACGTGGGTTAGTCGTGGAAAGAATATAACACAACCCAAACAAGACTTGTGTATGTTGACATAGACCCTGCGATCTTCCATATTTTCCTCAAATGCGCCTAAGAAAGTGTCATTGATGTCCTGCCATTTCATCTTGATATCCTTGTATATGAACAACTTAGTGTCTTCATATATAGGCAACCTCATAAATAGTTATTCAACTGCATCTCCAGTTGTACTCTCAACAATGTCCTTTGACCCTGCTCTCTTGGAAGCCATTGTACATGTACTGTTGAGAGATGGAAAAAATCCAGTGATACTTGGAGATAGAGAAACACCCTTGGAAAGAAATCAGTGAATTGAAAACCAAAAGCAACTTGAGGACTGACATGCAACACACTTGGGTGACTAACTGGGAAGATTGCACAATTTTCACCGGGACGCTAGGACACTGACTGCCAAAATTGTGCAAGGAACAGTTCGAATTGTCAGCGGGTTGACTGACTGTTGAAACTGCGCAATGCACAGTCTAGCCTAGCCTTTTGAGGATTGAAACTACACAATGCACAATGTCAGTCAACAATGACTGCAAATAGCAAATTGCATTTACGCAATTTCTAGGGCTAGCAACGCACTGCCTCTATGAATTGCATAGAGCAAGCTTTGAGGCTAGTGCTAGGCCAACTTTGTGCATTTTCTGGGAGGAAGGCAGAGTCTTGATTATCATAAATGAGCATTGCATGCCGGGCAAGGCAAGGTTTGGGCCAAGGCAGCCTAGTCCCGCCGACAGGTGACTAAAAACATGAAAAATTTGAATGCATGGCCAAGCTAAGTGCAAACAAGAGTGAATGATCATGCATGGAAATAGTGAGTGCGGGATTCAGATAACAAGAAAACAAACACATGTGTGAAGTGAGTCACCCGATGACAACCGTTAATGCATAAACAATGTCATGCATGTGACAATAGTGAGATGCAATGAAAAACTTGAAACAGTGCTTCTACAAACTAACATGCATTAAAATGATAATAAACATTCATTGAAAACAAGCAAACAACACTCACACAAATCGAAATACAAAAAGTGACAGAAAAGCAGCAAAAGACATGAAAAGCAAACTTGCCAAGAAAAAGCTGAGTTGAGTGTGCCAAATGCTCCTAGATGTGATGTGGTATGTCAGAGATCCAAGATCAATGTGAGGAATGAGCTTTGAAACGTTGAATAAATAAGTTTGATAAGATTGAGACTTCTGACGCACATGCCACAAATCTAGAAAAAAGCGACACTTGGTGGGAGGTTTCTAAAATGACTTTTGCATGTAACCTCCAGCTGCTAAGAATGGATTCCTAAAATCAAGGGATGTTTTTTTTTCTTTTTTTGCTTTTTGCTTTTTAGGGAAAGCAAAACATTCGTGCAAATCAAGATTGTCCAGTCTTGGAGGGGATGATCAACCTGAGAGCACATGCAACAATGTGAAAGCCTAGGAATGACATTTGCATAGTTTCTGGGCTGAGCAAGTCTGGTTCTCCCTCACATATTGCACAAATTATGGATTGAAGCCCTGACTATCAGTTAGAATTGCACAATTTTTGAGATGAAGCCTAGTGTTGGGCTGAATTGCACAATTTCCAGAGGGAAGGCTTCCTGGATGTTCTGTGCATTTCTGGAGAGCAGCAGGAAACCCAGATTGATTGCTCAATTTCCAGAGGGAAGGTTGGTTCCCCTCCATAATTGTGGAATTTTCCAAGTGAACATCACAACTAGAAACTAACTAAGTTCCGAAATGTCAGCTTGTGAGTGGGAGACAAACAAGTTGACAAGCATAGGATGGTAAGCCACTGAAACTCAACTGAAGCATTTGTACTCAGATAGTGCAAGACATGCTTCTAAGGGTGGTTGGTAGGGAGGCTGCAAAATGAAGCTAAGGCAAAATTTTGGAGGGTGGTTGTAGCTTCTACAACACTTGGTGACACACTGGTAGAAGCTCTCTGAATGGACCTTGTTTTGTGAAAAGCAAGTCTAGATCCTCTGGAAGTATTGTTTGATTCTCAGACCATCTTGGTTTCTACACTAGCTTGATTGAAAGATGTAGCACCTTCCATGCTCTTGGTCGGTCATCACACATTCCAAGCCAAGTCAACACAACTATTTTGATTGGGGATGAGGGTATATTGGTGCACAAGAAATATGACAGTAAGAGTTTAAGTTTCATCTTTGGTGTTGCTCGCTGCCAGTAGGCTTGGATAGTACCCCGACGGAGTCACGTAGGAACACAAGCATCGCTCCGCTGCTAGCAAGCCTAGTCAGTACCCCGACGGATTTACTTGCATCACTTGTCCACATAGGAAGCCTTTCTCTTCTTTCGCCGTATTCATTTTTTCAAAAATTTTCACATTTTCATTTTTTCATTTTCCATTTTTTCAAGAATTGTGCATAACACTTATTCATTTCAGAGGTGGAAGAGGGATCCCAACTTATTGAGAGTAGAAGAGGTTGTTCCTTCAGAGAAGTGTTTTCTATATACCTCTGACATACTTGTTAAGGTTTCCCCCCTCACCGTACTCTACTTGACTGAGCTGACAAGGGTTAAACCAAAACAACCGACTAGAGTAAGCGGTACTAGTTAGCGCACAAGCGTTGTGTTTTCACCAAGGTTCACTTCGAACAGAAAGTATTTTCCATTGGTGTATCATTTACTGAAGACAACAAGTTGTACATAAAGAGATAAGACAATAGATAACCAAGTATTGTTATCTTTACAAGTCCTCTTGTACTTTACCCTGCTTGTTTCAAGAGTTGTGCACAGTTTCATGCGAAACTAACCTACGGACGTAGGAAAACAAACAAACAAGAAAGCAAAGAGTAGAAGCAAATGTGAAAGAAAAGAAAGCAAGTAAAGCAAGCAGGTAAGTGTTATGGGAATAAGTACCCTAGGGCTTTGGTTTAGAACCCCAACAGAGCAAGAGTAATCTACAACAAGAAACACACATACAGCTCAGGCAAAATGCTTAAATAAACAAACTATGTAAGGATGAGGATACCCAGATGTCCTTCATTTGGGTAGTTCTAGCAGGGTTTAGACCCTCTGCAACTCCTGCTGATCTTCGAATCTGCAAATCAACCAATCCGAAGATACTGTTAGTGTCAGTCTTTTCAGCCTTCCTCCAGTGATCAAACATGCTCTTACAAAGTGATTTTAAGGTGTCAAGGTCAAATTTTGTCCTTTCAGTGAGTCTTCAAGTAAAATTTGGTCACTAGGTATTATGTCTAGGGTTTGCTTTTACTCCTTTCAAATTTTCCCAAATGTCGGTCCATGTCACCATTCAGCTGAGTGTACCGTCATTCAGAGGGTTGTCATCATCATGTCAAGTTCCACTGGGTCATTTTACACCTTTTTCATGCTTCAGTTATGCCTAGGTAAGGTTCATTTCCCTCTCCTAGGGTTTTGAAGGTAATTTCTCTTGGATGGTCAAATCATTAGAAAAACTTGTATCTAGATATTCATACACCTTCCCCTATCCTTAATGTACCTTATTAAACACTTCACATCACTGATATCCCCCAAATTCCTCATTTTCGCACAAACCCTAGTTTCTTGCTACAAACCCTATTTTCTAGGCTAGGCCTATGTTTCACCATTTTCGACCCCTTCCCCTCACTCAATTTCAGAGATTACACTTTCCCCTACTTCCTAACATCCCTCCCTACTTCCCAAAATTTCCTCAAGAATTTAGAAGCTCCCTATCCCCTTCATTTCGCTTCATTTCGACAAATCTCTTGTTCCACACATCGGCGTAGGTTTTACTCAAATGATGTTTCTGAGCAAGGAAATATGAATTTGGAAAAACTGAGAGAGATTTTTGTCCAAAACAGGCCAAACAAGAAAAACCTCCTTCACTTTTTAGACAGGTGTCATGGTTTTAGAGAAATGTCAAAAATACAATTGCCTTGGGAGAATTGATGCACCTCTGAAGTGACCTTCGTAAAATCAAGTTTTATCCTAGCTTGGTTGGTCAAATGACTTGCTTGATGAGTCAAATGATAAATCGACACAAATATATTTCCAATGAGCTATCATGAGCTCAATTTGGAGTTGAGGAAGACTTTCAAAAGTTGACTGCAACAACGCTATGCTTTGAGACAACCTCATTTGGCACATTTTGACCAGTCTTGGGAGATTTGATTTTTGATAGGTCAAATGAACTCCAAATTGAAAAATTCTAGTTGGGTAGAAATTAGACTCAAATAACTTTCCAACGAGTTATCTTGCACCCAATTTGGACACCGGAAAGGCCTCCAAAAGTCTCCTGGAAAAAGGCGCGGTGCACTGGGAAGGCGCGACGCATAGGGAAGGCGTGTCGCATAGAGCTGCCAAGGCTGATTTTTTTTTTAAATTTGCTCCAATATTGCCCCAAAATTCATGGATTTCCATTGGTACAAGTAGGTTGAACTTCTCTCATGGTTTTTCATCCAAGATTTATGGTCGTTGATGGTGTTTGATGAATGGTGAAGTGTGTTAAGGAAAGCAAACCCTATCTCTTCAAAATTTTCCAAGGTGATTGCTGCTAGGGTTTTGTGTTGAAACTAAGTATCCCCTCACCTCTTCACTCCCTAATTCCATACTCTCCTTACTTTCCTTATTCCCAAGTTAACATACCCCCAAAATTCACTAAGCCCATGCTCCCAATTCCCAAATCACTTATTCTTAAGTTCTATTATCCCTATTCCTAAACCCTACCATTCCCTATCACTCTCCTTCTCTCATTTCACTTGTAAAATCCTCAAACCCCAATTCCCAAACACAGTCAAATGACTGTCCTCACCTTCACTTGATTGAACCACATTTTCCCCACACTCCACTATACCCACTGCCCCTATTCATCACAGTCCCTTCCTACTTGGCACATATTTGGCATTGAAATAAAGGATACCAAATTCTCTTTTTCAACAAGTTGCTAAACATACACCTTGCATGGACATTATGGAGACATACACTGAAACATCATATGAACAAGACAATGATTTCCACCACTGAACTGCATGCACCAGGAAGGCATCAAAAGGGAAAAAGAGGCAAAGGGAGCTTGATCGTCTTCAGATATTGGCCGAAGCCTCTTTAGCTCAGCATGGCACTTAATGAAGAAGCTCCAGCCCAAATTTCAAGAAATTTGGGGCATTTTTGGTATTTTGACAAATTTTGGTATAAAAAACAGGGTTTTTCTCCCTGTGCGTCACGCCACGTGGCACGCGCCTTTGCTAGGCAGCTCCAAATTGCAAAAATTTTACATTTTTGGATTTTTCATGAAAATTAATGACTTCTGGTGCATGTCCAAGAAGTTTGGGCAATTTTTGAGTTCTCAGGAGGTCAAAAACACCCTAAAAAGGACCTCACTGCCCCTATTTTGACACACATGAAGAAACCTTGGGAGAGTGAAGTTTTGGAGGTGCAAATGACATCCAAATTGAAAAGTTCCACTTGGGTTGGAAAGTAGACGGGCAAGGATTTCTAACGAGCTATCTTGGGCTCAATTTGGACTTCGGAAAGTGCCTCAAAATCAGTTCTAAAGTGGCGCGGCGCATAAAGACTTTTGGCTTGTTTTTCACTGTTCAGCTCAGCAATTCGCCCAGTTTTGACCAATTTTCCTTCTTGAAGTTATTCTTGACTTTTCATGATGTAATTTGGCAACCATGATGTAATATTGGCACATTTTTACTTGTTCTAGAAGATTCATTCACCAAAAGGTGAAATGTGAGTGAATGAATCAGTTTCCTACCTTATAGAGGCAAGTTGTCTTGATTGCCTAGATTTTAATGCTTTGTTTAGAATTGGTTGAAACAACTCCTAGAATGATGATCTCGACCCCTAGAGGCAAGGGAATGGGTTGGGCTAGTCTATATAATGTAATTTCTAAGTCATTTTCAGGGTTGGACTCTTGGGAAAAGCTTGGCACTCTATTGTACATTCTATCTCTGCATTTTTGGCTAAGGAAAGACTAGGGTTTTGCAGCACTGTTTGGGATCCATGTGGCTTTATGTTTTGATGGTGTGCTTATCTGAGTAACTGTAAGTTCAATAGTGTTATGTGTATCATTTTCTTGTCTCTTCTTCTGAATTTGAACAAATGAGTGATTAAGGTAGAATTCATAACTGCTATGCTCTGCCTTTGAATTTGTTTAAATTTTCATGTTTTCATCTGTTTAAGGAGAATTCTTGAGACTCTCTTGCTCTCCTTAGCTCCTCATCGGTCTGATCTATCCATCTCACTCACTTTAAAGCATCAAAACGATTGCCTTCCTTGCCCCAATCGAAACTCTTCAGAAACTGTGCCTCATCCCCGAGCCCAAATTTGCCTTTCCCATTTTTTCAACAAAACCCTAAAAAACTCAAATCAAACCCTTTGCACTTAATACCTAGCATAAAATCAGTTGCTAAATCAATCATCTCCAGCCCCATTGAGTATCTTTTGCTGAGATTGACCCAGAGAGAGCCCTCTCCTGTCCTCATAGGGCTAGCTACGAGGCTAAGCGTGGTTTGATGTGGACCTAGAACCTTGTCTTTTCAGCTTGAGACAAATCTAGGCTCTAACATAGTGGCGATCGTACTGGGGAAGAAAATGGTTTGCTTGTTGATGTCATTTGTTTTATAAGTTACAGACGGAGCCTAAAGTTATGCCAGGTAGCCTTCGAAACACTTTTGCTTTGCATTAGCGGAAGTAGATAAACGTTGCTTCAGTCAATCTCCGATCTAGCTTGTAAACGTGACATCTAACTTGTTAATTTCCCTGGTACATGTATCAAGTTCAGATCTAATGGTTGATGGTGAACAACGATTAGACACTGGAAAGGCTGAAATCATTCACCTGGCGACTCCATTCACTGAAGAATCCAGTAATCAATCCTTCATGGTGACTCCACTGCAGAGAGATCAGTAGCTTTGAGATTTTCAAGATGGAACGGGTTGCAAGAAGATATGCTCCTATGAGCTGAGATCACATTCCAGGTTTTCCAAATAAAATTCTGAAGGTAGATTGGTCAAGGAATTTGCCTACGTTTAAAGATGATGGTAGGAAGGATGTTGCTTTACATCTAGTTAGATTTCACATGCATATTCGCAAGTTGAAGGTTGATTTTCCTGAAGATTGCTTGATGAAGATATTCCTGGCCACTCTGGAAGGTGAAGCCTAACCTTGGTATGAAAGCTTGTCGCCTGCTTGTATTCACTGTTTGAAGGATTTTCATGCCATGTTCATTGAAAGATATAGAGAATCTTATCCATCATTAAATTTAGTTCAGGAATGCTGTGAGCATGCTTATAGTTTTATTGAAAGCCTTGAAAAATATTATGAAGATGATAATTTCATGGATGATGAGATCTTGGAAGCCTTGTACAAAAATCCATTTCAACAGCATAAAGACGATCATGAAAATTTGCAGCAGGATCAAGATCTTAGTACGACAGAAGATGAAGGAATTGTGCATTTTGACAGTCAACGGGAATTACATGAAATGAATCAGCTGTATGAGGAAAATATGTATACACCTTCACTTGAAATCAATGAAGACAATCACTGTTTGAGCAAGAGAAAACAAAAAGTATTATCTCCTCTTTCTGAAGACGAGATAGATCAACTCTTGAATGGTCATGTTACAGCTTTAGTTAACGCAGATCTGCAGTGTGCACATGGTCAAGAAAGTGATGGTGGAACTTCTTCCTCTTCTGTAAAGGATGACCGTCTTGTAAGTAGCTTTATATATCAGCAGGTTGAAGATTTCCATATGGCTGAAAGTGATGAAAGAGAAAGTGTCGTTTCAGATCTGTCCATAAAAGAAGACAGCATGCAAGGAAGTCCAGTTCTAATTTCAGAATGTGATAATGTCAAGACAACTAATTCAGATCCAGATTCAGATTGTGATGACCAACACTACCTTGTACTGAATCCCATGAAGGAGAATCCTGCTACTAAAAACATCTGGAATAAAGAAGACATAGTTATGGATCCAAATGTTCTCATGTCATCAGCACAAAGCCTTCATAAAGAGGTCATCCAGTCAGTTCATAAACAACAAGATGAGATCTGCGGTCAAGTAAGTAAAGAGGTTTCTCTGGATGAATTTGTGGTAGATGATATAAATGATATTGTTGGGTTTCAAAAATCATTTGAAGTTTCTTGTCTCATGATCGATGAATGTAAAGACAATCTGGCTGCCATATCATATGAAGATGATCTACAATATATTCAGACTTCAGAAGACCAGACCATTCAGGATTCCCTTTCAGATTCTTCCTCATATGTCTCATGTTTTGAAATGTTCTTTGAAAAGGAAATCTGCTCATCTACTTGTTCAGAATTTTTTGAAGACCACGAACATATTATTATTTATGAAGAAAGATCAGAAGCAAGAGAGCAAGACACCTTGCTCTTTCAGCAGGAGGAAAGACTTCATGTGTTTCATGATCCACTGGCAAATCTATTGCAGCCAGCAGTGAAGGTGATTATTGCAGTGTTCAGTGATGAAGGAGATCATGGTCAATTATTTTTTTGGATGCCCAGTTACCATTATTTGTTGTTGACCAGGAGATCTGATTGGGAGAATCAATCAAGAAGGCATCTGCTTGATTGGTTACATTGGCATTTTGATATAATTTGATGATATATTGTCTTGTAAGAAACACAGGTGGTCAAGTACTGCCACCAAGCTTTAAGTTTTAAGTTCCGGTCTTAATATTTTGAGTTAGTTTGTTAGAGTCAAGTTTTTTCAGTCATTTCAATATTGCATCGAGTTAGTTTGAGTCAGGTTTCAGTCAATAGATGAGTCAAAGTCTTGTGTTGTTTGTCGAGATAATGACTCCATAGCCCATTGGACGAAGGCATTGGTCTGCTCTCCCAAAGATTTGTCGTTCTTGGCACCTCCAAGGAGCTACCATCCCCATTGGAGCCAATGTTAGTGTCAGTCTTTCCAGCCTTCCTCCAGTGATCAAACATGCTCTTACAAAGTGATTTTAAGGTGTCAAGGTCAAATTTTATCATTTCAGTGAGTCTTCAAGTAAAATTTGGTCACTAGGCATTAGGTCTAGGGTTTGCTTGTACTCCTTCCAAAGTTGTCCAAATTTCGCTCCATGTCACCATTCAGATGAGTGTGCCATCATTCAGAGGGTTGTCATTATCATGTCAGGTTCCAATGGGTCATTTTACACCTTGTTCATGATTCAGTTGCGCCTAGGTAAGGTCATTTCCCTCTCCTAGGCTTTTGAAGGCAATTTCTCTTGGACGGTCAAATCATCAGCAAAATTGGTATCCTGATGTTCATCCACCTTCCCCTATCCTTAATGTACCTTATTAAACATTTCCCATCGCTGAGATCCCCCAAATTCCTCATTTTCGCACAAACCCTAGTTTCTTGCTACAAACCCTATTTTCTAGGTTAGGCCTGTGTTTGGCCCTTTTGGACCCCTTCCCCTCACTCAATTTTAGAGATTACACTTTCCCCTATTTCCTAACATCCCTCTCTACTTCCCAAAATTTCCTCAAGAATTTAGAAGCTCCCTATCCCCTTCATTTTGCTTCATTTCGACAAATCTCTTGTTCCACACATCGGGGTAGGTTTTACTCAAATGATGTTTTTGAGCAAGGAAAGATGAATTTGGAAAAAATGAGAGATGTTTTTTTCCAAAACAGGCTAAATAAGAAAAACCTGCTTCAATTTTTACACAGGTGTCATGGTTTTAGAGAAATGTCAAAAATACAATTGCCTTGGGAGAATTGATGCACCTCTGAAGTGACCGTGGTAAAATCAAGTTTTCTCCTAGCTTGGTTGGTCAAATGACTTTATTTATGAGTAAAATGATAAATAGACACAAAGAGCTTTCCAATGAGCTATCATGAGCTTAATTTGGAGTTGATGAAGACTTTCAAAAGTTGACTGCAACAACACTCTGCTTTGAGGCAGCCTCATTTGGCACATTTTGACCAGTCTTGGGATATTTGATTTTTGATAAGTCAAATGAACTCCAAATTGAAAAATTCTAGTTGGGTTGGAAATTAGACTCAAATACCTTTCCAAAGAGCTATCTTGCACCCAATTTGGACACCGAGAAGGCCTCAAAAAGTCTCCTGGAAAAAGGCGCGACGCACTGGGAAGGGGCGGCGCATTGGGCAAAAATTTCCAGTGTAAATTTACACTGGCGCAACGCATAGGGAAGGTGCGGCGCATAGAGCTGCCAA
The DNA here is from genome assembly GCA_031772625.1 of Pinus tabuliformis. Classification (NCBI taxonomy): domain Eukaryota; kingdom Viridiplantae; phylum Streptophyta; class Pinopsida; order Pinales; family Pinaceae; genus Pinus; species Pinus tabuliformis. The sequence continues at coordinate 2,075,520,394 of CM062816.1, read as the reverse complement.
GGCTGATTTTTAAAAAAAATTTGCTCAAATATTGCTCCAAAATGCAAGGATTTCCATTGGTACAAGTAGGTTGAACTTCTCTCATGGTTTTTCATCCAAGATTGATGGTTGTTGATGGTGTTTGATGAATGGTGAAGTGTGTTAAGGAAAGCAAAACCTATCTCTTCAAAATTTGCCAAGGTGATTGCTGCTAGGGTTTTGTGTTGCAACTAAGTATCCCCTCACCTCTTCACTCCCTAATTCCATACTCTTCTTACTTCCCTTATTCCCCAAGTTAACATACCCGCAAAATTCACTAAGCCCATGCTCCCAATTCCCAAATCACTTATTCTTAAGTTCTATTATCCCTATTCCTAAACCCTACCATTCCCTATCACTCTCCTTCTCATTTCACTTGTAAAATCCTCAAACCCCAATTCCCAAACACAGTCAAATGACTATCCTCACCTTCACTCGATTGAACCACATTTTTCCCACACTCCACTATACCCACTACCCCTATTCATCACACTCCCTTCCTACTTGGCACATATTTGGCATTGAAATAAATGGTACCAAATTCTCTTTTTCAACAAGTTTCTAAACATACACCTTGCATAGAAATTATGGAGACAAACACTGAAACATCATATGAACAAGACAATGATTTCCACCACTGAACTGCATGCACCAAGAAGGCATCAAAAAGGCAAAAGAGGCAAAGGGAGCTTGATCGTCTTCAGATATTGGCTGAAGCCTCTTTAGCTCAACATGGCACTTAATGAAGAAGCTCCAGCCCAAATTTCAAGAAATTTGGGGCATTTTTGGTATTTTGACAAATTTTGGTATAAAAAACAGGGGTTTTCTCCCTGTGCGCCGCGCCATGTGGCGCGCGCTATTGCTAGGGAGCTCCAAATTTCAAAAATTTTACATTTTTGAAAAATCATGACTTCTGGTGCATGGCCAAGAAGTTTGGGCAACTTTTGAGTTCCTAGGAGGTGAAAAACACCCTAAAAATGACCTCACTGCCCCTATTTTGACACACAGGAAGCAATCTTGGGAGATTGAAGTTTTGGAGGGGCCAATGACATCCAAATTGAAAAATTCCACTTAGGTTGGAAAGTAGATAGGTAGGGATTTCCAATGAGTTGTCTTGGTCTCAATTTGGACTTTGGGAAGTGCCTCAAAATCAGCTCCAAAGTGGCGCGACGCATACATATTTTGGCGCGGCGCATAGAGACTTTTGGCTTGTTTTTCACTGTTCAGCTCAACAATTCGCCCAATTTTGACCAGTTTTGCTTCTTGAAGTTATTATTGACTTTTCATGATGTAATTTGACAAACATGATGTAATATTGAAAATTTTTACTTGTTCTAGAAGATTCATTCACCAAAAGGTGAAATGTGAGTGAATGAATCAGTTTCCTACCTTATAGAGGCAAGTTGTTTGGTTGCCTAGATTTTAATGCTTGGTTTAGAATTGGTTGAAACAGCTCCTAGAATGATGATCTCGACCCCTATAGGCAAGGGAATGGGTTGGGCTAGTCTATATCATGTAATTTCTAAGTCATTTTCAAGGTTGGACTCTTGGGAAAAGCTTGGCACTCTATTGTACATTCTATCTCTGCATTTTTGGCTAAGGAAAGACCAGGGTTTTGCAGCACTGTTTGGGATCCATGTGGCTTTATGTTTTGATGGTGTGCTTATGTGAGTAATTGTAAGTTCAATAGTGTTATGTGTATCATTTTCTTGTCTCTTCTTCTGAATTTGAACAAATGAGTGATTAAGGTAGAATTCATAACTGCTATGCTCTGCCTTTGATTTTTTTAAATTTTCATATTTTCATCTGTTTAAGGAGAATTCTTGAGACTCTCTTGCTCTCCTTAGCTCCTCACCAGTCTGATCTATCCATCTCACTCACTTTAAAGCATCAAAACGATTGCCTTCCTTGCCCTAATCGGAACTCTTCAGAAACTGTGCCTCATCCCCGAGCCCAAATTTGCCTTTCCCATTTTTTCAACAAAACCCTAAAAAACTCAAATCAAACCCTTTGCACTTAATACCTAGCCTAAAATCAGTTGCTAAATCAATCATCTCCAGCCCCATTGAGTATCTTTTGCTGAGATTGACCCAGAGAGAGCCCTCTCCTATCCTCGTAAGGCTAGCTACGAGGCTAAGCATGGTTTGATGTGGACCTAGAACCTTGTCTTTTCAGCCTGAGACAAATCTAGGCTCTAACATAGTGGCGACCGTACTCGGGAAGAAAATGGTTTGCTTGTTGATGTCATTTGTTTTATAAGTTACAGACGGAGCCTAAAGTTATGCCAGGTAGCCTTCGAAATGCTTTTGCTTTGCATTAGTGGAAGTAGATAAACGTTGCTTCAGTCAATCTCCGGTCTAGCTTGTAAACGTGACATCTAACTTGTTAATTGCCCCGGTACATGTATCAAGTTCAGATCTAATGGTTGATGGTGAAAAATGATTAGACACTGGAAAGGCTGAAATCATTCACCTGGCGACTCCATTCACTGAAGAATCCAGTAATCAATCCTTCATGGTGACTCCACTGCAGAGAGATCAGTAGCTTTGATATTTTCAAGATGGAACGGGTTGCAAGAAGATATGCTCCTATGAGCTGAGATCACGTTCCAGGCTTTCCAAATAAAATTCTGAAGGTAGATTGGTCAAGGAATTTGCCTACGTTTAAAGATGATGGTAGGAAGGATGTTGCTTTACATCTAGTTAGATTTCACATGCATATTCGCAAGTTGAAGGTTGATTTTCCTGAAGATTGCTTAATGAAGATATTCCTGGCCACTCTGGAAGGTGAAGCCTAACCTTGGTATGAAAATTTGCCGCCTGCTTGTATTCCCAGTTTGAAGGATTTTCATGCCATGTTCATTGAAAGATATAGAGAATCTTATCCATCATTAAATTTAGTTCAGGACTGCTGTGAGCATGCTTATAGTTTTATTGAAAGCCTTGAAAAATATTATGAAGATGATAATTTCATGGATGATGAGATCTTGGAAGCATTGTACAAAAATCCATTTCAGCAGCATAAAGACGATCATGAAAATTTGCAGCAGGATCAAGATCTTAGTACGATAGAAGATGAAGGAATTGTGCATTTTGACAGTCAACAGGAATTACATGAAATGAATCAGCTGTATGAGGAAAATATATATGCACCTTCACTTGAAATCAATGAAGACAATCACTCTTTGAGCAAGAGAAAACAAAAAGTATTATCTCCTCTGTCTGAAGACGAGATAGATCAACTCTTGAATGGTCATGTTACAGCTTTAGTTAATGCAGATCTGCAGTGTGCACATGGTCAAGAAAGTGATGGTGGAACTTCTTCCTCTTCTGTAAAGGATGACCGTCTTGTAAGTAGCTTTATATATCAGCAGGTTGAAGATTTCCATATGGCTGAAAGTGATGAAAGAGAAAGTGTTGTTTCAGATCTGTCCATAAAAGAAGACAGCATGCAAGGAAGTCCAGTTCTAATTTCAGAATGTGATAATGTCAAGACAGCTAATTCAGATCCAGATTCAGATTGTGATGACCAAGACTACCTTGTACTGAATCCCATGAAGGAGAACCCTGCTGCTGAAAACATCTGGAATAAAGAAGACATAGTTATGGATCCAAATGTTCTCATGTCATCAGCACAAAGCCTTCATAAAGAGGTCATCCAGTCAGTTCATAAACAACAAGATGAGATCTGCAGTCAAGTAAGTAAAGAGGTTTCTCTGGATGAATTTGTGGTAGATGATATAAATGATATTGTTGGGTTTCACAAAATCATTTGAAGTTTCTTGTCTCATGATCGATGAATGTAAAGACAATCTGGCTGCCAAATCATATGAAGATGATCTAGAAGATATTCAGACTTCAGAAGACTAGACCAGTCAGGATTCCCTTTCAGATTCTTCCTCATATGTCTCATGTTTTGAAATGTTCTTTGAAAAGGAAATCTGCTCATCTAGTTGTTCAGAATTTTTTGAAGACCGCGAACATATTATTATTTATGAAGAAAGATCAGAAGCAAGAGAGCAAGACACCTTGCTCTTTCAGCAGGAGGAAAGACTTCATGTGTTTCATGATCCACTGGCAAATCTATTGCAGCCAGCAGTGAAGGTGATTATTGCAGTGTTCAGTGATGAAGAAGATCATGGTCAATTATTTTTTTAGATGCCCAGTTACCATTATTTGTTGTTGACCAGGAGATCTGATTGGGAGAATCAATCAAGAAGGCATCTGCTTGATTGGTTACATTGGCATTTTGATATAATTTGATGATATATTGTCTTGTAAGAAACACAGGTGGTCAAGTACTGCCACCAAGCTTTAAGTTTTAAGTTCAGGTCTTAGTATTTTGAGTTAGTTTGTTAGAGTCAAGTTTTTTCAGTCATTTCAATATTTCATCGAGTTAGTTTGAGTCAGGTTTCAGTCAATAGATGAGTCAAAGTCTTGTGTTGTTTGTCGAGAAAATGACTCCATAGCCCATTGGACGAAGGCATTGGTCTGCTCTCCCAAAGATCTGCAGTTCTTGGCACCTCCAAGGAGCTACCATCCCCATTGGAGCCAATGTTAGTGTCAGTCTTTCCAGCCTTCCTCCAGTGATCAAACATGCTCTTACAAAGTGATTTTAAGGTGTCAAGATCAAATTTTATCATTTCAGTGAGTCTTCAAGTAAAATTTGGTCACTAGGCATTAGGTCTAGGGTTTGCTTGTACTCCTTCCAAAGTTTTGCAAATGTCGCTCCATGTCACCATTCAGATGAGTGTGCCATCATTCAGAGGGTTGTCATTATCATGTCAGGTTCCAATGGGTCATTTTACACCTTGTTCATGCTTCAGTTGCGCCTAGGTAAGGTCATTTCCCTCTCCTAGGGTTTTGAAGGCAATTTCTCTTGGACGGTCAAATCATCAGCAAATTGGTATCCTGATGTTCATCCACCTTCCCCTATCCTTAATGTACCTTATTAAACGTTTCCCATCACTGAGATCCCCCAAATTTCTCATTTTCGCACAAACCCTAGTTTCTTGCTACAAACCCTATTTTCTAGGTTAGGCCTGTGTTTCGCCCTTTTGGACCCCTTCCTCTCACTCAATTTCAGAGATTACACTTTCCCCTACTTCCTAACATCCCTCCATGCTTCCCAAAATTTCCTCAAGAATTTAGAAGCTCCTTATCCCCTTCATTTTGCTTCATTTCGACAAATCTCTTGTTCCACACATCGGGGTAGGTTTTACTCAAATGATGTTTTTGAGAAAGGAAAGATGAATTTGGAAAAACTGAGAGATGTTTTTTTCCAAAACAGGCCAAATAAGAAAAACCTCCTTCAATTTTTACACAGGTGTCATGGTTTTAGAGAAATGACAAAAATACAATTTCCTTGGGAGAATTGATGCACCTCTGAAGTGACCTTGGTAAAATCAAGTTTTCTCCCAGCTTGGTTGGTCAAATGACTTTATTTATGAGTAAAATGATAAATAGACACAAAGATCTTTCCAATTAGCTATCATGAGCTTAATTTGGAGTTGATTAAGACTTTCAAAAGTTGACTGCAACAGCACTCTGCTTTGAGGCAACCTCATTTGGCACATTTTGATCAGTCTTGGGATATTTGATTTTTGATAGGTAAAATGAACTCCAAATTGAAAAATTCTAGTTGGGTTGGAAATTAGACTCAAATACCTTTCCAAAGAGCTATCTTTCACCCAATTTGGACATCGGGAAGGCCTCAAAAAGTCTCCTGGAAAAAGGCGCGACGCACTGGGAAGGGGCGGCGCATTGGGCAAAAATTTCCAGTGTAAATTTACACTGGCGCAACGCATAGGGAAGTGCGGCGCATAGAGCTGCCAAGGCTGATTTTTTAAAAAAATTTGCTCAAATATTGCTCCAAAATGCATGGATTTCCATTGGTCCAAGTAGGTTGAACTTCTCTCATGGTTTTTCATCCAAGATTGATGGTTGTTGATGGTGTTTGATGAATGGTGAAGTGTGTTAAGGAAAGCAAACCCTATCTCTTCAAAATTTGCCAAGGTGATTGCTGCTAGGGTTTTGTGTTTCAACTAAGTATCCCATCACCTCTTCACTCCCTAATTCCATACTCTCCTTACTTCCCTTATTCCCCAAGTTAACATACCCCCAAAATTCACTAAGCCCATGCTCCCAATTCCCAAATCACTTATTCTTAAGTTCTATTTGTTGGCATTATGTTTTTGGTATGGCTATATGTTACAGATGTTGTACTTGATGGCAACTCCCGTGGCAAGGCTCTCAATACGTTGAAAATTAAGAAGTACGCAGGAAATCAGTTCAGAAAGTGCGTACCCGCAGGTACACCATGCAGGGACCGCGTCCAGATACGCAGGCAAGCCGTTCATGAGGTGCGTACCCCCAGTGCACACATTTCAAGGCAGAGAAAATCACACGTGGGGGTTTCTTATGTTTTACTCTTGGTATTTAGCCGACGGTATTTGTGTTATTACGGTTTTGGCTCGTGGTATTGTTTCATGATTTTAGGAGGAGCTTGCCTATATAAAGCAAAGGAGATCACTTAGCTAAGGCATCTTTTGCAATTGAATATCTTTAGATCTGAAATATTGGGTTATGGTCTTAAAAGCTTGATCTATATGAAAAGGAAGTTGAAGGCGAATCTGTGAAGGGTGATCTCTCGAGCGCATGATCAGATCTGAGCAACTGTGCCACTCTGGTGGACTGCCTATTCAGCCCTAATCAGAAGGCCGCAGGTGTTTAACAGGAGATCTGCGTGGGTACGCAGTGCAGAAACCGGAGATCTGCGTGGGTACGCAGAGCAGAAACAAGAGACCTACGTCGGTACGTAGAGCAGAAGAAGGAGAGCTGCGTGGGTACGCAGAGCGACTAAGGTTCAGGTGCGTCCGCATAGTAAAAGTACGTGGCGCGATAGTACTTTTGGGTGCGTACCTGCAGTAACAGTACGCGTCGCGATAATGTCTCTGGGTGCGTACCTGCAGTAATAGTACGCAGCGCGGTTCAAGGAACAGTGCGTCGGCACGCAGTGCGGCAGAAGGATCACTGCGGGTATACGCAGGAAAGCAGAAGGTGAACTGCGTAGCGACGCAGGCCACAGAAGGGAAAACTACGTCTCTGTCTTAAAATGTTCTATTGATTGAATTTCTCTGTTGATAAGGTGTTCTGGGTTAGTTCTGTTATTGCTGATCTGATAACTGTAGTAGACTGTAACTTTTATGTACTTGATGATCATTTGATGCTTTATGAAAAGAAGCAGGGGGTTGTAGCTCTCTTCCAGGAGAGACTGGAAAACGAGAGAGAGAGAGTTGTAGCTCTCTGCAGGTTGCAGCCTGCGTACTGGTAAAGGACTGCACCAGTACAAAACCATTGTAAAAGAAGTTTCTAATTTGAAAGAAGATAGAGACATATTGCAGCAGGTGGTTTTCACCCACATTGGGTTTCCACCTTACATCTTGTGTTCTTTGGTGTGACTATCTGTTTTTTCCTTGTTCATGCTCATTATTTTATGGTACTGACATGCAAAGATAATTCAAAGAACAAATAAGGAAGATTTATTAATATTAAGATAATACTGATTCACCCCCCCCCCTCTCAGTATTATTTTCAACAATTGGCATCAGAGCAGGTCCTTCAGAGAAGCTTGATCGCTTGAAAGTAGATCGTTCATCATGAGCAACTACGAGAGAGAAGCATCAATCAGGCCACCGGTTTTTGATGGGACAAACTTCAATTATTGGAAGGTAAGAGTTATTGCCTATCTTCAATCTCTTGGTACAGAAGTTTGGGACATCGTAGAGACAGGCTATGCTTTTCCTTCAGCTACTCCTACAGATACAGCTGAGAAAAAGAAGTATGAAACAAATGCGAAAGCAGTCAGTACTCTATTAGGATGTATATCTCAATCAGAATTCATGAAGGTAATGCACTATATTTCCGCAAAAGAGATATGGGACAAAATTGTCACGAGCTATGAAGGAGACGAACATGTAAAGCGTGCTAAACTTCAAACTCTCAGAATTCAGTATGAGACTCTCAAAATGTATAATGATGAAAGTGTGGCTAACTATTTTCTTCGGGTAGATGAGGTTATTAATTGTATGAAAAATTTGGGTGAAGAAATAAAAGAGGCTATTGTGGTTGAAAAGGTCCTAAGATCATTGTCCCCCAAGTTTGAATCTAAAGTATCTGCAATAGAAGAAAAGGAAAATCTACGAATTCTTACTATGTCTCAGCTACATGGAATTCTAAATGCTTATGAAATGAGAAAGGGAGGTCCATCAGACAGAAGAGAAGCTGCTTTCAAGGCATCAGGCAAAGGAGATTATTATGAAGCAAGCCACGTCCCAGAAGAAGAGGAAGAAGAATCAAATTTTGTCAGAAATCTTCAAAAGGGTTCTGGAAGGTTCAGAGGTAAGTTACCTTTTAAATGCTTTGCTTTTGGAAGAGTAGGTCATTATGCTGCAAAATGTCCTTATAAGGATAAAGGAAAGGAACCTGCTAGATGGAACAAGAAACAGAACGCAAATAAGAAAAGCTACTACACTCATGAAGATAGTGATGGTCTATCAAACAGTGATGAAGATGATCAAGGTAATGAATATAAGTTGTTAATGGCATTTGAAGATGATGATTATATGGATGCTATAGATGTGGATAACCTTTATGATGAAATTACTAGACTCAAGAGATGTATAGAAGAAAAGAACATGATCATTGATACTCTACAATTTCAAATTGATGAGAAGGAAAAACATCTTGAAAAATTAGAAGGTGAAATTATTGGTCTTAGAAAAGAGATTGAGAAAACAAAAGCTATTAATCTCAAGTTTGTCAAAGGATCTGAAACTTTGGATGAGATTATCAATGTGCAACGGTCTCCACTAAACAAGACAGGTCTGGGCTATAATGGAGAAACTTCTCAAGCATCCACCTCAAAAAGTTATCTTGATGAAGCAAGAAGAAATGAGCAAAAGAACAATAAAGATCATCAGGTAAAGCAGGGACGAACTACAAACAGAAACTATCAGGGGCAATCCATCTTAAGGGTGAACAAAAGCTACAACCAGCCATAGGTAAAATCTTCTCAATTTGGTTCAAGAATAGATGAAAATAGAAATTACAATCAGTTGGCTGGTAGATTCGATAACCGCAGAAGTTTCTTCAATGGACAATGCTTTTCTCGCCATAACTTTGGTCACAAAGCAGCTCAATGTGTTGCGTATAAAACGATCATGGCTAGGGAAGCTCAAAAACAAAGAAGTATGACAAGGATTACAAAAAGGACCTATAACAACTTTTCATTTCTTGAAAATGAAGTTGAATGTTCTATTTGCACTAACTTTGGTCATGAATACTCTGAATGCAGGAGCAGGTTTCAGCAGAAAAAGGAACAAGCCTCAAGCACCAAAACATGGAGAATAAAGGAACCTCAAACAGAAAGATGTGGGATAGCATTTTATGCAGAGGGACAGGAAAATCTATGGTACATTGACAGTGGATGTTCGAAGCATATGACAGGTAATAAAGAAAAACTTGAGTCTTATTCTGCTCTAGAAAAGGGAAAGAAAGTCTCTTTTGGAAATGATACTCCTGCAACTATAAAAGGAAAGGGCATTGCTCAGTTAAAAGAAAAGGTCAAGGGTGGAAATTTTTTGTATGTTGATGGATTGAAGCATAATCTTCTAAGTGTCAGCCAGATGTGTGATCAAAGAACCGAGGTTATATTCAGATCAAATGGATGTCTTGTTCGTGATCTTGATACAGGTAAAACAGTGATCAAAGGCAAAAGAACTCCAAATAATCTGTACATATTTGAAGAAGGACAACAACAATGCTATCTGAGCAAGGATGATGAGCACTGGTTATGGCATCGGAGGTTGGGGCATCTAAGCTTTTCACAAATAAGGAAAGCATGCAAATATCAGGCAGTTCGCGATCTTCCAGATATCAAAATTCCTGACAACACCATATGCAAATCATGTCAGTTTGGAAAACAAACCAGAACTAACTTTCCAGAGAAGGAAGGATCAGCTAGCATGCCTCTTGAGCTAGTACATACAGATACATGCGGGGCATTCAGGAAAAGAACACCTAGAGGAGAAGAATACTTGATATTATTCATTGATGATTTCTCCAGGTTTGTCTAGCTAGGACTTATGAAGCACAAAGATGAAGCATTCGAAAAATTAAAATCCTTCAAAGCCTTGGTTGAAAATGAATCAGGTCACAAAATTAAGTGCCTCAGATCCGACAGAGGTGGGGAGTTTACCTCAAATGAATTTTTCGATTTCTGTGAAGAACATGGGATAAGAAGAGAATTCTCTACAGCTAGAACTCCTCAGCAAAATGGAGTTGTGGAAAGAATGAACAGAACAGTCCAACAAATGGCTCGTGCTATGCTTGATGAATCAGGAACTCCCGCAACTTTCTGGGGTGAAGCTGCACATGCTGCGGTTGTTATTCTCAACAAAACAAATGTCCGGGTGAACAACACTCAAACTCCTCATGAGCTCTGGAGTGGTAAGACTCCTTCGGTAAAGCACTTCAAAATCTTTGGGAGCAAATGCTATATCAAGAATACTGATGAGCAACTTGGCAAACTTGAACCTAGAGCTGATGAAGGCATTCTTCTTGGTTACTCTCCACATAGCAAAGCATACAAATGCTACAATAAAAGACTTGGCAGAATTGTTGACAACATTGATGTAGTGATTGATGAGAAGGGATACATTCCTAGGCAAGTACATCATGAAGACATCGAAGAAGATGAAGGCTACCCTCAAAGACAGAATGATGAAGAAGAAGAACCTCAAGAAGAACCAGAGGAGCAGACAAGAATAGAAGAGAAAACCCCATCCAGATATGTTCAGAAGAATCATCCAGAATCTCAGATTGTGGGGCAGAAAGAAGCAGGTGTACAAACAAGAAGAACAGTTGCAGAAGCCTCAAGCTATTTGGCATTACTCTCCTCCACTGAACCACAAAATGTGAAAGAGGCATGCAAAGATGAATGTTGGGTGAAAGCAATGGATGAAGAACTTGAGCAAATCGAAAAGAACAACACTTGGGAGCTGGTTGCTAGACCAAAGGATAAGAATGTTATCGGAACAAAACGGGTCTTCAAAAACAAATTGAATGAAAATGGAGAAGTAATTAGAAACAAGGCTAGACTTGTTTGTAAAGGGTATGCGCAGCAAGAAGGAATAGACTTTGAAGAAACCTTTGCTCCTGTTGCGAGACTTGAGGCCATCTGAATGTTCCTTGCTCTCTCAAGTTTTCAAAACTTCAAAGTATTTCAAATGGACGTGAAATCAACTTTTCTAAATGGAGACTTGGAAGAAGAAGTATACATTGAGCAGCCAGATGGGTTCATTCTTGGAAATGATCCAAATCTTGTATGCAGATTGAAAAAGGCTCTCTATGGTCTCAAACAAGCTCCAAGGGCTTGGTACTATCGTTTGGACAAATATCTTCATCAACAAGGTCTTTCAAAAGGATCAGCAGATAGAAATCTTTATATAAAAGTTGAAAATGACAAATTGCTAATACTTGTTGTGTATGTAGATGACATTATTTTTGGCAGCAATGAAGAAGCTATGAGTCAAAGCTTTGCCTTGGTTATGCAAAAAGAATTTGAAATGTCCTTGCTGGGAGAACTAACATATTTCCTTGGTTTGCAAATCCAACAAAAGGAAGGAGGAATCTTTTTATCTCAAACCAAGTATCTCAAACAGATTTTGAAGAAATATGGCATGGAAGATGCAAAACCAGTATGTACACCCATGGTCACAGGATGTAACCTCAGTGTAAATGATGAATCTGCAGCAGTACATCAACCAACTTACAGATCTATGATTGGAAGTTTACTTTATTTGACAGGTACCCGACTGGACATCATGCATGCAGTTGGAATAGTTGGAATATTTCAGGCAAACCCGAAGGAGACTCATCTTCAGGCAGTGAAGAGAATTTTCAAATACCTTCAAGGGACTCAAAATTATGGCTTATGGTATCCCAGAGATACAGATCTCACACTTCATGCTTATACAGATGCAGATTGGGCCGGAAGCGTGGATGATAGGAAGAGCACAAGTGGTGGTGCGTTCTTTATGGGTTCCAGACTGGTATCTTGGTTCAGCAAGAAACAGAGTTCGATTGCCTTGTCTACAGCTGAAGCGAAATATGTTGCTGCTGCATCTTGTTGCACCCAACTCCTTTGGATGATGCAGACCTTGCAGGATTTTCAAATCACTTGTACACCACCAATCCCCATCTTATGTGATAACACAAGTGCAATCAACATCTCAAAGAATCCTGTTATGCATTCAAAAACCAAGCACATACCAATCAAGTATCATTTTCTTCGGGAACAAGTGCTTGAGCAGAAGGTCAAGTTGGAGTATGTTCCTTCTAAGGAACAAGTTGCTGATATTCTCACCAAACCATTGCCTAGGGACACTTTTGAATACCTCAGGCAAAAGCTGGGGGTTGTTGATGCATCATCTTATTGCTGAACCTCTTCTGATTGATGGTACAGGTTCAGGGGGAGCATATAATGCATTGTTGGCATTATGGAGGATGTGCAGAAGGAGATCTTGGAAGTAGCTGCAATATGTCTCTATCTCTTTCATGGTGGATTATGGTTCTTTGTTGCAGATCTGGTTCATATTCAGGTGAGCATGATCTTAGGGGGAGCATACCCCTTTGCCCTTAATGTCAAAGGGGGAGAATGAAGCTGAAGTTTGTGAGGTTGCCATCAAGTCCAAAGGGGGAGATTGTTGGCATTATGTTTCTGGTATGGCTATATGTTACAAATGTTGTACTTGATGGCAACTCCCGTGGCAAGGCTCTCAATATGTTGAAAATTAAGAAGTACCCAGGAAATCAGTTCAGAAAGTGCGTACCCGCATGTACACCATGCAGGGACCGCGTCCAGATACGTAGGCAAGCCGTTCATGAGGTGCGTACCCCCAGTGCACACATTTCAAGGCAGAGAAAAGCACACTTGGGGGTTTCTTATGTTTTACTCTTGGTATTTAGCCGACGGTATTTGTGTTATTACGGTTTTGGCTCGTGGTATTGTTCCATGATTTTAGGAGGAGCTTGCCTATATAAAGCAAAGGAGATCACTTGGCTAAGGCATCTTTTGAAATTGAATATCTTTAGATCTGAAATATTGGGTTATGGTCTTAACAGCTTGATCTATATGAAAAGGAAGTTGAAGGCGAATCTGTGAAGGGTGATCTCTCGAGCGCATGATCAGATATGAGCAACTGTGCCACTCTGGTGGACTGCCTATTCAGCCCTAATCAGAAGGCCGCAGGTGTTTAACAGGAGATCTGCGTCGGTACGCAGTGCAGAAACAGGAGATCTGCGTGGGTACGCAGAGCAGAAACAGGAGAACTGCGTCAGTACGCAGAGCAGAAGAAGGAGAGCTGCGTGGGTACGCAGAGCGACTAAGGTTCAGGTGCGTCCACATAGTAAAAGTACGCGGCGCGATAGTACTTTTGGGTGCGTACCTGCAGTAACAGTACGCGACGCGATAATGTCTCTGGGTGCGTACCTGCAGTAATAGTACGCAGTGCGGTTCAAGGAACAGTGCGTCGGCACGCAGTGCGACAGAAGGATCACTGCGGGTATACGCAGGAAAGTAGAAGGTGAACTGCGTGGAAACGCAGGCCACAGAAGGGAAAACTGCGTCTCTGTCTTAAAATGTTCTGTTGATTGAATTTCTCTGTTGATAAGGTGTTCTGGGTTAGTTCTGTTATTGCTGATCTGATAACTGTAGTAGATTGTAACTTTTATGTACTTGATGATCATTTGATGCTTTATGAAAAGAAGCAGGGGGTTGTAGCTCCCTTCCAGGAGAGACTGGAAAACGAGAGAGAGAGAGTTGTAGCTCTCTGCAGGTTGCAGCCTGCGTACTGGTAAAGGACTGCACCAGTACAAAACCATTGTAAAAGAAGTTTCTAATTTGAAAGAAGATAGAGACATATTGCAGCAGGTGGTTTTCACCCACATTGGGTTTCCACCTTACATCTTGTGTTCTTTGGTGTGAATATCTTTTTTTTCCTTGTTCATGCTCATTATTTTATGGTACTGACATGCAAAGATAATTCAAAGAACAAATAAGGAAGATTTATTAATATTAAGATAATACTGATTCACTCCCCCCCCTCTCAGTATTATTTTCAACACTATTATCCCTATTCCTAAACCCTACCATTCCCTATCACTCTCCTTCTCTCATTTCACTTGTAAAATCCTCAAACCCCAATTCCCAAACACAGTCAAATGACTATCCTCACCTTCACTTGATTGAACCACATTTTTCCCACACTCCACTATACCCACTGCCCCTATTCATCACAGTCCCTTGCTACTTGGCACATATTTGACATTGAAATAAATGGTACCAAATTCTCTTTTTCAACAAGTTTCTAAACATACACCTTGCATGGAAATTATGGAGACAAACACTGAAACATCATATGAACAAGACAATGATTTCCACCACTGAACTGCATGCACCAAGAAGGCATCAAAAAGGAAAAAGAGGCAAAGGGAGCTTGATCGTCTTCAGATATTGGCCAAAGCCTCTTTAGCTCAGCATGGCACTTAATGAAGAAGCTCCATCCCAAATTTCAAGAAATTTGGGGCATTTTTGGTATTTTGACAAATTTTGGTACAAAAAACAGGGTTTTTCTCCCTGTGCGCTGCGCCACGTGGCGCGCGCTTTTGCTAGGGAGCTCCAAATTTCAAAAATTTTACATTTTTGAAAAATCATGACTTCTGGTGCATGGCCAAGAAGTTTGGGCAACTTTTGAGTTCCCAGGAGGTGAAAAACACCCTAAAAATGACCTCACTGCCCCTATTTTGACACACAGGAAGCAATCTTGGGAGATTGAAGTTTTGGAGGGGCAAATGACATCCAAATTGAAAAATTCCACTTAGGTTGGAAAGTAGATAGGTAGGGATTTCCAATGAGCTATCTTGGTCTCAATTTGGACTTTGGGAAGTGCCTCAAAATCAGCTCCAAAATGGCGTGATGCATACATATTTTGGCGCGGCACATAGAGACTTTTGGCTTGTTTTTCACTGTTCAGCTCAACAATTCGCCCAATTTTGACCAGTTTTTCTTCTTGAAGTTATAATTGACTTTTCATGATGTAATTTGACAACCATGATGTAATATTGACAAATTTTTACTTGTTCTAGAAGATTCATTCACCAAAAGGTGAAATGTGAGTGAATGAACCAGTTTCCTACCTTATAGAGGCAAGTTGTTTGGTTGCCTAGATTTTAATGCTTGGTTTAGAATTGGTTGAAACAGCTCCTAGAATGATGATCTCGACCCCTAGAGGCAAGGGAATGGGTTGGGCTAGTCTATATCATGTAATTTCTAAGTCATTTTCAGGGTTGGACTCTTGGGAAAAGCTTGGCACTCTATTGTACATTCTATCTCTGCATTTTTGGCTAAGGAAAGATCAGGGTTTTGCAACACTGTTTGGGATCCATGTGGCTTTATGTTTTGATGGTATGATTCTCTGAGTAATTGTAAGTTCATTAGTGTTATGTGTATCATTTTCTTGTATCTTCTTCTGAATTTGAACAAATGAGTGATTAAGGTAGAATTCATAACTGCTATGCTCTGCCTTTGAATTTGTTTAAATTTTCATGTTTTCATCTGTTTAAGGAGAATTCTTGAGACTCTCTTGCTCTCCTTAGCTCCTCACCGGCCTGATCTATCCATCTCACTCACTTTAAAGATCAAAATGATTGCCTTCCTTGCCCCAATTGGAACTCTGTAGAAACTATGCCTCATCCCCGAGCCCAAATTTTCCTTTCCCATTTTTCAACAAAACACTAAAAAACTCAAATCAAAACCTTTTCACTTAATACCTAGCCTAAAATCAGTTGCTAAATCAGTCATCTTCAGCCCCATTGAGTATCTTTTGCTGAGATTGACCCGGAGAGAGCCCTCTCCTGTCCTCGTAGGGCTAGCTACGAGGCTGAGCGTGGTTTGATGTGGACCTAGAACCTTGTCTTTTCAGCTTGAGACAAATCTAGGCTCTAACAGATACATAACAGCATATAGATAAAGAATTTTAATGAAATCAACGTTATATCATATAAGTAATATGATTAGTTATACATCCAAATGACATTCATACATGAATTACAATCACATCTGATGCATAAACAAGGTCAATCTCAGTAACAAGACAATGTTTCCTTTTATTGTAGAAAACTATAACAAACATGGAAAGAGTTCACCTGAGTCTTCTTCTTCCAGCTCCAAGCGGAACTGTCCTCCAGGTCCGTCCAGTCCCAGTATTCAGCAACCTCCTTCCATAACCAATACCATGATATCTCAAGCAAGTGGGAGAGTATCAACACTAAAGGAAACAAGGGTTTCTTGAACTTGGGGAAGTGCTTGAAGCATAGGAATACTTCAGAGTTGGTCAGGGGATAATCTTATTATAGTAATTCTATCTCTTCTCTCCTCCTTAAGGCCTTCCCATAGAAGTCTATTCATACTTCTCCCGATTAGTATTTTAGTTGGGAAACAGTTGGGCGACGGGCACTAGGAGGTAATCAACAGGTAAAACCTGTGAACTCCACCCATAGTTAAGGAAATTTAAATTTTTAAGTGTTTTAACACATATACGCGGGTGGGGTATTGACTAACCCACGTGTACACGCTTTTATCACAGCGAAAAGTAGTGTACCGAAAGTAAAACACTATTTTTAAAATATTTGGACCAAGTCTGGAAGGAGGGGTTGCCCTAGGCCATAAACCAAGCATCAAAAATACCAAGGGTGATATTTGGAGCTATAACAAATGCCCCCTAATATATGAGGTCAGAAGGAGTACATGATGGCCGAAATGTATTAAGTATATGGAAAGGAAACTTGTCGAAAACTGAGAAGGACTTCACCAGATTTCAGCTACGAAGCCATAAAAAAGAGATAAAAAAGAAAAAGTTGTCTGAGGTGGGCATACCCATGCTCAGAGAAGGTAAAGCATGTCCACATATCAAGTACAAGCAAATCCACTATGTATACAAATACAAAGAACTGAAAGTACATAATGGATCATTTGATTGTGATTGAACAAGACATGTCTGAATATCACATATAAGGAGATGATCAATGAAGCTGTTCACTGATGTCAAAAACTGATCCCAATAGTACCAAATGAACATGATGGAATAAGATGATATTACATCTCAACTCGAATGCCAACATATAAGATATCACTGTGAAGGACTAAAACATATAATGTGGAATGGTGATGACTAGCAGCAACAGGAGCAACTGACAAGTGAACCAAAGAATGCTGATGCAACCCGAGGTCTTCACCGACCATCGTGGTACCATTCTACACAATGGGAATAAATGATCTGAAGTCGAGCATGTGAGAAATCGTTTGATTACCGGTCATTGATGTATACTGTTAACAAACGCGAGACTACTCACCGATAATGATAATGAGAGTCAAGGTACCCAGTACAATCTAATAAGTGCGAATAAATGAGCTGAGGTCAAACACCTGGAAGAATCTATCAATTAGGGGACAATGATGGTTTCCCAATATCGATAGTGAAGGAATCTGCCATTGATGACTGCAAACCCCAAGGTACTGCAAAATGGACTCTAGATCTTTGCCCCAGAGAAATGAGCCATAGTCGATAGGAAAAGATCTGCTAGAAGGAAGGCATTAAGGCATCTTTCATCAATCTAGCACGAGTGTAACCCGTAGGCCAATAATGTGGAAGGAATCAAATGAAAAAAGATGTAGTAACCCAACTGAAGCATGTTTCTGGCATACACAACATGTAGCTAGCGCACGATAGAAACCCTCTGAACCAACCAATAATGAAAGCTGACACAAAGGCGAGGAATCCACCAATAGGGTCAAATAGAAATCAAGGAATTGCACGAATCCCAATGTGTGATAATGAAATCTGATGTCGAACACAAAGGAAACCACTCAGTCAAAGACCCATGATACTGATCGATGCTGAGCACAAGGTGACCTATCAATAATGAAAATAGGGCCAGGGTGTAGCTCTAGGCCTGCCCTTAGAGCAATATGTCATAGTCGATAACGACAAGACGCGCTAGCAAGAAGTCAATGGAGACCTTCTCAAACCGGCACGAGCAAAGGACCAATATAACTAATGTGATGACAAACATGACACTAACAACCAGGGATGGTCGACTGAAAAATAGGTCAAGAGACACCAGAGATAGGCCGACTCAGGTTTGCTTCCCTTGAAAAAAAGCACGACTCAATGATGACTATGTGGCAGCATATGATAACTCTGCATAAGTTCGTCATGCAGGAGGCACGAATGAACTCTCCATATGATTGGAAGAGATAACCAATCAGAGGAGAACTGACTCAATAACAAGGTTAAGGCGTACATAAGTCAAACTAAATCCCACCCAAAATGGAGGAGAGACTTTCTTTTGAGTGCTTTGTTCAAGGGAGACACAACTAACTCTAGCTGCCAACAATATATGGAAATGTTGTCCCGTTCCCGCTCTTTTTGGAATATATAATTTTTTTGTCTTTTTCTTTAAGCTGGAAAAATAATGAAAGAATGCTATAGTAAATTGGAAAGAATGAGTGTCAGTGAAATAGATGATCGAGTTCCTGGGATGGGAACAATCCTATGCTCAATGTAGGGAGGCAAAACTAGTCATGGACACTCAAAAGGATGTTCCTTCCACGAGTCAAAGGATGTGTCAAGTTGCAGAAGCTAAGTGATTATAGGTTTGAGTTTGTAGAAGACATGGTCAAATAAGTGGCTTAAACACGAGTCCAAGTGAAGCCGAATCAAGGCCAAGTGGTGCAAATAGTCAAAATGAAATGCAACAGTACAACTCAACACAAAGGAGCCTCTAGGGTATAAGGCCAGAACGAAGTGAAGAAAAAAAGAGAAATGAGCCTTCAATGCACAAGTCATGGCGGTACTAAAGAGGACTCCTGAGCCTAATAACAAAAAATCAGCATGGGTGCCAAGTGACAACAAGGTACTATCTAGGGCACTCATGATAAGGTAGGCTCTACCACACAAGTCATGATACTTCTAAGCAATGAGAAGGTTTTGCACCATAACTTGGTGGGGTTGATCCTAAGGTCAAAATGGGAAACGAAACTGATAAGTGCACAATGTAGGTGGAAAAACCTAACCTATATGCCAGTTTCGAGAACCAATACCCATCAGAACGGATCGACCATAAAAATTTCCAAAGGATAAATCTTCCAAGCTCTGTAGACATCAATAGGAACATTAGACAAGAAGTTAATACATCCCACATATAAACTTCAGATAAAATCTTGTGTTATAGAATACAAAACTCGAAAATGCGTACCTTATATATACAATATGGTACAGGGAACCACACAACCTTACGACTTATGCATAATAGTTCTTCTGAACAAAACCCTTGCAGGGCTGAAGCCAAGGACTCCTTTGGTAGTCAAAACTCATGGCTTCAAATAGTTCCTCCTGTGAAGGCAAATCAAATTCTGAGAAATCATGAGAACTACAATGATCAATAGAGGGAATTAAGGGGTCCCATATCCCTATAGGAAGGATATCTCGGTCAACTGTCGGGACCAAGTCCTAAGAAGGAGAATAATAAGTCAAAGGATCCTTCCCAAAAGTGATTGAACATTGAGGATTCAATGCCACATAATTCACCCGTGGCGGGGTAGAGTCTACTTGAACACTTGGAACAAACCAAGGGGTATTCTGTAGTAAATTCAAATTAGGATGGTGATTATCAGATGCAAGCTGATCAATAGTGAAAATATTCCCTTTATGAGGAAAACACATCAGTTGAAAGAGTGAAGACACCACCACATTCATAGCATAGATATAATCATGCCCAAGTAGCATATTAAAGTCTAAAGGGCTATCGACCACCATCATATCATTTAAGACAATCTTCCCACCTAAAGTAATAGGCAATTGAAGAAGAACACCCATATATTCACCAGGTCTTATATCATAACCTAACAACTGAATTTGAGTTGTCAACAACTTTGGGGAACCTAAAGCTTTCCAAGTCAAAGAGGATATAATACTTGCAGAGGATCCTTCATCCACCATACATTGATAGACGTTTGTGGAATTAACTCTGACCTTTATTTGGAAAGGTGCAGCGGAAGGAAGATAAGGCTCGACAAGATTATCCCAATCAAAGGAGACACTCCTAGAACTTGGAGGGGGAACATTCGAAGAAACCAGAATGCCCCCTATACCAGAAGACTCTGTACTAGAAATCAAACAGACTCTTTTGTTAGGCATTTCACCCCCCGAAAGAGGAGTGTAATCAACCAGAGATTGCGTTGGCTCCGCCACATCTCAACCAATGGTTGATGGGACTGATGAGAAACCATATCAGATCTAGGAGTAGAAGAACTTTCAGACTTAGACCATATCCTTTGTACCTTTGGAATACTAGGGCACAAATGAGTAAGATGGTCTCCCTTACATATCCTACAAGGGAACTTATGTTTAAAACTTCTACGTCCATGTTTCTTATCAACATCCATTTCGCCAACATGACTAGCAGTGGTTTGTGGAGAGTCCCAAACATGACTTGCAAAGGTCAGTGACTCTTTGCTAGTATGACTTGCAGTGACTAGACTTGTGACCCCAGCATGACTTGTAGCGGTTGAAGGCTCATCTTCAACATGACTGGCAGAGGTTGATGATGAATTGCTAGTATGACTTGTAATGACTAGACTTGTGCCCGCAGCATGACTTGCAGCGGCTGAAGGCTCATCTCCAACATGACTAGCAGAGGTTGACGATGAATTGCTAGTATGAATCACAGTGACTAGACTTGTGCCCCCAGCATGACTTGCAGTGGCTGAAGCCTCATCTCCAACATGACTAGCAGAGGTTGATGATGAATGGAGAGAATTATTCTTCTTCTTTGTCTTCCTCTTTCTCCTATTTTTAGATTTCTTATTACAAGAAGGAGGAGAAAGAGGAATCCTAGATTTCTCTTTGAAAGAAGATGAACAATTAGCATCCATGTGATGCCCCTGAAATAAAGCATTCATCTGAGAAGCTTCAAGAACATCTGGAATATTCGGAGTGGACCATAGCCAAACTGGTAGTCCAACATTCAATCCAGGAATATTCAAAGTGGCCATCACGAGAGTACCAACGTTTCCAAAGAAAGGAAAAGCACAAGGATCTCGTTTTTGGAGGGTACCTTGGTTGGTTTCCACGGGAATATGGGCCATATCTAACTTATTCGCAGATCCTTCCCTTACGGGAATGCACAAATGACTTTTCAAGGAAGATAGACACATAATCAAAACCTTTGCCCTTGAGGAGGCAACTCCACAACTTTCAAAGGAAAGATCAAAAGTCTTTCAAGACCAGCAGACTGGTAAGTCAATCACTCAAAATCTAAAGTCCAAAATTGACTAGACAAAAATACCTAAAGCCAAATATATACAAGAAGCAAAGAGCACTCAACTATAAAGTCCCTAAAGATACAACCAATCAAGCAACTTCTAAGTATTTCCGTTGCGGGTGATGAGGACCAGACACCAGAATACAAGAAAGTGAAGTAAGGGACCTTCCAAAGATAGTCTGGGATAATGGTGGCCCAGGCCTACCATCGAAGGTATCAGAGGTAGTTACTTTGATCTCCAGACAACAGCCTTTGCCAGTGCAAGCCCCCAAGCTTCGCAAGGGTGCCTTCTAGAAGTACTGCTGAACGTGATACAACATCAACCTCAGGTGCCACGGGATTCCCCTCTACAGCCACCTGTGTAGATCCCTTGGATAGGAAACTAAAGACACAAACTCGTATCAGAAGCCAGGCGGAACATTCGTGAGGTAGGATCCGACAAGTAAGAGAGGGGGTATCTCTCATCCTTATCTTCACTAACCCTCGTGCTTTACTTCCAGTCACAGAGCTTTCCCAGTCTCCCTAACGCTATTGGATTTCGCTCTTTAATCAAACTTCTATGTTTCACAATTTAGAGCATCCTTGGATAGTTTACTCTCCTCTCACCTAATCCAAGGCCCTAAATAAACCTAAAACTTGTTGGTGTATTCTGATGATAATACAAAAGTTTCTAGTTTATTTTATTAAGCGCTTGATTTTAAGGGTTGTTCTTCTAAGTCAAGGGTATGGGAGTGAAACTGATGATGTGTGTATGAATCAACTGAAATCAATGAAAAAGTAACTACATGAATGCAAGCATTTTTCCTTCGATGAAAAGAGATCTCTACGTGGGTTCTATGAAACTCTTATAAAGAAAAAACTTTTTTTTTCTTTTCTTGCAACACACTTCACGCACACAAAAACTAAAAAGATTACTAATGCTTTAACAATGCAAACTATCCTAATGCAAGGTGTAATGAAGATGCAAGATCCTAAATCACTCTTAAAAACGAAAGCAATTGTTTATAACCATTAATAAGCCAACTTAAGTATTGAAGATAATATAAATTTTGAACGCAAAAAATTCTCTCCAAACAAGAAGGATAGATCACAAAAGATCACAATTCACTTTCAAACAATGAAAGAGGAACCAGAAAACTTGGCTAAAGAAAAGAAAAACATTTTTTTTAAGAACTTTTCTTTTTCAAGAAGTAATGAAAACAACTTTCCAAAAGCACTCAAAATGCCACCAAAGACTCAAAGACCGAAAGCAAAGCACAAGGAAACTTTGTAAGTTACCAATTCAACACGAATGAGAACTTGAACAAAAAAGGGTTTCAACTTGCACTAAACAATCCAAAAGCAGCAAAAGAGCTTTTAGAAATTGACCAAGAAGTCAGGAAAGAAACAATTTCAAATTCATCAAAAAAAAACTTTCGAAAAGCAAGAAAATGTGTAAGGCCACGAAATGACAAAAGGAAAGCAAGTAGACCAATAATCAAGTTTGACACAAAGATTGGAAACAATCTGTTGTTTCAGAAGACCAGAACAATCAAGAACCTCTATAAGAAGTCTTGTGTGTTCAAACACAAATCATAAAAATCACTCAAAAGAAAACCTAGGCCAAAACTTTTCAAAGCAGAAGAGAATTCAAATAAGTAAGCTCACTGAATAATTAAATTCTAAAGACAAAAAATGACCACTCAGAAAACAAATAGAACAAGAATCAAATCTTTCTGGGAAGAAAGATTTGAAAAAAGCATTCAAAAAATGGTATACGCGACTGTGTTCCAGCACAGGTGCGTGTACACATGCTTTTGACAAAATAAACTAGCATATACGACGTCTCACTTCACAGAAACAAGCATGTGTATGCTACTATAAATAGACAAAGGCACGTATACTGAGTTTTGAAAGAAAAATAAAAAACAAGGCCTGATAAAAAAGATCATACTTGAGGTCTAAGTTCCTATAGGAGCAGGCAATACTGTCACAACGAGCAAACCAAGAACTGAGCCCTGATTGACATTGAACAACCCAAACTAGGAATAACAAGATTGTTTTCCCCAGTGGAGTCGCCAATTCTGTTACGGGAATAAGTACCCTAGGGCTTTGGGTTAGAACCCCAATAGAGCAAGAGTAATCTACAACAAGAAACACGCATACAACTCAGGAAACATGCTTAAATAAACAAACTATGTAAGGATGAACATACTCGGATGTCCTTCGTTTGGGTAGTTCCAGTAGGGTTCATACCCTCTGCAACTCCTCATGATCTTCGAATATGCAAATCAACCAATCTGAACATACATAGCAGCATATAGATAAAGAATTTTAATGAAATCAACTTTATATCATATAAGTAAGATGATTAGTTATACATCCAAATGAAATTCATACATGAATTACAACCACATCTGATGCATAAACAAGGTCAATCTCAGGAACAAGATAATGTTTCTTTTTATTGTAGAAAACTATAATAAACATGGAAAGAGTTCACTTGAGTCTTCTTCTTCCAGATCCAAGTGGAACCGTCCTCCAAGTCCATCCAATCCCAGTCTTTAACAACCTCCTTCCATAACTAATACCATGATATCTCAAGCAAGTGGGAGAATATCAACATTGAAGGAAACAAGGGTTTCCTAAACTTGGGGAAGTGCTTGAAGCACAGGGATACTTCAGACTTGGTTAGGGGATAATCTCAGTATAGTAATTCTATCTCTTCTCTCCTCCTTAAGGCCTTCCCATAGAAGTCTATTTATACTTCTCCCTATTAGTTTTTTAGTTGGGAAACAGTTGGGCCACGGGCAGTAGGAGGTAATCAACATGTAAAACCCATGAAATCCGCCAATAGTTAAGGAAATTTAATTTTTTAAAGTGTTTTAACACACATACGTGGGTTGGGTATTGACTAACCCACGTGTACACACTTTTATCACAGGGAAAAGTAGCGTACAGGAAGTAAAACACTGTTTTTAAAATATTTGGACCAAGTCTGGAAGGAGTGGTTGCCCTAGTCCATAAACCAAACATCACAAATACTAAGGGTGATATTTGGAGCTATAACAGTAAGAAAACAAACAAACCAAGTAAGAAAGCAAACATGCATGCAAGCAAACCAAACATAAAGCAAACACTACTCCTACTCCTAAGCTAATGATGCACGGGTTTGATAACGTAAAGTGATATTTCCAATGCAACCACTGACGCATTGGTTGACCCATGTTGGTGAAGGCATGGTTCACGAAAACACAGTTAGGCGAACCAACAAACACGAGAGATATAACAATGAAGACAAAACACTCCGAGTTTGAATGCATCCAAAAAAAAAAAGTGAAAATGCATGACATGCATTCTGTGGAGTTGCCATGGTGCTATGATACACTAGGTGCAAATGTTAAGCATATGCACTCTCTTGATTGTGACATGCAAGAAAACATGAGAAACATAGAAAACTTGCGTCACATAAGTGTTCTTGCTGTGTAAGATTCCTCCAATGCATGGGTGATGGGATCATGTGGTTCGAGTGGAGGAATCAAAATCTATGTGTTGGATTTATCTTCAATGCATACAAATGAGTGATGAGGAGCCTTGGGTGTTTCAACAATTTCCTGATCAGAAGTGAAACTAACCTCAGGACAATGAGGGCCTGACATAACCATTAGCTCAGGCTGAAGTGCCTCGACAACCTGTGGGGTTTCGACTTCATCGACAGATAGATAATCATAAACATGTGGCTTTGAAAGATCAACAGTGATAGAATCATCATCATGATTGAATACAAGAGTAAATAGATCACGACAACTACAATAAAAAAAATAAATGAGTTCATCGGCATTCTCATGATCCAATAAATCAAATAGAGGGGTAGATGAGAAAAAGCAAGAATGTTGACCCTCTGTATTTCCGGAAAAAGCAGATGAAAAATCAAGTGGATTTTCAATGAAGAATTTGTTCTCTATGTTGTTGAATGATGTATTGACATTGGGTGCGTTTTGCGAATGATCAACAGTAGGTGCATCCGTGGATGGATTTACATAAGGAAAATAAGAGATAGAAAAATCACCAAAGATGTCAGGAAAAAGCAGAGGAGGCGCAGATAGAAGGAGGTCATCCTTCTCCGCGGGTTGATGTTAAGATCCCCAGTCATACTCACCATAAATGACAACGCAGGTTGGTTGTGCAACACCAAATCTGTCGATGGCTTGATCCTCATTCACAACAGGTGTAGAGTATGTAAGGGAAGAACACAAGACAATGCAATCCAGAGGATCAGTAGAACGTAGAGACGAAGGTTGAGGTAACAAGTTCATGTGGCAACCCATGGGCTTCCCAACCAAATTTGCACAAAAATTGAGAGTAGTGATGATGGGAGGATGTGATAGTTGAACAGACGTGTGTGCATTTTCTCCCACATCACTCTGTTGTGGTGGAGTTGTTGGATGAGGGGAAGGCAGACAGTCACCTGTGACAACAACTATGTCCACTTGTGATTGCGCGACTCCATCACCGAAGTATGTTGAGTAGGGTTTGAACTTCAACTTCATTTTGGGATAGAATGATTTTTTAAGGCACTATTCAAATCTATCCCAAAGGTATTGGAACTTCATCTGGTTTTTTGAAGCTTCAAACTGAAGTACACGGAAGCACTGCCATACATCCATAGGCGATTCATGTGGAGTCTTCCGTTGTTTTAACAATTTTTTGTCAAGAATCTCAAGACCAAAATGATGGAACGTAGATTCAATTAGATCAAAAATCTACTTAAGTGAGTGCATGCAATTGTGAGGCAAGCTACAACACCATCGTTGTGGGGATTCGTGAAGTGTGGTTGAAAACAACATGTTGACCTCGACTTCATCAGACTCATTTGCATCCTCCAAGAATGCAAGGAGGTCATTTAAGTGCTCAGGTTAGGCCACTTCACCTTCACCATCATACATGAATTCGACAAGACATCATAAAACTCCTTCATGATGTTAAACGGTTGTGCATTAGACAAACATCACGAAGGGTGGACTCTAACAATATCCATGACAGATGTGAAAATATTCAAAACAGGATGGGGGGACTCAACTTGTCATCTAGACCTCCTTCTAGCGCCTAAAATGTTGATGGTACTAGACCCACCAACATGTTAGGGGATCTCCCCAATAAGAAGTCCTAACTAGACCTCAATCTGTTTGGAGTAGGAGTCCCAACAATGGGTAGTACGATATTGACTTGACTGTGGATGTGCAAAGAGGTAAGTAAGATGTCCTTGTTGGTAGCAAGGATGTAACCTTGAAGCAAGTCAAGGAAGGTGCATGAGAGGTTCTAACAACGAAATGGGGGATGAGTGTGCCCCTTAAAAACCCGTGATAACAACAACTTGAAAGGGAACACACAAGTAGAAAGAGATCAAAGCAGGATAACCAACGATCCAAAGTGATGGATTATATCAACAACAAATTTCGATATGATTCATACAAACACATACAAAATAGTCCATACATACATGCGTAAATAACAACTACATATATCATTAAAGTAACCAGGATAACTAAACTACAATAACAACATATGCATGAAACGTGTTGGCTTCGTTATATTAAGAAAGTGAAAGATCCAATTATACATACAATCGATACTTCCACTAGCGTCGATAGCGGAACATGACAGTCACTGCCACCTACTCCTCCAAAGAGATGTATTAGCTCTGTACTATGGAGAAGCCAAGGCTCGTTACAGTACACTCCAAGCTTTCTCCAAGTTACACCTATAGGAAGATTGGCTCCCAAAAAACTATACAATGAGTTATGAGGTTCTATAAATAGAAAAGGGTGGGGTGACCCTTGACATTCCCCTTTGTGACTCTTCACCTACCCTCATGACTCTTCAACTACTACATGAATTTTACATTCTACTATCAACACTTGGTCTTTCATTGTTACAACAAGTTTACATTACAATATGCACATGTACCCATGTGAGACAAAAATAGGTTTGACTAAGCCATGCAAGACATCACTAACACTCAGACAACTGTGGGAAGACTAACTTTTTGACATGCTCGTGATGATTAACGGTGGCGAACTGATGCCAAGCTTGGTAGTCTATTATGGTGTCCGCGTGATCTATGGTGACATTCTTCTGAAAGATAACTCTTGCCTCCATTGCATCCAAGTACACGGATTCGGCACCTCTTTCCAGCTCATCTGATAACATGCACATCATAGTCTTGAGTGTAGCCATACCAATGACCTATTGATGAATAGTATCTGCGCTGATCTCCAAGTTTGCACTAGTGGCTACGTGCATAAACTGATCAAAGTACATGCCCAAATCCAGTTGAACTTGGTTCTTTGACTTCACCTCGATGAGTGTGCCAATGGATGGGATCGCATACATGCACACAATGATATCCATGCTCCTGAACACCCGTGCATGTGAAGCCTGCAAACTGGTGATGAACTGCAGAAGTTCCTCATAGTTCCAGATCTGACTCCAGATGCATGTCTTCAAATCCACCGCCTTTGGCTTCGTCATCTTTGGCAAGTGCAATGGGGCTTCTTTGTATCTCATTGTCCATTTTTGCATGTGATAGACAACATTGCGAAGATCTGATAATATACGTGCTCTCTTAGCACAATTTTGCTGCCAACCGTTGAGATGGACAACTGACTTATGCACGGTGAAAAATCTGGAGTACAACTTTTGCATGACTTTCTCAAGACATGATACTTCATCTAGCATTGCTCTGGCGGATGTTGTAACCTATTCTCCTGCCTGCTTGACTGCTTGTAACTCCTTAGCCATGCACTCGTTCTCAGCTATCAAGAATCTAACACTTGAGCTAGTGGATTCAACATATGCTTTGGTAGCATTGGCCAATGCAACTGGATGTTTGCGCACATTGGATATGATCATTTTCTCTTCAAATTGCGCATAAGATACATGGGCATCCAGAGTATGCACTCTACGCGACTACACAACTTTGTGTTGTGACTCGTTGAAAGATATGTTGTGAATCTCTGCTTCCAGATTGTCTTCAAGGATTTTTGTGTCTCTTTGATCGCTTGGGACTTGCTTTGCTTTTGGATCTAGTGAAGCTGGTGGGGTGACCTCTTAGTTCTAAGGCATGAGGTCAATATCCTGATCTGACTCTAGCTGAACCATATCCGTGTCCATTTTCTCTAGAATCTATTCAATCTCTCGAGCCAAGTCTTGCTCCTTCGAATGCTCACGCTGTTTGTTTTGTGCTGGCTGCTTGGATGAGTCTATAACCTGTATGGGTGCAGCTTCATCAATCTATGCATGCTGCACCTCCTACTGTACTTGTTCCTGCTGCGCTTCCATCTCTCTTTTGCACAACTCCTGTTCTTCCCCGAGTTACTACTTCAACTACTGCAACTCCTTTTCTGTTTCATCCATCTTCTATTTCTCCCTCTGACTTTACGTGATCCTCCTATCGCACTATCACCTCTTAGCCTCAATCTCCAAGGCTTCTTTGAACACAAGTGGATCTGCTTTGAAATTGCAGCTTTTCTCTACCTTTGAGCTGTCAAAAAACTTCCTCTTTCCTTTTTCGCACGCAGGTCTACTGCCCTCTGTTGCTGCTCAGACTCTGAGATGTTTCTTCCTTCTGCTTTGCTAACCACTCTATAACTATGTTGACCGGTTCATTGAGCCTTGAGAAGTGATAGCACTATTCCCATGGGTCTTCCTCAAGCCAATGACATGCCTTGTGGATCCAAGGATGTTTCACTCTCACACAGTGGTCCTTCACTAAACAATGTGGATCATACAGATTGAAACTTCTGGTGTCGAAGGTGAATCTTTTGAATTCCTTTGTCTCAGCCTTAGCATGCTTGAGCTTTCGAATCTCATACAACCCAATCTGCAAAGGAAGAGCGGGCTAAGGTGCCTTCTTCTTCCTGTGTAGTCTAGTTGATAACCCCGTCGAGATGTGATATGACACTTCTTGAATGACGAGCTTATCCATGGTAAACTTTAGTAAAACATGTAGAGCCTTCTCCGTGCTGTACATCCAAATGAAGGTGCCAAGCGGTGAGGCATACCAATATGCTATGTCGATCAATGCCTCCATCACTGCCTGCGACATGTAAGGTGAATCCTGCTCAAATATCATCATGTACACTGGGGTTACGAAGTGTTCTGATAATTGTATGATAACTTTGCGAAAGCTGCATTTGGAGAACAACTTGCAATAAGTGTGCACATAGGTTTTCGAAGGTGTCCATGCCCACCCCAAGCTTAGGAAATGCTAACGAGCATAGAATGCATCCAGTATGTAAGCTGACATGCATATATTCACTTACTAACCCTTGGGCAGATGCCGAATTTCTGTTACCTAATCCTTTAACCCGAGAGCCAACATGTCGGACCAATTGCATGTTCTTGCTTCGCTCGCTAGTTGATGCAACACAATCACCCAACTCTGTGGGAAGGTCTTTGTGCTCTCTTGGTCATATAAGTAACATGAAAAGATGAACAAGAGCTGATATGCCTTCCGCAATATCTTTGTCTTGTAAACCTAGCTGGTTGTTGTCCTGAACTTGGATGCCTCTTTCACCCAACTCTTCAAGATATCTCTTGAGTTTGGACTGTTGCTGGGTCTGGTGAAGGGTGTATCCATCATGATCATTGGCTGTGGCAAGTGATACATTTCCTGAAAACATGAAAAGTCTGAATGCATGGCAAAGCTAAGTGTAAACAAGAGTGAATAATCATGCATGAAAACAATGAGTGCAAGATTCAGATAACAGGAAAACAAGCATGTGTGTGAAGCAAGTCACGACGACGACGACCGTAAGTGACAAAATAGTGTCATGCATGCGACAACAATGAGATGCAATGAAAAACTTGAAATAGTTATTCTAGAAACTCGTAGAGCATTGGAAAGGTATGTTTTAACGAATAACTTAGTGGTGTTTCAAGCAATAGTTGTAACCTTTTCTTTGTTATAAAATAAGGAGAATGTAATGAGAATGAGCACGAATGACCCAATCACTAATAGTTATCTTCTCTATGCAGGAAAAGACAAAAGTAGGAAGGCGCGGTGCAAAACGAGAGTTCCATGAGGAGATAACGACTGTCCCTCCAAAACCAAATAAAATCTAGACCAGGGCGAGTAAATCAAGGCAGATCAATCCAGGACGAGATGAAGGACTGTCAGTTCGGAAGGCTAGGCAGAGAAAAGAGAGGAGTTAACAGTTTAACAGATCCCTCAGGATCTTTGATCCCGAGGGATCGTTACTTTCAATTATTTTGTTGTTTAGTTAACTCCGCCATTACTTGTATAAAAAGGGGCAGCATCGAAGACTTCAGGGACTTTTGGATTATCTTGTATCTTTACTTTCTGTTTACAGACTTCACAGTTGGTTAAACTCAGACTATCGAGTCTCTTTGAGACTTAGTTTTGCTGTACTATCATTGATGCGTTAATATAATATATTTGGTGTTACTTTCTCCCTGCATCTGAAGTAAGTTACGACGGTGTGCCATTGGAAGCTAAGGGCCCGACTCCAACGGACACTGGCTGATTGTATCATTACAGTTTGGCTTTGTGTGGTTTGTTTATTGTTCTTAATAATCTGATATACTTACATGCTGTTCCATACTCGTTCATCAATAGTTTTTCCTTTTGTAAATCTTTGTAACAAGTTTACATCATATTTCCAGAATTGATCACATAACATTGTTCTGAGTTGTTCACTTCTGTTACAGAATTTATAAGTGGAATGTTTTAGCTACATATGGTTGGAGTGACGATCATAAGAAGATGGAATTAACGTTGTGTGTGGACTACTGATCATTTCAGATTATGTGTACATATGATTGACGTTTCTTGTTTATGGTGGTTTGCTGTTCCATTTGATTAAGCTGTCTACTTGTACAAAAGATTGCTCTTTCTTTGTATGTAAGTTGATGCCAAGAATTGAGAGTGTTGAACTCGCGAGATTTAGTTTCTTTACTGCCGTTCTTTTTACTGCTGTTCCATTTCTGAATTGCCGTTCCATTCTGCTTTCTTGCTGTTCCTTTTTACTTGCATTCATTGGTTTGGTGTGGGAGGAGGATCAAGGCTATCGTGAGACACAACAGACGCTATTATGCTCCCAGATCCATGATCCATACTCTAATTCCTTTTCCTTCATCGGTTTCTAGAGGGATGGGTTACTATTTCCGTACCCTTGACTGATAAAGTTGCCGCGTGTGATTTCTTTATGCAAAAGTAGTTTAGCCATAGCTTAGCATCCGTTTACTCTTGTATTTCTTAGACCTATACTACTAAGCATTACTCTGACAAATAACCTCAAATTGAGATACCCTTTACAATAACAAAACACTCCCGGATTGACTTGTAATGTGAGATAACTAGAGGTGAAAAAGACCCTTGTTACAACTCTACATTTTGGCGCCGTTGCCGGGGAAAGGGTATAGCCATTTGTCTTTTAAACAGGGTAGTGTACGAATCTGCTAGGGGAGAGTTGGATTTTAAAAACGGAAGGTAAGAACCTGCGTACGGAGCATGTAAAAGCCCTGCTCCACCGTCCGCTTTCCTAGCAGAATTGATTGGTTAAATATGATTTAGCAGTTTAATTGGAGTGCATGACTAAGCAGAAAAAGCCAGAGAAAGATCAAAAGCCTCCATCCAAAGCCAAGGGGCCGGTGACCCTTGGACGAACGACCTTCATAGACGAAATCTATAAGAAAGCTGAATCTCAACCATCAGTAGGTTATAGGAAAATCAATTCTAAACAGCCTACTAGTTCCCTTCAGGCCTCGGGATCACCATCTGAAGCCTTTGCTGAAGTGCACAGTCAAACAGAGGAGCAGGACTTTCAAGAAATTGAAAAGTTGACTCCTGGACTATTGCACGAAGGGAATCTTAGTAACCTTTGCGAAGGAGGAGGAGAAACAGGGGAAATCGGGGAACCTAGATCTCCTATTGAACCAAACCAGCCTTTAAATAGCCCGGATAAAGGAAGCGCTGCAAAAATCCTCGTTGAAGGAATTCATTCACCTCAGATAGTTGGGACCATCATTATCCCTGATAAAGGGAGTGTTGTCAAAACAAT
The DNA here is from genome assembly GCA_031772625.1 of Pinus tabuliformis. Taxonomy (NCBI): domain Eukaryota; kingdom Viridiplantae; phylum Streptophyta; class Pinopsida; order Pinales; family Pinaceae; genus Pinus; species Pinus tabuliformis. Next base: position 2,075,487,870 of record CM062816.1, on the reverse strand, counting down.
CCCTGTTAAGACTACCCCTTCTCAACCAAAGAACACTCTCTTGGAAATTCCTGAAGATTACTGGCATATATTCGATCCCATGGCGCAGAATCAGCCAAACACCCAGACCTCCACATTGCAATATCCTATAGTAGATTCTGCAGCAAATGCGCCCATGAAAGCTATCCCTCTCCAGCATATCCCCACATTTCATGGCCTTACATCAGAAGATCCGGATGCATTCTTGTTCGAATTTGATGTATTATGTAGAGGATACGATTACACCACCGATCCCCAGAAATTAAAATTGTTCCCCTCCACATTAAAAGGGGCTGCTTTAAGATGGTTTATGGGCTTAGGTGGTGGGGTTATTAACAATTGGGATCAAATGAAAGAAGCCTTTTTAAAGAAATATCAGGATTACTGTAGGTCAAGAGAACTAAAAGATGAAATCTTTCAAATGTCAGCAAGACCAAACGAAACTCTAGAAGAATATGTGGAACGTTTCCAATATAACTTGCAAAGATATCCCTATGCATCGTTACCTCTGCCTGATAACATGTTGACAACCACATTAATTAGAGGTATGAAAGAACAATGGATTGAAACGTTGAATATTATGGGGAAAGGAGACATTTATCAGGAAAATTTTGCTGATATCATTGATCTGTGTATCAGGAGCTCAAGAGGCAGCACGAGTATAAAACCAGCAGAATATGATCGCTTTACCAGAGATAACAGAACATCAACAGAGGGAGTAACACGTGTGGAACTTGGAAATTTGCTAGAAAATTTTAAAACTGATATCCTGGGGACATTAACTACACAGCTTGATATTGTACAGGCTAAACAGAAGCAAGCAGAAGCGGAACAGAATCTAGCGGTTTTCTGCCCTCGATGCAGGAAGAAACATAGCCACAAGGAATGCCCTCTGGATACAGTCCAAATATGTGCTATCTGTACCAAGGACCACCTGACTGAAAGCTGCCCCTCACTTCCTGGTTTGAAGGCAGTATACAAAGAAGAAAAAGAGGAGCCAGAATCAACATATTTTATTAACCAGCGTCGTCAATGGCAGCCTAGGCAATCTGGTATGTTTTCAGACCCCTCCTCTTCTTTTCAACCCCCGCAGTTCAATGCTCAGCAACAAAATATGTGGCAAAACCAGTCTCAGCCCCCGTTTTCGAATTGGTCACCTCAAATGTTTCCTACTCCGAATCCTTGGATGACCCAATTTGGTTGGCCAAACTTCCCTTATCCCCCACCATATTGGCAGAATAATTCATATCCTCCGCAGTGGATCCCTTCTACTTCGCAAGGTTCACCCTGGCAGACAAGCTGGCCAAAATCGACATATCAGCCAGCAGGATCAATTCCACTCCCTCAACCAACTCTGCCAGCCTTACAACAAAATCCCCAGCCTAATCTGAGACCGCAGCTCCCAGCCCAACCCAACCCCAATCCAAATAATATACCAGTTCATTCTCTTCAAATTATAGAATCCTCAGAGATTGAATCTGATCTACGGGAGTGCAATGATCTTCAGTTAAGATCTGGGCGAATAATAGAAACTGAGGGACATAGAACAACTCACATTGAAGATCAGTTACCTATAGAACAACCGTCACAACAGGAAGATGTAAATAAAGACCAGGCTCATCAGCAAGTAATTGCATCTCCTCCACCTTTCCCAGAACGATTGGCCATTCCACGACCAACACAATATCTATATTTTGATATTCTGGGAGAACTACAAAACTTGTATATAAGAATTCCATTCCTTCAAGCTATACAGGATATCCCCATATATGCAAAAACCATAAAAGACCTGTGTAGCAGAAAATAAAAAAGAAATGCAACCTCTAACCCAAGAGTCCAGGTAGTCGGCACCTTATCCGACCTCCTATCAGGAAAAGAAACACCAGTTAAATACGAGGACCCTAGAAACCCAATTGTCACTGTTCAAATCTATGGGAAGACCTTGACCAACGTCTTAGTTGATCTAGGGGCTGCAATTAACATCCTGACAACATCGACTTGCCAGAAGCTCGGAATTACATCGGTAGAACCTACTTCCACTTTGTTAGAACTAGCTGACCGATCAGTAATTAGACCAGAAGGCACCTTGTATGATGTCATGGTTTCAGTGGATTCCTGGGAATACCCGACCGATTTCCTGATAATTAATCCGAAAACCCGACTAGATGGACATCCGCTAATTCTAGGTAGACCGTGGCTCGCTACCGCTGACGCCTACATTGGTTGCCGGCAGGGAAACATGACCATAACCAGAGGGTCGGATATCAAAAATTTAATCTTGTACCCTCCAGCGCAGCCAAGCATCACGATGATGAGAACCAACCTGCGCCCTGCCTCATATATCACTGACAATATTAGACCCCCATTAACAGTCCAGGAAGCGCTAGATTTCAAAGATCAAACGGAAGACGATGCCATCAATAAATTCATTAATCAAACAGAATCCACATCGTATACACAATGTTTTACGATAAAAGCGGCATTTGATAACGAATTAGAGGAGGATCCTCTGAAAGACGAACATGACCAAATTATACCTGTGACTTCTGTCGCTAATAGCAAAGTAGTGCAAATTGAACCGGGGAAAACTTTAAATATTAACGCTAATCTGACACCAGATCAAGAGACAAAACTCATCCAACTGTTACGAAAGTATCAGGAGGCATTTGCATGGGACTATCCCGATATGAAAGGGATTGATCCCCAGCTATGCACACATCATATTTATATCGAAAATGATGCAAGACCTGTTCGTCAACCGCAAAGAAGACTCAACCCCCATTTAAAAGATGTTGTAAAAGCTGAGCTTCAGAAACTTTTAGATGTTGATTTTATTTATCCTATTTCTGACAGCAAATGGGTCTCTCCACTTGTGGTAGTACCTAAAAAGAACGGGAAATGGAGGATCTGTGTGGATTATAGAGAATTAAACAAAGCCACACAAAAAGATCACTTCCCTCTTCCATTCATAGATCAGGTACTGGACACCTTAGCAGGCAAGAAATTCTTTTCTTTCTTGGATGGCTTCAGCGGATACAATTAGATTCAGATTGCCCCTGAAGACCAGGATAAGACTACCTTTACTTGTCCCTGGGGAACGTTCTCTTATCGAGTCTTACCTTTTGGTTTATGTAATGCTCCAGCCACATTCCAAAGGGCTGTTCTTAGCATCTTTGCAGATTTAATTAATGATGGATTGGAAGTCTACATGGATGACTTCACACCATATGGAGATGACTTTGATCCAGCTCTAGATACTCTCAAAAAAGTCCTACAGCGCTGCATCGCTACCAGACTTTGCTTGAGTCACAAAAAGTGTTACATGATGATGACCGAAGGACTCATTCTGGGACACTATATTTCAGCAGCTGGTATTCAGGTAGACCCGGCTAAAATTCAAATACTTTTGCTTATTCCGACCCCCACTAATCAAACAGAGGTACGCAGTTTTCTTGGTTTTTCTGGGTATTATAGATGATTCATACAACATTATTCACATATTGCCGCACCTTTACATGCATTAACTGGAAATGTTGACTTCTTATGGACAGAGAAATGTGATCGAGCCTTCAAAGAATTAAAGAAGCTGGTATCTACAGCTCCAGTTCTCCGAGGACCTAATTGGAATTTACCATTCCAAATTTCAACTGACGCCTCAGACACAGCAATCGGTGCAGTTATGGGCCAAGAAGAGGATAAAAGACCATACGCCATCTATTACATCAGCAAAAATTTGGCTCCGGCTGAATTAAATTACACTGTCACCGAAAAAGAATTTTTAGCTGTGATACACGCTGTTAATAAATTTAGACACTATATTACAGGATATCCCATTATTTTGTATACAGACCATTCTTCTATTAAGTATTTAGAAAATAAGCTTGTTACAAATGGAAGAATAACCAGGTGGTTGATCCTGTTGCAGGAGTTTGATATTACAATCAGAGATCGACCAGGGAAGGAGAACCCTGTAGCCGATTTCCTCTCACGAATACCAAAATCAGTTGAAGCAGCAACAATTGAGGACCAATTTCCAGACGAACACTTATTTGCTGTCGCTGTTCAGACTCCCTGGTACGCTGATGTTGCTAACTATCTTGCAGTAGGTAAGCTTCCAAAACATTTAACCCCTAATGAACGGAAGCAGATTGTTCAGAAAAGCAATAGATTTTTGTGGGTTGGGGGCTATTTGTTTCACACAGGAGCAGATATGGAAATCAGAAGATGTATTCGAGAGGACGAAATCTTTGATATCTTGAAAGCCTGCCATGACGGGCCATGTGGAGGACATTTTGCTGAATGAAGAACAACACATAAAGTATTACAAACGGGATATTACTAGCCTACAATTTTCAAGGATGCGAAAAAATTTGTCCAGGCCTGTGATAGCTGTCAGCGTGCAGGACGACCTGGTCCAGCCGACGCAATGCCTTTGCGGCCTCAATTAGTGATCGAACCTTTCGAACGCTGGGCTCTGGACTTCGTCGGACCCATCAGCCCGCCATCAAACCAAAGAACCTACATTTTGGTGGCAACTGAATATGTTACCAAATGGGTTGAAGCGGAGGCATTGCCTAGAGCTACATAAGATTCGGTAATACAGTTCTTGTTCCATTTGTTTGTACGTTATGGTCTTCCGAGGGAACTAATTACAGACGGAGGACCACAATTTGTGGGGCATAAATTAGCTGCAACACTCAATAACTATCGTGTCCAGCATAAAATTACTACCCCATACCATCCTCAGGAAAATGGGCAAGTGGAGAGCAGCAATAAGGTAATAGAGTCTATTTTGACAAAAAACGTTGCCTCACATCGGCGTGATTGGGCCGCCCGACTACCCGAGGCACTGTGGGCTTATCAAACCACATGGAGAAGCACCACCGGCTATTCACCATATCACTTAGTTCTTGGAAAGCAGCCCATTTTTCCTATAGAATTCGAGATCCAAACGCTGCGAACGGCCCAAGAAGTCGGATTGGGTTTAAGTGAAGCACAGGAAAATCGATTACAGCAAATTAATGAATTAGATGAAATAAGGCTCTCTGCATTACAGAATACAGCACTCATTCAACAGCAGCGAGCCAAATGGCATGATGCGTTTATTAAAAACAAGATATTTCATGAAGGAGACTGGGCTCTGTTATATGATTCTAGATTTCAGGATTTCCCGGGGAAGCTTCAGACTCGTTGGTTGGGACCATACGAGATTCAAAAAGTCCATGACAATGAGACCCTTACTCTGATCACAATCGATGGGTCTGGATATACATTTAAGGTAAACGGCCACCGAGTTCGTCTGTATCGCAAACCGCTCACTCGGGAATCTTTTTGTCAGCAGCTACGCCAAGATACTAACATTGAGATTATGGGCAAGGAAGCAAAAACTTCCTCACCTATAGATCAGTAAGAAATTCATCTTTTATTACCACATCTTGTATATAAGATTGTAAATTTTGTATATATGTTTTTAGTATTTGTGCGTGCTGTTCCTTTTCAAAAGGAACAACACTTGAGTGTTTTTGCTGTTCCTTTTCAAAAGGAACAACACTTGTGTGTTTTTGCTGTTCCTTTTCAAAAGGAACAACACTTGTGGGTTTTTGCTATTCCTTTTCAAAAGGAACAACACTTGTGGGTTTTTGCTGTTCCTTTTCAAAAGGAACAACACTTGTGTGTTTTTGCTGTTCCTTTTCAAAAGGAACAACACTTGTGTGTTTTTGCTGTTCCTTTTCAAAAGGAACAACACTTGAGTGTTTTTACTGTTCCTTTTCAAAAGGAACAACACTTGTGTGTTTTGCTGTTCCTTTTCAAAAGGAACAACACTTGTGTGTTTTTGCTGTTCCTTTTCAAAAGGAACAACACTTGAGTGTTTTTGCTGTTCCTTTTCAAAAGGAACAACACTTGTGTGTTTTGCTGTTCCTTTTCAAAAGGAACAACACTTGTGTGTTTTTGCTGTTCCTTTTCAAAAGGAACAACACTTGTGTGTTTTTGCTGTTCATTTTCAAAAGGAACAACACTTGTGTGTTTTGCTGTTCCGTTTCAAAAGGAACAACACTTTTGGGTTTTTGCTGTTCCTTTTCAAAAGGAACAACACTTGTGTGTTTTTGCTGTTCCTTTTCAAAATGAACAACACTTGAGTATTTTTGGCTGTTCCTTTTTCAAAGAAAACAACATTTGTGTGCTTTTGCTGCCTTTTTTTTTAAGGCAATGCATCAGATGAACTCCTCCTCACCCTCCCTTTCAAAAAGGAGTAGTATGCTCTTGTCCCTTTCATATAAAGGATGTGTTGTCCATCCTCTTTCCAAGGCCATAAGTAGCAGCTATACATTTATGCAATGAATATAAAAGTCAGGATATATCGAGATCAACATATCATAAATCGCTATCTTTAACAGCCCTAGTATTGATGCAACAACAAAGGAAGGATCCACACACTCATCATTTTTGCTGTCATGGTCTCACCTCCTCTGCCTTGTTGGAAAATTTCATCATGTTGAGTTCCTACAATTTTCTCTATTATTACTTGGAAATAAGAACAGAAGATTTATATCTTCCTATTGGGATGACAAGACTTCTTCCGCCATTCCCACTCTTAAGGAGGGCTGAACCACCCTTATGTGTAATTACACAAGAGCAAAGTCTGTTTCAAAAAAAAGAAAAAAAAAGAAGCAAAATAAAAAGAAATTATTTGTCAAATGCAGGATAGGGGGTTTCATTAAAGAACCAACCTACTATGATCATAAGATTGGAAGCGAAGTGGCATTCCCATCATGGCCACCACACCAGGGATATGGTCCAACGGGTTCACTACATAAACAAACCTTGGAACAGGGGGTCCCATTACGAGCCAGCCTGCCCACGTTTCGCGCCTCTCTGGTGAATGACATCATGGTTATCTGGTTACCAAGCTAGCATGATGACCTGCATTTTGACAAGAATTGCTCTTCAAAAATACACAAAGGACCATGGTTCCAGGGTGAAATAAACAACTCTGCCAAGGTTATGAACACCTGTCGGCAGCAGAGCTCTGTTAATGGTATCGAAGTCGTAATATATACACCAATTTGGATCATATCAAATACTTCTTTCTATCCTCACAATAATTATATCTTACACTTTGATGGATACGTCGCATGAATATCTATCACCACCAATCATGGCAAAGGTATTGACTATGACTACCTCAGACCTTATATGAGTGCTAGACGTCCTATCCTCCTGTTTTGCATCACATCACGCAGGCTTATGCAAAACGCGATCTACCTTTTGCCTCGATCTCGGTATTTCTTTGTCTAATCTGAAACATGGAAAAACTCTATATGCTGTTCCTTTATGACTTGGTGACGGGACGGCGGCTCCTCCTCCATTTGACGGCTGGGACAACCTATCATATTGCGAGGGGGGAGGTGACCTCATTACTCCGCCGGCCACGTGTTAGCACATCATTCGGAAATGATATGGTACGAAGGTACGGTATGGGTTAACGACATGACAATGCTATTTTTTGTTATTTACAATCAATTTTCATGCATGCTCTGTGTTTTTTTTTTCTTGCTGCGATTACGTTCTTTGCGACAGGTAATTGCTGTTCCATCTAGGATCCCGAAACAGAACCATGGGAGGCAAGGCTATCAGAAGCGAGCCTAGTGAGCTAGTAGTCTCCGAAGCTGCTCGGGAGATCCTAGAAAGGGCGGGGTGGCTAACTTATTTTAGCCGCCTGCGTGAATCAAATGAAACTGTGGCCATGGAATTCCTGCAGAATTTGCAGGAAGAACACTCCGTAGTAGGTGGGAAGCAGATAATGGTCACGAAGGAAATAATCGCGGAAGTAACAGGATTACCAGCCTCAGGACCAATATGGACGATAAAGAAAGAGAGGTTGCAAAAGATCATAGAAATTTTCCAAGACGAAGGATAGAATCTAACAGTGAAGGGAAAAGGAGTGCTGCCGGCAACGCTAGGAGAACCCTGGAGCGAATTGGCAAAGGTGGTGCAGAGCTACATCACCTGCGAGGGGCGAAAAGATGTGGTAAGACCGCGTCACCTTAAGCTCCTGGCTGTGTTAAAAGGAAAATGTTCTGTGAATCTCCCTGCATTGTTAAATTCATTACTGCATGACGCCTCTCGGAGCCTGAAAAAGGCACACCATGAAGACGCAGTGGTTAGCCACCATGGGTTGATCCGCTTGATAGTGAGCTGCAGTCTCACTCAGCAGCAGAGTAGCTGGGGGGAGCTTATTACAGCAATTGGAGGGGGAGTGGCATCACCATCCCCAAAGGCTAAGCATCCCGCTAGTACCTCTAAAGCACCCAAGGAGCCCAGAGAATCACCAAAACCCAAGCATCCCTCGGATACACCCGAGCAACCCAAGAAACAAACAGAGTCAGTAAAACGAAAACGTTTCTCTAGAGCATCTGGACATGCAGAAAAACATAAGGAACTGGCCACAGAAGAGCGTGCTGCCTCGAAACGTAGGCATTCCTCTGGCACGCCAGAACAATCTGAAAAACGCAGAAAGGTGGTGGTGGAAGAACAGGTGGCCAGCACACCCGAACAGCCCGAGAGGCCTAGGAAGTCAGCTCGGTTGGCAAGAATAAAAGGCAGGCTGGAGAAAATCCAGCTAAGCATTGACCAGCCGATCGAAATAACAGATGAGCCACCAGTGCCAGAACAGGAACCCTTGAGGGAAAAAGTGGAACAAATTGAGAACGAAGCAGAAGCCGAGGAAGGAAATGAACATTCTGACTCTGAGGCCGAGGCCGACTATCCGGAGGCAGCCACTGAGCAGCCAATTCAGGAGGAGGAGATGGAACAATTGGGGGACAACCCTCCACAGGTCCCCGTGGAGGAAGAAGAGCTGGCCACCATCTTGGCCAGCCTGGGAGATTATGCTTCACCTTCCAGTCCAGCAGACCCTCCTGAAGGACCCTCTGGGGAAGAGACGCATGAAGAATTGCATGAAGAAATGGCAGGAGGAGAAAACCTCCCTCTTGTTGACAAAGAAAATGTAAATACCAACCGGGAACAATCCGTTCCCAAGACACCAGAAGAAAACCCACCTGCTGATGACGTGGAGAATGAAAATTCTTGTCGGGAAAAGTTCTTTCCCAGAATGCCAGAAGAAACCCCCGATGAAAGAGGAGCAGAACTGAGGGCCACTCATGCGCCCACTGCCGAGGCAAGAGAAATTAAGAAATTGAGAAAGAAACAACAGAGACTGCTGAATATTATAGCCCAGCTTCGACAGAAAATTCGAAGTTTGAAAGCCAGTCTGAGAATAAGAAGGACCATAAGGAGAAAAAGAAGGACAAATGCAGCAGGGTCCTGTCAGATGAGAAGGCAAGGGGCTTATAGGCGTCTCGTAGGTCAATACTCCACTGATAGACCTACGACTGTTCCAACCAGCACTGAGGAACAAAATGCCGTTCCATCTGATATGGAACATCAGAATGCCGTTCCTATTGACGCTGAGGAACAGACTGCTGTTCCAAATAGCCCATTGGGACCAACTTCCGTTCCAATCAAAACCGAGCCGCAAGACGACATTCCATTTACAGAGGGGCCATCGTACCCCTTTATTCATGTTAAGAAAGAAAGGGAAAACAAAGCAGTCCAAACTGAGGCACCACCTTTAGGGATAATTCGGGATACGAATTCCAGGCAGCGAAACGTGAAGGTCCAGGTAAAACTCCCTGCCTCTGAGAAATCATGGAAAAAGGATCCAAAAACCAAGGCCTTGCACCACGAGATGAAGCAAGCCCGACAGGAGGCTGACCAGCTAAGGGAACAAATGATCCCTCGGGAGAAATACGAGGAGTTGCAGCAGGAAGCTGAGCAATTAAAGGAACAAATGATCCCTCGGGAAAAACATGAAGAACTGCAGCAACAACTGCGGAACATGAGTCAATCAGAGAGTCAGGCCTTTGAAGGATGGCAGAAGGAACAGGAAAAGGTTGCCAAGGTAACACGTCGACTAGATGCTGTTATTAAACAATTGGACACTGTATGTTCGCTGTATACTGATGTTTTGACTTGCAGGGCCCCTGCAAAGAATTATGCTTTATTTCTCCTTGAAAGATACTTAAGATTGAAAATAAAAGCTGTCAGGGCAGGTGCCCCTATTCAGATTAATACTGTTAATGATTTTATTGATTGTTGCAAACATTATGGGGTTAAGGTCCAACGATTACTATGTGAATTCTATTTGCACAATATGGTGCTTGAGCAGGAAACTGATTTAAACCCTGGCCCTTTCGTGGGAGATATACAGCTACAAGCCTTTGTTTCATTTGGGGTCAATCAATTAAAGTGGCTCAGGGCTTACAATGCCTTTCAGAGGCAGGAGAACAACCTAGATCTATGGGTCAGGGCCGAGCCTAGAGACCCAGTTCACCTATGGCAATCACACAAAAACCTTATGAGAACCCCGGGCGTCATAGAACTGCTAGGACCCATGCATGAGGATTTGATCCGAAATAGCTTGAAATACTTTCTGGCTATTAAGGATTCTGCCAAATTCCGCTATCGGATTTCTACCCCAAGCATCCAGCTCAGGGAGCCATTCAAATACGAGAATTTTGAGCTGGCTGCTGAACGGTTGAGCCTTTATGGCCAGCGCATTCTGCAAGCTGGGCCGTCTTGGTTAGGATACCGGTTCCGTAGCCCAATTATTTGGCACCCTGCACCTGGGTACCAGGCCTTGTATAATATGCCTGCAGATCAATTGAATCAATTCTTTGATAATCTGGTTGCTCACCATGGTTGCAGACCTCCTCACGAGGTGCCCTCTCCCGCCTATTCTCTTACCGCTCTCCATGTTAATTATAACGTTTTCATGAGGCCATGAAACAGAGTAAGCCGGGGGGTGTGTAGAGCATTGGAAAGGTATGTTTTAACGAATAACTTAGTGGTGTTTCAAGCAATAGTTGTAACCTTTTCTTTGTTATAAAATAAGGAGAATGTAATGAGAATGAGCACGAATGACCCAATCACTAATAGTTATCTTCTCTATGCAGGAAAAGACAAAAGTAGGAAGGCGCGGTGCAAAACGAGAGTTCCATGAGGAGATAATGGCTGTCCCTCCAAAACCAAATAAAATCCAGACCAGGGCGAGTAAATCAAGGCAGATCAATCCGGGACGAGATGAAGGACTGTCAGTTCGGAAGGCTAGGCAGAGAAAAGAGAGGAGTTAACAGTTTAACAGATCCCTCAGGATCTTTGATCCTGAGGGATCGTTACTTTCAATTATTTTGTTGTTTAGTTAACTCCGCCATTACTTGTATAAAAAGGGGCAGCATCGAAGACTTCAGGGACTTTTGGATTATCTTGTATCTTTACTTTCTGTTTACAGACTTCACAGTTGGTTAAACTCAGACTATCGAGTCTCTTTGAGACTTAGTTTTGTTGTACTATCATTGATGCGTTAATATAATATATTTGGTGTTACTTTCTCCCTGCATCTGAAGTAAGTTACGGCGGTGTGCCATTGGAAGCTAAGGGCCCGACTCCAACGGACACTGGCTGATTGTATCATTACAGTTTGGCTTTGTGTGGTTTGTTTATTGTTCTTAATAAGCTGATATACTTACATGCTGTTCCATACTCGTTCATCAGTAGTTTTTCCTTTTGTAAATCTTTGTAACAAGTTTACATCATATTTCCAGAATTGATCACATAACATTGTTCTGAGTTGTTCACTTCTGTTACAAAATTTATAAGTGGAATGTTTTAGCTACATATGGTTGGAGTGACGATCATAAGAAGATGGAATTAACGTTGTGTGTGGACTACTGATCATTTTAGATTATGTGTACATATGATTGACGTTTCCTGTTTATGGTGGTTTGCTGTTCCATTTGATTAAGCTGTCTACTTGTACAAAAGATTGCTCTTTCTTTGTATGTAAGTTGATGCCAAGAATTGAGAGTGTTGAACTCGCGAGATTTAGTTTCTTTACTGCCGTTCTTTTTACTGCTGTTCCATTTCTGAATTGCCGTTCCATTCTGCTTTCTTGCTGTTCCTTTTTACTTGCATTCATTGGTTTGGTGTGGGAGGAGGATCAAGGCTGTCGTGAGACACAACAGACGCTATTATGCTCCCAGATCCATGATCCATACTCTAATTCCTTTTCCTTCATCGGTTTCTAGAGGGATGGGTTACTATTTCCGTACCCTTGACTGATAAAGTTGCCGCGTGTGATTTCTTTATGCAAAAGTAATTTAGCCATAGCTTAGCATCCGTTTACTCTTGTATTTCTTAGACCTATACTACTAAGCATTACTCTGACAAATAGCCTCAAATTGAGATACCCTTTACAATAACAAAACGCTCCCGGATTGACTTGTAATGTGAGATAACTAGAGGTGAAAAAGACCCTTGTTACAGCTCTACAAAACTAACATGCATTAAAATGACAACAAGCGTTCATTGAAACCAAGCAAACAACACTCACACAAATAGAAATAGAACAAGCGACAGAAAAGCAGCAAAAGACATGAAAAGCGGACTTACCTAGAAAAATCTAAGCTGAGTGTGCCCAATTATCCTATATGTGATGTGGGATGTCAGAGCCCCAATATCGATGTGAGGAATGAGCTTTGATGCATCAAATAAATAAGTTTGATAAGATCAAGGCTTATGATGCACATGCCACAAATCTAGGAAAATGTGACACTTGGGCGGAGGTTTCTAAAACAAATTTTGCATGTAACCTCCAACTGCTAATAATGGATTCCTAAAATCAAGGGATACTTTTTGGTTTTTTTTTTTCTTTTTTCTTTTTTAGGAAAAAGAAGGCAATGCATGCAAATCAAGATTTCTCAGTCCTAGAGTGGACCGGTCAACCTGGGAGCACATGCAACAGTTTGAAAACCTGGGAATGAAATTTGAGCAGTTTCTAGGCTGAGAAAGTCTAGTTTTCCCTCATGCATTGCACAATTTCCAGACTGAAGCCCTGGTTGTCAGTTAGAATTGCGCAATTTTTGAGATGAAGCCCAATGTTGGGCTGCATTGCACAGTTTCCAGAGGAAAGGCTGCTTGGCTATTCTGCGCATTTCTGGAGAGCAGCAAGCAGCCTAGATGGATTGCAAAATTTCTAAAGGGAAGGTTGCTTCCCCTCCATAATTGCGCAATTTTCCAGGTGAACATGATAACCAGAAACTAACTAAGTTCCAGAATGTCAGCCTGCGGGTGGGGGACACACAAGTTGACAAGCACAGGCTGGTAAGCTACCGAAACTCAACTGAAGCATTTGTACTTGGACAGTGCAAGACATGCTGCTAAGGGTGGTTGGTAGGGAGGCTCCAAAATGAAGCTAAGGCAAATTTTTTTAGGGTGGTTGTAGCCACTACAACAGGATCATTCTTCATGTCTTCTTCTACCATGACATTCAAATATTCCTCTTTTTGTTGTTTATTCTCTTGAACACATGGATGATTTGATGGTAAACATGAGGGAACTTTATCAACTCTGATTTTGATGTTTTCTCTTCATCAAGTGCAACCCGTGATTCTTTGGTCTTCTCATTTGAATATTATTTTTCTGAATGTTGTCCTTCCATGACGTCAAGAGTATCTCTTTTTTGCAGTACTCTTCTTGATCTAGGATGAATACCATTTAGATCAAGAGTAGATGTTTGGAAGTGTTGTGCCTTAACATTGTAAGTGGGTTGCGCTACTTCCTTGTTTGGGTTTGGAAATGGTGGTACAAGTAGTTGAGTGGGAGTGGATCTTTGAGGTGGATGTGGTTGTGGTGGAGGTGGATGGTAGAGATAACATGGAGTTGGGTGTGGAGGATATCGAGGAAAATATTGAGGATATTGTGGATTGCTCCCACAAGTTCCTTGCCAACCTTGTTTTCAAGATTGGTTTTGTGGTTGAGATGGAAAAGGTTGCTAAGGAAAGAGTGTGTTCCAATTACTTTGAGATGGATGAGCATAAAATTGAAATTGTGAATTAGGTTCTTGCATCATATCAGGTTGACTAGAATGCCATGGTATTCTTGGAGATACATAACATAACTTCTTTGGTGATTGAATTACTCCATTGTCCTCTTGGTAAACTTCCTTCAACCTTGGTAATGATGGAAAATATTTAATAGCATGTGATTCTGCATGGACAACACAAATATCAACATCTTCTTTTTTCTCATCTTGCATTCTTAATATTTCTACTTGTTCGCTTAGATTGTTAAGAATTTCCGTTTTAAAGTTATCAAGCAAATTCCAAGTTCAACTTGACTTACCAATCTTGATGTTGATTTACTTACTCTTGCCCTTCCTCTTGATATGCACTTGCATGTTTCACAAATTTCTTCAAATGATAATTGGTATACATCACCTCTACTCATGAGATCAAGGAGATCAATCCACTCATCTCTAATTGTTCTAAGTAAGAGGGTTTTTAGTGTGTCATATCGTAAATGACGTAATTTTTCCCTCATCACATTATACATGAATCTCTCTATTATATCCTCAAGGCTTTCATCTTCTTTTTGATTCATTCTAAATATTTCTTCTTTAAGATCATGATCTTTATATTTTTCTAGAAATATCTTTTGCATATCATTCCATGATCTTATTGAATTAGTCCCTAAACTCATGAACCATTTAAGAGCTCTATCCTTCAATGTTGTCGGAAACAATCTCAACTTTTGAGTGTTTAGTAAGTAACCATAAGATCTACAAAGGATTTCAAATTCAAAGAGAAAGGTTTCTAGATCCTCTGACCTCATACCATGGAAGTTGGGAAGGAAAGATGGAGGGATGTTCTTCATATGAACATTGATATCAATATCTTGAATGGGAAATCCAAGAGGATCTTCTTCATTGTCATCATCTCCATCCATTTATTCTACCTTCTCTGCCACCTCTTCTTCTTCTACTTGCAAAAGTGGATGGTGATGTGGCTCTTACTGCACCACATGATCAAGTGGGGGGGGGGGGGGTTTGGTGTTGGAGACGTATATTTTTTATAATTTTTTTTTGAATAAGAATACTAATGAAATGCAATTTTTCTGTCTTTGAAATGAAATATGCCTAATGAAATTTTTAATCTTGTAGAAAGTAAAAGAAATGAATTGAGTATGGAAGAAAACAATGCATACTTTGACACCTCCCTAACAATGGTGCCAAAAAGTGATGAGCCCCAGTATTGCAACAAGAATGCTGCAATTCCCAAGGTTACCAACTTAAATTATAAACACGGGGTTCATACAAACTTAAGAGGTGTCAACACTACATGTGCAACATGCAATGTGTCCTTCTTTCATTGACTTGTCGCAATGAAGTGAACATTATTAAATCAAACACTAGCCTAATCGTAGAATGTAAAATTTTCCTTGAAAATAAACTAATCCTATGCAAGAACACCAATTTGTAATTGAAATCCTAAAAGCATAAATTCAAAGAAATAAAACTAATCACTTTTAAAAAAGGCAAGTCCTAAGTAGTGTTTATTCTTACCCAATCATGGATTTAGAGCCCAGGGGTCATTATTCAAGCCTAAGAGACAAAAACCAAGCTTTTGGAGAAAATATGGTCAAGTTTACACATGCTACAGGAGTGCTACGAGAGGCCCTGTTTTGCTACTAGACGAGATAACTTGTCGAATGCACAAATAAATAAAATACAAATGGGATAAAAATATTGTTTGTTATTAAGTATGATGCATTAGGACTCCATTCCAAGTGGAATCACTCCAAAATACCTCTATTAACATGTGCTAAAAAATAACAGAAAATTACTACTCTAAAAACTGAAAATTCAAGATCTAGTGAGCTAGTTAACCTATCAAATGATTAACCTATTAAAGTGCAAGTGCTATGGGGTAAATTTTGCTATTAAATTGAATGTTTTTATGACTTAATTAAATTGGAATAAACTCAAATTAAACTCATTAAAATGTTCTAAAAAATAGCAGAAAATTCCTACTGTGTTGAAACAAGGGATTTCTAGAAATTCTAGATTTGTGAACTCGTAGACCAATCCAAGTAGCTCAATGGTGAATATGAATTTTCAAAGCTGTTCTAAGGATACATCATGCTAGTGATTTTGTAAATAACTTGCAAAACAACTTACTTCAATCATCTAACCAATGTAACCTACAACCAAAGAAGCATGAATAGTAAATGAAGAAATACGAGATGCAAGTGAAAAAGAAATTCAAAGGACATAAAGAAATTATACAAGAGGGATCTGAGGCTCCTGGGATGGCCAAGCCCAAGGAAACTGAGAGTCTTATGAAGGAAACCAAACTTTAGAAGCCAAAAATGGCACCAAACTTCATTAGTTGAATCAATCCAAGTACATCCCTGCTAGAAATGAAAGTGGAGCTGCTAAATAACAAGTTTTCTCCACGAGAAGGCTAAGAAATACATGCCTCTAGATGAAAATTTGAATGGTACTTATGCAAATAGATGAGGAATAATTCTCCTTGAAGGAAGGCGACTTTCCCCTCCAAAATCCCTCAAAAAGTGGATCTGGTTCCCATCAATAGGAACCTTCATTAAATGATAGGGAACACATCCCTAGATTTTCTCAATCAGTGGAGCTCCATAATTTGTCAATAATTTCATGATATCATTTTCCTTTATTATCCAATCTTGGTCCATTCTGTAGCAGGGAGAAAGTCCCTATATATTATCATTTAGAATTTCCTCAATATTCTCCCAATATTCTGCAAAAATAAATAATATTAGGCACACAATATGCAATTATCTCTAAACCTTCCTAAGAACATATTAAAGCTAAAAAAACATCATTAGGTGTAGAAGGAGAGGTTTAATGTAGCCTTTTTGTGCCGAAGAAAGGTTAGATGGGCCTTAATTTGTGTCTAATTTGGAGGCCCATCATATATCATTCATTATTCACACATGATCAGATCTACCCACTATATAGTTTGTAACTCTTTCTACTATGATTTCATTGCACTAAAATATGGTTCTTGATTAGTTTCAGTCACACACACAGATATATATATATATATATATATATATATATATATATATATATATATATATATATATATATATACATATACATATACATATACATATCTATATCTATATCTATATCTATATCTATATCTATATCTATATCTATATCTATATATATATATATATATATATATATATATATATATATATATATATATATATATATATATATATAACCTTGTTTTATAAATATATCTTATTTACAAACAACATGGGTCATACTATGCACATGATATTAATTGAATTAGATGAGTAATAGTTTACCATATAAATGGTATATGCCGCTCTCATCGTTTGAATGCAGTATTAAATTTGATGGTTATTTCTTCGTTTGTAATGTGGTTTACAAATTTGATTGAGAACTTTCTAGGTCTCTTTGCACATACATGTGGCACTTAATTATGTTTCCATGTTTGGTACTATTTACCTACAGATCCAACATTTGAGATTGGATTTCGCATGATCAATGGTGGAAATCAAGTTAGGGTTTTCAAATTCTTAATGACTACTTCTCCATTTACCAAATTCCATTCATTCCCTTTTTTTCTTCCGCTTCTTTCGCTACTCTGCAACTAGTATTCTAGGGTTAGTTTAATGTTCTTGTACTATTCACTTATGTTGCTTTTAAGAAAATTTGAGTTTAGTGCCATTAAGTTTTTCCCCTCGCTTGTCTGATGGAGCTACTATTTTCGACTTTATAGTGACTTTAACGAAGGTAATTAGGGTTTAAACCCTTTTTTTGTGTCACTTGTCAAATTCATTTTGTTATTTCTGGTTTACAATTTATATGCAATACCATTTTGACTATCTTTGACATTTTCTCCGTTTATATTTGCAATATAACAAATATTTCTCTCTATATCGAAGATCCTTTACAACAATTCTTCTCAAAACCATGGCAGTAGGTTATTGTTATGGAGAAAAGGGTTTATAAGTTCATAGGCAATGAATACTTGTTGCATTACAATTTCCCTCAAGGGTTTGTTTGGCCACCCTTTCGATAGTTTATGGAATTTTTACAAAGGCGCTGGTGCATTTTTAGGAATGTTTCGAATTTCGACCAACTGATAATTTGACAACCCATTTATCCTTTTTGTTTTATTTATGTTTCTTTTAGAACTCTAGTATAGGGTTTCCACAAATTCTACAGTTCTCATGCACTGTTTAGTGTGTATATTGTTTTAGAATATAATAAATATACAGTTAGGTTTCAATGCTTGAAACCTTAACCCCAAATATATATATGTGTGTGTGTGTGTGTGTGCATGTTTAATATCAATTATATCTAGTATAAATACTTCATTATGTTCTATGAAAGTTTAGGGGTTTGTTTATTATGCTTGACTATGCACTTGTTCGAACTTTCAAATGGTTATTATCAATAGTAGATGTTGAAAATAGCAACAAGAAATGATAAAAATAGAATCCATAATATTCCAATTTTAATTTGTCCTTGAATTAAAATCGAATTTACTCTCACTAGCTACTTGGAAATAATTAATTAATTCATTATGGATCAATTAGTTGGAGAAATTCAAGTTAGAAGTCTTTTTGAAGTCATGCAACAATTATCCCTTAAATTAAGGAGATTATCCCTTTATTAAGGAGATAAGATTGAGTTATATTTAAGTTGTAATTAGTTAGCTCAGTTTATTGAGTTAAGTCCAATTAAATTAGTTCCAAACTGTTTGAGGAACTAATTGTGACTTATCAGTCAGTTAATGCATGCATGCACTCAACCATTGTACTCTAGTTAACTAAAGATTCCCTCATCAGAAACTCATGCATGTCTATTCTGAGAAAGACCTAGTTGAGCTAAATGTCAAGGATAATGTACTATTAGTTGCATGTGTTTTCCTATAAAGGAAATTCATGCATGCAGTCAAGGTAAGGTTCCTTGAGGATTGCACAGTTCATACAGGGTGTGAGATCAGTGTGTGAGATCAGTTTTCCACTTGGTTGGAGAAGATCATTATAGAGGAACAACACAAGGAAATAGGAGCTTGGAGGGCAGAGAGGAAGGCTTGTGAGAATCTAGGATTGACTGTGAGCATCTGTGAGGATTGTACTGAGAGCTGGCTAGATGTGATAGCTAAGGCTTTGTATAATCTCTATGTATTTCCACCTTGTATGATAATACAGATAGTGGGGTTTTTAGCTGAGGCTTTCCCCAAAGTATTTTCATGTGTCTTGGATGATTGATTCTTCTTCTTCTAGTTATATTGTTCAACTCGATCTTTAAGCTTCCGCAAAGCAAATTGATAGTAAAAGTAGGTTATACTATTTTGCTTTGATTGAAATTGCATTATCGGGTTAATCTACAATCAAATTTTCTACATAGTCTTAGAGTGAGATTTGTAGAGAATTTGCAGAATTTCTACAGTAGAGAGAAGTTTTTGTATTTTACTGTTTTTTTTTTTTCTACGTAAAGCTAAACTATTATATTACAGTAAGAGCAAAGTTACATTATGAAAATTACAACGGGGCCGCGGCCCTGTGAGATTTGTCCGAGGACAGACAGTAGACACCTTAGTATTCATGCCAGAATTACATAGGACACATGGACAGAGACTTAGAGCCACACTCATGTAGCTGACACATGGACAAAAACACTTGAAGAACATCGACACAGAACAGAGATAACATAAAACCGAGACAATTACATAGAGACAGAGTGACAGACTCATATATAACCGCATAGGGAGCTGACAGAGAAAAATTCTTGCTGTAAAACCTGGAGCGCGAGCTGGGCATGTCAATCTTCATCAGTAGTCTGCGGTTCATCTTCCGCCTTGCAGCATGGTGGCTAGAGGATGGCTTTACCAGGGTTGCGCGTTCCACGGTCACTTGGGCCAGCGCCAGAGTCACAAACAGGTTCTCTCAGGCTTGCTCCCAGGTCATGTAAGGGCCGCATCATCTCAACAGCAGGGAATTCCATTTCCACCGTAGGAACAATCCCAGGAACACGCGGAGGGTTGGCCCGGGGGTTGCCATCCTCATCTTCCCAGGGATTGCTACAGTGCTCCACAGAGACAGTCACGAAGAAAGTAGAATTGGCTAAGGTGCAGGGGAGGCGGTATCTAACCATTGGGTGTTCCGTATGCCCACAGTCCATGCGCGCAGGAGGTTCCCCCAGTCTACCTCTGCCCGGGGGCCTTCCCCTCGGCCTTCTGCACTCAGAGGTTTCCTCAATTGAGGAAGAAGTCGAGGGGGCTCTGCCACTATGACCTCCCCTACCACTGTTGCCCCTTCCGCGATTGCGCTGCATTCTGGTCCTCGGAACAGAGCGCTCAATTCCACAACGTAACAACACTGTTGGCACAGGTTTATTGCCAGACCGGATCTTTGCCTCCCAATTGCCCAAAGCTGTGGCCGCAGAGCCTTGACCCTCGCTCTCAAAGCTTGAATGAGAGCCGAGACTCTGTGCCTCCACAACTTCTAACGAAACCAGAACAAGAGCCAACGAGAGATGCGGATAAGTAAGCGCTGCCAAATTCTCAGAGTCGCAACTGGCTTGCTTGTGAGCCTGCCAATTGCCCCACTCTTCAGCAGCTAAACACTCACAATCACATTCAGGGCCAGAATGAGAGTCGAAGTTCAGAACCTCCGTCACCTCCGGCAAGATCATAACAGTTGCAGAAAGGAATTGCGGAAGAATGTCCGAGAGAATGCGGTTATGAAGCGCCATGTTACGCTTCTCAAGACTCGCCATGAATGTCGACAGGACGACTCTGTCAACTCCCTTAATTCCCTTCCTTAAATGCTGCAGGTTGGTGAATTGATGGTGTGTCCTCCTGTCATGCGTGGCTCGTCCGGGCGGACACCTGCCCTTTGGACGAGCCTTATACGCCAAGTGTCTAGCGACCACCCGCATCCGGGGTTGTATTTTACTGTTAACACTAAATGTTGTGATATTATTCGAATCTATTGAATGACCAGTATTATATGCAGTCATCTCCTCTATGCAAAGTATCTTTATAAACAATTATTTTATTACCTCTATTTTTGAGTATTGAACTTATTATAACTTATTTTTTCTTCTTGTAGTTAATTCGTGGATTTTTACGCATAGAACCCCTGTGTTATATATATATATATATATATGATAACAAAGGATTTTTTCTTCATTAGATTCGTATAACTTCTTCTTATTTATGATTCTATTTTAACCTTATTTATTTTGTCATTTCATATATATATATATATATATGATAACAAAAGAGTTTTTCTTCATTAGCTTCGTATAAATTCTTCTTATTTAGGATTCTAATTTAACCCTATTTATTTTGTCACTTCATAGGTATTTTTTTTTATACAAAAGAATTTCATAATTTTTCCTTCGATGTTTCCAAGGGTATTTGGATGTAACGACTTATATTTGGCTTCTTCGACTTACACCGTGGTTGTATCTTCCACCAGGTCAGTTGTCCTATTCTTGGCTCCTATGTTCGTGGAATCACCTCTAGATCCTTTCTGATTTTTTCTTGTCATGAAACTCTTAGTATACAAAGGCTTATACTTCCAAACTTTGGAAGATAAAACTTTCAACTTTCATGCATGTTGTATTTCATTTACACATTGAGTATAAATGTTATTTATTTCAAGGTTAAGTTTATGACCTTAACTGCTTTACAACGATTCTCTTTCTATGTTTTCTTCTATCTCCATTTTGACAAATAAAATTTCATTTTCTAAATATATACTACTATATATTCTATTTTACTATAACTACAATTTTTTTTCTCCTGTAGCTTTAACAATGATATTTTTTAGAAGTATACAGGTACATTTGTGTACTCTTATTTACTATCTAAATTATTCTATTTGTTGTAATAATAATTTTTTGTCATAAAAATAAGTATACTTTGTGTTTTTCTTTATTTTCATAACTTATCTGAATACATCTTCTAAGTTGACATTGATGTATCTTGTATAATTTCCAGTTGGAGTACTTCTCATTTTTCCAGTACTCTATTTTTGTGGAAACTTGTAATTTTTAGGCATGCACTCTACATACCCTTACAATATAAAGTGTGTATATATTCAATTTATATATACGTATATATATATATATATATATATATATATATATATATATATATATATATATAAACAATTTCAAGTTTTAAATCTTATAAGATTTCAAGTATATATAGATATACTTGTAGAAATTACCTGTAACAAATTTTCTTTTATATATGAAATTAAACCACTTTTATTACTATAAGATTAAATGAAAAACCCAAGAAACTACTATTCGTACTTTCTTGTTGTGTATCTGACTTGTTCAACTAGAGTCTATTTATGTACTTTGCATAGGTCATCTTGTAGAAATATGTTGATAGAATCGCAACTACTCAAGAAATTTAATCTAAATCAAGAGACACGATTCTACTCTACTGCTCTGCAGAAATTAATTCACAATTTAGAACAACATTCACAAACATGCATCAATCACATACACAAGTACACAAATTTGTCTAGGGGACTTGTAAAAACCCCTTAAGCATGCTTGCATTAATAAGATGAATAGAGAAGTTATTACAATTTCTTTCTCTCTCTGAGCTCAACTTACAAGTAAATAACTATTATCTCTGCTTAATGAGAAGTTCTGAACCAGAGTTAGTCAATCTCTTCCTCCACCTGAGCTCTTATTTCCTTTCGCAAATCCTAAGGAAATTAACTCCTATTATTTAGGAATTTCCTCCAAAATGATTGCGCAATTCCCAAGGATTGATCATTTATTGCATGCAAAACTTATACACTCAATACTAGCATACAATTGACGTTACACTACCTTGGAATCTCCACTACAACTGAGAAATTTGAATTCCTTGCATGCCTGAGCTATTTTTGGTTGAATGATCAGCTAACTAGATGATCTCTGAGTTAGACTGCTATCCAATGCACAACTGACCTCCAACTAGTTCTATTAATTTTTAGAACTAGTTTAACTGAGTACAACTAGAAATAATTGAATTGGGTTGCTACAAATTGGCAATCAACACATGCAAATCGAACTCCAAGCCCACTAACTCAAATTTACTGAGCTAACTGAGTGACATGAATTCACCTCAATTAACGGCCTCTAAGTTGTTTGCTAATGTGGAAATTTTGATTTTTTCTCAATTTGACCAAGGCTAAGTCAAATTAAGCCTTTCTTGCTACACTTCTCAACTCTCCCTCTTAGCAAGAAAGGGATTATCAACCACACCTATCATTCACCTGTAGAATTCAAACTCCCTCTTTACAAAGCCTTTGTCAAGATGTCAGCATCTTGTTCCTCTGTTGGAATGTATTGTAGCAAAATTATCCTCCTTTGCACACAATCCCATAAATGGTGATATGAAATATCTATATGCTTGGATCGATCATGAAATACTAGATTCTTAGAGAGCTTAATGCAACTATGATTATAGCAGTAGATCACAGTTCAATCCATCTCCCGACCAAACAAACCCACAAGTCTCTTTCACATCCAGATTGCCTCACATGCTACATGATTTGCATCAATGTATTCAACTTTTTTTGAGTTGAGCGCCACAGGCCTCTGCCTCGTATTATACCAGGAAATTGATGCGGAGCCAACATTGAAAATTCCACCTAATGCACTCTTTCGGTTCGATGGAATACCTGCCCAATATTCATATGTGAAGCCACACAACTTCACTCCATCTATCTGTCTGTATCATCATCCATACTGGGTAGTGCCTTTGAGGTACCGAAAACATGCTTGGCTACCTTCCAATACAATTTGGTCAAACTAACCATAGCTTGGCTCAGCTGGTTTGTTGCATAGCAAATATATAGTCATGTGTTCACAAGATATATCAATGAACCCATTGGCTACCAATAAATGGTAACATAAACCTCTTCACATGAAGTGGAATTCTCCTTCCTCCAATTGGTCGCTATAAGTGTCCCCATGGGCTTACAACTCTCCAAGTGAAATATATGTAGTATCTTAGTGACATACTTGCCTTAATACACAAACAATTCCCCATCACCTTACCATACTTCCAACCTGAGGAAGTAGTGCATGAGACCTATGTCTTTAACCTCAAATTTCCTTGCAAGGTACTCCTTGCAAAAGCTGGTCGATTACTCATCACTTGTCAATATTAAATCATCAACATATAAAACAATGATAAGCAATTTAACTTCTACCAAAATATGATAGATTTTGCATCTGCTTCACTTTTGGTGAAGCCCAATCCAGTGAGATGATTATCAATCTGAGTGTACCAAGCTCAAAATGCCTGTTTGAGACTATTCAATGATCTCTTGAGTCTACACACATGAGACTCTCGATCAAATGTCTCAAAACCTTTTGGTTTCTCTATGTACACTTCCTCCTCAATAACATCATTGATAAACGCTATTTTTACATCCATCCGGTGGATCTTCCACCCCATCTGCACAACCAGTGCAATAATTCATCTAATGGATGAATACCTTGCAATGGGAGCAAAGGTTTCCTCATTGTCAATTCCCTCAACTTTGGCCACAAATATGGCCTCACACTTCTCTATGATTCTGTATGTTGCATGCTTAACCTTGAAGATCCATTTTGAACCCACAAATAATTTATCTGCTAGTATTGGGACCACTTACCAAACACTGTTCTTCATTATGGATTTGTATTCTTCCACCATTGCATAAACCCAAACTGGTTACCCAACTAATTCCTCAAAAAAGGATGCCTCAGTCTCTACAAGCTACGTGATTAGAGCCATGTAGCTAGTGTACCTCGATTTGTGGTTTCTCCAAAACTTCTTGAGGCTCCTCATTTGGAGCTAAAATATCCTCTTATGGTGGGATTTGAAGCTCCCTCTCAAGAGAGCATCTCATTTCTTTCTCTTCATCAAAATTTACATCGCTTCGCACAACTGTCATTATGAGGGAAGGTAAGTACACCCAGTAATTGTGTGGAGTTTCGATGTAACCCACAAAAACTCCCACTTTGTTGTCGACTCAAGTTTCTTCCTCAAATCTTTGGATACATTGTAGTAAACAAAGGCTCCAAAAATTATAAAATGAGACACATTTGAATTTCTCCTTGAGAAAGCCTCTGTAACAACCATGGGTTAAAATTTGATGTAATAAAGTTAATAAAGGAAAAAATAAGGCCAATGTCATGGGACACATATTCCAAGCTGAATGTTCGACAAAAAATCATAGTGGGTGTTCATTTGGTATATGATGGCTAAAGGGAAATTGACAAAGGCAATGGAAAAGGCTTTGAAAGGAAAAGAGGCATTAATTGACATTTTTATTTATGAAATAAAGAAAATTAGGAGAAAAGGAAGGTGAAAGGTCATAGGTTGCATGTGAGGAGGAAATTGAAGAATATAAAGGCCCCATTAATAAAAAGGATTATGAGGACCAGTTCACATCTTTTATCAATTTAAGCCTTTTGGCAATTCAATTTTGGAGCTATTTCTCTATTCTCTCATACTCTTGCACACTTAGAGCATTCTTGGAGCACTCTAACATTGGAGAAAGGAAGGCAAAGGAAGGATAAGAAAGAAAAGGGAAGCAAAAATCAAGCAAGGAAAAGTTGGATCAAGCAGCTACAATGAGATTACTTGTAGGTATTGAGTTGCATGTATGATTTCCTTGCTAGTTTTGACATGCATGGTACATGCATGTTTGTGTTTGGTTCTCTTGCTATCATTGGCATGGGTTTTGCCAAGTGTGATAGTGGTTTCAGCCTTGCCTTTCCATTTCCAGATAGACATGGTGTGATGGGGTTATTTTATTTGGTTGAGTCGGATTGTCAGATGGTTTTGGAATTGAGTGAGGTGGTCTCATGAAAATTCCCAAAGGCCTAGGAATCCCTTGACCAATAATGGCAAGATAGATGGTAAAGATTGAGAGTGGAGACAGGAAAATTCCTCAAGTATTGGTGAAGAATTCTGGAGGCATCCATGCTTATTTAGGCTGAGTAATCCCTTGACCTGTAATGGTGGGATTGTGGTAAATCCTGGTAGTGTATGTTTCTTTTTTTGGGCCTAGGAATCCCTTGACTGTTAATGGTGAGATACATGGCAAAACCTGGTTGTATAGATGAGGGATTTGAGCCTAGGAATCCCTTGAATAATAATGGTGGGATACACGGTAAAGCTAGAGGAAGCCTTGGTTAGTTATGTTGTGATTCCCACATTCATGCTTGGAATATAGCACGAGGGTGATTGACTGAAAGAAAAATTTGGTACAACCCAATCTATGGTCAGGTGGTTTGTGGAAGTCCCTGACTTGTGTTAGAAAATTATATATTACAGAGCAATGGAACACATAAAATATTTCAGAAATATAAACACATAAAAAAAGAGAGACATAGATATACGTGGTTCACCCAATTTGGGCTATGTCCACAGAGAAGCACCCAATCCTTCCTTTTATATTATCCAGCAAAATGAAGAAATACAACCTACAACAGATATGCTGTAATTCCCTCTTCTCTCTCACACAATATCCTCTATTTTTCTCATTTAGAATACACATATACATAGCCGCAATACAATTCCCTCATATATAGTGAGGGGTTTCCTTCTAGGGAAAAAAACCCTAAATTAAACATAACTTCTATCATCAGATTTCTGCCTAATGAATGGCCTAGATTGATTACAAAATTACAACATTTTACAAGGCAATTTTACATCTATTTTTAGCTTAGGGGCACTGCCCCTGATCCCCCCTATGGACCCCCCTTGCATCGCAAATAACGGGCGACGTTGCGACCACATTACGAAATGGGTTCCAATGCAGCGATACCTCTTAATAAAGAAAATAATCAGGCTCCACACCAAACAACTAGTTGAAATCCTCCTTGAGGCAGCTAGTAGGATTAGAAGAGAAGAAGGGAAAAAATAAAAAAATCTTTGCTCCATGTATCGCTTTGATGAATGCATGTACTCTCCAACATCTGCAAACAACAAAACGAGTGGTACGGAAAGAAAAATTTGATCAAGTCTAGTCAAAAGAAGTCAAATTTTGACTTTCTCCTCCTTTTTTCAAATGCTCCAACAAGGCCAAGGCAATGCCAATCCATCACCCTCTTCTATTTCCACCATCCACCCATCATTCTCAAGCTTTTCCCATTCAGTTTGCTTGTTGTCCTAAAAAACTACACGAATTCTCTATTTTACTATAGGAAACAAAAATACATAGAGCATAAATTTATTTTTTCCATAACTTTAAAACCATGCATCCATTTTCCAATCGATTTCAGGGGGAGATGCATATGGATGATGGTAACATGCTCAAGTAATTTTAGCAAATTTTAGTGCACAATTTCCCAGAAATCAGCCTCCATCACCTACAACCATTTTTTAATTTTTTCAATATTCGTGCATCTGTTTAAAAATTTGTTTGATAGGGAGATGCATATGGATGACGGTAAGATTCCCAAGAAATTTCAGCAAATTCTAGTGTATAGTTTCCAAGACATCGACCTCCATCACCTTCAACCATTTTTATTTTTTCTTGAGATTCATGCATCCATTAGCCAAATTTTTTATGGGGAGGTGCATAATGATGAGGGAAACATGCTAAGAAAGTGTGAGGTCAATCCATTCTACTGTTTGGGAGACATGGAAAAAACATGTCTGCTACAAGAGGCTGTCCTGAATTACTACAGGAAGGTCGAGAAGAAGCTACAAGAGACAATATGATGGAGAAATGGGTCAAAAGGTCATGTATTCTTTAGGGAAGGTTGATATAGGTCCCCCAACACCACTTTCATCACTCATGCACTCCATCTAACCAAAATCCATCTTCAAACTCCATTCTCCCTTACATGAAAAAAATGAAAAAAATATATAAAAAAATACCTTTGGGTGAAAACCTCTTTTGAGGCGCCCAGGGCAGACAACCAGGATGAAAACCTCCTTTGAGGCAACCTAGTTGTCTTTCAAAAAAAAGAAGAGAAAAAACACAAAAATAATGGCAGGAACCTCAAACTTGCCTACTCATAACAATTCTGGTTTTTGCAGGGTTGCAAGAAGATATAATAAACATAGAGATCAGAGGGAAGAAAGCCATACAAAGCCCCATGTTTTTCTTCATCCATAATACCCATGTTCCTTCATACATACTCATCTCTAGCAACAAAAAAATTACAATTTCAAGAAAGTATGCGCTTTCTACAGGATTTCCTGTAATTACTACAGGAGTTTCTTGTAGTACTGCAAGAAGTCCTAAAAATTTACAGGAAAGGCACTCCGATGGAAAAATTATGATGCAGACCTATTTTGGGATAGGAAAAAATGACATTAACTTCACCACATCTTAGCCAACACCCATCATGACCATGTCACCCTATGGCCACACCTTCCACTCATTCCAATACCTATTTACCCTCCAACAGAGAAAGGATGCAAAAATTCAAAACAAGGGGTAGCTAAAGGACTTCTGTAGTAGTACTACAAGAAACCTTGTAGTAGCCTATTTTCAAGTAATAACAGGCTCTAGGCCTAACCTTCAACACCATAATTGAAAGAGGAGAAGCATAACTACAGGCACACTGAAACTCCTCCAGAGCTCAGCAGCAACAGAGGAAGCCAACACCTGCACATCAACAAGAAGACAACCCATCATCAAAATAAGATCAACATAAAAGAAAAAGGAAGTCAATAAGATGTACCTGAGTCATGAGCAACACAACAACATCAACTCAGCAACAACATGCATGTCTCTCCAACAACCATCGGGTAGGTATAGGTATGCAATATTCTTGACCTCTTCTCTTGAAACCATGTAAACTTTGAAACGAGAACTGATATTGTTACCCATTTCATAGAGATAGTAGAAAAGTGACCCGATTTTGAAAAGGGGCGATGCAGAACACACATATTTTTTTTAAAGCATAGTTTTTGGCACTTTAATTTTTTTATATGTACATTATGTTTTAGAATGTTAGTGATTTGCATGCTGATTTAAAAAAGTGGTGATTCTGCATGATACCTTTTTTTAAAATACCTATTTTTTGACTTTAAATTTTCTAATGTATGAAATGTAAATAATTATTTTCTAAATTTAGCAATTTTTAAAGTGGTCTTTTTCTTCATATTTTCTTGTTTTTTTTTTTGGAGTGAGGTTTTTATTGTTTTTTCATATTGAAAGAAGAAGGTCGATATTTGAAGTTTCGATATTCTACATATTTATACATGGTTAATCAATTTTTCAATGCACATGAAATATTTGTCTCTAAAAAACAATTTTTTTTAATAATTGACATAAAAATAACCATTTTCAACATAAATATAACTAAAAAATTACACATTTTGATCATTTTTTGTAATTTTTTTGCTAGAAATGACATGTCAAAATCACAAATTTTATAGGAAAATTTTAACTAAAAATGGTTAAATAATATATCTATATATATATATATATATATATATATATATATAAATTTCATGTCAAAAAATAATAATAATCACTGCTTTAAAAAAAATGATTAACATAAAAATTAATGTGAAAGTCACATAATACAAATATTGAACACATAACAATATTAATTGAATGCTTATTCTTCTCATAAAATGTCAAAGTCAAAACATTACAAGTACAAGTAATTAATAGTTACAAAAATGAGCTTGATTTCTAAGCATAACTTAAATTTAATCAATAATATCACGTAATCCAAACTTTTCATCTTCTAGAGTTTCATCATTGTCTTCTTCCACAATATTTTCTACTCCATTTTGCTCATTTTCCTCTTCTAATGGATCTTTGATGTCTGCGAATCTCCCAATGTATGCCTTTCTAATCATTCCCTGTAATGGTGGTTGGGGTTCCTTTGCCTTTTTTTCCACACGTGATTCACTAAAGTCCCCTTTCTTCAACCCAATTTATTTCATTGCATCTCGAAGAAATTGAAGAGCATTAATCACCACCCCGAAACCAGTTTGGATTTAAAGAGGCATGACACCCGGAAGAAGCGGAACGAGGGTTTTGAATAGGGAGCGACGGGTGCGAGCTGGTAACAATGGAGGGGCGAGGAGGGGGGAGCTCCACTCCCTCCTACAGTCATGTAGTTGCGAACAGAAGCAAGGAGGCTGGTTTGAATCGATTCAAGAAACCAATGGAGGCAGAAACATAAAGCATCAAATCTCATGAACAGGAAGAGAATCATGAGGAATTCAGAAGAGAGAAGAGAATAGGAGACAACAGTCAGAGAACTGAGCACAAGACTATGACAGGACCCTGCAAACCCAGGTCAACCATTAAACCCCAGGTTGTCTTAAATGATCCAACACTACAGGTGCACAGGGATCACATGGCGGCATACGCGGTTATATGCAAATTTATGGGAATATGGCCAACAGAGAAGGCTTTTCACGCATGGATAAGAAACCACTGGAAACCAAAGGGAGAAATAAACCTTCATCTTGGGTCCAAGGGTTTCTTCACAGTGGTTTTTACAATCCTAGAGGATAAAGACAGAGTGTTCAAAGGAGGACCATATTTCTATGATGCTGCAGGCCTCTACATGCGACCATGGGTGAAGAATTTTGTCCCGGAGCGAGAAACATTCACATCGGTACCGGTATGGATAAGAATCTACTCCCTACCTTTAGGTTATTGGTTGCTAGAATCCTTAAAATCCATAGGCAATAAATTAGGTCATTTTTTAAAAATATCAGATGCGACTCCGCGGGGTAAAGATACGTCCTTCGCCTGCATATGTGTAGAAATGGACCTATCGGGAGCACTTTCGGACGAAATAATTCTAGAAGTATATGATGAAGAATGGGTACAGGTGGTGTACTATGAACATGTCCCATTTATATGCCGTAAATGTTATGAAGATGGGCACCTCTTCAAAGACTGCCCACTCAAAAAGCTGGAGGACAATATGAAAACC
Organism: Pinus tabuliformis; assembly: GCA_031772625.1. Lineage (NCBI taxonomy): Eukaryota > Viridiplantae > Streptophyta > Pinopsida > Pinales > Pinaceae > Pinus > Pinus tabuliformis. The sequence continues at coordinate 2,075,456,987 of CM062816.1, read as the reverse complement.
AACACAGGCAAAGATCCTGAAGGCTTTACCAAGGTGGGAGGCAAAGGGAAAGGAGGAAAAAAGTACCAAAAGAAAACTAACAAGGATAAGCAACCAAGTCATAACAGTTTCAAGACTTTAGAAGAAGAAGGTGGGAACACTGAAACAAACCAAACACCGGAGGATAATCCTGTAGAGAAGGAAAAAGATGACAACATGGAGGACATACATGAGAACAACAAACTACAAGAGGATCTACCAAGCACTATGGAACTTGGCAGGGACCATGAGATGACCCCAAGTGAAGTTGGTACGGAGGACCATGAACTACAGGAGATTCTTGAGAGGGAGAATCTTGATCTAGAAAAGTTCCTAGAGCAGGGAACCACCAAAGGTGTTGATTCTCTACCACAAGAGGAGTTTGATAGAGTGCAACAACTCTTCCTTTGGAGATCTCAAGCAAAGGGTTCTGGAGTCAAAAGGAACCATGATAGCCAGGAAAATAGAGGGGTAAAACCGATGGAGGTAACATCAGGACACTCTTCCAAGAACCCAGGCAGGAAAAGAGAAAGGAAGAGATAGAATGAGCTGCTGACAGAGTGTGGGAAACTCATGATTAACTCAGGCAAGATGAAAGATCTTACTAGTTACTCATTTACAAACCTTTCATAATGAAGCTCACAACATGGAACATTAAGGGTCTAGGAAGTAAAAGAAAACAAATATATCTTAGCAATAGAATAAAAGAAGAAAAACCAGATATGGTGTTCACACAGGAAACAAAATGTTCAATAGACAAAATCAGAGAGATACATAGCAGATGGCTTATTAAGTACGAGTATCTAGAAGTTAAAGAAAACAACATAGCAGGAGGGATTCTCACTCTTTGGAACCCCCAGAAACTTGGAATACTGGATGCGGAAGCATCCAGGAACTACCTTTTGAAAATGTCTGGCTTAGTCACCCTGACTTCATCACTAATATTGGAAAATGGTGGGTGGAAGACATGCCCATTCAAGGCACGAAGATGTTCCTATTGCAACAGAGACTGAAACACATCAAACTCAGGCTTAAGGAATGGAACAAAAATGAGTTTGGAAATATTTTCAAATCCAAAAGAGAAGTTGAACAGAAACTATAGGGAATTAACCAAATCCTCATCATAGATGGCTTTACTGAGGAAAGGAAAATGCAAGCTGAATCTCCTCAATAGGAACGGGAAAACAGATTCCAGCAAGAGGAGACCTTCTAGAGACAAAAATTGAGAGTGTAATGGATTAAAGAGGGGGAAAGAAATAAAAAGTTTTTGCACAAGTCAACCATGGATCACAAGGCACATAACAGAATTGTAAAACTCAGAGATACTCAAGGGAAAGAGCTAAATACCCACAAAGAAATGGAATCTGCTTTGGTACAACATTTTCAAAGCATAGAAGAGGAGCCTCTCTTAGATAGATCACAATTTGTCAACAACTTCACATAGTACATTCCAAAACTAGTAACCAGGGAAGACAATTACAATCTCAACAGGTTAGTGACTAAAGAGGATGTCAATGAAGTCATCAAAGAGATGCAAAATTGGAAAGCTCCATGCCCGGTTGGGTTCAATTTAGACTTCTTCAAAACATGTTGGGAAATAGTCAAACAGGATATCCTTGATGTTGTGGAGGAATCGAGAAAATCTAAAATAGTTTTGAGGGTGCTCAATGCTTCTTTCATAGCCTTAATTCCAAAGCAGGAAAAAGCTATGACCAGATAGATTCAGACCCATAGATTTATGCAATATGTTGTACAAAATCATTTCTAAAGTAATTGCAAACAGATTCAAGCCCCTTCTTCCAACTATTATGTTTGAGGAGCAAACTGGATATGTGGAAGGAAGGAAAATTCTCAATAATATCATTCAAGCTCACGAGGCGGTTCATTCTCTCAAGAGTAATAAGCAAGAGTGTATGATCATACAGCTTAACCTAGCGAAAGCTTATGATAAGCTAAGATGGTCATACATCAAGGAAGTACTAAAAGCGTATGGCTTTGACCACAACTGGATAAGATGGGTAATGGCCCTTGTTACCATAGCTAGTTTTTCAATCCTACTTAATGGCTCTCCATCCACAATACTTAGGCCTTCGAGAGGCCTCAAACAAGGAGATATGCTCTTCCCCTTCCTCTTTATTCTCATGATGGAAGGATTAGGCAAAGCAATCAAATCAGCCAATGTGGAAGGAAGAATCCAAGGTCTCAAACTAACCTCCTACCGTTGCGACCTCACGACTCCTCTTTCCCTGCAACCTCCAACCATTGCGACCTCGTGACTCCTCCATCCTCTGTGTGACCCAAAGTATACCCCTTCACATCTTGACCTCACGGTCGCACCTGACCTATGACCTCAGTCGCACTATCGCATCAGATACCTTGTGACTCCCTCATTCCCGCAACCTCCCTCTCACTGGCTAAGTTTTCTTTTGGTATTTTCAATTTATGGTTATGCCCTCTCTCTCATCGTGGGATTTCATTTTTGACATGCCAGGTGACGTCAAGCTTGAGTGCATATCCATTTCCTCTTTTGAAGACGAGATGGGTCATCCAACTACTAAAACAGCTCAAGGTGCATCAGGAAGCGGGACATGGGAGACAGATCCAGATGAACAACCACCTATCTTCACAGATACAACGTGCAACATAAGTAAGACCACCAGGCTCTCCTGGTATGAGATCTAGAAATAATTTTCTAAGAGGGATATCCCAGAGACACAAGAGGAATTTCACGTATATATCAACTTCAAAAAGTCAAGGTTACATAAAGTGGTGGCTCATCCACCAATATTCCCATTCGCTAAAATCATCAAATAGGTCTTGCAGTGCGCAAGCACAGAAGACTGGATGATTAGGGGTCATGATGATAGCTACCATTGCTTCCTCGAATATTAGAGCCTACTATAAATTTCCTAAAAAGCAACAGAGTTTTAATACCAAGTGGCTCGCCAGATTCACTACCCCAACGAAAGACATCTTGAGGAATTGGTGGAAAGAACCTATGAAGTTCCGGGTTAGATCAAATCAGGCATACAAGACCGAAGGGTTACATAGGGTATATCATTTAATCGTTGTAATGATGTGTCGACTATATGGCAAGGCAGACTGCGACGTGTTTGGCACGTGGGTTCCACTCATGTATGCCATCGCCACTCAGGGAAATATTTTCAATTGGGTGAGCATCTTTTCACCATATTTGAGAACCAACATAGCCACTGCTCAAAGTCCAGCTCCCGAACAACCCCCAGAATTTTATATGTCTTCATACCTCCTTGACGCTGTTCGAGGTGCCACTTTGAACACTGGAGCTGCAATTGGGACTCATCAGTACCCCTATCTATCCACTGCCACTACAAGGTCTTCTGGGACACGACTTATAGAGCCACATTGGATATAACATCTGAAACATTTATCATCCCATTATACCAATTGTTATTCAGGGAAGATCCACCTTGCATGTCCCAAAGAGCCATGAGGACCATGGTTAAAGTAGCTCACTGGTTCCCTATCGATGAGGGAACAATAGTCAGGGTGTTTGGTACTCATAAAGCTCCACATGCTCTACACAAGTTCCTCACATATATGATTCTTCTACGAGAGGTATAATATCAAATGACACAGGATTTCTCGAAAGTGTTGCACAAAGGTAAGAAGAAACCCTGGCCACCTTTTCCTCTTACTATCGGGGTGTATATAGTAGAAAACTTCAAGCAAGTTGAAACAGAAGCTGAAGAACTCGAGGGGAGCCATTTCATGACCCTAAATTATAGAACGTACAACCCCAAAAAGATCCTAGTTGCCCACTGTAAGAAGGCAAAATTCAGTTGGTATTATGCCCACACTAGCAAGGACCTCGAGGACGGAATTAGGAACTGGTATAACTCCACAAGGGAGATCAACCCCGGTGAGCAACAAGGCATGGAAGATGAAATCCTTGATGATTTTAGGATGATGAAAGCCACAAAGAAATAACACCAAAGAGAGCTAAGCATCATGGAAACAAAAAGGAAAAGAAGCGGAAGATCCTCTAAGCGAAAATGAGGAAGAGGAATTTCCCCTCATACAAAAAAAAGCCAAGCCGTCAAGAAAGAAGTGAGAACTAAAGAGACAAAGAGAACTGGAAAGCAAACAATTTCAGGAACCTGACACTCAAAGCCAGGACGTGATAGAGAGGAAAAGGCAGGAAGACGATAAAAGGAGGTAGGAAGAGGAAAAGAGAGAACAAGATGAGGAAGAGAAAAGGAGGGAAGAAGAGGTTGAAAAGAAAAGACAAGCAGAAGAAGCTACGAGGAAAAAACAATATGAACAACAAAGGTTAGAATAGGAAGTGAAGAACATGGAGGAAGAGCTAGAAAGGCAACGGGCACTAGCAAAAAGGGAAAGGAGGCAGGAGGAGGAGGAGCTTAGGGCAACCAAGGAGAAGGAAATGGTAGTTATTGAACAAGGAGAGACGAGCAGGGTGGTCGATCCAATCCTAGGACAGAGTGAACTTCCTCCTTTGGATGTACCTCCCATTACTCCCCTCACTTGCGGACACCTACCCCTCCGAGAGATACGCATCACAGAAGATCAGGAGGAAGAGGTTCTAGATCTGATTAAGATCACATTTGATGAAGTGAACCTCAAGATTATACAGGAGAGGAAGAGATATTGCAACAGAAACCCAGCTAACCCATTATCGGTAATTACAACAACAGACATCGTTCCAAATATCACGTCAAACCCACTAATGATTGCCTCTGTCAGTACAACATTTGTATCTGCCACAGAACACAACGTAGCTCGGATAAGTAGACAAATTGTAGATTTGCAAAACAGGTTATACGCATCTGAGAAAAGGGCCAATGTAGAAGAACAACGGAACATGAACTTGGAGGAGGAAATCGTGACACTCCGCTTGCTACATACAAGATCATATGAAAGAGAGATCCTGTGAGAGACTATGGCTGTAGTTTATGAGGTGATGGCAAAACTGCACCACACTATAGCCCCCATAGTGGCTATTCAGACTCACTCAAAGGAAAGGGTTTCAATGCTCAAAGAGGCCATGACCGCCCTAGATAAAATACATGAGTGGTCTAAAAAGTACCCTGAAGCCCTGGCAGTAGTACCTAGGAAAGATTGGATTGCTATGCAGAATACCAGAGTCCAAATTTGTATCAAAATGTAGTCCAGAGAAAAATTGGTCAAAGATGCAGAAAGGGTGTTAGCTTTCTACAGGCAATTGTTCAGCAGTCTGTAGTTAGTGATCCAACTGCATGGGTCCTCTTTTATAGGAGAAATTGGATAGGTCAGAAATCAGGAGGAGATCAACAATAAGGTGCGAGCATTCTAGAAACATATAGATGAGTTTACCGCATAGGATATATGCTGATCTCAGTTGAAAATATCAAGCATTACATTGTGGAACCAGTGAGGCTCTACACCAAGTTGGGCACCCTGAACAATCATATACGTGCCAAGCGAAGTACTTTTATCCTGGACGCATTGGAATGCTTACACCGACATGATGAAGGCTAGCCACCAGTCTCCCCCATCGCGACATAATACAACATATGGCGGACTTACCTAACCAAAAAGCTCGGGCTCAACATTCCGAAACTTGCCATCTACAGCTTAGTCAACTAGGATGATAGCCACTTCCTTTTTATTTTTTGTGTGTACTATGGTAGCACGTAATACTCTATGAACATGAAAGGTCACATAGAATGCTAAGAATGTGGTTGCCGAAAGGTCACTGGGAAGTCCAAGAGTCAAGAGTAGACCAAAGGTCTCTCTCATCCTATAAATATAACTTCACGTCTCATTTGAATGGGCTTTTTTGAGCAAAGTACTTATGGATAGCAATAGACACAGTGCTTAAGAGAAGTGTGGTTCTTCTAGCCAATGCAAGAGTTAATTGTATGTTTCCACTATTGAATGCTTCAAATATCTATGTGTTGGTACCATGAGTATTTTCTACATTTGACGGATCAAATGTTCCCGAAAGCTTCTTCATGTGTAGCCGCTCCACATTCTATTTCGTACCCCGAATCTAGTTTTGCTATATATGAATGGTATTTGGTTGATTTCACTCTATACACATGCTAATGAACTATTTCTTTAGGTGTTAGTATAATCTCTCTTTTCACTGCACGATTTTGTATGCTGGTAAATGGTTGATTATTGTGAACTGATTTTGCAATCGTTAAGAAATTTCTATTTAATTTTCACAAGTCTTGTTTAAAGTCTTGCTAACAGTAACTTTACGTGAGACTGTGTGGCTTATCTCTTGCTTTTCATGGTATATATGTATGACACAAGTTACTTGTCAATTATTCTCTTGTGTTTCTTCAAACTCACACTTTCTACTAAGTTTATATCACACTTCTATCCAAAGCTAGCTCTGCAAAACTAAGCGGCAGTCGATCCCACATACCGGAAGGGATCTCTAACACACTCGATGCAAGCTCTAGTTGGGAACCTACACCAAAGAGATCCCATTGACTGTTGGTGATAAATTCCAGCCCATCAACAGATTTGGCGCTAGAAGGAGGGCCATGGAAAGCACTAAAATACCTCCTCACACAGAGACTTCCCATCAAGGGAGTAATCAACCACGGCCTCCCACGCCCACTGAGGTATGGTATAACCATATGTTCGGGCCACCCTCCACAAAACCCCTATAGGAAGAAACTCCTATTCCTCCCCTTGAAGACACCCTTAGAGGGAAGGAACTTCCCATGTACGAAGTCACTAATGAATAGCTCAGGGCTTTGCGCCCTATCACATGCCAATTCGCTAGGGGTTTAAGATGTATCCCTACCACTAACTCCCTAGCCAACTCTCGCACCTCCAACCTTCAACATACATGTCAGGGTGTCCTAGTTAACTCTGTATCGCAGTTAATTGGCTTAGCCCTGGATGATTATGCAGATGCCGTCAAAATACTATCTATCGAAGGGTTGGAAAGCCAGCCGAAAGATGAAGAGGGGGAGCCTAAGAATACCTTTATTGACGAGAATAACCAGGCACATAGAAGGGAAGTGTGTGGGAACAATCGAAGAATCTCTAAGGAAACCCTTGCCAATGATCAACCTCTCACCGAGGGCACTTATGGGATCTTGGGACTACCTTAGAGACCGAATAAAATTTTACAACAACCAACGTCTCCTTAGGAACCTAAGAGACAACTGGAACGTGAGAAACATGAGGGATCTAGGACATCTCAAAGTGCCGAGGAGAGAAGCCAAACGTCCCCCTTGCACCAGCAGCAGGTCAGGGATGGACAATGAATCGGAAGGCAATGATCACCGCCCCTTTTCGACCCTAGACCAAATCACTGTCCCCTGCCACTGGCTTGGATTGTACAATCCCCTTTAAACCTTAGAGGCCTCATACACGATATGCCCTGACATTTTGAGAAACACCTCCCAAAATTCGACCCGGAGAAAGGGACCTCAGCTGATGACCACATTAGAAATTTCTATTTAGCTCTACAAATGATGAACATACAGTATGGTGACGTAGCATGTTTCCTATTCCTATATACCATTGAAAATAAAGCAGCCTCTTGGTATCGATTGCTACCAATCTCCTCCATCCGAACATGGGACGAGTTCCGGAAATCCTTTCTGGACAAGTTTTCAGGTGATAAGACACCTTCCATGCTCCTCATCGAGCTCAGAAGGTAAAGGATTTTAATCAATGTGTCACCACTATTTTAAACAAGTTCCCCAAGGATGTAGCTCTTGATGATTCCATCATGATTGATTACTACACAAGGGCCCTACCACGAGACATTGTTATTTTCGTTAAGCGCGAATCAAAGCTCACTCAGGTAGATAATTTTGCCGCGACGCTCGAGGTCGAAAAGGATCTTCTTTCAATTAGTGGCCTAGAACATGAGTCATGAGAGGATCCAAAGTCCTCCGGTAAGAGGAACTAGGCTTCCTCAAGTAAAACAACTGATAAAGAAAAAAGATCCTTTTGATTTTGAAGGACTAAGCAAATCGCTAAAACAGCTAACCAACGAAGTGTCTGAACTAAAGCGAAGACCAATTGATGCTTCTAGAAGGTCCAAACCCACTAAGCCCTTTCTCTGCAAAACCAATAATTTTACCCCTAAAGTTTCGCAAAACCCTAGTCCTACCTTCAATGTAGAAGAATTAGGCAAAGATAACTTCTGCACTTTCCATCAGGCTTCACTCTCCAAGAAAACCTACCCGCAATGGTTACATAACATGACCACTGTCGTCACCCAATTATTAGAAGACCAGACCACCGGCGAAGCAGAAGATGAAACAGACGAATAAGGAGAAAATGATTCCCCCCTTGGTGAGGATTCCCTCTCCATTGTGCTAACTACCAAGATCCTCCGGGGAGGAGACATTTGCACTACACAAGAAACCTGTGTCGGAGAGGCTCCTCAAAAACCCCCCAAAAGTTATAATCTCAGGAGTAAAGGTGCAGTAACGAACTCTTCCTTAGAAGAAAATAAGAAAGCTTTGTTGCATAGGATCTTGCCCCTGACTGATACTAGTCAAACATCTGTCCCCTCACCTAGAGGAATGGATGATTTACACTCGACCAAATCACCCGCCAGCATGAAAAGGAACCCCTCCACACCTAAGGATGCATCCAAAGGGTTTACTACTAAGACTATTGCGGTTATGCCATGCGTAACGCCAAAATATTTGCATGCCGAGTTATATTATATCATCAAAGATTTAAAGAACACATGAGCTAACATCTGGTTATTCGAGTTGTGAAAATTGGTGACTTAGCGTGAAATCATAGCCAAAGCCCTCACCTTCTCCCTTGACCCTATTAAATTCACCGCTTCGAGCAAGATAAATCCCGTAGGCCGATCCCCAGCCGTAGTCCAACTCCAAGCTATAGTAAACGCCGCCAACACCAACTCAAGAGGTTCAACCCCCCCATTCCTCTTAACCTTTGAGAGTTTAATTTCAATGTCCACAACTGCCTCATCGACTTTGGTGCGTCAACCAATGTTATGCCCTGGTCAATATGCAAGAAATTGAATGTTCAACCAGAGAAAACTGATGCCAAAATTATCCAACTTGACAGATCTCAAGTCCCAGCCGTTGGAGAATTAAATAATGTCATCATTTGGTTATCCTTTGATGCCCAAGTGCATCAATGCATTGACATAATCGTCGTAGACATATCGAAGGCTTACAGTCTTCTTCTCAGCAGAGATTGGTCTTTCAAGCTGCAAGGCTACTTTGCCACCGATTGGTCTCACTTATGACTGCCTTACAAAGGAAAAAATAACCAGCTCATGGTAAATAGTGAACCTTGTATGAAAAATATTGTTTCCAACCTTGTAAGCTCTAATGAACCAATCAGTTACGCACAACAAGATCTACGAGTATGCCTCCTCGAATCTTCATTCAGGTGTTATCAGCCTTAGACCTCAACTGTTTCCTCAAATACCTAGATTGAAATCCCCACGCAAACCCCAAGCTGCAATGATACAATTTTTTCTTTAAACTTGCATACGTCAGGTTTACCCTTTCCCAACACAAAGACATGGATGATGTACTATGACAGTTCCAAAACCCACGATGGGGTAGGGGCCGAATCTGTCTTGCTAAATCCCAAAGGAGAAATATTTTTGATCTCTTGCAGGTTAGAATTCCAATGTACCAACGACACTGCTAAATATGAGGCATTGGTGATTGGCCTAAAAAAGGCCATTGACTTAAAAGCAAATTGCTTGAAAGTCACTAGGGATTTGAAAATCATCATGAGATAGGTATGCAATACCATCCATTGTTTGTCTCCGCATCTAAAGAACTACCAGCAAGAGGTATGGCATCTGATAAATTCTTTTAAAGCTTTCAATATCATGTATGTTCCTAGGTTTAACAATGCTGCTATTGATAGTCTAGCTAATGCCACAACTAGGTTCACACCCCTTAGAGATGGTTTTTCTATTGAAATTTTGTGTAAACCAGCAGTACCAGATAACGTAACTAAATTGCGCATGTTTAATGATGACCAACAGATTCTGGAATTCATGGAAAATGCTGAAGTATTCAAAGACGCGGCTATCGACGCAGAGGAACATGAAAAGACATTACAAGATGAGGTGGATTCCTGGAAGGGAAATACCTTATCGAAAGGGGTGGTGTCATTGGAAAAACTGTTTGACCTTTAGAATCGCTTCAGAGGTTCGCCAAATGCCAAGACACATAGTTCCACCCTCTTACATTAGGAAATCAATCTCGAGACTGAGTGTGACCCCAAATACATTAATCTGGGAACATAATGCAACCCAGAAGAAAAATAAGCTTTCATCAGTTTGTTTCGAAAGTACTGAGATGTATTTTCTTGGATTTACAATGACCTGAAAGCATATCATACTTGGATTATTCAGCATGTCATTCCTACCAGAGAGGGGGTCAAACCATTTCAGCAAAAAATGAGGAAGGTGCATCCCACCTTAGAACCCCTCATACAAAAGGAGTTAAAGAAATTGTTGGACTCCTGCATTATTTTTAAGGTTAGACACTCGACATGGGTATCTAATCTAGTACCAGTAAGAAAAAAATCTAGAGAAATATGCCTTTGCATCGATTTTTGGAACCTTAATCAGGCGTCAGACAAAGATAACTACCCTATTCCATCCATGGAGCAGATCCTTCAAACTGTCTCAGGTTCCGAGCTCTTCTCTCTACTGGATGGGTTCTTCAGTTACAATCAGGTCCTGGTCTCAGAACCTAATAGGATTAAGACAACGTTTCGAACGAGGTGGGGAACATTCACTTTTCGTCACATGTCGTTCGGACTAATAAACGTTGGGGAAAATTTCCAAAGGGCTATGGACATCGATTTTTGGGGGTTAATGGGGCAAAGTGTAGTGGCCTACTTGGATGATGTCACCTTTTTTTCGAAAAAAAGGAAGTGACCATTTCCAGCATTTGAAACAGATTTTTGAAAGATGCTGGAAATATGGGATTTCTCTCAACCCTAAGAAGAGAATATTTGCAATTTCGGAAGGAAATTTTCTGGGCCACATCATCACCAAGAAAGGGATCACCGTCGACCTTGACCGCGTAAAAGCCATAGCACAAATCCCTCAGCCAAGCACAAAGAAATGTATGCAATATTTCCTCGGTAAAATTAATTTCTTGTGCAAGTTTATTTCAGATTTTGCACAAATTGCCAAACCTATACAAAACATGATAAAGAAAGATACATTTTTCAAATGGGTCTGGGAAGAAAAGGAATCATTTGATCGAATTAAGGCAGCAATCGCAGAGGCACCTTCACTCTCAAGCCCCGATTTACACAAAGATTTTATCTTATACACCTTCGCTTCAGATTCGTCACTGGCTGCGGTCCTCACTCAAAAACACTACAATCATGAAAAACGTCCTATATCTTTCATGAGTACACGAATCCAAGGGGTAGAGCTGAATTACCCGGATATCGATAAGCAGGCTTATTTTGTATACAAAGTAGTGAAACACTTTAGGTTTTACATCCTAAAAAATCACGTCACCGTAATAGTCCCCCATCTCGCTGTTAGATCCCTCTTCGTACAACAAGATTTGGGGGAGAGCAGAGCCAACTAGATGACATCCCTCCAGGAATACGACTTAGAATTTAAGCCCTCACACACTGTAAAAGGGCATGGTCTTTGTAAGTTGGCTGGCAAAGCCACAGATCTACAGGGCACGGAAGCTGACCAATTGGCCCAAGAAACAGAAGGATGGGAGCATGAAATCGAAATGTACCACAATGAACTCCTCGGATCACATGACTCCTAATCATGGTATGCTGATTTAAAGAAATACCTAACACAAGGGTCATTTCCTGAAATAATGTCTGCTAAATAGAGAGGAGTTATTAGACTGAAAGCAACCTCATATCAGATGGTCCAGGGGAACCGCTTTAGGAAGCATCACCTTGGTGTGTAGCTAAGATGTCTAGAATATGATGAAGCACTATGGGTGCTCAAAGATCTACATGACAGATTGGGAGGAGGTCATTACACGGGTGACACCACAGTGCACAGGGTTATGCGGGCAGGATTCTACTGGCCCACTCTATTCAAAGATGCTCATGACTATGTATGAAAGTGTTCGATCTGCCAAAATCATGCTGGCAGGAAGGCAAGGTCATCCGCCCCCTTACAACCCATAACTGTTGAGGAACCTTTTCAACAATGGGGTCTAGACATCATAGGCGATATCATTCCTCACTTGTCAAAGCAGCATAGGTACATACTCATGGCCACCAACTACTTCACTCGATGGGTAGAGGCAATCCCACTTCGAAAGGTTAACGACAATGAGGTAATATATTTTATTAAGCAGCACATCATCACCAGGTTCGGCATTCCAACCTCCCTTGTTTTTTATAACGCTACTTACTTTTCGTCTTTGAAATTATATAATTTCGCTCTGGAAAATAGCATAGTGTTAAAACATTCGGCTAATTACTACCCTCAAGGGAACGGCTTGGCTAAATCAACCAACAAGAACCTCATTTGTATCATCAAAAAAACCCTGCTTTTGCAGCAAAGGAATTGGCATAACACCCTCAGTAATGCTCTTTGGGCTGACCGGGTCACTCCCAAAACCTCAATAAGCACATCGCCGTACTTCCTGGTCTACAGGGAAGAAGCCATCTTGCCCCCTAATCTATATCTCCCCACCCTTAAGCTAGAACAAGAGTTGCGAGGCACCCCTTGCCCATCTATACAAAGCTGGATTGATACCCTGGTGAAACTAGAGGAAGAAAGGTTCAAAACTAAGGAGAAGTTTGCCATTCACCAAGCCTAGATCAAAAGATGGTTTGATGGGAAATCCGCAGGGTCCCACAAATTTGAGGTAGGGGACCTAGTGCTCAAATGGGACCAGGCTCATGAAGACAAAGGCAAACACACAAAATTTCAAGCCTTGTGGATGGTCCCATTCCAGATTGTAGAAAAAATGGTCATCACACTTTCAAATTACAAACCCTGGGAGGACGGGTGGAACCCCTTCCAGTGAATGGCCACGACCTTAAACATTACTTCACCTAGCAACCCCAGAGTTGCTAAGTCCCACCTTGTACTATAGTCTACCATTTCTTTCATAGATAGTTGTCATTTACCGCCATTTAGTTTCAATCACTAGTTTAACGGTTGTTTGTTGTTTTTCTGGAATAAAGTAGAGATGGTAGGTCAAAGTTAAAATAGCCCTACACTTTAGGTCCCTCAGATGCTCTCTGGATCCGTTAACGGACCAAAGTTTAAGTATGACAAGAGTATAGTACGAAATATTTGGTAACGATGGGGAACGTGATGGCATGCATAGGTCCTCATTCTCACCCACGTCGGTCTATCCATGCTACTCGCATGATCTAAATTCTTGAAGCTGTTCTAGCTCACCTGCAGTCTTAGGGACAAAAGAGGAGCTGAAGAAACCAGAAATGAGTATACACATATCCTGGGAAAACAATAAGGACTCTGTAAGCCAGAAACAACCTCTTTGCAAGTCAAATAAGTCGGGATCCCTCATCCACCTAGGTTTTAAGCCTCCATTAAAATAAGTGTGTTATACGCATAGGAAAAATAAGTGCTCATGAGCACCTACACCTTTCATAATAAGGGCTAAAGGACTGAGAAAGGCTTCCTGCGCAAAGAGGTGAAGCAACGACTCCACCGGGGTACTGACCAGGCTCACTGGTAGTGGAGCAATGTTTGCGATTTCTAGGTAGTGACTGTTGAGTCATGGAAAAGGTATATATATATTATTTATTTCATTATACTTTTCTTTAGTTATATCCCTTCTACACCCTAAAGTGTTAATATATCAAATGTTTATGGTAAAAATAAGGAAATTATCTATCATCATGATTTAGCTAATTGTTATCACTCCTTATGCAGGAAAAGCACGAAATGGAACAATTGTTGTCCCCTAGCCAGGAAATAGCGTACAGGTAGCAAGCCAAGGATGGAGCACGTAGTTATGGATAAGAAAAAAGGAGATCACAACATCAGTGCAAGGAAAGAAAGTTAATTGAAGATGGAAGAAAGTTAATTGAAGATGGAAGATTGCGCAAAGGGATCAATGTTACTATTTCAGCCTTCTTACTGCTTGGCCATTATAAAATGCAACGATTGTAAAGAGAACGGGGATGGGAGATTATTCAGAAATTACTATTGTGTTTTTACTTTGATCATCAATTCTCATTGTTGAGACAGAGTACGAACTAGCTGTAACTATTTTGCAAATGATTAATATATAATAAAATTGTTGTTCCTTCTCTCATACTGAAGTAATCCGGTGGTGTTCACTGGCAGCTAAGGGCCCGACCCTGGTGGATTCACTTTATGTTCTTGTATCATTCTTTTATGATTTTTGTTGTGTGATGGTTTGGTTTGATTTGCATTTATCACATCGCTTTGCTATTTCATCTTCCCATACTTAACATAATTACTCTGTTTTACATGCTGTAGAAGTATTGGTTCAAGTTGTTATTCAATTACCTGTTTCAGTATTTCCTTATTATGATTTCAGATTTAGTCATTTGAGTTCAGCATTCTATTTCCAATCTAGTAATTTAGTTCAACGTGCTATCTTGAGATTCTCCACTGTAAAGAGCATTGACTACTATTATCTACGCTCTTAGACCGAGATCCCTTCTGTTCAAATTAGAAAATATTTTTGGAATATCAATCAGTTAAAAGAGAAATTATTTATTGTTACTATATTCTTGACTGATACTTGAATGAATGCTTGGTTTGGTTTTGTTAGCAAGTTAAGCTTTCTTTTAATTGTAATTTGAGTTCACCAGTTGCATCCATTTACTCTTGAATCTTAAAGCACTATACTGCAATTTAGAAACATTACTCTTGAATAAATATCCGCCACAAACTGTGTACACTCTCGAAATAGAAAGTCTGGCCTAGATTGATAACTAATGTGAAGATAATTAGGAGTTAGAAAGACACCTTTTATACCTCAATAGTGACTTCGCCAAGGGACTGTTCAGGCTCACTGGTAGCGGAGCAACACTAGAGTACCATGACCACTATACCAGGAATACTCTAAAACTCATGTTGTAACTTTGGTTCTCCCTTTTAGGCCCAAGGTAGCAGAAGGTAGTGCCCCCTTTCTTTTGCATGTGTAAAGATCATGTTGAGACAAGTAGGACAACTAACCAGGTTTGAAAGGAGAACTTGGAATATCATCAGTGGGACCCACAACCCAATCAAGAAATATCTATTTCAAGTCCCCTTAAGCGAGGCCCGTAAATGTCAAAGATCTTGGGATCTTCTAGGGAATCACCAATTGTTGTAGCTGTTGCAACAACACCTCCAAAATACCTGTAAACATAAAAATTTTGGACCCCCTACATCAAGCCTAAGCTTCGGACCCGTTAGGCCCTTCTCGAAGTTTCGTCAGTGTTAGTAAATCCGTGGGAATTCCAAATTTTAGCTAAGTTAAGCCAAGTCGCAAGTCCATGAGATAATAACGGGTCACATAATCGCAACGCAACTATAGCATATACCCGTGACCAAGACAACCCTTGCGACCTCGGTGACCCGCTAATCACAAAGTCACAAGGTCGCACTTTCGACTGCCCATATTCCACACGACCCCGCGACCCTGCAACCTTTCGAGTCACAAAGTTGCCTTAGTTACAACCAAGAACTTTTGCGACCATGCGACCATGTGACTCTGCGACTTGCAAGGTTGCAATATCACATTTCCTATCCACATCTCCCAACACGACTTCGTGACCCCTGAGTCACAAGATTGCAATTTACCCCGTTGTGACCCTCACAACCTCCACACGTGCAATGATTTTATAAATTGGAGGGCACCCTCGTCGCATTTGACAAAGCTCTATTTTTCGCACCAGAAGTCGTAAATCCCTCTGACCTGACTTTGTGCACACGTCCGACCCAAGTAAATAACGTTCCTCCATCCTGTAATGATTATTTTCTTCCAAATGGCATAAACTACATCCCCTGACCTCTGGCTGACCTCCTACCCTAAGTTTTATCTCTTTACTTAGCTCTCCTTCCTGGTTTTGCCCCATAAATCACCCTAGCCTTCCCCTACTCTTTCACTCAAGTTTTCAATTTTCCTTACACCTGATCCTCCTTGTTAGATCAAGAAACCAAAGTCTTATCCTTTTGAAAGTGGCCCAAGTCTCCTTTAGTCGTCTAGAGGCCTCCTCTGGGACAATCTGAACCTTAGTCACATGCCCCATGGCCGCAATATCCTTCCATTTGAGACTCTGCGACCTCATGACTCCCCTTCTTCGTGACTCTGCAACCTCGCGATTACCCTTTCCCGCGAACTCCTACCACTGTGACCTCGCGACTCCTCTTTCCCCACGACCTCCTACCATTGTGGCCTCGCGAATCCTCCATCCTCTGTACGACCCACAGTCTGCCTCTTCGCATCTCGACCTCACGGTCACGCCCGACCTGTGACCTCAGTCACACTATCGCATTAGATACCTTGCGACTCCCTCATTCCCACAACCTCCCTCTCACTGGCTAAGTTTTCTTTTGGTATTTTCAATTTATGGTTATGCCCTCTCTCTCATCGTGGGATTGAATTTTTGACATGCCAGGTGACGTTGACCTTGAGTGCATATCCATTTCCTCTTTTGAAGACAAGATGGGTCATCCAACTACTAAAACAGCTCAAGGTGCATCAAGAAGTGGGACATGGGAGACAAATCCGGATGAACGACCACCTATCTTTGCAGAGATGGTGTGCAACATAAGTAAGACCACCAGGCTCTCTTGGTATGAGATATATGAAGAATTTTCTACGAGGGGTATCACGGAGACAGAAGAGGACTTTCACGTATATATCAACGTCAAAAAGTCAAGGTTACATAAAGTGGCAGCTCATCCACCAATATTCTCGTGTGCTAAGATCATCAAATGGGTCTTGCAGTGCATAAGAACAAAACACTGGATGATTAGGGGTCATGATGGGGTGCCTATAGCTACCATTGCTTCCTTGAATATCAGTGCTTACTATAAATTTCCTGAAAAGCAGCAGATTTTTAACACCAAGTGGCTCGCCAGATTCACTACCTCGATGAAAGACATCTTGAGGAATTGGTGGCAAGAACCTACGAAGTTCCGGGTCAGGACAGATCAGGCATACAAGACTGAAGGGCTACGTAGGGTATATCAGTTAATCGCTACAATGATGTGTCGACTACATGGCAAGTCAAACTGCGATGTGTTTTATGGCACGTGGGTTCCACTCATGTATTCCATCGCCACTCAGGGAATTATTTTTAATTGGGCGAGCATATTGTCATCATATTTGAGAACCAACATAGCCACTGCTCAAAGCCCAGACCCTGAACAACCCCCAACATTTTATGTGCCTTTGTACCTCCTTGACGCTGTCTATTCGAGGTGCCACTTTGAACACTAGAACTACAATTGAGACTCATCAGTACCCCTACTTATCCACTGCCACTACAAGGTCTTCTGCGACACGACTTATAAAGGCACGTTGGATATAATATCTGAAAAATTTATCATCCCATTATACCAATTGTTGTTCAGGGAAGATCCACCTTGCATGTCCCAAAGAGCCATGAGGACCGTGGTTAAAGTAGTTCACTAGTTCCCTATCAATGAGGAACAATAGTCAGGGTGTTTGGTACTCATAAAGCTCCGTACACTCTACCCAAGTTTGTCACAGATAGGACTCTTCTACGAGAGGTATGCTACCAGATGACACAGGGTTTCTTGAAAGTTTTGCATAAATGTAAGAAGAAACCTTGGCCACCTTTTCCTCTTACTGTCGGGGCATACATAGTAGAAAAATTCAAGCAGGTTGAAGCAGAAGCTGAAGAACTCGAGGGGAGCCATTTCGTGACCCTGAATTATAGAACATATGATCCCAAAAGGATTGTAGTTGCCCACTGTAAGAAGGCAAAATTTAGTTGGTCTTATGCCCACACTAGGAAGGACCTCGAGGACAGAATTAGGAACTGGTATAACTCCACAAGGGAGATCAACCCCGGTGAGCAAGAAGCCATAGAAGATGAACTCCTTGATGATTTGTAGGATGATGAAAGCCTCAGAGAAAGAAAATTGAAGAGAGACAAAACATCAGGGAAATGAAAAGGAAAAGAAGTGGATGATCCTCTAAGTGAAAACGACGAAGAGGAAGTTACACTCATACAAAGAAACGCCAAGATGGCAAAAAAGAAGCGAGAATTGAAGAGACAAAGAGAACTAGAAAGGAAACAATCGCAGGAGCCCGACATTCAAAGCCAGGACAAGATAGAGAGGAAAACGCAGGAAGACGAGAAAAGGAGGTAGGAAGAGGAAAAGAGAGCACAAGACGAGGAAGAGAAAAGGAGGGAAGAAGTGGTCGAAAAGTAGAGATAAGCAGAAGAAGATGCGAGGAAAAATCAAGATGAAAAACAAAGGTTAGAACAAGAATTAAAGAACATTGAAGAAGAGCTAGAAAGGAAATGGGCACTAGTAGAAAGGGAAAGGAGGTAGCAGGAGGAGGAGCTTAGGGCAAACAAGGAGAAGGAAACGATAGTGATTGAACAAGGAGAGACGAGTAGGGTGGTCGATCCAAGCTTATGACATAGTGAACTTCCTCCTTTGGATGTACCTCCCATTACTCCCCTCACTGGCAGACACCTACCCCTCCAAGAGCTAGGAATCACAGAAGATTAGGAGGAAGAGGTTCTAGATCTGACTAAGATCACATTTGATGAAGAGAACTACAAGATTATACAAGAGAGAAAGATATCTTGCAGCAGAAACCTAGCTAACCCATTATTGGTAACTATGACAATAGATATCGTGCCAAATATCACATCAAACCCACGAACGATTGCCTCTACCGGTACAACATTCATAGCTGCCACAGAACACAACGTAGTCCGGATGAGTAGAAAAATTGTAGATTTTCAAAATAGGTTATATGCATATGAGCAAAGGGCTATTGTAGTAGAACAAGGGAAGAGGAACTTGGAGGAGGAAATCGTGACACTCTGCTTGCTACATATAGGATCAACTGTTTTCCAAACAATAGTCGCATAAAAAACAGAGATCCTGGGAGATACTATGGTTGTAGTTTATGAGGAGATGGGAAAAATGCACCACACTATAGCCCCCAGAGTGGCTATTCAAACTCACTTAAAGGAAAGGGTTGCCATGCTTAAAGATGCCATGACCTCCCTAGATAAAATACATGAGTGGTGTGAAAAGTACCCCGAAGCCCTGGTAGTAGTACCCAAGAAAGATTGGATTGCTATGCAGAATACCAAATTCCAACTTCATATCAAAATGCAGTCCAGAGAAAAATTGGTCAAAGATGCAGAAAGGGTGTTGGCTTCCTACAGGCAATTGTTCAGTAGTCTGGAGTAAGTGATCCAACTACATGGGTCCCCATAGGAGAAGTTGGACAGGTCAAAAATAAGGAGGAGATCAATAATGAGGTGCAGGCATTCGTAGAAACATATAGACGAGTTGCCCGCACAAGAGATATGCCGGTCTCAGTGGAAAATATCAAGTGTTACATTGTGGAACCAGTGAGGCTCTACACCAAGTTGGGCACCCTAAACAATCATATACATGCCAAGTGAAATACTCTTATCCCGAACACATTGGAATGCTTATGCTGACATGATGAAGGCCAGCCACCAATCTCCCCCATCGCGATAGAATACGACATATGGCACACTTACCTGGCCCAAAAGCTTGGGCTTAGCGTTTCGAAACTCGCCATCTACAGCTTAGTCAACTAGGATGATAGCCATTTCCTTTTTCTTTTGTGTCCGTACAATGGTAGCACGGAATAGTCTATGAACACGAAAGGTCACATAGCATGCTAAGAGTCATGTGGTTGCCGAAAGGTCACTAGGTAGTCCAAGAGTCAAGAGTAGATCAAAGGTCTCTCTCATCCTATAAATATAACTTCACGTCTCATTTGAATGGGCTTTTTTGAGTGAAGTACTTTTGGATAGTAATAGACACAGTGCTTAAGAGAAGTGTGGTTCTTCTAGTCAATGCAAGAGTTAATTGTACATTTTCACTATTGAATGCTTCAAATATCTATGTGTTGGTACCATGAGTATTTTCTACATTTGACGGATCGAATGCTCGAAAACTTCTTGATGTGTAGTCACTCCACATACTATTTCGTACCCCGAATCTGGTTTTGCTACATATGAATGGTATTTGGTTTATTTCACTCTATATGCATGCTAATGAACTATTTCTCTAGGTGCTAGTATAATCTCTCTTTTGAATGCATGATTTTGTATGTTGTTAAATGGCTGATTATTGTGAACTGATTTTGCAATCGTTAAGTAGTATCTATTTAATTTTCACAAGTCTTCTTTAAAGTCCTGCTAACAGTAATTTTACGTGAGATTGTGTGGCTTATCTCTTGCTATTCATGGTATATATGTATGACACTGGATACTTGTCAATTATTCTCTTGTGTTTCTTAAAACTCACACTTTCTACTAAGTTTATATCACACCTCTATCCGAAGCTAGCTTTGCAAAACTGAGCGGGAGGGAGACCCACATACCAAAAGGGATCTCCAACACACTTGGTGCAGGCTCTAGTTGGGAACCTACACTTGAGAGATCCCCTTGACTATTGGTGATAAATTCCAGCCCATCAACAGGACCATCTGACTATCCTTCAGCACATTAAACCTCTCTTTTTTCATTAGATAATGTATTTTTAACTTTAATATATTCATTAGGAAGGTTTGTGAATAATTGCATATTTGTGCCTAATATTATTTATTTTTGTGGAATATTATGAGAATATTGAGCAGATTATGAAGATTTGGAGGAGATAATTTAGGGACTTGCTCCCTACTACAGGAGGATAAATATTAAATAATAAATCAACAAGATATTATGGAATTATGGCACAAATTGTGGAACTCCAATGATTGAGAAAATCTAGGAATGTGTTCCCTACCATTTAATGCCAATTCCTAGTATTGGGAACCAGATCCATTAATCAAGGGATTTTGGTGGGTAAAGCTTCCTCCTTTCATGGGGAATGATTCCTAATAATTTTATATAAGTACCAAGTCAAATTTGCCTCTAGATAGATTTTTTATTAGTTTTCTTGTGGAGAGAACTCATCTTTTTGTAGCTCCACTGTCATTTCTTGTAGGGATGCAATTGTATTGATGAAAATAATGAAGATTCGTGTCATGATCAGCTTCAAATTCTTGTTCTTCTCCATAGGACTCTGAATTTCCATGGGCTTGGCCATCCCAAGAGCCTTAGATCTCTTTTTGTACCTTTTTCTTTCCTTCTTTTCACTTCTTATTCACATGCATCTCTTGTTTTTGTTTCTTTATATTTCTGCATTTAGTATTAATGATTTCTTGTTGTAGGATTGGGTTAAATGGTTGATGTAAGTTCTTTTGTAGAATCAAAATCATCATTTCATGCTTGGAAAATATTTGGAAGGTCATCGTAATCATTGAGATACTTGGATTAGTCTTCTTATTCCCAAATCTAGATTTCTAGAACTCCTTTGTAGCAAATAACAATAAAATTTATGCTATTTTTTAGAGCATGCTAACGAGCTTCAATCAATTTGGTTCAAATTGAATTAGATAACAAAAAAATTATGTTTAATAAAAAAAATTACCCCATTGCATTTACACTTGATTAGGTTAGGCATTTGATAGATTTACTAGTTCACTAGTTCTCGAATTTCTGTATTTTAGACTAGTAATTTTTTGTTATTTAATAAATCTTTCCCATGTATAGATGAATTTATGGATAGATGCAGACAATAATGTGTGTTGTTGCAGGAGCTTCAACATTTCAGAGAGACCTCATCTCGCCTTATCCACCCATGTCGCCAAAATCCACTAAAGTTTCAATTTGAATTATTGTTTTATAAGAAAAAATTGCCATTTCCATTGAGAAAATCTACCCATCTTGAAGCCCTTTCTTGAGTTTTGGGTAGTGTCCACCACCTTCATGCCTTATTATTCCATTATCCACCTTTTCCAGGCTCCATGCCACCTTCTAGACCAGTTCCTAAGTTTTCGGCCTGTTTTTTTTGTAATAAAACAGGGGATCCTGTAGACATTCTGTAGGAACTAGTACATCTTGTAGACATCCTGTAGCAACTACTGTAGGAAATCCTGTAGCGGCCTGTTTTAAGTCCAAATTGAGAAAAATCATCATTTAAGCTAGGATTAGGCCTCTAGTTGACTTCCAAGCCATCAAAACCATTGTACCCCTCTTCCTTCACACCTGTCTCCCCTCCCAAAGAACAAGGAAAGATTTGCATTTTCATTTATAAAATGAAAAGATAAAGAAAAATAGTTCTTTTTATTTCTTAATTAGCACATGCACATAACAGTTAATACTCCCTAAATCAAACTCCATGCTCAGTTAGTTTAAATCATCACATGTGATAAATATGGTCAAGCTAGGTTTCTTTTACATTTAGTTCATGAACTTTATTCAATTAGAATAGATTTATTTCCTTGTACTTTTTTTTTGCAATAGGTTAAGGTTTCCATTTCGAGCATTTCATTTTCTGCAATTAGTTTAGGATATGATTTCAGTACATGCACTCCATTACATCATGGCAACAAATGAAGGACACAGTGTATGCTACATATAGTGCCGATACCTCTTAAGTTTGTACGAACCCCGGGTTGATAATTAAAGTTGGTAGCCTTGGGAGTTGCATCATTCTTATTGCAATATCGAGGCTCATCACTTTTTGGCGTTGTTTCCGGGGAGGTGTCAAAAAAACCGAACACCAACCTACCACCCCATTTGATCACGTGGTGCAGCAAGACCCACATCACCATTCACTTTTGTAGGTATAAGAAGAAGATGGCAAATCATGTAGAAGGAATGGATGGAGTTGATGACAATGAGGAAGATCCTCTCAGATTTCCCATTCAAGATATTGATAGTAGTGTGCACATGAAGAACATCCTTTGATATTTTCTTCCAAAATTTCATGGTCTAAGGTTAGAGGATCTGAAACCCTTTCTCTTTGAATTTGAAATCCTTTGTAGATCTTATGGTTACTTATTAAAAACTAAAAAACTGAGATTGTTTCCAGAAACATTGAAGGATAGAGCTCTTAAATGGTTCATGATTTTAGGGACTAATTCAATAAGATCATGGAATGATATGCAAAATATATTTCTAGAAAAATATAAAGATCATGATCTTAAAGAATAAATCTTTAGAATGAACCAAAGAGAAGATGAGAGTCTAGAGGATCTATGATACGGATTTAAACAGGAACACAAAAAATTATAGAGGTAACCATAAATATAGATATGCAGCAGAAATAATACTTCATTTCATTAATGTAAAATACTGAAATATGCTTACAAACATAAATGGAAATAAATCAGCTAGGGCGATGGTAGCTTATCTCTGAGAAGAGATATGGTGACTACATGCCTCTGAACTGTGTTACAATGAGCCTCGAAGGTCTATTTATTGTTGAGAAACAATGGAAAACCCTTAACATCACAAAACCTAACCCTAGAAGATGAAATGCCAAATTGTGGGCCTCGTTTGGGTAAATTGGTACATCAATTTCCCGGGGTCGTAACTTTGGCACCCGATCTCCATTTGACGCGTACAATAGCTCATTAGAAAGATCTATCCAAGAACTATAACTTTGGAAAGAGCAACATTGTTGCATGGACTCATGTTGCTCCCATATTTCCCAAAAAACGTCGTTTAGGGCCTCAAAACGGCTCTGGAAGTTTAGGACTCGAAAAACTACAAAAAATAGTAAATTGTGCTACAATTACGGAAACTGAAAAACTGAAAGAGACAATTGTGGGGGTCCAAATGGGATAGGTGGGTGTCCACCAACATCCACTTGGATCATTCCTCCCCACTTAGGAAGCAATGGTCCCCATTGCATTGAGTTCCTCCATCTGCTGAACTTGTTCTGCAATCTCTGATGTGTCCAGTAATGGTCGGAAGCATGGTCGACGATGGTCCACATTGAACGTTTGTTGCAGGCGAAGGAATGGAGGAATGTTGGGCTCCAAAGAATTATTTCCCATAGCCTTGGTACTGCTATAAGGACCATGTCAGAGTGGTTTGAGTTTCTGATGGGCTCTTGTAAGGCGTTTTTTCTGCAGATGCAACCAGACTTTGTTGCCCACCTGAAGCTTGTGTGGTACCCTTGTGGGTGAGGAGAAGTTGTTTCATTGTTCTTTCATGACCATATCCCTCTGCTGCTGCTACTGCGTGGAGGAACCCTTCACGGGGGTCATGGATGTGGTGACGATCTTCCTCTTACGTCAGGAGTGAACCAGATAGAAAATGAATTTCCTAGTCTGGGAGATGAGCTTGCTGCCTTTCTTAGCAGTGATCAAAGACGCGGCGGTTGGTGGGGCTACCTCCAGTATCCTGTATAATGAATTACCCAAAGAAATAATGACAGCTCGAGGCCTTGACTCATACACAACATGTCGCCTCCACAAGTATGGTTGGCCTAATAGTACATCACAAACATCCAGAGGTGTAACATCACACAATACCTCGTTTGTAAAGGGCTTGATGCTGTAGAGAAGGCGACACTGCTGGCGAACTTTGAGATCTCGTCCTTCATGAAGCCACCCGATACTATATGGCTGTGGGTGTGGTGTAGTCCGTAGGCCCAACCGCTTCATGACCTCTGCTAAAATGAGGTTCTTTTCGCTGCCACAGTGGACAATGAATTGCAGCGGCAAACCCTTCACCCACATATGTGACTGGAAAAGACATTCCCCCTCCTCTGGATCTTCAGGCTCATTCTTCTGGATCTTAGTGGTGGCAATAGTGACGCTGGGCTCCGCATTAATGATCTACTTCTCTTTGCCATTCCCCTTGTCGGGTTCTGACTCAGGGTCGGAACATGCACCTGATTCTGAAGCCTTCAACTCGACCACCAACGACTGCTTGGTCCAACACTCACTTGTGTTATGAGTGGGACTCTTGTAGAACTCACACCACTTTCCTCTGTCCTTCTTTGACTTCGTGGTGTTGTTCTTTTGTTGCGGCTTCGACAGGTTGTCTTGGGTCACCTCGCCTTGGCTTTGTCCTTTGGTCTTCGGATTTGTAGATCCAAAGTCTCGCTTCTTCTATTTAAGCTTCATCTTGATCATGACGGCATATCAGTGAGTCGTGCCGAGAGAGGAGATGTTCAGGAACTCCATCTCTTCCTGGATGTATCTTTGTAGGCATCCGCGATATTTGAGTACCAGATGCAGCTTAGAAACTTTGATACTCAACTGTGTACGAAGGGTATGAAAAATGTTTGTGAACTCTGGCACATCCTGGTCCCATCCCTACTGTAGCGTGGTCCACTTTATGTATTTGTACTCATAGCTTTTGACAGGGTAGTACTGCTCCTTGATGGCATCCTGGAAGTCATTCCAAGTGGGTGTGGCTGAAAATAGTGAGCCTGTACTTTCATCCTTCTGCTCACAATAGGTTTCCCACCAGTCCTTGATGTGGGGGGCTACTTTGAGAAGAGCGAAAATAATCTTTTTCCGATTCGAAAATTCATGAACAGAAAAATACCCATCTAGCAGATTTAACCATTTATCTACGGAATCTACGTTTATTTGACCCTCGAAGATGGGGATTTCAAAATTAACTTGTACCTTAAAGGGAGTGGCATTTCTAGAGTAGCTGCTAGAAGCCAATGCATCACCACTGGGTAGCCGCTAAAGGATTTGCGCAAAGCTATCCATCATCGCGTTCCTTTGCCACTCAAGGGCTTCTTCGAGCAAGATTTGATAGGATCTCCTGGCCCCTCGTCTTTCTTCTCATCTGCCATGGGAGGCTGTCGGGATTTGCGAGGCTGGGCTTGCAAAGGTTCGACCAGTTCAAGCCCTAACTCCTTATATCTTGACCTCGTTGGGGACATGCAAAGAAAAATAGATAAAAAACATCGTTTAGGGCCTCAAAACGGCTTCGGAAGTTTAGGACCCGAAAAACTGCAAAAAATAGTAAATTGTGCTACAATTACGGAAACTGAAAAACTGAAAGAGACAGTTGTGGGGGTACAAATGGGATAGGTGGGTGGCAACCAACATCCACCTGGATCAATATAATAGAGAGGTTCATGTATAATGTTAAGAGGGAAAAACTACATCATTTAGGATCTGACGCACTAAAACCCCTCTTACTTAAAACAATTAGGGATGAGTGGATTGATCTCCTTGATCTCATGAGTGGAGGTGATGTATACCAATTATCATGTGAAGAAATTTGTGGAACATGTAAGCACATATCAAGAGAAAGAGAAAGAGAAAGAGTAAGTAAATCAACATCAAAACCGGTAAATCAAGCTAAACTTGGAAATTTGTTTGATGACTTTAAAACAAAAATTCCATGTTCTAAGGTTAGAGGATCCGGAACCCTTTCTCTTGGAATTTGAAATCCTTTGTAGATCTTATGGTTACTTATTAAAAACTCAAAAACTGAGATTGTTTCCAGAAACATTGAAGGATAGAGCTCTTAAATGGTTCATGAGTTTATGGACTAATTCAATAAGATCATGGAATGATATGCAAAATATATTTATAGAAAAATAAAAAGATCATGATATTAAATAATAAATCTTTAGAATGAATCAAAGAGAAGATGAGAGTCTAGAGGATCTAATAGAGAGGTTCATGTATGATGTTAAGAGTAAGTAAATCAACATCAAAACCGGTAAATCAAGCTAAACTTGGAAATTTGTTTGATGACTTTAAAACAAAAATTCCATGGTCTAAGGTGAGAGGATCCAGAACCCTTTCTCTTGGAATTTTATATCCTTTGTAGATCTTATGGTTACTTATTAAAAACTCAAAAACTGAGATTGTTTCCAGAAACATTGAAGGATAGAGCTTTTAACTGGTTCATGAGTTTATGGACTAATTCAATAAGATCATGGAATGATATGCAAAATATATTTCTAGAAAAATATAAAGATCATGATCTTAAATAATAAATCTTTAGAATGAATCAAAGAGAAGATGAGAGTCTAGAGGATCTAATAGAGAGGTTCATGTATAATGTTAAGAGGGAAAAACTACATCATCTAGGATCTGACACTAAAAACCCTCTTACTTAAAACAAGTAGGGATGAGTGGATTGATCTCATTGATCTCATGAGTGGAGGTGATGTATACCAATTATCATGTGAAGAAATTTGTGAAACATGCAAACACATATCAAGAGAAAGAGAAAGAGTAAGTAAATCAACATCAAAACCGGTAAATCAATCTAAACTTGGAAATTTGTTTGATGACTTTAAAACAAAAATTCCTAGCAATCTAACCAAACAAGTAGAAATGTTAAGAATGCAAGATGAAGAAAAAGAGGATGTTGATATTTGTGTTGTCCATGCAAAATCACATGCTGTTAAATATTGTCCATCATTACCAAGGTTGAAGGAAGTTTACCAAGAGGACAATGGAGCAAGTCAATTTATAATGTAGCTATGTTATGTAGTTCCAAGAAGACCATGGCAACCTATTCGAACTGATATGATGCAAGATCCTAATTCACAATTTCAAGGCTATGCATATCCACCTCAAAGTAATTGGAACACACCCTTTCCTTGGAAATATTGACCATCTCAACCCCAAAACCAATCTTGGCAAAAAGGTTGGTAAGGAATTTATGGGAGCCATCCACAATATCCTCAATATATTCCTCAATATCCTCCATACCTAACTCCATGTTATCCCTACCATTCACCTCCACCACAACCACATCCATCTCAAATATCCACTCCCACTCAACTACCTGTAACACCATTTCCAAACCCACACATTGAAGTAGTTCAGCCCACTTACAATGCTGAGGTACAACACTTCCAAACATCTCCTCTTGAGCCCAATGGTATTCACCATAGCTTAGGAAGAGTATTGCAAGAAAGAGATTATATTGATATCATTGAAGGACCACATCCAGAAGAAGAAGATTCAAATGAGAAGACCAAAGAATCATGCGTTGCACTTAATGAAGAGCAGACATCAAAAACAGAGATTGAGAAAGCTCCCTCATGTTTACCATCAGATCCTCCATGTATTCAAGAGAACAATCAACAAAAAGAGGAATATTTGAAGGTCATGGTAGAAGAAAACATGAAGAATGATCCAGATAAGCAAGAAAACCAAGGGCATCAAAGTTATATTGAGGGTTGGTTCCAGGAAATCAACAAGATGGAGCATCACTCTCTTCTTCAACTATGCTTGATCCTTTTAAAGTCAAATAATTTGGTCTCTGAAATCTAGGTACATGTCAAATCATATATTTCAAGCCTACACATTAATTTGTATGTCATGTTGATGTGCACATGGCTCCATTGGAAGTATTCTTATACTTGAAAGTGATTTTGTTTTCAAGTAGAGTAGGGTAGAAAGAAAAAAAATGAAAAATAAGAGAAAAATAAAAATCTCAGTTGAAAACCTCCTTTGAGGCACTTCAGATTGGCTCATTGATTGAAAACCTCCATGAAGTGTTCAATGGGTTGGGATAAAAGAAAAAAATAGAAAGAAAAAATATCCTAGATGAAAACCTCCTTTGAGGCACCTAGATAGACCTACTAGTTGAAAACCTCCTTTAGGCAGCTAATAGGACTAGAATAAAAAAAAGGGAAAAAATAAAAAATCTTTGCTCCATGTATCGCTTTGAAGAATGCATGTACTCTCCAACATCTGCAAGCAACAAAACAAGTGGTACGAAAAGAAAATATTGATCAAGTCTAGTAAAAAGAAGTCAAATTTTGACTTTCTCATCCTTTGTTCAAATGCTCCAATAAGGCCAAGGCCATGCCAATCCATCACCCTCTTCTATTTCCACCATCCACTCATCATTCTCAAGCTTTTCCGATTCAGTTTGCTTATTGTCCTAAAAAACTATAGGAATGCTCTATTTTACTATAGGAAGCAAAAATACATAGAGCATAAATCTATTTTTTCCATAACTTGAAAACCATGCATCCATTTTCCAATTGATTTTAGTGGGAGATGCATATGGATGATGGTAACATGCTCAAGTAATTTTAGCAAATTTTAGTGCAAAATTTTCCAAAAATCGGCCTCCATCATCTACAACCATTTTTGAATTTTGTTAATATTCGTGAATCCATTTAAAATTTTGTTTGATAGGGAGATGCATATGGATGATGGTAAGATTCCCAAGAAATTTCAGCAAATTCCAGTGCATAGTTTCCAAGAAATCGACCTCCATCACCTTCAACCATTTTTATTTTTTCTTGAGATTCATGCATCCATTAGCCAAGATTTTTTATGGGGAGATGCATAATGATGAGGGAAACATGCTAAGAAATTTTGAGGTCAATCCATTCTATTGTTTGGGAGATATGGAAAAAACAAGTCTTCTACAAGATGTTGTCTTAAATTACTACATGATATCTACAGGAAGGCCGAGAAGAAGCTACAAGAGGCAATATGATGGAGAAATAGGTCAAAAGGTCATTTATTCTTTAGGGAAGGTTGATATAGGTCGCCCAACACCACTTTCATCACTCATCCATTCCATCTAACAAAAATCCATCTTTAAATTCCTCTCACCCTTACATGAAAAAAAATGAAAAAAATATAAAAAAATATCTCTGGGTGAAAACATCTTTCGAGGCGCCCTGGGCAGACAACCAGGATGAAATCTTTCTTTGAGGCAACCTGGTTGTCTTTCCAAAAAAAAAAGGAGACAAAACTCAAAAATAATGGCAGGGACCTCAAACCTGCCCACTCATAACAATTCTAGTTTTTGCAGGTTTGCAAGAAGATAATAAACACAAAGATCAGAGGGAAGCAAGCCATACAAAGCCCCATTTTTTTCTTCATCCATTTCATCTCTTCCATAATACGCATGTTCCTTCATCCATACTAATATCTAACAATAAAAAAGTTACAATTTCAGGCAAGTATGTACTTTGTACAGGATTTCCTGTAATTACTAAATGAGTTTCCTGTAGTACTACAGGAAGTCCTGAAAATTTACAGGAAAGGCACTCTGATGGAAAAATTATGATGCAGACCTATTTTGGGATAGGAAAAAATGACATTGACTTCACCACATCTTAGCCAACACCCTCATGACCATGTCACCCTATGGCCAAACCTTCCACTCATTTCAATACCTATTTACCCTCCAACAGAGAAAGGACGCAAAAATTCAAAAAAAAGGGGTAGCTATAGGACTTATGTAGTAGTACTACAGGAAACCTTGTAGCAGCCTATTTTCAAGTAATAACAGGCTCTAGGCCTAACCTTCAACACCATGATTGAAAGAGGAGAAGCATAACTATAGGCACAATGAAACTCCTCCAGAGCTTAGCAACAATAGAGGAAGCCAACACCAGCACATCAACAAGAAGACAACCCATCATCAAAATAAGATCAACATAAAAGAAAAAGGAAGTCAATAAGATGTACCTAAGTCATGAGCAACACAACAACATCAACTCAGCAATAGCATGCATGTCTCTCCAACAACCATCAGGTAGGTACAGGTATGCAATATTCTTGACCTCTTCTCTTAAAACCATGTAAACTTTGAAATGGGAATGGATATTGTTATCCATTTCGTAGAGATAGTAGAAAAGTGACCCGATTTTGACAAGGGGCGATGCAGAACACACATATTTTTTTAAAGCATAGTTTTTGGCATTTTTTTTTTTTTATGTGCATTACGTTTTAGAATGTTAGTGATTTGCATGCTGATTTTAAAAAGTGGTGATTCTGCATGAGGCCCTTTTTTTAAAATAAGAAATTATGGATCACCTTCTCAATCTCTACCCTTTCACCTCTACCTTGTGGAATTGAGTACCCTCAATCTTCAGTCAAACTGACAGGGATGAATACAACATCATTGGCACTTTAACGAATTGGAGGAGAGACTTCTCAGTTAATGAAATAGTCAACAAAGCCTGGATTCTGGTACCAGGATTTTTGATCTGGGATGTATGGAAAGAACGCAACAATAGGATTTTCAAGAACAGAACTGGCTCAACCCAGAGCATCATAGCTTAGATTTTAAGATAACTCAAAGAAATTGTGAGCACCCTTCTAAAGCAACCCCCCGAGAACCCTCCTCTAAACCAGGATTCTCTTATTCTTTTGCATTTGGGTCTCCAGTCGCCTGTTCCCCAGGGCATAAGCAAGATCATAAGACATCCAACAGCGGGGAAGGACTTCTGGCAACCACCCCCTCATGGATTTTTGAAATTTAATATAGATGGAGCCTCTAAGGGAAACCCTGGGGTTGCTGGTTATGGAGGAGTCATAAGAGATGAGAAGGGAAACATAAAAGTCATATTTCATAATAATTTGGGGAATGCCACTAATAATATGGCGGAACTCATGGCCTTAAAGTAATGCCTAGAAATCTTGATTGAATCTAATTTTACACAACACCACCATAGAGGTAGACTCTGAATTAACAATTAATTCATTCAAAAAAATAGGCAACAACATAGCACCAAAAAAAATATCAAAGCACTGGCAGTTATTGCAGGTCTATCAACGTATACAATCCCATCTGAGAACCCTAGGAACACTCAGATTTGTTCACATGCACAGAACAACCAACAGGTTAGCGGATCATCTGGCGAATGAGGGAATGCTTTGTACAAGAGATAACATAAGCTATGCATGGGAGTCGACACCCTCAGGGAATCTATGCGAGGACTGTCATAGACAGGGGATCACAGATATGGAGTATTGTCAATTTATGAAATAAAACCAGAAAATCAACCAATGGAGATAGGAGAAAAGGAACTAATAACAGGGAAGAAGCAAGGGGTAAATAGTGGGCAGGTTGACAGGCAACCAACCGATGATGGCAGTGAGAGCCAGCATCCAACGGATTTTGGGCGGATAGATGCACAAAGGATATCCCATAAAACAGGGCCGAAAAACTATAGAGCGACGGTTTAGGCCACCCATTGGGTCCAATTGGAAAAATAGAGAGTGGGCATGTTACCAGCCCAAAATCAACTCTGGACCGTTGGATCGACAAGGGCTGGATCGCAAGGCAGTCGGGTCATAAAATTAATCGAGGGATAAATCAGACCCAAAATTTTATAGAGAGTTGGTTTTAGTTTCTCATCAGGTCCGAAAGGCAATTAAGGAGCGGACTAGTTGATTGATCCAAAATTAGTTACATACCATTGGATCTTTGAGGGCTAGATCACTCGATCATTGGGTTGTCAAGTCAACCACAGGTTAAGGCTATAGGATCTGTGGGCCATAGGATTTTGTGGGCCATAGGTTATGTGGGCCCTCGTCATTAAGAGGTGTTAGGTTCTTTGTGGCTCGAGACTCATGACATTTAGTGGACCCGAAAGTACCTTAGAACTTTTCAAATTTACCTTTCGGGTTAGGTTGGAAGGCAGGTTTTCTAGAGTGAAGCTTTAAGAATGAGTAGTTCATTGGTGGTTTAAGTATCATTCCTTTTGTAGTTTTGTATGAGTCAGGTACGAGGTTTTTGTCAACCTAGCTGTCTGCTGAGTGTTCACAGAGCTGGTGTTGATATTCTTGGTTCCGTTAAAAAAGTGTACATTATGCAATTTTTTCCTAATTAATGGAAGGCTCCACTCTTACTGGATCAAAAAAAGAAATTGAAGAGCATTAATTCTCTGTTGAATAAAATTGCATTGTATTGGATCTTTTTCGATGGAAATGCAATTTCTTCCTTTTTGAAGGCAACATGCTAGTGTTGTACCTAATTATCAAGCACAAAAGAAATAATGAAGTAAATTAGTACAATGAAATATAAAATAATAAATAAGATATTGAAATTCAATTCCATATAATAAAACTTACCTGAGCCAAAAAATAAATCCAGAATCCAATCTCCTTCATTTGAACATATGTCTATAATATAGTTAATCAATAACTGTGGTTTTTGATAAATGTTAACTATCTCTCCTTTTGCTTCTTTGTCTTCATATGTTAGTTTCTCACAACAGCATCGTAAGCTAGTACTTGGCTATGACTCTTTCCATCTACCCGATTAAAAATCATAGAAATATAGCTATCACCTTTTTCCCAACTATCAATATGGATGAACTCACAATCATTTATAAATGGTTGATCTTCACGGTTAAGAATATTTTACTTTTGCATATAACATGAAATAGTAAAAGTTCAATTAACTTGTACATAGATGAATTTTTTAATAATAATCATATACATTTTCAACATCTTACCATGTAAGATGCATCCTTGAGTTTGTTTTCCCCTTCAAGCTTGACAATAACATTGCCAATTGTGTGCCTGAATGAAATGTCACAAATCTCCATAATGGTGATGATGTGACTTCTAGAAATACCGCAACCACTTTACTAAGAGTTTGATAAGTATAAGGGCCACTATCATATTCTATGTTTGGAATATTGAAACCATGGAGAATATCTGCAATAACTAGGGCATAATTCCTTTTAGGTATGAGTTTAGCAATGTCTTTATAGTCACCTTGTATTACTTGATATTGAATAGTGTCAAGCCCATTCCAAATGAAATAAGTAAGAGTTGGATCAAGTTCAACATTCTTAAGACGTTGCTTCTTCAGTATTTCGATCTTAATTTTTTCAATAAAGGTTATGAAACTATCTAGTGCTCCATTTGCATCCTTCCTCATATTTAATAAAATAAACAAATATATGTGTAAGTTATAAAATAAAAATAGTATACAGATGAATAAAAATGAATGTATAAATCAACATACCTTTTTAAATGCAAGATAAACTTTTTTAAATGTTGATGTAGAACTTGAATCTAGATAGTTGCATACAACATCATCCCAACTATCTTCATTCAACAATTTAACAATTTGTTCTTGTATTTTCATGTAAAATTCATGACTGCATAGATAAAGTAAAAAAAGTTAATATAATGATATGTATAGCAAATAATACCAAGAACAATATGTTATATTTAAAAGAAAATTATAATCTAGAAAAAAATAAAAAATAATTCAACAAACTTACTTTTGAAATTTCTCAGACATTTACTCCAATGATAATTCCCCTGTCCTCACACGAGATAATATTGCTTTGACAAGTTTTTCATCCTTCACTCCTTGCAATGCTCTCCAAGGTGTGATAGTCATATCTTCTGGAACCTGCTTCATTTCAAGACCTGATTTATTGTTGCTACATATCAATGGTTTAGACCTTTTGACCTTATGGTTTTTAATGCCAATGTTCTCCCACATGCTAAAAATCTCATTAATCAATTCCCGTATCTATCCAATTCTAAATGCCAACTGGAAAATGTTATCAATACCTATGAATAAATCAGTATTTACTCTGTCACCTTTTGAATTGATTTTCTCCTCAATTTGATAGCCTATTTCCATACACCATTCCTTTCGGAAATATACACTAACATTTAGCTTATCCCCACCAATTTTTTCTTCAAATTCACTATGAATAAATCTAACCCTTTGGATGAAAGTCATAGACATCCTATATTCATTATCTGAATTATGATCCCATACCACTAACCTTTCTTCTGTATCTGATCAACCAGCATAAATGATACATTTCATTGTTTCAAAACGTGGGTTATTGGGATATTCCTCCATCAATTGTCTTTGAGCTTCTACAGAATGATTCCCCCCAAGCACATAATAATTGTATTCAAAACATTTTGAATTATCAAATGCTTCTTTGTTGGGAACTTAATCTGAATCAACAAGAAGCACATAATTAACCACATGAGGATATGGGTTGTACCTCATCAATGTCTTCAAGTTGTGAACATGCAGGTGGTGTGGCTTTCTAATTTTATATTTACATTGTCCTTCACTTGCCTTATAGAATTGTATCACATTAAGCTGAAATGTACGACCACCCTCAATTAAGTTTCTCTTTGTCAAGTTTTGTCGAATGGAATTTTGTTTTATTTTAATAACACCATCCTCTAAATCAACTCCTGGTATAATGATTTCTCTGCTTTCTCTTGAAGTTTCACTAGGATCTTGACTATTGGTAATGACTACTTCAGAATGTTCAACTTTACTTTTCTTCCTCATAACATTCTCATCATTACCTAGAACATATTTATTATTGGGCATTGTTACTTTTGGTCTTTTACGGCTTTTTCTCCTTTCTAACATCAGTTCCAATGTCATCCTCGGTAACGACACCATATTCTTCAGGGTCAGTTTCGACTTCCTCATCTTCAAAAGTAACTTGTCTACCTTTGCTAGATTTATCCACTAGAGGCATTTTTTTTCTAATCCCTTGGATGTATTTTTGTAGCATCATGAATTACTACATTTTGCTTGTTTGGCATATCTTCTTCTGACACTGAGTAGAAACTACTAATAAATTTCATAATATCATGCTCTATGAAATGAATGCCTCCCAACATAATTGAACAACTTTCAACAAAATTTTTCCAAACAAAATATCATATGTCAATAAAAACAAAGTTATAAAAATATAATGAGACAACTACAAGAACGCAAAACAAAAATATAAATAGCAATACTTACGATATTTTGTTTCATCTCATTTATGATTTGTTTACCCAACTTTGTATATACCCTTCTCATGTCATAAAATGAATGTGATAACTAGTATTTAATCCTTTCATGTGACTTGGACGGTTTTGTAAGTATGTAAACAACTTCACTGTCCGGTACCAAACACATGTCTATGACCTTTCCCAACACCTCATAAAGTCTAGTATCGTCAAGTATGTAAACACACACACACACACACACACACACACACACACACACACACACACACACACACACACAGATATATATATATGCACATCTTGGCTTTCTCTTTCTTTCACATGCCAAACATTTGCTGGAAGTTTCACTTCTTTTGATTTGTTTCAGTATGAAATCATCTTCTTATTGTTTGAGGCACTTGAAAGATTTGTAGCTATCAGCACAGGCTTGGTTTGTTCAACAATGTTTTTTGAAGATCCACCTTTAATAGCCTTTGGTCCAGAAAGATTCACAGAAATCTTGTTTGATGCCATTTTCCTAAAACAAAAGACACGTATAAATCAGTAAATTACAAAAAAAAATAGCTTAAATTAACAAACAAAATTTTAAATGATAATTAATTTTGTAAAACATAAAAATTTAGAAAAAAAAAGAAATTAAAAAATATAGCACCCTACCACCCCACCCCAGAAATCGGTTGGACACCTGGGCTGGCAGTTGGGACAAACCCCCCTACCCCACCCTAGTGGCCCAACAACTGCCCCTCCTCCCCACCCAAGCCCCACCTGGCCAATCCCCCCCCCCCTCACCCCACCCAACCTTGGCGGCGCCAGCACCTTCGCCTCACCCGGGAGGCCCAACAGCCCGTCGAGGTGGGGCGGAGGGCTGGCAGCCAAATCGGCCCACCACCCTAGCGGGCTGTTGGGCTATTGGGGTGGGGCGGATGGCTGGTGGCCATTCTCTGCCCCACTCGAGTGACCCAATAGCGCACTGAGGTGGCGGGCCAATTCTCGGCCTCTGCCTAGCGGCCAACCCTTCGCCCCGCCCTGACGATCCAACGGCCCGCCACCTGGGTGAGGTGATATGCAGCCAATCCCCCTTCCCCTCACTCACGGGCCCGTTGGGCCGCCGGGAGAATTATCAAGCCCACCATGCCCACTACGGACGTAGTGGGTAAATCTGTCCAACAAAAAATCTTATCTTCTAAAAAAAAATTAAATTTCATTAAACTTTTTTTTTTTTTTTTTTTGTAAGCTGTGGTGTTTCTCTTTCTATTACTCGATCAAAAGAACATTACATCATATCATAATCAGTCTTTGCCCGCCCTCTAGGGGAAACCGGGTCGTAACTCCATCTATAGTTTTTAAAAGCAGCCCAAAAATAGAAGGCTCGCAGTCTGGTTGTCTGAGCTAGATAAACTATACAATCATGAGCCTTACTAAAACTATGCCTAAAACTACTACTCTGTACTGCATGCTTTTTACTATCTATAACAGGTACAAAGCTAAAACCAAAAAAATTACTACAGTTACTAAACATATCTCATATCATTCTTTGCCGCCATCAGGTCGCTGAGCTGCTTCTTCCGCTGGGGCTGGGAGAACTCGATTCAGCAGCTGCTGGATAGCCTCCAGCTTCTCGTCCTGTTTGATCATTGCTACGCGCATAAAGGCCAGTTCGCAGTGGATGTCGGGACCCCCCTTAGCCAGATTGACCATTTCTTTTGCCACCTGCTCCATCGCTTTGGCCATGAGGCCCTTCATGACCCAGTAGATGTGGAGCGACTGCTTAAATAAGGACATGTGCCCTCTGGTATGCCCCGGGTCAGGGATAAGGAATTCCCATTCCCCCATCTCCTCGTCAGATTGTTCCTGGATCGATTCCTCTTCCAGGTGCTGCATGAGTCTGCGGACTGCAGGTTTGGCGTTGCGGTTGAAGGCCTTTTCGGCCCTGCAAATTCGATGGATGACAGTTTCTTTTTGCTTCCGTCTCTTCCCCTGGTCACCTCTGGAAGTATCCCCTTCCACCTTGCCTTTACCCTTTTGGCTTTTTGGCCGTTTTCCATCCCGGTCTGGTTCCTTGTCAGTTGGCGAGCTGCACTTCCTCATGCCGTAGCGACGGACCTTCGAGTCCTGTAAACCAGTCAAATCCGCCTCCATCTGCTCCTTTCCTTCCTCCGCCGAGTTTTTGCGGTGGTATCTGCGTTCGCTTCCAACATCCAGGGCTAGGTCTTCATCCGAATCATCCTCAATTTCCCAAACTGAAAAAGGAGGGTCCTGCTGCATAATGATTTTGCCTTTACGGCGTCTGCTATCCTCCCCGAAACTCTGGTTCTCTTCCACCTGCCTTAGCTTCTGTCTGGTTTCCATAATAATCGACGGTCGGACGCCCCTTGTTCTCTGATTACTTGGTATGTTCTCTGCTCTCTAGTGATGCTCGAAGGAAACCTCCACCCTTACCCAATTTGGAAATACGCATAATGTTTTGTCATTCAGCCAGCTTTGGGAATATATCCGATTTCTTTCCTTAGTGAAACCGCTTATTCTGGTTGTCATATGCCGCCGGTAGCACACCTGTGATCCACTACTCTCAGTCATCATATCGTTATTAATCCCTTCTGCTGTGAGGTCCGGCGGACCGCAGCCTTCACCTCTCATAGTTCGACCATTAATTACCTTACCTTGTGTGTACTGTTTCCCAACCACTCCATCCGCCGTCGCTGTACTGTCATCGAGGTCTTGATCCTTCGCTCTGCAATCTTCAATGATAATTTTTGCACGTCCCACCTGAACCCTTTCCTTTAAACGAGGCCTCCACCTCCCCGTATCTGTCCAGCTCACTGATTCATTCATTGGCATTTGTGGCATGGTCATGATCGGTCTTAATTAGATCTGCCAGCTCTTTCCATTCCTGATTACCCTCCACGGCTCTCCATTGGCTATCCATGGTGTTGCCACGTCCTCGGCAGCCCCAATTGGCTAGCGAGTCAGCAGGCTGATTCCCTTTCCGACGAACATGGCTAATGAGTCTATAATCAATGCGCTTGATGAGGCCTGCAATTTCTTGAATAATGCCCGCAGTGCGCCAGCTTTTGGCTACTTTCTCCCATGCCTGCCCGTTACTGAGCCTCCTCAGCATGTCAACAGCAATCTTCGAATCCCCAGAAATTTCCAGGTTGGTATAACCGTTCCTAATGGCAATACACAGACCTTGATGCAGGGCCCAGAACTCGGCCTCATTATTGGTCATCTGCCCTCCCCATTCCGCGAAAATCCATCTTACCTGGTGGTTACTGTCTCTGAAGATTCCCCCGAAGCCAGCTTCGCCCGGGTTCCCCTTCGAGGCCCCGTCGAAGTTGAGCTTGATAAACTGATCTCGCGGATACCTGAATTTGTCTGGACTTTGAATTCGCATGTCTTGAGTGGTCGAACATTTGAAGTGAACCATTTCTATTTTAAGATTTAACTTGTTTAAAATTTCCTGTTCTTCCGAGTTTGTTTTCCAATCATCATTATCCCATTTTTCGACCAGGATAGTCTCACGCATACTTTCAATCACCCGATCCCAAATAATCTCTGGATTTTTTGCAGAGTTCTGAAACACCCTCCTGTTTCGCTCCTTCCAGATCATCCATAGTATGAAGGGAGAGATAAGGTTCCATGCCCTCTGGACAACCCTGCACTGAAAGGTTTCCTTGCTCCACTGGAAAACCAAATCAGTGAAATCTCTGGTATGAAAACCTGCTTTGTTGAACAGTCGTTTAGTCGTCCTCCAGAGTTGCTTTGTGTAGGAGCAATTGACCAGTAGATGATCTCTGGTCTCGGTATCATTGTTGCATAGGTAGCATCGGGAAGGGCCAATGAATCCTTTCTTTTGGATTCGATCCCAGGTCAGAATTTTGTTTTTAGAAGCTAGCCATACAAAGATGGACACCTTAGGCCACCAGTTGCTTTCCCAGATTGTTTTCCATTCCACATTCCTGTCACCTCTGTCTTGAGCGTCCTTTAAGAAGTAGGCCTCTTTCATTGTGAATATCCCTTTCATAGAGTATCCCCATCGAAGGATATCTTTCCCATGTCGTTCTCTGATTTTCCTTGATCCCATTTCTTTTCTGTAATGTTCCTGGAGCTCTGGGGGAAGTTCACGATCCCACTCTGTCGGGTCCTCCCAGACTCTCCATCCCTCCGACATTTCATTTGTTTTCCAATAATCTTTAACACTGGGTCTGTTTCCTTCAATTCTACCTCGAATCTGCAAGAGGTCCTGATTTTTATTTAACCTTTCTCGTTGTTGCCACCTATCTTCCCAGAAGTTAGCTTCACTGCCTCCTCTAATTTCCCAGAAGGTATGTTTGCTAATTAGATCTCTGTTTTGGGAGGAAAGATCCCAAATAGAGGAGCCTTTGGGGATTTCCTGCTGTCTTAGGATGTTAGCCGGAGAGTTTGGCATTCTATATTTGGTCCTCCATATGTTTTTCCACAGGTCATTTCCACCACTGAGCCACCTCCACCACAGTTTAGCTCCCAACACCTTATTAAGAATTTCCGGGTCCCTTAGACCTAAACCTCCTTTTTCTTTTCGCTCTATTAGCTGACTCCACGAGACCAGGGCCCATTTTTTCTTCTGATCAGAACCACTCCAAATAAATTTCCTTATTATTTCCCTAATTTTGGCACAAACCCCTGCTGGGGTAGCCATAACCGCTAACGGGTATATAGGAATCG
The DNA here is from genome assembly GCA_031772625.1 of Pinus tabuliformis. Lineage (NCBI taxonomy): Eukaryota > Viridiplantae > Streptophyta > Pinopsida > Pinales > Pinaceae > Pinus > Pinus tabuliformis. The sequence continues at coordinate 2,075,416,767 of CM062816.1, read as the reverse complement.
CCTGAAGGACCGATTCGAAAATTCATGAACAGAAAAATACCCATCTAGCAGATTTAACCATTTATCTACGGAATCTGCGTTTATTTGACCCTCGAAGATGGGGATTTCAAAATTAACTTGTACCTTAAAGGGAGTGGCATTTCTAGAGTAGCTGCTAGAAGCCAATGCATCACCACTGGGTAGTCGCTAAAGGATTTGCGCAAAGCTATCCATCATCGCGTTCCTTTGCCACTCAAGGGCTTCTTCGAGCAAGATTTTGATAGGATCTCCTGGCCCCTCGTCTTTCTTCTCATCTGCCATGGGAGGCTGTCGGGATTTGCTAGGCTGGTCTTGCAAAGGTTCGACCAGTTCAAGCCCTAACTCCTTATATCTTGACCTCGTTGGGGACATGCAAAGAAAAATAGATAAAAAACATCGTTTAGGGCCTCAAAACGGCTTAAGAAGTTTAGGACCCGAAAAACTGCAAAAAATAGTAAATTGTGCTACAATTACGGAAACTGAAAAACTGAAAGAGACAGTTGTGGGGGTACAAATGGGATAGGTGGGTGGCCACCAACATCCACCTGGATCAATATAATAGAGAGGTTCATGTATAATGTTAAGAGGGAAAAACTACATCATTTAGGATCTGACACACTAAAACCCCTCTTACTTAAAACAATTAGGGATGAGTGGATTGATCTCCTTGATCTCATGAGTGGAGGTGATGTATACCAATTATCATGTGAAGAAATTTGTGGAACATGTAAGCACATATCAAGAGAAAGAGAAAGAGTAAGTAATTCAACATCAAAACCGGTAAATCAAGCTAAACTTGGAAATTTGTTTGATGACTTTAAAACAAAAATTCCATGTTCTAAGGTTAGAGGATCCGGAACCCTTTCTCTTGGAATTTGAAATCCTTTGTAGATCTTATGGTTACTTATTAAAAACTCAAAAACTGAGATTGTTTCCAGAAACATTGAAGGATAGAGCTCTTAAATGGTTCATGAGTTTATGGACTAATTCAATAAGATCATGGAATGATATGCAAAATATATTTATAGAAAAATAAAAATATCATGATATTAAATAATAAATGTTTAGAATGAATCAAAGAGAAGATGAGAGTCTAGAGGATCTAATAGAGAGGTTCATGTATGATGTTAAGAGTAAGTAAATCAACATCAAAACCGGTAAATCAAGCTAAACTTGGAAATTTGTTTGATGACTTTAAAACAAAAATTCCATGGTCTAAGGTTAGAGGATCCAGAACCCTTTCTCTTGGAATTTTATATCCTTTGTAGATCTTATGGTTACTTATTAAAAACTCAAAAACTGAGATTGTTTCCAGAAACATTGAAGGATAGAGCTTTTAACTGGTTCATGAGTTTATGGACTAATTCAATAAGATCACGGAATGATATGCAAAATATATTTCTAGAAAAATATAAAGATCATGATCTTAAATAATAAATCTTTAGAATGAATCAAAGAGAAGATGAGAGTCTAGAGGATCTAATAGAGAGGTTCATGTATAATGTTAAGAGGGAAAAACTACATCATTTAGGATCTGACACTAAAAACCCTCTTACTTAAAACAAGTAGGGATGAGTGGATTGATCTCATTGATCTCATGAGTGGAGGTGATGTATACCAATTATCATGTGAAGAAATTTGTGAAACATGCAAACACATATCAAGAGAAAGAGAAAGAGTAAGTAAATCAACATCAAAACTGGTAAATCAATCTAAACTTGGAAATTTGTTTGATGACTTTAAAACAAAAATTCCTAGCAATCTAACCAAACAAGTAGAAATGTTAAGAATGCAAGATGAAGAAAAAGAGGATGTTGATATTTGTGTTGTCCATGCAAAATCACATGCTGTTAAATATTGTCCATCATTACCAAGGTTGAAGGAAGTTTACCAAGAGGACAATGGAGCAAGTCAATTTATAATGTAGCTATGTTATGTAGTTCCAAGAAGACCATGGCAACCTATTCGAACTGATATGATGCAAGATCCTAATTCACAATTTCAAGGCTATGCATATCCACCTCAAAGTAATTGGAACGCACCCTTTCCTTGGAAATATTGACCATCTCAACCCCAAAAACAATCTTGGCAAAAAGGTTGGTAAGGAATTTATGGGAGCCATCCACAATATCCTCAATATATTCCTCAATATCCTCCATACCTAACTCCATGTTATCCCTACCATTCACCTCCACCACAACCACATCCATCTCAAATATCCACTCCCATTCAACTACTTGTAACACCATTTCCAAACCCACACATTGAAGTAGTTCAGCCCACTTACAATGCTGAGGTACAACACTTCCAAACATCTCCTCTTGAGCCCAATGGTATTCACCATAGCTTAGGAAGAGTATTGCAAGAAAGAGGTTATATTGATATCATTGAAGGACCACATCCAGAAGAAGAAGATTCAAATGAGAAGACCAAAGAATCATGCGTTGCACTTAATGAAGAGCAGACATCAAAAACAGAGATTGAGAAAGCTCCCTCATGTTTACCATCAGATCCTCCATGTATTCAAGAGAACAATCAACAAAAAGAGGAATATTTGAAGGTCATGGTAGAAGAAAACATGAAGAATGATCCAGATAAGCAAGAAAACCAAGGGCATCAAAGTTATATTGAGGGTTGGTTCCAGGAAATCAACAAGATGGAGCATCACTCTCTTCAACTATGCTTGATCCTTTCAAAGTCAAATAATTTGGTCTCTGAAATCTAGGTACATGTCAAATCATATATTTCAAGCCTACACATTAATTTGTATGTCATGTTGATGTGCACATGGCTCCATTGGAAGTATTCTTATACTTGAAAGTGATTTTGTTTTCAAGTAGAGTAGGGTAGAAAGAAAAAAAATGAAAAATAAGAGAAAAATAAAAATCTCAGTTGAAAACCTCCTTTGAGGCACTTCAGATTGGCTCATTGATTGAAAACCTCCATGAAGCGTTCAATGGGTTGGGATAAAAGAAAAAAATAGAAAGAAAAAATATCCTAGATGAAAACCTCCTTTGAGGCACCTAGATAGACCTACTAGTTGAAAACCTCCTTTAGGCAGCTAATAGGACTAGAATAAAAAAAAGGGAAAAAATAAAAAATCTTTGCTCCATGTATCGCTTTGAAGAATGCATGTACTCTCCAACATCTGCAAGCAACAAAACAAGTGGTACGAAAAGAAAATATTGATCAAGTCTAGTAAAAAGAAGTCAAATTTTGACTTTCTCATCCTTTGTTCAAATGCTCCAATAAGGCCAAGGCCATGCCAATCCATCACCCTCTTCTATTTCCACCATCCACTCATCATTCTCAAGCTTTTCCGATTCAGTTTGCTTATTGTCCTAAAAAACTATAGGAATGCTCTATTTTACTATAGGAAGCAAAAATACATAGAGCATAAATCTATTTTTTCCATAACTTGAAAACCATGCATCCATTTTCCAATTGATTTTAGTGGGAGATGCATATGGATGATGGTAACATGCTCAAGTAATTTTAGCAAATTTTAGTGCAAAATTTTCCAAAAATCGGCCTCCATCAGCTACAACCATTTTTGAATTTTGTTAATATTCGTGAATCCATTTAAAATTTTGTTTGATAGGGAGATGCATATGGATGATGGTAAGATTCCCAAGAAATTTCAGCAAATTCCAGTGCATAGTTTCCAAGAAATCGACCTCCATCACCTTCAACCATTTTTATTTTTTCTTGAGATTCATGCATCCATTAGCCAAGATTTTTTATGGGGATATGCATAATGATGAGGGAAACATGCTAAGAAATTTTGAGGTCAATCCATTCTATTGTTTGGGAGATATGGAAAAAACAAGTCTTCTACAAGATGTTGTCTTAAATTACTACATGATATCTACAGGAAGGCCGAGAAGAAGCTACAAGAGGCAATATGATGGAGAAATAGGTCAAAAGGTCATTTATTCTTTAGGGAAGGTTGATATAGGTCGCCCAACACCACTTTCATCACTCATCCATTCCATCTAACAAAAATCCATCTTTAAATTCCTCTCACCCTTACATGAAAAAAAATGAAAAAAATATAAAAAAATATCTCTGGGTGAAAACATCTTTCGAGGCGCCCTGGGCAGACAACCAGGATGAAATCTTTCTTTGAGGCAACCTGGTTGTCTTTCCAAAAAAAAAAGGAGACAAAACTCAAAAATAATGGCAGGGACCTCAAACCTGCCCACTCATAACAATTCTAGTTTTTGCAGGTTTGCAAGAAGATAATAAACACAAAGATCAGAGGGAAGCAAGCCATACAAAGCCCCATTTTTTTCTTCATCCATTTCATCTCTTCCATAATACGCATGTTCCTTCATCCATACTAATCTCTAACAATAAAAAAGTTACAATTTCAGGCAAGTATGTGCTTTGTACAGGATTTCCTGTAATTACTAAATGAGTTTCCTGTAGTACTACAGGAAGTCCTGAAAATTTACAGGAAAGGCACTCCGATGGAAAAATTATGATGCAGACCTATTTTGGGATAGGAAAAAATGACATTGACTTCACCACATCTTAGCCAACACCCTCATGACCATGTCACCCTATGGACAAACCTTCCACTCATTTCAATACCTATTTACCCTCCAACAGAGAAAGGACGCAAAAATTCAAAAAAAAGGGGTAGCTATAGGACTTATGTAGTAGTACTACAGGAAACCTTGTAGCAGCCTATTTTCAAGTAATAACAGGCTCTAGGCCTAACCTTCAACACCATGATTGAAAGAGGAGAAGCATAACTATAGGCACAATGAAACTCCTCCAGAGCTTAGCAACAATAGAGGAAGCCAACACCAGCACATCAACAAGAAGACAACCCATCATCAAAATAAGATAAACATAAAAGAAAAAGGAAGTCAATAAGATGTACCTGAGTCATGAGCAACACAACAACATCAACTCAGCAATAGCATGCATGTCTCTCCAACAACCATCAGGTAGGTACAGGTATGCAATATTCTTGACCTCTTCTCTTAAAACCATGTAAACTTTGAAATGGGAATGGATATTGTTATCCATTTCGTAGAGATAGTAGAAAAGTGACCCGATTTTGACAAGGGGCGATGCAGAACACACATATTTTTTTAAAGCATAGTTTTTGGCACTTTTTTTTTTTTTTTTTTTATGTGCATTACGTTTTAGAATGTTAGTGATTTGCATGCTGATTTTAAAAAGTGGTGATTCTGCATGAGGCCCTTTTTTTAAAATAAGAAATTATGGATCACCTTCTCAATCTCTACCCTTTCACCTCTACCTTGTGGAATTGAGTACCCTCAATCTTCAGGCAAACTGACAGGGATGAATACAACATCATTGGCACTTTAACGAATTGGAGGAGAGACTTCTCAGTTAATGAAATAGTCAACAAAGCCTGGATTCTGGTACCAGGATTTTTGATCTGGTATGTATGGAAAGAACGCAACAATAGGATTTTCAAGAACAGAACTGGCTCAACCCAGAGCATCATAGCTTAGATTTTAAGATAACTCAAAGGAATTGTGAGCACCCTTCTAAAGCAACCCACCGAGAACCCTCCTCTAAACCAGGATTCTCTTATTCTTTTGCGTTTGGGTCTCCAGTTGCCTGTTCCCCAGGGCATAAGCAAGATCATAAGACATCCAACAGCAGGGAAGGACTTCTGGAAACCACCCCTTCATGGATTTTTGAAATTTAATATAGATGGAGCCTCTAAGGGAAACCCTGGGGTTGCTGGTTATGGAGGAGTCATAAGAGATGAGAAGGGAAACATAAAAGTCATATTTCATAATCATTTGGGGAATGCCACTAATAATATGGCGGAACTCATGGCCTTAAAGTAATGCCTAGAAATCTTGATTGAATCTAATTTTACACAACACCACCATAGAGGTAGACTCTGAATTAACAATTAATTCATTCAAAAAAATAGGCAACAACATAGCACCAAAAAAAATATCAAAGCACTGGCGGTTATTGCAGGTCTATCAACGTATACAATCCCATCTGAGAATCCTAGGAACACTCAGATTTGTTCACATGCACAGAACAACCAACAGGTTAGCGGATCATCTGGCAAATGAGGGAATGCTTTGTACAAGAGATAAAATAAGCTATGCATGGGAGTCGACACCCTCAGGGAATCTATGCGAGGACTGTCATAGACAGGGGATCACAGATATGGAGTATTGTCAATTTATGAAATAAAACCAGCAAATCAACCAATGGAGATAGGAGAAAAGGAACTAATAACAGGGAAGAAGCAAGGGGTAAATAGTGGGCAGGTTGACAGGCAACCAACCGATGATGGCAGTGAGAGCCAGCATCCAACGGATTTTGGGTGGATAGATGCACAAAGGATATCCCATAAAACAGGGCCGAAAAACTATAGAGCGACGGTTTAGGCCACCCATTGGGTCCAATTGGAAAAATAGAGAGTGGGCATGTTACTAGCCCGGAATCAACTCTGGACCGTTGGATCGACAAGGGCTGGATCGCAAGGCAGTCGGGTCATAAAATTAATCGAGGGATAAATCAGACCCAAAATTTTATAGAGAGTTGGTTTTAGTTTCTCATCGGGTCCGAAAGGCAATTAAGGAGCGGACTAGTTGATTGATCCAAAATTAGTTACATACCATTGGATCTTTGAGGGCTAGATCACTCGATCATCGGGTTGTCAAGTCAACCACAGGTTAAGGCTATAGGATCTGTGGGCCATAGGATTTTGTGGGCCATAGGTTATGTGGGCCCTCGTCATTAAGAGGTGTTAGGTTCTTTGTGGCTCGAGACTCATGACATTTAGTGGACCCGAAAGTACCTTAGAACTTTTCAAATTTACCTTTCGGGTTAGGTTGGAAGGCAGGTTTTCTAGAGTGAAGCTTTAAGAATGAGTAGTTCATTGGTGGTTTAAGTATCATTCCTTTTGTAGTTTTGTATGAGTCAGGTACGGGGTTTTTGTCAACCTAGCTGTCTGCTGAGTGTTCACAGAGCTGGTTTTGATATTCTTGGTTCCGTTAAAAAAGTGTACATTATGCAATTTTTTCCTAATTAATGGAAGGCTCCACTCTTACTGGATCAAAAAAAGAAATTGAAGAGCATTAATTCTCTGCTGAATAAAATTGCATTGTATTGGATCTTTTTCGATGGAAATGCAATTTCTTCCTTTTTGAAGGCAACATGCTAGTGTTATACCTAATTATCAAGCACAAAAGAAATAATGAAGTAAATTAGTACAATGAAATATAAAATAATAAATAATATATTGAAATTCAATTCCATATAATAAAACTTACCTGAGCCAAAAAATAAATCCAGAATCCAATCTCCTTCATTTGAACATATGTCTATAATATAGTTAATCAATAACTGTGGTTTTTGATAAATGTTAACTATCTCTCCTTTTGCTTCTTTGTCTTCATATGTTAGTTTCTCACAACAACATCATAAGCTAGTACTTGGCTATGACTCTTTCCATCTACCCGATTAAAAATCATAGAAATATAGCTATCACCTTTTTCCCAACTATCAATATGGATGAACTCACAATCATTTATAAATGGTTGATCTTCACGGTTAAGAATATTTTACTTTTGCCTATAACATGAAATAGTAAAAGTTCAATTAACTTGTACATAGATGAATTTTTTAATAATAATCATATACATTTTCAACATCTTACCATGTAAGATGCATCCTTGAGTTTGTTTTTCCCTTCAAGCTTGACAATAACATTGCCAATTGTGTGCCTGAATGAAATGTCACAAATCTCCATAATGGTGATGATGTGACTTCTAGAAATACCGCAACCACTTTACTAAGAGTTTGATAAGTATAAGGGCCACTATCATATTCTATGTTTGGAATATTGAAACCATGGAGAATATCTGCAATAACTAGGGCATAATTCCTTTTAGGTATGAGTTTAGCAATGTCTTTATAGTCACCTTGTATTACTTGATATTGAATAGTGTCAAGCCCATTCCAAATGAAATAAGTAAGAGTTGGATCAAGTTCAACATTCTTAAGACGTTGCTTCTTCAGTATTTCGATCTTAATTTTTTCAATAAAGGTTATGAAACTATCTAGTGCTCCATTTGCATCCTTCCTCATATTTAATAAAATAAACAAATATATGTGTAAGTTATAAAATAAAAATAGTATACAGATGAATAAAAATGAATGTATAAATCAACATACCTTTTTAAATGCAAGATAAACTTTTTTAAATGTTGATGTAGAACTTGAATCTAGATAGTTGCATACAACATCATCCCAACTATCTTCATTCAACAATTTAACAATTTGTTCTTGTATTTTCATGTAAAATTCATGACTGCATAGATAAAGTAAAAAAAGTTAATATAATGATATGTATAGCAAATAATACCAAGAACAATATGTTATATTTAAAAGAAAATTATAATCTAGAAAAAAATAAAAAATAATTCAACAAACTTACTTTTGAAATTTCTCAGACATTTACTCCAATGATAATTCCCCTGTCCTCACACGAGATAATATTGCTTTGACAAGTTTTTCATCCTTCACTCCTTGCAATGCTCTCCAAGGTGTGATAGTCATATCTTCTGGAACCTGCTTCATTTCAAGACCTGATTTATTGTTGCTACATATCAATGGTTTAGACCTTTTGACCTTATGGTTTTTAATGCCAATGTTCTCCCACATGCTAAAAATCTCATTAATCAATTCCCGTATCTATCCAATTCTAAATGCCAACTGGAAAATGTTATCAATACCTATGAATAAATCAGTATTTACTCTGTCACCTTTTGAATTGATTTTCTCCTCAATTTGATAGCCTATTTCCATACACCATTCCTTTCGGAAATATACACTAACATTTAGCTTATCCCCACCAATTTTTTCTTCAAATTCACTATGAATAAATCTAACCCTTTGGATGAAAGTCATAGACATCCTATATTCATTATCTGAATTATGATCCCATACCACTAACCTTTCTTCTGTATCTGATCAATCAGCATAAATGATACATTTCATTGTTTCAAAACGTGGGTTATTGGGATATTCCTCCATCAATTGTCTTTGAGCTTCTACAGAATGATTCCCCCCAAGCACATAATAATTGTATTCAAAACATTTTGAATTATCAAATGCTTCTTTGTTGGGAACTTAATCTGAATCAACAAGAAGCACATAATTAACCACATGAGGATATGGGTTGTACCTCATCAATGTCTTCAAGTTGTGAACATGCAGGTGGTGTGGCTTTCTAATTTTATATTTACATTGTCCTTCACTTGCCTTATAGAATTGTCTCACATTAAGCTGAAATGTATGACCACCCTCAATTAAGTTTCTCTTTGTCAAGTTTTGTCGAATGGAATTTTGTTTTATTTTAATAACACCATCCTCTAAATCAACTCCTGGTATAATGATTTCTCTGCTTTCTCTTGAAGTTTCACTAGGATCTTGACTATTGGTAATGACTACTTCAGAATGTTCAACTTTACTTTTCTTCCTCATAACATTCTCATCATTACCTAGAACATATTTATTATTGGGCATTGTTACTTTTGGTCCTTTACGGCTTTTTCTCCTTTCTAACATCAGTTCCAATGTCATCCTCGGTAACGACACCATATTCTTCAGGGTCAGTTTCGACTTCCTCATCTTCAAAAGTAACTTGTCTACCTTTGCTAGATTTATCCACTAGAGGCATTTTTTTTCTAATCCCTTGGATGTATTTTTGTAGCATCATGAATTACTACATTTTGCTTGTTTGGCATATCTTCTTCTGACACTGAGTAGAAACTACTAATGAATTTCATAATATCATGCTCTATGAAATGAATGCCTCCCAACATAATTGAACAACTTTCAACAAAATTTTTCCAAACAAAATATCATATGTGAATAAAAACAAAGTTATAAAAATATAATGAGACAACTACAAGAACGCAAAACAAAAATATAAATAGCAATACTTACGATATTTTGTTTCATCTCATTTATGATTTGTTTACCCAACTTTGTATATACCCTTCTCATGTCATAAAATGAATGTGATAACTAGTATTTAATCCTTTCATGTGACTTGGACGGTTTTGTAAGTATGTAAACAACTTCACTGTCCGGTACCAAACACATGTCTATGACCTTTCCCAACACCTCATAAAGTCTAGTATCGTCAAGTATGTAAACACACACACACACACACACACACACACACACACACACACACACACATATATATGCACATCTTGGCTTTCTCTTTCTTTCACATGCCAAACATTTGCTGGAAGTTTCACTTCTTTTGATTTGTTTCAGTATGAAATCATCTTCTTATTGTTTGAGGCACTTGAAAGATTTGTAGCTATCAGCACAGGCTTGGTTTGTTCAACAATGTTTTTTGAAGATCCACCTTTAATAGCCTTTGGTCCAGAAAGATTCACAGAAATCTTGTTTGATGCCATTTTCCTAAAACAAAAGACACGTATAAATCAGTAAATTACAAAAAAAAATAGCTTAAATTAACAAACAAAATTATAAATGATAATTAATTTTGTAAAACATAAAAATTTAGAAAAAAAAAGAAATTAAAAAATATAGCACCCTACCACCCCACCCCAGAAATCGGTTGGACACCTGGGCTGGCAGTTGGGACCAACCCCCCTACCCCACCCTAGTGGCCCAACAACTGCCCCTCCTCCCCACCCAAGCCCCACCTGGCCAACCCCCCCCCCCCCTCACCCCACCCAACCTCGACGGCACCAGCACCTTCGCCTCACCCGGGAGGCCCAACAGCCCGTCGAGGTGGGGCGGAGGGCTGGCAGCCAAATCGGCCCACCACCCTAGCGGGCTGTTGGGCTATTGGGGTGGGGCGGATGGCTGGTGGCCATCCTCTGCCCCACTCGAGTGACCCAATAGCGCACTGAGGTGGCGGGCCAATTCTCGGCCTCTGCCTAGCGGCCAACCCTTCGCCCCGCCCTGACGATCCAACGACCCGCCACCTGGGTGAGGTGATATGCAGCCAATCCCCCTTCCCCTCACTCACGGGCCCGTTGGGCCGCCGGGATAATTATCAAGCCCACCATGCCCACTACGGACGTAGTGGGTAAATCTGTCCCACAAAAAATCTTATCTTCTAAAAAAAAATTAAATTTCATTAAACTTATTTAATTTTTTTTTTTTGTAAGCTGTGGTGTTTCTCTTTCTATTACTCGATCAAAAGAACATTACATCATATCATAATTAGTCTTTGCCCGCCCTCTAGGGGAAACCGGGTCGTAACTCCATCTATAGTTTTTAAAAGCAGCCCAAAAATAGAAGGCTCGCAGTCTGGTTGTCTGAGCTAGATAAACTATACAATCATGAGCCTTACTAAAACTATGCCTAAAACTACTGCTCTGTACTGCATGCTTTTTACTATCTATAACAGGTACAAAGCTAAAACCAAAAAAATTACTACAGTTACTAAACATATCTCATATCATTCTTTGTCACCATCAGGTTGCTGAGCTGCTTCTTCCGCTGGGGCTGGGAGAACTCGATTCAGCAGCTGCTGGATAGCCTCCAGCTTCTCGTCCTGTTTGATCATTGCTACGCGCAGAAAGGCCAGTTCGCAGCGGATGTCGGGACCCCCCTTAGCCAGATTGACCATTTCTTTTGCCACCTGCTCCATCGCTTTGGCCATGAGGCCCTTCATGACCTAGTAGATGTGGAGCGACTGCTTAAATAAGGACATGCGCCCTCTGGTATGCCCCGGGTCAGGGATAAGGAATTCCCATTCCCCCATCTCCTCGTCAGATTGATCCTGGATCGATTCTTCTTCCAGGTGCTGCATGAGTCTGCGGACAGCAGGTTTGGCGTTGCGGTTGAAGGCCTTTTCAGCCCTGCAAATTCGATGAATGACGGTTTCTTTTTGCTTCCGTCTCTTCCCCTGGTCACCTCTGGAAGTCTCCCCTTCCATCTTGCCTTTACCCTTCTGGCTTTTTGCCCGTTTTCCATCTCGGTCTGGATCCTTATCGGTTGGCGGGCTGCGCTTCCTCATGCCGTAGCGCCGGACCTTCGAGTCTTGTAAACCAGTCAAATCCGCCTCCATTTGCTCCTTTCCTTCCTCCGTCGAGTTCTTTCGGTGGTATCTGCGATCGCTTCCAACATCTGGGGCTGGGTCTTCATCCGAATCATCCTCAATTTCCAAAACTGCAAAAGGAGGGTCCTGCTGCATAATGATTTTGCCTTTACGGCGTCTGCTGTCCTCCCCGACACTCTGGTTCTCTTCCACCTGCCTAAGCTTCTGTCTAGTTTCCATGATAAGCGACGGTCGGACGCCCCTTGTTCTCTGATTCCTTGGAATGGTCTCTGCTCTCTGGTGATGCTTGACGGAAACCTCCACCCTTACCCAATTTGGAAATATGCATAATGTTTTGTCATTCGGCCAGCTTTGGGAATATATCCGATTTCTTTCCTTCGTGAAACCGCTTATTCCGGTTGTCATATGCCGCCAGTAGCACACCTGTGAACCATTACTCTCTGTCATCATATCGTTATTAATCCCTTCTGCTGTGAGGTCCGGCGGGCCGCAGCCTGCACCTCTCATAGTTCGGCCATTAATTACCTTACCTTGTGTGTACTGTCGCCCAACCACTCCATCCGCCGTCGCTGTACTGTCATCGAGGTCTTGATCCTTCGCTCTGCAATCTTCCATGATGATTTTTGCACGTCCCACCTGAACTCTTTCCTTTAAACGAGGCCTCCACCTCCCCGTATCTGTCCAGCTCACTGATTCATTCATTGGCATTTGTGGCATGGTCATGATCGGACTTGATTAGATTTGCCAGCTCTTTCCATTCCTGATTACCCTCCACGGCTCTCCATTGACTATCCATGGTGTTGCCACGTCCTCGGCAGCCCCAATTGGCTAGCCAGTCAGCAGGCTGATTCCCTTTCCGACGAACATGGCTAATGAGTCTATAATCGATGCGCTTGATGAGGCCTGCAATTTCTTGAATAATGCCCGCAGTGCGCCAGCTTTTGGCTACTTTCTCCCATGCCTGCCCGTTACTGAGCCTCCTCAGCTGTTATAGACATTTTTGTGCCTCGCGTCAAGGAGCAAGGAATGTCGATAATTACAGGGATCCTCAGTCCCTAAACATGTTGTTCTTACCCCTAAAAGAACAAGGTCATCAATCAACAACACTTCCAATCAGTTCTCCACCTGAAAACACTTCAGAACAGGCTTATTTTGGATCATGTCAGCTGCTAAACTGAGCTTCTGCGCTGTATTGCAACTGTCCCACTCTGTACCTGCGCTGGAAGTCAAAAACTATGAAGGCTACCTGCGCTGGGCGAGATTGGCCAAGTGGCACAGTCATCCTGCAAGGTGTCAATTGCCCAGGAAGCTTCCAAACTGACACTTGGTTCATGAGATTCGCCCTGTGATGAGTAAGAGGTACTTGATCACCATGTGTAACCAAGGATCTCCAAGTGGACACAGGAACTGAAGATTAACTGAAGATGGAGAGGACACAAGGCAGCTTCATGTCAGTCTCAAGCTGACTCATCTTTTCCTCTTCTACCCTATATATAGAGCTCTTCTATGAGGTCTAGGGAGGCTGAAATTTTGTATAAGCAAGGAGGTGCTGTTGGTATACCGCCAGGATTATTGGGTGATTGTTTTACTAGAGGTCAAGAAGAGAGTTCTTGCTGCCGAGGAGGTGCTGCTGGATTGGAGCCAACATCATTGGTTGTAACTTCCTCTGGAACCCTGTTACTTTCTATCAATAAAGTTTGCATGTTCTCCTATTCACTTGTTTTACATAGATGCTTTGTGTTTACATGTGTATTTGATGCAATCTAATCCATGCTTTGATTATGAGTGCTTGTATCTGTTAGTTTGCTCTCTCTTGTTGTGCAGGTCTTGTGTGTAGCTGGATCGGCTTGGAGAGCAAAGAGCTGGGAGCTGGATACAAAGGAAGAAGGATAAGGATCAATCAAGCGCAAGACACCAGGTTGGTTGACCCTCTTTCCATTCTATCTGTATACTCATAAAGAAGAACATGAAAACTTTATCATTCAGTTGTTGCTAGATACTGTCACATCTAGAAAGGGTTAGGGTCATCCGCATCGGATACTTTTTCCCACAACAAACTGGCGACTCCACTGGGGAGATCCTAGTATCTTGTTGTTGTTTTTTGTAGTATTTTGCTATTTCTATCTTGAAGAACCGAGTACCGAATCGAAAAGCTTTTGACTATATCAAAAGCGAAGTAGAGGGTTTGCTACTCTTGCTCCTTTGCTGAGCAACTTCAAGATTTAAAGAGCTAATCTACAGGTAGATCTTTACTCTTTGTGATAGATCTTAGTCCTCTTGATCATCCCTCTACCTGTACTTAACCCATAGCATTTTGTTTCAGTCAAAACAGTACATTTTTGAGCTTTTTATGACCCGGAATTGTTAGCAGACGTAACTCTCGTAAGTCAGTGCAGGCTGTCCACAGGCAGTCTGCATTACAGCGCAGGTAGTCCCTTCGGGAACTGCGCTGAGAGTGAAACTGGCAGACCAGTACCTGCGCTGGTCCAGTTGGCCTTAGGCTAGCTTAACTCTTCCTCTGTGTCTTGGCCCTGTTTGCACTTGTTTTTGGCTGATTGATTGCTGGTTAATGTATTTGCTGTATACCTCATCTCCTTGACTTCATTCTGCCTCAGTTGTGTGATGAAATTGTAAACGTTCTTTCAGTATTTCTTGTTTCAGTTACAATTTCCCATAGTGAAAAGCAAACCTACAGCCTTGACCTCTTAGATTGCGATCTTATGAGTTAGTATTATTGCTGTTCATAGCTGTTTTGGATTGGTTTGTTTTCACTTTATGGTTTGAATTCATATATTTTTAAGTATAAAACAAGTACCTGTAAAGCGTCTTTTCATTTAGACAATACTTGTTTGTTTATGCTTTAGATTGAATTCGAAAGTCATACAACAGTTTCCTTTTGTTAAGCATCAACATTAAGGATAACGAAAAGAAATACATGCATCTTGCATTTGCATTTTTGATAAGTTTGGGTGTCTGATCTAGGAGGAAGTGCATTAGTTTGTGCTTTGTGCTCTGTTTGGAAAGATATTGTTTTTCTCTCCCTTCAGTAGCTAGGATTTTCAAAGTTAAAAAGATAGTGAAAGCTTGCTTATCATTTTAGCTGCATTTAGGAATTTGTACCAATACATCTCGTGGTGATCCTGAAAGACAAACTGATAAACAAGATCAACTTAAAATATATTGAATGAATCTAACAACGCATTGTAACATAACGCTCACAATAGAGGTCTAGGTAGAGACGTGTTCCGGCGTCGTTAAACGTAGTGACTGTCGATCTCTACGAAGGTGGGTGATTCCTCCTGAGGGACGATAGCACTAATACGGATTTGAGCTCCCGCGTACCGTCGCGTATATTGGGAGACCCCTATAGGCTTTTATCCTTTTATCCTTAGGAAGCCGTGTCGACCGCCCTACTGATCGCGATGCAGTGAACACAACATTCACGAAGATCGACCACCCGTACCGTAAAACGTATTCTGTGGTTTCGCGAAAAGTTTGGCACTCCCTCTGCCTAGATCTCCAGAGCAGTTTCTTTTGGCCTTTTTCAAACTCTATAACTGAAAAAGTCCAACCGAGCATTTGTCACTTCGGGCTCGTTAATACATCGAAGGCGACTAGAGTCATCTTTAGCTTTTTCTCGACTCTTAAAACATGAAAAAGCAAAGTTGTGTCTAAAAGCGTCTAATAAAATTCATTCAATACGGAAACATAATTCCCCTTTTTGTATTTTAGTTGATCAAGTAATCCGCAACCGTGGAGGAAAGTCAATTAAAACCCCGTCGTTCAGGGAGACTTGCGGGTCGACCATCTTTGTCTCCGGAACCGAAAGTAGTACGAGCAAAGCGATCTCGCTGGACCAGATCAAAATCTCCTTTTAGAGTTAGAACAGAAGTTCCAACAACATCTGAGATTCTGGTCACTCCCGAAATTTCTGGAATCCCTGCCTCTATTGAAGAAGTTCAACGACAACAGAAGGACAATTGTATTGATCCTAGTCTGAAAACAAGTACTTGTTTAACTGAACCAGTTCCATCTGAAACCGGTCCACAAAGTCTTGTTGTTCAAACAACTGTCGCTGTCGAAACAACCCCTTCTTCGGCACCAGAAATCTTTTACGGACCTGACGGTCTGCCTCTTCCTCCTGGTCTGATTGCAATAGAAGAAATCGTAGAGGACCAGCAAGCAAATACTCCAATTCATTTTGGAGTTGGTACCCCTCTTTTTCCTTCTGCATCAGAAGTTTGTCTATCGCCACCGGAAGTTCCTGAAGAATCGTTAGGAAGTTTATTGGATAGACTCAAAATGTCTGAACAACCGTCGACATCTAGGACTGTGCCAAATGACACAGCGATAGCAGAAGCTCCTGCTGCCATTCCAACGATGTTTGCCGGCATACCATTTGTCCCAACTAGTTCTCATCAACTAGAAGGAGTCCACCCAGGGACTATTATGACAACTTGGTCTGTTCCAGTTTGCTCTTCCGATATGATACCCGGTAATTCTTATGTTGAAACTAGACAAATTGATCCCTTAGGGAATCAGTTTGGACCATCCAGTCCTCAAAGGCAAGCTATACCCTTGAGCTCCGGATTGTTACCGTATGGGGGGCAATATGCCCTTTCACTTCCCCTTCCGGGGGGATACCCATACGGCAGTCTTCAACAGCATTCAGGTTTGACTGAAGTAACGACGAGTGGTTGGGTACCTATGTTACCCCAACAACCAAGAGTTGTATATTCCATGCAACAATGTGTACCTATGTCTAGTATCCCGACGACGCCAGCAATTGTAACCGTGTCGCAAGTTCAATCGATGCCTGTTGTATGTCAACCCCAAGTTGTAATGCGACAGCCCATTGACCCTGCAACACAACCACAATCGTCAACCGCCGGGACAACACAGATACAAGCGGGAACCATACCCCCGCATCTTGGTCCGTCGGTTAGTGTCGCACAAAAAAACATGGCTTCACAACCATGGATGGTGCAATACCAACAACCTCAGTTTCAACAGGTGTACCAGGGGTCTGAGCAACAGATCTTTGCGAATAGTGGGCAACCCTATATTCAAAATGGGTTAAACCAACCACTTTACAGTGGCCAAGCCCACCAACCATATCAGTCATATCAACATCAGTTGCATTATGCTGGTATGCAAAGACCTACTGCTCAAGCGATTCCATCGTATCCTGGGTACGCCTCGCCAAACCTGAATCAACAGTTGCCATTCGTGGCGACCTTAGAATTACCAGATTTACATCGGTTAACGAACGATCCAATCGCCTACGCCCATTGGTGGCCAGCGATTCCTCACAAACTTCCTTCGGACATTCCTAAATTCAATGGAAATCCGGGCGAAGACCCGTCGAATCATGTGATGACATTCCATCTGTGGTGTTCGTCGAACACCTTGAATGATGATTCAATAAGGCTTCGTCTTTTCCAGAGGACATTGACTGGTCCGGCGGCCAAATGGTATATTGAATTACCTAGAGCCTCTTTCGACAATTTTAGTTCCTTAGCCACGACTTTCTTAACACACTTTCAGTTACCTATAAGGTACGAAACTGGAACAGAGATCTTGACCAATTTCAAGCAGACAACGGCCACACATATATCTGATCATATACATGAGTGGCGTCGTCGTCGCAGAATGGTAAAAACCTATGTTCCAGATCAGCTATTAGCTGAGTGGTTTATAAAGTCGCTTCTGCCGGCAATTACAGAAGATGTGGCCAAGGGAGGCGTCGTAACAGAGGAGCAGGTTATTGCTCGTGCTCAGTATTTGGACTTAGTGTATACTCAGTCGGGCACGCTCTATGATAAGATACCTGATGCCCCCAGACCGGAATTTTCAATCCCTCCTCCTCCTGGATCAAATAGTGACTCTCACGCCGGTGATGGCGTGATTGGAACTGCAAACGCTAAGTCGACAAGGGATTCGAATAAGAAAGCCCGTAAGACTTCGAATCAAAAAGCAAATCAAGAGATTCTTGCTTCGGAGGTAAATGTTGTATCTACGGATAAAGGCAAAAACTCCAATCAACCAGGAAGCAAAAAGAATCAAAACAAAGAGAAGAAAAAACAGCGAGATTCATCTCCTCAAAAAACTTCTTCAAACTCTCCTAAGAAAGGGAAACCAAAGAGTCCATGTCATATATGCGATGAGGATCATTGGACAGCAGATTGTCCATACAAAGCTGAGCTTAAAAGTTTCCTTAAGAGCTCGAAAACCTCAGCCGTGTTGACTGACCCATTTCCCAATCAAGGACAAAATCTGGTTGATAGTAGAAATGCTTCCCCGTCGCAAGTACTAATGGTGTCGACCTCCGAACAGCAAAAAGAGGCTTTAATTTCGACAAAGTGCAAAAACTGCGGAGAGCCGCAGTCGTCGAACAGCAAAGGAAATGATCAACCAAGCAGTTCGACGACAACTTCGACAGAAGTTGTGCCACCATTTACTACGGGAAGCATTCCTATGATCCATGGGAACAATTGTTCTCTCCAAAATATCGGATTCATTTTCCTAAAAAACCCTCCGTCGACGGGCACCTTCGCCTTACCGCCTCCAAGTAATCTGGCAGAAAAGGCTACAATGGAATATGAAACTTTCTGTTTCTAATGAATCTAAGGCTTCGAGGATAGTTCCTATCTCAGGTCAACCTCGTTAAAAAATGAAGATTTGAGGATGGTTCTTATCTCATGTCAACCTCGATAAAAAATGAAACAAATCCCCTTTTCAAAATTCAAAGGTAAACCTTCATTCCAATCACCAAGTTGAATGCAATGAAGCTTGGGGGGCACCCTCCTTTGACATGCGTCATCATGATGCTGGGGGCATGCGTCGACATGCGTCATTATGATGCTGGGGGCATGCAAATCATCGAGCAGTTTTAGCATATAGTTCATGCTCGTTAAAAAATAAACGCAAATTTGAGCAGTTTTAGCACATAGTTCATGCTCGTTAAAAAATAAACGCAAGTTCGAGCAGTTTTACCACGGAATTTATGCTCGTTAAAAAATAGAAAAGTGTGAGCAAAGTTTCCGGCAGGGTCCAAGCTCATTAAAAAATGAACTGGTGAACAACCATTGCGATCGTGAAACTATAGCCTTTAAAAGCCTTGGTCGTGTTTTTCATCCATCACCTCCATTATCATTTGACCGATCGTTCACCCCCACATGTGTGTTTACCCCTTTTGAGGAACATCTGCAAAGAGTGATTTCACTTAGCCACCCTCGTGACATTACCGTGATTGGAAAATTCCGATTTGTACCTGGAATCTGTAGCTATCCCTGTTTATCACTCGTTCCTCGAAAGACGAGTCTACTTTGAGCTCTTTTCATCGACTCGTAAAATATGAAAAGTTTGCCGAGTTTTGGCCTTCCAGCTCGTTAAAAGACCGGAACGCTATCCCTCCTCTAGATTTTAATCTTTTTGGACCTGAGGGATTATTACACAAAAAGATCGAGCGCTTGTCTTGTTCAGCTCGTGAAAGTATCGAACAGCCATCCCTTCTGTATTGTTTTATACTTTTTCGGACTTAAGGGATTAGATGACGAAAAAGGAACCATGGAGTTAACTTTCTGTACCTTTTCAGACTCTCTAAAAATGAAAAGGACCGAGTTTTCCTTGTCGTTAGACTCGTTAAAATGATTAAAAAGCGACAAACTTGTCTTTAGACGAGAACGAGTTTCCCTATCGCTAGGCTCGTTAAATCTTAGCGACGGGCTTGCCCGAAGGGCAGGTTATAGAACAAGCATATGTTATCCTCCTCAAGCTTGACAAAAATAAAGAGGTACTGGTCAGAAATGACTGGGGAAAAATTGGGAGAACATCAAAGTTTAGAGGTAGCAAGTCACTCTTGAACATGACACTTTTCCTCCGTATCACATCGGGTTGGGTTGTCTCATTCACCGGTCTCGTCACCATGGTCCTCGCCACACCATCCATTTGGGGTAATGCTACCGATCCATCGCATCAGTGTCGTTATATGTTCAAGAGGGGTCATTCAGAAAGTGTCAACCGTGTCCCATCCACTACCATACATCATCCTTCATCCATTTTCATGATCGCCACCCTGATTCATATATCACAGTTTGTTTCCACCTCCACTAAATCATTAGCTCCGTTCCGTGTCATTGATGTGGGATTCATTAAGGCCCTCCTTTGACAGATCGCTTCTTGTCGACATCAGCTCATTATCCAAGAAGTTGATCTAGGAACACCCCCATCAGTACTTTGAAGCTTGCATGCCTCAATGGCAAGTTTCTCACTTCCGGCGACAGGTATACCTCAATGACCTTCGACCAGAAGATTTTGCGTGGCGTTCGACGCCAAGTCCTTTATTCACGCCACGTGAATTGTACTGCAGTACCTTGAGGGTCATTGTCATTATTGGTGATTCCTCTCGCGCTTGTTAACGGTTTTCATTATTGGCCGGTAATCAAGCGATGTCTTTCCATGTTCGACTTCGACGCAATTCTCACATGGATCGACTTGTACTTAGAGTGAAGATCGAACGAGTTTGAAGACCCCGGATCTAGTTTCATCCATCCGGGCTGCGATATATATTCAGGAAATATAAAAACATTTGCCATGTACATCATTGCAGCAGATGATCATCCTATCAAAGGATGATAATTTCAGCAGAAGATTATCAGTCTGTCCACAGACGATCGTCTGTCATATGTATCAAAATGTGTTTATAAAAGCTGAGCATGGGAATGCCCGCCTCAGCCAGACCATGAAATTGAATGAAAGATAATGTATTGTATTGTATTGTATTACAGGGCACTCTCCTTCGGTACTGGAACGAACTTCAGACCCTCTAGCTAAAGCATTTCACCCGATTAACGGCCTCATACTTTAGGGGGCAACTGTTATAGACATTTTTGTGCCTCGCGTCAAGGAGCAAGGAATGTCAATAATTACAGGGATCCTCAGTCCCTAAACATGTTGTTCTTACCCCTAAAAGAACAAGGTCATCAATCAACAACACTTCCAATCAGTTCTCCACCTGAAAACACTTCAGAACAGGCTTATTTTGGATCATGTCAGCTGCTAAACTGAGCTTCTGCGCTGTATTGCAACTGTCCCACTCTGAACCTGCGCTGGAAGTCAAAAACTATGAAGGCTACCTGCGCTGGGCGAGATTGGCCAAGTGGCACAGTCATCCTGCAAGGTGTCAATTGCCCAGGAAGCTTCCAAACTGACACTTGGTTCATGAGATTCGCCCTGTGATGAGTAAGAGGTACTTGATCACCATGAGTAACCAAGGATCTCCAAGTGGACACAGGAACTGAAGATTAACTGAAGATGGAGAGGACACAAGGCAGCTTCATGTAAGTCTCAAGCTGACTCATCTTTTCCTCTTCTACCCTATATATAGATCTCTTCTATGAGGTCTAGGGAGGCTGAAATTTTGTATAAGCAAGGAGGTGCTGTTGGTATACCGCCAGGATTATTGGGTGATTGTTTTACTAGAGGTCAAGAAGAGAGTTCTTGCTGCCGAGGAGGTGCTGCTGGATTGGAGCCAACATCATTGGTTGTAACTTCCTCTGGAACCCTGTTACTTTCTATCAATAAAGTTTGCATGTTCTCCTATTCACTTGTTTTACATAGATGCTTTGTGTTTACATGTGTATTTGATGCAATCTAATCCATGCTTTGATTATGAGTGCTTGTATCTGTTAGTTTGCTCTCTCTTGTTGTGCAGGTCTTGTGTGTAGCTGGATCGGCTTGGAGAGCAAAGAGCTGGGAGCTGGATACAAAGGAAGAAGGATAAGGATCAATCAAGCGCAAGACACCAGGTTGGTTGACCCTCTTTCCATTCTATCTGTATACTCATAAAGAAGAACATGAAAACTTTATCATTCAGTTGTTGCTAGATACTGTCACATCTAGAAAGGGTTAGGGTCATCCGCATCGGATACTTTTCCCCACAACATCAGCATGTCCAAAGCAATCTTCGAATCCCCAGAAATTTCCAGGTTGGTATAACCGTTCCTAATGGCAATACATAGACCTTGATGCAGGGCCCAGAACTCGGCCTCATTATTGGTCATCTGCCCTCCCCAGTCCGCGAAAATCCATCTTACCTGGTGGTTACTGTCTCTGAAGATTCCCCCGAAGCCAGCTTCGCCCGGGTTCCCCTTCGAGGCCCCGTCGAAGTTGAGCTTGATAAAATGATCTCGCGGATACCTGAATTTGTCTGGACTTTGAATTCGCATGTCTTGAGTGGCCGAACATTTAAAGTGAACCATTTCCATTTTAAGATTTAACTTGTTTAAAATTTCCTGTTCTTCCGAGTTTGTTTTCCAATCATCATTCTCCCACTTCTCGACCAGGATAGTCTCGCGCATACTTTCAATCACCCGGTCCCAAATAACCTCTGGACCTTTCGCAGAGTTCTGAAACACCCTCCTATTTCGCTCCTTCCAGACCATCCAGAGTATGAAGGGAGAGATAAGGTTCCATCCCCTCTGGACAACCCTGCACTGAAAGGTTTCCTTGCTCCACTGGAAAACCAAATCAGTGAAATCTGTGGTATGAAAACCTGCTTTGTTGAACAGTCGTTTAGTCATCCTCCAGAGTTGCTCTGTGTAGGAGCAATTGATCAGCAGATGATCTCTGGTCTCAGTATCCTTGTTGCATAGGTAGCATCGTGAAGGGCCAATGAATCCTTTCTTTTGGATTCGATCCCAGGTCAGAATTTTGTTTTTAGAAGCTAGCCATAAAAAGATGGACACCTTAGGCCACCAGTTGCTTTCCCAGATTGTTTTCCATTCCACATTCCTGTCACCTCTGTCTTGAGCGTCCTTTAAGAAGTAGGCCTCTTTCGTTGTGAATATCCCTTTCATAGAGTATCCCCATCGAAGGATATCTTTCCCATGTCGTTCTCTGATTTTCCTTGATCCCATTTCTTTTCTGTAATGTTCCTGGAGCTCTGGGGGAAGTTCACGATCCCACTCTGTCGGGTCCTCCCAGACTCTCCATCCCTCCGACATTTCATTTGTTTTCCAATAATCTTTAACACTGGGTCTGTTTCCTTCAATTCTACCTCGAATCTGCAAGAGGTCCTGATTGTTATTTAACCTTTCTCATTGTTGCCACCTATCTTCCCAGAAGTTAGCTTCACTGCCTCCTCTAATTTCCCTGAAGGTATGTTTGCTAATTAGATCTCTGTTTTGGGAGGCAAGGTCCCAAATAGAGGAGCCTTTGGGGATTTCCTGCTGTCTTAGGATGTCAGCCGGAGAGTTTGGCATTCTATATTTGGTCCTCCATATGTTTTTCCACAGGTCATTTCCACCACTGAGCCACCTCCACCACAGTTTAGCTCCCAACACCTTATTAAGAATTTCCGGGTCCCTTAGACCTAAACCTCCTTTTTCTTTTCGCTCTATTAGCTGACTCCACGAGACCAGGGCCCATTTTTTCTTCTGACCAGAACCACTCCAAATAAATTTCCTTATTATTTCCCTAATTTTGGCACAAACCCTTGCTGGGGCAGCCATAACTGCTAATGGGTATATAGGAATCGCCTGAAGGACCGACTTGGCAAGAACAACTCTGCCAACAATATTCAGAACTCTGAAAGCCCAATTTGAGACCTTGTTGTTTAGTTTGTCAAGATCTCCTTGCCAGTTTTTCACCTTTTTTGAGGTGAGGTCCAGAATATTACCTAAATATTTAGTATTCAATTCTCCTCTCTTGAATCCAAGAATTCTAATTAGATGGGATTTGACCTGGTCCATTGTATTGAAGATGAAGATGCAAGACTTGTCTCTATTAATTTCTAACCCAGAGGCCTCGGCAAATAAGTCTAGGATTCTCTTAAGATGACGAACTTCTCTTACCGTTGGTTCCCCGTACAGCATAATGTCATCAACAAATTGTTGATGTGTTAAAGGCAGGTTGTTTCCCCAGAGTTGCAGCCCTTTGATTCTATTTGCTGTTCTTTCTTGTTTAATAAATCGACCAAGTCCTTCAGCGGCTAGAATGAAAAGAAAAGGGGACAATGGGTCTCCCTGACGGATGCCTCTGGAGGCATTAAAGGTTTTTGAGGGACTTCCGTTAACCAGAATAGAAAAGTGGGGAGAGGAGATCAGGTTATGAATCCACGCAATCCATCTTTGGTGGAAACCAAATCTCTCCAGGACTGTTTCTAGATACTTCCAATTAAGCCTATCATATGCTTTGGATAAATCCAATTTGATCAGCATTCCTTTTTGTTTTTTAACCTTTAGGGAGTGAATCACCTCCTGAGCTACCACCAGCCCATCAAGTATTTGCCTTCCTTCCACAAAACCAGTTTGTTCAGCCGAGATTAGATTTTCTAAGAGACGTTTTAGTCTTTTGGCAATCAGAGAAGTTATCATTTTGTAAATGACATTACAAAGAGCTATAGGTCTGAAGCCACTCGCCTCTTCTAAGTTGTCTCCCTTAGGTATGAGGGCAAAAAAGGTTGATTTAAGAGCATGCCATACCTTTTGATTTATTCTTGATTCTTCTACTATGTCCAGTATCTCGTTCCCCAAGAAGTGCCAGCTTGCCTGGTAGAAGTCCACTGTGAAACCATCCGGTCCAGGAGCAGTCCCTTTTTTCATAGTCTTCACGACATCTTCCAGCTCTTCTAAGGTCACGGCCCTCATGAGGGCTTTGTTTTGATCCTCAGTGACCAGATTAGGAATGGCAGAACAGATCTCTTGAATGGCTCCCGATCTATCCACTTGAGGTTCTGTTAGCATCTCTTTGTGGTAATCCATTAGAACCTGCTCTATTTCCTTCTGCTCTACCACCCTTTTCGCATTCCTATCTTTAATCGAAAGGATTCTATTTCCTTGCCTGTGTTTGATCATTGACTGGTGGAAGAATTTTGTATTTTTCTCTCCCTCTCTTAACCATTTTATCCTAGATTTCTGGCGCCATAGGATCTCCTCTTGTTTTCGTCTCTCTTCCAATCTTCCAAGGATTACTCCTTCCCTGTTGATGCTGTCCTCCGTTCTGCCTTCCAGAATTATCTTCTGCTGCAGCTCTGCCATTTCCCCTTCCAGTTTTTGTTTATCTTCTAATATATTGCCAAATTCCTCTTTGTTCCACTTTTTTATTCTATTTTTCAGTTCTTTCAGTTTAAGCTGGAAGGTATGCATTCTACATCTACCTTTACTGGTACATTGATTCCACCATTCCTCCACTTTCTTGATGAAATCAGGGTCCCTCAACCAAAAGGCTTCAAATCTGAAAGGTCTTTTCCCCTGAATCTTCTTGATATCCATCTCTAATCTAATCGGCCAATGGTCTGATCCCAAAGATGGAATGATTTTGGCCTCTACGAAAACATCTTTGTTCATAATGTCTTCAGATATTAGAAATCTATCTAATCTGGATGCAATTTGATTCTTACCTCCCCTTCTGTTGTTCCATGTGTGGACCCCATTGATAGTCTGGACGTCAACAAGCCTAAGTTCTGCTATCATATCATTGAAATTGTCCATGAAGTGATCCCTCTTCCTAGTCCCTCCTTTCTTCTCTTCCAGGGATCTGATCAGGTTAAAGTCTCCCCCAATGATCCAAGCAGCTCCAGGGTAAAGTCTGCGGATCGATTTGAAACTGTTTATGAACTGCTCTTTTTTCCCAGGGGTCGGGGGGCCGTAGACGCCTGAGATAACCACCTGATGACTGGTTCCTACTATCCTGCCTAGCCCAGTGAGGATGCCGCTCATACTTGACCAGTTTTCTATGATGATTTCATTTGGGTTCCACAGGACTGCAATACCTCCTGCAGGATCGATTGCATCTTGTCCCATTACTTGATACTGTAACCTACCTTTTTCTATTATTTCTTCGAGCTGCTGGTTCAAAATCTTTGTTTCCTGTAAGATCATAACACTAGGTTTCTCTTTTTTCAACTTGTCCTTTAGATACCTCTGTTTGCCTTTACTATGCAAACCCCTGATATTCCAACTGAGCACTATCATTTAAAACTTTTTGTAAGAGGGGAAGAATACCTCCGACAGAGGTATCACCTTTCCTGAGTTTATCAAAATTTCCCCCACTGTCTGGATGGTCTCGCTCATTGGCTTTCGGCCTCTTTTCCTGCTATTTTTGCCAGAGTTGGTCATTTCTTTATCCTCATTCCCCTGTTCGCTTTCTGACATGGTTAGGTTATCCGGGGGCTCTCCTTTTTTCTCTTTATATTTCTTGAAAACTTCCTTATACAGCTGTTTTTGTTTTTCAGGTATGAACCTGCTATCCAAATATTTCCATTCCTGGAGCAACCTTCTCATAATTTTCTCCTCTTCTGCTTCGTTTTCAGGCGGGTTTTCCACTTCCATCTTAGATTCCTGTTCTGTTTCTGTTGATATCTCCTCTGGTTTTTCTCTGTTTGCTTTGTTTGTGTTTGTTTGGTTTCCCTTTCCTTTCTCCTCTCCCGCTATTTCCATAGGGGTATTTTCCGGGTCCTCATCATCTTCTAGATTTACTTCATAATCTTCATCTTCACTCTGAAGGACCTGGAATTTGTTTTGATTATTTATTTTTCTCGGTTTTTCCTGTGTTTGGGTCTTTGATGTCTCTCTGTTCTGTCGTTTCTTCCTTACTACCTGTTGAAAACCTTTCTCAGCCTTTCTCTGTTGATCCTCCTGGCTTTTCTTGGGTTCTTCCTCTTTGTTCAAAGGACATTGCCTGTATAAATGGCCATATTCATGGCAGATGCGGCATCGGAAGGGGATATGCTCGTAATCGACTGGCTGCTTCCAGATTTCATCGTGATACTCTACTTCGACAATTTCTGGGAGGGGCTCTGCCAGATTTATATAAACACAGATTCTCGCATAAGCATTGTACTTACCTCGTTTCGTAGCCTCGGCAATTTTGACAAAGCTCCCAATCGTATTGCCTATTCCCTCCAGAGTTTCAGGGTCCCAGAACTCATCAGGAAGCCCAAAAAATCTGACCCAGACGGGTGTCGCAAGCATTTTTTCGCTTTTTGGATTGTATCTCTCTTCCCAATATTTCATGAATAGGCCTGCATTGTTCAAGAAATATGGTCCCTCCTCAAAAATCCGGTCTTTATCTTCCAGATTGGAGAAGATTGCTGTGAAAAAACCTTGGGCTCCGAGTTTGAGATCTATCTGTCCCTTAGGTCGCCATCGCTGATCAATCCATCTGTGGAGTTCCCGCTCAGACGGCCAATACCCAACAAAGCGACATATTATGGCATGGTCTTTCATGTAGCTATTATACTCTTCCAGTTTGTTATGGGGGACCACATACCTTGGTTGTTTTTGAGCCCTAGGTAGGCATTTACCTCTCATTCTTCTTTGCCACAGATTACCCATTACTGGGGCATAACCTTCCTTCTCCGTTTGCTGTTCTCCTCCTTTGCTAGTCTCGCCCATTACCACGTTTTTGAAGGAGGGGATCTCTCCCCCCCCCCCTTGGCTCCCCCATTCCGCTCAGGGCGTTTTCTGGGGTTCAGAATCCCGTTTGCTGCTGATATCCCCGAGACCAACCCGTGACTGCAGGTCGGGGTACGTTGTTCCCGCAGGGCTGAGGGGTCTCGCCTTAGTCTGACTCTACCTGCAATCTTTGTCAGCGATGTCCGTTGCTGCTAACCCTAGCACGCATCGCTTCCGTCTCCAGCTCCCAACTACCTTGTGTTCTAAATTGTTCTAAACTTATTTAATTTTAAAAATTGCACAACAGAAAAATTAACTAACCCTTCAAATGCGATAATCCTCCGTTGAATATGTTGTTGATAACAATGTAGCTGCTTCACAAATTCGCTCCGAGTCTTTTAACAAACTTCGGAAAACCTTGATGTGATGTGAGGAATAGTGATAATGAAATTAATTATATAGGGGAAATTACGAAATTGTTTTACTATATGGTTAATGCGGGATTAATTTAATTTTATAAATTTTAACATGTTAATTTTGTTCTGGCGATATAGGAAACTATGATAAAATGAACATTATGGAATTGTTTTACAACACGGTGAATGTGGGATTAATTTGTTTTAGAAGGTATAATAAAATTAAAAAAAAACATTCAATTGTTTAGTATATATTATATAGTTTAAGTAATAAATTAATTTAGGTAAAAGATTTCGTTTACAATTTTAATTTTAAAGATTTATTTCTAAAAAAAAAAAGTTCAAAATTTTCAATAAATTGTAGAATAAAATAATGGAGAGAAATACATGAAACAAATTTTTTGGAGGGAAAAATTTTGGCGAAAATTTTTGGAGGGAAATTGTCATTCTTTAAGCTATATATTGTCATTAGGAGAGTCTGCATTTGTATCATTCAACCTCTTCTATTTGAGAGGCATGGATTCTTCTGATAGTGAAGTTTCGCTTTTTGAAGCATCAACATCTTTGTCGCGTAACAACTTTATTTATATTGATGAATATAACATAAATTATTCCACTATGAATAGAGAGTCAATTCTTCCACTTAGTCTTAATCCTAAGGACTATGAGAGCAGCACTGATGAAAGATGGGATGAAGAATTTCAAACAAATAAAGAGTCACGATTTCCACTTAGTCCTAATCCTTTGGATTATGAGAGCAATAGTGATGAAGAATTTCAAAAGAATGGAGTGTCACAGTTTCCACTTAGTCGTACTCCTATGGACTATGAGAGCAATAGTGATGAAGATAATGATGATGAATTTCAAAAGAATGGAGTGTCATAGTATCCACTTAGTCCTAAAACTATGGACTATGAGAGCAATAGTGATGAAGAGCATGATGATGAATTTCAAAAGAATGGAGTGTCACAGTGTCCACTTAGTCATAATCCTATGGAATATGAGAACAACAATGATGAACAACATGATGAAGAATTTTAAAAGAATGGAGTGTCACGGTGTCCACTTAGTCTTAATCCTATGAAATATGAGAGCAATAGTGATGAAGAGCATGATGAGGAATTCCAACTGAATAGAGTGTCAGAGTGTCCACTTAGTCCTAATCCTATGGACTATGAAATCAACAGTGATGAAGAACATGACGAAGAATTTCAAAAGAATGAAGTGTCACGGTGTCAAATTAGTCCTAATCATATGGAATATGAGAGCAGTAGTGATGAAGAGCATGATGAAGAATTTCAAATGAATAGAGTGTCACAGTGTCCACTTAGCCCCAATCCTATGGACTTTGAAAGCAGAAATGATGAAGAACATAATGAAGAATTTCAAATGAATAAAGTGTCACGGTGTCCACTTAGTCCTAATCCTACGGACTATGAGAGTAGCAGTGATGAAGATTTTCAAATAAATAAAGAGTTGCAGTTTCCACTTAGTCCTAATCCTAAGGACTATGAGAGCAGTAGTGATGAAGGACAGGATGAAGCACTTAATAATAATCCTAAGGATTATGAGAGTAGCAGTGACAAAGAATAGAATGTAGAATTTTCAGTAAGTAAACAGTCACATTTTCGATGTAGTCCTAATTCTATGGACTATGAGAGTAGCATTGACAATGCACATGAGGAAGAATATCCAATAAACATCAAGTCAAATTTTCCATTTAGTCCTAATTCTAAGGACTATGACAATAGCACTGAATAAGGGGAAGATGAAGAATATCCTCCAAGTTAGTATTTCAAAAGCACAATTAATCATAGTGAGGATAACATTCCTCAGAATGATGATGAAAATTCTTATACAAATGATGATCCAATGATGGAGATGTTTCCAGGAAATATTGTATCGAGGAGTAGGAGTAGAACTTCTCGTATCAATCCAAGATGTTCTAGTTATACAAGGGATATAGCAGAATATCTGATGAGAGGAAGTTCTACCAGCGCTCTCATTTCAATTGAATGTTGTCAAAAAGATTGCTTGAAACATATGTATTTCAAATTTTCCTTAGAGAAAAGGAAGAGATATTTGTCAATGAATAAAAGCATGAAAAATTCATATTTAGTTGGGTGCATGCAATCTACATTGTCAGGTTATGATTATCATATTGGGTCTTTATTTATCTGTAGAAAGGCCTTCAAAATGTTTCATTCGATGGGTAATATTTGTCTCTCAAGAATACAAGAAAATTTGGAAAAGGATCCCACATTTTATTTAGAAGTACGTCATAAACGACAGTTTGGGCCATTATCAAATACCGCAATGTCATGGATGAAATATTTCTTTTCAAAGCATGGGGAGTGTATGCCAAATAGAGAGAAAATACATATTTCATATAATTTTTCAAGACGATAAATCTACAACTTGTACAAAGAATATGCGGAAGGTTCTGAGGGACATGGTCGGTTTATTACATATTAATATTGTGTGAAGGTATGGAAGAAAGAATTCAATAATGTCCGTATTCCTAAGAAGACAAGGATGGGGATTTGTAGTACATGTTCTTCTCTTAAATAAAAAAGGGATATATGTGAAGCATCAGAAAGAGGTAAGCATTCATAACTTTAACTTTTAAAATTGTATAGCCATCAACTATGAAAACATATTTCTTAATGGATTTCTTTTATGTTGTGTAGATTCCATTGTCAAAGAACTTCAGGAGCATCGCGAACAACGAAAGGAAAAAGTTGTACAAGCATAAAAAAAAAGTTTTATGATAATCCGAATAAATATTTGGGTTTGATATTTGATGGTATGGACCAGAAGAAAACACTTTTACCACATTTTGTCCACACACCCAAACAGTTACAGGAGGAAATTTTTATTCAGTATCACTTGGTCAGTTGTATGGTATTCAATGGGAAAATGTTGCCAAGGGTGTACTTCACAGCTCCAAATATTCATAATGATGCAAATCTGACAATAACCATAATTCATGATGTGCTTTCTCATTGGTCTGCTAATCTTCCTGAAGTTTTGTATCTACAATTGGATAACACTTGCCTCGAAAACAAAAATCAGGTTGTTTTTGGATATCTAAACATGCCTGTTAAATTGAGAATTTTTCAGAAGGTAAGGGTTGGTTTCCTTCTTGTTAGGCACACTCATGACCATATTGATCAGATGTTCAGTCATTTTTCAGTCACATTGAGGAGGAACGAGGTTGGGAGCTTTCCATCATTAATTGAATGTATTAAGAAATCATACATGGTAGAGCCTACTTTTGATGTGTTGGAAGAAACTTTTGACATGCGAAGGTTTATTCTGGGATTGCATGGTGAGGAGAAATGCATTGAACAACTTAATGACATTAGCTTCCAACATCAATTTCATATCAAAAAAATTGATGGGAAAACAGTAATATGGAGTAAGAAGTATTCAACTACTGCAGAATGGGCACCGTCATTAGGTTTGGAATTTTTGAAGTTCATTCCAGATCATCCAATATTTCCATCAAAAATATTGTTATTACAATCAATTGGTGAAGTTCATAATGCACGCAGATAGAATAGAGATATAAATTATTCTGATTGCCTAGAAGAAATTAAAAAATGTATTAGATATACATATGAGTACTTTGACATTGTTGATACAGTTTGGTGGGAGTCATTTTTCAATAATCAAAGTCATATCATTTCAATATCAACAAATGAAGATATACTTTTGAAAAATCCATTTATTTGGCCACAAAATGTGTCAAATGAACATGAGGAAAGAAACATGGTTGAACAACAATAATCTCAAGGTATTATTAATTCTTCACAGGCAGAGGAAAGAGAGATGTATATTAGTTCTAGAAGATCTCGTGCACAACGTGAAGCCATGGAAGACCTTTATAGGGCTTCAATACAAGATATTAAGGAGGGTTGCATGATCGCAGTGCTAGCAAATAGAGATCCCAATGGCTATCCATTCTGGGTTGCTAAGGTTTAAAAGGTCTTTACAGAAAATGAAGATGTTACAGCTGTTGAAGTACATTGGTATGCCACAAATACACACCCATTCAATGGTGTGTATAAGCCAGATATGGATGTTGATAAAAAAATTGGCATAAAGAGAAAAATAAAGCGTACAAATATAAATCGTCGTCGCACATACCTCTTAAAATTGGAGGATGTTGACATACTTGTTTATGTATTCAATTTAACTAAGAGAGGTGTTGGGCCACCAAATTAACATACACTTTCACTCCATTTTCACCTTTATCCTCATTTTTTCACCTCATTTCATCACATTATCATTATATTTCCATTACCATATGGGTTCATATTTTCATTTTCCAAAGTTATTTATTTTATGTATTTAAAGTGAATTTATGATTAAAATTTAGAAAAATAGCATGTATTTTCTTATACCTAAAAGTGGCTTGATTTTGATGACATGTGTAGGTGATTTGGAAGGTTTCAAGACACTCTTATGTGGACTCCAAGACTCAAATTCGAATTCTCTTGAAGATTTGAAGGAGATTTGGGATAGGGGTTAAGCATATCTCATGGAGAAAAATCATGGATAATGGAAAATGTGTCTCATATTGGTTGTAACCATATGAAGGATTTATGGATCTAGGAGGGATTAGTGGATCTCCATTAATGAGTTAGTTGCTTATGTTTTTGTATAAATAGGAGAACCTCCTCCATTCCAAAGGGAGGACTCTTGGAGCATGTATCCTAACTTATGATGGAATAGAATACATTTTTTCTTTCTACAATTTTAGATACAAATTGTCTTAATGTGGTATATGAATTTATGAAATAGTTTGTCACTTTGTTCTTAAGAGAATTGAGCTCTCTTAAAGGATCAAAGAAAAATTGTATTTCATCATAGATTTTTTTTTTCTCTGTAAAACTAAATCTATTAATGGAAACATAATGTACAGTGAGGCCTCGACCTCTGCGAGTCTAGAACATCCATATGATTAATTTAAACACTAAAAATAAAACGAGACTGCCCCTGGTGGGGAAACCAGTTCGACATCCATATGACCAGTTTTAACAACAAAACTAGAACGAGACTGCCCCGGGTGGGGAAACCAGTCCGAAGACTAGATAATGACAAGTTTCTTCTGCCCACGCAGGGGCTGCAACTCCAAAACTTAGCATTTACTGTCATGGTGACTTTTTAAAAAAATAACAGCCAAAGATTACCACAGTAAAAAGACAAAAAACACAAAAGACCGAACTGACCACGTGACCTGTCTGCATGTGAATGCTAGGTGTCTTAGGATGGTGGCTTCTCTTCCACAATCAGACACCCATACTTGCCTGAATCAGTATCCTCTACCTGCCTGCCACCCATAGTGTTGTGTGGCACTCTGGCTTCCTCCTGAACGCTTTGGCTCTGCTGATGGACTTGCCTCCCGACACCTTCATTCTGCTGGTGGACGACCGATCCTTAGCTTCTAGCTGATGGCTCGTGCTCGTCTCCCTTTGAACAATGTCGTGAGATTAAATAGCCAAGTTCTTTGCAGGGTTGTGGTCTGGTTCAATGCACGTGCCAGCTTCCTCCCTGAATTCCACCGAGACTGTGGCAATGACTACAGGTCTGTCCATGGAGCAAAGGAAACGAAATTGAGCAGACTGGGTGGTATCATTTGGAATGGGCGTCTGGGTGGCCTCATCAATCCGAAGAGTCTCACATGGATGGGCTCGTTCTCTTCCGCTACGGGTAGCCGGATGACTGCCATGGAAGCGGGAAGAGGAAGGGCTAGGGGGCGGGGAGGCCGAAGGGGAAGTCGAAGCAGAGGGAAGCGGCGCAGGGGGGTGATTTGCTCTTCCGTGGCTACCACCATGCCTGCTTCTCATGCGATGACGACGACGAGGCATATTGCTCTGAGAGGGATGCTACAATGAAGAGTGAGTCAAGATGGTAGGAAGCGGGGCGAGAGCAACAAAGGTTAAACTAAAAATGATAGAGGGATTCAGATCAGGGATAGAGGCAGGGGCCGAGGCATCAAATTGCAAGGTGCAGTGGATAGATTGGGAGAAGTGAAGACCATTTCCCAGGTCGACGCAGCAGAGAAGCCTGCAACGCCTCCCTGTAGTGGTGTGAGAGCTTGGCTCTGCTGCAGCAGGGTGGCAAGAGTAATTCAAAGGCAGAATGGAGGTCTGCTGAGGGCTCGAAGCCATAATTTGAAGCTTGCTGGGGAGGTCTCGATCCGCGCAGTGGATTGATGCTACCGGCCGAGAGGCAGAGGCCTGCCTTAAATTACCACATGTGAGCTCGCGGATAACCAAGTGGCTTGGCCACCTGCCAGGCTGGCATCGTATCCGCATTAACTTCCCATCAACCACCCGCATCCAGGGATCATAGATTTTATTTCATTATAGATTTTATTTTCATTTAATTACTTAAATGTTTGAAGATTTTTCATTATTAATGAATGAATTTTAGTTTAAATCTTATCAGCATATGAAAGGACAAATAAGGGTCTAAGTTAGGCTCTCTTCCATTTTATATGAGTAATAATTGAAATTCATTCTCTTTTTCTAGTTTCAAGTAATTTATGAATTCTTGATTTTTGATGATTTTGAATGAATTTTAGTTGAGTTCTAATAAGAAAATGAGGGGACAACCAAGAGTCTAAGTTAGGCTCTCCTTCTATTTGGTCTGAAAAATAATTAAAGTTCATTTCCTTTTCTTTATTTCAAGTTATTTTTGAGTTATGCAATGGTAATGTTGTTGGAATAGAATTATGAGGAAGGAAAACCAGGACCTTCTAAGATAGGAGCCTCTTCTCTTGCTTTCTATACATCACATACTGCTGCTATTTAGTTTCTCTATTTGAGGAAAGTACTGTGGGGAAGGACAACGCGAACCTCTCGAATTGGGAATGTCTTCCTTTGCTTGCTGCATCTTGAACTTGAAACTTTTTAGTTTTAGAAGTTATTTGTAATATGAATTTTCATTCTTTATTTCCATTCTAAACAAACCTCCTACAACAATATCATCTGAGGTCCCATAAATTTTGGTTTGCTTCTAAGTTTACGAAACCCGTGGTTTGACAAATTAAATGGCAGGGATTTAACAGACAATTAAATCACCCAACATTTTGGCGTCGTTGCCAAGGAAGCAAACTCAGATGTAACTAAGTTAGGAGGATTGTTGATGAAACATTTTATTTTAAGGTCATTTTCATTTGGGGTTAGATGCATTTAGGAATTTTTTGTTTAAGTTTATTTTCATTTGCATATATAAAAAATAGAACATTAAAATCAATAACCCCCATTCATTCAAAAACAAAAAAAATTCGAATTGCAAAGAGCTTCGTGCTATGATAGTTGAGGAAAAAAAAAAAAACTAAATATCACATTCAAATTTGGTTTCAACTAGTCAGTCTTCATGATCATGTCCAAGAACTCAATAGCGTTTACTTTTCAAACTTGGATATGTTATGAAACCAGCTCACAAAAAGATAGAAAAGATAGATCAACGCCTTAGAAATAAGCCTCTTCGAGGGGGCAACCTCCTTTACATTACAGAAATCAACAATTCTTGGATGATTCAAATGAAAAAATCTCCTTTCTATATATAGGAGTCTAAGGGTTCGCAATATAACCAAGCTGACCTAACAATAATAATATAAAGGCACAACAATAACAATAGAGGGATTCTATGGGGCACAATAATAACAATATGGGGACAATAGGGGCACAACAATAATAACAATGGATACAACGACAATAGTAATGGGGGAATCACTAGTATTATAGGGACTTAACATGCCCCTCTCCTTCAAAAAATTGTTGTCCTCAACGCTTGAGTAGTTCTGGATGCATCTGTATAAAATTCTCATCCTCCCATGTGGAACCTTCAACAGGTAGGTTCTTCCACTTAATGAGATACTTTGAAATTGATCGATTTTGTAGCTGTCAAGTTCTTGTTTCTTTGACTTCTTTAGGTTCCAATATGATTTTTCATTCCCCATCAAGTTCTGGAAATATTGTTTGAACTGGAAGCTTGTCACCTATAACTTTATTTAAGCATGAAACATGGAAAATTGGGTGAACTTGGGAAGATACAGGAAGCTCCAATTTGTACGCCATAGTACCTATCTTTTGCAACACCTTGTACGGACCATAATACTTTGGTGATAATTTATTATCCTTCTTAGCTTGCTTGAGGGACATTTCTTTATATGGTTGTAGCTGTAGGAATACCCAATCACCTACATCAAAACTTCTTTCGCTACAATGTTGAACTGCCTACTGTTTCATTCTATTCTCTGCTAAGGTGAGGTTATCCTTTAAGATTTGGAGAACTTGTTGCTGATGCTCGATGTGATCTTCCACTGCTTGAACCTTAGAATTTTCTCTTAAATATGATGTGATGGATGGTGGATGATATCCATAAAGTTCCATAAATGGGGTCATTGTTGTTGCATTATGGAAGGAAGTGTTATACCACCATTCAGCCAGAGGTAACCATTTGACCCATTGTGTTTGTTTATCAGATACAAAGCAACGAAGATATCCTTCCAAACATTTGTTTACTATCTCCGTTTTCCCATTAGATTGAGGATGATAAGATGAGCTATGAGCTAACTGAGTACCAAGACAGGAAGATAATTATGTCCAAAAATTTCCAGTGAAAATGGGATCTCTGTCACTTATAATAATCTTTGGGATTCCATGTAGCTTTTGAATTGTTTCCATAAATGCAGTAGAAACTGTACTCACTTTAAATGGATGAGATAATTCACAAAAGTGTGCATAATTGGTAAGTCTGTCAACTACCACCATGATAACACTCTTTCCTTCGGACTTGGGTAAACCTGTGATAAAATCCATTGAAACCTCCTCCCAACGTTGGCTTGGAATGGATAAAGGTTGTAATAGACCTGGGGTATTAATTGCTTCAACTTTATTTTGTTGGCAAACCAAACATTCCACCACAAACTTCTGAATAACCAATTTAAGGCCATCCCAAAAAAAATCCTTCTTAACCCAGTGGTAGGTTTTTAGAAATCCTGAGTGCCCTCCTAACGGAGAGGTGTGCAATTCCCTAAGAATCTTTTGTTTGAGTTGGGAATTCTTGCATAGGTATAACGATCCTTGTACATAACGAATCATTTTTCCAGCTAAATGTATCAAATGTATTGGGATCTTGTTGTATCTTTTGAATGATTACCCACACTTCCTCATCAATCTTCCATTCATCCATTGCTTCATTTATCCAATCTGGTTGGATAATAGAAATGGCGCAAAGAAATGCTTCCACATCCTCATCCTTTCTTAAGATTGCATCTGCCACAAAATTTTGCTTCCCTTTTTTGTAGAAAATTTCAAAGTCATAACCCAACATCCTTGTGACCCATTTTTGTTGCTATTCTAAAGATAGTCTTTGTTCTAAGAAATATTTAAAACTATCATGATCTGTTTTTACCTTGAAGTGTCTTCCCATTAGGTAGGGTTGCCATTTCTTAAGTGCATGTAGTATTGCCAGCATTTCCTTATCATAAATAGCTTTGTGTCAATACTTTCCTTTGATTGGACGACTTTCGAAAGCAATGTGTCTTTCTTCTTGCATTAAAATAGCACCAATTCCATTTCCTGAGGCATCACATTCCACAATAAATTTTTTTGTGAAGTCTGGTGTAGATAAGAATGGTGCTTGGCACATTGCCTCTTTAAGATGTTCAAAGGCCTTCATTGCTTCTTGAGTCCATGAAAATGCACCTTTCTTTAATAATGTTGCTAGAGGTGCTGATATTATCCCATAATTATTAACAAACTTGCGATAATACCCTGTCAACCCGAGAAATCCTCGTAGATGTTTTATGGATGTGGGGATTTTACATTACTTAATGGTTTTAATTTTTCTAGGGTCTACCTTAACACCTTCATGAGATACAATATGACCCAAATATTCCACCTCTTATACTCCAAAGAAACATTTGGAGATTTTTGCATATAATTGTTTCTCCTCCAATAGATTGAACACCATGTCAACATGTTGGACATGATCCTTCCAAGACTTGTTGTAGATTAGTATATCATCAAAAAATACTAACACAAATTTTCTAAGGAAGGGTTTGAAAATGGAATTCGTCAAACCTTGAAATGTAGAAGGTGCATTAGTAAGGCCAAAAGGCATGACCAAAAATTCATAATGACCCTCATGAGTTCTAAATGTTGTTTTTGGAATGTATTCAGTCTTCATTCTGATTTGATGATATCCTGAACGAAGATCCAACTTGGTGAATTAAATTGATCCATGCAATTCATTCAATAATTCATCAATGACAGGAATGGAAAATTTATCTTTAATAGTGAGCTTGTTGAGCTCCCTATAATATGGACACATGCGCCATCATCCATCCTTCTTGTGAACCAATAATACTGGAGTAGAGAAAGAACTTTGACTAGGTTGAATTATACTAGCCTCTAGCATTTCTACAACCATATGTTCAATTTCACTCTTTTGGACATAGGAATATCTGTAAGGCCTGCTGTTTGGAGGAACACTTCCTGGAATCAAATTAATAGCATGATCATGATCACGAATAGGTGGGAGGCCTTTGGGAGTCTCAACTACCTAGAAATGACTGTACAAGACTTTTTTGAGATCTGGAGAAATGGATGATTTCGATGTGGGAACCTCTAGTGAACATAATTGTGCAATTATGCCTCATTGTTCTTTCTTTAGAAGCCTTGTCATTCCGTTAGAGCTGATTATCTTTCTCGATTTCTCTGCGATACCCCTTAATTCAACTTCCTTTCCTTCTGAAGAGAATTTCATGAAAAGTTCTTGAAAATTAAAAGCTATTGTACCCATGGATTGTAGCCATTAGACTCATAGTACAACATCAGCACCACCCATTGGAATGGAAAGCATTGGGCTATTAAATACATATTCTCCCATGGATAGCTTGATATTATGGCACTTTCCTAAGCAATTTATGGTTCCTCCACTTGCAACCATCACTTGACACTCTGGTGCTAGATATAGGAAGCAATTCAATTCCTTAGCTATCTTACAATGAATCAAATTATGGGTACTTCCCTAATCAATCAACACTATTACCCTTTTCTTCTTGATATGCCCTTCTATCTTGATAGTTTGAGGAGTGGTAATTCTAGCCAATGCATTATAAGATAGGGTCAGATTCATTTCTTCTTTTTCAAAGGTTTGTTCTTGGTGTATATCCTCTTCTTTTGTCATTTCTTGTTCCTTTTCTTCCTCCTCTTCACAATCTATGTAAAATAATTTCTTCTCGGCCCACTTATGATTTTTAGTGTATTTGCTATCACAACTGTAACAAAGCCCTTTTGCTCTTTTTTCTTCCAATTTTTGTGGTGTCAACCTTGTAGGTTGTGGATAGCTAGTGGCAATAACGCTTCCATCTTTATGATTGTGAGTGGTAGGCTTCCTTGTTGCCATAGTTTTGCTTTCCATTTTTATTTCTGTAGAATTTTGTAGAATTTTTCTGCAAATCAGCTAGCTCTGATACCATGTAGAACTTTTTCTACAAATCAGTTAGCTCTAATACCATGTAGAAATTTCCCCCCTGTAGATCAACCTGGTAATGCAATGTACTAAAGCAAAACACTTGATCTACTTCTGCAAACAATTTAGCGGAAGCTTAATCAACCATGAACAACATCAATAAGAACACATATAACTGATAAAAAGGAATCAATCACACATAACGTAGAAGAATTTACCCGGGGAAAGCACTTGCCTAAAACCCCATCTCTGTATTATCATACAAGTGGAAATATAGTTCAAATTACACAAAGCATTAGCTCGGAAGCTATCTAGCTCTCAGCACAATCCCTATGCTGCTCATAAATAGTCAAAGGCTTCTCATAAAACTTCTCCTCTGCCCTCCAAGCCTCCTATTTTTATGCATAATTTTTCCTGGTTCCTCTAGCTACAACCTATGTGATTCTCTCCTCACACACAACACTGAGCTCTGAAATAACTGCACAAACTTGAAGGAGATAAATCCTCATCATGGATGAGCTTCCTTTATAGGGAAAATATTCATCCAACTGATAGTACACAGTCCCATATCTGATCTCAACTGGGTCTCTGACAGAACTGACATGCAACAATTATCCATGAGTGAATCCTTAGTTATCTAAAATAATAGTTGTCACATGCATGCAAACATTAACAAACTATATTTTATTATTTTAACAACTTGTTAAAATAATCTAACTGGACTTGACTAGTTAGAACTAAGTCAACTGATTCTCTCATTATAGAACTCATACTTATTCCCTTAATCAGTGGAGGAAATTAAGGATAAATTCCTCAATCAGTGGGACAACTCATGTGCATGATCACAAAGACTTCAAATTCGAATTTCCTTAACTAATTAACACAACTAAATTAATTAATTAATATTTCCAATTGTTGTTAAGACGAAAATTGATTTTACTTCTTATAGATAGATTAGGGACTGCTATAAATAGGAAGGGACCCAAAAATGCTATTTTTAGAACTTTCTGTTTTTAGCAATTTCACCTCTCACCCAATGTGGCCAATGACCTCACTAGCCAAACTGTTATTTTTAGACATGCTATTTTTAGCAGGTCTATTTTTAGCACATTCTAAATTTAACATTTCTTGTTGCACATTTTTCAACACTCCCTCTAAACAAGAAAGGCTTCCTCTTGAACCCGATCCTGTAACTCCGGAATGTTCTACATGCAACACATCTACCCAGTCCAATTGCTCCAACAACACTTGGAACAAAAGCACTCCCAACTGACCACTCTTTTGGGCTAGGAACATACTCTGATGCTGAAGCTCTACCTACTGCTGACAAGTGCTCCCTTTCTGACATCTGCGCTACTGCAACATCTTCATGCATCTTTCACCATTGCACACCTCTCTGTGCTACCTAGCACTGTGCAAAACACTTGTGCCTCTCGCATTGCTGCAGCCTACTAGCTATGCGCTATCCTGGGATTCCCTGCATTTTCGCTCTCTTTGCCGCTCCATCCGAATCTGTCTCTACCTAATCAGTCAGTTCCTGCTACTCCACATCGGGGCTCCTGTAGAAAGGTCTCATCCAAGAGGTTGAGTACCTCAAGGATCCTGCCCCTCCTCCTTGGGACAATCACTCTATATCGCCCCACCTCCTACCTGGAGGTATGGCTACATGTGATCCCTCAGCCCACCTGGCTTGAAGTTTCCCCCTACTAGAGGTCTCTACATGAGTAGATTTCTCTACTTGATCTCTACTCAA
This sequence comes from Pinus tabuliformis, assembly GCA_031772625.1. Classification (NCBI taxonomy): domain Eukaryota; kingdom Viridiplantae; phylum Streptophyta; class Pinopsida; order Pinales; family Pinaceae; genus Pinus; species Pinus tabuliformis. The sequence goes on along the minus strand of CM062816.1, from coordinate 2,075,375,610 downwards.
CTTCCCCTGTTGTGGCTGCTCCACAACCTCCTGAAGCTACTGCACCAATCATGGCTCCTCCATAATTGTTTGAGACTTCTTCTGGTTCTGCATGTTGAGAGGTAATTTACTCTCCCTCTCAACCACCAAGTATCTAACCTTTGCCTTGCTCCTCAAGGCTTTGCATGCATCTTGTACCTGCATATAGGTTCTTGGCTAGCACACCATTTTATTTCCACTTTCCCATCGTCACAAAATTTTCTAGAAAAAGAGCTAATTTTAAATCAACGATATCTCCCTCATTCAAACTCTAATTCAGCCGATTTTTTTTTTTGGGTATTTTTCTACAAGGAATCTAAATCTATTATTTATTTCTGAAAATTTTGTACAATAATTTTTAGATCTGCTCTGCAAACTCTCGGCCCAAAACTCAAAACTTTGAAATCTCCTCTAGTATATTGTTCTTCCTTGATCACCTGTGCTTTGATACCATGTAGAATTTTGTTGAATTTTTCTACAAATCAGCTAGCTCTAATACAATGTAGAAATTTTTCTACAAATTAGTTAGCTCTAATACCATGTAGAAATGTCCCACCTGTAGATCAACCTGGTAATGCAATGTACTAAAGCAAAACACTTGATCTACTTCTACAAACAATTTAGCGGAAGCTTAATCAACTATGAGCAACATCAATAAGAACAAATATAACTGATAAGAAGGAATCAATCACACATAACACAGAAGAATTTACTCGGGGAAAGCACCTGCCTAAAACCTCATCTTTGTATTATCATACAAGTGGAAATAACAATGTAAACTTTGAAAGGAGAACTGATATTGTTACCCGTTTTGTAGAGATAGCAAAAAAGTGACCCGATTTTGAAAAGGGGTGATGCAGAACACACATGTTTTTTTTACAGCATAATTTTTGGCACTTTAATTTTTTTTTTTTTTTTTGATGTACATTGCGTTTTAGAATGGTAGTGATTTTCACGCTGATTTAAAAAAGTGGTTATTCTTTATCAGACCCTTTTTTTAAAAGACATATCTTTTGACTTTAACTTTTCTAATGTATGAAATGTAAATAATTATTTTGTAAATTTAATAATTTTGGAAATGGTCTTCTTCTTCATATTTTCTTGTTTTTATTTTTATTTTTATTTTTTTTTAGTGAGGTTTTTATTGATTTGCATATTTAAAGAAGAAGGTCGATATTTTGCATTTTCGATATTTTACATATTTATATATCGTTAATTAAATTTTCAATCCAAATGAAATAATTGTCTCTAAAAAAACAAATATAAAATTATATATAAAAAAACAAAAATAAAAAATAAAAAATGTTAAATTTTTTTTATCTTATAAACCATAAAAAACTTGGAAAAAATAAATAATATATATATATATATATATATATATATATAAAATTAAGTTGGTAGAAATTGAGAAATTAAAAAAAAAATAGAAAATTAACGAAAAAATTAAAAAAATAGTAAAATTAATATTAAAAAAAAACAGAAAACGTTAAAAAATTTATCTCACAAACCATAAAAGAATTTTAAAAACACAAAACAAAATATATATATATATATATATATATATATATATATATATATAGTAAGTAAAAATAGAGAAATTAAAAAAAAGCATTAGAAAAAACTAGGAAAAAAAAATAAAATTTGAAAACAAACTAGTTAAAAAAAAATAGAAATTAACGAAAAAGATTTAAAAACTAGTAAAATTAATATTAAAAAAAATTCAAATTATAAAAAAAAAAACAAAAAAAAATGCGTATTTTTTATTAAAAAAAATGTAATTATTTTTTATTAAACATAGATATTTTATTTAAAAAAAAATTTAAATATTTTTTTAAACAATATTTTTTTATTATTAAAAACATTTTTTATTTTTATTTTTATTTTTCATTTAAAAATAAAATTATTCAACCTACCTGAAAAAAGGAAAAAAAGGAAAAAAAGACCAAAAAAAGTTACATTTTTTTTAAACAATGTTTTTTTATTAAAAAAAATAAAAATAAAATTTACATTTTTTTTTAAACAATTTTTTATTTTTACTTTTATTTATTTATTTATTTTTATTTTTCAATTATAATTTTTTTAGAACAATTTTTTTGTTTTTATTTTAACATATAAATAATAAAAAATATTTTAAATTTTTCTAAACCAATTTTTTTTTTTTTTTTTTTTTTTTTTTTTTTCTCTAAATTATAAAAAAACTAAAATTCAATATTGCTTTTTTTCTTTTATTAAAAAAAAAAATTTTGGTGCCCTCCGCCCCTCGGTCGCCCGTGGTGGCACTGCCGTGGGCGGAGGGGCCTGCGTGCAGGCCCTTCACCCACTGCCGCTCCACCACGGGCGGCTGGGGGGGTGGGCCGACGATTCCCGGAATCGTCGGCCCGCCCCTTGGCTGCCCGTGGTGGCACTGCCGTGGGCGGAGGGGACTGCGTGCAGGCCGCAGGCCCCTCCGCACATGGCGGCGCCACTACGGGCGGAGGGCCACCGCAATTTTTTTTTTTTTAAATAACCAAAAAAAAGAACCACACAATGTTAATTTTTAAAGTTTTTTTTTTTTAATAATTTTCTAAATTTTAAACTAAAAGAATTTAAATTGGTTTAAAAAAGACTAAAATATTTTTTATTATTTATACTTTTAAATAAAAACAAAAAAAGTTGTTTTAAAACAAAAAATTATAATTTTTTTTTAACTAAAAAAATTGTTTAAAAAAGAAATGTAAATTTTATTTTATTTTTTTAATAAAAAAAATTGTTTAAAAAAAAGAAATGTAAATTATTTATTTATTTATTTTTATATATATATATATATTTAATTTAAAATGTAGGTTTAATTTTTTTTTTTTTATTTATTTATTATTTTTTTAATATAAAAGGTAGGTTTAATAATTTGTATTTTTAAAGAAAAAATAAAAATCGTTTAAAATTTTTTTATAATTTTTTTTAATAATAAAAAATATTGTTTAAAAAAAATAAGTTTTATTTTATTTTTTTGTTTTAAATAAAATATGTATGTTTAATATATTTTTTATATTTTTTTTTTTTTAATAAAAAATATGTAATTTTTTTTTTTTTTTTTTTTTTTTTTTTTTTTTTTTTTAACTTTTTTCGTTAATTTTCTCTCTCTCTCTCTCTCTTTTTTTTTTTTTTTTTTTTTTTTTTTTTTAACTAGTTCTTTATTTATTGATTTATTTTTTTCATAGTTTTTGCTAATGCTTTTTTTAATCTCTCTATTTTTACTTACTTACACACACACACACACATATATTTTTTCCAAATTCTTTTATGGTTTGTGAGATAATTTTTTTAACATTTTTTATTTTTTTGATTGTGATTTTTGTCTTTTATATATTTTTATATTTGTTTTTTAAGTAATCAACATTTTAATCTTAATTTTAGTAGTTTTTAATATTTTTTTGTTAATTTTCTATTTTTTTATATCTAATTTGTTTTTAAATTTGTTTGTTTTTTTTTTTTTTTTTCACCTACTTAAGTTTTTGTTTTGTTTTGTTTGTTTGTTTGTTTTTTTTTTTCTATATATATATATATATATTTGGTTTATAAGATAACTCTTTTTTCCCTATTTTTTTTTACTATTTAATTGTTTATAAATTTTTATTTTTATTTTTATTTTATTTTATTTTATTTTAATTCTTATCATTAATTTTGTTTTTTTTTTTTTTACATTTTTATGATTGATTTTTTTTTTTTTAGTATATATTTTAATCTATGTTTTGTTTTTGTTTTTGTGTTATTTCATTGTTTTAATTTTTTTTAAATTTTATGTTTTCATTATTTTTTTTTAAATTTAATGTTTTTCGGGGTCATGATAAAATATTTTATGCCATTATTTCGAAATGTTGAAATTTTACTTTTGGAAAAAAAAAAGTGTTCTCCCAGAATTAACCCTTTTCATTTTGAGGGTGTTTTTTGGATAATTTTTGCGCAAAAAATTGGTTTTCACCGCCATTTTTAAAGCATGTTGAAAATTTATCCAAGAAAAGAAAATGTGTTATTCCAACATCAACACTTTTCATTTTTAGCAATGTTTTTGATGTTTTTTTCGGGTTTTTTGGCTAGAGTTCCCGTTTTGAGTTTATAGTTCACATTGTTAAATATAGTTCGAATTACACAAAGCCTTAGCTCGGAAGCTATCCAGCTCTCAGTACAATCCCTCCGCTGCTCATAGACAGTCAAATGCTTCTCACAAACCTTCTCCTCTGCCCTCCAAGCCTCCTATTTCTATGCACATTTTTTCTTGGGTCCTCCAGCTGCAACCTGTGTGATTCTCACCTCACACACAACATTGACCTCTGAAATAACTGCACAAACTTGAAAGAGATAAGTCCTCATCATGGATGAGCTTCCTTTATAGGAAAAATATTCATCCAACTGATAGTACAATATCCCACATCTGATCTCAACTGCGTCTCTAACAGAACTGACATGCAACAATTATCCATGAGTGAATCCTCAGTTATCTAAAATAATAGTTATCACATGCATGCAAGCATTAAAAAACTATATTTTATTATTTTAACAACTTGTTAAAATAATCTAACTGGACTTGACTAGTTAGAACTAAGTCAACTAATTCTCTCATTATAGAAATCATACTTATTCCCTCAATTAGTGGAGGAAATTAAGGATAAATTCCTCAATCAGTGGGACAACTAATGTGCATGCTCACAAAGACTTCAAATTCGAATTTCCTTAACTAATTAACACAACTGAATTAATTAATTAATATTTCCAACTGCTGTTAAGACCAAAATTAATTTTACTTCCTATAGATAGATTAGGGACTGCTATAAATAGGAAGGGACCCAGAAATGCTATTTTTAGAACTTTCTATTTTTAGCAGTTTCACCTCTCACCCTATGTGGCCAATGACCTCACTGGCCAAACTGCTATTTTTAGACATGCTATTTTTAGCAGGTCTATTTTTAGCACATTCTAAATTTAACATTTCTTGTTGCACATTTTTCAACACTTTCCAACTTGAATGCCTTCTCCAATGAATCTAGTTCTCAAAGGCGAACCTCATGTTGGATGTTATCTTTTAAAGTCCCTATGAACACATCAATCCTATGCTCCTCCGAAATATATTTTACCCTTATATTCAATTTTTGGAAGTCCTTAATGTGCTCCATCATTGGACCCTTTTGTTTGAGATTTTTCAATTGGTTAACAAAAGTGTTGCTTTTTGTATCCTCATAATGTGCTATCATTTCATCTGTAAAAATAGCCCAAGTGACAATTTGTTTACGAGAGCAAAGCCATCGATACCATACAAACTGATTTGGTTCCAAATATAAAGTTGCAATGGGTACCTTTTGTGTGTTTTGCACATTATCGAGATCGAAAAATTGCTCCATATGTAGTATCCATGTTCCAGGATCCTTTCCATCAAACTTCCTCATATAGATCTTTGGAACATGGTGGTTCTTTGATCCAACGTTAGAGTCTATGAAATCATGATTAACATTTATTTTGTTCTTGTCATGAGTTTCCTTTGCTACCCTTTCACCATTAGTAAGCATTTCTTGTAGAAACTTTGACAAATTTGTCTTCAAATCTATCTTCAAATCTTCCATGTTTGTCTTCAAATTTGTCTTCAAATTGTCCATGTTAGCTTCCACACCTTCCATCTTAGCTTCCACGCCATTCATCTTAGCTTCTACGCATTTCTTTAAACCATCCATCTTAGCTTCTACGTCTTTCTTTAAACCGTCCATCTTAGATTTTGTTCCTTTTTGTACGAGTGACATTTGTTGCACTTGGTCTTGTAATTTTGATATATCATGTTGCATTTCTTCCTCTTCTTCATAAGTCATGGTAGAACTTTCAGGTTTCTTACTAGGTGTTTCCATTTTCTTTTTTCGGGGCATCAATTACTGATAATAATGTTCACTATGCCCTTTGAATTCCTTCAAACTAATTTTTCAAACCAAGCTTATGCAAAAAAAATTGAAAAGAAACTACACACCCTTTTTTTTTTCACTTTGTAGGAGCTTGATATTGAATCTGATGTATTTCCATAATTTTAGATCTCCAAGGTCTGAAATTTCTTCCTGAAGTAACCCTCTGAGTAATATTTCTAACTCCACAAATCTGATCAAGATTGGATTCTCCAATGATTAGTTATGCCAAATCTCCCACGATGACCTCAGTATAGACTTGTTCCGTAGAGCAAACTTGTACGACGTGCTTCGGGTCACCGTTTCAACCTTAGGATCTGAAAATGGTATCTAACCAACTACAGTCCTCTTTTTGTAACTTCTTACAAAAATTCAATCTGATGCTCAAAGAGAAAGTTATGACAATTTTCCCAAGGTGCCCTGTTTGGAATGTAATTCGGGGGTCCCCACAAATCCTAAATTCTGCAGATTATATCTCTGAAAATATAGCGATACAGGATCTGAAATTTGGAGCTGCGGTTTAGACCGATTTCTTCTCAAATGGGTTTTTTTGTTAGGTTCTGAAACTTTGTATCGAAAGAGATATAGTGCAAAGTCTACGATGACCTATTTCAGATGAAATTCTGGAGCTTGGAAAATCCCTAACTTCCTCAGATTGTATCTCCGACAATATAGCGAGAAAAGATATGAAATTCGGACTCGAGGTTCAGTGAGGTTTCTTCTGAAATGGGTTTTTTTTAGCTTCTGAAACGTCACAGAAAAAAGTTATAGCGACAGATTCCATGATGAATTGTTTGGAGTAGCAAAACCCTAGAATCCAAAGCTCTAATATCAAATGTTATGAAACCAGTTCACAAAAAGATAGAAAATATAGATCAACGCCTTATAAATAGGCCTATTCGAGGGGGAAACCTCCTTTACATTACACAAATGAACAACTCTTGGATGATTCAAATGATAAAACCTCCTTTCTATATATAGGAGTCTAAGGGGTCACAATATAACCAAGCCGGCATAACAATAGTAATATAAAGGCACAAAAATAACAATAGAGGGATTCTATGGGGCACAATAATAACAATATGGGGATAATGGGGGCACAAAAATAACAATAAGGGATACAACGACAATAGTAATGGGGGAATCACTAGTATTATAGGGACTTGACAAGATATGAATCTACTCATGATCTTGTTGCGCAAATGGATGCATTGGAAATTCTCTTATACTTAAGAGAATGTTTGACTTCTTTTTCAATAGAACATGACTAACAAATAAAAAAAGAAGTTTTTGTGAATTTTAGGATAAATTTGAAATTTTGTGGTGCAGTAAGAACCACCCATTTACTAACCCTTGCAGGAAAAATTTACAATAAAACAAACGATTGTGAACGAGGAGCATAAGCGAAGGTGGAAGAATGATAGTTTCAGTTAAGAGATCGATTCTTTTCATTTTATGTTTTGCATCCAATTTTTTCAAAGTGAGGAATCAACTAATAAAAAATTGAGTATGCTCTCCTCCTGCGCTTTGTATGACCTAGAGGATCAGAAAAAGAATTTTTATGTTAGTATATCTTTTGTTAAAAAAAAAATGATTTTTCTCTTTCATTATTTGTTTCTTTAACATATATATATATATATATATATATATATATATATATTTTAAATTTTAAAATGGAACATAAAAATTTTAAATGTTTCATTAAATAATAAATGGAACATATTTTTTTTTAATATATATATATATATATATAGTGAATGGAACACATGTAAAAAGAAAAAAAGCAAAAGAGATTTGTTTGTTTAAACAAATTTGAAATAAAAAAATTAATTTAAAACACAAAACCAAAACAACATTTAAAAACAAAGAAATAATAAAAATAAATAAAAACATAAAACGAATTTCACTCGGCAAGTGAAAACGAATATCAAAAATCTAAAAAATGGGTTTTTCTCAGAACGGGGTGAGTTACGTTTAACTTTAGAAATTTCTTCAAAATTTATAACTGTTTGATATATTTTCAGGGTTCTTTGGAGCCCTATCTTCCCAGCAACGATGCCAAAATGTTCGGTGATTTAATTGTCTGTTAAATCACTATCATTTAATTTGTCAATCCGGGGGATTCGTAAACTTAGAAGCAAACCAAAATATATGGGACCTCAGATGAGACTATTGTAGGAGGTTTTCTTATAATGTAAATAAAGAATGAAAATGCATATTACAAATAACTTCTAAAACTAAAAACTTTCTAGTTCAAGATGCAGCAAGCAAAGGAAGAGGTTCCCAATTCGGGTGGTCCTCGTTGTCCTTTCCCACAATGCTATCCTCGAGAAGACAAACTAAAGAGCAGTAGTATGTGATGTATAGAAAGCAAAATAAGAGGCTCCTAACTTAGAAGGTCCTAGTTGTCCTTCCTCATAGTTCTATTCCAACAACATTGCCATTGCATAAACTCAAAAATAACTTGAAATAAAGAAAAGGAAATGAACTTTAATTATTGTTCAGACCAAATAGAAGGAGAGATTAACTTAAACTCTTGGTTGTCCCCTCATATTCTGATTAAAAGTAAACTAAAATTCATTCATAAGCATCAAAAATCAAGAATTCATAGATAACTTGAAACTAGAAAAATAGAATGAATTTCAATTATTACTCATATCAAACGGACGAGAGTCTAACGTAGACCCTTGTTTTCCCTTTCATATTCTGATAAGATTTAAACTAAAATTCATTCATTAATAATGAAAAATATTCAAACATCTAAGTAATTAAATCAAAATAAGATCTATAATGAAGTAAAACTTATGATGAAATAAAATGTTTCTTTGATCCTTTTAGAGTGAGCTCAATTCTCTTAAGAACAAAGTGACAAATTATTCCATAAATTCAGATACTACATTAAGACAATTTATATCTAAAATTATAGAAAGAAAACTTTATTCTATTCTGTCATAAATTAGGATACATGCTCCAAGAGTCCTCCCTTTGGAATGGAGGAGGTGCTCCTATTTATATAAAAACATAAGCAACTAACTCATTAATGGAGATCCACTAATCCCTCCTATATCCACAAATCCTTCATATGGTTACAACCAAAATGAGACACATATTCCTTTATCCATGATTTTTCTCCATGAGATATGCTTGACCCCTATCCCAAATCTCCTTCAAATCTTCAAAAGAATTCGAATTTGAGTCTTGGAGGCCAGATAAGAGTTTCTTGGAACCTTCCAAATCACCTACACATGTCACCAAACTCAAGCCACTTTTAGGTATAAGCAAATACATGTTATTTTTCTAACTTTTAATCATAAATTCACTTTAAATACATAATATAAATAACTTAGGAAAATGAAAATATGAACCCATATGGTAATGGAAATATAATGACAATATGTGAAATGAGGTGACAAGATGAGGATAAAGGTGAAAATGGAGTGAAAGTGTATGTTAATTTGGCGGCCCAACATACCCCACAACTTAAGTTATTGCATGTCCTCATGCAATCTATTGCATTGATTTACTTTAATCATGATTTGATCTTTTGAATTGTCTTCATTTTATATGAACTTTGGTTGATGTTAATTCTTCTTTCATCTTCGCATAATCATTTGATAACTTTGTTCCTTTTGCAAAGCGTCATTTTGAAAAATATTTGATTGCAACATATTACTTAATTTGGTTGGTTCTTGTGTGGAAACCAACTTTTATTAGTATTGGTTCTTGTGTAACAATACCTTTGTTATTTTTGTGTTGCATCAAAAGACTTTGAAAACATTTAATCAACCATTCATTCTATGATCATCATTCGGAAAACATGTAACATTTTGAATCATAATGCAACAATAGTTGTTTGGAAAAGTATGTTGGTTAGGATGACGTGTATAAAGGACATATATGGCATATGAAAGGTGATGATGGAATATGAATGTGATATATATCACGAAATGTGAATATGACGTACGAACATGAATTCCCCCTTCAACTGGAGATACGAAAATGTGAAAAAGGAAGTGAGGAACTTTCCAAAGTTATAGTTTTTAGCATTTTAAGGAATTGCATGACTAAAAATTAGAAAACCACATACCTTCACTTACCCTCAATGTGCATGCATTGCCTATACTGAATAGTGTGGCTCCTGATGTTGTTGGATCATGGAGTATGTAAACAAAGGAATTTGGATCTTCTTCTGTGTTCTTTTTGCTGATGACAAGGTTTGAATCTTTAGTGTTGTTATGACAAATTGATCTGCTACAAACTTTTGAAATGATGTAGTCTTCAATCGTTACAAAACTGATAGTACAATTTTAGGCATGCGAATAAATGTGTCAATGTCGAGCATGAAGAGAAGTCATTGGATTACCGACCATTGATGCATGTTGTTAACCAATGCGAGGCAACTCACCATTAATATCAATGAGTGCCAAGGTACCTAAGTACATCTTGCGAAGGGAAAATAGATGAGCTAATGTCGAGCCACTTGCAAGATCCAACGATCAAGGGACATTGGTGTATTCCCATTATTTTTTGTGAGAGAGCCTATCATTAAGGCATACAAGCCTCAAGGTACTACTAAGGACTCTAGCCTTGAACCTAGATAATGTGCTGATGTCGATATGCCAAGACTTGTTAGAAGGGAGGCCTTAAGGAATCCTCCATCATCTAACTCGAGCATGAAACAATAATTTTGAAGGATTATGGATGAGAAATTTTGCAGTGGATCAAGGTTTATTTGGAAAAATGAAAAGGAAATGGAATGAATCAGCTTTGTAGAGGAGCTGAATGTTTTATTGTTGGGTTACAAGTTAGTGAAAGTGAGACAGGAAAATGACTGCGAAGGAAAATTTATTGACTGAAAAAGTGAGAATGCAATGAAGGTTTTATTTACTGAAAAAGGAGGAATACAATGATGAATGTAAAGGGAAATGAGGTGAATCTTTTATTGACTCAAGAAGCATGGACGTAATGGAGACATTGGCATCTGAAAGGCTTGCAAGTGAATTATTAAAAAAAAATTCTTACTACAATTTTTTTTAGAAATGATCTTTTATCCATGCTTACAACTTGCAGCAAAAAATATATATAAAAAAATCATAAACATTTCCCAAGCTTTTATAGAATAACAACTAGTTAAAAAAATCCATTTTCTCGGCAAAAAGGATGAGTTCAAAAGACATGAAAAATGATTTGGCAAATATTTTGGAATTCCATTTTCCTAAAAATCTTGGAAATGATGAATTCAAAAGATATGAAAAATGATTTAGTAGATATTTTGGAATCATATTTTACTAAAAATATTAGATTTAGATTGGCCACTTGTCAAGTTGTTGTTTCAATTTTCATTTTTAGAATAATTAAAATTTCCAAAATTCCATTAAATTCATAAATGTGATTTGTGATCTATTGGTAAGTCATTCAAATTGCATAATGGAGGTCATGAGTTCAAATCTTGTGGGGATTGGAATTTGTTAATTATTCTACAATTTTGACACAACATTAATTAAACAACAATTTTTCCACCACATGGCAGCACAACATTGGCCAATATTGCACATTCATCACCACATCATCAGTCAAATAGTCAACATGTCACATCATCCATTTTCCATGTCACCCACTACCACATCACTATTACACAGTCACCCTCCATCTTACAGCTCATTTTTCAACACTGAGAATGGATCAAGAAGAGGAACGATAAAGGTGCTTCATCTACAGGATTATTTTTTTGCAAAATGCCTTGAAGAGAATCCTGTAGATGGAAGATTGAATGATGTAGACATGCGTTTTCGTTTCATAAAGTATTTTTATATGATCATGTTTCTTTGAGTCTTGCATGTACAGAAGCCAATGGCATCACAAACTAGAAAATATTATGCCATGTCTCAGCCAAAGAAGATAGACAAGATTTTTAGATTCAGGAATGGCGCAATCCTACAACTGAGAAACCTTATGACAATCTTCATTGTTTCACCCAAATTTCAAATAAACACAACTTTCTCATACGACATCGGATTTCGATGATTCAAGCATCATTGGAAATATATTGATGATATTTACATAATGAGAAAGATATAATCATAATTTGAAACATATAAATAATGAAGAAATTACTGACAAGATATAACAGGTAAAATGAGGCACTAGTTTCGACACAGATATAAATTCTTTCAGTTTTTCTTTCATGATTTTTTTTTATTAGTACCAATTCTCAATTTTTTTTGTAAATGTCATAAATATAGAGATTTATCACCTCTCTCTTATGATAAACTTACATTTCATTGCAGAAAAAGTACTAAGTTTTTGTAGGTTCCGAGAAGATAAAAAAATGACTACAAGAAAACATTTTATTTTAAAGACCCCATTTCAAGCATGACGACATGCTTTTGGGTAAGCCAAGGGGGATAATTTCATCATATCTATCAAATCATTGAAAATCCTCTAAAATACCACATTTATTTCACAATAAAATGATCAAAGTAGCAACAAAGATGAAACATCAATGCATGAGCACATGATGTCAGATTAGATCCATCACTTGCAAGCCTTTCAGATGCCAGTGTCTCCATTGCATCCATGCTTATTTAGTTAATAAAAAATTCACCTCATTTCCCTTTACATTCATCATTGTATTCCTCCTTTTTCAATAAGTAAAACCTTCATTGAATTCTCACTTTTTCAGTCAATAAATTTTCCTTCACGGTCATTTTCCCATCTCACTTTCACAAACCTGTAACCCAACAATAAAACATTCATATCCTCTAAAAATATGATTCATTCCATTTCCTTTTAATTTTGACAAATAATCCTTGATCCATTGCAAAATTTCTCACCCATAATCCTTCAAAATTATTGTTTCATGCTCGAGTTAGATGATGGAGGATTTCTTAAGGTCTCCCTTCTAACAAGTATTGGCCTATCAACATCAACACATTATCTAGGTTCAAGGCTAGAGTCCTTAGTAGTACCTTGAGGCTTGTGTGCCTTAATGACAGACTCTCTCGTTAGGAATCATGGGAATACACCAGTGTCCCTTGATCATTGGATCTTGCAAGTAGCTCGACATCAACTCATCTATTCACCCTTCGCAAGATGTACTTAGGTACCTTGGCACTCATTGACATTAATGGTGAGTTGCCTCACATGGTTAACAACATGCATCAATGGTTGGTAATCCAATGATTTCTCTTCATTCTCGACATAGACACATTTATTCACATGACTAGAATTGTACTATCAGTTTTGTAACGATTGAAGACTACATTATTTCCAAAGTTTGCAGCAAATCAATTTGTCATAACAACAATAAAGATTCAAAATTTATCATCAGCAAAAAGAACACAGAAGAAGGTCTGAATTCCTTTGTTTACATACTCCATGATCCAACAACATCAGGAGCCACACTCTTCAATATAGACAACGCATGCACATTAAGGGAAGTGAAGGTATGTGGTTTTTTCTAATTTTTTGTCATACAATTCCTTAAAATTCTAAAAATTATAACTTTGGAAAGTTTATCACTTCCTTTTTCACATTGTCATATCTCTAGTTGAAGGGGGAATTCATGTTCATGCATCATATTCACATTTCGCGATATATATCAAATTCATATTCCATTATCAACTTTCATATGCCATATATGTCCTTTATACACATGTCATCCTAACCAACATAATTTTCCAAAAAACTACTATTGCATTATGATTCAAAATGTTACACATTTTGCGAATGATGATTATAGAATGAATGGTTGATTAAATGTTTTGAAAGTATTTTGATGCAACACAAAAATAACAAAAGTATTATTACACAAGAACCAATGCTAATAAAAGTTGGTTGCTACACAAGAACCAACCAAAATAATATGTTGCAATCAAATATTTTTCAAAAGCACACTTTGCAAAAGGAACAAAGTTATCAAATGATTATGCGAAGATGAAAGAAGAATTAAGATCAGCCAAAGTTCATATAAAAGGAAGAAAATTCAAAAGATCAAATCATGATTAAATTAAATAAATGCAATAGATTGCATGAGGACGTGCAATAACTTAAGTTGGGGGGTATGTTTGGCTGCCAAATTAACACACTTTCATGCCATTTTCACATTTATCCTCATTTTGTCACCTCATTTCATCACATTAGCATTATATTTCCATTACCATATGGGTTCTTATTTTCATTTTCCAAAGTTATTTAGTTTATGTATCTAAAGTGAATTTATGACTAAAAGTTAGAAAAATAACATGTATTTTCTTATACCTAAAAGTGGCTTGAGTTTGGTGACATGTGTAGGTGATTTAAAAGGTTCCAAAACACTCTTATGTGGCCTCCAAGACTCAAATTTGAAGGAGATTTGGGATAGGGGTCAAGCATATCTCGTGGAGAAAAATCATGGATAAAGGAATATGTGTCTCATATTGGTTGTAACCATATGAAGGATTTGTGGATCTTGGAGGGATTAGTGGATCTCCATCAATGAGTTAGTTGCTTATGTTTTTGTATAAATAGGAGCACCTCCTCCATTCCAAAGGGAGGACTCTCGGAGCATGTATCCTAAGTTATGATGGAATAGAATAAAGTTTTCTTTCTACAATTTTAGATATAAGTTGTCTTAATGTAGTATATGAATTTATGGAATAGTTTGTCACTTTGTTCTTAAGAGAATTGAGCTCACTCTAAAAGGATCAAAGAAACATTTTATTTAATCATAGATTCTATTTTCATTTAATTACTTAGATGTATGAAGATTTTTCATTATTAATGAATGAATTTTAGTTTAAATATTATCAGCATATGAAAGGAAAAACAAGGGTCTAAGTTAGGCTCTCTTCCATTTGATATGAGTAATAATTGAAATTCATCTCTTTCTAGTTTCATGTTATTTATAAATTCTTGATTTTTGATGCTTATGAATGAATTTTAGTTGAGTCCTAATTAGCATATGAGGGGACAACCAAGAGTCTAAGTTAGGCTCTCCTTCTTTTTGTTTAGAACAATAATTAAAGTTCATTTCATTTTCTTTATTTCAAGTTATTTTTGAGTTTATGCAATGGTAATGTTGTTGGAATAGAACTATGAGGAAGGACAACCAAGACCTCCTAAGTTAGGAGTCCCTTCTCTTGCTTTCTATACATCACATAGCATTGCTCTTTAGTTTCTCTTCTTGAGGACAGTATTGTGGGGAAGGACAATGAGAACCTCCCGAATTGGGAACCTCTTCCTTTGCTTGCTGCATCTTGAACTAGAATTTTTTTGGTTTTAGAAGTTATTTGTAATATGCATTTTCATTCTTTATTTCCATTCTAAACAAGCCTCCTACAATAGTCTCATATGAGGTCCCTATATTTTGGTTTGCTTCTAAGTTTACGAAACCCCTAGGTTGACAACTTAAATGACAGGGATTTAACAGACAATTAAACCACCCAACAAGAATAACTCTTCACTTCAAGATGATATAGTTTCTGAGAAGGTTGTTACTAGAAGGAACAGTGTTGAGATGGGAGTCTGCTAAAACGAGTTGTAGATCCAGAAGAATTTTGAAACTTGAAATGGTGGGCATGCAATTGGAATCAGATGGGGCACTAGTTGATGAAAGAGAAGAATATGGAATATCTTCGTCTGCATATAGTCATTCATCTGAAGATGTGAATTCTGATGGTGTGCAAGAAAATATGAGTGATTTTCAAGAATTCTCTAAGATAGTTTATATCATTGATGTTTGCATCGTATCTTGAAATAAAAAATTTGATTTCCATATGGTGTTAAATCAGAAGTTATGAGTCATTTTTATGTTGTTGGACTATATGTTTTAATTATGATGATTTTTATTGTTTAGAATATCTACAATGCAACAATAAATTAGAGATATAATGTATGTTTCATTCAATGTACAAATAGAGAAATTTTGATTAATTTAGTCATATAATTTGTTCATAATGTCATGGTTTTTAATTTTATGGTTGAAAATTTTCCAATTTTTTTTTTTTTTTTTTTCCACTGGAAAAATCAGTAATTTTCATTAATATTAGAAAATTACATATAGTAGATGCCATGGCATTACTGTGTTGTTCATACAAAATTCACCTCACAAGGTGTTGTATCAGAAAGTAGTTACAATATTGTGCTGGGTACATACATATGTCTGGCTGTTCAAGCCTAATCTCTATCACAAAAAGATCCTTTTTGTATACAAAATAGCCATAGTTCAAAACAGTTTCATCATGTCAAAATAGTCTCCATTACTGTCAGTTATCGGGACTGTTGTCCCTCTGTTCTCTCTGATCTATGAATGGCCTGTGGTAAAACCGGTGCTCTTCGGTTCCATTCTGCTCCACAATTAGCCATTTGCCTCTGGGAAGTGTCGAGGCCCCTTTGGATAATTTGTCAGCAACGCTGTTATGTTCTCTGTAGATATGTAAACAAGAGAAATGATTAAATGCTGCTTTGAGAGTGAGAGCATCATGTAATATATTGATGAGTGTGTGTGTATGACATGTAGTGACATTATTGATCCAGTTAACGACCACCATTGAATCCCCAAAAATATTGATATTTGTGAGTTGATGCGATAAAGTAAAGTGTAATAGATTTCGGATGGCAGAGAGTTCAACATAATTATTTGATCCATTTCCGAATCCCATTTTTGCAAGGTAACGATGATGTTCGTTAATATGAAGAACGAAGCCCCCTCCACACCCCGTTTGGTTTGCTGCCCCGTCGAAGAAGGCCCACGGGGTGGCTCTGTCGATGTTGGGCATGGGTTGAATGAGTCTGGGCCAAGATGGAGGTGGATCGGGTAGCTCATGATAGGCAGCGATGATGGTGGCTTCAACCCGGCTCCAAGATACCGATCGATCCTCGAAGACAGCACGATTCCGCGCAAGCCAGGTATACCATGTAGCCACGAGGGGGAGATTTAAAAGTTTTGAGCCCGGATGACTGTGTGTCCAAGCGTCCCATGCGTCCGATAGATCATTCCCAGTCCAGTTCCCAGCCATGCCCAATTGATTGCGGATGTTGGTCCAAAGGGTGTGGATAGCAGGGCAGAGTAGAAATATATGCTCTGAGTTTTCTGATGCGGCCTTACAGAAAATGCACCAGGATGGTCCGTAGATGGATCTACGAGTAAGATAGTCACCTGTGGGGACAATACCTTTAAGGGCACACCAGAAAAAAAGTCTGGAGCGAGGTGGAGCCTTAAGCTTCCAAATGGTATGCCACCACGGGTGAATCAGATCAGGTATTCTGTGGGATATGAGTGCTTTGTACCCATACTTTGGAGCGTATATACCATGATCCGCAGGGCACCAAACAAGTTCATCCAGACCTTGTTTAATGCGAATGTGGGATTCCGATAAAGCCTCAGTAAAGTGTTGCCATTCCTGATGCCAATGAAGTGGGAGATCCAGTTGTTGGGCCGATTTTCATGCTTGGGAGAAAATGTCAGTGTGCTGCTGATCAGCGATTTGTGCGAAATGCCTGAAGTCGCGGGACTGTAGATGAGTGATAAGATCCGGATTGAGGATGTGTCTACCCCCACTGTTGATCCATGGATCTAAGCCAATCATGCCCGTCATGCCATCATTGATTCGCCAAGCAAGATTATCTCGTATGAGGGGAAGGGCATGTACCAACGCTTTCCAAACTGATGAACATCCCTTAGATGACCAAGTTGGTAGTCGAGCCCAATCCAGAATGTTCTGGGGCCATATATATTTGTGATAGGATACCTGTGTCCATAGGCTTTGGCTGGTAAGTAAGGTCCATCCCATCTTGGCAGCTAGTGCCATGGCGAATGCTGGGAGTTCTTTGAGGCCCCATCCTCCCCATTTTTTGGGCAGAGAAATTTTCTTCCAGCTGATCCATGCAAAGATTCTCTTGTCCTGACTCCCATTCCAGAGGTATCGATTGCACAGCTACTGAAGTCTCCCAAGTATATTTCTCGGTATCCATGCTAGTGCCATCCAGAAGACCGGGGTAGCCTCTAGCACAGATTTAATGAGAACCAATCTGCCATCCCTAGAGAGATATCTGTAGCTCCAGCCAGTAAGTCTTTTTTCCAGTTTGGCAACCAACCAGACCCAATCAGCTATCCTTTGGCATGTAGGCTTCACATTGAACCCCAGATATTTAAGACCTCTATCCAGAGGGTGGACAGAGTAGGGGAAGGTCTGAAGGGCCGTCTGGGACTTTTGTACAGAAGTACGTGCACAAGTGATGGTAGATTTCAACTGATTTGGCAGCATACCTGTAGCTGCAGAAAATAGTTGCAGGATCTTTGAGAAGGTCCGAGAGTCTCGTACACTGCCATCAAGTAGAATGAGAACATCGTCCACAAAGAGTAGGTGTGTAAGATAGCATAGGTCAGATATGCGAAGGCCCCCAATATCTCTAGCCCACTTTGCAGAGTCCATGAGGCGACTGAGACCTTCCATGACCAAGAGGAAGAGAAGGGGAGATAGGGGGCACCCCTGTCTCAAGCCCCTTTCAGAGTGGAAGAAAGGAGAGGTTGAGCCATTGATGAGTATACTGAAGGAAGGGGAGGTTATACAGGCCATGATCCAAGTGATGTAAGCATGGGGGAAGCCCAGGTGGATGAGGATCATTTTTATATAGAGCCAGCTGACTCGGTCGAAGGCTTTTGAGAGGTCAATTTTGAGGAGGATGGCTTTCAGATTCTTCGACCAGATGGAGTGAAATGCTTCTTGGGTGAGTCCGATGGCCTCGTGGATCTGCCTAGATTCAAGGAAAGCAAATTGCTGCGGGGCAATGGATCGGGAGAGGATGGGTCTAAGACGGTTTGAAATGGTCTTAGATATGATTTTATAGAGGCAGTTACATAAGGATATGGGCCTGTAGTCATCAAAGGATGCCGGGGAATTAGATTTTGGGATGAGAGCAATAAAAGTAGAATTGATGGCATGATATATAGAACCCGTAGTCCTGCTCTCCTCGACCACCCTCAGCAGGTCCTGTCCCAGAACATCAAAGAAGGCTAAGTAAAATTCAATGGTCCATCCATCCGGGCCAGGGCTTTTGTCTTTTTTGAACCATTTCAGCACTCCTTCCAGTTCCTCTGCCGTGACCGAG
The DNA here is from genome assembly GCA_031772625.1 of Pinus tabuliformis. NCBI lineage: Eukaryota > Viridiplantae > Streptophyta > Pinopsida > Pinales > Pinaceae > Pinus > Pinus tabuliformis. The sequence continues at coordinate 2,075,356,588 of CM062816.1, read as the reverse complement.
TTATTGAGAGCCTCTACATATTCTTCCTCCACGAATCTCGGGAAGTGGTTTGCCACATTTATGATATCAAGTAGGTTGGCTTCCCGGGGGCTCTTGTAAAGATTCCTGAAATGGGTGGTGCCCAGGTGAGCGAGCTTATTAAAATTATCTGTGAAATCGCCATCCGGGGAGGGGAGCTTCCAAATAGTATTTGATACTTTCCTGCACTTTGCAAAATTATGAAAGAAATTCGTGTTGTCATCCCCAGCTTGGATCCATATAGCCCGACTTCTTAATCTAATGGATTCCTCCCTCTCTTTGAGGATCTTTGCTTTTTGATTCTCTAAGTCAATTAGCCTGCATTTGTCTGCAGCTGTAATGAAACCCAATCCTCTATCGTCGGTGAGAGAGGTTAAGTCAGCTTCAATTTGAATGAGCTGTGCCGAATCACGATCCAGTTTCTCCTTTGCCCACTCAATTGATATATGCTTTATTTCAGAGAGATTCCTGCAGAACCCTTTGGCGAGGGATTCTGTGTCATTGATAGGGTGGGAGATCCAGTAATCCGCTATCATCTTGACATATGTTGGATCCTTCAGCCAGGTGTGATTAAATTTGAAGGGTGCCTTAGGTTTCTTGAAAGGACCCTGAATCTCCAGGTATATAGGATTGTGATCCGATAAACCCCCCGAGCCAACCCATTGTCTGAAGAGATGTAAGCGCTGTTGGAGAGTCCCCTTCATAAGAAATCTGTCTAGTCTGCGAGCAAGAGCAGCATCCCCTACCCGTCTATTCCTCCATGTAGGAAGAAGTCGCTGCATAGGTATATCCAAAAAATTTGTTTGCTCAAGCAGGTTGGTCATGTAATCAGTAATGGGGTCGAATTGTGCTTCCGAGCCCCATGACTCCCTGAACCCCAGAGAGAAATTTAGATCTCCTCCAATAATAACCCGGTCTTCATTCATCATAGAGAGATGTAGTAGGTGCTGCCAGAACGATTCTCTCTGGGAGCAGGGAGCATATACATTGACAACTCTGAGATTCATGCCGAGTTCAGCAGAGAAAATGTCCAACCCAATGAACCCCGCACCCCCCCAGGTCGAGTCCATCTTAATGGAGCGAGGGTTGATACCAATGGCTAGACCTCCAGATCGTCCCACAGCATCAATGGCATGGAAGCTCCAGGCAGGGGCCAAGGCTTGCAAGGCTCGAGTTATCTGTTCTGCTGAGCAGAGTGTCTCTTGGAGCATGATAATGTCGATAGGTTCAGATTCAATGAGCCGCTTCATGGCTAGTTTCTTGGAGGAACTAGCCAATCCTCTGCAGTTAAAGGATAGACACTTCATGGGGGAACACCTCTCGGGGTGTGTCCTGCTCTAAGGACCCCGTCAATGGTCGATTGCCGGCCAGAGACCACCTCTGCCCCAGCTTGTTTAATGGCCTTTGAGAGATGGAATTTTCTCCCTCTGGTATTCAATGAAACCCCCTCAGGTATAACAATGCCCAATCTCGAATGACAGTCTGATGGCTCTTTGGCCGGGTTCTTAGACCGGAGAAAATATGAATGAGGAGGGGAGGACCCCAGGGGGGGCGGGGAGGAACGAGCCACGGGGGAGGATGTGGATATGATGGGTTCAGTGTTGCAGATAAGTGGGGATGATGTTAATGTGCAGTGAATCATGGAGGGTTGAGAGGTGGGTCCAGTAACATGATTAACATCAAACGAAGAATGCAAAGAAGGGTTAAGAGAACCCGAATTCATACCCGCTTCAGCCACCGAGCGAGCCCTGGTCTTTGGTGGCGAGGGTTGCCGCATTCCTGGATCGATCATGGGAGATGTAGCCAGAGGGGGCGGGCCCGCAGAGGGAGGGCGAGAGATGTTGGGGGATGCCGTCCTGGTGGATGCTGGGGTGCCTCTCAGAGTATCATTTGCTTTCTTGTTGAGTGGGCAGTCCTTCGCAAGGTGCCCCACTTTGTGGCATCATCTGCATTGGAAGGGAACTCCTTCGTAGTCCAGCAATTGCACTCTGATACACCTTCCCCATTGTAGCGTGATCTGTTCCTCAAGTCCTTCGCGGGTGTCCAGGTGGACCAGAATCCGCGCTAGTGTTCGGTTCCCAGATTCCACATATGTGTGATCGTAGTCCAGATATGTCCCCAGGGCATTTCCAACCCTAATGAAGACTTCTTCTGCCCAGAATGGTATTGGTAGTCCTGGTAGGCGAACCCAGATTGGTCCAGCTCCGAGCTGTTCCCGTTTAGGGTCAAAGAGGGGGGTCCAGCGCTTTAGGAGGATCGGGGCCATTTCAATATGCCAGTATCGGCCCAAAACTAGATTAGTTTGACTTTACTTGGTGAATTTGAGGGAGAACCATCCTCTGGGGAGGACATGAACCACTGGAAGATCAAAAAGAACTCCGCCCCAGATCTCCTGTACCCATTGCTTAAGCCTTTGCACCGAATATGTCCTTCCCCTGACGTGCCCTACCAGCACAGTGTTCGCAATATCCATGTAATCACCGAGTGGCCTTGATTCGTCGAATTTGATGGCGATGTCCTGAGCTGTAGCCCTAACACACTTTGCTTTCTTTTTACCAGTGCGGGGGGTCGACGGGTGATCTACCAGAGGATTTGTAATGCCTTCCAGTATTGGGGGTTTTGCAGGGCGAGTAACGACAACAGGTGTCTCAAAGCATCTGGACTGTCGGACTCCCGGAACATAGGGACGAGATGCAGGGGGAACCGGCGGCGGGGGAAGAGGCACCGTTAGTGGGGAGGGGCTTGCAGATCAAAGGAGGGCGAGGGAGGAGTATGGGTAGCCAAAAAATGCAGGGAGCCCGGCGAGAGTGGGGGGACCTCAAATGGCGGGGATTCGGTAGGGTAAGTGCCTGCAGAGTTTGGAATGGCTAGATAAGCTTCAGGCGAGATGGAGGACGAATGCTGTGGGAGCGCTGGAATAGATGAAGATGTAGACGGAGCGAACCGAGAGCGAGAGGCGAGGCTAGGATTTCCAAAAATAGTCTTGTTCGACGAGGGATCCACCGAGTAATCCACCGCTTCTTGCTCCATGTCAGCCATAACTGTCGGCGACCGAAAACGACTGGTGGAGAAACCGATGGAGATGCTGCAGCTATGATGATCCTGGGCCGTGACCGCGGTGGTTGAAACCTATTCGAGGGAGACTTTCGAAACCTAGCCGCGACGGACTCCAGATGTTGCGCGAAAAAACCCTAACCCAATCCTTTTCGCGTGCGCTCCATCCTCTTACTCCAATTATTATTATTATTATTATTATTTTTAATGTTATGGTTGAAAAACAATTAGAATTTTAGTGACCTTGAGTGTGATGTTATTATATGTTTAACAACATGGATGAAAACTAATAAAATTTTAATGTGTTTCAGATCCCATTATTTTATCTTTATCGACATTACTAAAACATGTTGAATTTATACTTAGGAAAGAAAAATTTTATTCTACCAAAAACATTCGTGTGTTTTTTTCATCAAAAACAACTGTTTTTTTGCACATAAAAATTCAGTTTTACTGGCATTTTTTAAAAATGTTGAAAATTGACCCTAAAAAAAACCATTATTCTAGTATCAACAGTTTCGGTTTTGATGGTGTTTTTTGCACAATTTTTGCACGAAAAATTCGTTTTCGCTGCCATTTTTAAAACATGTTCAAAATTGAGCCTTAAAAAAACCATCATTCCAGTATACACACTTTTCGTTTCTAGCACTGTTTTGATGTTTTTTCGGGGTTTTTTGGCCAGAGTTCCCATTTTGAGTTTATAGTTCCCATTTCAAAGTTTACAATGTTTTATAGTTAGAAATTTGTTGTCAATGCATGAGAAATGAGGTTTTATAAGCTAAGGATGAGTCAATAGTCTCGGCCACCTTCAACTAGTTAATTGCATCTCACTCCTTCGCTCATGCAATGATGAAAAGTAAAATTATAAAGGGTGATGATTTCAAGGAATGAGGACAACAGTTAAAAGAAGAAATTTTTGCAAAGACCAGGTCACAATAGCACTCCAAGACCTCCATCCACTTCATATTCACTGTCTTTCTATCATTCATCCATCCCATTTCATAATTTCAAGAACAAACCCAACACTCTATCTCACCTTGAAAATTTCTTGAAAAAAAAAAATAGAGCATCCTCTCCATTTTCACAAACCTACATCAATTTTCATCATTCCCATATAGTTAGAAGACTCTGAAGGAAGAAGGAATGAATGTTACAGGAAGGCTGAATGCTTCTACAAGAAGGAATAAAGGAACAAATTGTGCTAAAAACCAAAAAAAGTAGTGCCTAAGAGAGACCTAATCAACACAAAAAACTCCAAGGCCATTAGACAATCATCTAGGCCACAAAAGAAAAGAATAAGGCAAGTTAATGGTTTCAAGAAACAATGATTTTTATTTACACAAATATGTTTTTGGGCTTGTCCTTGCAGATCTTATAGCCAAGATTCTTAATGCACAATAGAGAGGCCACCATGGCTATGGATGAGGCATAATGACGTCACAAAGTTGCTCAGAGGATGAGCAACACTTTCAACAGGGGGGTGTGATGGGCCTCTAAGTTAGACATAAATTAAGGCCCATGCCTCTGAATTAAACATAAATTAAGACCCATATGACTATCCTTTAGCACATTAAACCTCTCTTTTTTACATTAGATAATGTATTTTTAACTTTAATATATTCATTAGGAAGGTTTATGAATAATTGCATATTTTTTCCTAATATTATTTAATTCTGTGGAATATTATGAGAATATTGGGCATATTATGAAGATTTGGAGGAGGAGTGTTAACGGGAAAAGTGTCTACTCAGAATGACCCTATCCCACTAAGGTGTGACAGTGACCTTAGAAACAAACAAGGAAAACTACTTTCGTATTCTTCTTTATGAATTATAAACGAAGAGGAATAGGATGAACCAACCTGTGTCTTGCACTAGTCCTTTTGATCCAATCTCTCTCCTCTTTGACAGCTTCCAGCTACCTGCTCCCTTACTTGCCCAGCTTCACCAAGTTCCTGTAAGATCATAGAAGAAGAAAACTACACAAAGACATGGATTTATATTCATAAATAGCTTAGGATCAGATTTAAGCTAAACATGCAAATATAACAAACATCAACGATACACAAGCATGTAGGAGAAACTCAAATAGTTTTATTGATATAACAAGAAGGTCCAGGAGGAGTTACAACCGATGATTCCTGATCCAGCATCAACCTCCCAGCAAAGGAATCCCCTCTTCACCTCCAACAAAGCATAAATCACCCAATACTCTGATATCTATCTCAAAACCAATAGCAATTCTCTGCAATGTACAAAATTCCAGCCTCTGGATCTCTGGGATGAGGGATCCATATATAGATGTATGCAAAGAGGATGAGTCAGCTTATGATTTGACTAGTGGCTTCTCTGTCATTTCTTGCTTCCACTTGGAGACTGAGAGCCTCTTACTCATCCTTGGTCGAACTCAGTGAGGAAAGTGTCATTGGGGAAGATTCTGGAAGCTTCCATTGTCTGTCCACCTCGCGGAATGACACTGCCATTTGTCATTTCCCGCTCAACGCACCCTGGTAGTGCATTTAGGTGCGTTGTAACGCACCTATCTAGTGTACTTGGGTGCTATGCAACGCAGCTGGCTAGTGGAGTAGCTGAAATGATCTTGATTTGACTGGTTCTGAGCAGTTTCTGGTGGAGAACTTCTGGGAGAAGCTGTAATTTGTTGACCTTGTTCCTCTAGGGGTCAGAACAACACTTTTAGGGACTTAGGATCCCTTGGTTTATGGACATTTCATGCTTAGAGCTGTAAGGCACAAAAATGTCTATAACAGTTGCCCCCTAAAGTATGAGGCCGTTTATCGGGTGAAATGCTTTATTAGGAGGATCTGAACTTCTTTCAATGCTAGGAGGAGACCTGTAATAAGATACAATACAATACATTATCTTCATATTGTTTTCATGATCTAGCTGAGGTGGGCATTCCCATGCTCAGCTTTATAAATTCATTTTCATGTACATAGGACAGATAATCGTCTGATGGTAGACTGATGATTCTGATAGAGCCATCATCCTTTTGGTAGGATGATTATCTGTGCTGCAGTGCTGTACATTTCAATGTCTTTATTTTCCTGAATATATATCGCAGACCGGATGGATGAAACTAGATCCGGGGTCTTCAATCTCATCCGATCTTCACTCGAAGTACAAGTCAATCCATGTGAGAAATGTTTTGAAGTCGAACATGGAAAGACATCGCTTGATTACCAGTCAATGATGTAAACTGTTAACAAGCGCGAGAGGAACCACCGATAATGATGATGACCCTCAAGGTACTGCAGTACAATTTACGTGGTGTGAATAAAGGACTTGGCGTTGAACACCACGCAAAATCTTTCGGTCTAAGGTCATTGATGTATACCTATCGCCGGAAGTGAGAAACTTGCCATTGAGGCATGCAAGCTTCAAAGTACTGAATGAGTTGTTCCTAGATCAACTTCTTGGATAATGAGCTGGTGTTGACAAGAAGCGATCCGTTAAAGGAGGGCCTTAATGAATCCCACATCAATGACATGGAACGGAGCAAATGATTTTGATGGAGGTGAAAACGATATGATGATATATGGTTCAGGATGGCGGTCATGAAAGAATGGAGTATAATGTATGGCAGTGGATGGGACACAGATGACTTCTCTGGATGACTTCTCTTGAACATGTCGGCAACACTTATGTGATGGATTGTTAGCATTTACCCCAAATGTGGATGGTATGGCGTGACCATGGTGATGTGACTGGTGAATGAAACAACCCAACCCGACTCAGGCACGGAGTGGAAGTGTCATGTTCAAGAGCGACTTGCTACCAATAAAGGTTCTTTGAGTTTCTTCCCAATTTTTCCCCAGTCATTGCTGACCAGTGCCTCTTTATTTTTTTCAAGCTTGAGGAGGATAACATATGCTTGCTCTATAATTTTCCCTTCGGGCAAACCCATCGCTATGTTTTAACGAGCCTAGCGATAGTGAAACTCGTTCTCGTCTAAAGACAAGTTTGTCGCTATTAATATTTTTAACGAGTTTAACGACAAAGATAACTCGGTCCTTTTCATTTTTAGAGAGTCTAAAAAGGTACGTAAAGGTAACTCCAAAATTCCTTTTTCGTCATCTAATCCCTTAATTCCGAAAAAGTATAAAACAATACAGAAGGGATGAATTTTCGATAGTTTTAACGAGCCGAACAAAACAAGCGCTCGATCTTTTTGTGCAATAATCCCTCATGTCCAAAAAGATTAAAATCTAGAGGAGGGATAGCACTTCCTGTTGAAAAGAGCTTAAATAAGACTTGTCTTTTGAGGAACGAGTGATAAAATGGGTAGCAGCTGATTCCAGGTAAGGCTTGGAATTTTCCAATCACGGGAGTGTCACAAGGATGGCTAGTGAAATCACTCTTCGCAGCTGTTCCTCAAAATGGGTAAACAATCAAATGGAGGTGAATGATCGACCAATGGAAAAGTGGAGGTGACGGTGCAAACACGACCAAGGCTTTAATGGCTGAAATGCTTCATTCATGGTGGTTATTTACCGGGGAATAGTTCATTTTTTAACGAGCTTAAACGCGGGTGGAAACAATTTCTCATGTCTTATGTTTATTTTTTAACGAGCTTGAACTATGCGCTAAAACTGCTCGATTAATCCAGTCATATGATAAGAAAGTCTCATATAAAAATGGCAATTTTAGATTTTTTCCCCACATCCTTTCTTTATGCAAGTTAGGAAATGACTAATCCAAAAAAACAGATAAATAATCGCTCTTTGCTTGCACTCCAAAAGGTTTGCATGCCCCCAGGTATAAAATATGGTTTCAAAGTTACCCCTCAATTTGCAGACAAAACATTTATTCTATCAGGAAAGGCCTACCTCTTACAGGTTACCCAAAGATTGTTCTATTCGCGGTGCAAACAAAACACTTCTTCGGCGATGTCTACCAAGATAAACAAAGGTGAGAAACGATGTCCGCCACTCACATAACTTTGACAAGAGAATCTTATTCTAGAATAACCCCTCTTCCAATCACGGACGGGGTACAGAATAGTCATATTCTCCCGCGGAAACCTACCCTATACCTGAAGTTTTCCTGCCAAAGCAGACCAGGACGCATGCCCCCTGGGTTTCAGTCATGTCCCTCCGAATTACTCGCACTCATCGGGAGGACGAATTGGAGATTGAGACATTTCTTGCGTGAAGAGACCATTTAGAGATGGTATATGACTATTTGCTATGCGTGATCCGGGAAATGAAAGCTGGTCCACGAGCTTGACCACTCTTCCTTCGTGCGGAAAACACATTACTCTAAAGAATGAGGAGACGATGGCTCCCATGCAATAAATATAGTCTCGTCCAAGGAGTAGATTATAATCCAAGGGTCCTTGAACTACCATTACGTTCATTTGAACTGTCTTCCCTCTCAATGTTATGGGCACATCGGGAAGGATCCCTAAAGGTCGACTGGTTCCTTTATCAAAGCCTGTCATATTTCTCATCTCAGGCAACAGGGATGGCGAACCAAGCACTTTCCAAGCAATAGAGGAAAATATACTCACAGAAGCCCCCTCATCTATGATGGTACCAGCCATGACCATTCTATATATTTGAATGATAATTCAGAATGGTATGCTTGCTGGTAAACGGGGTCTGCCTAGTTGATTCCAGTCGAAGGAGAAAACTAGGTTGCTTGGAGGTGGGACCGAGTAGACGGCCGGGTATGGCCCTGACGAACTTCCCTCCTGCGGTAAGGGAATGGGTAGGTTGCCCCCATGTTTGTCGGAGTCTGTGTTGATGAATAGAATTTGGACGGTGTCATCCTTGTTCTCTTCACTGACTGTATCATCCGAAGATAAAACCTCTGAAGGCAAGACCAGGTCAACTGCCGCCTCGACCTTTTGACTTTCGTCTGGTATGGATTCAGATGGTTTATCTTCGATGATATGCGCTTCAGCCGACCACTTGAGCGGGCCAGCTGGATTCTCAACTAGCGACGGACTCGGCAAGAGTTTTTTATATCCAGGAGGAAGTCGTAACGGTGAAACCGGACGATCATCCAAAACTCTTTTCGCTTCGTCTAAGAAGGGACAACGGTGGACGGCATGATTGCCTTCGCACAGTTTACAGGGAAATCTAGCTTTCCCTTTTTGTCCTGGGGCTTCACTTTCGCTAGTTGACGGTGTGCTTTCAACATGATCATCAGAGGTTGATGACACCGGATTGTGCAAACGAGGAGACCAGTCCCTTAGTATCTGAGGGATGCAAGGAAAATCTCTGTGAAAGTGGTCTCCTTTGCAAATGACACATGGCGATTTAGGCCTGGTCGATGCAATGTGAGGATTTTCGTTAGACGACACTCGTTTTCCCCCATTCGCGTTTGGCTCCTTCTTCTTCTTCTCCTTAGGAACTTGAATTTTGGCTTTGCCAGCCCCATCAAGCGAAGAGGAAGGAGGAGAGGAAGAATTAGAGGAAGTAGAAGGTTGGTGGGCAACTCTGGACTCGTCTAATTGTTGATTCGATTGTTCAGGAATAGTGGTGTTCTGAACGACATTGGTTGAGAAGAGCCATACTGGCAAGCCAATTGTCAGTCCTGGAAGCGACAATGTGGCCATATGGGGTGCACCAACATCTCCCCAAGAGGAGAAGGGACTAGGATTTCCACCAAGGGGAATTCCTTGGTTGGTAGACTCCATTTTCTCAACCTAAGATCAACGTAGGAAAAGGGTATGAATATTCCGTTTAAAATAATTTTTTAGACGCTTTGACACAACTTGTTTTTTCAATTTTTAAGAGTCGAGAAAAAACAAAAGATGACTCTAGTCTCCTTCGATTTTTAATGAACCTGAAGTGACAAGTGCTCAGATGGACCTTTTCCATTAAGGAGTCTGAAAAGGAACGAAAGGGACTGATCTGGAGATCTAGGTAGAGGGAGTACCAAACCAATCGCAAAACTGCAGAATACTTTTTACGGTACGACAGTCAATCTTCCCGAATGCTGTGTTCGGTGCATTGCAATCAGTAGGGCGACCGACACGGCTTCCTATGGATAAAAGGTTTTAAGCCTATAGGGGTCTCCCAATATATACTCGACGGTACATGGGAGCACAAGTCCGTAATGGCACTTATCGTCTCAAAGTGGAGGAATCACCCAACCATCAGTGAGGACAACAGTTACCAGGCTTTATGACGCCGGAATACGACTCTAGCCTAGACCTCTAAATGTTGTGCGTTAAGTTCCAAAGCGTTGTTAGATTCATTCAATTTATTTTAAGTTGATCTTTCTTAGAAGTTTGCCTTTTGGGATCACCACGAGATGTAGATGTAATTCCTAAAATGCAATCTAAAGATGATAAGCAAACTTTTATCTCTTTTCAGCAATGAAAATCCTAGCTACAAGGGGAAAATAAAGACACAATCTTTTCTCAAAGAGAAAAGAGCACACTTGTAAATGCACTTTTCCTAAATCAAGCCAAGCAGACTATCAATATGCAAATGCACATGTGCATGTATTTGTTTTCACCTTCTTAATATTTATGCCTAAAAAGAAAGTTGATGTACAAATCTGAATTTGCTTTCAAGTGACAAACACAAACAAGCTTCTTTTCGAAATCAAAAGGTAGAGATGATTACGACACTTTATGATTTTAAAATAAATACTCGTTTCGACACTAGAAAGTCACAAATTCAAACCAAAGGTAAAAGTAAAAGCATAATCGAGTGTCAACAACAAATAAACTTTCTCCTAAGATCAAAATCGACACTTACGACAGATCTAAATCAAAGGACGACAGTATGACTATTCTACTTTTTAAATGGAAAACTGTAAATGATGTACCAAAGGAGGCAGAATTAAGGCAAAGAAAAGGGGTTTTTAAATAGACACACACACTAATCACAGGCTGCAAAAATCAGAGACAAAACTGAAAAAATGAAGCAAAGAACCTCAGCTGCACAGGGCTAGGATGATCAGCGCACCTGTTACACAGAGAAACTAGATTGCAGCGCAGGTAGCCCTCTCGGGAACTGCGTTGAAATGCAGAATCTCTTCACAGAGCCTACGCTGGGGCAGAAACGAGAATTCTATCCGGGTTCTGGGTCACGGTTTGCAGTTTAATCTATGGTTTTTGGCCGAGTAAAAGCAATCAGTAATGCACAATCAGCGGGTAGATTTAAAAGAGGTCTAAGAGCTATCACAAAGGGCAATCAGATCATTTGTAAATCAGCTGTTCAAATCATAAACAGATCCAGTGAATGGATTGAAGTAGCATATGTCTACTTTGCATTTGTTAATGGCAAATGCAGTTCGATTGCTACTTCTATGTTTATGAAACAAACAACAAGAGAAACAGAAACAAACTAACTAGACACGATCCCCAGTGGAGTCGCCATTTTGTTAACGGGAAAAGTGTCTACTCAGAATGACCCTATCCCACTAAGGTGTGACAGTGACCTTAGAAACAAACAAGGCAAACTACTTTCGTATTCTTCTTTATGAACTATAAACGAAGAGGAATAGGATGAACCAACCTGTGTCTTGTGCTAGTCCTTTTGATCCAATCTCTCTCCTCTTTGATAGCTTCCAGCTACCTGCTCCCTTACTTGCCCAGCTTCACCAAGTTCCTGTAAGATCACAGAAGAAGAAAACTACACAAAGACATGGATTTATATTCTTAAATAGCTTAGGATCAGATTTAAGCTAAACATGCAAATATAATAAACATCAATGATACACAAGCATGTAGGAGAAACTCAAATAGTTTTATTGATATAACAAGAAGGTCTAGGAGGAGTTACAACCGATGATTCCTGATCCAGCATCAACCTCCCAGCAAAGGAATCCCCTCTTCACCTCCAACAAAGCATAAATCACCCAATACTCTGATATCTATCTCAAAACCAACAACAACTCTCTGCAATGTACAAAATTCCAGCCTCTGGATCTCTGGGATGAGGGATCCATATATAGATGTATGCAAAGAGGATGAGTCAGCTTATGATTTGACTAGTGGCTTCTCTCTGTCAGTTCTTGCTTCCACTTGGAGACTGAGAGCCTATTACTCATCCTTGGTCGAACTCAGTGAGGCAAGTGTCATTGGGGAAGATTCTGGAAGCTTCCATTGTCTGTCCACCTCGCGGAATGACACTGCCATTTGTCATTTCCCGCTCAACGCACCCTGGTAGTGCATTTAGGTGCGTTGCAACGCACCTAGCTAGTGTACTTGGGTGCTATGCAACGCAGCTGAAATGATCCTGATTTGACTGGTTCTGAGTAGTTTCTGGTGGAGAACTTCTGGGAGAAGCTGTAATTTGTTGACCTTGTTCCTCTAGGGGTCGGAACAACACTTTTAGGGACTTAGGATCCCTTGGTTTATGGACATTTCATGCTTAGAGCTGTAAGGCACAAAAATGTCTATAACAAGGAGATAATTTAGGGACTTGCTCCCTACTACAGGAGGATCAATATTAAATAATAAATCAACAATATATTATAGAATTATGGCACAAATTGCGGAACTCCAATGATTAAGAAAATCTAGGAATGTGTTTCGTGCCATTTAATGTAGATTCCTAGTATTAGGAACCAGATCCACTAATCAAGGGATTTTGGTCGGGAAAGTTTACTCCTTTCATGGGGACTGATTCCTAATCATTTTGTATAAGTACCAAGTCGAATTTTCCTTTAGATAGATTTTTTATTAGTCTTCTTGTGGAGAGAACTCGTATTTTTGCAGCTCCATTGTCATTTCTTGCAAGGATGTAATTGTATTGATGAAAATAATGAAGATTGGTGTCATGTTCAACTTCTAAATCTTGTTATCCTCCAATGGACTTTGATTTTCCTTAGGCGTGTCCATCCCAGGAGCCTTAGATCCCTTTTTGTATAATTTTCTTTCCTTCTTTTCACTTCTTATTCACATGCATCTCTTGTTTTTGTTTCTTTCTATTTCTGCATTTAGTATTAATGATTTGTTGTTGTAGGATTGGGTTAAATGGTTGATGTAAGTTCTTTCTAGGATCACAAGCATCATTTCATCCTTGGAAAATATTTGGAAGGTCATACTAATCATTGAGCTACTTGGATTAGTCTTCTTATTCCCAAATCTAGATTTCTGGAACTCCTTTGTAGCAAAGAACAATAAATTTCTGTTATTTTTTAGAGCATGGTAACGAGCTTCAATTGAGTTGGTTCTACTTGAATTAGACCACAATAAAATTCTATTTAACAACAAAATTGACCCCATTGCATTTTCACTTGATTGGGTTAGGCATTTGATAGATTTACTAGCTCACTAGTTCTCGAATTTTTGGATTTTAGACTAGTAATTTTCCGTTATTTAATAAATCTTTCCCATGTACAGATGAATTTTTGGATAGATGTCGAAAATAATGTTTTTTTCAACATTTCATGGAGACCTCATCTCGCCTCATCCACCCATGTCGCCAAAATCCACTAAAGTCTCAATCCGAATTCTTGTTTTATAAACAAAAAATGCCATTTCCATTGAGCAAATCTACCCATCTTGAAGCCCTTGCTTGAGTTTTTGGTAGTTTCCACCACCTGCATGCCTTATTATTCCATTATCCACCTTCTCCAAGCTCCATTCCACCTTCTAGACGACTTCCTAAGCTTTCAGCCTATTTTTTTGTAATAAAATAGGGGATCCTATAGACATCCTATAGGAACTAGTACATCTTAGACATCCTGTAGGAAATCTTGTAGCGGTCTGTTTTAAGCCTGAATTGAGAAAAATCATCATTTAAGCTAGGATCAGACCTCTACTTGACTTCCATGCCATCAAAACCATTGTACCCCTCTTCCTCCACACTTGTCTCCCCTCCCGAAGAATAATGAAATATTAGCATTTGCATTTATAAAATGAAAAGATAAAGAAAAATACTTTTTATTTCTTAAATAGCACATGCACATAACGTTTAATATTCCCTAGATCAGAGTCCATGCTCAGTTAGTCTAAATCATCACATGTGATAAATAGGGTTAAGCTAGGTTTCTTTTACATTTATTTCATGATTTGTATGTAGTTAGAATAGGTTTCTTTCCTTGTACTTTATTTCTTGCAATAGGTTAAGGTTTCCATTTCGAGCATTTCATTTTTTGCAATTAGTTTAGGATTTGATTTTAGTACGTGCAATCCATCACATCATGATAGCAAAAGAAGGACACATTTTATACTGCACATATAGTGTTGATACCTCTTAATTTTGTACGAAAATCGGGTTGATAATTAAAATCGGTAGCCTTGGGAGTTGCAGCATTCTTGTTGCAATACCGAGGTTCATCAAAGAATTCACAAGAACCTTCTCCAAGATCAGAAGAGAAAAATCCACAAGAACCTTCTCCAAAACCAAATGAGAAGAATCCAAAAGAACCTTCTCCAAGATCAGTAGAGAAGAATCCATAAGAAACTTCTTCATCTACAGACTCAGTGCCTCCTCCACTTCATCTTGAGGAAAAGTTCCAGTTATCTGAATGGTATGTTGATATTGTACACTTTCTTCGTGATTTTGAGTACCCTCTTGATTTCACAAGAAATTAGTGCAAAACTCTTAGATTGAAGGCTATGAAGTATTTTATCATCAATGCCAACTTGTATTGGAAAGACCCATTAAATATCTTAATTCTATGTCTGACTAAGAGTGAAACCTTTATATTTTTTTTTGCTATTGCAAGAGTCGTGCCTTCTATTCAAAATGTTTAAAGTGTATAATTACATAAAATAAAAACAACCACATGCTAAACCTTTTAGCCCTAGGTAAAATCCTTACCAAAATAAAAAACCTGCCAACTAGGTCCTAAAGACCCAAACAACAGACTCGAAGTAACTCAAATCCAAAATAAACAATACGTAATTGGCCAAAAGACCCGGACCCACCAACATGCACGATAAAATACTCGGACCCTCCAATAAGCACGTTGTTCCCCGATCGTTGATTCACCTCGCCTGATCCAACGATGGAGGATCATATCGCGTGAACCAAAGAACAGAGAATTACCGCATGATCACCTTGTGACCCACTGTGTGATAAAAGAACCGGACCCACCAACATGCACATTGTTCCCTGACTATTGATTCTACTCACCTGATCCAACGGCGGAGGATCATATTGCATGGACCAAAAGCACAGAGAATTACCACATGATGAGGGAGGTATTCTCTCCCCAACCTTGGCCACATATTGCATGGTGAGTGGAATCGCTCCCAACTCCAAAAAACCACTCCCGGCTTTGAGTGCATGCGATAAACTAGAAACCACCCCGAGGGCAGTATTGACACCATGAGAAGTAATGTGGGGGCTTTTGAGTCTGCTGAGAAAGCTGAGACTCAGGTCCCTCACATCATCCCAACTCCTCAGGTGCTTGAACCAAAGGAAAATGAAAAGCTTCTTACCATTCTTGATGTTCTCCGTCTGGTCATCTAAGAACCACTGTATTCTGAGCAACTTCCACCTGAGACTTTTGGGTTTGCACTTACCTGGGCTAAGGAGGCAGAAAAAGACCTGCATCCGAATTGTAACATCACTTCTAAAATAACACTTCATATTGCATCTGAATCAACTAGACCCCATCTCTGCATCTCTGTTTCAAAATAACGTTCTGTCCTCATCCTCTTGATTGAGAGAATGCTCCCTCAATCTATTCTGAGGCATCTCTTACAACTCAACTTGACCCTGATTTTGATGTAGAGCACCCCTTGATTGGCTAGAATGTCTGCCAATTTATTTTCCGTCCTTCGCACATGAGTAAAAATCATGGTACGCAAGCCCAAAAGGTGAAAGTGAATCCTTTGAAAGACCTGAAGCAACCTCCAGTGTCTTGAAACTTTTTCCAGCTCCGTGCCACAGCAAATTCTCTTAATCGAGTTAATGATTAACTCAGAATCAGCTTCAATTATTATATTCTGGAGATTGTCCTGCTTCAGGATTTCTAAACATTGCTCAAGTTCCATTAATTCTGCCATATTGTTTGTCGCTCTTCCTAAATGACAATGAAAAATAAAAAGGATGTAGCCATTTTCATCCCTTAACACCCCTCCAAAACCAGTAATACCCGGGTTGCCTTTTGAGGCCCAATCAATGTTGCATTTCAAAAAACCCTGAGGGGGAGGATGCCAATAGTTTGGATTATTGACCTGTTTCTTCACCTTCCTATCCATGCCCTGTGGTATAAGCCCCTACATACCCAACTGAAGAAGTATCTGCATTTCAGCTTTTGAAGGTGGATTCTTTGGGGAAGTTCGCACTAAAGTTCCCATCGTCTCCTTAAGCTGTCTTAAGATCTGTGCAATAATGCACTGGGAGGAACTTTTTTCATTTTTGAATATTTTGTAGTTCCTTTCTTTCTAGACATTCCATATTATGAAGCTTGGAGTTAAAGCCCACGCTGAGTGAAGAATTTCATAATCAAAGAAGTTTCTTCTCCAGTTATTAAGGGTGTTGATAATACTTCCTTTGTCCCTGTCTGTCTGTTTGAAGATTGTGGCAAAAGTTTCCCACAACCTGGAGGTGAAAACGTAATTATTGAGAAGGTGCTCCATCATTTCCTCTTGGGATTCATAAAGCTGGCATATAGAAGGTCCCAAAACACCCCTCTTCTGAATGTTTTCCCAAGTTAGAATTTTCTTATGATGTACCAACCACATGAAGATTTTGATTTTCATCCATCCTTGGTGCCTCCATAGGTTCTACCAAACCTTGTCCGGTTCATTGGAATCTAGCTCCAAGATTACGCGCTTTGCCTCCTTAAGATTGAAGGTACCTTCATTATTGTTTCCCCATCTAAGTTGGTCATGCCCCTCTAAAACCAGAATTTTCTTTTGGTCCAACATTGTTAGCAGTGCATCAACTTTTTCTTTCAAGGGGCTACCATCCCTGTATTCCATATTCTTCCACGTTCTCCATTTTCCTTCACTATTGGTTTGATCCCAAAAATATTTTACCCTAAGTAACCCTTTGGTATCAGTTTCTTTCTTAAGGTCCACAAAGTCCTCTCTTAGCAGTGTAGGTTCTTGTTGCCATTTATCCTCCCAAAACAAAGCAAGATCTCCCTCTCTGATTTCCCAGAAGCTATTTTTTTTCACTAAGCCTCTATTCTCCCATGCTTTATTCCAGATGTAGGAGCCTTTTATGATGCCAGTCATCCTTATGTGATCATTATCTTGCCAATTGCTGGCATATTTTTCTTTCCAAATACGAGCCCACTGAGCCTTTAGATATTTTACCCAACACCACCATAATTTTGCCCCTAAAACTTTGCTTAGCACTTCCGGATCATCTAGTCCAATACCTCCATGGTTTTTAGGTTTGCAAGTCTTATCCCAGACTACCAAGGCCCATTTATTTCTCTCCTCCCCCTTACCCCAAAGAAAGTCTCTTTGAATGGTTCTAAATTGTTGCAAAACTCCTTTTGGAGCTAGAAGGGCTGAAAGCATGTAGACTGGGATTGATTGAAGTACAAATTTTGTAAGCACCAACTGGCCTGCCAAGTTTAAAGATCTAATGGTCCATTTCCGGGTTTTATCCTACATCTTGTTAATCACCGACTCCCAAATGCTCTTGTGCAAAGGTTTATTAGTTAGAGGAACTCCCAAGTATTTGGAAGGAAGGACATCCCTTTGAAAGCCCAAAAATATGGAGATATTCCTCTGGATAACAATATTAGTGTTAAAGAAGAAAATCTTAGATTTTGAGAGATTTACCTCCATACCTATAGCCATGGAAAAGTCACTCAGGATTTTTTTATAAGCTAGAGCTTCTTTGACCATTGGGATGCCCTGCAACATGGTTTCATCAACAAATTGTTGATGGGTCAAAGCCTGGCCAGTCTCAGAGAGTTGGAGACCCTTGATGTTACCCACTTCTTTAGCATGCGTGATAGATCGACCAAGTCCTTCCATCATGAGGATAAAGAGAAAGGGGGAGAGCAGATCTCCCTGCTTGAGGCCTCTTGAAGGAGTAAAAGTCTTGGAAGGCAAACCATTAACCAGAATTGAAAAGCTAGAAGAAGTTACCAAGGCCATAACCCATCTTACCTAGTTATGGTCAAATCCAAAGGCTAGAAGGACCTTCCTGATATAGTTCCAATTCAACTTATCATAAGATTTGGCTAGGTCCAATTGCATAATCATTCCCGCCTTTCGATTGCTTAACAATGAATGAACCACCTCATGCGCTTGAATGATGTTATTGAGAATTTGTCTACCCGCCACATATCTTGATTGCTCCACAGAACCTAGAGTAGGAAGAAGGGTTTTGAGTCTATTGGCAATAACTTTGGATATTATCTTGTACACCACATTGCACAAACCTATGGGTCTAAATTTGTTTGGAGTCTGAGAAATGTCCTATTTTGGGATCAAAGAGATGAAGGATGTATTGAGCACCTTCAAAATGGTTCTATTCATCCTGGAATCCTCCACGACATTCAGAATATCTTGCTTGACAATGTTGCAACAATATTTAAAGAAATCCACATTGAAACCATCAGGGCCTGGCGCTTTACCATTCTGCATTTCTTTAATGACCTCACTAACCTCCTCTTCAGTCACTGGCCTATTGAGATTGAAATTATCCTCTCTTGTTACTAGCTTAGGTATGTACCTTGTTAAGTCCCTGATAAAATGAGCTCTGTCTAAAATGGTCTCCTCTGCGATACTTCGAAAGTGCTGAACCAACACAGCTTCTATATCTTCATGGGTATTGAGTAGTTGACCTCCGACGTCCTTGATCAATGAGATCCTGTTATGAGATATGTTCGCCATGGTGGATCTGTGGAAAAACCTAGTGTTTGGATCCCCTTCTTTTAGCCATTGAACTCTTGATTTTTGTCTCCAAAATATCTCCTCTTGTTTACATAAGTTCTCCCAGTCTTGATGATGCTTGGTGACTGATCATTTATGACTATATCAAAGCCATCCGTGATAAGGGCTTGATTGAGTTCGTGCATTTTCCCTTCAATAGCTTTTTTCGCTTCAAAAATATTACCAAATTCATTCTTGTTCCAATCTTTGAATCTAAGCTTGATGTGTTTTAGTCTTTTGTGTAGCAGAAACATTCTTGTACCTTGAATATGCAGATCTTCTATCCACCATTTTGCAATGTTGCTGATAAAATCTGGGTGGGTGAGCCAGATATTCTCAAATCTAAAAGGTCTGTTCTTGGGGGTGCCAATGCCCTGAACCTCAAGTTGTACAGGCCAATGGTCCGAGCCTCCAAAGGGGAGAATTCTCACTATCATTTCCTTATCTGTGAGCATAAGGTCCTCTGAGATTATGAATTTGTCTAACTTTGAGGCTACTTGAGACTCTCCTCCTCTCTTATTGTTCCATGTAAAGAGGCCATTACTCATATCAGTGTCAACTAGCTTCATATTGTCTATAAAAGTTTGAAATGCTATAGAGTCTTTGCTTAAAGTTCTGGTTCCACCTTTTTTCTCCGATAGTGATTTGATCATGTTGAAGTCCCCACCCATGATCCATGGTACTCCTACATGTCTATCTCTTAGTTCCACAAGAGAATCTAGAAGCCTGAGTTTATCATCTGATCTTTGGGGGCCATAAACATTTGTAATCAAATAAGTCTCCCTATCTCCCACAGGCTGAATAACCACTGATAAATAATTCCTAGATGCCTCAGCATCTATTATGCCAATCTTTTCGGGGTTCCAAAGAGTAAGTATACGTCCTGCTATTTTATCTGCTTTGACTTCTAGAAAATCACATTTATTGAGCCATTGAGTATGTATTTCTTTTATTTTTTGAATGGAACATTTAATTTCCTGGATAAAGATCATATTTGAAGCTTCTTGTTTCATTCTATTGCTAAGTATTCTTTGTTTTCTTTTACTTCCTACACCTATGATATTCCAAGATGTGAACTTCATTATGAAAGATTTGTAAAGGAGTAGCTGGTTAGATCTTTCATCTTACCTGAATCTATCATTAGCTTTCCACATTCCATCAATAACTCATTCTGCGTTTTACTGCCTCTTTTCCTTCCTGGATTTCTGGGAGCTAATCCTAGTGTGGTTTTCATAGTTTTCACACCTTCATTGCCCTACCTTTCATTGTTTCTTTGCCTTTCCAGCCCTTTAGCCTGATTTTTCCATAGGAACAGCTGTTGTACTATGTTAAACTCTTCTTGAGGTAGTGATTCTACCCCTCCCATTGTCCCCTGTTTCAAGAACCCTTCCAGATCTAGGTGTCCACTATCAAGAATACCCTGCAGTTCATGATCCTCCATTTCCATCTCACTCTGGGTCATTTCTTGGTCCATTTCCAGTTCTCCATCGCTCAGCGTAGTCTCTTTCTGTTTATTAATATCTTGTGTTTGCGCACTATTTTCTTCTTTCTCCTTCTCCGCTGGGCTACCTTCCATTACTTGATCTACCTTTATTGTCTCTTCCTCTTCTTCTAGTACTTGGAACCTGTTTAGACTGGCATGTTGCCCTTCTATTTGATGTTTCTTTGGCCCCCTTTTGCCCCCTTTTACTCTATATCCCACTTTCTGAAAGTTTTCAGTGTCTTTCTCTGTGGTAGCTTTACTTTTGTTCTCTATTTTACTGAGAGGGCAGTCTCTAAATAAGTGCCCATGCTCATGGCACCTGTGACATCTGAAAGGAATATGTTCATAATCTACTGTTTGCACCCATTCTTCATCAAAAACTTCCAAGATGACCTCATTCGGTAGAGCTCTAGGGAGATCCATCTCCACACATATTCATGCAAATGAAGTATATTTTCCCCTTCTGGTGGCCTCAGATGCTTTGACAAAATGCCCTAATTTGTTTACTATGGTAGATAAAGATTTAGTTTGCTAGTAATCTAGAGGTAGGGAATAGAGTCTTACCCAGACCAGGTCCGAAGTGAAAGTCTCTCACTCCGGGACAAAATTCATCATCCAAGGTCACATGTAGAGGCCTGCAGCTGCATAGAAGTAGGGCCCTCCTTCAAACACCCTATCTTTGTCCTCAATATTTGTAAAGACCACAGTGAAGAAACCCTTTGACCCAAGATGGAGGTCTATGTCTCCTTTCGATTTCCAGTGGTATTTAATCCACGCTTGTAGTGCCTTTTCTATGGGCCATAATCCCATGAATTTACAAATGATAACATAGGTTCGTGTAGAATTTTGTAGAATTTTTCTACAAATCAGCTAGCTCTGATACCATGTAGAACTTTTTATACAAATCAGCTAGCTCTAATACCATGTAGAAATTTCCCACCTGTAGATCAACCTGGTAATGCAATGTACTAAAGCAAAACACTTGATCTATTTCTACAAACAATTTAGCGGAAGCTTAATTGAACATGAGCAACATCAATAAGAACACATATAACTAATATGGAGAAATCAAACAAACATAACACATAAGATATAACTAGGGGAAAACACCAACCTAAAACCCCATCTCTGTATTATCATACAAGTGGAAATCCGCTTCTGTTTACAAAAAATATCAGCTCAAGAGTTATCCTATACTTCCTGCAATCAAAAGATAAATATGATAGACTCACTATGCCTCAATATGTAGGCAACCATCCATCAATCCCCTATTTCCTTGCACAATTTTGATTGGGGTCCAATTCATAACATATGAGCATTGGCCCCAAATCATACTTGCTGTCAACCATAGGTCCAACTACGCAATCCTTGAGGACACTAGTTCCTCATGCATGCAAGAAATATTCCATGGGAAGATCCAAGCATATGAAAGTACGCTTTCCCTCATCTGATCTCAACTGGGTCTCTGACAGAATTGACATGCAACAATTATCCATGAGAGAATCCTCAGTTATCTAAAATAATAGTTGTCACATGCATGCAAGCATTAACAAACAATATTTTATTATTTTAACAACTCGTTAAAATAATCTAACTGGACTTGACTAGTTAGAACTAAGTCAACTGATTCTCTCATTATAAAACTCATACTTATTCCCTCAATCAGTGGAGGAAATTAAGGATAAATTCCTCAATCAATGCGACAACTCATGTGCATGCTCACAAAGACTTCAAATTCGAATTTCCTTAACTAATTAACTCAACTGAATTAATTAATTAATATTTCCAACTGTTGTTAAGACCAAGATTAATTTTACTTCATATAGATAGACTAGGGACTGCTATAAATAGGAAGGGACCCAGAAATGATATTTTTAGAACTTTATATTTTTAGCAGTTTCACCTCTCACCCAAGGTGGCTAATGACCTCACTGGCCAAACTGCTATTTTTAGATATTCTATTTTTAGAAGTCCTATTTTCAGCACATTCTAAATTTAACATTTCTTGTTGCACACTTTTCAACAGTTCGCATGTGGTCCTTGTGCACCTACAGAGTAGGATCATTTAAAACTACTCTGGGTGTGACCTCAGCCTTAGGTTTACATGTCCCCTTTTGCGTTTTGTTTTCTACTTCCTGTTTCTTGTCTTCTTCCTCATTTTCTTTTGTTCTATTATCCTCTCTTGTATTGGTCAAATCTTGTTCCACTTCAATGTTCCTTTTCCATTCTCCTGAAGGACCTCTGGCAGTTTCTATCGGTTTCTTACCTCGACTGGCTATGGCCTAACTGTAGGAGGGAGTGGAGCTCCCCACTTTACGCCCCTCCATCGAGTTCAATGTTTGTAGAAGCATGTAACCCTAGCTCTTCGTAACCCTCCACCTGAGCTCGTCCGCGTTCATTCTCCAATCGAGTGAAACCTTCTATTGGCCAAAGTTGTTTTTATAGTTTGGGGAAAAAGTCAAAAGCTACATTCCATGTCATATTTTTATTGGCAAGCAAAGATTAGCAACACTCCCGCTTGTTCCAGTTTTGATTGAGGCACCTTTTTTACAATGGGGACTAGATTTCATTAGAGAGATACATCCAACATCCAACAATCAACACAAATTGGTCTTAACTGCCACATATTACTTTACAAAGTGGGTAGAAGCTATCCCAGTCAAAAGTGCTACAAATACTGTTGTCATTAAATTTATTGAGGAAAATATATTAAAATGATAGATTTGTTCCAGAAATACCAGATTTTATTGCATCATTCTACTCCATACTACCCTCAAGGGAATGGATTGGCAGAGTCTTCTAATAAGAGTTTAGTGAAAGTGATAAAAAAAAGGTACTTGCAAATCATAAGAGAAACTAGGACAGTCATCTCAAGTATGCAGTTTAGGCCAACATAATTTCACCCAAAAGATCAACAGGAAAATCCCCTTTTCAACTTATCTATGGCACTGAAGCCATTCTTCCTACACAACTAGATTTTCCTATCATGAAGTTTTTACAAGAGTCAAATGAAGAGCTTGATGACTTTTTTAGAAGAATCAATCAGATTATAGAATTAAATGAAATTAGAGATGAAGTTTAGTGCAAACTTCGTCAATATCAAAACAAGATGAAAAGTTTGTTTTAGGAAAGTTAGAGAAATAAATTTTAGGGTAGGATATTTTGTTTTAAAATGGGATGTCTGAAGAGAATAAAAAGGGAAACATGGTAAATTTGATAATATCTAGCTGGGGCCATTCAACATTGCAGAGGTAAAAGTAAACACTACTTTCATTCTACAGAACCTAGAAGGGAGATATTCTTCATTGCTTGCCAATGGACAATATCTCAAGCACTGCATTAAGTAATAAAAGATGTTACAACCATAGTTCATTTTACATTACCAATTTTATTACATATTCATGGCAAGTGTGCTTTTCATATCACAGGGAAACACAGTCTCCAGATGGAGCCAATGTTGTAACATTGCTTTGTATTTTACATTTCCATATCAAAAAGAAAATAAAGAATACAAAAAATATAAAAAAAATATAAAGAAAAAGAAAATAAAAAAATAAAAAGGGATATAAAAAAATGAATATGAAAAAATGAAAAAATATAAAAAAGAAATGAATCCCTAGAAAATAAGATTAGTGAGAAAATTGAAATGCCACTTTAAATTCAGAAAATGAAAATTCTATTAAGATTCAAAACCTTGGTACTATGCTTTATTTTGACTATCGTTTTATATGTATTTGATAAAGTTATAAAATGACAAAGTTATTTTGTCACTTGCTAATAAACAATGCTTTGGAACCAATGGTGTTGATTTTCTCTGCCTAGATCTATGGCGTAAAAGGAATTTCGCCTCCCCCCCCGCGCTCCCGATAATTAACATGAGGAGGGGGCCAAAAAAGTAGTTTCCTTCGAAAATACTAATGAAACATGGTAGTCGTTGGGATATTTCAGGGGGTCACCTCCCAATTCCACTTACCGCTGTCACCCCCTCCCACTCGCCCGAAATACCACCTTCACTCTCCTGCCAACGGCTCTTCCATCTGTCACTTGCCTCCCACCAAATTTTTTCCCATTTGCCACTCCTTCCCAGCCATACAACTGTTACCCTCGCCACCCTACTTCTTCCACCTGTCTCACCATGTCAACCCTGCCATGTCACATATCCATTAACGTTTAAAATCCACCGAGAAATCTATTGTGAATGTTATCTCATTAAATTCACGCGCTTGTATATTCGTCGACCAAATAAAACTTCCCGCTCCACGGACATTAATCTGGCCGTTATAAAAACAATTCAAATGTCATAAAATATTTTTATAATGGTTCTTTTCCTTTTGCTCACCATTGGATCCTGCAGGAGGAAAGAAAAACTGCCAGCCATCGACATCATTCTTCCTGTTCACAATTGAAAGTTTCTACAGGTTATTCTGTTCCTCGGACTTATTTTTTCAAGATTTATTTTAGTCTTTATACCCTCCTGAACTTTCATCATGTCAAACTGTAAGGGAAAGGGAAAGGCTACAGAATCAAATCCACTCATTCCCTCGATACTAGACTTTGACAAGGCTCCCTTAATAGATACCCTATACAAAATTGTAGAAACCCTGTCTGAATTTGATCTTGACGAGCTCCATAACTGTGCAAAATAAAAGTACTTAGATAAAAGAGATGAATTAAGTGTTTAGGAATCCTTTCTCCCACAATTTTTTTTCCACCAGATTCACTTCTTTTCGGATTTTTCTACCTGGTGCCACCTAAGATGCTTGTCGAGTCAAAGGGCAATCATTTCTCAAAATAATGAAGTCATTTTTCCTATCTCCCCTTAAAGTATCTGCAAAGCCTTGCAAATAGAATATTAGGCCTCCAATGCCCCTCTTTATACTAATATTCTAATGGAATTATATAACAAACTCACATTCCCTCAGAGAGCCCATATTTTTTAGTATTGTCTTCTAGGAAATGTTGAATTACCTAGGATCAGTCCCTTATATCCAGCTTCAATTCTCCCTTAAATGTCCAAGCAGGTGATTTCTATGGTAACCCCACTACTCGGATACCATAGTGATCAATGGGTAGATGAGGTAGTGTTAGGTTTTCTATCTACTTTTGCAGTTGGCAAGCAACCCTACCTCCTTTTCACTTACAGACAGTTTTTGGCTAATTCAATCCATGACTAGTTTTTTAATTTTAAAGCAAAAGGTGCCTTTAAGTATTAGTTAGTCCTAGTTTACCTTATGTTATTTTTCTAGTTAGACAAATTTAAATTTCCTTTACAAAAGACAGATTGCGAAGGTAACCCCTGGTCAATCATTCAGTGGATTCTCTAGTTAGAAATAACTTAGAGGAGTATTCTTTCACTGATTATGTTGGAAAATTTGTATATACCTCTCTATGTTTGTTAAGTAGTGATGTAATCCCAAGAACCTCTCCAGAGGAAGTGATCACATAGCATCCAGCCAAAGTGATTTTAGCAGGGCCCCCTATCACTCCTTCTACTCAAGTAGAGGAAATAGTACAGTCATCGACTGTGGAAGTAGATAGCTAAAACTCAAAACATATTACTTTTTGCATTTGATTTTGAAAAGGGACAGTTCTAGATGGCTTTCATGGAACCTCTAGTGTCAGCCCCTATGAGTGTTGAAGACTATAAAGCCTCCATATTTTCAATTAATACCAAGAAAATTCATGAAATCGATCAAATTGATTTACATAAAAAAATAGGGAATCTCATCTTTTCATCACTCACTAGTTCAACAATGATTGTTTCTAAATTATAATTTTTTTTCCACTGGAAAAATCCGTAATATTTCATTAATATGAAAAATTACATATGTAGATGCTTATCGCATATGCCATGTTTACTATACATCTGTACATTTTACAAAAATTGCATGATTGTGCTGTTCGGTTATACCGCACATAGTATTTCTGTTTAGGCTGTTAATAGATTTAATGCCTTTCGACATCCTTCAGTCTGTTACAAAAAAGACTAATACAAAAATTGTCATATATAGTGCTGCTGCCATATTCCTGTATAAATTAAGTAGGATGTAGACCCGCTGTAGGGTATTCCGGGTCTATGTAAGGGCGATGGTAAAATTTTTGTTCCTGTTGGTCCTGAATCTCGGTGATCTCCCAAAGTCCTTGTTCCATCAACGCGGCCTCCTTGGACAGTTTATCAGCATCCTGGTTATGTTCCCTGTAGATGTGTGAAACAGTGATATGGTTAAATGCCTCTTTGAGCTGAAGAACTTCATCAAGAATGATGCTGAGTGTGTGCATGTGACATGTAGAAATATCATTGAACCAATTTGTGATAATCTGTGAATCCCCGAATATGTTGATGCTAGTGCAGTGATGGCTTAATGCAAAGTGTAGAAGGTGGCGCAATGTAATCAGCTCAGCGAAGTTGTTTGTTCCAGCGCCCAGTCCCGCTTTTATATTGTAGGAGTGTTTGTCAGATAAGTGCAGAATGAAACCACCCCCACAGCTTTGTACATTTGCAGCTCCATCAAAATAAGCCCAAGGGGTACCCTGGTCAATGATGGGGGGAGGATTTTGCCGTCAGATTTTTGGGGGAGGTGGATCCGGAAGCTATTTGAATGCAGAGATAATGCCAGCCTCGATGAGAGGCCAGTGGATGGCTTTGTCTTCGAAGATCATACTATTTCTAGCTTTCCAAATGGACTAGTTTACTATAATGGGCAGATTTGCAGCCTTCGAGCCCTTGTGTCTTTTATCCCATTCTATCCAAGCGTTGATTGGATCAGTACCACTCCATTCCCCAGAATAGTGTATAAAAGGTTTTATATTTTTCCACATGAGCTGTACAGTACTACATCGCAGGAATAGGTGCTCTGTAGATTCAGCATCGGCTTTGCACAGGGCACATCTCGTCGGTCCATGTTGAGCTCGATGCATAAGATGTTCTCCCGTGGGGATTCTGTTTCTGAGGACGCACCAAGTAAAATGCTTTGATCGAGGCGAGGCTGTAAGTTTCCAAATATTCTGCCACCAACTGTCCAAAACTTCAGGCTTCTTCTGATTGATTAACTGGATAAAGCCTTCCTTGGGTGTGTATATCCCGCTTTCAGCCTGGTGCCAAACAAGTTCATCTAATCCCTCAATGATTCTAATGTGGGATTCCATCAGGGCAGCACAATATTCGCGCCAAGCAGTGTGCCATCTCTGCGGGAGGTTTAGTTGGGTAGCTGTCTTCCAAGCCTGATGGAAAATGTCTGATTGCTCTTGATCCGCTATCTGTGCAATCACCTTGATGCCATGTGCCATAAGGAATTCCACTAGAGCTTGTGGGAGCAGATGTCTCCCACCACTGCCATTCCAAGGGTCTATTCCGATACGTGCTCTGTCTCCTCTCTTAATTCGCCAAACTAAGTTGTTCCTGATAAGCGGCAGAGAGTGTAGGAGAGCTTTCCAAATAGAAGATATGCCAGATTTGTTCCATGATGGGAGTCTGACCCATTCCATAATGTTGAGGGGCCATATATATTTGTGGTAGGTGATGATGGTCCATAAGCTATGGGAAGTCAGCAAAGCCCAACCCATTTTGGCTGCCAGAGCACGTGCAAAGGTGGGGAGATCCTTTAAACCCCAGCCACCCCATTTCTTGGGCAGGGCAATCTTATTCCAACCGATCCAAGCGAAAGTGCGCTTTTCTTGATTACCAGCCCATAAGTATCTGTTGCAAAGTTGTTGTAGCTTTGATAGGATATTTCGAGGGATCCAGGAGAGCGCCATCCAGAAGATCGGTGTTGCTTCCAGAACAGATTTGATCAAGGTTAATCTTCCTGCCCTGGATAGATATCTAAAACTCCAGCAAGTTATCCTTTTTTCCACTTTTGTAACCAGCCAAACCCAGTCCGCAATCTTTTGGGTAGTGGGTTTTAACCAGTAACCAAGGTATTTTAGCCCTCTGTCCAGTGGTTGAGTGGTATATGGGAAGGCTTGACTTGCTGTGTAAGATTCATTGACTGAGGTGCCAACCAATGTAATAGTAGATTTCGTCTGATTGACCTCCATCCTTGTGGCATGAGCGAATAGATTTAATATCCTGTTGAAAGTAGAGGTATCCTGAATGCTGCCATCTAGAAGGATAAGAACATCATCTACGAACAGGAGATGAGTAAGGAAGCACTCATCTGAAATTTTAAGGCCCCTGATAGTTCCATCCATTTTTGCTGAGATAATCAATCGGCTTAAAGCTTCCATCACCAAGAGAAATAAGAGAGGTGATAGAGGACAGCCTTGTCGCAGCCCTCTCTCTGAGTGGAAGAAATGAGAGGCAACTCCATTAATCAGAATGCTATATGTGGGGGATGTAATGCATGCCATAATCCAATTGATGAGAGGGAGGGGAAAACCCAAATGGATGAGGATCATCTTAATGAAGAGCCAACTGACTCGATCAAAAGCCTTGGAGAGGTCGATCTTGAGGAGGATACATTTGAGGCGCTTGGTCCATATGGAATGTATAGCTTCCTGGGCAGATCCAATAGCTTCGTGGATTTGCCTGTCTTCCAAGAAAGCGAATTGCTGAGGAGCAATATGCTTAGACAGAATGGGCCTGATCCGGTTGGCAATGATTTTAGAGATGATCTTGTAGAGGACATTACACAATGAGATAGGGCGGAAATCGTCAAAGGATGATGGGGAGTCTGATTTGGGAATGAGGGCAATAAAGGTGGAGTTTATAGCATGATAGAGCTGGCCCGATATTCTTCTCTCCTCAACCACCTTCAGGATATCTCCTCCAATGATGTCGAAGAAGGCAATATAAAACTCAATGGTCCATCCATCAGGGCCATGACTCTTTTCCTTCTGAAACCACTTGATAGTACTTTCCAATTCTTGCATAGTGACAGGGTCAGTGAGTGCGCCCATGTCCTCATCATTTACAAATCTGGGGAAATGAGAGGCGACATTGATGATTTCAGCCAGATTTGTTCCAGCAGGACTTTTGAATAGCCCTCTGAAATGAGCCGTGCCCAGTTGTGAGAGTTTGTTAAAGGTGTCCGCCAATCCTCCTCTTGGAAGGGGGAGGTTCCAAATGGTATTTTCCACTCTCCTTCCTTTAGCGAAATTATGGAAGAATATTGAATTCTCATCCCCAGCTTTAAGCCACATTGCCCTACTCCACAGTCTGAGCGATTCCTCCCTGAGCTTGAGAATATTAAGCTTTTGATTCTCCAGATCTACTAGGCGGGCCTTATCCTCCATGGATCCAAATCCCAGATTTCTCTCATCCAAAAGGGTTTTAAGTTCTTCTTCCACCATATTGAGCTGTTCATCCTCTCTTATCTTCTTTGCTTTGGCCCACTCGATCACAATGTGTTTGAGCTCAGTCAAGTTTTTGAAAAAACCCCTTGCCATCGAGGATTCTCCATCGATGGGATGAGCTTTCCAGAAGTCTGTGACTAATTTGGAGAAGCTTTGATCCTTAAGCCAGAGGTGATTAAACTTAAAAGGGGCTTTTGGCTTTGGAAAGGGGCCCATGATTTCCATTAAGATTGGGGAGTGATCCGATATGCCCCCAGATCCTACCCATTATTTGTAATGGTGTAGCTGGTGGATCAGAGGACCTTTCAGCAGAAATCGATCAAGTCTGCGAGCCAGTGCCACTGTCCCAACCCTTATGTTTCTCCACGTTGGTAGAGGATTCTTCATAGGGATGTCAATGAGATCATATTGCTCCAAAATACTTCTCATGAAATCTATGATGGAGTCTACCTGTGCCATAGAGCCCCATGACTCCCGGAACCCCAAAGAAAAATTCAGGTCACCCCCCAGAATGATGTGATCTAGAGACATCAGGCTTCTGCTGAGGAGCTGTCTCCAAAAGCTTTCCCTCTGTTGGCATGGACCATATATGTTGACGATGCGGAGAGTAAGACCCAAATCCTTTGAGAAGATGTCAACCCCCATAAAACCAAGTCCTCCCCAGGAAGAGTCCAATCTGATGGTTTTTGGGTTGAATCCAATCGCCAATCCACCCGATCTACCATTGGCATCCATGGCTATGAAGCTCCATCTAGACGATATGTTGCTAAGGGAAAGGGAGATGGACTCAACAGTACCTAGGGTTTCTTAAAGGAGAATGATATCAGGGAATTCGACCTCAAAAAGTCGTTTGAGAGCTAGTTTTTTGGGGGGGCTAGCCAGACCCCTGCAATTAAAGGAGAGGCAATTCATGGGGGACCCTGCTTCGGGGGTTTGGATGCTCTAAGGACCCCGTCAATGGTGGATTGTCGCCCAGATGCGACTTCAGCTCCAGCGCGTCTAATAGCTTTGTTGAGATCAGATTTCCTTCCCCTAGTGGATAATGATCCCGCACCCAAAGGGACAATACCCAGCCCTATCTGAGGTTCAGAGGATACCGCATGGGAGGTCCGAGGGCGAAGGGAATATGGGTGGGGGGGGATTTTCCTGGAGGATGAATCAGAGGGGGCTGACGGAGAGGGGGACAAAGTGGGTGGAGCAGTGGAAGGAATCAAAGGAGGCGGGGGGGTAAAGCAATGTTTCATGGAGCAAGTCAATGAATTAACAAATTCAGATGAATTTTCAATTGAGATAGAGGGAGAAATAAGATTAGTACCCGAGGCCTGTGCGGCTGCTGCAGCTGCCCGAGCCCGAGTCATTGGAGGCGAGGGCGTGTCGTTCTTGTTCAGCTCTGGTCTCTCCGGGACGCCTTGAGATACCGCGAATCCATGCGACGGTTGAGGAATGTATGGAGAGGTCCCTTTGGATGCTATGGGGGAGATCTTTGGAGAGCTATCCGGACTTTTGATCATTGGGCAATCCTTGTAGAGGTGACCCACTTGGTGGCACCGATTACAACGAAAAGGGACTCCTTCATAATCCAGAATTTGTATACGTCTGTGCTTTCCCCATTGCAATGTGATTTTTTCCTCCAATCCCTCTCGGGTATCCAGGTGTACCAATATTCGGGCCACCGTTCTCTTCCGTGTATCGATATAGGATCGATCGTGATCCAAATATGTCCCCAATGCATTTCCGATTCTGGTGAAAGCTTCGTCGCTCCAGTATTGTAATGGAAGCCCTGGCAGACGCACCCACAGAGGCCCTGCTGCAATTTGTTCGCGTTCAGGATCAAATAGCGGGTTCCATCGCTTCAATAGCACAGGTGCCGTTTCAATATGCTAGTATCGTTCCAGTACTACATCCGTGTGCCCTTCATTTGCAAAGTGGAGGGAGAACCACCCTCGTGGGAGAACCTGGACCTCCGGCATCTGTGAGAGCAGGGCTCCCCAGATTTCTTTCACCCAGTGCATCAGCCTTTCCACCATGAAAGTACGCCCCCACACATGTCCAACCAGAACTATACGAGCTATAGCCATAGTTTCTTCGAAATCCGAAGGGTTGCCGAAAGTTACAGTGATGTCTTTCGTTGTTGCCCTGACACACTTCGATTTCCGCTTCTTAGAGCGAGGCACCGACGGATGATCAACAAGCGGATTTGAATCCCCAGACTGTGGCAAGGGTTTTGAGGGTTTAACGTTTATAATCGGTGTGCCGAAGTATCCTGATGGTTTTTCCCCATTATCCGTGTGAGGTTTAGGCACATTCTCCCTCAGATCCGCTTGAGCAGAAGGTAAATCGGGCAGCGGTGATGATATCAGATCGAAGGCCAAGGTATCAGGCGATAGGGAGGAGAGGAGTAAAGCTGTACCAGGTGAGAGAGGCGGTGCCTCCAGGCCGATAGACGAAGAAGAAGGATCCGGCAAGGTGACCACCGGCAAGCAATCCTGTGCCCTAGGTGCTTCAGATGTCGGTGGAACGAAACCTGGGGTTGCTAGATAAGGGTTATGGAAGATTAACTGTCCTTCTAACGGATCCTCAGAATAATCCACAAGGTCTGTTTCCCGTTGACGCTCCATACCGGTCAGAGACTGCAGCTTTCCGTCGCCGAGGTCGATCTGTCGGCAGATCAGATCCCTATCTTCTGTTTCCCGCTTCAACCAGTGGTCCTGCGGCTGCGGTCTGCGGCTACCCGAAACCCTCGCGGTCGCGATAAACGAACGCCGTCAGAGCCATCCCTCCTTCATTGATCCTGTTTCTAAATTATAATAATCTTTAAATAACATGAATTCTCAACTAAAAATTGAAAATATTTCATCATTTGCTAAGGATAACATAATCAAATCCTTGGAAGATTCAATTATAAAGCTAGGGCATGATCCTAAGGACATCAAAGCAGCATAAGAGCTCATTAAGGAAGTAGACATTCAGGTATTGAGGAAGCAATTGAAGCTACCTCCACAGAGCATCCTCAAGATAAAGAGGTTGCCAATATAGAAATAGATAAAGAAAAACTATTTACTATTGTAATTGAACAAAATGCACAACTTCAAAATATGAAGCATGACATGGAAGCACTATTGAAAGAAAAACAACAGTGGGAAGCCGCAGGAGTATCTACATCGGGCACAAATATAGTGACAAAAACTTCAGCAAGGACTACAGTTTCAAAATCTATAGAAGAGATTACTAGAGATTTGGATGAATTATTAGTTGTTCAGCCAGAAAAAGATAAATTGTTAGCAAAATTGGCCAAGATGGAGGAAAGTAAACTTAAAACTGACAATGCATAGTTATTAGAACTTCAGAAAAATTACAAACTCATGCAGCAGCTACAAAAGTATGAAGACCAATCCTTTGTAATTCAAATGTTAGCAGAGGCTAAGAACAACATTTGGAAAAACATAAATTCCAATATAATAGACATGTGGTCTAAAATATAGATCATTTTTGAACAAGAGGAACTTGTACACAGAGTTAAGGAAGCGATAGAAAATACAAAGGTAGATTTGGAGCATAGGCCATAGGAAGCACAAAAGATCATCAAGATGTTGAATTACAAAAACAAGGAGGAACTATAAGACTTGAACATTCCAGACAGAGCAACAATAATCATGGATGTCAAGAGGATCTTGATGAAGAAGAATTTGATGATACAGTTGGAAAATAAATGCAAAGATCCTGAGTTGCAAGTCTAAAGGTTCAACATGAAATTTGCATTGCTGCAGGAAAAAGATTTTCCTACTCTCAGGAATTCTAATGGCCAATTGATCCTATTAGAGAACTATCAAGAATAATTGCGCAACATAGGTGATGATACTTCCAAATTTGCAAAATTTAGAGGAATGATTAATGGTGAAGCATTCATGCAGGGAATTCACTTTGACTTAAATATCTCGCATGAGGTCCACCACCTTTTTGTAAATAAACCAAATTTTGACACTTACCCAGAGGTGGATGAAAAGTTCATAAATATGGTTAACTTTTCTATCCCAAGTGAACAAAGGTGGGACTGGTTCCTAAAATTGACTGACTGAAGATAACTGAAGGAGAAACTGTAGAGCCTCTACTTTGCACTTGATTATCCATCATTACCTACAGTTTTCCCTCACTAATCTTTCTCTTTTGCCTCATTTTCCTTGTAAACATACCCAGATCATTACATTAGATGTCTTTAAGCATGATTAAGTGAACTTTGCTAATGTGTGACTGTTTTGTTTAGATTTTGACATATTTACAGAGATTCCGCAGCTGTCTGGCAATTCCGCAGCCATTCAGCGATTCCGCAGCCATCTGATGATTCCGCAGCCTTTTTGTTAATCTCAAGGTTCCACGTGTCATTTTGCAAAACGAGCCACATGGGCATGTAGGGATAAAGGTGCTCAAGGTTCCTGTGTTGTTGGTTCGGTCAGCCACATCATCTACACCTCCGGTCAACGAGGGTCAAGCCACGGTCAACAAAGGCAGCTTAAACGGTGTTGCGTAAGCTGTTGGGTCACGTCAATGCAAATGGTGATTTGTCCGTGTTACGCAGGTTGTGGGAAACATAATCCAACTCTGAATTCAATTCCCATAACGACCAGAACCTCCAGCTCATCCACGAGGCTTATGACGTGTTGCTGAACCTTTATTACGCATGACAGATTAGTTAATTTTCAGTTTCTAGCTTTCCGCATTAGGCAATCATTTAGATGCCTATAAAAACTAGCGTTTTCATACGCTTAATGTTACTTTTTAGTTGCTGTGTTTTATGAACTTGTTATAATTTTCGTGCATTTCCAGACTCTGTTTTGATAGTGCTGTTCTAGCACTCTTGACTGTAATTTTCTGCACATGGAGTAATAGAAGACAACGCTGTTCTGACGTTTTCAAATCCTTGAGTCTTCTTTGGGTTGTATGAATGGAGGGCCCCCGTTCATGACTGCCCTTGTATAGTATTTTATGTTCAGCATTTCCTTATTTTCCATTCAGCATTTCCTTTTCTTTGAAACATGTACAGCTTGATTTACTTTCATGTTATTTCATTTCCAGCCTTTATTTTCAACTGATCAGTATTATTCTTTTGCAGGTTTTTAAACCCGGGATTGTGTGTGTGTTTGTGTATTTTCTTTATATCTAGTGGTAGTTTCAGTTGACAGATTCAAAGTTGCTGCCTTTACTTTATTTTCATAGCTGATTTTTAGTTTAGTTTCTCAAAGTTTTCTGCTAACATATTGATAGTCTCTTTATCACAAATTGTTCATCTTTTAGAGATCAGAATACTAATAAATTACAACTGGCTTTGAGTACTTTTTAGACTAATCTTTAACTACTTTCTAATCGTGCTTTACATAGTACCATATGATAGAAGCAGAGAGTTAGAAAGAGCTGAACATTATAACTAGTCTTTAAAGTAGATTTTTCTCATTTTTGATCACTTTTTAAACTTATCTTTAGCTACTTCCTAATCGTGTTTTACACAGTACTATGTGTTAGAAGCAGAGAGTTAGGAAGAGATAAACCTTATCATTGGTTTTTAAAGTGATTTTCTTACCTTTTATTTGCAGCAGCATGAATGGTGTCTAATGCCATTAAAAAGTGGTTCTTTGCTTTCAGTTCATTTCAAGCTATTTATTTCTTTCAAGCTTTTCCTTTTCAGCAGTAGTTAGAAACCACCAATCACACACCCTCACTCATCTAGAATTCACCTTACACACAGTATCACTCATCTGTTTATAAAATTATCACTCCATCTTAGGAAGATAAATTAACCACAAACAACACCCCAAACGACAAAAAGCTCTAAGAGGTTGCTTAAGTACATATAGTACACCTTCACTTCATCAGCTTACGAGCCCCGGGTTGACAATTAATGACATCAATTTAGGAACACTAAATTGACTAAACATTTTGGCGCCGTTTCCGGGGAAGTGAAATTAAGTAGCCATATTCTTAGAAAAAAAAAACATAAAAATTTCAAGGAAAGAAGTTGATAACCTATCAAAGTATGCTCTCCTCTTGCACTTCAAGGTGATCTGGAGGATCAGAAAAGAGAAATTTATTGATTTGGTAGTTTCTTGAGTATGCTCTCTTCTTGCACCTAGAGTGAACTGGAAGATCAGAAAAAGAACTATTAACTTGACTTGAAGAAAATAATAAAAAATGACATGCATAGAGCTAGAGATTCTAGAGGAAGGTTTTTAGCTAGAGCTCGAAGTTCAATTTTTACAAGTCCATCTGCTTCAAGGGATAGACAAAAGACACCCTCCTTATCTCCAACCGACACTCCTAGTCCTAGAATTCCTGGAATTCAAGAGCCAAGAGTTGACTCTCCTACACCTTCTATTGAATTTGAACTAGGAAGAGACTCTTCTCTTTCTCCTACCGAAAGACCAATTGTAATTGAGGAAGTGGAATCATCTGAAGAAGAAGGAGAAATCTCTTCTCATTCACCTTTTGTAGAGGAAACAGAAGATTTTGAAATCCCTAGGAGAATCATCATGGCAGAGGAAGAAGGAGGTGGTAGGGGTAGAGGTAGAGGTAGAGGAGGAGGAGGAAACAACAATAACAATAATGGAGGTAGAGGTCCTCTTGGAGGAGGAAATAGAGATGGGGATAATTCATTTGGGTTTCCCATTGTTAATGAGGATTCCCGAGCCACTATGAAAAACATATCACCATCTGTCCTCCCTAACTTCCATGGGTTAAGGACTGAGGACCCTGAAACATTCTTATTTGAGTTTGAAGTGGTGTGTCGAACTTATGACTACCTGGATGACTCCCAGAAACTCAAATTGTTCCCTTCAACACTGAAGGATCAAGCCTTGAAATGGTTCATGGGGTTACTCACTCAATCCATTAGGACTTGGGATGAAATGAAACAGACATTTTTGGATAGGTATTTGGACTATTGTATGCCTACTAATCACAAGGACGAGGTTTTTAAAATGATACAAAGAGAAGATGAGAGCTTAGAAGATTTACTTGAAAGATTTCAATATAACTTGAAAAGAGCAAAAATGAGTACCTTGGATGAAGAGACCTTAAAATCCCTCTTATTAAAAGCCATTAGGGATGAATGGATAGACATCTTAAACATGATGGGGAAAGGGGATATTTCTCAACTTTCACTCAATGATATAGCAGAACTTTGTATCCATCTCTCAAGAGGCAAATCAAAAACTCAAAAAGGGCCTAGAGATCCTTCTCTCCTAAGAGCAAATAAATCTGCAACAGGATCAATGAGTAGGGCTGAAATCGGCAATATGCTTGATGAATTTAAAACTGACATCTTAGGGAGTCTTAGTGAACAACTTGATACCCTTAAGATTCACAATAAACAAAAAGCAGAAGCTGAGGCTTTGGCTATCTTTTGCCCGAAGTGTAGAAAGAAACATGCTTTAAGGGAATGTCCCTTAGATGCACACATTGTAGAAACATGTGTAATTTGCTCAGAAACTCATGAGACCAAGGATTGTCCTTCAATTCCTGGCCTCAAAGCAGTCTTTCAAGAGGATCCAGATACACTTGAATCTCTCTGTTTTATTGCAAGGAGACCTTGGCAAGGACAACAGAATCAAGGGTTTAACAACTCTATGAATTCTCAATCCCAACCAAATTGGAATCCTTGGCAACAACCTTGGCCTCAACCTCAAAATGCTTTTCAAGCATGGATGCAAAGCATGCAAAATCCTTATGGGAGATTTGCTCAATTCTATCAATATCCTCCATCATTTCAGAATCAACAAGCTCCACAACTTCCAAATCAAGGTCAACAACTATCATTACCATACCCTCAACAACAACAACCTCCTCCACAAAATCAAAATTCTCAACTATCGCTTCAATCCCAGCAGAAATCAAATCAACTTCCCTCTCAGCCATTACCCAATCCAAATAATAGGAACCCTCAAAATGCTTACATGATGGAAGGTCAACCATTCCCTACCTATATGGTTGTTCCTCTCAATGAAGTA
This sequence comes from Pinus tabuliformis, assembly GCA_031772625.1. Classification (NCBI taxonomy): domain Eukaryota; kingdom Viridiplantae; phylum Streptophyta; class Pinopsida; order Pinales; family Pinaceae; genus Pinus; species Pinus tabuliformis. The sequence goes on along the minus strand of CM062816.1, from coordinate 2,075,318,959 downwards.
CAACTCAGATCAGGTAGAATCTTAGATCAACCTTCTACAAGTGTTCAACAACCAAGCATTTCTGAGGAAGAATCTCTCAAAGCCAATAAGGGTTCTGAAGTATCACTTCAAAACCAAAATATCCAAAAAGAAAAAGAAAAAGAATCAACCTCTACAACTCCCATAGTTGAGCAACCTACACCTTTAGCTACACCTCCTTTTCCCAAAAGATTACAAATCGACAAAGGAGTGGAAAAGCAAATATGGGTGCCTGACTATAGTTTTCTAGATGAATTGAAGAATGTCTGTATCAAGATCCCCTTGTTACAAGCCATTAAAGAAATTCCCATTCTAGCGAAGACAATAAAGGAGTTGAGTTTGAAGAAAACAGGAAAAAGAACCAGAGATACTAAAAGGATACATCTAGTTGGAAAAATTGCAGACATAATGATGGGTAAGATTGCCATGCAAAAATATGTGGATCCCGGTAGCCCTATTGTCAAAACTCAAATTAATGGGGTTGAAATCCCAAATAATTTGATTGACTTAGGAGCTGCTATCAACATCATGAGTAGACAGACCATGGATCAGTTAAAGCTTCCTAACCTTCTCTTTACACCTACTTTACTGCAGCTTGCAGATAGATCAATCATTAAACCTGATGGTGTATTGGAAGATATTCCAGTCTCTCTAGATTCTTGGGAATATCCAGTTGATTTTATGATTTTAACTCCCAAGAACAATCTAGGAGGACATCCTCTTATTTTAGGAAGACCTTGGCTGGCCACAGCTGATGCTTTCATCCGTTGTAGGTCTGGGGACATGTATATATCAGATGGTAATTCCACCAATAAATTCAACTTGTATCCTCCAGCAAAGGAAATAACAGAAATAGGAGAAGATGAGTGGGTTGATGATGAGGATACTATTCAACCTGTTCTAACCATCTCTGAAATCAGTGAGGGTAGTCAAATTCTAAATACATTAGAAAATTTTGAAATACCTTTAGAATATGACTCTACACAGTTTCAATTAGATGCAGACATTGAATATCTCTCCTCTAGACAGATGTCTCTCTTCTCAATGGAAGAGTTTGGTAGTTCTACAGTTGAAATCCTTCCAGGAAAAACATTGAACATTAACAAAAACTTGGAAAGACCACAACAAGAAGAATTAACTAAACTGTTGCAAAAACATTCCACTGCCTTTGCATGGGAATACACTGACATGAAAGGAATCGATCCTAAGACTTGTATTCATCACATCTATATTGAAGAAAACAGCAGACCTATTAGGCAACCACAAAGAAGGATGAATCCAAACCTTAGTGAAATCGTGAAAGAAGAACTCCAGAAATTGCTCAAGGTAAACTTCATTTACCCCATTTCAGATAGCCAATGGGTTTCTCCCTTGGTTATAGTGCCCAAAAAGAATGGTAAATGGAGAGTTTTCATTGATTATCGAGAATTGAACAAGGCAACCTTAAAGGATCATTTCCCTCTACCTTTTATTGATCAGGTACTAGACACTTTAGCAGGTAAAAAGTATTTCTCATTTTTGGATGGTTTTAGTGGGTATAATCAAATTCAGGTAGCACCTGAAGATCAAGACAAAACCACATTTACTTGTCCTTGGGGAACTTTTGCCTACCGAGTACTCCCTTTTGGATTGTGCAATGCACCCGCTACATTTCAAAGGGCTGTACTAGGAATCTTTTCAGATCTGATTCATGATTGTGTAGAGGTATACATGGACGATTTCACAGTTTATGGTAATAAATTTGAAGAAGCTTTGGAAAATTTGGGAAAAGTACTGGTAAGATGTAAGGAAACAAATCTTTCTTTAAGTCATGAAAAGTGTTTTATGATGTTTACTGAAGGGATTGTTTTAGGACATCATATTTCAGGAGATGGGATTAAGGTTGATAGATCCAAAGTTGAAGTCATCTCTAAGTTACCTGTTCCAAATTGCCAGAAGGATGTTAGGAGTTTTCTTGGGTTTACTGGGTATTACAAAAGATTTATTGAAAACTTCACTAAGATAGCATCCCCTCTTTTCAAATTGCTTACCAAGGACTGTGAGTTCAAATGGGATCCTGAGTGTCAATCTGCCTTTGAAGCTTTAAAGACTAGAATATCTGAAGCACACATCTTAAGGGGGCCAAACTGGAAACTCCCTTTCCACATTTCTACTGATGCTTCAGATACAGCTCTAGGAGTTGTTTTGGGACAAAAGGATTTGATCCCTTATGCCATTTATTACACAAGTAAGAATTTGACTCCCACTGAGTTAAATTATACTGTTACAGAAAAAAAGTTCTTTGCTGTGGTACATGCAATCAACAAGTTTAGACACTACATAACCGGCTATGAAACCTTTGTCCATACTGATCACTCTGCCATAAGATATTTAATGAAAAAACCTGTCACTAATGGTAGAGTTACAAGATGGCTTTTACTCTTACAAGAATTCAACATTACTGTGTTAGATAGACCTGGAAAACAAAACACAGTAGCTGATTTCTTGTCTAGAATCCAAAACACTAATGAAGATTCTCCAGTAGAAGATAAGTTTCCAGATGAATACTTGTTTGCAGTGACTACCAAGACTCCTTGGTATGCAGATATGGCTAATTATCTAGTTACAGGGAAGCTACCTCTACACTTATTTCCTAATGAGAAAAGGAAAATCATTCAGGAGTGTTCACATTTTTCTTGGATTTCTAATGAATTGTTCAAAACAGGGCTAGATTGTATAATCAAAAGGTGTGTTCGGGAAGATGAAATGCCTGACATCCTTAAGGCATGTCATGATGAACCATGCGGCGGGCACTTTGCTGACAAGAGGACCACCTATAAAATCCTTTCTCTAGGATATTATTGGCCTTCTCTCTTTAAAGATGCAAAGCAGTATGTTAGAAGGTGTGACAGCTGCCAAAGAGTTGGGAAACCAACTCCTTCAAATGAAATGCCACTACAGCCTCAGGTATGCATCGAACCCTTTGAGAAATGGGCTCTAGATTTCGTTGGACCAATTAATCCACCATCAAAGCAAAAGAAGTATATACTGGTTTGTACTGATTATGTTACCAAGTGGGTAGAAGCAAAAGCATTGCCTTCTGCCACTGAAAATTCAGTTGTTCAATTTCTTTTTGAGGATATTTTCACTCGTTTTGGTGTCCCAAGGGAAATTGTGACAGATCAGGGCAGCCAGTTTACATCTAAATTGATGGAGAAGCTGATGGAGGAATATAAGATCAAGCACAGAACATCTACTCCCTACCATCCGCAATCCAATGGCCAAGTGGAATCTACCAATAAAGTTCTTGAAGGCATTATCACCAAGACTGTTCATCTTCATAGAAGAGATTGGGCGGAAAGGCTCCCTGAAGCCTTATGGGCCTATAGAACTACATGGAAGAACACAACAGGACATTCTCCCTATGAACTTGTTTATGGGAAGGAAGTCCTGCTCCCCATTGAGTTCCAAATCAAGACCTTCAAGATGGCAGTCCAATTGGGAATGAGCCTCTCAGAAGCCCAAAGACACAGAATGGACCAACTAAATGAGCTAGATGAAATAAGGCAAGATGCAATTCTAAGGACCGATCTAGTTCAGCACCAAAGATCTAAATGGCATGATCGTCATATCAAAGAAAGAAAGTTTCAGAAAGGAGATTGGGCTCTATTGTTTGATTCAAAGTTCAAAGACTTCAAAGGAAAGTTTCAAACTCATTGGCTTGGGCCATATGAGATTGATGAAGTCTTTAGCAATGGAGCAGTTCGAGTGAAAACTATTGATGAATTTCATACTCCTCTTATTGTGAATGGCCATCGCTTGAAAATCTACCAAAAGCCATTCTCAAAAGAAGAGTTTGTCAAGTTGTTCAAAGAAGATTCTGCAATCAGGTTGGTGGAGAAGGATTCTTCTCCTCCATCAGCCTAATCTTTGGTTTTTGAAAAAAAAAAAGAAAAAAAAAAGAAAAAGAAAAAAGAAAAAGAAAAAAAAAAGAATAAATGTATAAGCCTGAAAACCAATCTCTGATTGGCAGTATTATGCAGAAAACCTGAGGTGAAAATCAGGGTCACCTGACACCTCATGTTTTCCAAAAAAAAAAATCTCTCTTTTTCCTCCTTATTCCATCTCATTTCATCATTACAACCATTTCATTCACCATCTCATTCATTTAATCACTCTCACTCCACCTCATTTCTTTCCATCAATCCATCCATTCATTACACTTCATTCCATCAATAAAGTTATTTTTAGACAACTAAAGTTGTTTTGTGCAGCCGGAGGGTACCACTGCAGTTTCCGCAGCTGTCTGGCAATTCTGCAGCCATTCAGCAATTCCGCAGCTCTCTGCACCTGCACAAAAGAAACACAGTCTGTTTGAAAAGAAATTTACAGTTCAGAAGTCATCAACAATAAGTGGAAAAGAGTCATGCAACAACAATAAAACAATGAAGGGTTAGTGGCAAATGATCAAAGGCAATCCAAGCGCGGATATGAGGTATGATCTAAATCCTAAACTTACGGTTATCTCATTTTGCAAAGTTTCCGGGTTATGTTTCTTGCCATTTAATGTAATGATTATCAGTCTTTCCCATCATGCGACCAAAAATCCACGTATCCCCCACATTTATCGGTCATGTTCATCACGATTTTGAAACTCAATTGCGGCTGCTCCTCCATTAAGGTTTTCTTACCTAAGTGACGTAGACTACTGTACTACGTCTCTCTACGTCATAATTCCCGCAGCCAAGTGTAAACCCATGACCGAAGCTTAAGGACCTAACCGTTTCTACCCATCATTTCATAACCCTCCTACGCTCGTATCATTCCATTCACGCTGTTCCATTTCCACAGTTCCCTTATTCCGCTGTGCTCACTATGCTGCTACCTTAGCCATACTCTGTTTTACTTCTTCCTCTCTGCTAATTCTGATTATCAGTGAACGTATGTTACGACTGTTACATTAGAGCCGTAAACTTACTGTGTTAAGGCCACTGTTGAAGCCGTGTAACCTTTTTTCCAAAAGTTTTAGAATAGAGCCGTAGAGCCAATGGGTAAACTCTTAAGAGCAGAACCAGAGGGTTCAAAATTTCTGGAGGGATATCCTCAAGTTAAAGAGGCTTTGCAGAAAGAAAACTGGCTCCAATGCATCCAGAAATTCAGAGGTTACCACAAAGAGGTTACGAAGGCCTTCGCACATTCCTTCAGAGACAAAGACAATCAAGTGGAGATAGGGGACCTAAAGTTTACAGTCACTGAGAGCAGTATAGCACAGGCCACTTCACTTCCACAAACTGGAGAAAGATGGTTTAAAAACAGATCAGTACAAGACCAACAGTGGAAGCAAATCTTAAAGAATCCAGGTATGGATACCAACATTTTTACAAAAGGGATTCCTGTTACTTATGTCAAGGAGGAATGGACAACTTTACTTTTATTAGTGCAAAAATTCTTTACTTGTGAGGGAAGGTTTGGAGTTTTATATGTTTACCATGCCAAAGTCATGATGCATTTCTTAGGAGATGATATTAACCTTCCATATTTTCTACTCTCAAGTCATAGAAAAATGTGTTCAATTGTCCAAAGGAACCCAAGAAACATTGAACCACATCTGTATCATCATGGTCTTGTTAAGATGCTAGTTGAGGAACAGTTGAAAGCAAAAAGAGATACTTGGGAGAGATTTCTTGTGAGAAACCATTTTGAAGAAGCAGGAGAAACCTCTGTGCCTAGAAAGAGTAGAAGAAAAAGAGAAGAGGTTACCCCTGAAACTGTTGTCCAAGAGGAAACTGTCCAAGAACAGATTGAAGAAGAAACTGATGTACATCATTCTGAACATGAAATTGACCCTGAGCCTGCTGTGGACATTGATCAAACAACTCAAAGAATCATCACAGAAGCCCTTTCAGAACTTGCCCAAGAAGTTGCTCAAAAGAGAAAAGAGAGTAGGAAGAAACAAAAGAAAGATAAAGGCAAAGCTGCAGCCCAAGAAACTTACCTTACTCCTGAGAATTCTAGTGAAGAAGATACTCAGCCCTTAGCACAAAGGTTGGCCCAACTCCATGAAACTGCCCTTTCCAAGAAGGTGGAAAAACAAAAGCAAAAAGCACAAAAAGAAAAACAAAACATCACCACCGTGAGAAGGAGCAGAAGGATACAAGACAAAGTGGGGGCCACAAAGGAACAAAAGTCACTCATCATTGACTTGAGCACACCTGAAAAGGTTGCTACAAGACCTGACTTTGAGAAAATCCCTCCACACGCTGAGTATGTTGAGACCAGTCCTCCACGTGAGGAAAGTCCTTTTGAGCATGAACCTGAATATGAACATGGATCCGAATTTCAGTATGAGCCTAGTCCAAAGAAGTCACCGGAGGTTGACCTAGATCAGCAGAAAGTTTATAATTACCTGGAGACGTTAGAACAAGCAGCTGCTGGTCCAAGCACTGTTCAACCTTTGGAGCAGCAAGTTCAATCACTGAAGCAGGAAATATTTGAGCTGGAGGTACTAAATCGCCACATCAAACAAGAAAATGAAAAACTGAAGGTACAGAGCAATGTAGACAAGATGGTCCAAGATAACACCATGCTTCATATGGGCCTTTGGCAAAAGGAAAACAAAAAGCTCAAGAAGAGATGCAGGAAGTTAAACAGAGCCTTGATCAATTTAAAATTCAGATGTTTGATGAAAAGACCAAGAGTCAATGTGGCCACACAGAGGAAGAAGAGAAGGCTAGATGTCTTAGTAGAGGCATCTCAGCGGGTGGATTGAACAATGTTTTCGTTGTATGAGTACATGCAACACCCTCGTAGTGGGGGTATGTAGAGCCTCTACTTTGCACTTGATTATCCATCATTACCTACAGTTTTCCCTCACTAATCTTTCTCTTTTGCCTCATTTTCCTTGTAAACATACCCAGATCATTACATTAGATGTCTTTAAGCATGATTAAGTGAACTTTGCTAATGTGTGACTGTTTTGTTTAGATTTTGACATATTTACAGAGATTCCGCAGTTGTCTGGCAATTCCGCAGCCATTCAACGATTCCGCAGCCATCTGATGATTCCACAGCCTTTTTGTTAATCTCAAGGTTCCATGTGTCATTTTGCAAAACGAGCCACATGGGCATGTAGGGATAAAGGTGCTCAAGGTTCCTGTGCTGTTGGTTCGGTCAGCCACATCATCTACACCTCCGGTCAACGAGGGTCAAGCCACGGTCAACAAAGGCATCTTAAATGGTGTTACTTAAGCTGTTGGGTCATGTCAATGCAAATGGTGATTTGTCCGTGTTACGCAGGTTGTGGGAAACATAATCCAACTCTGGATTCAATTCCCATAACGACCAGAACCTCCAGCTCATCCACGACGCTTATGACGTGTTGCTGAACCTTTATTACGCATGACAGATTAGTTAATTTTCAGTTTCTAGCTTTCCGCATTAGGCAATCGTTTAGATGCCTATAAAAACTAGCGTTTGCATATGCTTAATGTTACTTTTTAGTTGTTGTGTTTTATGAACTTGTTATAATTTTCGTGCATTTCCAGACTCTGTTTTGATAGTGTTGTTCTAGCACTCTTGACTGTAATTTTCTGCACATGGAGTAATAGAAGACAGCGATGTTCTGACGTTTTCAAATCCTTGAGTCTTCTTTGGGTTGTATGAATGGAGGGCCCCCGTTCATGACTGCCCTTGTATAGTATTTTATGTTCAGCATTTCCTTATTTTCCATTCAGCATTTCCTTTTCTTTGAAACATGTACAACTTGATTTACTTTCATGTTATTTCATTTCCAACCTTTATTTTCAACTGATCAGTATTATTCTTTTGCAGGTTTTTAAACCCGGGATTGTGTGTGTGTTTGTGTATTTGCTTTATATCTAGTGGTAGTTTCAGTTGACAGATTCAAAGTTGTTGCCTTTACTTTATTTTCATAGCTGATTTTTAGTTTAGTTTCTCAAAGTTTTCTGCTAACATATTGATGGTCTCTTTATCATAAATTGTTCATCTTTTAGAGATCAGAATACTAATAAATTACAGCTGGTTTTGAGTACTTTTTAGACTAATCTTTAACTACTTTCTAATCGTGCTTTACATAGTACCATATGATAGAAGAAGAGAGTTAGAAAGAGCTGAACATTATAACTAGTCTTTAAAGTAGATTTTTCTCATTTTTGATCACTTTTTAAACTTATCTTTAGCTACTTCCTAATCGTGTTTTACACAGTACTATGTGTTAGAAGCAGAGAGTTAGGAAGAGATAAACCTTATCATTGGTTTTTAAAGTGATTTTCTTACCTTTTATTTGCAGCAGCATGAATGGTGTCTAATGCCATTAGAAAGTGGTTCTTTGCTTTCAGTTCATTTCAAGTTATTTATTTCTTTCAAGCTTTTCCTTTTCAGCAGTAGTTAGAAACCACCAATCACACACCCTCACTCATCTAGAATTCACCTTACACACACTATCACTCATCTGTTTATTAAATTATCACTCCATCTTAGGAAGATAAATTAACCACAAACAACACCCCAAACGACAAAAAGCTCTAAGAGGTTGCTTAAGTACATATAGTACACCTTCACTTCATTAGCTTACGAGCCCCGGGTTGACAATTAATGACATCAATTTAGGAACACTAAATTGACTAAACATAAACATTTCCAACAAAGTAGCAAAAATCAACAACATACTCTTACATAGCCTCAATAGCGCAACAAAAGTTTAGAAAATTTTCCTATTTTTCCCACAAATATCTATTTTAAACAGATATTATTTTGTAAATGTATTTTATTTGAAATTCGATCTAGAATGTAAAATTTGTTATAAATACTTAGAATAGAAACTTAGAAATGGTTGAACCATTGTGATAGACTTTGAGAAAAATTGTATCCTACGAATTTATTTCTAAAATAATAAAAGGATTATGGATTCATTTCAAAACAACTTGTGTCCTTGTAAGTTCTTCTTTGTTATTATTTTTTACTATGTTTTAATCAGTGCATATGCTTGAAATTTGTGGGAAGTTTGGGTATGATAATATTGATTTTAAAATTATCTAAAATACCCTATGAAGTTATAATTCTTTACAGAGACTAGTTAATTAAACAATATGTTTGATTTAACTCCTCTACATCACTAAATTGTCACTTTCCCTTAAGTTTCAAACATATATTGTTTGGCTGTAAAATGTATTTTACACACATCCACTATATATGAATGGTTAAATAATATGTTTGATGTTTAACAAATCATATAGTTTCTAAAGTTTCAACCTTGCATATATAATCAAAGCTAAATTACTGTTAGAGGTGAAGAATCAACCCTTCTAATAGATCATAAGTAATTAAGACATTGCACTTGTTTAAATAGTTTAGAGCTTTGGTCATATGAAAACGTTAAAAACCAACAAAACATTATAAATGATATGGCATAAGTCCTGACCTAGAATTATCTTTAGAGGTACAACAATAACCATGAATTACAAAATGTCACTGCCATATTTTTTCAACAACGTGCCCGAACTTCCTTTGTTTTTCCAGTCAATTTTGAAGACCCAAAAAGATATCGATACCATTGCACATGATTTTTTTTTAAAATATTATGATAACAATTATCAAGATTCAAAGGGAAAAAAAAAGAACACTTTCATCATTCGATTTCTTCAAAATTTTCCGACTTAATCTAGTAGAGAATTTTGATATTCACGTAGAGTAGTCTAAAGAGAACACAAATTTGCCTGGAAAATATTAGGAATTCCTCAATGATTTTTTCTAAAATCCTGCATAAATTTTGAGAAATATGGGTTACAGCTATTAGGCTTCAAGATTTTGGGTATCTAGGGTGTTTTTTATGGTGTTGGATCAATTGCTGGATTCCAGCGAAAAATAACTCTCCAAGCGAATTTGTAACCTATATTCATCTACTCTCTATGACAAATCGAGATGACAATTGGTCCCACTACGTTATAAAACCGAACCAATTATGATTTATGAATAACTTTACACATCTATTTTTCACGAAATTTGACACACATTTATGATGCAGTGTAGGCCTTATTTCGCACTAACTCATTTAATTTTAAACCCTTTCTTTTTAAATAGCAAAAATAACTTAATTACTGAAAGTTAAAACTCGTAAAAATATCAATAATACCACAAAATAATAAAATTACCCTATACGATGAATTGAATTCACAATTACTCCCCATTACTTTGTAAATCCAAACCAAATTTGATTTACAAAAAACTTGACACACTCATTTGTTGCAATATTGTTATAGTTTTTTCTTCTCAATGGTTTTTTTGTTTTTGTTTTTGTTTTGTTTTGTTTTTTTGTTTTGTTTTTGTTTTTTTGTTTTTTTTTTGTTTTTGTTTTGTGTTTTGTATTGTTTTGTTTGTTTTTTTTATTTTTTGTTGTTGTTGTTGTTGTTGTTTTTTTTTTTTTTTTTTTTTTTTTTTTTTTTTTTTCCAGAGAAAAAAACGAACTTTTTATTACTATAAAAAGTTACATATACATTCTACAGCTTCCATTGCTGTTATAGCTGTGTGAGCCTGCATAATATAGTTCAAAAATTGAGCTTTCCTCTTCGTGGGAGGAAATAACAGCTCCCAAAAATCACTGCCAATATTCTTTCTGATATCTGGAGTCTATCCTCCTTTGTCATGGACAAACGCCCTTAGACAAAAAAGATTCATACATATCATAAACAAAAAGCATGATACCATATTCCTATTTCCGCTGTTTTAAACAAAAACAAAATTAGATTTTGCAGATCAGCCATGTGTCATGTTATGAGTTTTGAGCATATGGAGGCTGGTCCGAAACCTGGTCCTGCCCGTTGATTTCTTCCACTATTCTCCAGCTGCCCAGAACTTGTTGAATACCGTCTTTAGAAAGTTTGTCTGCCATATCATTTCGTTCCCTGTATATATGATGAATGGAAAAAGAATTAAAAGATAATTTCAGCTGCTGAATTTCTTCTAAGAGAGGCTGCAAAACATAATTATGACATCTGCTATGACCATTTATCCAATTGATAACATTTAAAGAGTCCCCAAAGATCTGAACTGTGAGGGTATTTCGGTGTATCAGCCAACATAAAAGAAACTTGAGGGCGGATAGTTCTGCATAGTTGTTCGATCCATTTCCCAAACCTATGGAAGCTTTTAGAGAGTGACTGTTGTTTAAGTGGATAACAATGCCTGCTCCAGCTTTATTGTTCTGGGAGGCTCCGTCAAAATAAGCCCAAGGCACTCCCTCCTTAATTTGCTCCTCTTCCACTTTCCGGGGTTCCTTCTCTTCCTCTGAATCCAGAATATTTGAATATATAGATAAGCAATGTACAGCAATTAATTCTGCCTCTGATTGTTGCTCCTTAAAGATATTTCTATTCCTGGCAATCCAAATGCCCCAACAGATGATAGGAGGCAAGTTTCTTAATTTCCTTACTGAGATTTGGTTCCACCATTTGTGCCAAACTTCAGCAAAGAGAGTCCCATCCCAGGAAATAGACAATTGAATATGCTTGGCCACCTCCGACCAAACTTTTTTGGCTATGGGACAACCAATGAACAGATGATCCATAGTTTCTGAGTCATTTTTGCATAATGAACACCTTCCCAGCCCTTGTTTGAATCTGGCTTGGAGAGTGTCCCATGTTGGGACTTTCCTTTTTAGAATACACCAGAAAAACAATTTTGCTTTGGCTGGGCACTTAAGCTTCCATATCGATTTCGCCCACCAATCCGGGTCTTCCCAGCCTTTTTTGGACATGAGAAACTTATATCCAAATTTTGGCGAATAACTTCCAGAGTCAGCATGAGCCCATATCAGCTGATCGGGTCTATCTTTGAGTCTTACATTTGATCTGGAGAGTTCTTGCTTGAAAATCTCCCACGCATTCCACCAGCGAGGGTGAATATCCAATTCTTCTCCTGTCTTCCATGCTTGACCCCATATGGATGAGTATCCTACTTTCTCCACCTGGTTTAAGAACAAGAAACCTTTGGAGACAAGGTGTCTTATCAGACCAGGAGATAGAGCATAATTCTCGTTGCAGCCCACCCAAGGGTCTCTTCCAATTCGAACATTTTCACCGTTTCCAATCTGCCAGGACAGACCTTGTTCAATAATTTTAAAAGCATCAATGGTCGCTTTCCATATAATTGACACATTCCCACCTTTCTTTTCAGGGTTTCTAATCCAGTCTTCAAGGGGGGATGGATCAATATATTTTCGCTTTACTATTTTTGTCCAAAGATTTTCTAGCTTAATGATTCTCCACCCTGATTTTGCTGCCAAGGAGGCTGTAAAAGCATTAATATCTTTAATTCCCCATCCTCCCCATTCTTTAGGTCTTGCCACCTTATCCCATGCAATCCAAGGTAACACAGATTCCTCCTTTGATCCAGCCCATAAGAATCTGCTGCAAATTCTTCTTATTTTTTCCAGGACTCCTTTTGGTACCCATGTCAGCGCGGCCCAATATACAGGTATTGCCAGAAGGACTGATTTTATTAAAGTTAGTCTTCCTGCTCTGGAGAGCCATCTAAAACTCCAATGTGAGATTCTGGCTTCGATTTTTGCTACCAACCAGGACCAGTCCTGCTTTCTATAGTTGTCTGGCTTCAACCAAAACCCCAGGTATTTGAAAGGGTCCCCAAGCTTTGATGTCTCTAAAGGAAGAACAACCGTTAGCTGGTTTATCTCCTGCCTATTTAGTCCTTCAATTATGAGCTGAGATTTCCTGAAGTTTACTTGCATTCCTGATGCTTTCATAAACAGCTCAAGGATCTCCTTTATCTTTTTGAACTCATTCCAACTTCCATTACTAAAGAGGAGAACATCGTCTACAAACAGGAGATGAGTGATAAAGAGGTTGGCCGCCACCTCCAGCCCTTTTATTGTTCCTTCTCTCTTGGCTTTTAACAATAACTGACTCAGTCCTTCTGCCACTAGTAAAAACAGCAAAGGGGACAGTGGGCATCCTTGCCTTAGGCCCCTTTTCCCTTTGAAGAAAGGAGAGGCTGCCCCATTGATGAGCACCGCGAAGCTGACACTGGTGATACATCCCATAACCCAATTGATAAAATCAATTTTAAATCCCAGGTGGGTTAACAGCATCCGGATGTAGGTCCAACTGACTCTGTCATATGCTTTTGATAGATCAATTTTCACCACAACTCCTTTCTTTTTCATCATCTTCACACTATGGATTGTCTCCTGGGCCACTCCAATAGCTTCGTGAATTTGGCGCCCGTCCAGAAACCCAAACTGTTCGCTTGAGATACATCTGGACAAGATTGGTTTTAACCGAGCTGCAATTGTTTTTGCTATGATCTTATACACACTGTTGCATAATGAAATGGGTCTGAAATCTTCAAAGGACTCAGGGTCATCTTTTTTGGGAATAAGAGCAATAAAAGTAGTGTTGAATGGCGCATATACCTGACCTTTCCTTCTGGATTCCTCGACCACATCCGTAAGTTCAGGTCCAATCTGCTCAAAGAAGTGTTGAAAAAATTCTATTGGCCACCCGTCAGGCCCAGGGCTTTTATCTTTTGCCATGGATTTTATTACATTCTCCACTTCCTCAGCGGTGACTTCCCCTTGTAAGCCTTCCGCTTCTTCCTCCTCCACATATCGGGGAAAACTTTGGGCTGTTCTGATAACCTCCGCTAGTGTAGGCTCTCTCTGTTATGAAAAGAGGCTTTGAAAGTGATTTCTCCCCATTATTGAGAGCGATTCAAAAGTGTTTGCCTCTCTTCCTTCTTCGTCTTTTAATTTCCAGATAGTATTCATCGTCTTTCTACCTTTTGCAAAGTTGTGAAAGAATTTTGTATTTTCATCTCCAGCCAACAGCCATGTCGCCCTGCTTTTCTGCCTCCATTCTTCTTCTCTATCTAAAAGGATTTTGCTTCTCTGCTTTTCTAACAACAGGATCCTGTCCTTCGCTTCCTGAGATTCATATCCGTTTGAGTCAGGATTTTCTAGAACCCCAAGTTCCCTATCGATACTGATTAAAGCTTCGTTTTGCTCCTGCTTCCTTTTTTTAGCCCATTCTATTGTGGCCTTTTTCATCCTTTTCAGGTTTTCCATGAACAGAAAGCTCTTATCTTCCATTGCTTCCCTGATTGGATGTTGCCAAGTTTCATTGAAGAGCTTCCTGAAGGATTCCTCCTGCAACCAAGCGGCATTGAATTTAAAAGGACCTGCAGGCTTTAATGGAGGTTTGGATACTTCAAGCAGAATAGGGAAGTGATCCGAGTTCCCTCCCTCTCCTATCCACTGTCTGAACATCGGGATTCTGGAAGCAAGGTCCTCACTTAAAAGAAATCTATCAAGTCTTTTGGCAACCCGGGCTTCACCAGTTCTCCGGTTCCTCCATGTAGGCTTTAGTTTTAGCAGATTTGCATCAATCAGCTTATGCGAGGAGAGGGAGTTTTGGAAGAAATCCGATAAGGGATCTTCTCTAGCTGAGGGTCCCCAGGCTTCCGCCCTCCCAATGGAGAAATTCAGATCTCCACCTACCACCAGGTTTTGGTTCTGCAATATGGCTTTTGCCAGGAATCGATTCCAGAACGAAACCCTCTCCTGGCAGGGCCCATATATGTTTATGATGGACAGAGGACCATCGAAATCAGGTGATAATACCTCCATCCCCAGGCCATGTGGGAAACCCCACGAGTTTAACAACTTCACTTTTCCTTCTCTGAATCCTACAACCACTCCTCCTGAATGACCATGGGCATCCAAAGCTTGAAACTGCCATCCCGGGAACAAGGAACATAAGGATGTCACTACTTCTGAACTCGGTCCAAGAGTTTCCTGCAGCATGAGAAAATCGGGATTGTATCGCTGCATCAACTCCTTCACAGCCAGTTTTTTGGGTTTACTGGCTAAACCCCTACAGTTCCATGAAAGACAGATCATTTTGAACCCCCCTCACAGGGTTTCGCCGCTCTAAGCACCCCGGTAATTGACATCTGTTTCCCATCCTCCATATCATATTTTGCTTTTACTTGAGCTTTTGATAAAAGAGACTTCCACCCCCTTGACTTCTTTCTAGAGGTCTGGGGGATCTCCATACCTATGCCCCCGATAGGTCCTTCCGCCACAGGTCTTTTATCAAGGGAGCGAAGATTATAGTGACACTCAGATTTTGGAACAGGGATTTTGGAATCAGTTTTGCTGGAAGATAATGAGGACCCTTCACAGTTCAGATCAATTTTGGGTATAGATGCAGTAATGGTTTCAATCCCTTCCTGGTCTATAATAGTATGATTATGCGGATTTGATCTTATGCATGTCTCAATTTCTTTGATTGGAGAAAGCAAAGAAGGAGGGTTAAAAACCATATGCGTACCCTTTGAACCTTCCTGAGTTTCTGTTGTTGCTGCCCGGTCTGCTTTGCTCAGATCTGGGGGATCTTCTTCGGCTTCCTGGCTGGTAATCAGTATCTGCTCCGTATCCCTCTGATCCTCTATCTTTTCCAGCTCTATACCATTCTCCCCTTGATTCGCTTCTGTCCTGGGAGTAATTTCGTCGCCTTTTGTGCGCTTTGGTTTATCATTTTTCCTTTGATGCCTTCTGCGCCGATAACCCATGGGGCAGTCTCTTGCCAAATGGCCATGCTCGTGACAGCTATGGCACCTGAAAGGCAGGTGCTCATAATCCAGAAGCTGATAAAAAACAAGATCTTTATAATGGATTTTCATGTTCCCCGGGAGGCCTTCCCCTGGATTGAGATTTACCAGAATTCGGGCCATGGCTTTGTTTCTGGTTTCTACAAATGACATGTCCGCCTCCAGGAAAGTGCCCAACGTGTTGCCTATAGATCTGAAAACGGATTCCACCCATAGGAAGGGTGGCAACCCTGGAGCCCGCACCCAAACAGGAAATGAGTCTACCTTCTCTCGCTGAGCGTCAAACAGGGGAGTCCAGCGTCTGAACAGCACAGGCCGCTTTCCAAAAGCCCAATTTCACGCCAGTACCCAATCCACCATATCCTTCTTATCAAATTGGATCATGAACCATCCTTTTGCTAGCACCGATGCTTTAAAGGAAATCCCCAACTCCTTTTGCCATTGCTGTTCAGCCCAGTTCTGAATAAAATGCGCCGAAAAATTCTTCCCTCTTGCTCGTCCAACCACTGTGTGTTCTGCCACCTCCATTGCTTCCTCGATCTGAACGTCCACCCCCAGGACCAGATTTGCTTCTGAATTTTGCTTAATTACTTTTTGTTTTTTTCTCTTCTCCCCAGTTTTCTTGTTGCCTAGGATCTCATCTCTATCTTTCGCCACATCCACCCCCCAGAGTCTTCTATTGGCTGCGTCGGAGCCTTCTTTCCTGCTAACTCCGACTCTATGTTTATCACAACCTCACTGGCTCCCCCTTTCTTCCCGGTTCCTACACCTTCGCCTGCCTCTTCCTTAAACCCTTCCTCCTCCAACTGCCAAACTGCAATTCCTTTCGAATCTTCCTTCCTACCACCCTCTTTCGCCTTACATCCCTCTACTCCCAGAGGTGCACGAGGGTTTGCCCCGGCCCTTGCTAATGAGGTTCTTGTTAAGGCCTGAAGACTACCTTGTTTATCCGACCCTAAATCCACTTTTAGCCCGTCGCTTGGGCTTTGCCATGGCCAGTTTTTGGAGCTCTGTCCATAGACAACATCTTCCAGGCCTCCAGAACGAACCTGGGCAAGAATTAGGGCGTTTGAATTACTTACTTGAGATGCTAAGAGATCTTCGGATTGAGGGTTCTCCTCCTTTAGTAGATTTTGTTCATGGGGGTTCAGGTATGCCTGGTCCTCCTGGATCCTTCGCGATTCCAACCTCAGGCTTTCCTTCGAACCGTCAGGCGCCAAGACATTGTACCACGGAACATTCAGATCTGAGTTCTCCTTTACAGACCTGTGCAAACTGCTTGCTCCGAAGAAAAGTTCCAGGTTTTGAGCCGATAGCTCCTTTCCCCAAACGGACAAAATGTCTTCCGGTTCAGGGTCCAAATCAACCGCTTCGCCAGGGATTACCATGATTAAATTGCCTGATTACCCTCTTAATCTTACCAGCGCAGTCAAAGTTTGTCCAGCTGCGGGGAGATGCCTTGGATTAGGCGGAGATTCCGACAGTTTAGCCGCCTGGGAACAAGCCAGAATGTTCCTGTAGCCTAGGACTCGGTTAACTCAGCTGTTCCCGGTCAAGCTTCCTTGACCGTCCTCGCGTCGTTCCAACCCTTTCGATCCGGACAGGTGTCTTCGCTTGGAGCCCAGGGTCGCCTTCCGATCTGCCCGCTGTCGTCCGCTGTTTCCTCGCACGCCTTCCCGATTTGCCTTAGGCCTTTGGCCCTTCCGGCCGCAGGCTTCGCTCCCGCGACCATTCGCTAAGGCCTGCAGTCTTCCTCCCCATCAGAGCCCGCTCACTAGTCGAAAATTTCAAACATATTTTTCTTCTCAATGGTGTACGAAAAAGAAAAAAAACACTGAAGACCGTGAATGACAAATAGTCTAAACAATATAAATGGTTGCTAAGCATTGTAGATTTGCAACAACTGATAGAAACAAAACCTGCGAAAGTCCTGATCTACGCCATAATCATAGTTAAACAACAAAATGAAACAATAATAATAACTCCAATAATCCAATGGAAACCAGATATACAAAGAATAGATTTTATTATAACACATGTGAAGGGAGCAAATAAATGTTACAAGTCCCCCTCTATGGGATGGGTTCTTGGCTATCTTCAAATGTCTTTAACTTGTGTAGAGTCTCTCTCCTCTATAACGTGTAAACCCGACAAATAAAATGTTTGAGCTCAATGGGAACTTGAATGTAAGAAAAATGGTATGCGATAGTGATAATAATCAGAGCTACAACAATGAGTGCAACAATGAAAATAATTAAAAGTGAATAATGAATGAAAAACCCTTCTATTTATAACAAAATATTGAGTTATCCTCGAATAATGAGTAATATTAAAATATTATTAACCCCATTCTTGGAATAACCACTTGGAATATTTTATTATATTTAGTTAGGAGGGAAAAATATTTAAACTTTTATTTAGAAGTAATAAATAAATAAATGATTTATTTATCATCTCAAGAAATTGGTTAAGGAATAATAAACAAATAATGATTTATTATATTATTCCTGAGGGATTTAGTCAAATTTGACAAGGAATAATAATTAATTAGTGATTAATTAATTATTATTCATGGGTTTAATTATAAATTGCTTTAACAAATGTGGTCTATTAAGTAATTTGTCACAATGAAAGCAATTTTACTATGGTAAAATTGGCCTTACATGGTGTACTTCGATCCATCTAGTAAATTAGGCTAGATGATCAAATTTTTGGTGATAACAACTATCATAAAGAAAACTAAAGTTTACAGAATACTGCAAAATATTATAGAGAAAAGCTTGAAGAGCGAAAAAGTTGCACCATTACCATAAGCGAACATGAAAATCAGTATAGACACTTGCGGTATTGTACAACTTATGTATCCCATAGATAACAGTACGTATAAGGCAACAGAAGCTCATACAATACTCCAAGCTCCTAAAATTTCCAAAAGAGAATAGTAAAATCGGTATAGAAGCTTGCAGTATTATACAATTTCTGTAACCTACATATAACAATATATGTAAGGCAACAAAATCTTGGACAATACTCCAAGCTCCTAAATGAAATTTGCAAAGAGAAAACATTACACACCCCACTATTTTATCTATCGCTGTAAATAGTGTTTTTGCCCTTACTATAATAGCTATTTAGAATATTTGCAGTCTCGTTTTCCTAGAAATTACCGCTACCACTATTTTGTATCTAAAACACGCTACAAAGATAAAACCACAATCCATATTTTTCATCATCTTGTTGTTTGCCCTCCAAATAATAGAAAACTGAGCTGCAGATATTTACAAGTCATCTCGGCATTTAATTCACTTGGTACACATCAACTCATGCATTCAGAAAACCACATAAGCACCAAAACATCAAAATTAGAAACATGATTTTCATACACTTTGAACATAACACAAATGCATATATGTGAAAATGGATCATTTCTTGTGTGAATAGACAATATGCGAAACATGTGACAGGGACAAATGTAGCAATATGTACCTACTTAGTAAGTGATCAATAAAGCAAGTGTGTACTTAGGACATGTTGTGAAATGCATCCCCAAATAAGAATTAAAAAATAGATTTGTATATTCATTATCTTAGTAAACTTTGCACAAAATTTTCATATAATCTCTGCACATGCACAACAACCTTCGAAAAACTTCGTCCGCACAACTACCCCCGCACTCAATAATGCCCTTAATTGACATTTGAAACACCACACATGAAATCTCCGAGTAGCTAGCTTTAAAACTGATATTAATTAATGATTATACATTGTAAAATACATCCCTAAATAACAATTAAAAAAAAACCAAGATTTGTATACTTATTATTTTAGTAAACTTTGAAAAAAATCTACCATAACATTCACGCATGCACAAAAATCTTCGCACAATTTCGTCCACACAACTATTTCTGCACTAAATAACGCCCTTAATTGACATTTGAAACTTCGCACATGATACCTCTGAACAGATAGCTTCGCACAACCACCTTCGCATAACTACTTTTGTACTTCCAAAAAACGTTGCTAAATAATAATTGAAAAAGAAAAAGCCTTATGCACATTCGTTTTACCGCATAACACTTTTTTTTTCACATGAATTGAAATTACAATTTTTTAGCACCCCCGTCTATGCAAAATATATCGTATCCCTCTGCACTGATACCTTTGAATAGCTAGCTTCGCTCAACCACCTTCACACAACGACTTTTGTACTTATGAAAAATGTTTCTAAATAGTAATTAAACAATACAAAGTCTTATGCACATTCTTTTTATCGCACAACACATTTTCTACACAAGGATTGAAATTATAGCTTTTTAACGCCCAAACATTACTAAATAATAATTAAAAAGGACAAATTCTTCCACACATTCATTTTACGCACAACACATTTTCTTCACAAGAATTGAAATTACAATTTTTTTAGCACCCCATCTATGCAAAATACCTCGAATCTCCTACACATACTCTGTCTTTTGCACAGTAAATGTTCCACACAACGACCCCAATACTCACTATGCAAAGGACCTCAACTCTCTCGCACATACTCTATACTACGCACAAGCAAAAAGAATAATATTAGTTCGACATTTTTTCAGTCCTACCCCCACCCCCCAAGACCTATGCAAACAACCTACAACCTTATGAATTCTCGCATCACTGAACAAAACATTAACATAATAGTGCCATGCAACCGCATCAACAACTAACTTCGCACAACCACCTTCATACAACTATTTATGTACTTAAAAAAGCGTTCCTAAATAACAATTTAAAAATACAAATCTTTTCGCGCATCCGTTGCATAGTGCCAAAGATCCTAGTTCTCGCAAAGATACTTTTCCGCACAACAAAACCATACCAATTACGACATCGTTCATTAGTATCACAACACACATTATGCAAAGAACCCCAGCATTCCCACACATAATAATATTAATTCAACATTTGTTCATCTCTCCTCGAGCATATGCAAACAAGTTGCAACCACATCAATTCTTGCATCATTCAACAAAGCACTAATAAAACAACCACATCAATTGTTGAATCATTGAGCAGAGCGCTAACATAATAGTGATAGTGTGAGCGCACTCACCAACACAATGACCCTTGATAAAATTACTGTTATTGTAATTTTAAAATGAGTTGTGAGACATTGGAAAAAAAAAAAAAACACTCTCGACCAAAGAATTATGTCCCATCAGAACTTCCTTAGTAAATCGAAAACTAGAAATAACATTTACTGAAAATTCAATAATTATTTTTAATTTATACAAAACTAAAAACATTATGCATTTTTCCTAAACTTTGGTTAAAATTACAAAAACATAGTCAAATAATGTATAATCAACGCGACCTGACGGCAAAACGAATGCTATAATCCACAAAAAAAAAAAAAACAGACACTCATAACTTAAAAATATAAATATAATAAAATTTCAAAAATTCCCCATGCAAGTAAAATCAATATCTTTATATATAAATGTTATAAATAACCTTAAAAAACAAACAAACATACATTTTTTTTTAAAAAGAAATAAGCAAGATCACACCTCCTTTAACACTAGATTATAAAACCTCGCGTACTCATAAACATAGCACAAGTGGAGTCTTTCAATATTGAAGGCTTTATAGATGAATCCTTGTAAACTTTATTAAAAATAATGTATTTTGTAATGCAATAAATAATCACAAATAATGATCAAAATAGCGTATTTTAAAATATGCTAAATAATCACCAACCATTACTATATTTGAGACTTGTCATTTATCTGTCCATCACCTCGCATGCGTATTAATATACACTCATGGTATACCGAATACATATGCCCCACTAACTCACTTTCCAATTGCATATTTTAATTTGAAATATATTTAAACATTAGAAATAAGAACATACACTTTTGGATTTATACAAAATGTAATTAGTTTTCCAACATCTAAAGTGCTTGAAATTTATGTAACTAAAAGTAATCTAGTGTGATGATGATTGAGGACCTAACGATATGTGGGTGTGTTCTTTTATGATTAACTATATTTTTAGTTTGAATAATTGAGTATGGTAAATTAGATTTTAAAAAGGGCAGGTGAAATTTTTTTGGTTGTTTGTTTTGTGCAGATATTATGAAACTTTATTTAATTTATCAAAATAATAATTGTTTTTATATTTTTTTGGAAATATAAATTTGATTGAAAAAATATATATATTTAAAAATTAACAATAAAATTTATTTATAAAATGTATTAATAGTATTAATTAAAACATACATACATCTTAATCATTTTATATTCTTTTGATGTCACACTATCATTAATTTTAATTAATTTTTAATAAATTTATAATAAAAAAAATGAATTACAAAAGAAAAACATCAACCATCATAAATTACAAAAGAAGAATTTTTAATAGAAAATTATTCAAAAGTATCACATCCAAATTTCCTTTGTGAATTTTAAAAATAAAACTAGCTTTAAAGTATTATTGGAAACCTTGTCCTAAATGATGTTATCTAGGGAAAGAGCCCTAAATGATGTTATCTGACGAAAGAGCTTAGATGTAAAAGCGTTTGTTAAAATTAATTGATGTATTACTATAAAATATCTTATTTTATAAGAATAAATTTTTTTATTTGAAGTGAACATTTTTAAAAATTAAATAATTCTAGTTTTCAATTGCACAACTAAAAAACCAAAGTATTTTCCAAACTCGTAAATTTAAGATTCTTTAACTTAAAATATAATTACAAATCACATTCATTCTATTTTTTAAAATACAATATCATAAATGCATGAACCAAATTTATTTATAATTATATAAAATAACAACATAAAAGTTAATAATTTACTTCATAAACTAGACTATTTTTTTTTTTTTTTTTTCAATGTCGGATACTCATATATTAGAAAAACTTTCTGAAAAAAGAACTATTACATAGTGAGGGAGAGTATGAGAACTGAGGCACAAAATCGGGTACGAAGACTCATTATCCTCATAGGTTCTCTTAGTTGAACGCAATACATAAAACAAACGGCTATACTGCCTTACATAGGATCCTCCTAACCAAGCAAACTTGCAATGCATGAAATCAAGGGAAGTGTTGTGTGACCGAGTCTTCCTTCCGGGCGTTGGCTCTGGTCGAAGTTTCTGCCTGTTGGCTCTCAGTGAGGGTGCGCAGATGATCTATTACCGCCTCCATGTGGATACAGCGGTCCTTTAAGTCTTCAATCTCCTTTTTTCTTTTTTCCAGCTTCTTTCGTTTGGAATTTCTATCCGCATGGTAGTCTTTTGTTAATTCCTTCACCTGAGCTTTCAGACTGTTGATCATAATGCTATGTGTCAAGCACATATTGCATTCTTTGTTATTAAAAATGTTCCCCAACGGGTCTCTGTTCTGGGCCTGATTGGAAGGCTGGCCTTGCTGTCCCGCCATTGGAGTGGCCTGAGGAATGAAACCGGAGAGCGTGCTGTTGATGAGGGAGCCTGAGACCGTCTTGGAGGGAGCAGGGCCGCTGAGGAGCTGTGGCTTTAGGAGAAGGCGAGAGGGCCTCACAAACTTCAGGAGGGCGCTGCTAGGTGAACAAAAACCACTGTTAATAAGCAACAGAATCACATGAAACAGAAAATGTCTTACCCCGGGATCAGGACGGAAGATCAGAGTCCTTGGAGAAGGGAAAGCGTCTGAGCTGCGCCAAGAATTTGAGAGGGCTCTTAAGGCTCGATCACTGACTGAAGAAGAGTTGGGAAGCTGTCTGCTATTTGTAGATGGAGGGAGGTCCCTAGCGCGGGTGGAGAGGGACTGAGTAAGCCCGAGGATAAGGAGAACCCGGTCAAGGGCCATGATTACCCTGTTGTCCATACGCGTGTGAGAATTATGGGCTTTGCTGAGATCGCAGAGAGAGCCTGCCTTGGAGGGACGAGAGATCACGCATGTTCTGAGGGCGATGATTGAGTTTGAGGCCCGAGGTCGAGAAGATCTGATTATGAACCAGTTTATGCCGCTTTGTAATATTGAGGAAGATACGAAAAGATGTCCTGGGTGCCTGAAGTGACTTCTCCCTTGAGAAGGGACGGCGGGAGGCTTATACTTACGGGATATCCCTGACATAGATTGAGTCATTCTCCCTAACCTGACCCAGACTCCTTCTGACCGCTTGGTTTGCTTGCTGGTCTGCATCTTTATTGAAATTCCTGAGGATGTGTTTGAAAGTCACCTCTCCTAATGCTCTGACATTCTCCATGATTCGATTCTTGATATTGTTGAGGGCCAGTTGATTGAATTCTCTCCCTGTGTTCATGGCAGCGATTATTATGGCTGAATCTCCTAGGATGAGGAGGTTCTGAAGGCCGAGATTCTTTGAGATAAGAGAGCCCAGAAGGAGATCATAGGCCTCTACTTTGTTGTTGGACATTTGGCCTAACCCCCATTCAAAGGATACCATGGTATTCCCCTGCGAGTCCTTTATGATCCCGCCAGCCCCAGCTTGACCCGGGTTCTTTTTTGAGGCCCCATCGAAATACAGGATAGGCCTCTTTTGGCTTCTTAACCAATTACTAATTTCCTCTTCGGTGCCGCGAAGCTTCCGATTCTGGCTGCCATTCCTTTCTCTGATATAAGCGCATGGACTTGGTTTAAGGTTAAATTTTCCCAGCCATTCCTTGAGCCTCTCATCCTCGACCTCCATGTCTTTCTGAGAAACCCCTATTGCTTCGAAAGACTCAGCAATGAGGGCGATAGATTTAGCCACAATGCCTGTAATGGTAGGTTTTTCATTATTGAAAATGCACTTATTACGTGCAATCCAGATTTGCCAACTCAGATTAGCAGGGATGTTGTTCCAGATCCTGTGCACTATGAGATTGCCTTTTTTGGGTTGGTGGAGTCTTTTATCCCAGTTTTTATGGAGGGACGAAATCTGAGGGGGAAGGACTTCTGAAGAGATTGTACCAGAGAGGAGATGCCAACAAGCTTTAGAAATCGGGCACTCAATGAAGAGATGAGTGATGGTTTCTTCTGCTAGCCTGCACAAACAACACATAGAAGGCCCCTGGATACCTCGCTTTCTGAGGTTCTCAGCTGTTAAGATTTTGCCATGCAGAAGAGTCCAATTGAATAATTTGACCTTGGAGAGGCATTCAGGGCGCCAAGCAGCTTTGTACAGGGACCAATTGTTTACCACTGAGATGTCCTGAAGGGCTTTGTAACCTTCTTTGACTGAGTAATTGCCTCCATTAGGGTCCCAAACGAACTTATCTTCCTTCCTTTTGTTGATGGGGGCTGAGCCACTGAGGGAGCTCTTGAGCTCGTCCCAAAGCTTGGCTAAGTCCATGGGGAGATTGAGAGGGGTCCAACCTGCCCAGCAGTCGTGATCCCATAAAGAGATGTCGAAGAGAGAGTTAAAATTCGATTCAGCCATCCACCGTTGGAGGGGATACAGATGACGAATTGAGTCTCTGGCCTTTGACCCCATAATTCTATCTTTCCAGATACTTATCTCCCTGCCATTCCCAGGAGCACTAGAGATGAAGGGTTTGCAGAGGGGGAGCGATTTCTTGATAAGATTCCAGGTTGGAGTGCCTTTTCTTTCTATAATATTTTCTGATAGGATATTGCTGTTTGGACCGTTCAGGTATTTCTTCTTTATTATGGTAGTCCACCATGCTTCTTTTTCGTTTAGAATCTGCCAGATAAGTTTGAAGCCCAGTGCTAGATTTGCTAGCCTCGGAACCCTTATTCCTAGCCCTCCTTTTTCCACTGGGAGGATCACTTTGTCCCACTTGACCAAACTGAACTTCTTAGTATTCTGCTTGCCTCCTTGCCACAGGAAGCTTCGGATTATTAACTCCATGTGTTTATGGATGCTGGCAGGAGCTAGAGCAATAGCGAACTGATAGATGGGGAGAGAGGCGAGGATGGACTTGATTAGAATCGATCTACCTGCTAAGTTTAACCAGTGCACTCCCCAACTTTGCAATTTGCCTCTGAGTTTTTCGATGATCTTGACCCAAATCCCTGATTTGATTGTCTCTTTAGCCAGAGGAAGCCCCAGATACATGAAATGGGACCAATTTAACTGAGCTGGAATTTCCATGATGAGGGATATACGCTGTATGATATGGTTGGGGACGTTCCAGGCGTATAACATACATTTATTATTGTTGAGTTTGCCACCAGAGGCATGAAGGAAGAGGTCCAAGACTTTTTTGAATCTCCTCGCCATTATGCAAGAGGCACCTCCTATGAGAAGGGTATCATCCGCAAACAGAGAATGATTAATTCCTTTCGACCCTCTGACAATTTCAATCCCTGTTATTTCTTTTTTCCTCCTCAAGTTTTCCAACTTCGAGCTTAGAGCTTCCGCCATGAGAATGTAAAGAAAGGGAGAGAGCGGGCACCCTTGTCTCAAGCCCCTTGAGCTTTTGAAGGCTTTGCTGGGTCTTCCATTGATGAGGGGGGCAGTCCAGTTGCCTGAGATGCACTCCCGCACCCTGCTTATGAAGAGCTCAGATATGCCAAGCTTTTTAAGGACGGCCTAAAGAAAGGAGTGGTTGACTCGGTCGAAAGCATTGGCCATGTCCAACTTCATTATCATACCCTTTTCTTTCCTGGTGATACTGCTTTGAATAGCCTCTTGGATGAGAATTACATTGTCGGCGATTTGCCTCCTTGGGACAAAACCACCTTGATTCTCAGAGATGAGAGAGGGGAGAATAGATTTGAGCCTGTTGGCAAGGATCTTAGTTATGATTTTGTAGGAGACATTACAGAGGGAGATAGGGCGAAAACGGTTGAAGGAGAGAGGGTTGGGTTCTTTGGGGATTAGAGCTAGGAAGGAGGATTTCATTCCGCAGCCCATCTTGCCTTTTTGGAAGAAGTTTCTTACTGATCTGATATAATCCTTTTTGATGATGTCCCAATGATTCTTGTAGAAGTCCACAGACTATTTTTTAACTCTTTTAAATAATCACTTTATTAAATATAGTTAACATAAAATCCGCAAACAAATCCATCCATGAACTATGTCGATGACCATACGATCAAAAGAGATCCAATGCATATGATCATAAAAATGAACAAAAAGAGGTGCCATACACAAAGGGATGTGCAAACTCCACATATACATATACATATACATATATATATATATATATTAATTAATTAATGAGTGAGTGAGATTAATCGATTTTATAACAAAACAAAAGATAGATTTTTTATATTGTTTTAAAAGGAAAAAATTACATTATTATAAATTTTTAGTGAAAGTTATTGTATAAGTTAATGATTAATTGATTCACTATATAATTTGAGTGTTTGTAAAATAAATTATTGTTTTTTCATTTAGGTTCAAATTTTACTTTCTAATATGTTTTCTCTTAATGAGTTAGTGGTTCATGAGCTATATGTGATTTACTTTTGTTGACCTAGTTATGTACCTTGAGAATCTAGAGTTTAGTTTGGATACAAAAGTTAGAATGAGGGAAAGTTTCAAAGAGGTTTTTTTAGGATATATTGCATAAGAAACAATATTAACTAGAACTAAAAGTTGCCATATACCTAATTGGAAAAAGTAAGCACTTGATCCTACATATGTATTATAGTGATCATAATATTCTACTAAATTGCTAATTTTTGTTGGGTTTGAAAACCATTTTCACAGTGAGAGTTCCTTTTATCAAGCTTTATGTCATTTAAGATACTATTAAAATGTAAGACGTTGATCCAAATATCAAACTTGAATATTTGGTTGGTTGGACTAGCATTAGCAGAAATTATATATATACACAGGTTGATCTTTTTCTCTTATATCTTGGCCAAATAGTAGAATAGATTTCAATTGGTTGACTATTTAACAATTTGTTTTGGGAAGAATCTGTAAAAAAAAACTAGAAAAAAAGAAAATAATATACAAAGTAAATTAGCACATCCATATAAATTAAATGGTTGGTAAAATCCAATAGGCATCAGTCCATAATAAAAATCAAAACACTTACTTCATGATATGTCTCACAATAAACATCAAAACAAGACTTTGTGATATGTCTTACATTGTTAAAATTTAAAAAATCATAAAAATAACTAAATTATAGCTTATTATTATTATGATTAATTATAAAAAGAATTAATATATAATTTAAACATATCTACGTGTAAAAACCCATGGAAATGGATTCTTAACCATGGAGATTTATCCCCACTTTACCGTAGAGATTCTTAATTTGTAAATAGGTTTTGTTACATTACCAAGGCTTATCAGTACCACAATCCAAAAAACAATAACTCACTTCATATGACACTTTCTCTTCTTCTTTTTCCCCTAGAAAAATCGTAATTTTATTCAAAAAGAGAAAAATTACATGTTGTAGATGCTAATGAGAATATGCAATAATAGCAGGTCCTGATTTCTCAGAATCCATAAGAGACTAATTTATTCTTTCCTACCTTTCTTAGAGTGGAAGTTACAATAGACATTTGATTCTCATTGGTATTAGTTAGATATTCTTTGTCAGAATCTGATCCCTCTGATCCATGGATTTGTTTGTTGCCACTAACTTCTTTCCCTGTTGTGTGATGCTTGTACTGCTGCGAAGGGTTGTTGGGTCACTATGTTAATGTAGAGTTGTGCTCTATGGTGTCATTCTGTGGACTGATCTATACAGTCTGCACATTATTGTCTGTAGTGTTTTCTGTTATCTCATCTTCTTCTATTGTTTTTGCTCAAGGCTCGATGCGTTGCCAACCTTTTGGTTTTTGAGATTGTTTTTTATTTCTTTTGGGGTCTTTTTTTAGCTTGTGGGCATGCACCATGAAGGTGACCTATTTGTTAATAGCCACGACAATGGAATGTCATATTTTCATAATCTAGTGGTTGAGTCTACTGTATATTGTTATGGATCAAAATAATGCTATCAGGTAATCCTTGACTAAGATCTACTTCAACACATATTCTAGCAAAGGTAAATATGCCTCTTGAGACTCTATCCACATCAATCTTGAGAAATTTGCCTAGTATATTCCCCATTCCTTCTAATACTTTGTGATGCCAGAAATGTAGTGGGAGATTGTGTATCCTAACCCAAACAGGCATTTTAGAAACCACCATAGTGGTGGCATCAAAACTTGGGAACCAAGGGGTCATGAAAAGTCCTGCATTGCCCCAGAACCATGGTCCCTCATTGAGGGCATATTCCTTATCCTTGACTGTGTCAAATTTGACAATAAAAAACCCCTTGGAACATAGATGAATATCACAATTCGTTGTCCATGTGGAGAAAATCCATTGGTGTAAAGCATCTTATTTAGGCCAAAAACCATTAAATCTACATATGACATCTTTAGTATAGAAATATGCATAAATCTAATTTACCTCAGGCAGAGAGACTGTCAAGGTTGGTATCTGGGATTTTCGCTCCACGATGTAGGGTCTAGGTAGTTCTGGTTGTGGTGTTGGCTTCACCCTTCCCTTTAACCACATCTTTGAAGGAGCCTGTGCCCTTTGAGCTAGTTTCGGAGCATCCACCTCGCAGTCTCAGATTGAGGATGATGGTTGTATCTTAGACAATTTCGTAGTCCTGTAATGTGTAATTATCCTACATAATTTGTCTTGTGTATGTCAAGCTTTGCATGCTGACTAATATGCCTATATGCGCTTGGATTTCATGCTTTAATTCTTGTATCCGCCTCCACTTTCATATATGCTTGCAGACAGTCATTCCTTGTAGAGTTTTGATGAAAATTTGTATCAGATCCAGATCTATGGTGGGTGGATCTGTCCTTGACAAGGGTCGATCTGCTAAAAGGTATACTGGATCTGATAGATATGGAGGATATGATTCCCAATCCTTTGCTTGTAGAATCCGTGTTAGGTCGGCATAGCCATGATTCTTAGGTTTGTGAGGATACATTGTCCCCTTCTTGTCTTCTACCTATAGGGTAGGCAGTGGGGGTTCCTCATTGCTCAAGGAAAAAATCCCATCATCTAAACATTCATAGCATTTTCTGAGCCAGCTCTTGAGTGGTGCTCGTCAAAACCAATCTCACAACTTTAAGGGATTCGGATCAGATTCCCAATACTCACAGGGAACCCATTGAGATCTAAGAAGGCCGGGGCAAGTTGTGGTTCAACGGATCCCTTTCCTTCTACGCTAGATCTGTGCCAGATTGCAAATCCGATGATGGCGGCGCTAATGGGATCCGATCCAGAGTAGATGCCAGAAAGTAAGCATAATGCCTGATCCGACCTTTTCATGGGAAGATTCTCTTGTAGTGAGGGTGAATCCATTCAAACTATGGGATCCGATCCGGAGTATGAGCTAGAAAGTAAGTGTAACTCTAGATATGGCCTGTGCATGGGCAGATCTGTTTGTAGTGAGGGAAAAACCATTGAATCTTTGTCAAATCTAGACAGAGGCGTGTGTTTCGGAGGGTAAAGGAGTTTCCCATATCCAATGAGATTTTGTACAGGGGCGAGGATCGAATTTATGTGAGTACACAACCTTAACATTTTTTTTATAGATATATCTCTTAAGAGAATAAGGAATATGAAAGATGAAAAGAGATATTTTATATTTTGATTATTGAGCGTCCACTACCTACCAAAGACTAAGGCATTATGTCATAATTGTTGCAGTGTGGCCTCCCCATCCAACTTAATGGCCATGATAACTTTTATAATTAAGTGGCACCCTTTAAGGGGTTCACTTACCCACATAAAGTGAACGTATCACTAGGGAATGTTCACTTACCCATTGAAAGTGAACATATCACTTTGGGGAATTGAATCCTAATAGGGGCAAAAAAAATGGTCCACTTTCATCATCTCGATAAGCCCTATTTCACCTGAAATGTATAATACGAGTGAGATGAATCTACAAAAACTATGCCTATTGATGTCCATGGGTACATATTTATGATATGAGACTATGAAAACATGAGAAATTGAAAATAAGAATATAATTCAATTAACTAAGAAACAAATCTAGTAGTCTAATGAGATAGTTTGAGTATTTGAATGTTGTCAATTATATGTAGGAGATGGCAGGATCAAGTATTGAGGCTAGCTATATTTTTATTATACTTGATGCTTTAAGCCTCACTTAATTATGTAATCAGTACAATATCTTTACATTTCTCTCTTTATATTATATACCATCTTCTATCTAAGAATTTCCTATAAATCATTATATTCCACGTGAAAAAAGCAAGTAAACCAAATATCACTTAGTTGACAAATATAGCATTCTTCACATGTCTCACAAAAAAAAGAACTCTTATTATATGATATTTAAAAGAAAATAACCTTTTACAACATATTATTTGATACACATGTTTTTCCTTGAACAAAAAATATATTATATTTAAAAAAATCAATATAAATAAATTAAATAGATAAAATATCAAGATTTAGAATAAAAAATACCAATAATAAGAATGACTTAATATTTATTAAAATGTTGGGAATAAAAAAAATATTAATAACTATAACGTGGCATAGTCCCTGTATTTATTGCTAATTAAATTATTAAGGTTGTGCCTCTTTGTGTGGGGCCCACATTTTTTCATTATTTGAAAATGCCTGCATTTCCACAAACTATTGTTATTTATACCTCTGTACCTTTGTACCCCACACAATGAAAACCGCCTTCACATATATTTCCTTCTTGCCTCCCTCTTTGTGTGGGGTCTGTGTTTTGTCATTATTTAAGAACATTGTGTTTTTGCAAGCCTCACTCCGCACTCCACAAGCTGCATTCTGCACTCTGCACAGTGAAAGTTAAACACTGAGATATGCACACTTTACATTCATCGTAGAAATTTCCCTAAACCACTGAAGATATAGAGTAAAATTGCATACACAGACAATTGTTAATCGCCAACAGACAATTGTTAATCACCAAAAATCAAAACACACATATACAAACATTCTTTGTGACATATTTTGGATTAAGGTGCTTCATGCCCACACAATGAAAACCACCTTCACATATATTTCCTTCTTGCCTCCCTCTTTGTGTGGGGTCTGTGTTTTGTCATTATTTAAGAACATTGTGTTTTTGCAAGCCTCACTCCGCACTCCACAAGCTGCATTCTGCACTCCGCACAATGAAAGTTAAACACTGAGATATGCACAATTTACATTCATCGTATAAATTTCCCTAAACCACTGAAGATATAGAGTAAAAGTGCATACACAGACAATTGTTAATCGCCAACAGACAATTGTTAATCACCAAAAATCAAAACACACATATACAAACATTCTTTGTGACATATTTTGGATTAAGGTGCTTCATGCCCACACAATGAAAACCGCCTTCACATATATTTCCTTCTTGCCTCCCTCTTTGTGTGGGGTCTGTGTTTTGTCATTATTTAAGAACATTGTGTTTTTGCAAGCCTCACTCCGCACTCCACAAGCTGCATTCTGCACTCCGCACAGTGAAAGTTAAACACTGAGATATGCACACTTTACATTCATCGTAGAAATTTCCCTAAACCACTGAAGATATAGAGTAAAAGTGCATACACAGACAATTGTTAATCGCCAACAGACAATTGTTAATCACCAAAAATCAAAACACACATATACAAACATTCTATGTGACATATTTTGGATTAAGTTGCTTCATGCCCACACAATGAAAACCGCCTTCACATATATTTCCTTCTTGCCTCCCTCTTTGTGTGGGGTCTGTGTTTTGTCATTATTTAAGAACATTGTGTTTTTGCAAGCCTCACTCCGCACTCCACAAGCTGCATTCTGCACTCCGCACAGTTACATTCATCGTAGAAATTTCCCTAAACAACTGAAGATATAGAGTAAAAGTGCATACACAGACAATTGTTAATCACCAAAAATCAAAACACACATATACAAACATTCTATGTGACATATTTTGGATTAAGGTGCTTTATGTGCAAAAAACAAATTAATGCTATTTATGTGCTTTATGTGCTTTATGAAGAGTCAAACCAATAACCAAGAATATATTCACTTTGAAATTTATTGTTAGTTTTTCATTCTTTGCATTTGAATCTTATATTCAATCTGCCTATGTTGGCACGACTTCAAGAGCAAGATCAAAGATTTGAGCTTTTCCATTATCTTTGTTTTCATACATGGTATGATCTAATAGTGCGTATAGCCTATCTTCGATTCAGAGTGTGGAGGAAATTCATTGTGTGAACTCCAAAGACTCTGAACCTTTGCATTATGCACATCTATACCGTGAGATCCATTTATC
Organism: Pinus tabuliformis; assembly: GCA_031772625.1. NCBI lineage: Eukaryota > Viridiplantae > Streptophyta > Pinopsida > Pinales > Pinaceae > Pinus > Pinus tabuliformis. The sequence continues at coordinate 2,075,286,084 of CM062816.1, read as the reverse complement.
TCCATGCTCAAGGCATAAGACATGGTGGGTGTTTATTAACGGTTGGATTTGGATCCTATTGAAGATGAATCTAATCTTTTTTATCGTGTATGCATTGATACTATATGAGAGAAATTAAAAATTACAATAACTATATCCATATCTTGAAAACCATTGAAGTTGGTGCACAGATACAACATTTGAACTATTATAAAAAAAAAAGTATGACAACTATATGGACATCCTAATATCCATTGATCTGCACACTCCCAATGGAAGAGAATGTGGGTGTTTTTCAACTGTTAAATTTGGATTTAGATTTGGTGAATTTAAAAACGTTTCACAATATATGTTTTGATACAAAAGGAACTATTTAGATTTGGATTCGATTGAAGCATTGATACAAAAGGAAAAATTTAGAATCATATTTCTCCGACACAATTTAAAAGCTACATAATACCAAGAGAAAGAAGGTACGACCCATCCAATGCCGGTATGATCCAATAGTGTGCATAGCCTATCTTTGGTTCAAAGTATGAAGGAAGTTAATTGTGTGGATTGTAGAGGTCCTCTGCACTCAACACAATTAACTTACTTAGAAGACTTTGCACCTCTGCATTCTACATTTTGCATAGCTATATCATGAGAGCCATTGAACTCCATGCTCAAGGTCGAACGATGGTGGGTGTTTATTAACGGTTGGATTTGGATCCTATTGAAGCTAAATCTAAAAATATTTTGTCATGTATGCATTGATACAAAATGAGAAATTAAATTAAAAATTACAACTATATCTATATCTTGACATCCATTGAAGTTTATGCATCGATACAACATTATAATTGAAATAAAATATTAAATAATAAAGACATCCTAAGAGCCATTGATCTATGCACTCCCATTAGAAGAGAATATGGGTGTAAAATATAGTAGATACATGTTAAATATACACATGAAATTCTTACTACTAGATGGCATGGAACTATTTTCACATATTAAATTCTTGCGAATACATGGGATGGATCCCCATGTTCTTGGGACGTGGTCTATGCTAACCTTGCTCAAGGGCATATAAAAAAGTTAACTAAGTTTCCAATATAGGCTTTATCAATACCAATTTCTTGTTTTATAAAATATTCAAATGGGTGAAACAAGAAAAGAGATTTTAGTAATTCTGAATAAAGGAAAAGACCATTACATAATGTTACATCTTGAAATTTAATTTGCTGAAAATTTCCGTTGGATTCATCTACTACTTCTACTGCTCTACTTAGAACTAACGTGGTTCTAGTCCCTTATTTAGGCGAGGGAGGATGAAAAAATATGTAGTGGAAACTTTTATATATTAATTTAATATCAAAATACTACTATTTTGTTTTGCAAAGAAACAATGTGTGGGAAGTGTGGGAGAAAGGGTCTGCGGAGAATTGTGTATAGGGGAGTTTGTGTCCCTTGCTATAGACACCATTCCCTGCATACGATTTATCCCGCACTCCCAATTGTAGTGACAGGCTCTAATATAATAGCTTAGTTTGACTTGATATAGCATTGGACTTCACTTTGAACACTTGAATCTTGTTTCCACATGCCTTCCAAATCCATAGATGTTAACAATTCTGAGAGATAGGATAGCTAGATGTTTAATTCCTCCCTTGTCTTGTGAAATATAGAAACCACCATTTTGATGTGTTAGTTTACTATGCATTTCCTGGGGTCCCTTGTCTATTTTGAAAGCCATAATATATGTGCACTTCATGATACTTTTTATATTTTGTTACAAAGTTTGACTGCAACTGAAGAAAGAGAAACCAAAAAAGTAACAATTGTCTCATGAGGCTGAGACGTTATAGTTTCTACGTGAAGTTAATAAATTAAATAAAGTGTCAGCATAATTGTCACACATATATATAATGTTTTATTTTTAAGATTGCGACTATACAAATTTGACATCCAAGTCAAGTAAAGGATGCCCATACCCAGAGTAAAATGTTGAAAAAAAATGAATTTCGATGATAATATTTTTTCAAACTATTTAAAGATATAATATGAAATACAAATTAACATAAACATTGTAACATGTGATCCATTTCATTTCAATTTGACTTATTTTCGTAATGAAATTATACAAAAATCCTGAAAAAATAATTGAAATCATTTTTCCCATTATATAAAGTATACATTGAATAATTAACTTAAAGATTGGTTAAAAGCTAACTATGTTCCTTGTTAGAAAGAAAAGGATAATATTCCAAAAATAAACTTGCAACAATTAAGGATAAAATGTTAATTAATATATGCAAAGAGTTACTAAATGGACGACTTGAATTAATGGTAAAAGATTGTATACTAGCATTTACACCACATGTTGCAAAGGAAACGCCGTAAGGTAATGACATAAAAAATAATAACATAGAAAAAAGAAGTAAAAAATTTATCCAATTTTGTTTCTTTACTGGTGTTTATTTTTTATCATATGTTATGTTTCGCGGAGATTCTGGCAATGACATAAAAAAACAATAACATAGAAAAAGGAAGTAAAAAATTTATCCAATTATCATATGGTGTTTCCTTTTTATCATATGTTATGTTTCATGGAGATTCCAACCAGGATATGTTCAAAGTGAAGGTCATGCACCACACTTCACTCTAAAGGATTTATGAAAATTCTCTTCATTAAGATTATGGAACCTTTATAAGTAAATGATTTAAATCAAACATTTCATAACAAAGTAATCTCATGTCACCTTAATTCACAATGCAATGGATAATAGTTTTTGTTCATTAGAAATTGGTCTAATTTTATGAGGAAAGCTTAATAAAAAGACTTTAGTAGTAAGGGCAACCAGGGTATGTTCAAAGTGAAGGTCATGCACCACACTTCACTCTAAAGGATTTATGAAAATTCTCTTCAATAAGATTCTGGATCCTTTATAAGTAAATGATTTAAATCAAACATTTCATAACAAAGTAATCTCATGTCACCTTAATTCACAATGCAATGGATAATAGTTTTTGTTCATTAGAAATTGGTCTAATTTTATGAGGAAAGCTTAATAGAAAGACTTTAGTAGTAAGGGGAACCTTCATAAACTGCCTCATCATTTGTTATATGATGTTGTTAATTTAGTTACTTGTTGCTTCTTATCCTTATTTCACTCGTGTAAAATGTCCAAACTATAAAAGAATGGTATTATTTGTTGTCTCTTTGGACCATTGTATTTATCTAACTCAATCATTTCCATAGCATCAACTAGGTGTCGATCATTCTCTTTCCATAGTGACTCAATGTCTTCAAATGCATTTCATAAATTTGGTTTAATAAATGTTGGTGGAAAACCAATATATTTCACTTTGTGGAAATCATTCTCTTTCCATAGTGACTCAATGTCTTCAAATGCATTTCATAAATTTGGTTTAATAAATGTTGGTGGAAAACCAATATATTTCACTTTGTAGAAAGGAGTGTACATTGGTTGGAACAAAATTGTATTGCTCTTACCATGTGATGATGTCCCCATTCTAATTGTTGTTTGACCATGATGATATTGGCATCATAATCCTTGTTCGTGAGAATATCATTTAAGAAGTCAATGATAAGTGGCACAACTAGTTCCTCACAATTGTGAAATTCCTCATTCTAATTGTTATTTGACCATGATGATATTGGCATCATAATCCTTGTTCGTGAGAATATCATTTAAGAAGTCAATGATAAGTGGCACAATTACAATTGGTTCCTCACAATTGTGAAAGTAAAGGAAAAATTCATTCACATTATGTTTGAAAACGTTATACTCAGATTCTTGATTCATGAAATTTTGTATCCTCTCCTTTTGTTGTTTTAATTTGTGTCATCTCAAAAAACTATTTCTCCAATAACCTATATTATTTATATCTTAGCAGTGGCATTGCCTTTAGGTTTTCTTGCTAGACATTAAGCACAACTAAGTTTGTAGTTTCAATTGCAAATTTCATGCCTCCATTCCATCTCTGTTATAGAAGGCAAAGATCCCTAAAAACTATAGATGAATCCTCATCATGAAAGCTAGGAGGTAGCTCATTAATCATCTATTCATCCAAGGTGTCATCTCCATGTTGTTAGTAGCTTCACTAATGATGCCTAAGCCTCATGGTAATACATTAATACTTTACATGGGAAACATGTGGGTACTTTTGTTTAAGGGCGATGTATATTGGCCTTGAATGATACTATATTGAGCCTACATGATGGTGCAAAATTTAGTATGCTAGAAATCACTAGAGAACATTTAGAACCAATCTACCTCCTATTTGTATGTATATATAAATCCATATATGTTTGTTCCTCTCATGATCTGGGTGAGGGAATCCAGAGAGGAAAACATGAGATCATGGCTAGGGGATTTTCATAGGCAAAACAATATCCACTATGTAAACTCTTTCTTCCTGGAATCTAGGAGAAAGTTTGGATATAGATAATTAGGGAGGACCAGTTAAAATTAGAGTTGGTCAAATTAGAGTTGGTTAAAATTGTTTGTGTTGGATGATGCAACTCATTCCCAACACTTAGATGGCAGCTAAGTTTGCCTCTTAAACCATCTTAAACCCTTTGTCAAAGAAAATAATCTAGACACCTACACACCTACATCATAAAGTGTTCTTTCTAATAGTCACTAAACTTGTAGTGAGCAAAACTCCAGTGTATACCATTAAGGAGTCTATTCAAGACTTTACAACAATCAACTATACTGAGAGGGAGCCATCATAACGACATACCATCCCACCATCATATTTCCCATATAATGGGAATTGATGTTGATTGGAAAGATGTGGAAATTAACCCCAACATAATTTCAAATGACATAAAGCTCAAAACATATAGGTGATAACTGATACGTTTATATTTCCTATTTTTGTTTCGCTTGTATCCACGTCAGCCATGTCTCGTCTCTCATTTTTTTTTCTCCTTCGTGTCATGCCTTTGTGTTTACTGCAGGATTTACATGCTGATCTCTATCAATATTGGTCAATGAGCACCTTATAAGTACATTTATTTATGAAAAATTTTAACAGTGTTAATGTTGATGTAAGTGGGCAATTATGTATTTCAATGTGTTCAGTGGACACACTGTCGATACAAAAGCAATTGGGAAATACATTGTCCACATGGAAAAGCTGAGATCTATGTGGTTTAAAATGGGATGGTGTTTCTTGCATCGGTAACCAAATAACTTATTTGTAAGTATTTTGTTCTTCTTGGTTTCAAATCATGACAACATCTCATCTTCTAACAGTAATTCATTCTTCCAATAATAACTCAGATTCACTAAAATATATTGATACAAATTAGCAATCAATCATATTGAGTTGAACTCAAGTTTCCCCAATAGGAATTAACTAAGTTAACTGAGTGGCAAGTGCCATGTCACCTCAATTAACTACCTCCAAGATTTCTGCTGAAATGGAAATTTGATTTTTCTCTTTTTTAACCAACGCAAAGTCAAACTAAGATTTTCTTACTGCATTTTCAACATTTGAGATAAATGTCCATCTTCCTCTCGTTACTCTAAGCATGTATTCCATTGCATCTTCCTCTCATTACTCTGATCGTGTATTCCATTGCGATCAATTTCACTACATTTGATTTAGAGTCAATATTATATCTTCCTTGATTTCATTCATGTCTATAAGCACCATCCTCATGAGAAACTTGAGATGTTAGTAAATGTCCATGGTGTAAATGTATTGTTAGCGTTGGCCTATATTGTGATCCATATCAAGAAACGAGTCTGCCACCTCTACAAGAACCCCTATATCTATCAAAGTGCATCTTTCATTGGCTAGCTACCTTTCCACTTGGTTGATCTCCTACTATACTAGTTGGGGGATCAGTCTCTATAACATGTGGCTAAGCCTTCAGCTTGAGTTTGGGCTCTAGGGAAGCGCCACCTCTACAAGAACCCCTATATCTATCAGAGTGCATCTTTCATTGGCTAGCTACCTTTCCACTTGGTTGATCTCCTACTATACTAGTTGGGGGATTGGGTCTCTATAACATGTGGCTAAGCTTTCAGCATGAGTTTGTGCTCTAGAGAAGCCTATTTCTTGATGGTATGTAGCACTCCAGCACACTCTATCCATTTTCCTGGGCATGGTGAGAGACCAAGAGGAACTGAGAGTTGTAATGTGAGAAAGAGACTCTGAGGATATGAAAGGGGAGTATATCAACCCCAAGAGCCAATGCACGTCACATGGATCAGGTCTCTATAACATGTGGCTAAGCTTTCAACTTGAGTTTAGGCTCTAGAGAAGCCTATTTCTTGATGGTCTGTAGCACTCCAGCGCACTCTAGCCCTTTTCTTAGGCATGGTGAGAGACCAAGAGGAGCAAAGAGTTGTAATGTGAGAAAGAAACTTTGAGGATATGGAAGGGGAGTATCTCAGTCCCGAGAGCCAATGCAAGTCACATGGATCAAGAGTGACTCCAATATCTATTGCAATTATAGGTGTAATTTTTTGGACAGGTAGGTTTTCAAGAGGGACAAAAAAAATAAATAGAACCATTGCACACTTAGGCTTCCCTAAACCATTTAAACTTGTTGGTGGTTTTCTTAGAAGGCCACAAATAGTTGTATTTGGGTGTTGGTTGAGAGGATAGTGCAACAACCTTCTAAATTGGAGATACGTAATAGGGAAGGCCACAAATAGTTGTATTTGTGTGTTGGTTGAGACGATGGTGCAACAACCTTATAAATTGGAGATATGCAATAGTGAAAGATAAAATGCAATGAGATGGGATTTTTTCTGTAGTATTGGCAAAGGAAACGACTTAGCTATTCTAGCTTTTTCTAACTATCGTTCAGGGCAATAATCCACCAGTACCAATTGGAAATCCATTGAACCATGTTGGAGAAAGATTCAAAGACCTTTTCTAGAAGTAATAAGACCTTTTATAGGGTTGTGACAATCACGTTGATATAATTATTTATATTGAATATAAATATAATCAAGAAAAGTGGGGGGAAAGTGTGTTGTTGAAGTGTTGAGAAGCAAGAGTAGAGAGAATGCTATGAAACGAGTGCAAGAGAAGAACTAAAAGAAGTGTGGTAGAGAGGTTGTGGGATAGAAGGAAGAAAGCTGAGGATATGCAGTTTTGAGCAGAGGATAAAGTGTTTTTATAGGAGACAAATGGAGTTTGTGGAATAGTAGAGGACCAAAAATAAAAGTTGTTTCTACAACCAAACAGATTGGTACTTTTTCATAATTGTATATGCCTCTGTTTTTAGTTTGAAAATTGTATAAAAAGTAGAAACATTCAGAAGAGGTTGGTGCCTCTTGGAAAATACGTACCTATTGGAAAGTAGGTTCTTGCTAACCTAAGGGGTTTGGTGCCTTGTGTGAGTAGGTGCTCACAAACAAACTGGTGTACTTAAGTAGGTGCTTACTTTAAATCATCAACAACAACAATTTCATGGACTTTTCTTGCTTCTCACTTTCTTTACGAATGAATTATCTCATAAGTAACAGGCATTAAAGGAGATAAATAAAAGCATATTTAGTAAAAAGAATTAAAAATCTCACTATCACTGATTCACCCCCCAATAATTCCTTATTCCAATAATAACTCAGATTAACTGAAATTGATCGATACAAATTAGAAATCAATCATATTGGGTTGAACTCAAGTTTCCCCAATAGGAATTAACTAAGTTAATCACCCCCCCCCCCCAATAATTCCTTATTCCAATAATAACTCAGATTAACTGAAATTGATTGATACAAATTAGAAATCAATCATATTGGGATGAACTCAAGTTTCCCCAATAGGAATTAACTAAGTTAACTGAGTGGCAAGTGCCATGTCACCTCAAATAACTACCTCTAAGATTTCTGCCAAAATGGAAATTCACTTTTTCTCACCAACACAAAGTCAAACTGAGATTTTCTTACTACATTTTCAACACTCAGAGATAAATTTCCAGCTTATCTTCCTCTCATTACTCTGAGCGCGTATTCCATTGCATCTTCCTCTCATTACTCTCATTGTGTATTCCATTGCAATAAATTTCACTACATTTGATTTAGAGTCAAGATTATATCTTCCTTGATTTCATTCATGTCCCATCCTCATGAGAAACTTGAGATGTTAGTAAATTTCCATGGTGTAAATGTATTGTTAGCATTGGCCTATATTGTGATCCATATCAAGAAGCGAATCTGCCACCTCTACAAGAACCCTATATCTATCAGAGTGCATCTTTCATTGGCTAGCTACCTTTCCACTTGGTTGATCTCCTACTATACTAGTTGGGGGATCGGGTCTCTATAACATGTGGCTAAGCTTTCAACGTGAGTTTGGGCTCTAGAGAAGTGCCACCTCTATAAGAACCCCTATATCTATCAGAGTTCATCTTTCATTGGCTAGCTACCTTTCCACTTGGTTGATCTCCTATTACACTAGTTGGGGGATTGGGTCTCTATAACATGTGGCTAAACTTTCAGCTTGAGTTTGGGCTCTAGAGAAGCCTATTTCTTGATGGTATGTAGCACTCTAGCACACTCTAGCCCTTTTCTTGGGCATGGTGAGAGACCAAGAGGAGCAAAGAGTTGTAATGTGAGAAAGAGGCTCTGAGGATATGAAAGGGGAGTATCTCAATCCCCGAGAAACAATGCATGTCACATGGATCGGGTCTCTATAACATGTGGCTAAGCTTTAAGCTTGAGTTTAGGCTCTATAGAAGCTTATTTCTTGATGGTATGTAGCACTCCAGCACACTCTAGCCCTTTTCCTGGGCATGGTGAGAGACCAAGAGGAGCATGGTGAGAGACCAAGAGGAGCAGAGAGTTGTAATGTGAGAAAGAGACTCTGAGGATATGAAAGGGGAGTATCTCAGCCACGAGAGCCAATGCACGTCACATGGATCAGGAGCGACTCCAATATTTATTGCAATATAGGTGTAATTTTTTGGACAAATAGGTTTTCAAGAGGGATAACAAAAATAAATATAATCATTGCACACTTAGGCTTCCCTGAACCATTTAACCTTGTTGGTGGCTTTCTTGGAAGGCCACAAATAGTTGTATTTGGGTGTTGGTTGAGAGGATGGTGCAACAACCTTCTCCGCTTTCTTGGAAGGCCACAAATAGTTGTATTTGGGTGTTGGTTGAGAGGATGGTGCAGCAACCTTCTAAATTGGAGATACGCAATAGGGAAGGCCACGAATAGTTGTATTTGGGTGTTGGTTGAGAGGATGGTGCAACAACCTTCTAAATTGGAGATAGGCAATAGGGAAGGCCACAAATAGTTGTATTTGTGTGGGCCACAAATAGTTGTATTTGTGTGTTGGTTGAGACGATGGTGCAACAACCTTATAAATTGCATATATGGAATAGTGAAAGATAAAAGCAATAGTGAAGGATAAAATGCAATGAGGCACAAATAGTTGTATTTGTGTGTTGGTTGAGACGATGGTGCAACAACCTTATAAATTGCATATATGGAATAGTGAAAGATAAAAGCAATAGTGAAGGATAAAATGCAATGAGGCACAAATAGTTGTATTTGTGTGTTGGTTGAGACGATGGTGCAACAACCTTATAAATTGCAGATATGCAATAGTGAAAGATAAAAGCAATAGTGAAAGATAAAATGCAATGAGGTGGGATTTTTTCTGTAGTATTGGCCAAGGAAACGACTTAGCTATTCTATGGAAATGACTTAGCTATTCTATCTTTTTCTAACTATCGTTTAGGACGATAATCCACCGATAGTACTAATTGGAAATCCATCGAACCATGTTGGAGAAAGATTCAAAGACCTTTTCTAGAAGTAATAAGACCTTTTCTAGGGTTGTGACAAGCACATTGATATAATTATTTATATTGAATATAAATATAACTATTTATATTGAATATAAATATAATTATTTATATTGAATATAAAAGTGTATTGTTGAAGTGTTGAGCAGCAAGAGTAGAGAGAGTGCTATGAAACGAGCGCAAGAGCAGAACTGAAAGAAGTGTGGCAGAGAGTTTGTGTGACAGAAGGAAGAAAGCTGCGGTTTTGAGCAGAGGATAAAGTGTTGTTATATGAGAGTGGTATTGGTATTTTTCCATAATTGTATATACCTCTGTTTTTAGTTTGAAAATTGTATAAAAAATTAAAAGATTAAAAATCCCACTATTACGGTTGATGAGGTGCGAAATATCTTTTTTGCCTGCATACATGTCCGGTCTGATCATAGGGTGATCATAGGGTGAGAAGTCATGTAAGATCTTGTCATATAATTTCATGGAATCTCGATTTTCTTGTGTCTGGCCACCATCGACATTTCTCTTATGGGGAAATCAGAATATTAGGATTAATTTATACGAAGGCCACTTGGTTGATTAACAAATAATACACTTAACAATACTGATATGTTAATATTTCACATGACATGTAAATACTTCTACAAAGAAAAAATTTAGAACTAATATTCGTAAATATATATTCCTAATAGCACTAGCATGCCATTACTCTTATTATATTCGGATCAACTCTGACATTCCAATATTCCTATAATTCCAACTGGTTTACTCGTATAATAGATATTTGTGCATCAACTGCAACCAAGAAGCATGGGAAATATAAGAGAAGTTTCAGAAATCATCTTCCTATAGAAATATAGGCGTATTTCTTGTTCGCAGACCTTCAGTACATAATACGAAAAACCCGTTAAGGTAACGATGCCTTTTCCTTCTTAGAAAAATGCCAAGTAACTGTATTTGAATTTCAGATAATCTATCCATGAATTTCAGTTGATGGGTATAATATTTCTGTCTCACAGAAACAAACAGATATTTCAATTGCTTCGTCTTGTGAGATAGCAATAAAATGGGTGAGGGAAGCTGACACGTGGAATCGGCTGATTCAACTGATTGGCAACCACCAAGTTTCCTAACATTGAGGATCGATGAGCGAGGTGGTCCAGATCAACTTTTGATCAGAATCACCACTGTCAAGCGTTCTACATCTCTTACCTCAGAGGTGTTTGACCTACTGGAAAATGAGAGCCTTGGCATTCTCCATTCTCGTGGATCCTCCACCAAAGAGAACGTTCTTCATAGCATTTCTTCATAACATCTAAGTCAAAGTAGCATATATAATTGCAAGGTCATTCACATATTGTGTTAGACTTCCACGCTTTGCCTACATCGATAAAAATATTAGAGGACTTTATGTCACGGTGAATAACTGGCAGGAAAGCGTAGCCATGAAGGTATTTGAGACCCCGGGAACCTGGAATAGTGATCATTACTTACCTGACCCAATCCAATTTCTTCTTCGACTTCCCATGTAGGTGCTCGTACAGGGTACCGTCGGCCATGAACTCGTAGACCAGCAATCGCTCGCCATTTTCCTCACAGTACCCTAGCAGATTCACCAGGTGTCAATGTACATAGGATGCAAAAGAGCAAGGCCTCGGGATGACGGCTAAGCCTGAGTCGAAACCCACATGAAGGCATCCATTAACGGAGGCGATCTCTCCTTGGTTGTGATGCACGATTATCAGTCGTGGTATAAATGTCAGATTTTCATTAGAAAGAGCATACGAAAAATAGCCTTCTCGGATTAGTTGGATCAAGCGAAACCCCTGCAACTAACTAATAACTGTTTTCAAATCGATTAGTTTGATCAGGTAAAACCCCTGGAGGCGTAAAGTTATGAATTGCAACTAACTAATAACCGTTTTAAAAATTGTTTTCAAATCATATGGCAGATATTACTTCAATCATTTAACACTAAAATCAATGTTCTAAAATGGCACAAGTGGTATGGGAGGGGATTTAACACTAAAATCAATGGTCTAAAATGGCACAAGTGGCATGGGAGGGAGTATGGAGGGCAGTGCAATTGCACCAAAAGTTGCAAAGGAAAGGCCGTAAGTCATAAATTGGAGAAGCGTTATTGTACATTACCATCATATTAATAGCCCAATGTCTTTTATATATATATATGTTCCACTTAAAATTTCTAAGACTATGAAATCCATATTCTAATTTTCAATCAAGAAAGCTAAAGGAAGAATGAGGTATGTATGCTTGTACTTGTATTTAATATTGTGATGTCATGACATATGGTTTCATGTAAGTATCTCCCTATGAAGGACGCCCTAGATGTAAAGGAGGATACTTTCCGGAAAAGAAGGAATGACATGAAGGAGGAAAGTGATGGATGGCTGAACCCTACATATGAAGAAATTGATGACATCGAGGTCTTGGATCATCAGCCAACTAGGAGACCCTATAAAGTAATGATGATAGAGTCCCTTGGTAAGAGGGAGCTTTGGGAGGTTCCTATGAGTAAAGGAACTTGAGTAAGTTTCCGAGTAAAAAAAAACTTGGAACTCATCCCTGGTTAAGAGGGAGAGTTAGACACGACATTCTTGTCTTCAATTTGGAAGAAAGAATGGAGAATTGTGTAATCATCTAGCATCTGACACTCCTTGAGGATGTGCTAGGGTCAAGAGTGGGCAAGAGGGTCGATATTCTTGGGGGCTGGGAACCCAAGATGAGAATATTCCTAGTAGGGCATACTCAAAGAACACCTAGGTGGGTATGACCCTAAGAGAGACAATGATAATGTGTGTCAGAAAGCCAAATACTTTGTGTTCTTGTCTGTTTTGTTTTGATAGCAGTTTGAATCACACACTAATAATAATATGATGATCGAGAACTTCACAAATTGTTATCATGAACAAGAAGAATCTCACTAATTTCTGAATGCCCTAGATTCTTCAACACACACTTCATATTCTTGGGGTCCAGTGGGTCTTTTACAGGTCTAAGGGAGCTCCGGATGGTATTTAAAGGCCTAAAGCTTGAAGGCCCCTTATTCTTCCTTAGGATCCTCGCAATCTTGTCAGTTTAAGATATTTCTGCAAGGTTTTAGATATTTGACATTTTTGTAACTTGGTATATTAATGATAATTGAGAAATTTGACTTAAAATGTCAATAACACCTCCTATAACCCATAAAAACAAAGTGATATGATAGGTAGTGTTACGAATTATATCCCTAGAATCCCATTGAAATTTGACTGCATTATTTTAATTAGTATAGTTTAACTATTAGGCCTTCTTATCATTTTTTAACTATCTAATCTACACAATGTAAGGGTTCAAAAATACAATTCAAATAACAAAAAAAACGTACAATCTCACCCAATATAAATATAACTTTGCATACATATATATATAAATATAACTTTGCATATATATATATATATATATATATATATATATATATATATATATATAGATAGATATATATATACACACCACTTTGATTTTTAATTTTTTTTAATTCAAATGAATCAATTTATATAATAAATAAAAGCCAACTTCTCTGCTTTTTACTAAATTAAATTATCAATCAATCAATTAATATATAATTTAACCATATTGTAGTGTTACAATTTATATCCCTAAACCCCATTGAAATTTGTTTTCTTAAATTTTGAAAAAAAATAAAAACTTTTTATAATTAGACTGCAATATTTTAATTAGTATAGTTTAACTACTGAACATTTTTATCATTTTTTAGCTATCTAATCTACACAATCTAAGGGTTCAAAAATACAATTAAAATAACAGGAAAAACATACAGTCTCACCCAATATAAATATAACTTTGCATCTATCTATAGATATATATACAAAATTATATATATATATATATATATATATATATATATATATAGATATATATATATATATATATATATATATATATATATATATATATATATATATATATATATATATATATATATATATATAGACACATACACCGCTTTGATTTTTAATTTTCTTGATTCAAATGAATCAATTTATATAATAAATAAAAGTCAACTTCTCTGCTTTTTACTAAATTGAATTATCAATCAATCAATTAAGATATAATTTAACGATATTGTAGTGTTACAAATTATATCCCTAGAATCTCATTGAAATTTGTCTTCTTAAATTTTGGAAAAAAATAAAAACTTGTTATAATTAGATTGCACTATTTTAATTAGTATAGTTTAACTATTGAACCTTTTTATCATTTTTTAGCTATCTAATCTACACAATCTAAGGGTTCAAAAATACAATCCAAATAACAAAGAAAACATACAATCTCACTCAATAAAAATATAACTTTGCATATATATACACCACTTTGATTTTTAATTTTCTTAATTCAAATAAATCAATTTATATAATAATTAAAAGCCAATTTCCTTGCTTTCTACTAAATTAAATTATCAATCAATCAATTAAGATATAATTTAACCATATTAAAAATCTACAAAATACTTGTAATATTAAACCAATCAAAATAATTGTTTAAAGTGTTAAACCTATTTATGTATTCAAAAATACAATTCAAATGACAAAAAACATACAATCTCACTTAATATAAATACAATTTTACACATATATATATACACCATTTTGATCTTTAATTTTTTAAATTCAAATAAATCAATTTATATAAAAAAATAAAAACGACATTTTCCACTTTTTATTAAATTAAATTATTAATCAATATATTTTAAATTATTAATCAATCAATTAAATTACATAGGTTTACCATCATGAAATTTTCATGTGGCTGGTAATGTGAAAGTGAACTTTGACAATATATATAAAACACTGCCATTGACACAAAAAAAATGTTTGCATTGGGTTTTTTTTTACATATTATTCCAGGGGCACATATTTATGCACTTAGTTATGTATGTTGTCGTGCACTATCATGTAACACCGTATGGAGATTTTTGACTTTTTGTTAGAACCCTTCGGTATTATATATATGTTTAATCTTTTCATGTTGTTAACTCCTGCTTGACCTTTGATCATTGTCATTTACTGCCACAACCATGTCATTACATAATCAGATAAGCAAGACAGCTTTTAAAAATAAGCTACACAAATTAGAGACACAAATAATAACAAATACCCAAAAGACCAAGAAGCAACCATTCAATAGAATATAATTGTGCAATGTTGTAAATGGCCCAGAACTTTTCCTGTATTTTGATTATATGTGAAAATGTTGTAAATGACCTAGCATTTTCTTATATTTTGGTTATAGGTGAGCGCAAAGAATCCTTTGATCTGATTTAAACTAACAACTTGTTGAAGATATTAAGAATAAAAAAATCAAAAACCTGTATCAATTACATCATCAACATTTGAGTGAGTTAATTTCAACTGTAGTGGTCTCATGGATTAAAAATTCATCACTGATATAACATTGATTTATTTTTGCACTTTAAAATAGATTTCATTGTTTCTAATTTCTAAACCCAAATGTTGTAAAAATTATTGATTTCAACACTAAACAACATCCAGAAATGGACATTCAATGCATGAAAGAAAATGCTGAAAAAGATTTAGAATGTCCACGCTGAAACCCAATCCTTGATTTAAATGGACCATGAAAAAATAACTAGCAATTATAACCGTGAAAAGTTTTAGCTTCTGCACAATAGGTTGAACTCACAACCCCGACAGTATTTTAGACCTAAAACCAAGAATTAACACCTTATCAACTTCTCACATCATATTGATCAGCAGTTTCACATGAAAATTCTTAAGATACATAGCACAATTTGCAAGTTTCCTTCCATTTCTTTTTATAATGAAAGAGAGGACAATTTCTTAAACAATAAAAATGGAATTATTATATAAATAATAATAATAATAAAGGTTCTGATATCAACCCTTTTTGGTCAAAAATATATACTCAAAATATACTTAGTTTTGTAATTTATTAACTCTCAAACAGAGTTTGGAAATACATTTCTGTTTTGTTCTGATTTTTTTGAGAGACTTCTCTTCCCTACAAAAATAAGTTACTGAATGCCAAATTCCAACCTAAAGTCTGCATTTCACACAAATTCAATTGAAAAACCTCAAATGATATGCTTTTGGTCGACACAGTAATCCAAGAGCGAGGTTTCACATTTCTATCATAATTAAAACCCAATTGCTGAGACCATGAATAGAGTCCTACATTGTTTTCTTAATGTCTCAAAATATGCTTCAATTTTCTATCACTGGAACAATAATGTACACCACATTCCATTTTGCATGGGATTTAACAAAAAAATAGGTAGCCCAAATGTAAAAATTAAGCCATCCATTGGGGTTTTCTTTCTTGCTCTCGTCTGCCCCACCCGAATGGCATGTCAAAAAGGGGTAAGGGACAGTGTAAGCCCTGTGAAACTCTGGTAGAACAGAAACCCATCAGGCCTAGCACCAGTCGTGTAAGTTTTGTTCTGATATGTTAACCTGCAGACAGTTTACCGATTAAAATTTTGAGCATGAGGTTGTCCTCTCTTTTTATTCTTTTTCTTCCATAGTTTGCCCTAAATTCCTGAGACGATGATCCTATATTTGTGATATGATTACATTTTTGATAAGTTTGACCATCATTTTCAAGAAAAGGAAATATTGAGAGAATTCATCCTTACCAGCTCGCTGAGAAACCCATTTTGGAACCTAGCCTCTGACTCTATCTTCTGAGCTATCTGGAAGTTGGTGAAAATAATACAAAAGGCCAAGATTACCTTCACAAACCACTTCGAAAATTACAGAGCAATTTCATTACATAACTCAATACAGGATCCCTTTATTAGGGTTTGTAGATAAACAAGGGTTAACAAATATGGGATTCATGGTCTACATTTTTGAGCTGGGAAACCTTACGATTCAATCCATCAATCTCTTCATCCAAGTCCCCATGAATGGATCGACCCACAACTGCAATTGTTCGCTATGGGGATTTGATCTGCTACTCAGCCCCTCTCTGCGCAAAACAATCAATATCACCGCACACATATCTCCATAAAATTGATAAAATAGCAATGGGCGTGCTCAATTGAAGAAATTGAAAGGAAAATGACGGAATGGTACCTTGATCAGAAGGGCAGAATTCCCTCTGGGCACGGATGTCATCAACAAAAAGTTGATGCAACCATTTGAAAAGAAAAATTGTATGGGTTTCCAGAATGAGTACATGGGAGGAATTCCACCATTGAAATCAAACTCCAAATAATTTTAAAGGGCATGTTTCAAAATATGGCATTACATAAGAAAAATATTCTGCTACTGCCGACATTCCTGTGCAGATAAAGAAGGCAACCACCACTAGTTGTGTCCATTCAGGCAGTAATGGCATCTCTTCTCCACATTCTTTTTCATGTCACCAGCTTTATGCAGAAAAAAGGGGAAGCGTTGAGAAAATGGGTTGGGTCTACTGCCATCTCTTCTCCACATTCCTTTTCATGTGGCCAACTTTACACAGAAAAAGGGGAAGCGTTCAGAAAACGGGTTGCGTCTATGGGGTTTTAGGCTCACAGTTTAGGCGGTTAGGGTTCATGCACTTGACAGTTGAAGGAGTTGTGGCGGTGAGGTTAGGGTTCATGCACTTCATAGTTGAAGCAGTTAGTTGTGGCGGTGATGAGATCTAATGGTTAAAATTTTTTGAATCGTCTAACAATTGATCAAAGGGTGCTAAAGGTGACAAAGTGTCATTTCAGGGGAGTGTTTTTCAAAGGGAAACGCCTTACGACGTAATTATTTGTTATCAATGTTGAAATTAAAGATTTATTAATATAACATTATTTAGTCAATTTAGTAAAGTGAATATACTTTCTCATAAAAAATCGATTTATTTGGTATATGATTGTTTTTAGGATATCATTTTTTAATTGTTTGTTTAATATAACATGGAATAGATATAACCATTCACACCTCCACACATATAACCATTTTGTGGAGGCATTCATTGTTCATAGGTGGTTATATGTGCAATGGTTCTTACTTCGCATCTTCGCACCTCTACACAATGAAAGCCTTTGCACAGTTAAAAATTATATTGGAATCAAGTCAACAGATGAATGATTACTTCCTGCATCATATTATATATCCAAGGATCCTACTCTTTGAACCACCCACATTGTAAAATTTTGAAGGTATAAACATTCTCTTCAAAGATTGCTATAATCATGGTTCTCAGTTTGCACCACGAGCTTATGATCACAAAAAAATGTGTATTCTCCATGTACACTTTGAAATTTGGTTTGACTTTGAATTCATCGACAACATGCTTTGTTGTAGTGTAACCTATACCTTATTCATATATACAACGCCTAGACAATACTAGAAAGTTAATTATGTTCCTTGTCAAAAGGCAAAGGAGAAGATTCCAAAAATAAACTTCAAACAATTAAGGATGACATGTTAATTAGTATATGCAAAGAGTCACTAAGTAAATGATATGAGTTAATGGTAAAATATTGTATATTATTTGCTATCATTTTTTAAATTAAATATTTAGTAATACAACATTATTTATTGAATTAAGAAAAACAATAAATAAAGTGTGAGATTGGAAAATAAATAAATAAAGTGAATGTAACAAGGCTTTTAATGGAGGTCACATAAAGTTAGTCAACCCAACCATATTTTTCGTAAACAGTTGGTAAGATGGTAAGTAAAACTGTAAATAAAAGTTTACCTTATGCATTATCGTATATGTTAGTACCTTTCATAAAGATAATATTAAATTTTTATACTAGGAATATCACAATGTGGAACCAAATGTTTTTCCTTTGATTTTGTGATAAATTTAAAGTTAAATTTGATTTGGTCATAGTCAATGTTTCATTGTGCAGAGGAAACTTCCTCCACACAATGAAATCTTTTATTGTAAGTTTCCCATAAGAAAATCATAATGAAACATTGACTATTGTATAACAAAATTATATTTGAAATCTTTTATTGTAAGTTTCCCATAATAAAAGCATAATGAAACATTGACTATTGTATAACAAAATTATATTTTGACATCTACATCCCCTTATTCATATTTGGATGAAGTGTTCACCAAAGTGAATTTCAAATATTTTCTGCATGCAAGTCGTCCAAAAGATAAACATGGAACATTATAAAAGCCTTGCAGAATAATTATCTTTTATTAGTTTTATGGATTTTTATGCATCAAAGCTTTGAAGTTATTGTTGTTGAAATATCAACATGGGAAGAAAAGATTGTAGTGTTTTTAGAATTTTTAAATATAAAATATTAATTTTTAATATGTTATATATATAGTTATTATTTTATATTATAATAATATTAATTAGTTTTAGAAATTGATAAAGAAATATTATTAAATAAATTTGATTTGGTCATAAAGTTAAAGTTAAATTTGATTTGTTAATGATCATCGCTTCAATGTGCGGAGCTTATACAATGTGGAGGAAGCTTCCTCCACACAATGAAAGCTCGGCACGAGGATAACTCTACATAATGAAACATTGACTATAGTATAGAAAAATTATAGTTTGACATCTCCATCTCCTTATTCACAATTGGATGAAGTATTCACCAAACCAAGTTTCAAATATTTTACGCATGCAAGTTGTCCAATCGATAAACACAAAACATTATAAAAATGGACATGCTTGTAGGCTAAATATCCTTTATTACTTTTAAGGATTTTTATACATCAAAGCTTTGAAGTTATGGTTATTGAAAGAGCAAAGCGGGAAAAAAAATTTGTAATGTTTTTTTAATTTTTTTAAATATAAAATATTGTTTTTTAATATGTTATTTTATATATTTGTAATTTTATATTATAATAATATTAATCATTTTTTGAAATTGTTAAAATTTCTTATTAAATAAATTTTATTTAGTCACAAAGTTAAAGTTAAATTTGTTTTGGTTATAATCAACGTTTTATTGTGCGGAGCTTTCCTTGTGCAGAAGAAGCTTCATTCACACAATGAAAATTTTCATTGTAAGCTCCACACAACGAAAGTTCCACACAAGGAAAGCTCCTCACAATGAAACATTGATCCCTGCAACTCTGGTTTCCCTGCATGCATTCATTAAATGATATGAATACTCAACCTGGTGGATGTTAGGATTGTCTTTAGCTTTGGATTTCCTTCGGTATGGTATGCAAAATTCCTCCTTCTCTAAAAGAGTCATATGTTTCTTCGTAATCATATGTAATACGTGATCTGTATCAATTCAATAAACTTCTCCAATTGTTTTTAGGTAAAATTTTGTAACTACATGATCTGTATCAATTAGTTCGTTCCAATTATTTTCTCTAATTATATGTAAATATACAATTAGTATCAATTTAGTTAACTTATGATAAGTCTCGCTATTGCACAACATTATTCTCTGGACCATCATCATAATAATTGCAATTATTCAATGTTTTGGACCTTTGGGTTGGAATTTGCCTAAATAGTTTTTTATTAGATTATTTTTCTTTTTTTAATCAATTTTTTATTATATAAATAAATATAATGTTATGAAGAATTTTTGAAATTTTAAATTGTGCAAAATTTACAAATCAAATTTGTTACTATCACAGATTCTTATAAATTTTAAAAATAAACACAAAAAACATCCAAAACTTAGAACAATTAGATATTATAGCTTTCATAAATGACATTTAACTTTCTTTCATAATAATATTAATTCTTTTAGAAATTGATACAATTTGTTATTAAATAAATTTGGTTTGGTCATAAAGTTAAATTAATTTAATTTATATTTATGATTTTAGGCTTATAGTTTTTAATGAAAACCTTCATTGTGCTTAAGAAGCTTCCTTTTCACATTGAACGTCTTCAAATTCAAATAGAGATAAGCTTCCTCCACACAATGAGAGTTTTCATTGTAAGCTCTGCACAAGAAAATCTCCACACAATGAAATAGGTTGCTACAATTATCGTTCTCAGTTTGCATCACAAGCTTATGATAAAAAAAAAAAAATGTGTATTCTCCATGTGCACTTTCACATTTGGTTTGACATTGAATTCGTGGATGACATGCTCTGCTGCAGTGAAACCTCTACCTTATTCATATATACAATGCCTCGACAATACTTGAAAACTAATTATGTTCCTTGTTAGAAGGCAAAGGAGAATATTCTAGAAATAAACTTGAAGCAATAAAGGACAACATGTTAATTAATATATGCAGAGAGTCACTAAGTGAACGATTTGAGTTTGTTGAAAATGTAGCAAAAAATTCCTAATTTAATTTTCCCTTGATTAAATTAAGAGAAATTTCAATTTCAAGTTCAGCAGAATAGTTGGTGGTAGTTAACTGAGGTGACATGGCTCTTGTCACTTAGTTAACTCAGTGAATTCGAGTTGGAGACACTTGAGTTTAGTTCTACATGATTGTTTGCTAATTTTTAGAAATCTATTTTAGATAATTTGAGTTATTGTTAGTGTAATTAGTTCTCACTGTCAGTAGAACTACTGGAGGTCTAGTTAAGGGTGTGTAACTTTTTTCACACTAAGTAATCAATCAAATCAAAATAATTGTTGCATGCAGAGAATTCGAGTTATTTAGTTGAGATTGGAGTTCAAAGGAAATGTACTATTAGTTGTAAACTAATCCAAGTCATACAGGTCACACATGTAGTCACGGAAGGACCTATAGGAATTGCACAATCCAAATTGAGGAATTTCCTAAATAATAAGGGGTTAATTCCTTTAGGAACAACGCAAGGAAATAGGGGCTTGGAGACTCAAAATTTTGGCTAAGTATTGGCCAAGGTCTATCAGTCAGGAAGAGGATAGAATATACAAGCGCAAGTCGAGCTCAAGCTTGAGCATATCATATTGTATTCATCCATATTCTTTGATTAATGCAATACATATAGTAAGGGGTTTTGAGCAGTTGCTTTCCCTCAAATAAATATTTGTATATATGTGTTAAATACTGATGCATGTTAATGATTTATGTTCTCAATCATGAATTTACTTCCATAGGTTAGTAGAGCAGCTTCTAGTCGTGTGGCTTAGAAAATTTCATGAGCAATTTAGAATCTAGACATTAATTTCTACATGGTATCAAAGCTAGATTCATAGTAGAGTGTAGGAATTTACAGGGTAAGTTCCACAGAAGAATACCAAAAGGACACCGCTCACAACCAGATCTCAAATCAATACACCAGTATTTTTGACGTGGTTAAAACCCTCAGAGTGCAAGGAGGGAAACAGTCCACGGCCTGTCCCAACGTGGGTACAGACAATTTATTAATCAAAGAATGAAAATTTACATAAGCTTCTCTCATGCACGGATTACCCGAACAATGACCCTCCATGCGCTTTAAATAGAACTCATGGACCAATCGGGTGTCAAGCCACGGATCAAGTGTCGGTAATACCGAGGTGAGAGTGAACCGTCGGATCACTACATATCGTGACCGTCGGATTGTAAGTTACAAAATGTACAACGGTAAAGAAACACACTTTACCTAACTCTAACCTAACTCTATACTAGACCAAGTTGAACTTAACTATATCCTATGTGTCGGAATATCCTAACATCCCCCCTTAAGAACAACTTGGGATAGGATTGAAGGATTTACAAATATGACACAATAGGAGAAGGAAGGAGGCACTAGAGCCTATCCCCCCTTAGTGACAACTTCCTGAACTCCAAGCATATATCGAAGTTTAGTGAACTTCGCCTCTGTGAGAGCCTTTGTGAAGATGTCTGCAACCTGATCATCCGTTGGACAATATTGCACTTCAAGAACATGGTCAAGAATGAGCTTTCTGATGAAGTGCATGTGTAGTTCAATGTGTTTGCTGCGCTGATGCTGGACTGGATCTTTGCATAGCTGAATGGCACTTTGATTATCACACCAAAGTGTGGTTGGATGCTGCTGCTCAAAGCCAAACTCTGATAGGATCTGACGAAGCCACAAGGCTTCCTTACTAGCTTCCACGGCACCACGATACTCTGCTTCTGCTGACGAAAGAGAAATGGCAGCCTGTTTCTTACAAGCCCATGTAATAGGTCCTGAACCAAGAGTGAAGACATAACCGGCAGTAGACTTCCGATCATCAAGGTCACCAGCCCAATCAGAATCAGTGAAACCAACTAACAGAGGAGCTGCTTTGGCACTGTAATGAATCCCAAACTGTATTGTACCTCGAACATAACGAAGTATTCTTTTAGCTGCTTTCCAATGACTTTCACGGGGGTTTTGCATAAAACGAGCAACAAGGCCAACAACAAAGGAAAGATCAGGACGAGTATGGGTTAAGTACAAGAGTTTTCCGACAAGTTGACGGTATAAGGTAGCATCAACTTCAGGAGAAGTACAAGAGACTGAAAGTTTGACTCCAGACTGAAAGGGAGAAGGGGCTGGCTTACAGTCTTCCATGTGAAAATGACGAAGAATATCACAAGCATACTTGGACTGGGAAAGGAAAATACCCTCTTGGGATTGCAAGACTTGAAGACCGAGAAAATAGTGTAGGTGTCCTAAGTCTGTCATTTCAAATTTCTTTTTAAGGTTGGACTTCACATGGTTTATAAGGTTGGGATCACTACCAGTAAGAATAAGATCATCAACATAAAGAACAAGGATGATGAGAGAGTTGCCCACTTTCTTGGTGTAGACAGTATTGTCAGAATGACACCTAGAAAAGCCAGATTCTAAAAGAAAGCTATCCATTTTGGCATACCAAGCTCGAGGAGCTTGCTTGAGGCCATAAAGGGATTTCTTAAGGCGACAAACTAGGCTGGAGTCTGTTTGTATGAAGCCAATGGGTTGTTCCATATAGATTTCTTCCTGCAAGTCCCCATGCAAGAAGGCAGATTTAACATCCATTTGATGTACTTCCCATTTTAAAGAGGCAGCAAGGGAAAGAACAAGGCGGATAGAGTTCATTTTGGCAACTGGAGAGAAGGTTTCAGTGTAGTCAATGCCTTCAACCTGTGAAAAGCCCTTAGCAACTAGACGAGCTTTATGTTTGTCAACTTTCCCATCTGGTCCATACTTGGTTCTGTAAACCCATTTGCATCTAACAAGTTTGCGTCCCTTTGGTAGAGGAACAAGATCCCATGTATCATTTGTCATCAATGAATGATATTCTTCATTCATAGCTGTTTCCCACTGTGGATGGCCTGAAGCTTCTGCAAAAGTGTCAGGATCATGATTCACTGGAGCTTGAGCCAGTAAAGAAGAGGCTCTTTCAAACTGAGAACGTGTACGTCGCTGATCTGTAGGATCACCGGCAAGATCACCTGCTGCATCCCGAGTAGCACGGACCCATCTTGGAAGTTGAGGATCCTGAGAAGGTGGGGAAGGATTATCATCCTCGCTTTCATCATCAGAAGAAGAAATGTTCTCAAAGATAGAAGAGATGGGAAGAGGTGGCACATCCGCCGGACTAGGCTCGCAGGCCGATTTATTTTCATCAAATTTTACATCTCTTCTAATGATAACATTTTTGGACTTAAATGGAATAAGTCTATAGCCTTTTACATCTTCAGAATATCCAACAAAAGTACATTTCTCACTCTTAGGTTCTAAGGCTTTATGCTTTTCATCTGGAATATGGGCCCATGCTTCACTTCCAAACACACGAAAGTGACTTACATCTGGTTTAATGGAACTCCAAGCTTCTTCTGGAGTGATATTCTCTAGAACCTTAGTAGGAGTGCGATTGATTATATAATTTGCACAATTAATTGCTTCGGCCCAAAAACTAAGACTGAGTCCTTTAGATTGCAGCATACAATTAGCCATTTCCTTTAAAGTGCGATTTTTCCTTTCAGCTACACCATTTTGTTGTGGAGTGTATGGAACAGTATGTTGCATTTGAATTCCATTTTCGGTGCAAAAGGTGATGAATGCATTTTTAACATATTCTCCACCATTATCAGTTCTTAGCTTAAGAATTTGATGTCCAGATTGTTTTTCAACGAATGCTTTGAAGGCCAAAAAGGTGGTAAATACTTCGCTCTTGAGTTTTAAGAAGTATACCCAAGTGCGTCTAGAGAAATCATCAATGAAAGTTAAGAAGTACTTGCAGCCAGAGAATGAAGCAACAGGAAGAGGACCACATAAATCACTGTGCACAAGCTGTAAAGGGGCTGAGGCGTGCCAAGAGGCACGTTTGTCAAAACTGTCCCGATGATGTTTTCCGAGTACACATCCGGAACAAACACCATCTTTGCAAGATACCATAGGAAGACCTGTCACCATGTTTTCTTTACATAGATGCTGAAGGGAGCGATAGTTTAAGTGACCATACCGCTCATGCCAAAGTTTGCTCACTTCATCATTATGAGCAACAAATACTGAGGGAAGATGGGATGACCCAAAGTTGTGAAACTTATACAACCTTTTGGAATCATCAGCAAGACCAGTAGCTAGAATCTGTTTAGGATCTTTTAGATCCTTGATTACAACATCATGAGGTGAAAATTCAACGATTTTACCTTCACCTGAATGAGTTATCTGATAGACAGATAGAAGGTTGCAGGATAAGTTTGGAACACATAATACATCATTGAACTGACCATTGTCTAGATGAACAGTTCCAGTCCCTACAACATTAAGAGATCTATCATCACCAACATATATATTTTTGGTGTTACAATCATTTAAAGAAGAAAACATGGCTTGGTTTTTGGCCATGTGACAAGAGGCTCCAGAATCAATGAGCCACTCATGAGAATGAGAAGAAGAAGAAGATACATTTAATGCATAACCAGACTGAGATGATTGACGATGACATGCAGAAAATGCCGTTCCGGAAGTTGAAGTTGAAGTAGGCTCCAGATGGATGTTATGTTTCTTCATTGCGGCTTCCAAGGCTTCCATCTTCTTAAAGCATTTAGATTCTAAGTGGCCATCTCGATTACAAAAGTTACAATGTCTATCAGTCTTCTTCCATTTGTTTTTATTGGGCTTATCATATTGCTGAAATGATCTTTCGTCTTGAGGCTGAGTTGGTTTAGGACCATTCCTTTGAGGATAAGACTTCTTAGGATTCTTTGAATTTGGATACTGCTGGGCGGCTAACGCTTTTGTGGAAGAGGTTCCAAGATTAAGAAGACCAAGGTGTAAGAGTTTTTCTTGTTCTCTTATTAAGGAATCACAAAAGGAGTCAAAGGAAGGGGGCTTGTAGTCTTTGCCTTGACAAATGAAAGCTTCCCTGGTAGAATGGAAAGTGGAAACAAACACAGAGTAGGCTGGTCCTAACTTAGTGAGGATGGAATAAATAAGGTTACCATCATCTTTCTTAACTTTAACACCTTCCAAGAGATATCTAAGGTTCTTGAATTTTGACAAGAAATCTTCAATGCAAGAAAAATTATTAGGATCCAAAGTAAGCATCTCATTTTCAAGTTGATGGGATCTAATTTCATTTTTAATCCCAAAAACTTTAGCAAGTTTTTCTAATGCTTCATGAGGAGTTTCAATTTCTGCAATGTGGAATCTAAGATCAGGAGAAACAGACATTCCTATCAAGCCACGTGCTTGATCTTGTCGATTTTCCCATTTTTCGGCCTTGTCTTCATCTTTGGGTTTCTTCTCTTGGTCTGTGGCTATTCTGAAGAGACCTTTACTTCTAAGTAAATCTCCCATGTAGGCTACCCATTGGAAGTAGTTAGTGCTGTCAAGAATGACTTGGCATGGACTTTCCATTTTTGAAAAACAACTGAAGCTGAAGATGCTGAAAGTAAGTGGTCCAATGGATAGATCTCGAAAAAATAGGCGGTTTTAAAAAAAACGGCTCTGAAAAAGGCTTCCGGATGAAGAAGTTATGGCTTTTTGAAAAAAAATTGTTGACGTTGCCGGCAAAGTGCGGGAATGTGCGGGAATGAAAAAATCCGCCCCCACAAAATGGAGACTTGAACCCAAGACCTCTACTCTCTTAAAAGGTCTTTGAACCAATTGATCTATACAAAATATTTGAGAGAGAGAGAGAGAGAGAGAGAGGGGGGGGGGGGGGGCCTCGATTTGCGTGCTTGCCTTGGGAAGACTCTTTTCCCCTACAAAACACAAAACACAAAACCCAACACGAATATCCAAAGAAAAACGAACCTTACGGCTCGAAGTTAGCTTTAGCCAAAAAACTAGAAATTTTAAAAAAAATCTCAAAGTTAGCTTTTAGCCGAAAAACTAAATATTTTCCTCAATGTTTCTGATTTTCCGAGATCACACTAAGGTGCAGGGAAAAGAGCATACGCATGAGAAAAATCCTTTCTTTCTGTTTCTGATTTGCCCAGATCGCACAGAGTCGCAGGGCAAAGAGCATACGCAGAAATGAAAGGTATAGATCCGGGAAAAAAAAAGGCTAAATAAACCGAAACCGAAATAAGCAGAGAGAAAATGACAGTAAACTGCAAAAAAACACTGTATACCTCCCGATCTGAAAAATGACGCAGCTAGGGCTACCGGAAACCTTTTCGCGTGAAACGAAAGGGGTTCCTCACTGAAACAGATGCTCCGAATGCAACAGAGCAGTCCTCTCGGCCCGAAAGCAGTCAGAAACAGCAGATCTAGGAAACGACAGCCGCATGCAGTTCTACCGGCTTCAGATTTGGATCACCAACGGACGCGGCCCTCAAATAGCTCTGATACCATGTAGGAATTTACAGGGTAAGTTCCACAGAAGAATACCAAAAGGACACCGCTCACAACCAGATCTCAAATCAATACACCAGTATTTTTGACGTGGTTAAAACCCTCAGAGTGCAAGGAGGGAAACAGTCCACGGCCTGTCCCAACGTGGGTACAGACAATTTATTAATCAAAGAATGAAAATTTACATAAGCTTCTCTCATGCACGGATTACCCGAACAATGACCCTCCATGCGCTTTAAATAGAACTCATGGACCAATCGGGTGTCAAGCCACGGATCAAGTGTCGGTAATACCGAGGTGAGAGTGAACCGTCGGATCACTACATATCGTGACCGTCGGATTGTAAGTTACAAAATGTACAACGGTAAAGAAACACACTTTACCTAACTCTAACCTAACTCTATACTAGACCAAGTTGAACTTAACTATATCCTATGTGTCGGAATATCCTAACATAGAGAAGATATTTTGAGGTTGCCATTGCAGGAGGTTTGTAATGAAGATTGGTGTTACAGGTTTTCTCTAGGATTGAGAAGATGGCTTTCAATGGACTCAAGCTCGAGTATGCTTTGGAAGGAACCACAATTCTTTTGGCATGGAAGATCCAAATGGAGGTAGTATTGGATGATAATGGGTTGCTAGAATACATCAAGATAGATTTAGCAAAACCCCAGCATATGATGCCCAGGATCTTGCTTAGTGGAAGAAGGATGTGGCTAAAGAGAGGAGGATCATATTGGAGGGAGTTTTGCATCATAATGTCTCGAATCTCCATGAGAAAGAGACTCCATTCTTGATGTGTAAAACACTAACAGAGTTGTTTGAGAACAATAGTGACCACGTGGATCTGGCACTCAAGGACAAGCTTCGAAGTACTAAGATGCAAATAATGAAACAATTATGTAGTGCCTAAGCAAGTTTACACAGTGTTGTGATGAACTTGATGGATTCAATATTACATTCCCTGAATAAGATTTGGTAGCTCTAGCCCTCTTGGGTCTTCCCAAGAGTTGGCATAGTTATCAAGATTTGGTAAATGGTAGAGAGAAACTACCAAGCTGGGAGTGGTTATGGTCTGATCTAGTGCAAGAAGAAATAAGGCAAAGAAACAAAGACGAGACTTCATCTAAGGGCGAGGATCACAAGGGATTCACTCAATGAACCACTTACATAGCACATGTGTTCGTTGCATACTAAAAAATACCCTTAATTTAACTACACAATGGAAAATACCTCTAAAAATAACTTTATTTAACCGTGACCAATACAAACCCAACACACCTTCCCAATTTAAAAATCCCCTACTTTCACTAGATATTGTAGGTATCCATTTTTTCATTAACATTTTTCATACCCCTTTATATTAATGTCCCTTTATTCTCATTAACAATGGTAAGCATATTCTGCACCTAGAAAGAATAACCTAAATACTAGGTAGTTGAAAACTTGAAAGTTTCAATAAAAAGAGGCAAATATAACCTCGTTGATTTACAAATGCATACCATGGAAACTTTTAATGGAAAATACATAGGTTTGAACTCTCAATTGCATATATCTTTTGTTGAATACTAATGATCTAGGAGGATCTTGTCAGATCAGTTACACAGGTTCAGTTTTGTTGTCAGCGTTCAGTGTCCGGTGTCTTCAGCTTCGACAATAATGTTTATGGTTTAGGGTGTCCAGTGTTGGTTTTTAGTTCTGCCGGTGATGTCAATGGTTGATATGTTTTTTATGATGTTTAGTACCTGGTTGTCGACATGTATTCGTCGTCAGTTCCGCCAGGGTTTGGTTGTCATCTTTAGGGTTTGTATGTCACATTGTGACAAGTTGTATAAAAAGGTTCTTGGAACAAAATGATGCTAAGTCCTAGACCTAACACCCAAACCCTAACCTAGAACTTAATCCAAACATTAAAAATGAATTAACCCTAAGTTCTAAACCCATTCAGGCCATGTTATATTACCAAACCTATGTAATAACCATATAAATATTACAAACCCATTGTATAAAACATTACAAAACCTATTCGGACTATGTAAATCAAATACGATGCAAAACAAACTCACAAGTCCCTAACCACAGCAGATAGCCGCGTCAGAACCGCGAGGGGTTACAGGCTCATGTGAATGGTTATGTTAACAGCGGGGTTAGAGTTTGTAGTGGAGGTCGTTAAACAATCTAACTACGCGGAGGATAAACCATCGAAGGTTGTGGTGACATGTGAAAAGTTATTAAAACCACAACAGTCAAATATCGTAGTGGATCCACCCGATTATAACTATCGGAGGGTGTGTGTTATGTGAAGAATTGAAAACGGCCAGGTGTAACCACAAAGAATTGTTCGTCGGAACCGCGGGTGAAAACAACGGAGGTGGCTGCAAATAGTTAACACTGGGCTTGTTCCCGTGGGCACATTCAACCTTCTCCACACCATTATATGACCGTTGGAGGCTAACTATAACCTAAATTTATTTTTGGGTTTTTTTTGTTAGTTTTTGCATTCAACTAATTTGAAGACCATGGCCTCTATCCCTATGTGTCGTTGTGTGGCTAGGTCGTGGCCCTTTAAAAAATTTTATGCTCAACCAAATGCCAAATCAGGCTAGGGAGTTCAATTTGAACTCTACAAAACCATTTATACTCATGATGGAGAGGGAGAGTGGTTTTGAGTTTTGCATGTAGATTCTAGAGGATATACGTTGTTTTGTTTTCAGTGTAACAGGAGCATCCAGAGTCAGAATTAGGAACCGTGACAAGCGTTGGAAAGCTATTTCAAAGATCTTTCTTGTGACAGTGACCAAAAGTGCCTGCATGCAAAATTAATCTGGTTAATTTTCTTTTTAATCAACCTCCTCAGATTCAATCCTAATAAAGCGGTCGCCCATCTTAAAAGCGAACCTGGAGACATAGTCCATTAGGGACGAACTCCGTAATCAATCTTGTTGTCTGGTATCGTTGTGTTTTTTCTGCTTTTCACTTTTGTTTTCATTTTTCTTATGTTTCAATTATGTCGTCAATTCATTCATTTTCAAGCATTTCTCATGGTTAAAGCACTTTAAGTTAACATTCAATTCACTGATGGCATTAATCAATTCTACTTCAGTTAAACACATGATCATTTTAGATCATATAATTTGGTATCACAGTAGGTTTCATTTGTAGATTTGTTAGTGAATGTTAACTAAGTCGAAGTTGCAATGTGGAGAAGGAATCCTCGAGGAGATTGATCCAGAGATTTGAAAGCGAAGAGTCGCTCATAAGTCGACCATGACAGTATCTTATGCAGGTGAAACTATAGAAACTAAGATGAGCGAGGAACACTTTCAGCAAGCATTCTTGAGTATGCAGCAGATGTTGGGAAAACTTTACGAAGATAAGAAGGTGAGATATGCATCTTCTTCTTCAAAGACATCGAAGAAGGACAAAGGTAAAGGCAATGCTAATAAACCTCCTTCACCTCCATCATCTCCATCATCATCTTATTATTATTCTTCTTCCACTACAGAATCTGAAACAGAAAAGAAACCTAAGAAAACATCTCTTTTGAAACTTGATGTAAAATTTGAGTTACCTATTTATGATGGTGAAATGAATCCTGAAAATTTAGATAACTGGATTAAGCAGTTAGAAGTGTATTGTCGTATTCAGAACATTTCTGACGATAAAACGAAAATTCAGTTAGCTACACTTAGAATGGGGGGAACAGATTTAATCTAGTGGGAAAGTAAAACTCAAATATATGTAAAGCAGAAAGTAAAGTCATCTCTTAATGGTCTAAGTTTTTAAAAGCTCTTAGGAAACAATTCTATCCTTTAGGATACATGCAGTGAGTTGTTATTGATTGGCAGCACTTGAGGCAAGATAAAGGGCAGAGTGTTTAGGGGTTTACTGATGAGTTTAGAAAGAAAGCATTGGCGCTTGGTATTACATTGGATACATGTGAAACTTTATTAAAATACATCGGCATTTTACATTCATATTTTCAGCATACATTATTGATGTTTATTGATGTCTTTGAATGAGGTGGGATTTTTTCTGTAGTATTGGCCAAGGAAACGACTTAGCTATTCTATGGAAATGACTTAGCTATTCTATCTTTTTCTAACTATCGTTCAGGGCGATAATCCACCAGTAGTACTAATTGGAAATCCATCGAACCATGTTGGAGAAAGATTCAAAGACCTTTTCTAGAAGTAATAAAACCTTTTCTAGGGTTGTGACAAGCACATTGATATAATTATTTATATTGAATATAAATATAATTATTTATATTGAATATAAATATAATTATTTATATTGAATATAAAAGTGTATGGTTGAAGTGTTGAGCAGCAAGAGTAGAGAGAGTGCTATGAAACGAGCTCAAGAGCAGAACTGAAAGAAGTGTGGCAGAGAGTTTGTGTGACAGAAGGAAGAAAGCTGCGGTTTTGAGCAGAGGATAAAGTGTTGTTATATGAGAGTGGTATTGGTATTTTTCCATAATTGTATATACCTTTGTTTTTAGTTTGAAAATTGTATAAAAAATTAAAAGATTAAAAATCCCACTATTACGGTTGATGAGGTGCGAAATATCTTTTTTTCCTGCATACATGTCCGGTCTGATCATAGGGTGAGAAGTCCTGTAAAATCTTGTCATATAATTTCATGGAATCTCGATTGGCCTGTGTCTGGCCACCATCTACATTTCTCTTATGGGGAAATCAGAATCCATAAGGATTAATTTATACGAAGGCCACTTGGTTGCTTAACAAATAATACACTTAACAATACTGATATGTTAATATTTCACATGACATGTCAATACTTCTACAAAGAAAAAATTTAGAACTAATATTCGTAAACATATATTCCTAATAGCACTAGCATGCCATTATTCTTATTATATTCGGATCAACTCTGACATTCCAATATTCCTATAATTCCAACTGGTTTACTCGTATAATAGATTTCTGTGCATCAACTGCAACCAAGAAGCATGGGAAATATAAGAGAAGTTTCAGAAATCATCTTCCTCGCGTATGGGAAACAGGCGTATTTCTTGTTCGCAGACCTTCGGTACATAATACGAAAAGCCCGTTAAGGTAACGATGCCTTTTCCTTCTTAGAAAAATGCCAATCTATCCATGAATTTCAGTTGATGGGTATAATATTTTGTCTCTCAGAAACAAACAGATATTTCAATTGCTTCGTCTTGTGAGATAGTAATAAAATGGGTGAGGGAAGCTGACACGTGGAATCGGCTGATTCAACTGATTGGCAACCACCAAGTTTCCTAGCATTGAGAATCGATGAGCGAGGTGGTCCAGATCAACTTTTGATCAGAATCACCACTGTCAAGCGTTCTACATCTCTTACCTCAGAGGTGTTTGACCAACTGGAAAATGAGAGCCTTGGCATTCTCCATTCTCGTAGATCCTCCACCAAAGAATGATTACTTGTTGCATCATATTATATATCCAAGGATCCTACTCTTTGAACTACCCACATTTCTAAAACTTTGAAGGTATAAACATTCTCTTCAAAGATTGCTATAATTATGGTTTTCAGTTTGCACCACAAGCTTATGATCACAAAAAAAAATGTGTATTCTCCATGTACACTTTGAATTCGTGGACGACATGCTCTTTTGTTGTAGTGTAACCTATACCTTATTCATATATACAACACCTAGACAATACTGGAAAGTTAATTATGTTCCTTCTCATAAGGCAAAAGAGAAGATTCCAAAAATAAACTTCAAGCAATTAAAGATGACATGTTAATTATATATGCAAAGAGTCACTAAGTAAATGATATGAGTTAATGGTAAAATATTGTATATTATTTGCTGTCATTTTTTAAATTAAAGATTTAGTAATACAACATTATTTATTGAATTAAGAAAAACAATAAATAAAGTGTGAGATTGGAAAAATAAATAAATAAATAAAGTGAATGTAACAAGTCTTTTAATGGAGGTCACATAAAGTTAGTCAACCCAACCATATTTTCCGTAAACAATTGCTAAGATGATAAGTAAAACTATAAATAAAAGTTTACCTTATGCATTATCGTATATGTTAGTACCTTTTATAAAGATAATATTAAATTTTTATATTAGGAATATCACAACATGGAACCAAATGTTTTTCTTTTGATTTGGTGATAAATTTAAAGTTAAATTTGATTTGGTCATAGTCAATGTTTCATTGTGCAGAGGAAACTTCATCCACACAATATCTTTTATTGTAAGTTCCCCATAAGAAAATATCCGCATAATGAAACATTGACTATTGTATAACAAAATTATATTTTGACTTCTCCATCCCCTTATTCACATGTGGATGAAGTGTTCACCAAATTGAATTTCAAATATTTTCTGCATGCATGTTGTCCAAAAGATAAACATGGAACATTATAAAATCCTTGCAGACTAATTATCTTTTATTAGTTTTATGGATTTTTATACATCGAAGCTTTGAAGTTATTGTTGTTGAAAGATCAACGCGGGAAAATAATTTTATAGTGTTTTTAAAATTTTTTAAATATAAAATATTAATTTTTAATATGTTATTTATATACTTATAATTTTATATTATAATAATATTAATTAGTTTTAAAAATTGATAACGAAACATTATTAAATAAATTTGATTTGGTTTTTGATTTGTTAATGGTCAATGCTTCGATGTGCGGAGCTTATACAATTTGGAGGAAGCTTCCTCCACACAATGAGGATAACTTTGCATAATGAAACATTGACTATAGTATAGAAAAATTATAGTTTGACATCTCCATCTCCTTATTCACAATTGGATGAAGTATTCACCAAACCAAGTTTCAAATATTTTATGCATGCAATTTGTCGAATAGATAAACACAAAACATTATAAAAATGGACATGCTTGTAGACTGAATATCCTTTATTACTTTTAAGGATTTTTATACATCAAAGTTTTGAAGTTATTGTTATTGAAAGAGCAAAGCAGGAAAACAATTTTGTAATGTTTTTTTAATTTTTTTAAATATAAAATATTGTTTTTAATATGTTATTTTATATATTTGTAATTTTATATTATAATAATATTAATCATTTTTTGAAATTGTTAAATTTTTTTATTAAATAAATTTTATTTAGTCACAAAGTTAAAGTTAAAATTGTTTTGGTTATAATCAATGTTTGATTGTGCGGAGCTTTCCTTGTGCAAAGTTTTCATTGTGCAAATGAAGCTTCATTCACACAATGAAAATTTTCATTGTAAGCTCCACACAATGAAAGTTCCACACAAGGAAAGCTCCTCACAATGAAACATTGATCCCTGCAACTCTGGTTTCCCTGCATGCATTCATTAAATGATATGAATACTCAACCTGATGGATGTTAAGATTGTCTTTAGCTTTGGATTTCCTTTGGTATGGTATGCCAAATTCCTCCTTCTCTATCAGAGTCATATGTCGCTTCATAATCATATGTAATTACGTGATCTGTATCAATTCAATAAACTCCTCCAATTGTTTTTAGGTAAAATTTTGTAACTACATGATCTGTATCAATTAGTTTGTTCCAATTATTTTCTCTAATTATATGTAAATATATGATTAGTATCAATTTAGTTAACTTGTGATAAGTCTCGCTATGGCACAACATTATTCTCTGGACCATTGTCATAATAATTGTAATTATTCAATGTTTTGGACCTTTGGGTTGGAATTTGCCTAAATAATTTTTGTTAGATTATCTTTCTTTTTTTAATTAGTTTTTTATTGTATAAATAAATATAATGTTATGAAGAATTTTTGAAATTTTAAATTTGCAAAATTTAGAAATCAAATTTGTTACTATCACAAATTCTTATAAATTTTTGAATAAATTTTAAAAAATAAACACAAAAAACATCCAAAACTTAGAACAATTAGATATTATAGCTTTCATAAATGACATTTAACTTTCTTTCATAATAATATTAATTGTTTTTAGAAATTGATACAATTTGTTATTAAATAAGTTTGATTTGGTCATAAAGTTAAATTAATTTAATTTATATTTATGATTTTAGGCTTATAGTTTTTTAATGAAAACCTTCATTGTGTTTAAGAAGCTTCCTTTTCACATTGAACATCTTCAAATTCAAATAGAGATAAGCTTCCTCCACACAATGAAAGTCTCCATTGTAAGCTCTACACAAGAAAATCTCCACACAATGAAATAGGTTGCTACAATTATCGTTCTCAGTTTGCATCACAAGCTTATGATAAAAAAAACAATGTGTATTATCCATGTGCACTTTCACATTTGGTTTGAAATTGAATTCGTGGACGACATGCTCTGCTGCAATGAAACCTCTACCTTATTCATATATACAATGGTTCGACAATACTTGAAAACTAATTATGTTCCTTGTTAGAAGGCAAAGGAGAATATTCTAGAAATAAACTTGAAACAATAAAGGACGACATGTTAATTAATATATGCAGAGAGTCACTAAGTGAACAATTTGAGTTTGTTGAAAATGTAGCAAGAAATTCCTAATTTAATTTTCCCTTGATTAAATTAAGAGAAATTTCAATTTCAAGCTCAGCAGAATAGTTGGAGGTAGTTAACTGAGGTGACATGGTTCTTGTCACCTAGTTAACTCAGTGAATTCGAGTTGGAGACACTTGAGTTCAGTTCTACATGATTGTTTGCTAATTTTTAGAAATCTGTTTCAGTTAATTTGAGTTATTGTCAGTGTAATTAGTTCTCACTATCAGTAGAACTAGTGGAGGTCTAGTTAAGGGTGTGTAACTTTTTTCACACTGAGTGATCAATCAACTCAAAATAATTGTTGCATGCAGAGAATTTGAGTCATTTAGTTGAGATTGGAGTTCAAAGGAAATGTACTATCAGTTGTAAACTAATCCAAGTCATACAGGTCATGCATGCAGTCAAGGAAGGACCTATATGAATTGCACAATCCAAATTGAGGAATTTCCTAAATAATAGGGGGTTAATTCCTTTAGGAATGGCGCAAGGAAATAGGGGCTTGGAGACTCAAAATTTTGGCTAAGTATTGGCTAAGGTCTATCAGTCAGGAAGAGGATAGAATATACAAGTGCAAGTTGAGCTCAAGCTTGAGCATATCATATTGTATTCATCCATATTATTTGATTAATGCAATACATATAGTAAGGGGTTTTGAGCAGTTGCTTTCCCTCAAATAAATATTTGTATATAGGTGTTAAATATTGATGCATGTTAATGATTTATGTTCTCAATCATGAATTTACTTCCATAGATTAGTAGAGTAGCTTCTAGTCGTGTGGCTTAGAAAATTTCATGAGAAATTTAGAATCTAGACATTAATTTCTACATGGTATCAAAGCTAGATTCACAATAGAGAAGATATTTCAAGGTTGCCATTGTAGGAGGTTTGTAATGAAGATTGGTGTTACAGGTTTTCTCCAGGATTGAGAAGATGGATTTCAATGGACTCAAGCTCGAGTATGCTTTGGAAGGAACCACAATTTTTTTGGCATGGAAGATCTGAATGGAGGTAGTATTGGATGATAATGGGTTGCTAGAATACATCAAGATAGATTTATCAAAACCCTAGCATATGATGCCCAAGATCTTGCTTAGTGGAAGAAGGATGTGGCTAAAGAGAGGAGGATCATATTGGAGGGAGTTTTGGATCATAGTGTCTCGAATCTCCATGAGAAAGAGACTCCATTCTTGATGTGTAAAACACTAACATAGTTGTTGAGAACAATAGTGACCGCATGAATCTAGCACCCAAGGACAAGCTCCAAAGTATTAAGATGCAAATAATGAAACAATAATGTAGTTCCTAAGCAAGTTTACACGGCGTTGTGATGGACTTGATGGATTCGGTATTACATTCCCTAAATAAGATCTAGTAGCTCTAGCCTTCTTGCGTCTTCCCAAGAGTTGGCATAGTTATCAAGATTTGGTAAATGGTAGAGAGAAACTAGCAAGCTGGGAGTGGTTATGGTCTAATCTAGTGCAAGAAGAAATAAGGCAGAGCAACAAAGATGAGACTTCATCTAAGGGCGAGGATCACAGGGGATTCACTCAATGAACCACTAACATAGCACGTGTGTTCGTGGCATACTAAAAAATACCCTTAATTTAAGTACATATTGGAAAATACCTCAAAAAATCACTTTATTTAACCGCGACCAATACAAACCCAACACACCTTCCCAATTTAAAAATTCCCTACCTTCACTAGATATTGTAGGTATCCATTTTTTCATTAACATTTTTCATACGCCTTTATATTAATGTCCCTTTATTCTCATTAACAATGGTAAGCATATTCTGCACCTAGAAAGAATAACCTAAATACTAGGTAGCTGAAAACTTGAAAGTTTCAATAAAAAAGAGGAAAATATAACCTCGTTGATTTACAAATGCATACCATGGAAACTTTTAATGGAAAATATATAGGTTTTAACTCTCAATTGCATATATCTTTTGTTGAATACTAATGATCCAAGAGGATCTTGTCAAATCAGTTGCACAGGTTCAGTTTCGTTGTCAACGTTCAGTGTCTGGTGTTTTCAACTTCGACAGTGATGTTTATGGTTCAGGTTGTTCAGTGTTGGTTTTCATTTCTGCTAGTGATGTCAATGGTTGATATGGTTTTTATGATGTTTGGTACCTGGTTGTTGACATGTCTTCGTCGTCAGTTCCACCAAGGTTTGGTTGTGAAATTTGGTCTTTGGTTATCATCTTTAGGGTTTGTATGTCACATTGTGACAAGTTGTATAAAAAGGTTCTTGGAACAAAATGATGCTAAGTCCTAGACCTAACACCTAAACCCTAACCTAGAACCTAATCCAAACATTAAAAATGAATTAACCCTAAGCTCTAAACCCATTCGGGCCATGTTATATTACCAAACCTATGTAATAACCATATAAACATTACAAACCCATTGTATAAAAAATTCCAAAACCTATTCAGACTATGTAAATGAAATACGATGCAAAACAAACTCATAGATCCCTAACTGCAACAGATAGCCACGTCGGAACCGTGAGGGGTTACAAGCTCATGTGAGTGGTTATGTTAACAACGGGGTTAGAGTTTGCAGTGGAGGTTGTTAAACAATCTAACTGCGTGGAGGATAACCATCGGAGGTTGTGGTGACATGTGAAAAGTTATTAAAACCACAATAGTCAAAGACCGCAGTGGAACTGCCCAATTATAATTGTCGGAGGGTGTGTGTTATGTGAACAATGGGAAACTGCCAAGTGTAACCACAACGAATTTTTCGTCGGAACTGTGGGGGAAAACAACGGAGGTGGCTACAAATAGTTACCACTGGGCATGTTCACATGGTCACATTCAACCTTCTCCACACCATTAGATGACCGTTGGAGGCTAACTATAACCTAAAGTTATTTTTGGGTTTTTTTGTTAGCTTTTGCATTCAATTAATTCGAAGACCATGGCCTCTATCCCTATGTGTTGTTCTATGGCTAGACCATGGCCCTTTAAAACTTTTTATGCTCGACCAAATGCCAAATCAAGCTAGGGAGTTCGATTTGAACTCTACAAAACCATTTGTACTCATGATGGAGAGGGAGAGTGGTTTTGAGCTTTGTATGTAGATTCTGGAGGATATAGGTTGTTAGAGCCTATATTTGTCTGAGGCTGAAAAGACAAGGTTCTAGGTCCACATCAAACCACGCTCAGCCTCGTAGCTAGCCCTACGAGGACAGGAGAGGGCTCTCTCCGGGTCAATCTCGGCAAAAGGT
Source organism: Pinus tabuliformis (assembly GCA_031772625.1). Lineage (NCBI taxonomy): Eukaryota > Viridiplantae > Streptophyta > Pinopsida > Pinales > Pinaceae > Pinus > Pinus tabuliformis. Next base: position 2,075,246,911 of record CM062816.1, on the reverse strand, counting down.
AATCGATAAGGCTCGAGATGACTAAATTTGTAACTGATCTTAGGCTAGGTATGAAGTACAAGGAGTTTGAGGTTGATTTTTTTTTAGGTTTTTTGTTGAATCAAAGGAAAAGGCAATTTTGGGTGCGGGGGTGAGACACAGTTTTTGCAGAGGTCTACTTGGGGCAAGGTAGGCGATTGTCTTGTTGCTTTTAAAGATAATGAATCTCTAGATCTGACTGATGAGAAGCTAAGGAGAGCAAGAAGCTTTCAAGGATTCTCCTTAAACAGACGAAAACATGGAAAATCAAACAAACTTAAAGGCAAAGCATAACAATCTATGGATTCTACCTTAACACTTCATTTGTCCAATTGCAGAAGATGAAAGAAGGAAAATGATACACATTAACAACTTAAAATTACTGAAAGAAGCGCGCCATCAACACATAAAACCACAAGGATCCCAAACAGTGCTACAAAACCCTGGTCTTTCCTTTGCCAAAAATGCAGAAGTGAATGTATAATAGAGTCCCAACCATGAAAATGACTTAGAAATTACATAATATAGGCAAGCCAACCTCTTCCCTTGCCTCTAGGGGTCGAGCTCATCATTCTAGGAGCTATTTCAACCAATTCTAAACAAAGCACTACAATCTAGGTAGTCAAAACAACTTACCTCTATAATGTAGGAAACTGATTCATTCATTAAATTTTCACTCTTTGGTGAATGAATCTTCTAGAACAAGTAACTAGGTGTCAAAATTACATCATGTTCAATTAATTACATCAAGAAAAGTTAAAAATTACATTACAAATCAAAACTGGTCAAACTAGCCGAGTTTCTGAGCTGAAAGATGAAAAATAAGGCAAAAAATCTATATGCATCGCGCTGATTTCTATATGCGCCGCGCTACTTTGCTGCTGATTTTGAGGTACCTGTAGGAGTCCAAATTGAGCTTAGGTTGGCTTGTTGGAAATCCCTTCTTGTCTACTATCCAACCCAAGTGGAATTTTCAAAATTGGTGTCCATTTTCCCCTCCAAAAGTGCATTCTCCCACGACTGCTCCCTGTGTGTCAAAATAGGGGCAGTGAGGTCATTGTTTGCATGTTTTTTGACCTTTTGGGGACCCAAAACTTTCCCAAATTTCTTGTCCAAGTACCAAAATTCATGATTTCTCATGAAAAATCCAAAACTGCAAGCCATTTGTGATTTGGAGCTCCCAATCCTATGCGTCGCGTAAGGTGCGCGACGCATATAGGGAAAAAGCCTGTTTTTTAAGTGCAAAAATTCCAAAATGACCAAAAATGCCCCAAATCTCTTGAAATTTGGGCTGGAGTTCCCTTATCAAGTGTGATGATGAGCTAAAGAGGCCTCGGCCAAAATCTGTAGACGATCGAGCTCCCTTTGTTTCTTTTGCTTACAGATTGCCTTCTTTAATTTTGCCTTTAGATTTCTTATCCGAGCCTTGAAAACTTGGTTCCGTGCCGTGTAGTGAACAACCATATGTCTCAACAATGCATTATCTCTATTGGCCTTGCTCAGCGACTTCTCCAAGTAAATTTTGACCCTTTCGAGGTTAGACTCTCGATCCTCATTGACGTGTCGCTCTAGAGAAGTGAACTGAATCCTCCTATGTCGGGCAGCTTGGCGATTCTCACGGATGTTTTGTAGCTCCATGATCGCATGCTGATATTCAAGCTGCTTATTTCTCTGTTCTAGATACCTGATGTTCCATTTGGCCATCTCCAACTGGATTTCCAAGGCTTGAATGTCTGTTTCTTGCTCCTCAATCATCATTCTATATCTAGATTTCTCTAAATCCGTAGCTGTCTCAACATCAGGAATGATAACGAAACCTGATGGCTCACCTGAAGGCTCTTTCTCATGCATGGGCTTCTTTCTCTTGTCCTGTACTTGTGCCTGTGGTGTTGATGTCGGAAGCGAGGCCCCTTCCACGCCAGGTGGAAATAACACTCGCTTTGCTGCTGCAAACAAAGGTCTGGTGCCTTTCGGATAGCCTCTCTGATATGTAATGAAAATAGGCCGTGTCTCATGACGCTCATACTGCTGAGAAGGTTCACCCTCGTGTTTCACCTCTGATACTCCTCGTGAAGCTCTGAAGAAATCACGTGAGATAAATTCATCCCAAGTGATGCCTTGCAAACCAAGCTGATGAACCACCAAAATCTTTATAAGCGCAAAATGATATACATTGTTGAGTTGCTGCTGAGGGGTTCTATGTTGTATAAAGGTAATCATCCTCTCTATATTACGGCAGATGAAATACGGAATGTTCATCATCCGCACCCTGGTGAAATGCATAAGTAACCTGATGTGATAAGCATAAAGACGAGAGAATCGTCCCTCACAGCTGAAATATTTCATGATCAATCTCATGAGTGGGGCATATTCATCTTTCAAGTACTTGAACGGGAACACTCTTTTGAGCTGCCTCAAGCAATTGGGTTTGATATATGGCTCATAATGTTGCTTATCAATCTGTTGTTTTTTATGCCATAGTTCACCAATATTTGGTATACTTGTTGCTAGCGAAACAGTTTCTGGTGTAAGTGTAAAGGTGACCGCAGCCAAAGTAGCTTGGTCTCCGTGCAAATGCAAGACAAAAAGACGAGCCAAATCATAATGAAACTGGACCTCAGTCACCTTTTGACAAAACTCATAGCATGACTGATGCTCAAAGCACTGCATAGCAAGAGGACAAGCATGCAATTCTCTAAGGCTTATTGGTTCTTCCCTAACATTTTTGCCACTTTTACAAGGCCTCCAGGGTTCCTGTTCACCCAAGGGAGAATCACTTTGGGTTTCTACCTCATATTCAGATGAGTGACCAGATGACATCACTGTTGATATACAAACTGCCTCGAACGAATGCTGATATGTGAAACTGCTGTGTGCAGCTGAATATGGACTGTTCTTTTGATCTAAACAATGTTGTGACCAAGGGGAAACAATGTACAAGGGAATATTAGGAAGGGGAAAATATCAGGGAATTAGGGAATTTTGAAATAAAATGTAATTAGGGAAAGGAGGGGAAATGTAGATATGGGATTAGGGTTTTAGGGTTTGGGATATTAAATAGGATTAAGGAGTTTTTATAGGGGTGAGGGATTAGGATTTTAGGGATTGTAGTGTAGGATTAATGAGGGAATTAATGAGGAAGTTTGATGAGTGAATTTGGGAATGAGGAACAAAGGGAAATGGGGAAAAGACACAACCTTGGTAACAAAACTGTTTTCAAACCCTACAACACTTTTTTTTATATTGACAAAGGGAGGCTTTCAAAATATTGTCTCAACAACAATCATCCATGAACCCATCACATTCACCATTAAAAACAAAGCAAAGGCAATGGAGGCAAGCCTACCTGACAAATTGATGTGAAGAGGAGGCAATTTGATGAGTTTTCAAACCAGTTACGGGCTCCAAACTGTAAGCGCCGCGCTCCTTACCCAGTGCGCCGTGCAAGTTATATGTGCTGCACTGGTTATATTTTGCACTGGCCTGAAGTCCTGTGTGCGCCGCGCAAGTTATATGTGCTGCACTGGTTATATTTTGCACTGGCCTGAAGTCCTGTGTGCGCCGCGCAAGTTATATGTGCCATGCAGACTTTTATATGCGCCGCGCAGGTGAAATGGGGACCAATCCTATCCAAAACGCACAAACTCGACTTGCAATGACTTTCTCCACCTTTGGCATGCACAATGACTTGAAACTTCATTGAAAAACCTTTATATAGACACCAATTTGATTTTTGCCTCTTCCATAACCCACTTTGTTATGTTTTGCAATTGACACTTTTTTAGGATTAATAGAATTTTGACCTTTTTGTTTCCTCCTTAAATTTGGTTGAAATAATGATTTTCTTTGACAATTTTTTGCAGGGATAGCTATGATGTGATCTGGCAAAGGAGACCAGGGCTGCGCCTAGACAATTCAAGAACTGAAATTTTTGAAAATTTATTACAAAAATGAAATGTCGACTTATCTTCAAAACAGAGTTTTGAAGAGAAGTCATAATCTATCCGTATAATGATAAAAATCTCTGACATAACAATCTAACAAGGACCTCCCTTTGGCCTACTGGCTTTATTAAACTTTGTCAAAGACCCAATCGACTTAACCCTAGACCTAATGACCGAAAAAACTATTATGACCTAGAGACTAAAACAGGACTGCAAATGACTTTTCAAGACTTGATTTTTATGAATAGACCTGAGCCAACAGTGCCAACCACGAGGGGAATGAGTGACACAAACCTCTCCATCAAATTTATGGCATGCTTCTAACGAAATGCAACTAATCGAAACTGATGAGACACCTAAACATGAAATGCAAAAAAGAGTTTTGATCTCTGGCGGAGGGATAACCAGACCGACTTTAACATAGGTTGTTTTGTTTTCAGTGTAACAGGAACATCCGGAGTTAGCATTGGGAACTATGACAAGCATTGGAAATCTATTTCAAAGATATTTCTTGTGACAGTGATCAGAAGTGCCTGCATGCACAATCAGTTTGGTTAATTTTTTGTGTAATCAACCTCCTCGGATTCAATCCTAATAAAGTGGTCGCCCATCTTGAAAGCGGACCCGGAGACGTAGTCCATCAAGGACGAACTCCGTAATCAATCTTGTTGTCTGGTATCGTTGTGTTTTTGTTGCTTTTCACTTCTGTTTGCATCTTTCTTATGTTTCAATTATGTCGTCAATTCATTCCTTTTCAAGCAGTTCTCACGGTTAAAGCACTTTAAGTTAACATTCAATTCACTGATGGCATTAATCAATTCTACTTCAGTTTAACATATGATCATTTTAGATCATATAATTTGGTATCATAGTAGGTTGCATTTGTAGAATTTGTTAGTGAATGTTAACCAAGTCGAAGTCGCAACGTGGAGAAGGAATCCTTGAGGAGATTCATCCAGAGATTGGAAAGCGAAGAGTCACTCATAAGTCGACCATGACAAGATCTGATGCAGGTGAAACTCTAGAAACTAAGATGAGCAAGGAACAGTTTTAGCAAGCATTCTTGAGTATGCAACAGATGTTGGGAAAAATTTACAAATATAAGAAGGCGAGATATGCATCAACTGCAACCAAGAAGCATGGGAAATATAAGAGAAGTTTCAGAAATCATCTTCCTATAGAAATATAGGCGTATTTCTTGTTCGCAGACCTTCAGTACATAATACGAAAAGCCCATTAAGGTAGCGATGCCTTTTCCTTCTTAGAAAAATGCCAAGTAACTGTATTTGGATTTCGGATAATCTATCCATGAATTTCAATTGATGGGTATAATATTTTGTCTCACAGAAATAAACAGATATTTCAATTGCTTCGTCTTGTGAGATAGTAATAAAATGGGTGAGGGAAGTTGACACGTGGAATCGGTTGATTCAACTGATGGGCAACCACCAAGTTTCCTAGCATTGCGAATCGACGAGCGAGGTGGTCCGGATCAACTTTTGATCAGAATCACCACTGTCAAGCGTTCTACATCTCTTATCTCAGAGGTGTTTGACGTACTGGAAACTGAGAGCCTTGGCATTCTCCATTCTCGTAGATCCTCCACCAAAGATAATGTTCTTCATAACATCTGTTCATAACATCCAAGTCAAGGTAGTATATATAACTGCAAAATCCTTCCTCAAGTCATTCACATATTGTGTTAGACACTTCCACGCTTTTCCTACATCGATCAAAATATTAGACGACTTTATGTCACGGTGAATAACAGGCAAGAAAGCGTAGCCATGAAGGTATTTGAGATCCCGGGAACCTTGAATAGTGATCGTTACTTACCTGACCCAATCCAATTTCTTCTTCGACTTCCCATGTAGGTGCTCGTACAGGGTACCGTCGGCCATGAACTCGTAGACCAACAAGTGCTCACCATTTTCCTCACAGTACCCCAGCAGATTCACCAGGTGCCAATGTGCATAGGATGCAGAAGAGCAAGACCTCCAGGATGATGGCTAAGCCTAAGTCGAAACCCACATGAAGGCATCCATTAACGGAGGCGATCTCTCCTTGGTTGTGATGCACTATTATCAGTGGTGGTATAAATGTCAGATTTTCATTAGAAAGAGCACACGAAAAATATCCTTCTCGGATTAGTTGGATCAGGCGAAACCCCGAGAGGCGTAAAGCTATGAATTGCAACTAACTAATAACTGTTTTCAAATCGTACGGCAGATATTACTTCAATCGTTTAACACTAAAATCAATGGTCTAAAATGGCACAAGTGGCATGGGAGGGGACACCTTAAAACGTAATTATTTGTTATCAATGTTGAAATTAAATATTTATTAATATAATATTATTTAGTCAATTTAGTAAAGTGAAGATACTTTCTCATAAAAATTCGATTTATTTGGTATATGATTGTTTTTAGGATATCATTTTTTAATTGTTTGTTTAATAGAACATGGAATAGATATAACCATTCACACCTCCACACATATAACCATTTTGTGGAGGCGTTCATTTTCATAGGTGGTTATATGTGCAATGGTTCTTACTTCGCTTTTCCACACTTCTACACGATGAAATCCTCTGCACAGTTAAAAATTATATTGGAATCAAGTCAACAGATGAATGATTACTTGTTGCATCATATTATATATCCAAGGATCCTACTCTTTGAACTACCCACATTTGTAAAATTTTGAAGGTATAAACATTCTCTTCAAAGATTGCTATAGTTATGGTTCTTAGTTTGTACCACGAGCTTATGATCACAAAAAAATGTGTATTCTCCATGTACACTTTGAAATTTGGTTTGACTTTGAATTCGTGGACGACATGCTCTGTTGTAGTGTAACCTATACCTTATTCATATATACAACGCCTAGACAATACTGGAAAGTTAATTATGTTCCTTCTCAGAAGGCAAAGGAGAAGATTCCAAAAATAAACTTCAAGCAATTAAGGATGACATGTTAATTAGTATATGCAAAGAGTCACTAAGTAAATGATATGAGTTAATGGTAAAATATTGTATATTATTTGTTGTCATTTTTTAAATTAAAGATTTAGTAATACAACATTATTTATTGAATTAAGAAAAACAATAAATAAAGTGTGAGATTGGAAAAATAAATAAATAAATAAAGTGAATGTAACAAGGCTTTTAATGGAGGTCACATAAAGTTAGTCAACCCAACCATATTTTCCGTAAACAATTGCTAAGATGATAAGTAAAACTATAAATAAAAGTTTACCTTATGCATTATCGTATATGTTAGTACCTTTCATAAAGATAATATTAAATTTTTATATTAGGAATATCACAACATGGAACCAAATGTTTTTCTTTTGATTTGGTGATAAATTTAAAGTTAAATTTGATTTGTTCATAGTCAATGTTTCATTGTGCGGAGGAAACTTCATCCACACAATATCTTTTATTGTAAGTTCCCCATAAGAAAATATCCGCATAATGAAACATTGACTATTGTATAACAAAATTATATTTTGACATCTCCATCCCCTTATTCACATTTGGATGAAGTGTTCACCAAATTGAATTTCAAATATTTTCTGCATGCATGTTGTCCAAAAGATAAACATGGAACATTATAAAATCCTTAAAGACTAATTATCTTTTATTAGTTTTATGGATTTTTATACATCGAAGCTTTGAAGTTATTGTTGTTGAAAGATCAACGCGGGAAAATAATTTTGTAGTGTTTTAAAAAAAATTTAAATATTAATTTTTAATATGTTATTTATATACTTATAATTTTATATTATAATAATATTAATTAGTTTTAGAAATTGATAAAGAAATATTATTAAATAAATTTGATTTGGTCATAAAGTTAAAGTTAAATTTGATTTGTTAATGGTCAATGCTTCAATGTGCGGAGCTTATACAATGTGGAGGAAGCTTCCTCCACACAATGAGGATAACTTTGCATAATGAAACATTGACTATAGTATAGAAAATTTATAGTTTGACATCTCCATCTCCTTATTCACAATTGGATGAAGTATTCACCAAACCAAGTTTCAAATATTTTATGCATGCAAGTTGTCCAATAAATAAACACAAAACATTATAAAAATGGACATGCTTGTAGACTGAATATCCTTTATTACTTTTAAGGATTTTTATACATCAAAGCTTTGAAGTTATTGTTATTGAAAGAGCAAAGCGGGAAAACAATTTTGTAATGTTTTTTATTTTTTTTTTAATATAAAATATTGTTTTTAATATGTTATTTTATATATTTGTAATTTTATATTATAATAATATTAATCATTTTTTGAAATTGTTAAAATTTCTTATTAAATAAATTTTATTTAGTCACAAAGTTAAAGTTTAAACTGTTTTGGTTATAATTAACGTTTTATTGTGCGGAGCTTTCCTTGTGCAAAGTTTTCATTGTGCAAATGAAGCTTCATTCACACAATGAAAATTTTCATTGTAAGCTCCACACAATGAAAGTTCCACACAAGGAAAGCTCCTCACAATGAAACATTGATCCCTGCAACTCTGGTTTCCCTGCATGCATTCATTAAATGATATGAATACTCAACCCGATGGATGCTAGGATTGTCTTTAGCTTTGGGTTTCCTTTGGTATGGTATGCCAAATTCCTCCTTCTCTATTAGAGTCATATGTTGCTTCATAAGCATATGTAATTATGTGATCTGTATCAATTCAATAAACTCCTCCAATTGTTTTTAGGTAAAATTTTGTAACTACATGATCTGTATCAATTAGTTTGTTCCAATTATTTTCTCTAATTATATGTAAATATATGATTAGTATCAATTTAGTTAACTTGCGATAAGTCTCACTATGGCACAACATTATTCTCTGGACCATTGTCATAATAATTGTAATTATTCAATGTTTTGGACATTTGGGTTGGAATTTGCCTAAATAGTTTTTTTGTTAGATTATCTTTCTTTTTTTAATTAGTTTTTTATTGTATAAATAAATATAATGTTATGAAGAATTTTTAAAAATTTAAATTTGCAAAATAGAAATCAAATTTGTTACTATCACAAATTCTTATAAATTTTTGAATAAATTTTAAAAAATAAACACAAAAAAACATCCAAAACTTAGAACAATTAAATATTATAGCTTTCATAAATGACATTTAACTTTATTTCATAATAATATTAATTTTTTTTAGAAATTGATACAATTTGTTATTAAATAAATTTGATTTGGTCATAAAGTTAAATTAATTTAATTTATATTTATGATTTGAGGCTTATAGTTTTTTAATGAAAACCTTCATTGTGTTTAAGAAGCTTCTTTTTCACATTGAACATCTTCAAATTCAAATAGAGATAAGCTTTCTCCACACAATGAAAGTTTCCTATAAATAAATGTGGTGTGAGAAAGATTTAGCGGCTAAAAGAAAATTAAGTTATTATAAGAAGGTCAGCAACCCCACCCTAGAAGTTCAAAAGTATCTCTCTATTTTAACTAGCTCAAAGAAGAAAATTAATATATCAAAGATTAGAACGAATTCTCATGAGCTTCATAGTGAAACAGGTCGTTGGGCAGTTCCTAAAATGCCATGGATGGAAAGGATCTGCCATATATGTAAGAATAGGAACATCGAGGATGAAAACCACTTCCTCTTAGAGTGCCCCGCGTACAACCACATTAGATCTCGGTTTCACAATCTTTGTTACAATACTGACCTTCCTAGCCTTTTACAATGTCAAAATTATAGTGAGCTCATAAGGCTTCTCTCCAAGCTTTTTGAGCATAGGAATAAAATCATCATCATCATCATAAAATCAAGATAAATATTAATTTTTTTTATAGGTTTTTCTCACAAAAAGTTTTTAAAAAAATTATAAAAAATTACAGGTCTTCTTATTTCCTTTTACTTCTAAAAAATCAAAAAAGTTAAATAAATATAAAAATCATAAAATTAAATTAAAAAATAAATAAACAAATAACAACTATTAAATTAAGAAGTTACTAAAAAGCTCATAATAAGCCCTCAACTAATCAATTTACAAATAAATAAATTTAAATAATCATAATAAATAATAAAAATTGATTTCCTAATGTTAAACTATAGGTAAACGACATTTTTTTTGTCAAAGGCAATCTAATAGGCAGTCAAAGGCAAAACTGAATGCGTTATGTGCAGGTATAATAAATAAAACTAAAAAATATAAAAAAAATAAATGAAAAAATAAGAAAATGTTTCAAAAAAAACATAATTTAAGAAATAAAATTTTAAAAATTAACACCAAAAAACAAAAAACAAAAATAAATAAAATAATACTTAATTGGATAATTAAAAATAAAATCAAATAACCATACAAAAAACATTAAAATATATATATATATATATATATATATATATATATATATATATATATATATATATATATATATATATATATATATATATATAATTTAAAGAAAAAACACACCTTTCTATAAAAAAAATTAAAGAATAATTAAAAAAATAAACCCCAACTATGTTGTTGGGGGGCTGCTGGCGAGAGCGAAAGGGGATTTGCACAGCTCCCCTCCCACCCTGGCTTGACCTCCCTTTCCAAGCTTCTAGAGGGGCGGTTGTCCAAGGGTTTACCTTTTCTTATTTTTTTTTTATTTTATGGTTTACTTTTTTTAATTTTTTTTTTTAATCTTTTTAATATTTTTTTAAGTGTGGCCCACGGGGTTTTGGATTGACGGTGAATGGGTGCGTTGTTAAGGCACTCCTTGCGATAGGTCACCGGTTCAAATCCCCCGTGGGTACTTAGGTTAGTCTTAACTAGAAAAAAATATTTTTTTAAGTGTGTTTTATTAATGTTTTTTACAATTTAACTTTTAATTTAAAAAAAATTATGTTTTTATTTTTATTTTTTTTAGTGATTTTTATTTTTATTTTTTTTTGTATTTAATTGTATTTTGAATTTAGAAATTTTTGTTTTTAATTCTTTTTAGATTGTATGTGGTTTTTTTTTTTTAAGGTAGAATTTTATCTTATTCATTTTTTAAATTCATATGTCAAAAAAATCATAGAATTTGTTATTTTTTCAATTATTTTTATTCAATTTTTTCATAAAAATATTTTATTTAACATGTCATTTTTAGCGAAAAAGTGTTTTTTTTTTAATTATATCTATATGCAAAATGTGTACTTTTTGTCGAGTGTTTAAAATTATTATTTATTAAGTAACAATTATTTTATGTATATTGAAATATTAATTAACGCTATATAAATATATAAAAATTTATAACCTCAAAATATTAAAAAAAAGAAAAAACTCATTATAAGGAAACATTGCAAAGAAAAACAAAAAACACAAGTTTGGACAACCCTTAAAAAACAAGCATCTTAAGAGGAAAAATAAGAAGAGGAATGTGACTACGTGAAAAATGGTTAAATAATCAACATTTAAAAAAAAATGTGCATATGTAGGACAATAAAATTTAAAGTGTCAAAAATATGCCTAGAAAATAAAAGTTGGTGTTTTTCAAAGTTCGCATGAAAATTACCAACAATTTAAAAAAATATCCATACTTAATATATCAAAAAATTTAAAGTGTCAAAAATAAGAAAAAAAAAGTTGATGATATATCAACATTTTTCAAATTCGCATGAAAATCACTAACATTTAAAAAAAAATGTGCATACTTAATACATAAGAAAATTTAAAGTCTTAAAAATATGCAAAAAAAAATGTGTATTCTGAATCATCACTTTTCAAAATCAAATGATCGTTTTCTACCTCTTAAAAGTGAGAACTCAAACTCAATCAAGTTCCTATTTGATTGGTAACTATGTTATCACGGCTCGTATAGAAGTATACCTAGCTGCAAGAGCAAATGTCTCCTCATAGTTTATTCCCTTCCTCTGAGAGAACCCCTTGGCCACAAACTTCACCTTGTATTTTTCAATCCTGCCATCTGCACCATGCTTGATCTTATAGATCCGACGTGATCTAACCACAACCATATCTATCGGTCTCGGCATATGCTCCCACACATTGTTTTGCATGATTGACGTATACTCTTCAACCATAGCATCCCACCACACCTATTGTTGTGCGGCCTCTTAATAGCTGGAAGGCTCGCTATCTACCAACTCACTGACCAATTCCATGTAGCCAATGTACCTATATGGTTCTCTCCACTGCTTATTTCCTGTCCTAGGAGCTCCCACAAACTCTTTGGCATCCCTCAGTGTCTGTTGAACCTCATTGTTCCTCCTGGCAGCTGTAGATGATGGAATGTCCACCTTTATGTCCTCCCAATGCATCTCCCTAATCTACTACATTTGTTTCTCCATACTCTATGAAATCTTAGGAGCTCTTGCACTTGACCCTGAGCTCATACTGGTTACTATACTCATGCTCTCTTGTCCTTGATCCTGCTGCTCGACTCTATGAGCTTTTGTTGGTTGCTCACTATAATTATCTCTTGCTAGGAAATCTCTGGACCTCATGTATGCCTTGTCTTCGATGAACTTGACATCTCTTCTAACTATGATCCTCCTAGACCCTAGAGTAAATATCTAATATTCTTTATAGGTTTCACTATACCATGTTATCACTCTGGTAATTCCTTTGAAGTAAGAAAAAGGAAAAACCAAAGGTAACCACTATCCACTTTTGGAGATCATGACCTAGCCTTCCTAATTCTCAGAGAGGGCTCTCTCTTTAAAATTTAACTTTGTTTAGTTAAGAAGTTTTAGGCTAGCTATGATTGTTCAAAGGGTTTTGATTTTGTTTGAAATTGGGTGGTGGGATCTTTTAAACAGATGGATAAATTGATGTTTTTTAGACCATTGGGTTGTGGAGTCAACTGATAAGGAACCAAGGCTGGATAAACTCACTAAAGGGGGTGTTCCAAGGGCAAGATAGCAGAGTGGATTTCAGATGTTCGAGACAGACGGGTGAAAGGATTTCACTCAGGGTGAGAGAGCAGTTAAGGGTTCTCAGACCCGGATAATGAATGAAGAAGGAAAGGGTAATCGAAATCAAAGGGCAATTAAGGATCCTTTAACCTGGATTATTTATGAAATCAATTTAAAGTAAAGAGAAATTAAGAATTCTTTAATTTAAATTTCATAAGAAAACATTGAAATGCTTAACTGTTAAAGCAGAGTGTGATTTAAACAAGTTCTGAAATATATTTCCAGTTATGGAATTTAGATTGAAACACATATAAGAATATGAATAACTTCAAGAAATTGACAAAGACACATGAAAATACTCGTCTGATATTTGCTCAACACATGAACCCTTGGAAAAATCTGATCTTTATTAATCAATCCAACTTGTTGGCTCATCAATTGATACAATAACCTTCTGGTTCTTCTTGATCAAACATTCTATAGAAATGTCTAATAGAATCCACCCTACATACTTCGAATTGTGAAGTATTTATACAAAAATTTACTACAAAATATCTCAAACTAACTTGAGATTTAATCTAGGAAATAAAAATATCTTCTTGCAAGAAGATAGAGACAACGATTGAACTGCTTCATGCTGTCCCTTTTATTTTGGTATTGCTGGCCTTTATGGTTTAATTTTAGCCCTTTATGTTGCTTTGTTGTTTGATATTTCTGTTAGGCCCCTATACTACTAGTGTAACCCCATATTGTTATTAGTACAATCCCCGTATTATATTATTGTACCCATGTAGTCCCCATATTGTTACTATTGTGCCCCATAGAAGCCCACTATTGTTATTATTGTGTCCTTAGATTATTATTGTTATGTCGGCTCTGATTATATTATGACCTCTTAGACTCTTATATATAGAAAGGAGGTCTTATCATTTGTATCATCGAAGAATTGTTCATTTGTGTAATGTAAAGGAGGTTTCCCCCTTGAAAATGATTATTTCTAAGGCGTTCATCTATCTTTTCTATCTTTTTGTGAGTTGGTTTCATAACATTTGGTATCAGAGCTTTGGATCCTAGGGTTTCGCTTCTCTTAACAAATCATCGTGGAATTTGCGCTATAGCTTTTTTCTGCAACATTTCAGAAGTGGAAAGAAAAACCCATTTGATACAAAATCGCACTAAAGCTCGAGTCTGAATTTCAGAGCTTTTTGTGCTATATTTGTAGAGATATGATCTGAGGAAGTTAGCCTTTTTTGAGACTCCAGAATTACATTCCAAACAGGTGACCTGGGGAAAATCGTCATAACTTTTGTTTTGAGCATTGGATTGAAATTTCGTAAGAAGTTGAAGAAAGAGGATGGACTGTAGTTTCCTCTGTATATTTTTCAGATCCTAAGGTCAAAACAGTGACACTTGGCACTTCATACAAGTTTGCTCTTATGAAAATATATATAATCAGGTCATCTTGGGAGATTGTGCATAACTCTTTATTGGAGAATCTAAATTCGATCAGACTGGTGGCATTGGAAAGAGGACAGAGAGGGATACCGCAAATCGCAATTTCAGAACTTAAATATCCGAAAGTACAGAGTTACAGTCATTTCAAGATCGAGCTCCTAAAATCAAGAAAAGGCAATATGAGAAAGTTTGATGCCAAGGATCCGATAAATTGGATACTTCAGATGGAACAATATTTTGATCTACATGGTGTACCATTGTTACAAAAGTTATGTATTGCATCTTAATATTTAGAGCCAGATCAATTCTTATGGTATAAAGGGCTTTGTTCTTGTAAGCAACTTGTTACATGGTCAATTTTCACAAAGGAAATGATAGTACATTATGAGGATACAAAGAGCAACGCCTTTTTTAGAACAACACCACAACAATTGGAAAGAGAAAAAAGGCTTTGTTACAAAGTGGAAAGTAAAATTATGGCAACAAGGAAGTATACCCCTCAAAACTATAATAATGGAAGTGTTGTTTCTCCTAGCCTTCCACAACCTACAACGGTTACATCACAACAATTGGAAGAAAAAAGAGAAAAATGGCTTTGTTACAATTGTGATAGAAAATGCACCAAAGGTCATAAGTGTGGTGAGAATAAATTATTTTACATAGAGTATGAAGAGGAGGAAGAAAAGGATCAAGAAACATCAAAAGAAGAGGATATATGCCAGGACCCAACCCCAGAGAAAGAAGAAGTGAATCTAACCATATCTTGTAAAGCATTGGCAAGAATTACCACTGAAACTCTCAAGATAGAAGGACATATGAAGAAGAAAAAGGTTCAAGAAGTGAAAGATCGCATCGAGAAAGAAGAAATGAATTCAACCATATCTTGTAATGCATTGGCTGGAATTACTACTCCTCAAACTATCAAGATAGAAGGACATATCAAGAAGAAAAATGTTCAAGAAATGAAAGATCACATCGAGCATCAAGAAATGAATCCAACCATATCTTGTAAAGCATTGGAAGAAATTACCACTCCTCAAACTCTCAAGATAGAAGGAATATCAAGAAGAAAAAGGTTCAAGCAGTGAAATATCACATCGAGCATCAACAACAAGTTCTCCAACTTTTAAAGGATAACCCCACTTTGGTGCAAAATCGAATGAAATAACAGGTAGATCAACATCGCAGTGAAAAATGTTTTGATGTAGGTGATTGGGTATTTTTACGGTTACATCTCAAGCAATCTATTTATGAGAAGGAAATGTTGGCAATATATTACATGCACTTAGGAAATGGTGATCTTACCCAATGGGAGGACACTTCAAGGTAAAAATGGATCATGATAGCCTTAAATGCATTTTAGAACAAATATTATCATTAGAAGAACATAAAAAATGGGTCACAAATATGTTGAGTTATGACTTTGACATCATCTACAAAAAAAGGAAGAAATTTCTTGTTGCAGATGCACTCTCAAGAAATGATGAGGATGTGGAAGCATTGTTTTGTGCTATTTCTATTATCCAACCAAATTTGATAAACAAAGGAAGGTATGAACGGAAGAATGGTGAAGTAGGGTGGGAACTCATTCAAAAGTTTCTGAATATCCCAGTTCCAACAATATTGCCAGAACTTAACAAGAAAGGAAAAAGCATATTGGAACCTAAAGAATTTATAGAAACGAGAAGTCAACAGCTACGAAATTGATCAATTTCAAATCATCTCATCAAGTGGAAGAACTTACCTATTGAATATTTTACATGGAAGGACAAGAATTTTATACAAAAGCATCAAGAACTACTCAAGCATTGAGGACAACACTTTTTGAAGGAGGGGCATGTTAGGCCCCTATACTACTAGTGTAACCCCATATTGTCATTAGTACAACCCCCGTATTATATTATTGTACCCATGTAGTCCCCATATTGTTACTATTGTGCCCCATAGAAGCCCACTATTGTTATTATTATGTCCTTAGATTATTATTGTTATGTCGGCTTGATTATATTATGACCTCTTAGACTCCTATATATAGAAAGGAGGTCTTGTCATTTGTATCATCGAAGAATTGTTTATTTGTGTAATGTAAAGGAGGTTACCCCCTCGAAGAGGCTTATTTCTAAGGCGTTCATCTATCTTTTCTATCTTTTTGTGAGCTGGTTTAATAATACTTTCACGTTGGAAGCTTCATTTACTTTTGGCTTTCATCTTATACACTTTGACACTAATACACTTTGACTCTGCTAATCTGCTTTCATCTTTTTACCTGGTTGTTTTACTTTTACTGTACATTAACCTTTTTACTGCATATTTCTCACAATAAGTCAGTCAATTTCTCCCATGTTTCAACATTAGGTAATTGAACCTTTAGCATCCTCCTATATATTGCATTTGCCCTGCTGTACTTAGCAAAAGTAGGCTTATTGATAAACAAGTCTTTTACCTCATGCTGGAGGTAAAACATGTTTTCAAATGTTTGATAAAGTACTTTGCCTATTGGCAATGCCTTGACTGATGATGTACTGACCTGTTATTTTGCTAGCTCTCTGATTTTGCTATTGTAATCCTACTGTGTCATGAGCTTGTCATTTATTACTAAGGGACTTGGTAACCCTTTCTCTCTGAAAATTTGAAACTTAGCCATAAATCTATCAACGGCTACCTGCATATTTTGACATTTGTCCTCCAAGTTTAGCATTAAGTTTCTCTTGGAAAGGGCCTTCCTCACTTCCAAAATTGTTTCAGTTCTATCCTCTATATCCAATCCTTGAAGCTCATACTTATTTTTACTGTTAAGGAATTTGATGGTTCTGGTGGCATCTTCAGGCATCTCTCCAAATTCTTCTTTCACTTTTTAGATGGCCTCTATATCCATCTTTATTAAATCTATCTGTTCAAAAATCGTCTGAATAGATGGCCAAATATCACTGACAGAGTTAATGATATTGGCCCATAATAGTTCCTTGGCTTGCCCAAGAGGTTCTTTCAGTGTCAAGTCCTTCTCCATGGCCTTTAATCTCTCATTCATTCTGGCAGCTTTCTGCACTTCTTCTTTGTGCATGATTTTGGCAAGCTTGTAATCAGTTTCCAAGCTTGTCATCTTCTCTTTCAGCTTATTCATCTCTGTTGCCTGTATGGACATCTCTTCCATAGCTTTGACTAAATTTTTTGCTTCTTCACCTGATGTACCTGCTGCTGATGTAGACTCTGTTGAAACATGTTGTGTTGTGGGCATAGGAGTTGTGGGAGCCAATGAGGCTGCCAATGTAGAAGGAATAGCTGTTGACACTGTTGGGATGACATTCACTGATGTAGTGCCAAGATCACTTTGCTTCAATTGAATTAAAGTTTCCAATTCCTTCTCTATCTCCCTTAACTGATAATTTAATTTTAGGACTAAGTCCATCAATTCTTCATGCCTGGTTTGATTTTCCAAGGCTTCCTGTGTCTGGGGATGTTGCAGCTGAGGTATCTTCAATTGCTTTTTGAGTGCTGCAATGTCATCATTCTTCTTTTTTATCAGTTGTTCAATGGCCTTGATGTCTTTGGGATCATGTCCCAATTCAATCACTAAGTCTTCCAAAGACTTGATTTTGGTATCCTTGGCCTGTGAAAAGGCCTTCTCTAACTGATATTGGGCTGAGATATTGGTCAATGTATTTTGAAATTGATGGGAAGCTATGGCTTTTCCAGTAAGGGCGGAATAAATCATTTCTCCACCTGTTTGTGAAACTCAATTTGATCAATGGGATGAATATCACTTGTCAATACCTCAAAATCAATCTTTTTGTAAATTGTTGATGTCCTTGGTTGTTGTATAGTTTTCTTTATGAAGTACATTTGCATCTTTCCCTCCTTGATGTCAAAAGTTGACATCAACCTAGTTTGATTTGTAGGTGTAAGCTTTAGATATTGTGCATAAGATTGTGCCTTTAGTTTCTCATTTTTATTTCTTTAAACCTGTCCTTGATATCCTTATCTTTATCAGAAGGCCTGCTAAATGAGGAGACTTCTACACTGAGTTTCCTTTCTAACATTTAAGTGTGTGAGGTAGATGGCTACTGTGTTTCTCCAGATGGAGCTATGCCCCTGCTCATATCAAACTCATTATTAGTTACCTCTGTTGAGCCTTCTGTGTCTTCATGTTCTGAAATATGATTGAGCCTTGGCCTTTTTCTCTCATTGCCTTAATACTGCACATTGGATGTGTCCATACCTGAAGTGGAGGCTCCCTCTCTGTTCCTCTTGGGATTATTTTCCTCATTTTGAGGAGTCTACAAAACTGTAGGGGTACTCATGGTTGCTTCTTGTTGTGGTACCTGCAGGAATGAATTTCATCAAGTTGTTTTTTTAAATCACACAAAGTATTTTCCACATCTACCTTTGTACTATCCCTGTCTATAAGAGTGTTTTCCAACCACTCAGATTGATTGGCATATCTTTCTATCTCTGGTATGAGATGATGAATGTAAGGCCCTAATTTGACCTTTTGTCTAAGTTTGGCCATAAACCCCTAACGGCCATATCTCCACATGAAACTGTTTGGAACTTCATTTGTTGCAGAATCAGATCTGCTTCCTGCCCTGCTTCTCTAGAGTTGCAAATGAAAGAGCCGAACTAATTTTTGACTTTGAACTTGGTTATTTTCTTGGCTAAAACAAAATTGACTTCATCAGAATTCATTATCTGCCTATGTGCCTGGAATTATATAATAAAGTTAAAAATTAATATGAAATGAATGTGCGGTGTGAACATACCACTAAGCATAAATGTACCATTTGTGCAATTTATTTATATACACTTACACTTAGGATAAAGCACTTTTGCGGGTTTTTTGAGTGAAATAGAATTTAACGTGGGAGTTTTTATTTTCCTAGGCAAATGAAATTTATCCTTAGGAAAATGGGTTTTTATTAGGGTAATATAGGGAAATGAATTTTATGAAGGGGATTCTAACACTTGATATCCATAAGTCATTAAGCCGAGGGTCTAGTCCCACCAAAAGTCAGAGAAATGCTCTGAGCCTTTTTTACTTGAAGGATTTAAGTACTAGAACTTACTTGTGGATGGGGAAATTAGTAAGTAAAGGGGTGAAAAGAATGAAGGGGAGTTAATTAAATGAACTTGTAAACCATTGTCTTTTGTGTTCTTAACTACTCATGCACATTGAAACATATAGTCAAGCATGATAAATGTGCTTTTATCCAATCAACTTTATACTTCAGCAACCTTTCTTCTACTTATCCATTACTTACCCTACCGTTTTTTCTTCATTTTATTTGGGTGCATTTAGGCTAGCAAACCCTTATCATTCATTTTTCTTTTGAAAAGTAAACTATCTAATTCCAACCTTATATAATCCAAGGGTTCAAATTAAACTGATGAGGTCTTTTTATTTTCTCTACCTATGTAATGATCTACCAAGATTAAACTATTTGGTCAGATTTTATTCTCTAGCTATAAACATTAAAATTCAAAGCATGAAATAGCTAAGATTAAACAGTTTGACTACCATGGGTTGTGGCATGTATGACAAGCTGCACACAACCTTTATTCAAAATAGTAAAGCAATAAAATAGTAGTGGCATTTAGACTTGCACATTTTCATGATCTATTTTTGTTTTTTTTGGGTTTCATATTTTTCATATTTTTTATCTTTCTTTATTCCTTTTGTCCTTTGATTTTTCTTTTAGGACATACCCTCTTTACATTTTTAAATTTTTAATATGGAAAACATTTGCAGAAAACAAAAGTATGTACAATATTACAAAACTCAAACTTAGCCAATTCAAAATTATGAATCCTATCACTATAGGACTCTAACATACCCCACAAGATACTCCCTCTCTATAGTATGTTCTAGCTTGGAATGAGTATCTCTTGGAATGTGACAATACGCCAAGTTGCACAACATCCCAAAATGACTAACATCTAGCCTCTTCTCTATTAATTCCCCTTTTGGTGTCATCTTGTTCAATGCTCTATGTGGAACCCAATTCTGAATGTACACTGTCGTACTTCATGCCTTTGCCCATAAGTAGCATGGAAAATCTTGGTCATACAACATAATTCTTGATGCCTCCAATATAGGAAAAAATTTCCTCTCAACAACCCCATTTTGTTGTGGGTTGTAAATACTTTTCTCATATACTCACCTCCATTGTCCAACTGAAGAACCTTCACCTTCTTGTTTGTCGTGTTCTCTATTAGAGCTTTCAGCGCTTAAAAGCGATTGAAGACCTCATCCTTGGTCTTCAAGAAGTATATCCAAGTCTTCCAAAGGAAATCATCGATAAAGGTAACGAAGTATTTGTATCCCCTAAGAGACTTTGTCAACATCAGTCCACATATATATGAATGAACTATATCAAGAACACCCTTCAATTTGTTGTCACTCCTTGAAAAAAAAAAATTCACAAACTTCCCCAACACACATCCTCTGCAAACATCGTCATGCTCTTTACTCACCTCCAGAACATCTGTCACTGTCTCACGAAGCAATCTAAGTGCTCCATGGTGTATATGGCCCATCCTCTTATGTCATAGCTCCCCCTAATCCTTTGAATTACTATTGCTAACCAATGCCTTAGGAGTGTCCATCTGCAACCTATATAACTGACCACTCCTAACTCCAATTGCTATAGGCGATCTCCAATCCTTGTGCCAAATTAGCACATGCGCCCCTCTAGAGAGTACATTGTATCCTTTATCTTGAAGGATGAAAATGGAAATCAGGGTCATACCCAAACCTGGAAAATGTAACAAATCATTAATAGAAATTGGCTTGTCATTCTCCCTCTGAAACGTAACAGTGCTTCTGTTGAAATGTGACAATGAATTATGTAATTATGAGTAAATATTTATTAGTTATTGCCAGTTAGTTTTGTAAGTTAGTACTGAGTTTTATACCAAAAAACAGTGATGTAACGAAGGAGGCTCTTATAAAACTCGTGAACGACTGAGAGAATGTAATCATGAGAATCATTCTTGATTAATAGAGATTTCCAATCCCTTGCCTCGTAGATGTTTCCTTGACACATTGTTAAAGTTTTACCACGTAAAATATTGTGTTTACTTGTGTGTATATTTCAATTTCCCTTTTAACTTCTTTACATTTCTTTCTTGCTTGATAAACTGTTGGGTTCAACAAGTGGTATCGAATCCTGGATCGAACTCCATTAGCGATATTGATTCTAACTTTATTAGTTTGAAGTGACCACGCAGCATGGATTGGAGCCAGTTGAAGACTACCAGCGTCTGTTGTGGCAAAAAGACTGCGCATTTGGATTGATCAACCTTTGAATTGGAGCGTCGCCCATTGTATTGAAGACCACGGTGTTGTAGAGAACTCGTGTAAGGGTTCGCCAGGGTTTGCCGAGACCGGAAGAAAATGGTTCGGTAAAGACTGCATTTTGCAGAGAACTTGTGTGAGAGTTCGGTGGCTATGGAAACGAGGAGGTTGGTGCACAGTGCAGTAGAGTAAGACCGTTTGGTCTGATCGATAGCTGATATAATTTTTTAAAGATCATTTTTGGAGATGAGGAGGCCGTTGCAAAGGTGAAATCGTCGATGGCCCTGAAGGGCACCTCAGTGATTCTCCATTTGAATACTGCCAACATTTTTTAAAGATCAACGCGATCTTTGCATTTTCAAGACCACCCACTACCGATTTTAAGATTTGGAGTGGACAGATTGGAAAGCGCTGAACATATTGATTGTTGAATCTATAAGTTTAAAAAAAAACACAAAAGTATATTTATAATTTGAATTTTTTTGAGCATATGGTTTGAAGTTTTTTTTTTTTTTTTTTTTTTTTTTTTGAATTCTGTGTATTTGAGGCAATCTCAAGGTTTGGAGTTTTTTTTTTGGCAAAAAAAATATGTATATCGAGGTGAAGAAATTCACCGGCAAAAACAACTTTGCTTTATGGAAACTTAAAGTTAGGGATTTGTTGGTGCAACAAGGGTTGCACAAAACATTAGACGGGGTGAAAAAAAAACATGTTGGCATGTCAAATTTGGACGGGGAGGACTTGGATGCCCGAGCTCTTCGTACCATCAGGTTACACCTGGCAGATGAAGTTCTTTTCAATATAGTTGAAGAAACTTCAACAACAGGTTTATGGAAAAAATTGGAAACTTTATATATGACCAAATCGTTAACCAACACAATTTATCTAAAAATACAATTGTACAATCTTCGAATGAAGGAGGGTACAAAAATTGTAGAACATCTAAATGTTTTTAATACACTTATTTTCCAATTGTCGAATATGAAAGTTAAATTTCAGAAATAATATAAAGCTATCACCTTGTTGTGTTCCCTGCTTGAGTCATGGGACCACTTCGTTACCTCTATCAGTTTGAGCACAACTGAGTCCTTCGAATTTTATTCAGTTGTGGGATCTCTGTTCACTGAAGAAGTAAGGAAGAAGTCCAATGTTGAAACCTCTGCATCAAAAGCCATGGTAGCCAAAGGACGGTCAAAAGAAAGGTGATAAAACAAGGGGCTCTTCTCGGTCTAAATCAAAGGGTAAAAAGTGTAAAGCCAAATGTTGGTATTGCAATAAAATTGAACACCTCAAGAAAGACCATTGGAAACGGAAAGAGTTTGATAATCCAAAGAAGGAAGCAAATCAATTTGATTCAAGAATGATAGATGAAGTTTTACCTGCTGAAGAATTATGTATGATAGATGAAACTTTACCTATATGTAATGTCTCTGAGAATTTTGAAAGTTGGTTGTTAGACTCTGGTGCTTCTCATCACATGAGTCCACACAGAAATTGGTTTAGTTCATATGAAATTGTAAATGGTAGTTTTGTGTTTATGGGTAATAATGTATCATGTCACACTGTTGGGATGGGAAATATCAGGATTAAAATGTATGATAACAAAGTTAGAACATTAACTAGTGTAGACATGTATTTGAATTGAAGAAAAATTTGATTTCTTTGGGAGTTTTAGACTTGGACGGTTAGAAGTTTATACGTCAGAATGGAGTGTTGAAAGTCTCAAAAAGCGCCCTAGTTGTTATGAAAGAAGAAAAGGTCGGAAATATTTACAAACTCAAAGGAAGTACTTAGGTCAGTGAAGCAGTGATTGTGTCAGAGAAAGAAGAAGAAGAAGGTACTCGCCTATGGCATCAACGATTTGGTCACATGAGAGAGAAAGGTCTTCAAGTACTAATAAACCGTAAATTACTTCCTAATTTGAAATCCTTGAAGTTGGATTTATGTAAACATTGTGTTTATGGAAAACAATGTAAACATAAGTTTAAAACTAGAAGTCATAATAATAATAAAAAATTGGATTATATTCATTCTGATCTGTGGGGACCATCTCATGTTGTATCGTATGGAGGTGCTTTATATTTCTTAATGTTTATTGATGATTTCTCTTGAAAATTTTGGGTCTTAATGTTAAAAAAGAAGCTAATTTATTCAATGTCTTTAAACTATTTAAAGCAATGGTAGAAAAAAGAACAGGGAAATCAATTAAATGTTTACGAACTGACAATGGTGGTGAATTTTTTTTTTCTAATGCAAGAGTCGTGCCTTCTATTCAAAATGTCAAAATGATAAAATTACATAAAATACAAACAACCACAGGCTAAACCTTTTAGCCCTAGGCAGAAGCCTCACCAAAATATTAAACCCGCCAACTAGGTCCTAAAGACCCAAACAACAGACCTGAAGTAACTCAAATCCGAAATAAACAATGCATGAGTGGCCATCCCAAACACCTAGTGACCCACCGTGAAGCTATACATGCTTCAAGACCCGGACCCACCAACATGCACTTTGTTCCCTGACCATTGATTCTCCTCCCCTGATCCAACGGCGGAGGATCATATCGCATGATCAAAAAGCTAAGAGAATTACCACGCGATGAGGGCAGTGTTCTCTCCTCAACCTTGGCCACGTGTTGCATGGTGAGTGGAATTGCGTTTAACTCCAAGAAACCGCTCACAGCTTTAAGGGAATGCGATGAACAGGAAACCACCCTGAGGGCGATATTGACACCACGGGAAGTAATGCAGAGGGTTTTGAGTCTGTTGAGAAAGCCGGGACTCTGGTCCATCGTACCATCCCTACTCCTCAGGCGCTTGAACCAAAGGAAGATGAAAATCTTCTTACCATTCTTGATGTTCTCTATCCGATCATCCGAGAACCGTTGTCTGTCGAGCAACTTCCACCTGAGACTCCTGTGTTTGCGCTTACCTGGGCTGAGGAAGCAGACAAAGACCTGCATCCCAATTGTAACATCACTTCTGAAATACCACTTCATATTGAATCCGAATCAACTAGACCCCGTCTCTGTGACTGTTACCCAACTCTGTTTCGATATAATGTTCTGTCCTCATCCGCCTGATTGAGACAATGCTCCCTCAATCTATCCTGAGGCATCTCTTGCCATCTCAACTTGACATTTCTTTTGGTGCATAACACCCCTTGATTAGATAGAATGTCTACCAATTTATTTGTCGTCCTTCGCACATGAATGAAACTCCCGGTTCGCATGCATAGAAGGTGAAACTATATCCTTTGAAAGACCTGAAGCAACCTCCAGTGTCTTGAGACTTTTTTCGGCTCCGTGCCATAGCAGATTCTCTTGACCGAGTTGATGATTAACTCGGAATCAGCTTCAAATATTATATTCTGAAGATGGTCTTGCTTCAGGATTTTTAAACATTGCTCTAGTGCCATTAGTTCCGCCATATTGTTCGTAGCTCTTCCCAAATGGAAATGAAAAATAAAAAGGATGCAACCATTTTCATCCCTTAACACCCCTCCATAACCAGCAATACCCGGGTTGCCTTTTGAGGCCCCATCAATGTTGCATTTCACAAAACCCTGAGAAGGAGGATGCCAACAGTGTGGCTTATTGACCAGTGCCTTCACCTTTCTGTCCATGCCCTGTGGTATAAGCCCCTGCATACCCAACTGAAGAAGTCTTTGTGTTTCAGCTTCGGAAGGTGGATTCTTTGGGGAAGTTCGCACTAAAGTTCCCACCATCTCGTTACGCTGTCTTAAGATTTGCGCCATAATGCTCTTGGAGGAACTTTTTTCATTTTTGAAGATTCTGTAGTTCCTTTCTTTCCAGACATTCCATATTATGAAGCTTGGAGTTAAAGCCCAAGCTAAGCGAAAAATTTCATAATCAGAGAAGTTTCCTCTCGAGTTATTAAGGGTATTGATAATGCTTTCTTTGTCCCTGTTTGCCTGTCTAAAAATTGTGGCAAAAGTATCCCACAACCTGGAGGTGAAAATGCAGTTATTAATTAGGTGCTCCATCGTTTCCTCTTGAGATTCATAAAGGTGGCATCTAGATGGTCCCAGAACACCCCTCTTCCGAATGTTTTCCCAAGTCAGAATTTTCTTATGATGTACCAACGACATGAAAGGTTGATTTTCATCCATCCTTGATGCCTCCATAGGTTCTGCCAAACCCTGTCTAGTTCATTGGAATCCAGGTCCAGGATTATGCGCTTTGCCTCCTTAAGATTGAAGGTACCTTCATTATTGTTTCCCCATCTAAGTTGGTCATGCCCCTTTGATACCAGAATTTTCCTTTGGTCCAACATTGTTAGAAGTACATCAGCGTTTACTTTGAAGGGGCTATCATCCCTGTATTCCATATTCTTTCAGGTTCGCCATTTTCCTTCACTATTGGTTTGAACCCAAAAATCTTTTACTCTAAATAACCCTTTGGTATCAGTTTCATTCTTGAGGTCCACAAAGTCCTCTCTTAGCAGTGTAGGTTCTTGTTGCCATTTATCCTCCCAAAACAAAGCAATATCTCCCTCTCTGATTTCCCAAAGCTATTTTTTTGCACTAAGCCTCTATTCTCCCATGTTTTATTCTAGATGTAGGAGCCTTTTATGATGCCAGTCATCCTTATGTGATCACTGTCTTGCCAATTGCTGGCGTATTTTTCTTTCCAAATATGAGACCACTAAGCCTTTGTATCTTTTACCCAACGCCACCATAATTTTGCCCCTAAAACTTTTCTTAGCACTTCCGGATCATCCAGTCTAAGACCTCCGTGGTTTTTAGGTTTGCAAATCTTATCGAAGGCTACCAAGGCCCATTTCTTTCTCTCCTCCCCCTTACCCCAAAGAAAGTTTCTTTGAATGGTTCTAAATTGTTGGAAGACTCCTTTTGGAGCTGAAAGCATGAAAACAAGGATTGATTGAAGTACAGTGTTTGTAAGCACCAGCCGGCCTGCCAAGTTCAAAGATCTAATATTCCATTTCTGGGTTTTTTCCTGCATCTTGTTAATCATCGGCTCTCAAATAGTCTTGTTCAAAGGTTTATCAGTTAGAGGAACTCCCAAGTATTTGGAAGAAAGGATATCCATTTGAAAGCCCAGAGTTCTGGAGATATTCCTCTGAATAGCAATATTAGTGTTAAAGAACAAAATCTTAGATTTGGAGAGATTTACCTCCATACCCGTAGCCATGGCAAAGTGACCCAGGATGTGTTTATAAGCTAGCACTTCTTTGACCGTGGGGATGCCCTGCAATATGGTGTCATCAACAAATTGTTGATGGGTCAAAGCCTATCCATTCTCAGAGAGTTGGAGACCCTTGATGTTACCCACTTCTTTAGCATGTTTGATAGTTCGACCAAGTACTTCCATCATGAGGATAAAGAGAAAGGGAGAGAGCGGATCTCCCTGCCTGAGGCCTCTTGTAGGAGTAAAAGTCTTGGATGGAGAAACATTAACCAGAATTGAAACGCTAGATGAAGTCACCAGGGCCATAACACATCTTACCCAGTTATGGTCAAATCCAAAGGCTAGAAGGACCTTCCTGATATAGGTTCAATTCAACTTGTTATAAGCTTTGGCTAGGTCCAATTGCATAATCATTCTCGCCTTCCTATTGCTTAACAATGAATGAACCACCTCATGCGTTTGAATGATGTTATTAAGTATTTGTCTACCCTCCACATACCCTATTTGCTCCACAGAAGCTAGAGTAGGAAGAAGAGGTTTGAGTCTGTTGGCAATAACTTTGGATATTATCTTGTATACCACATTGCACAAAGCTATGGGTCTAAATCTATCTAGAGTCTGCGTAATGCCATGTTTGGGGATTAAAGAGATGAAGGATGTATTGAGCACCTTCAAAATGGTTCTATTCATCCGGGAGTCCTCCACGACATTCAGAATATCTTGCTTGACAATGTTCCAGCAACCTTTAAAGAAATCAACATTGAAACCATCAGACCCTGGCGCTTTACCGTTCTACATTTATTTGATGACCTCACTAACCTCCTCTTCAATCACTGGCCTATTGAGATTGAAATTATCCTCTCTTGTTACTAGCTTAGGTATGTGCTTTGTTAAGTCCCTGATAAAATGAGCTCTGTCAAAATGGTCTCCTCTGCGATACTTCGGAAGCGTTGAACCAACACGACTTATATATCTTCATGGGTATTGAGTAGTTGACCTCCAGAGTCCTTGATCGATGAGATCCTGTTATGAGACCTGTTCGCCATGGTGGATCTGTGGAAAAACCTAGTGTTTCTCTCCCCTTCTTTTAGCCATTGAACTCTTGATTTTTGTCTCCAAAATATCTCCTCTTGTTTACATAAGTTCTCCCAGCCTTGATGATGCTTGGTGACTTTATCATTTCTAACTCTATCAAAGCCATCCGTGATAAGGGCTTGATTGAGTTCCTGCACTTTACCTTCAACAACATTTTTTGCTTCAAAAATATTACCAAATTCATTCTTGTTCCAATCTTTGAGTCTGAGCTTGATGTGTTTTAGTCTTTTGTGTAGAAGAAACATTCCTGTACCCTGAATATGCAGATCTTCTGTCCACCATTTTTCAATGTTGTTAATAAAATCTGGGTGGGTGAGCCAGATATTCTGAAATCTAAAAGGTTTGTTATTTGGGGTGCCAATGCCCTGAACCTCAATTTGTACTGACCAATGGTTCGAGCCTCCAAAGGGGAGAATTCTCACTGTCATTTCCATGTCTGTGAGCATAAGGTCCTCTAAGATTATGAATTTGTCTAACTTTGGGGCTACTTGAGACTCTCCTCCTCTCTTATTGTTCCATGTAAAGAGGCCATTACTCATATCAGTGTCAACTAGCTTCATATTGTCTATAAAATTCTGAAATGCTATAGAGTCTTTGCTTAAAGTTCTGGTCCCACCTTTTTTCTCCGACAATGATTTGATCATGTTGAAGTCCCCACCCATAATCCGTGGTATTCTTGCGTGTCTATCTCTTAGTTCCACGAGAGAATGTAGAAACCTGAGTTTATCCTCTGGTCTTTGGAGGCTATAAACATTTGTAATCAAATAAATCTCCTTGTCTCCCACAAGCTGAATAACCACTGATAAATAATTCCTAGATGCCTCAGCGTCTATTATGCCAATCTTTTGGGGATTCCAAAGAATAGGTATACCTCCTGTTGTTTTATCTGCTTTGACTTCTAGAAACTCATATTTATTGAGCCATTTACTGTGTATTTTTTTTAATTTTTGAATGGAACATTTAGTTTCTTGGATAAAGATCATATCCAAAGCTTCTTGTTTCATTCTATTGCTAAGTATCCTTTGTTTTCTTTTACTTCCTAGACCTCTGATATTCCAAGATGTGAACTTCATTATGAAAAATTTGTAAAGGAGTCGCTGGTTAGATCTTTCATCTTACCTGAATCTATTATTAGCTTTCCACATTCCATCAATAGCTCATTCTGTTTTTTTCTGCCTCTTTTCCTTCCTAGATTTCTAGGAGCTAATCCTGGTGTAGTTTTCATAGTTTTCACACCTTCATTGCCCTGCCTTTCATTGTTTCTTTGCCTTTCCAGCCCTTTAGCTTGAGTTCTTCATAGGAACAGCAGTTGTACTCTGTTAAACTCTTCTTGAGGTAGTGAGTCTACCCATCCCATGGTCCCCTCTTTCAAGAACCCTTCCAGATCTAGGTGTTCTCTATCAAGAATATCCTGCAGTTCATGATCCTCCATTTCCATCTCACTTTGGATCATTTCTTGGTCCATTTCCAGTGTTCCATCGCTCAGCATAGTCTCTTTCTATTTATTAATATCTTGTGTTTACCCACTATTTTCTTCCTTTTCCTTCTCCCCTGATCTTCCTACCTGATCTACCTTTGTTGTCTCTTCCTCTTCTTCTAGTACTTGGACCCTGTTCAGACTAGCCTGTTACCTTTTGTTTGATGTTTCTTTGGCCCCCTTTTGGCCCCCTTTCCTCTATATCCCACTTTGGAAAGTTTTCAGTGCCTTTCACTGTGGCAGCTTTACTTTTGTTCTCTATTTTACTGAGAGGGCAGTCTCTAAATAGGTTCCCATGCTCATGGCACCTGCGACATCTAAAAGGAATATGTTCATAATTTATTTTTTGCACCCATTCTTCATCAAAAACTTCCAAGATGACCTCATCCGATAAAGCTCCAGAGAGATCCATCTCCACACATATCCGTGCGAAGGAAGTGTATTTTGCCCTTCTGGTGGCCTCAGAAGCTTTGACAAAATGCCCTAATTTATTTCATATGGCGGATAAAAATTCAGTTTGCCAGTAATCTAGAGGTAGGGAATAGTCTTACCCAGACCGGGACTGAAGTGAAAGTCTCTCGCTCCGGGACAAAATTCATCATCCAACGCTGCATGTAGAGGCCTGCAGCTGCATAGAAGTAGGGCCCTCCTTCAAACACCTTGTCTTTGTCCACGATATTTGTAAAGACCACATTGAAGAAACCTTTTGACCCAAGATGTAGGTCTATGCCTCCTTTCGATTTCCAATGTTATTTAATCCACGCTTGTAGTGCCTTTTTTGTGGGCCATAATCTCATGAATTTACAAATGATAGCATAGGTCCGCATGTGGTCCCTATGCGCCTGCAGAGCAGGATCATTTAAAACTACTCTGGGTGTGACCTCAACGTTAGGTTTACATGGACCCTTTTTCATTCTGTTTTCTGCGTCATGTTTCTTGTCTTCTTCCTCATTTTCTTTTGTTCTATTGTCCTCCCTTGTATTGGTCAAATCATGTTCCTCTTCAATGTTCCTTTTCCCTTCTCCTGAAGGACCTCTCGCAGTTTCTATCGGTTTCTTATCTCCGCTGGCTACTGTGTGACAGGAGTGGAGCTCCCCCCTTTGCGCCCCTCCATGGAGTTCAACGCTTGCAGAAGCTTGAAACCCTTGCTCTTACCAGTCATCTACGAGCCTCTCGTAAATCACCCTTCGCGATTATTTTACCTTCATCACCTGAGTTGGCCAATGGTGGTGAATTTACTTCTCTAAAATTTGAACAATACTATGAGGATGAAGGAATTGTTAGACATAGAACTGTTGTTTATACTCCTTAGCAAAATAGTGTTGTTGAACGTACGAATCAGACTCTTATGGAAAGAGTCAGAGGCATGATCAACAATGCTAACCTGCAAAAGGAGTTGTGGGTAGAAGCAGTGTCCACTGCTTGTTATTTAGTTAACAGAGCACCTTCAGTAGCAATTAATTGTAAAATTATTGAAGAAGTTTGGTTAGGTCAGTGTTGTGATTATTCACATTTAAGGATATTTGGTTATGATGCCTATGCTCTTACCTTTGTAATCAAATAAATCTCCTTGTCTCCCACAAGCTGAATAACCACTGATAAATAATTCCTAGATGCCTCAGCGTCTATTATGCCAATCTTTTGGGGATTCCAAAGAATAAGTATACCTCCTGTTGTTTTATCTGCTTTGACTTCTAGAAACTCATATTTATTGAGCCATTTACTGTGTATTTTTTTTAATTTTTGAATGGAACATTTAGTTTCTTGGATAAAGATCATATCCAAAGCTTCTTGTTTCATTCTATTGCTAAGTATCCTTTGTTTTCTTTTACTTCCTAGACCTCTGATATTCCAAGATGTGAACTTCATTATGAAAAATTTGTAAAGGAGTCGCTGGTTAGATCTTTCATCTTACCTGAATCTATTATTAGCTTTCCACATTCCATCAATAGCTCATTCTGTTTTTTTCTGCCTCTTTTCCTTCCTAGATTTCTAGGAGCTAATCCTGGTGTGGTTTTCATAGTTTTCACACCTTCATTGCCCTGCCTTTCATTGTTTCTTTGCCTTTCCATCCCTTTAGCTTGAGTTCTTCATAGGAACAACAGTTGTACTCTGTTAAACTCTTCTTGAGGTAGTGAGTCTACCCCTCCCATGGTCCCCTGTTTCAAGAACCCTTCCAGATCTAGGTGTTCTCTATCAAGAATATCCTGCAGTTCATGATCCTCTATTTCCATCTCACTCTGGATCATTTCTTGGTCCATTTCCAGTGTTCCATCGCTCAGCATAGTCTCTTTCTATTTATTAATATCCTGTGTTTGCCCACTATTTTCTTCCTTTTCCTTCCCTGGTCTGCCTACCTGATCTACCTTTGTTGTCTCTTCCTCTTCTTCTAGTACTTGGACCCTGTTCAGACTAGCCTATTGCCTTTCTGTTTGATGTTTCTTTGGCCCCCTTTTGGCCCACTTTCCTCTATATCCCACTTTGGAAAGTTTTCAGTGCCTTTCACTGTGGCAGCTTTACTTTTGTTCTCTATTTTACTGAGAGGGCAGTCTCTAAATAGGTTCCCATGCTCATGGCACCTACGACATCTAAAAGGAATATGTTCATAATTTACTGTTTGCACCCATTCTTCATCAAAAACTTCCAAGATGAACTCATCCGATAAAGCTCCAGAGAGATCCATCTCCACACATATCCGTGCGAAGGAAGTGTATTTTTCCCTTCTAGTGGCCTCAAAAGCTTTGACAAAACGCCCTAATTTATTTCATATGGCGGATAAAGATTCAGTTTGCCAGTAATCTAGAGGTAGGGAATAGTCTTACCCAGACCGGGACTGAAGTGAAAGTCTCTCGCTCCAGGACAAAATTCATCATCCAAGGTTGCATGTAGAACCCTGCAGCTTCATAGAAGTAAGGCCCTCCTTCAAACACCCTGTCTTTGTCCACGATATTTGTAAAGACCACAGTGAAGAAACCCTTTGACCCAAGATGTGGGTCTATGCCTCCTTTTGATTTCCAGTGTTATTTAATCCACGCTTGTAGTGCCTTTTTTGTGGGCCATAATCCCATGAATTTACAAATGATAGCATAGGTCCGCATGTGGTCCCTATGCGCCTGCAGAGCAGGATCATTTAAAACTACTCTGGGTGTGACCTCAGCGTTAGGTTTACATGGACTCTTTTGCGTTCTGTTTTCTGCTTCATGTTTCTTGTCTTCTTCCTCATTTTCTTTTGTTCTATTATCCTCCCTTGTATTGGTCAAATCTTGTTCCTCTTCAATGTTCTTTTTCCCTTCTCCTGAAGGACCTCTGGCAGTTTCTATCGGTTTCTTATCTCCGCTGGCTACTGTGTGACAGGAGTGGAGCTCCCCCCTTTGCGCCCCTCCATGGAGTTCAACGCTTGCAGATGCTTGAAACCCTTGCCCTTACCAGTTGTCTACCAGCCTCTCGTAAATCACCCTTCGCGATTATTTTACCTTCATCACCTGAGTTGGCACTGACAATGGTGGTGAATTTACTTCTCTAAAATTTGAACAATACTATGAGGATGAAGGAATTGTTAGACATAAAATTGTTGTTTATACTCCTTAGCAAAATGGTGTTGTTGAACTTATGAATCAGACTCTTATGGAAAGAGTCAAAGGCATGATCAACAATGCTAACCTGCAAAAGGAGTTGTGGGTAGAAGCAGTGTCCACTGCTTGTTATTTAGTTAATAGATCACCTTCAGTAGCAATTAATTGTAAAATTCTTGAAGAAGTTTGGTCAGGTCAGTGTTGTGATTATTCACATTTAAGGATATTTGGTTGTGATGCCTATGCTCTTATTCCTAAAAGCAGCGTTCAAAATTAGATCCAAAATCGAAATGTTATGTCTTTGTTGGGTATGACTATGAGGTGAAAGGATACATGTTGTGGGATCCTATGTCGCGGAAGATAGTCATTAGTAGAGATGTAACATTTGATTAATATTCTCTTTTAAAATCAAACGTTGAAAGAATTGAATAGGAACAAGTATCGCCAAATCAACAAATTCAGTTGGAGGCTAGACCTTTTTTTCGAAAGTCGAAAGGAAGGAGAGACTTCTGGAGGAAAAGGTGATGAAGATGCAAAGGAAATTGTTGAAGTTTATGAACTAGTTCAGCAACCAATCACTCTAAGAAGGTCTACGAGGAAAAGAAAAACTCCCAAAATGTATGAATACTCTACTTCGTCTTTTGCTTTGATTACTAAAGATGGGGAACCTTCTTGTTCTCAGGAAGCAGTGGATAATATTGATAGAGAAAAATGGAAAATGGCTATGGAAGAAGAAATGGATTCCTTAGCCAAAAACAATACCAGAGATCTTGTAGAACTTCTTGAAGGGAGAAGTGTTGTTGGATGCAAATGGGTCTTCAAATTGAAACAAAAAGTTGATGGAAGTATCAAAAGGTACAAGGTGAGACTGGTAGCAAAAAGGTATTCTTAGGTTGAAGGTATTGACTTTCATGAGATTTTTTCACTAGTTGTAAAACTTGTTTATATTTATACTATGTTTGCACTAACTATATTACTTAACCTTGAGTTAGAACAGTTAGATATCCAAACAACTTTTCTACATGGTGATTTGGATGAAGATATATATATGGAACAGCGAGAAGGTTTTGTACAAAATCGTAGCAAAAGATTAATTTGCAAGCTCAAGAAATCATTATATGGCATGAGGCCGTCTCCTAGGAAATGGTACAAGAAGTTTGACTCTTTCATGGTGAGCCAGAACTTTATTAGAAGTGAGTATGATCATTGTGTATACTTCAAGAGTTTCAGTGGCATATTCATTATCTTAGTTTTGTATGTTGACGACATGCTTATTACAAGCAAAAGCATGGTATAGATCACCAAGGTAAAGGCTCAGTGCTCTAAGACGTTTGATATGAGGGATCTTGGAGCAACAAAACATATCTTGGGCATGGACATACACAGAGACAGGAAAAATGGTAAGCTTTGGTTATCACAGCAGAAGTATGTGGAAAGAATACTTGAAAAGTTTAGTATGTACAGTGTGAAACCTGTTAATGTTCCATTAGCTTCCCATTTTAAGCTTTCTTCGGTTTTGAGTCCTAGAACTGATGAAGAAAAGCAATATATGTCCTGTGTGCCATATGCAAATGTTGTAGGCAACTTAATGTATTTGATGGTATCTACAAGTCCCAATATTTCACATGCAATGGGATTTGTCAGCAGGTTCATGGAAAATCTAGGAGAAGAACATTGACAAGCAGTGAAATGGGTTCTTCAGTATCTAAGAGGCACAAGTGACCATTATATCATCTTTAATGGTAGTGAAGGATCAGTGTGTGGATATGTGGACATTGATTACGCAGGTGATTTGGACAAAAGGAGATCTACTACAGGGTATGTCTTTACTCTTGCAGGTGGAGAAATTCGTTGGATGTCAAAGCTTCAAGAAACAGTTGTGTTGTCCACTACTGAAGCAAAGTATATAGCTGCTTTAGATGCCAGTAAAGCAGCAATTTGGTTAAAGGGTCTACTTGATGAGATTGGAAGGATGCAGGAGAGAGTGAATATATTTTGTGATAGTCAGAGTGCTATTCACTTGACTACAAAACTAGCGTATCACAGCAAGACCAAGCACATTGATGTAAGGTATTATTTCCTAAGACATGTGATCGATGACAGAAAAGTAGCTCTCAAGAAAGTCCATACACGGAAGAAATGTGTAGAGATATTCACAAAGCCAGTTACAGTAGAGACGCTGCAATGGTGTTTAGCTTCTCTTGGCTTGCAGAAGAGATGATGAATGGCCATGGGCAAAGGGTTAAGAAAATTGTTGTCAAGCTGAGATTTGTTGAAATGTGACAATGAATTATGTAATTATGAGTAAATATTTATTAGTTACTGCCAGTTAGTTTTGTAAGTTAGTAACGATTTTTATACCAAACAACAATTATGTAACGGAGGAGGCTCTTATAACACTGGTGAATGCCCAAGAAAATGTAATCATAAAAAACATTCTTAATTAATAAAGATTTCCAATCCCTTGCCCCATGGATGTTTCCTTGACACACTGTCAAGGTTTTACCACGTAAAATATTGTGTTTACTTGTGTGTATATTTCAGTGTCCCTTTTAACTTCTTTACATTTCTTTCTTGCTTGATAAACTGCTAGGTTCAACAGCGTCTAGCAACTAGTTTCCACTTAGACTTGTTTCCCATTTGAATCTGGAACCTGATGTCCTCCTTATAGCTGGAGAAGTACTCTCTAACTCCTGTCATGTGAATGATACCACACTATCTATATACAAAACACCATGTGTGGTCAAACTAGATAGGCAAGTAATAAGTGTGAATACCTGATCCATTCTATTGGAGAGCTCATATGCACTTGGTGAAGCTATTGTCTCCTTGCTCTTCTTCTCAGTCTTCTTTCTCTATGGACAATTGCTCACATAATGAACGAACTCGTGACAACCATAACATTTGACTTTGGAAAAGTATTTCTTTTTCTTCTCACCTTTTGGGTTTAATCCCTTACTAGACCCCTTCTTTTCTTTTGATTTTCCTACTAAGACCATGTTCTCATGTTGCTCCTCACTCTTCTAGTACTACTACCCTTGCGACTGACAAGACTAAGTCTAAGCTCCTCTTTAGTGAAATCTCTCAATAATCAATCCCAACTCGGTAAGGTGTCCCGTCCATTAATGACTTGAACCTTAACCCAAAGAGCAAGGAATCTCACCCAAGCAGCGCCGCGACTAAAAGGAAGACGAGTTTAGCGTGGGGTCGAGGGAATATCAACCGAGCACAGGGGATCATACACATGCATGTCCATTATACGAAAAACAGAAATGATGGCATCTTTGAATCATACACATATATCCATTATAGAGAACATAGAAATAACGTCGTCCTTGCATCAATCTATGAATTATCGTCTACGTACAACAGATAGACTATTTAAAATTTTAATGGACCCACTAAACACGAGGCTCAATACATTAGAAGTCACAACAAGCATCGGCTTTGTCTTATATTAAACTTAACATAACATATTACATTATGATCTGGCATTCACCATAATAAGTACATAAAAAACCCGACTCAGTCGCTCAGGTTCAGATAAGTTCCACAACCAAGTCCCTTTGATCTCAGCGCTCTCTCATTCGGCCTCTGCAACAATGTATCTCTTTTGCAACCGACTCCTTCTTCCACTAGCGGGTTCAACAACAACCTTTTTCCTCTATGGTCTTCCCATAAAATACCCGGCTCAGTCGCTCAGGTTCAAATCAGTTCCGCAACCAAGTCCCTCTGATCTCAGCACTCTCTCATTCGGCCTCTGCAACTATGTATCTCTTTTGCAACCGACTCCTCCTTCCACTAGCGGGTTCAACAACAACCTTTTTCCTCTATGGTCTTCCCCTTTTATGTCCTTCCTGGCTCCCTGGACTGCCAATTCTTGCTCGATGGTTTTCTCTCTTGGCTGCTTCTACGCCTTCCCATCTCCCCCGCTGCCTTTGTCTTCTGCTGCCACCTTGCCACCACTCCTCCGCAACTATTCGTTCCGCCACCCAACCGTTGTTGCCATCTATCACTTTCCCGCCCTTCGGTCAGTGAAAACTGGTCAAAACCATTCAAATTAAACGAAAGCCCCAACAAGCCTCGGCCACAATTTCTTGACTCGTCCCCGAGTCAAGTCATTTCGACCTCTGGCAGTCCTGTTGTTACTTCCATGTGCTCTATAGGTGGTGGCTGCGTTACTACCGACATTGTCTCTGTTGTTTGTTGTGTCGGCACCTCTGCTCCTTCAATCCTTGCTTGCGGAGCAGGTGCCTCTTCTGTCTCAATCCTGGCTTGCGGCGTGGCATTTATTCCTGTGGCCCTTTCTTGCCCTTGTGGCTCCTCTGTTCCAAACGAAGGCTCCAACTCTGGGACTGAGGTTGTTGTTCGCTACCTGAACTCAGTGTATTTTTAAATGGCCAGGTCCCTATTGGTGAGAATTGCATCAGCGCCTTGAGTGAACACCTCGACCGATTGCGATGTTAGGTTTGTTGGTTGTTGTCTCTGGAGGTCGTCCCATCGCTGGCCAATGGAGTCACATGCCTCCTTCAAGAGTAGAACTTGCATACGAACCGAGGGTCGCAGGTCTCTGATTATCTGTTTCATCCTTGTTGACTCCTCCTCAATGTTGTCAACTTGGGCCTGGAGGATTTCGATTTGCTCATTGATTTGCTGCAGAAAATTATTGTCTGTACAATCCTTGTGCTGGCAAACAGTGACCGAATCTGCTCTCTTAGCAGGTAAACCTGGTGGTTCTTTAGTGCTAAACTACCTGACCAGTGGTGGCCTATAGTATTCAACCTAGCCACCATTACTTATTGAAATAACTCATCAATCAATGTAATGGAATTTCTTGGACCCATCTCAAATCCATTCATTATGAAAAAGCGAGTTGCAAAGAATTCTATTAGTGCCCTGCCTTGGAACCCTAAAGACTTTGATCACCTTCACCCTCTTGTTTTTCCTTTTTTACCCATTTTTATTTAAATAATCTCCACAACTTAATTTCCAATCACTTACCACAATAATTATTATTCATTTTGTTCTCATTATCATTCTTATCTTCTAATATTTTTATTTAATTAATACTCATTATACAGATGGGTTTTGCTTACAATGGAAACCAAATTTCATCATCGACTTTTCCAGCATTTTCAAATCAATTTTTTATAATTGTATGTACTATGACATAATCTCTATTATCTAAGATTCTAATGATATCAAGTGACTTTCTTTATACGTTATCATCATTGATTTACCATTTACAATGAATAACTTTAACCAGTCAAGTTTTTACAAGAAAAAGAAAAGCAATCCTTTCAATTGAGCAAAGACATCTTTTATGCACTGATCACATTCTCTAGAATGGTTGCAGGGTACATCATTTGAAGTGCGTTCAGGGGTTGAAATGCTTTATTTTTTTGGTGGTTTGGTAGTATTACTGTAAACTGAGAAAGAAAGG
This sequence comes from Pinus tabuliformis, assembly GCA_031772625.1. Lineage (NCBI taxonomy): Eukaryota > Viridiplantae > Streptophyta > Pinopsida > Pinales > Pinaceae > Pinus > Pinus tabuliformis. The sequence goes on along the minus strand of CM062816.1, from coordinate 2,075,208,557 downwards.
CTAACATGGCCTCCACAATTTTGCTTTTCTCTATAGTTATACTATATAAATTGCGTTCAGATGTAAGCAATTTAAAGCCTTCAACATTTTGCTTCTCTTTATAGTTATACTCTGTAAACTGTGTTAAGATATAAGCAATTTATCTCTGTAAATTGTGTAAGATGTAAGAAATTTATCACTGTTATGACAATCATTTTGTACTTTTTTAAATAGTAAACTCTCATTAAACAAGGTAAAAAGGTATTCCTTCAATGATTAACACTGTGGACAAAGATAAAAGTGGGTATAAATTAAATAGAAACATGGATTCAGCCACCAAAGAAAAAATCCCACTCTTAACAAAAAGAACAGGAGCATTGCCAGATGGATGGTTTCAATTTATGTTATTATTACCACGGAAATATGCTTAGAAAATAAAAAGTTCCAAATGAAAAGATTTTAACTGAATTCCAATATGAAAAGAAATCCACACAAGAGGATAAGTTTGCATTGAAGGACCACAAAAACAACTTACAATGAACAGGAACATTGATGTTATTTTTTTTTTCCAACCCAAACTTCCCAATTTTATAGCCAGTGTGGGGTCAATCTGCTTTTGGAGGTTCTTACATTTAGAATATGTGCTAATTATTACCAGATGCCTCTAGGCTTGCACCCACAAAGCCAGCTTGGCAAATAAAAACAATGAATACAAACGCAAGGATCTGTCTTATCAAAAAAAACCAAGAAAACTGCAGAGTTACAGGAATAACAGAAAAAAGGAGCTACTGTGTCACCTGTAGCAGGTAAGAACATTGATGACTTTGGAATCTCTGCAAGCTATGACAGCATCCCATGTTCATAATGATACCCACTTCATGATGAACCCATAATACACACAGATCCACAGGTACCATGAATTTGAATGAACAAATGAAGCTCTGGATCGTTAGTTGATGATGATGATGATACAGCTGCTGCTACAAATTAAATACAGCAAATATTTATAACAATAATAATACTAATAATGACCCCATAATTGCTGATCTCTCATCATCAATCCTCTTGTTCTGAAACTGCAATTAGCATTACAAATCAAGAACATTTGCATTGGCATCCCTTTTCTTGGCTCTGAGACATGACGAGGAGGAAATTGTCTTAGGCTTGGGCTTGCAGGACGAGGAAGAAGAGGAACCTGGTTTAGGTACTCGGTGCTCAATTCTCTTACTGCCAGGCTTCTTTTCTTGGAGCAATTCCCCCCTTTTTCTGCTACTGCTTTGTGGATACAGAATATCGTTCTCCAGAATCATTTCCAGCGACGGTTCCCAAATTCTGCTGCGCTTCATCACACCTCCACGGATCGATCCCGCTAACCCTAACCCTAAGCCTACCCCTTCTGGGGATACTTTACATGAGTGGGCAATGCAAGAGGTAAAGAATAACAGCCCGTATTGACGACGCTTCCCCATCCATATTGACGGCCCGCATTTTGCCCTTTTCTCTTGTTCTTGTTCTTGCTCTTTATTATCCCTGAGAAAGCAGGCGCAGGGAGGTGGAAGAGGCGAAGCCGAGGCAGAGGAGGAGGGGAAGAGACGGGGCAGAGGAAGGAGAAGGTATATGCCGCCACTCTCAAGCTGAGCTTCCAGGGGCATTATGGAGGCTCTGAATCTGCTTCTTCTGGTAATGGCCTCTCTTACATAGTGGTGTGGATGCAGTCGGAGCAGATCTCCAACACTCACAGGGAGCTCCAACTGTCTCACTTGCCCGTCTGGTTGGATCACACGGACCTTTTCACAACCCCCACACATTCTCATTTTCATCCTCATCCCCATTACCATCGTAGAATCTGAGAGCCACCCAGTTCAAAGCACCACACCGGCCATCAGTATTTACAGGCCCAGCAGAGATGTTGGGGAACACAACAAACTCCTGGTAGTGACCTCACAGGCATTCAATCTGAATGAAGTCATCAGAGAACTTGAGGTTCAGTGACCTGAACAATCAGTGTAATAAATTGTTGCCTGTACAAACACTTGAATGACAATGACTTATAATAAATTGTTCCACGCCATCCCATACCCCACAACGTCATTGTCTCCTTTCACCATCAAACCTTTTTGCTGCGATGTTGATGCTGTGTGCTGTGTATGGTTCATAACTCTTTCCACAAAAAGTTGAAATATTATATTTTAAAATTAAAAAAATAAATTAAACTTAAAGTGGTTTGAGTAGATTTTACAGCTTATTAATGTGCATTTAATGCACAATGATAAAATTGAATTAAAATTTGCTCGTAATGGGAACGTGAAATGGAAGATCAAGTTGGCTACAACTTTTTCCTTTCCTAAGAAAAGAATAAATATTTTTATAAAGATAAATTATTAAATTAGAATATCGATAAATGACTGAATTAGAATATATTTATCCGCCTTTTTTTTTAATATATAATAAATTTGAACTGATTTGCTAAACATATTCATCTTTAAAATTTTATAAATAAATAAAACATTAATAAAAATATGATTTAAGTTGTTTATATAAAGTATTATATGGGGATGAGTGTGATAAGTAGAAGAAGCAATGGACTTGAGTGTATTGCTTAATGCACTAGGATATACATTAATTTAAATACAAATTTTATTTGGGATATGCAATGGAGTAATGGAGAAGAGTGGGAAATTTTCGGTTAACATTATATTATGAATGGAAAGATTCAAAAGATTGGGTAATTAATTTTTTGGTGTAATCGTTTAGAATTATGGGATGGTGTAGATTAAGACAATAACTTAAATCAATGAAATGATAGTAGAGTAAAGGGCAACAGAGAAATAATGTGAATGACTAGGGTTTTGGTAAGGAAGAAAGGACGCCTTTAGCCAAAATGAAGCTAAAGTTATGGTATGATTGTTGTTAAGTCATACATAAACATTGGTTTTTCAGTAGGATGCTCAACTTGCTTTGGTTGGTGCATGTCCTTTGAGGCCCACAACCCTTGTTTTATGGCTTTGTATAGGATGACCATCTATGTGCACTTGTTATAAGTGAATGCCCTTCAAGGTGCCAAAGAAACGGGGAATTAGGGATATGCGGTGAATTGGTGCCTTGGCGCTTGGGATAAAATGTTATGTGACGAAAGATAGGGTAGAGGTGGGAAGAGAGACATGGTCATGATTGGACTGGCAAAGCACCATCTTCGTCCCCCTTGACTCATTCTTCTTGCATGGTAGGGGAGGCTTGGGTGGTGGAGCAAAGATATCATCAATAATGTTTGAAGGGGGCTCAACAGAAGATGGCACACTTGGAAGTGCATATAGAAGAGAAGAAATAGAAGTTATCACAAGAACAAAGTCTAGGTGAGGTGTAGGATTGGGTCACAAACTTTGTGTAGTCCCAGACAAGGGACATGAAATTCTTTTGGATACCTAACACTCTTTGCATGATGAAGACTACAGTAGCTCAGGCCCTAAAAAAAGCACAGACTACCCAAGAGGACACTAGGCACGCACTTAAGATCTTTGAGGGCAAGTTTGAGTTATTATGTAAAGTAGTCTTTGGGGTTGAGTTTTCAATTGCACTAACTACATAGGACACTAATGGCTAGGTCCAAGATAAAGAGCTAGGGGGCATGCCACACCGTCCCATCCTCCTTAAGTAAGACGAGTAAGGCCCAAGCCCGATGTTGGTAAGAGGCAAACCCGTCAAATTTGTCAAAGAAAGGAAGAACTTGGAGCAAGGTCGAAAAACCATGGAACCCTGACCTATTATGGACACAATTCTCACTTTTTGTTATCTCTATTTAGAATGAGCACTTGCTATATAGATATTTATCTATATTTACTTATAGTCTCTCTTTCTTTGTGTCGAGAGGCGCTCTCCTGCCTAGTATGGAAGAGATGTTGTAATGTATTGTCTTGTCGTGTCCTATTAAACATTTGACTTAGTCAAATTACATAAAAAATAATACTTATAATTAAAATAAAATTGAGGTAAAATAGTCAATTTACCATTGGTTGTTTCTGGGCTCTAAGTTTCCACAACTCATAGTTTTCTCGGGGATCTACCAAGGACTTTGGGCGATCAAATCTCTTGAAATGCAAACTTCTTTTATAATAAAAAGACATTTGATCTCTCTCGGTGCTTGATAAATTTGAAATTAAGATGGATCTATGCCGATTTAAACAAATGTAATAATAATTTATAAATAACCAAACTTAAATGTAATAATAATTTGTAAAAACGAAATTTTCAAAAAAATATAATTACAGAAAATAATTAATTTCCAAAAAATAATTATCCTATACAAATATAACTATAATTTTTTATATAATATTAATTTAAATTAAATATTAATTAATTTAAAATAAAATAAATTTTTTATATAAATTTAACTTAAATTCAAATGATATGAAACGTTTTCTTCCTCTAAGTATATTTGGAAATAAAATCATATAAATCTAACTTGAAGATTTATGTATATTGAGATTTCACCCATAGCTTCTTTTTTGAGCTTTCTAAGAAGGGATTTATTATAGCTCACGAGGGTTGCATTATAGCCTCTTTTTGATGGCATAGGTAGCATAGGGTTCAAGTGGATAGGAACACTTTTTGAAAAGAAATAAGAAGAGTTTGTGGAATGTTTGATGGAGACTAGTTAAATAGGAAGGCAATGTGACTCGCATCAATGTTGGGCACTAAAATCTGGAAAAGATTGAATACATACATAGATGTACAAATCATCCACTACATACAAAGGAATTTTGTATTTTATGATCTGAATTTTGTAGATTGGTGTTATCCTAAAACTTCCACTAGCATCCTATCACTTCCATATTGTTGTCACAACCTTTTGTCATTTATATAAACTAGATATATGTTGCTTCGACAGGTAAGAATATAATTTTTTTTTTTTAAGTAATTATATTTTACATAATATTTATGAAGGTTGAGGTTTTTGATGTAGCAAGGTGTGTCAATTTTCATTAAATTTTTAAAGTAATTAATGAAAATACTTTAACCACGCTTCAACCACATAGAGATAATGTTGATATATAATATTTACTCAATCATATACAATCATTCAAAAACATATTGCAATAATGAGGTAATAGTCTACTCATGTTATATTATGTATTAATGTGTATATACATAGATCATAATTTGTGAATTTAGAGTATGCATAGATCAGGATTTGTGAACTTATATCTCTCAACTCTCTATACTTAAGTCCTTAAGTTCTTAGATGGCTATCTATTCATTTAATAATTAACTCTAATTACTTGTTCACGTAAGTTTAATGACACAATGAGTTGACCACTCATCTTCCTCTTTACCTCTTCATGTGCCACTCTAATTTTTTTGGATACAATCTCAATGTGAAGAGATGCACTCAATCCTCTTAATGTCCTCTTATATATTGTGAATCTTCATCTTCGTTAAGTGCATTTCCTATCTCGATTATCTTTTCCTCCTCTCATCGAGTTCATTCTATGCCCTTCTTATCATAATGTTTTGCATATGTAGTGTATTCAGTTGTCTGGTGGATCCTTGATATGTTGTTTAAGGGTTAACCACAAGAGTAGATTTGTAACAACTCCTGGTTGATTTCCTATGTAAATAAATAAAATAATAACCAAGGTCATTGGACACGTATTCCAAGTTGAGTGTTGGGTAAAACATAGTGATGGAGATCATTGGTCATTAATTAATGGTTATGGGAATTGGCAAAGGCAAAGAGGCATTAATTGGCATTATTTATGAAAATAATGGAAAATAGGAGAAAAGGGAGATGAAAGGTCACATAATCGCGTGAGGAGAAAATTAAAGGAAAATTGAAGAAAATTTAGGCCTCAATGATAAAAAGGCTTATGAGGATCAATTCGTAAATTTTGGTTGGTTAGTGTTTGGCTCTCTCTCTCTCTCTCTCTCTCGCTCTTATACACTTAGAGAATTATTGGAGCATGCTTGGAGCACTCTAGTTTTCATTGGATTTGGGAAAAAAGGCAAAGGAAAAGTATGAAATCGTAAGCGGGTGGTGGGATCAACAACTACAATGGGATTGCCTTGCAGGTATCAAGTTGCATTTATGATTTCCTTGCTAGTTTTGGCAAGCACAGTATATGCATGTGGTTATTTGGTTATGATTTGTCATTGACATGGAGGATTGCCTAGATTGATAGTGGTTTTGCCTAACCTTAACATTTCCTGGATAGCCATGGTGTTGTGATTTTTTCCACTTTTTGTTCATGATTGGTGCTCAGGTTCTTTATAGCTATGGGTTGAGTTATTAGTTCCTGGAGCCTTTGGTTCGAACAAACACTCTAGAGCCCTGGAATAACTTGGATTGAGTTACTAGTCATGGAGCCTTGGTTGGACAAATGCTTTGGAGCCCTTAGTGGGTTGAGATACTAGTCTTGGAGCCTTGGTTGGACAAACGCTCAAGAACCTTAGAAGGATATGGGTTGAGTTATAAGTTCCTAGATCCATTGTTGGGACAAACGCTCTGGAGCCTTGGGAAACTTGGGTAGAGACCGATCTGGTTGGTATTAGTGATGTTTACCCGTGAGGTGGAATCATTGGTTGAGGATCGAGGTTTTTTGGCCTATAGAAGCCCTGGTTTTCTTTTGTTTGAATTATTCCATGAGATCCCACATTCATGCTTAGAATATGACAAGGGGGTGATTAGCTGAAAGAAAGATTTGGTTCAGCCCAATCTATGGTCGAGTGGTATGTGGAAGTCCCTGACTTGGTTGGATTTGCATATGTTAATAAGAGTTATTTCCTCTTGTATTTCCACGAGTAATTGTACTTGTTATTATGTGGCTTTGATAGTTGGTTTATCATGGTGTATATGTTGGTTATATGATGTATATTGTCGATGGCTCTCGACGTGTTTTGATTTGTTGATGAATGGTTAATGAATGCATGAGCTAATAGATGTTATTACAACTATTATGAGAGGGCATTAGACCTTCTTGACTATTCTCAGATAAGTACCATACCCTTATGTCTAAATATGGATTCATGGCTTGTAGATTACATGTTCTCCATGTGTTTGACGAAATGACTGTCATGGTTAGGCTTGGTTAGGTCAAGCCCTTGACCAAATTTGGAATGGATAGCTTTGTCCTGGTGTCATTATTGATTCTGGAAAGTCTCATTGAGTTTTGGGTGGTGGTCTGGAGGCTGACCTAGAAATTAGGCTCAAAATTCGGTATTGCATGCTCTGAACTGAACATTTTGGGCTGGAACCGCTAGGAAGTAGGATTCTGTACATTAAACTGATTATGCAATGTACTAAATAAAAATACTTAATCTACTTCTACAATCAAACTTGTGGAAGCTTAATCGATTTTGAGCAAGATCAAACAGAACACATATAACATCGAAGAAGAATCAATCACACATGAAACACAGAAGAACACTCTGGGGAAAGCCTCAACTAAAAACCCTGCTATCTATATTATCATACAAGTGGAAATATCTCAGGATTACACAAAGCTTTAGCTTTCAAGCTATCTAGATCTCAATACAATCCCTCACTGCTTCTCATAGAAAGAATAGACAATACATATGCCTTCTCCTCTGTCCTCCAAGCCTCCTATTTCCTTGTGCAGTTTTCCCTGGGTCTTGTTTGAAAATTATATATTACAGAGCAATGGAACACATAGAATATTGCATAAATATAAACATAGAAAACACATAAAACCAGAGAGACACAGATATACATGGTTCACCCAATTTGGGCTACGTCCACCTCGAACATCCAGTCCATCCTTTCTATTATCCAGCAAAATGAAGAGACACAACCTACAACAAATCCACTGTAATATCCCCTGTTTTCTCTCACAGTCTCACCTCTCTATTTCTCGCTCGGAGAATACACATCTGTTACACAACCTCAATACAATGCTCTCATACAAAGAGAAGGGTTGCCTTCTAGGGCAAAAAACCCTAAACTAAACATAAGTTCTACCGTCAGATCATCCGCCTAATGAACGGCCCAGATTGACTAGAAATTACTATACTTTTACAAGGCAATTTTACATCTGTTTTTAGCTTCGGGGGCATTGCCCCCGAAACCCCCGCTAGGGGACCGCTGGCCCCCAGACCCCAAAGCTGGGGGGGATCGGCCCCCCGCACCCCCCGTGTGGAGGGGTGTACAAACTTCTTTGGGTATACATCCGGCTAAAACAAAGACCTCTAAATATCATGCTCCACACCCAACAATCTCCCACTTGGAGAATGATTGTAGCAACTCAACCGTTGCTTCATTTGTTGGACAATGACTCCTCTTTGGACCTGTTTGTTTCTCATCTTCATCATCATCCTTGAAGACCAATTGAAATTGAGCATATTCTCAGTTTCTCCCTAGTTACAACTTTTGTTAGCATATCTGTAGGATTCTAGCTAGTGTGTATCTTTTCCAGCTTCAACTCTCCATCTTCCAACACTGATCGTATGAAATGGTACTTGAACTGTATGTGTTTAGTCCTGGAATGAAATGCTGAGTTCTTTGCAAGATGAATGGCACTTTGGCTATCATTGCATAACGTGCCCATATCATGCTCCTTACCTAATTCACCCATAAACCTTTGTAACCAAATCATTTCTTTACTAGCCTTTGTAGCAGCAACATACTCTGCTTATGTTGTTGAAAGTGAAACAACACTTTGGATTTTTGAAACCCAACTGACAGCTGTTCCACCTACAGTAAATACATATCCTGTAGTGCTCCTCCTGTTATCTCTGTCACCTGCCATATATGCATCAACATATCCCTGTAGAGAAATGTTTGAACCACCAAAGCATAATGCTTGATTTGTGGTACCTTTCAAATATCTGAGAATCCATTTCACTGCCATCCAATGTTCCTTTTCTAGATTGTTCATGTACCTGCTTACAACTCCCATTGCATGTGCAATATCAGGCCTTGTGCAAACCATTGCATACATTAAGCTTCCAACTGTTGATGCATATGGAACTTTAGACATATAATCCATGTCTTCTTGGGTCTTTGGGCACATTTCCTTACTAAGTTTGAAATGGCTAGCAAAAGGTGTACTAACTAGTTTTGCATTGTGCATATTAAATCTTTTCAACACCTTTTGTATGTACTCATTCTGAGACAATGTTAATTTGCGATTTTTCCTGTCTCTAGTTATTCTCATACCAAGGATTTGTTTTGCAGCTCCCAAATCCTTCATTGCAAATGAATTTGCCAATTTTATTTTGAGCACATTTATTTCCTGCATGTTAGACCCTACAACAAGCATGTCATCCACATACAATAACAATATAATATAGCTGCCATCATTTTGCTTTTTCAGATAAACACAATGATCAGAGTGACATCTAGTATAACCTTGTTCAGACATAAACTTGTCAAATTTTAGATACCACTGCCTTGGAGCCTGTTTTAAGCCATACAAGCTCTTCTTCAACCTGCACACTAGTTTCTCCTTCCCTTTCACCTCATATCCTTGTGGCTGCTGCATATATATCTCTTCTTCGAAATCCCCATGGAGAAAGGCTATCTTTACATCTAACTGCTCAAGATGCAAATCTTCAACTACTACTAGACTTAAAAATAGTTCTGATTGTAGTCATTTTAACAACAGGAGAAAATATTTGATCAAAATCAATACCTTTCTTCTGTGCAAACCCCTTCACCACAAGTTTAGCTTTGTACCTCTATTTTCCTCCATCTTCTTCCTTCAACCTATAAACCCATTTATTCTTCAATGTAGTTTTTCCTGCAGGCAACCTGACTAAGTCCCAAGTCTGGTTATGCATTAAGGAGTCCATCTCTTCTTCCATGGCTAGCTCCCACTTCTTCCTACTTTCAACCTGCATTGCTTCTTCATAACATTCGAGTTCACCAGAATCAGTCAACAATAAATAATATAATGAAGGAGAGTATCGTTCAGGGGTATACTTATCCTAGTAGATCTTCTAACACCATTTTCAGGTGTTTGGGGTGCCTGTTGCTGTTGTGGTGGTTGTTGTTGTTGTGGTTGCTAATTATTATTATTTTCAGGCACCTTTACTTTTTCAGTGATCTCATCAAAAACTGGGTATTCCTTGTTTTCTTTTTCCTATTTCTTTTCCTGCAACTAATTCTTATACAAGACCTTTTCATTGAATATTACATATTTGCGCCTAATGATTTTGTGATTTTCATAATCATATACGCGATAACCAAAATCATTAACACCATATCAAATAAAGGTACATTTCTTTGATTTTGCCTCCAGCTTTGTTCTATTTTCTTTATTAATATGGAAAAAGGCCTCACAACCAAAAGGCTTTAAAAAAGAGTAGTTTACCTTTTTACCTGTCCATGCTTCCTCTGGAACACCACCAACCAAGGAACTTGAAGGCCCTCTATTTATTAGATAAACAGTAGTATTTACAGCATCTGCCCAAAATTGTAAAGGCAATCCTGCATGCAATCTAATGCACCTTACACTCTCCATGATTGTTCTGTTCATCCTTTTTGACACACCATTTTCTTGTGGTGTTCTTGGAACTGTCTTCTCTCTGTGAATTCCATGCTCTAAACAATACCTATCAAACTCTTTGCTGCAATATTCACCTCCATTGTCTGATCTGAGACACTTCAATTTCTTTCCTATCTCAATCTCAACCAAAGCTTTCCATTTCTTGAAAGTATCAAATACATCAGATTTATTCTTAATACAATAAATCCAAGTTTTTCTAGTTGCATCATCAATAAAAGTAACATAGTAACAAGAGCCACCAAGAGATGATACCTGAGTAGGTCCCCATACATTTGTATGCACAAGCTCTAATTTTTCGCTCTTCTTTTCTTTCCCAACTCTAAGAAATCTAACTCTCTTCTATTTTCCATAAATGCAATTCTCACAGAAGTCCAAATCAACATTCTTCAAACCCAACAACAAATTCCTTGAGTGAAGAATCTTCATCCCCTTCTCACTCATGTGTCCGAGCCTATGATGCCATAATGCTGCATGTACTCCTTTGGAAGTTAAAGCATTAACAGAGTTAGAAACATTGCATAAATACAATGTACCAACCTTTTTGCCTTTTTCTATTACCAGGGCTCCTTTGGTGACCTTCCAAGCTTTATCTGTGAAAGTTGTCACATAACCTTCACCGCCTAACTGCCCTGTTGAAATAAGATTTTTCTTCAGATCTGGAACATGCCTTACCTCCTTTAGTAGCCATTGGTTTCCATTTTGCTATTTTACAATAACCTTACCCATTCCACCAATTTTACAGGGTTTATCATCACCCAAATGGACTTGTCCAAAATCCCCTTAAACATAGTCATGAAAATATTTCTTATCAGGTGTGGCATGGAATGAGGCCCTTGAATCTACCACCCAGGAATCAGTAATATTTTCGAAACAAAGAATCAAAGCATCTTGTAACACCTCACCCGTCACATTTACTTCATGATTGTTTTCTTGTTGTGCATCTCCTTCTTTTCCCTTCTGAGATCTACAGTCTTTCTTTAGGTGTCCTTTCTTTCCGCATTTCCAGCACACTATCCCCGATCTGGACTTGGATCTGCCTTTCCTTGATTTACTGCAATATCCTAAGCTCTTTCCTCTTTCCATTTTTCTTCCCCTAGACTCTGCACTCAAAGCATTACCCGATGTCTCACCGGAGCTTTTCCGTCGCATTTCCTCGCTAAGGATAGCACTGACAACATCATCAAACTTTAAAGTACTAGATCCATAAACAGAGTTACTAATGGCCATTACTAAACCATTCCAACTTTCTGGCAATGAGCACAAGAATAACATAGCTCTAACTTCATCATCAAAGTTTACCCCTACAGAACTTAACTGACTTGTAACAATATTAAAATCATTTAAATGGTCTGCAATAGATCCACCTTCCGACATCTTCATATTAAATAACCGTTTCATAAGAAATACCTTGTTTGAGGCCGAGGGTTTTTCATATAGTTTCGCCAACGCCTTAATCAAACCCTCTATCGTTGTTTCCTTCGAAATGTTGAAGGCGACCGACACTGCGAGGCACAACCGTACTATTTCGAGTGCCTTTCTATCAAGAAGGTTCCATTCTTCATCTGTCATACCCATCGACATCTTTGTTTTTCCGCCCAATGATAGGTACAGATCTTTCTAATACAGATAATCTTCCATTTTCATCTTCCACAGCGAGAAGTTTTGGCCGTTAAATTTCTCGATCCTAAAATTACCATCTTCTGCCATTGCTCCCACTCGAACCAAGAACCCTTCTCTCCTGTGACTTTGTCAGCCAAATAGACCTTCAGCTCTGATACCAGTTGTTTGAAAATTATATATTACAGAGCAATGGAACACATAGAATATTGCATAAATATAAACACAGAAAATGCATAAAACCAGAGAGACACAGATATACGTGGTTCACCCAGTTTGGGCTACATCCACCCCGAACAGCCAGTCGTTCCTTTCTATTATCCAACAAAATGAAGAGACACAACCTACAACAAATCCACTATAATATCCTCTGTTTTCTCTCACAGTCTCACCTCTATGTTTCTCACTCGGAGAATACACATCTATTACACAACCTCAATACAATGCCCTCATGCAAAGAAAGGGGTTGCCTTCTAGGGAAAAAAACCCTAAACTAAACATAAGTTTTACCGTCAGATCATTCGCCTAATGAACGGCGCAGATTGACTAGAAATTACTATACTTTTACAAGGCAATTTTACATCTGTTTTTAGCTTCGGGGGTGCTGCCCCCGAAACCCCTGCCGGGGGACCGCTAGCCACCAGACCCCCCCCAGCCGGGGGGGATCAGCCCCCTCGAACCCCCGCGGGGGGGACAAGCCCCCCCCCGCACCCCTCCGCGTGGAGGGGTGTACAAACTTCCTGGGGTATACATCTGGCTGAAACAAAGACCTCTAAATAATCATGCTCCACACCCAACAGGTCCTCCAGCTGTAACTTGTGTGATTCTCACCTCTCACACTGCTCTGACCTCTATAAAAACTACACAATCCTCAAGGAATGAATTCCTTCTGCATGCAAGAGATATTCTCATAGGAATATTCTAGCAACTTATAGTACAGTGTCCCTGCCTTTAATCTCAACTGGGTCTTTGTCTGAACTAACATGCATGAGTTATTTATGAGAGGATATTCAGTTATCTGGAGAACACTAGTTGTGTGCATGCATGCATTAACTGACTGAACTCATAATTAGTTCCACAAATTGTTTGGAACTAATTTAATTGGACTTAACTCAGTTAATTGAGCTAACTAATTACAACCCATCCTTATCTCCTTAATTAAGGGATAACTTCCTCAATCAAAGGGATAACTGTTGCATGACTTCACAAAGACTTCATGTTTGAATTTCACCAAGTAATTAACTCAAGATGAATTAATTAATTATTTTTCAAACAACCAGTGAGACTAAATTCCAATTTTAATTCAATGACAAATTAAAGTTGGAATATATCCTGAAATGCTATCTATAGCAATGCTATTTTTAGCATTTCTTGTTGCTATTTTCAACACTCTCTCTCAACAAGAAAGGGATTATCTGCCACCCCAATCATGTCTCTATGGAACTCGAATTTACACTTTGACAATGCCTTAGTCAAAATGTTAGCATCTTGCTCCTCAGTCGAAATATACTGCAACAACATGATCCTCCTCGCCACACAGTCTCTGAGATGATGATACCGAATGTCGATATGCTTGGACCTGTCATGAAATACTGGATTCTCAGAGAGTTTGATACAACTCTGATTATCACAATAGATCACAGTTGGATCCATCCTCTGATCAAACAAACCAACTAGAATTTTCCGCATCCAAATGGCCTCACATGCTACCTGACTTGCAGCCATGTATTCAGCCTCTGCTGAGCTAAGTGCAACTGACCTCTATTTCCTGCTGTACCAAGAAACTGCAGCTGAACCAAGGTTGAAAATTCCTCCTGATGTGCTCTTCCGATCTGATGGACTCCCTGCCCAATCTGCATCTGTGAAGCCCTGAAGCTTCACTCCCTCTAACCATTTGTACCATAATCCATACTGAGATGTGCCTTTGAGGTATCTCAAAACTTGCTTAGTTGCCTTCCAAAACAGCTTGGTAGGCTAAACCATAACTTGACTCAGCTGGTTCACCGTATAGCACAAATCTGGTCATGTGTTCACTAAGTACATCAGTGAACCCACAAGCTGCCTATACACTGTAGCTTCTACTACTTCTCCTGAATTAGCATCCTCCTTTCTCCAGTTACCTACTAGAGGAGTCTGCATGGGCTTGCACTTCTCCTTGTGGAATCTTCTGAGTATCTCATTGGCATACTTGCCTTGAGACACAAACACTTCCCCATCCTTCTGGCACACTTCCATGCCTAGAAAGTAGTGCATGAGACCCATGTCTTTCATCTCTAACTCTCTTGCAAGGTCCTCCTTGCAAGACATGATCAACTGATCATCACCTGTCAATATCAGATTATCAACATAAAGAACAATGATCAACTGCTTACCTTCCACCATGATGTGGTACAAGTTCACATCCGCTTCACTCTTTGTGAAGCCCAACTCAGTGAAGTAGTTGTCGATCCTCGTGTACCAAGCACGAGGTGCTTGCTTCAGCCTGTATAAAGCTCTCTTGAGTCGGCACACATGCGACTCACAATCGAAGGTCTCAAAACTTTCCGGCTGCTTTGTGTACACCTCTTCCTCAATCTTTCCATTGAGGAATGAAGTCTTCACATCCATCTGATGGATCTTCCAACCCATCTATGCTGATAGTTCCAACATCGATCTGATAGATGAGTACCTTGCTACAGGAGCAAAAGTCTCATCATAGTCAATCCTCTCGACCTGTGAGAAACCATAGGCAACAAACCTTGCCTTATGTTTCTCCACACTACCATCAACATCTTGCTTTACCTTGTAAAGCCAATGGGCACTCACAACTGACTTGTTCTTCGGTCTTGGAACAACATCCTAAACATTGTTCTAAACTATGGAGTCATACTCCTCCACCATAGCATCAACCCAAATCGGCTGTTGCACCACTTCCTCAAAGGAAGATGGCTCAGTCTCAACACATTCCCCAACAAGGGCCATGTATCCAATGTACCTATCAGGTGACCTCCTCTGTCTGCACTGAGAAGATGGTTCTCCCACATTCTCTCTTGCATCTGACAACAATCTGTCAGCTTCTCTCGTGTGCTTCTGCCCATCTCTGGAAGACTCTGCTTGAGTGGATGTCTCCACTCCTAGAACCTATACATGTGGCTGCTCCGCATCAGTTTGAGGCTCCTCCTCCTTAGGAACCAAAAGTTCCTCCACAGCCTGTAGTTGGAGCTCCCTCTCAAGGGAAACTCGCATGGCCTTCTTCTCATCAAACTTAAGATCTCTGCGAACCACTGTCCTCCGACTAGTAGGCAAATACACTTGATAGTTGTGGGGTGTATCAGTGTACCCCACAAGTATCCCCAACTCAGTTGTCGGCTCAAGTTTCTTCTGGGCATCCTTGGTCACATGGCAATATACCAATGAGCCAAAGATCCTGAAGTGACCCACATCTGGTCTCTTCCCGGAGAAAGCTTCCTCTGGTGTCTTCATCCCAAGAATGCGATGCGGGCTTCTATTCTGCAAATAGACTATTGTGTTGCATGAATCAGCCCACAAATGAAGTGGTAGGCCTTGATCATGCATCATCGCCCGAGCTGCTCCCATAATCGTTCTGTTCTTCCTCTCGGCCACCCCATTCTGCTGTGGGTTATGAGGTGTCATCAACTCTTGTTTAATTCCTTCTGCTACACAGAAGTCCTTAAACTCTTGAGAGACATACTCTCCACCATTGTCACTTCTCAAGGCCTTGATCTTCTTCCCTGATTCTTTCTCAACCAAAGCTTTGAACTCACAAAACTTTGAGAAGGTTTGATCCTTCTTCTGCATGAAATAGATCCAACATTTACGAGAAAAATCATCAATGAAAATCACATAATACCTTTGTTTAGTGGTGGAGGTTGTCGAGAATGGTCCACACACATCTGTATGAACTCGCTCCAATATTGCTCCAGCTCGACTGTATCGATCATGAAAGGAAGATTTTGCATACTTACCCAAGGTACATCCTTTGCATGTGTCCACTTGCTCAAGTTTACATTTAGGAAGTTCGGTAGAAATCTGTTGCATTATCTTCAAGGCCCCATGATGCAAGTGGCCCAACCTTCTATGCCATAACTCACCAATATCTTGGCTTTGCACCAATTCTGCTTTGGAACTCAATGTAGCATAGTCATCTACCTCCAGCTCATAGAGATTCTTCACTCGAATCCCAATCCTCTTGGTCTGACCCATGGCTATATGTCTCAAGAACGCATTTCCTTTACTGAAGACTACATCATAGCCTTTGTCTTCCAACATCGCAACCGATACCAAGTTTTTCTTCAGTCCAGGCACATACTTTACATCAGTTAGGGTGAGAGGAGCTGCATGCTCCCTCCGAAAAACAACCATCCCTTCACCTAAAACACAATACTTTCCATCATCGCCCATCTCTATGTGCATCTTGAGGTCTTTCTCCTCTAAGGTACTGAATAAAATCTTATCGTCGGTCATGTGGAATGAGGCTCGACTATCTAGGTACCAAACCCAACCCACCATCGATGAAACCATGCATGCGATGAGGGTAAAATCCAATTTGAACTGAGAGGCCAGTGCCTCACCTTCTAATCCTTTCTAGGATCCCTTCTTGGATTTCTTCAATGGACGATTAGTTGCATAATAGCCCACCTCATGACAATTAAAGAATCTCATTTTAGATTTGTCAATCTTCTTCCCTCCATGGGAAGAACTCAATTTGGAATGGGAATCCTTCCCTTTCCCTTTGCTCACCTTACTTGCTAAGGCTAGATTTTCTTCATCATCATGCTTAGATGAAGAACCATCTCTGGTGCTTCTCCTGATCTCCTCCTGCATCAGATCCGACCACAGTCGTTCCCAATCCGACAACTTCTCTCTTCCATTCACTGAGTCCTGGTAGCTATACCAACTCATAGGAAGACTGAGGAGAGCAAGACTCACCATATCATCATCGACTATCGTGATTCCTACACTTCCAAGCTCATCTCTACAGGTGGTGAGCTTGTTCAGATATGTAGAAATCATGTCGCCCTTTTCACACTTGATTTTCCAAAGCTTGTCCTTCAGTGCCAGCTTCCTCTAGTCGTTGTTGTTCTGATATAGATCCTTCAATGTCTTCCACATTGAAAATGGAGTCTCCTTTCCATGGAGACTCGAGACAATATTGTCTTGAAATCCCTCCAAAAGAATCCTCCTCGCTCTTGCCACACATTTCTTCCATTTTGGCAATTTTTGGGCATTAGCTGCTGCTGGCTTGGGGACTTCTTGATCAATGAAGTCCTTCAAAACATTGTCTTCTAATACCGCTTCCATGCTATGTAATTTGAGCTACCATCTAGGGCATACTTGAGTCTCAAGCCATTGAACGCCATTAGTGAACTTTGAGATGTGATAAGAAATTGATTTTGTACCTGCAATCAAGAACTTCAAACTTCAAACTTTTCCCTTCTCAATATGCTATTCACAATTCTGATCACCTTTGCTCTAATACCATGTAGAAATTCTCATTGTAGATTAAACTAATTATGCAATGCACTAAAGCAAAATACTTAATCTACTTCTACAATCAAACTTGCAGAAGCTTAATTGATTTTGAGCAATATCAAACATAACACATATAAGAAAGAAGAAGAATCAATCACACATGAAACACAGAAGAATACTCTGGGGAAAGCCTCAGCTAAAAACCCCGCTATTTGTCTTATCATACAAGTGGAAATATCTCAAGATTACACAAAGCTTTAGCTCTCAAGCTATCCATATCTCAGTACAATCCCTCACTGCTGCTCATAGACAGAATAGACAACACATATGCCTTCTCCTCTATCCTCCAAGCCTCCTATTTCCTTGCGCAGTTTTCCCTAGGTCCTCCAGTTGTAACCTGTGTGATTCTCACCTCACACACTGCTTTGACCTCTGTAGAAACTGCGCAATCCTCAAGGAATGAATTCCTTTTGCATGCAAGAGATATTCTCATAGGAATATTCTAGCCATTGATAGTACATTGTCCCTGCCTTTAATCTTAACTGGGTCTTTGTCTGAACTGACATGCATGAGTTATTTATGAGAGAATATTCAGTTATCTGGAGAACACTAGTTGCATGCATTAACTGACTGAAATCACAATTAGTTCCACAAACTATTTGGAACTAATTTAACTGGACTTAACTCAGTTAACTGAGCTAACTAATTACAACTCAAATTCAACTCATCCTTATCTCCTTAATTAAGGGATAACTTCCTCAATCAAAGGGATAACTGTTGCATGACTTCACAAAGACTTCATGTTTGAATTTCACCAACTAATTAACTCAAGATTAATTAATTAATTATTATTCAAATCGCTGGTGAGACTAAATTCAAATTTTAATTCTCAATTTTAATTCAAGGACAAATTAAAATTGGAATATATCCTGAAATTCTATCTATAGCAATGCTATTTTTAGCATTTCTTGTTGCTATTTTCAACAGTCCTGGCATCATTATTGATTCTGGAAAGTCTCATTGAGTTTTGGGCGGTGGTCTGGAGGCTGACCTAGAAATTAGGCTCAAAATTCGGTACCGCATGCTCTGAACTAAACATTTTGGGCTGGAACCGCTAGGAAGTAGGTTTGTAGGAGTGGTTGGAGGCTTCCAACTACATGGATGCCTTGCTATGGGAGCAATTAAGGGCTTAGATAAAAAAAAGGGTGTTCAAATAAGGTTTTGGCCACCTAGGGTGGTTACTCAGCCTCTGAGTGACCTATAGCCCCAGTAGGATGTGTTGAGTGTCAGTTTGTCTTCCGTAATCAGCCTCACTTCCTTAATGGAACCTAGGAGGTCAGATCATATCATAATAGCTCCTACTCTCATGTTTACCCTAGCAGCCCAGTGAAACTGGGTAGATATGGGAGGGTGGTTACAGAATGGTATCAAAGTGAGGTTATATTCTCTTTGGGTGTTATCCGATACCAGAATGGTATCAGAGCTCTCAGGTTCAACAATTGGATTGGATGGGTGGAATGTGTTTGTCATGCATGCATGTTGGTGTCTGTATGTTTTTTATGCATGTATTGTTATGGTTATGATTTTCGTGCATGAGGTCATGGTATATAGTTGGTGTTGTCATGCATGATGTTGAAATATTGATATGATTATGTATATATACATGTATCGTGCTAATTTGGATTGATCTTGCAGACGAGATAGCCTCCCCTAAACTCCTCTAAGGTATGTTGATTATGTTATATTTGGTTATCTAAAATGGTATTCTTACAGGAAGTAGAGGATCCAAGATGACAAGCAAAATGGTGGACTACAGTTCACATGATTCTCCCTATAGATCATATGAACAACATGGTGATGAGTACTCCCCTAATATAGTGTATACATTGAGAAGTTTGAATGCAGAGATCTAAAGTTGCAAAGCAGATAATGACAAGATCATTCAGTCACAGGAAAGACTTACTAGGGCACAGGAGAAACATGCAGAGGTTAATGCAATCATTCTTCATAGTTTATCAAATTTCTAGAGACAGGGACCACTTAGGACCAATCATGGACATGTGGAAAGGACTAATCGGGCATATGGTAGCAATTCTCAAACAAGATACAAGGTTTACATGGATGATACAATTAGAGATGGGAGGTTCTTGGATACACCTGACAGGAGGGGTAATGACCTTGGGTTCTATTCTAGTTCTGGTTCAAAGAGACAAAATCATCATCACCATCACCATCTGTATAGGAGGAGTGAGAAGTAGTACTTTCCAGATGATTTCAAGAAAGAATCCTCCTACATTTGATGGAGAAATGAAGAAGTCACATGATGCAGAAGCTTGGTTACTTGGGATGAGCAGGCTTTTTAGATTGCATAATTACTCAAAATATGAAGTCCAGGATAACCACCTTCAGCCTTGAAGGGAAAGTAGACATTTGGTGGGAAGACGTGAAGAATGTCAGAAGCATTCACGAAGAGGAGGTGACTTGGATTGATTTCGAGAGACTTTTTAGGAAGAAGTATCTATCTGAGAGATATTATGATGATAGGGAAAAGGAATTCTATGAGTTGAAGATGGGATCTATGATTGACGAAGTGTATACTAGAAGATTCTTGGAGTTGTTGAGGTATGTTCCTTAACTTAAGGAGGGGAAGTGAAGATTCAAGGATTCATCAATGGGTTGTTAGTATCATTCAAAGATAGGATTAAGTTTGATGAGCCCAGATTGTTGTAGGAAGCCAACAGGAAGTTGGAACATTGTTATGATCAATCAAACCACAATTCTAAGACTAAGTAGGATTGGAAGAGTAATGAGAAGAATAAGGGAAAGTGGGTCAGAAAGAGAGGAAACCCACAGGATACAAATGACAAGGATAATTCAATGTTGTGCAATAATTTTAATGCAACTAATAGATGACAAGGATTTTAGTCTGAGGAGAAGAACAAGGGTGATGACAAGAAGCCTTTACATTGTTGGACTTGTGGCAAGGATCATCATAGGAGAGATTGTCCACAACATCAAGATGGTAGACTGCAGATCTACAGTGCTCAGGAGGCACAAAAATTGAGGGATGTTGGACATAGTATTCCTCATATTTACGCAATGTTGGATAATAAGTAGGTTGATCATCGAGCATCTAATATCGAGATGGAAGGTAAGATTTGTGATCAAGTTGTTTCTATTTTGATTGACCCTGGATCTAACTATATTTATATCAGTCCTGACGTGGTGGATAAGTGTGGTTTGAATAAAAAAGTGCATGCAAAGTCTTAGTCAGTACAATTGGCTATAGGTTCTAAGAAAAGAGTTCATCATTGTGTAGGATCTTGTGCATTTGAGTTGAATGGTATGTCTACATCAACACATCTAATTGTGCTTCCGTTGGGATTGTACAATATGTTATTAGGTATGGATTGGTTGTATATTCACAAGACTAAGGTGGATTCTTATAAAAAGGCTATTGAGTTCTTGGATGACAATGGAGAACAGAGAATCTTGCAAGGTAAGAAGAAGGCCACATCATTCAAAATGGTTACAACTATGCAAGAAAAGTGTAGTCATAGGAAAGGATGTGTATTGTTTGTAGTTCATATTTCCAGTGACAAAGGTAAGGATTTTGAGGGTGTTGAGGTCTTGAAAAGGTATCCATTTTTGCAGCATTTTGAGATGTATTCCTTGTAGAGATCTTAGAGTTATTGCTTCACAGTGAAGTGGACTTTTCTATTGAGTTGATTCTTGGAGCAACACGAATATCGAAGGCACCGTATAGGATGAGCACTTCAAAATTGGTGGAACTGAAGTTGTAGTTGAAGGAAACACTTGAAAAGGGATACATAAGGCCAAGTGTGTTGTCTTGGGGTGCACCAATATTGCTTTTGAAGAAGAAGGATGGTACTCTCAAGTTGTGTATTAATTACAGGAAATTAAACAAGGTGATGATTAAGAACATGTACCCTTTGCTGAGGATTGATGACCTTTTCAATTAGTTGAAGAGAGAAGCAGTGTTCTTGAAGATTGATTTGAGATCAGGATACCATCATGGATCCATCAAAGAAGAGGACATCTACAAGACTGATTTCTAGACCAGGTATGAGCATTATGAGTTTATTGTGGTTCCTTTTGGTTTGACTAATGCTCCATCTACTTTCATGTGTTTGATGAATACTGTGTTGCATTCTTATTTGGACAAGTTTTTGATTGTATCCATTGATGACATATTGATATATTATAAGAATGAGGAAAAGCATGCAAAACATTTAGCAACAGTGTTGAAATTGCTAAGAGAGCATCATTTGTATGCCAAATTTAGTAAGTGTAGTTTCTTTCAAACATAAGTACATTATTTGGGGAATGTGGTTCCCAAGGAGGGTATAGCATTGGACCTAGAAAATATCAGAGCTATCATGGAGTGAGAAACTCCTAGGAATATGGATGAGGTTAGATCATTCATGGGAATAGCATGTTATTATAGGTGGTTCATTAGGAACTTCTCATGAATTTTCTATTCTAGTACATCTTTGCAGTGAAAAGGAAATAAGTTTGAATGAACATAGGAATGTGCAACACTTAGTTTTGAGCAGTTGAAGAATTTTCTTATAAATGCTTAGGTCTTGAAAATTACAGATCCAGACAAAGAGTTTGTGTTATCTATTAGAAAATAATTAACGGAACAATGAAATACACAAAATATTGCGGAAACACAAATATAAAAATGCATAGAACAAGAGAGACACTGATATACATGGTTCACCCAATTTGGGCTATGTCCATAGAGAAACATCCAGTCCTTCCTTTTATTTTATCCACCAAAATGAAGAGAAACAACCTACAATAGATCTGTTGTAATTTCCTCTCCACTCTCACATAGTCTCCTCTCTCTTTCTCGCTCATAATAATAATTCCCATCCGCAATGCAATTCCCTCAAATAAACCGAGGGGTTTCCTTCTAAGGAAAAAAAACCCTAAATTAAACATAATTTCTACAGTCAGATCATCCACCTAATGAACGACTCAGATTGACTATGAAATTACAATATTTTACAAGGCAATTTTTCATATATTTTTAGCTTTGGGGGCACTAACCCTCAACCCTGCCAGGGGGAATCCAAACATGCAGCTGCCCCCCCTGGATCCCCCATGAAGAAATAGTGGGGGGGAAGCCCCCCACACCCCCTTGTCGGGGATTATGGATCCAAACACATCTTAAACAAGACCTCTAAATTAGGAAGATAATTAGGCTCCAAATCCAACAATATGTACAGATGCTTGCAAGAGAGGACTTGGTGGAGTCCTGATGCAGGAAGGACATGTGGTAAGGAAATTGAATGAGCACGAGAAGAATTGCGTGACTCATGATCTTGAATTGATAGCCATCATTCATGCATTGAATATGTGGAGACAGTATCTTCTTGGCAGGAGGTTCATTTTTTTGAGTGATCAGAGTGGATTGAGATACCTACTTGACCATCCTAATCTGAATGCCATGAAAGCTAGGTGATTGGCTATGATTGGTGAGTTTGACTTCAAGATCAGGTACACTAAGGTTAAAAAGAATAGGGTTGGAGATGCTCTTAGTAGGAAATTGCAAGCAAATCACATAGAAACTATGAGTTCATATGCAACATATTTACAGGATTAGATCTTACAAGTAGGACAACAAGATGAAAGGTACCAACAACTTAAGTACATGTTACAATAGCAAGGTACAAGTGAACAGGATGTGGAGTCATCTCACAACAGATGGTTTTGTTAGATTTAGAGACAGGATCTGTATGTCGAACAATAGCAAGCTCGAGAAGGTTATCTTGAGGGAATTTCATGTTAAGCCATATTCAAGTCACCCGAGATATCATAAGACATTAACAATAGTTACAAATTTTTACCATTGCATGAACTTGAAGAAAGAGGTGGCAGAGTTTGTTGCAATATGTTTGGATTATCAATGGGTAAAAGCATAGTGTAAGCATCCAAGTGGGTTATTGTAGTCGATTCCAATTCCATAGTGGAAATGGAAGGTCATTTCCATGGATCATCATTATAGGTTTGTCAAGGACATCTACACAATATGATTCTATTATGGTTGTGGTGGACAGGTTGAAAAAGGTAGCGCACTTCATTCTAGTGAAGTCTATGAATTTAGCTAGTGAGGAAGGGCAAGTCTTCATCGAAGAGATAGTGAGGTTGGATGGTATACCTAGGAAGATTGTATCCGACAAAGATGCCAAGTTCACTACCAGGTTTTGGAAAGAGTTATTTGCAGGTTGGGTATAGAGTTGGCCTTCAATATAACTTATGATCTGCAGACAAATGGATAGATAGAGATGGTTAACAATATTTTGGAGGACATGTTGAGAATATATGTTATGCATCAACAATGAAAGTGGGAAGAGTATCTTCCACTGTGGGAGTTTGTGTATAAAAATGGGTATCAGGAGTCACTGAGTATGAGTCCATTTGAGGCACTTTATGGATAAAGTTGTAATAATCCTATTAGTTGGAGTGATCTAGTGAATGGGGCGTTGATTGGACTAGAAATGTTGGCAGAGATGGAACATGAAATGTAGGTAATTAAGAATAATTTAAAGGTGGTACAGGACAGGAAGAAGAGCTATGCATATCAACAAAGGGTGTTTAAGGAGTTTGAGGTTGGGGAACAAGTGTACTTATGCATTAAGCCTCAAATATCTCCTTGAGGATTGAATCATGTGCCAAGATGTGATCCAGGTGGCTCCAGAGAGACACACAAGACAAAGAGGGCTCAAAAATCAAAGTTCTCAAAATGACTTCAACCTAGGACGAGATTGTAGATCTCGTCATCCTGATCGCGGAGGTGTGAATGGTTCATCAAACCGAGTTAGTATGCAAAAGATAGAGCTCTTCAAAGTTTGACATGACAGGGGAAAGAGGGGCCCACAGTGTGCCACATGGCATCCCAATAAGCATGTGGGACCCACATGGCAGCCCATCAAGCATTGACACTTGGCGTTCTTTCATTGGTCTCCTAAACCTGCATAAGAGACAAAAATCATTATTAAAATATGGTTATAACCATATAAAATATCATGGTTATTAAATGGTCGTAAAACAAATCGCAATCGCCCCTTTAACAAAAAAACCCATATATATTTATTTTCGGGTCGGTGGCCATAACCCCCGCCAAACCCTCCTCCATCGCATATTAAACAAATATCAATAGTTGTTTAGGCCGACAGGCATAACCCCCGCTGGCCTATCGCAACCATTCAACATATATTTCGGGTCGGCGACCATAATCCCTGCCGAACCCTCCTCTGCCGCATACCATATTATATATCACCGATATATATATCGGTGAAACCCCACATATTGCGTCGATATATATGCGATAACAACTCCATATATAGTGCTGATCGCCGATTAAACCGCCGACATATGTTAAAGCACCGATCGCCGATTTAATTGGTGCCGAACAACACTGATTGCCAATTACGATATGTGTCGATGGCGCACGCGCCGATCACCGATATTATATATATGTCAACCACCATATCCGATCGTCGTTTCTAAAGGCTAATCGTCGATATTTAGTACGCCGATAATGCGGGAGGATTAGCGGCGGGCCGCCCAATGCGGACCCGACCCCCATTAATGCAACATTTCAATTTCCAAAAGGAATTGTGTGTATTATTTTGGGAGGGGTAGGATTTGATCCCTCGACCTCTCCTCAACAAACCCTATTATTTGTCGTTATGCCAAACTGCTTACCTAGGTAAATTCGCTGAAGATTTTTTATTTAAACTTAGAGTTCTTACTTCTGCACAGAGTTTGAGACAGAGGAGATAGACTGTAGGCTTAGACTTCGAGGCAGAAGGCAGGCACAGATTTCGAGGCAGTTAATTAATATTTTAATGTTGGAACCATGAATTTTGCAGGAGGGCAAAATTTTCACTTTGTCATAATTTGACAAATTTTATATGGATTTTACACCTCTCGTTGCCACGAACACAATGGTGATATTCATTTCTTCATCAAAGTTCTAAATTTTTTGGGCATTTCCAGAATGAATGTGGAACCATGATTTCAGCAAAAATAGGGAGCGGAACCATGAGCCTTGAAATTGTCCCGAGGAGGTAAAATTTTGCCATGTCAGAAAATAGTCAAGTTTATACTTGTTTTTCATGATTTTCCGCAGGGATCACAATGGCGAGATCAGATTCACCATCTAAGTTGCAGATTTCTAGTCCACCCATGGAGTAGAATCGTTGAGGAATCCTGGGGGAATCTAAAAGATTCCTTGAGCCCAGAATTCTCAACTTCTCAGAATTCAAATTTTGGACAATCGATTCAGCACTACTCGATGCCACAAATATGATGGTACACTCAGATTTGTCATTCTCTCATTTCTTCGTCTAGTCACTTTTCTAAGTGCTAGTGCAGATGTTCACATTCGCGTGTGAGCAATGTTTTGTCATACAATCGAAGCCTTGAGATTGGTGGTCTGAGCAGCTTCAGTAGTGTGACATCCACTGCTTCAGATGGCCATTGGGTGTGAGGTATATGATGTGTTCATGTACTTCTCTTTTATGCATTATGCTATACAGATCCTTGATTGATGTTGATGCAGGATCTTGTTTATTACATGTTGTCATGATTCCTTGCTTGATTTGATGCAGAATCTTCTATGTGATGTATTTGCTATCATAACTCATCATGTTATGTTTTAAGATCCCTTGTTGTATGTTTTTGGGATACTCTTGTTGTCGTCATGCATGATTTTGCATTGAGATCCCTTTTGTGCCATGTTGGCGGGATGCTCATCATGCATGTTTTTGTGTCATACTGATAGGAGTCTTTTGACTGGGAGTTCTGGTAGTGGAACATCTTTTAGAGCCACTCCTGCGTGAGGAAATTTTTCCTTGTATGATCGCGACATCATCTCTTGTGTACATCACCATTATTGACAACACTTAATGCAACGGCCTACACCATCTTGACACCAGGGCCCAGAGACGTAGTCCCTCCTGGACGAACTCCGTTATCAGCGCTTATGTTTCCATGTGCTGATGATTGTTACATTCCTCTTCTTTTCCGCATGCAGATGTATTCATTAATGTTCTTTTAAAATGCAATTTAACACATCACGAATGTAAAAAGTCTTGTAAGGGTCCTTCTTCACACCCGGACCTGAATTAAGTAGTATCAGAGCGATCTTTGCATTGATGTGAATTGTAGTGTGAACAATGACAGAGGATGAAAGAGTGATGTATGAGACCATGCTTAACATTTCCAAGAGAATGGAAATTATGTATGAAACTCTACAGAAAGAGATAGATGAAAAGGAGTGATTGCAGCTTTAGTTACAATCCACATAAGAGGCCATGGATGAACTGAAGCAAAACAAACATAATCTTCAAATAGAGAACGATGAATTGAAGATGCGCCTACATGAAGAGAAAGAGGAAAAACAAAGTTTGCTATGACAGCTGCAAGAAAAGGACGAGGCCTTGGAAAAGCTGCAGTGAGACCCATGTGAGGTAAAAGGTAGTCGTCCATCTTCATGTATGTTTCCTGATGATGATTTCGCTATTTTCGAAAATCATACCATAGGAATTGGCTCCAAACTGTTGAAGAGAATGGGGTATGAAGGAAAAGGCTTGGGCATTAATGGCCAAGGCATTATCAATCCCATCAAAGTAGAGGAATTACCCCGTTAGGCAAGACTTGGGTATGTCAGAAATGAAGTTGGGGAATGTGCCATGACAATTAGAGAACCACCAACAATGGATGATGAGAAAACCTCATTAGTTCTTTCCAAATCGAAAGAGGAGGTAAAAGATGTTGATTTCCTTTCGATTTTGCCTTCACATAGTATGATGTCTATTGGAGATTTGGAGATCCTGATTACAGGGACAAACATGAGGCTCCTTACAAGGATGAGGCATGAGGAGAAAGAAGAACTTGGTGTTAGTAACCAAGGCATCACTCAACCTTTGGAGATTGTGCACGAACCTCGATTTGCAGACTCGAGATACACTAAAGGAGAGTGCTTGAAGGTGTCAGATTCATCTGAGACATCATTTAAATCATCGAGGAAAGAGAATGATGGGAACACATCCCCATCATCCCATGACAGTGCCCATTGCAGGGAGAGAGTTGAGGCAAGCTCTCATCGCCATATTGACATCAAAGATAGCAAAGGAAGGTATAACCATTTTCGATCTTTGAATGTTCATTTTAATTATGATCATGTTGTTAATAATGAACGCAGATCTAGGCATCGAAAAACATGTACCTTTTGTGGTTTACCTAACCATACCTTTTCTAAGTGTTGGAAAAGAATGGCAGCACTCATGAGGCGTGAAATACCCTCTCAACAGCATTAAAAGAAACAGGTTAAGCAGATATGGAGGAAGAAAGCCTACTGCAGTCATTGCGACAGAAATGGCCATCAAAGAGCTGCTTGTTGGAGGCTCCATCCAGAGCAGCACCTTAAAGAAAGCGTCGGTGCTTGAAGCAGGTAAAGCAGTTGTTCGACAAGCAAAACCACCTCAAGGAGGTGACCCATTCACCTTGATAAGTGCAAAATGGTTTCTAGACATGTTGTCGTTTCATGGTCATTCTTTTCTAAATCATTTGTTGCATTTTAAAGTGTAAAAGTGATGATGGGTTTCCATCACTTGGTTAGCAACAATGATGTCTGGTCATGTTTTGAGTCATATTTTACACTCTGAAAGTGATGTTATGTTTCCATCACTTGTCAAAACAATAGTGTTTGGCCTTATGATTATAAATCATGTGTTGCGGTGATGATGTGTTTTCCATCACTTTTTGAAGCAACAATGATATGTTGGCCTTATTGTCATAGCTAGGGTATTACATCCATCTTGTTGTAAACTTGACCACTGAGTATGTGTTATAAACTCGTGGCAAGTATGGGATGTTTGGGTCATTAGTTGGTCATGTCATTCAAAGCATGTAATTTGCAAAACAATGTACTACAGGTTGCAGAGGTAGCAGGTGTCGGCTCGTCGCTTAAGGCTCCGAAGAACAAAGGTGAAGGAGATGGAAGCGAGACCTTTTCAGGACACTTGTGATGCAGATAGGGTATAGAGAAAGTTATAGATTATTTTTCATGCTTTTGGAGGACAAAAAGCTCCTCAGTGGGGAGGATTGATCTAGGTGGCTCCAGAGAGACACATAGGACAAAGAGGGCTCAAAAATCAAAGTGCTCAAAATGACTTTGACCCAGGACCAGATCGTAGATCTCGTTGTCCTGATCGCGGAGGTGTGAACGGTTCATCAAATCGAGTTCGTATGCGAAAGATCGAGCTCTTCAAAGTTTGCCATGATAGGGGAAAAGAGGGGTCCACAATGTGCCACATGGCATCCCAATAAGCATGCGGGACCCACATGGTAGCCCATCAAGCATTGACACTTGGTGTTCTTTCATTGGTCTCTCAAACCTGCATAAGAGACAAAAATCATTATTAAAATATGGTTATAACCATATAAAATATCATGGTTATTAAATGGTCATAAAACAAATCGCAATCGTCCCTTTTGTTATCACTCAGGTTGTCCCTAAGCTCCTTAAGGGATACGACCGAGGTAACCACAAACCAATCTTTGGACTGCAGGTTCTAGCCCACCTGCAATCAGAGAGGGCTCTCTCTTTGTAATTTAGCTGTGTTTTGGGTTGATTTTAGGCTAGTTATTGAGTTCAAGGGGTTTTGTTTAAGTTTTGGTGGGAAGGATGATGCTTTCAAGTAGAGAGGTAGGTATAGTATGAAAGTTTCAAACCATTGGGCATGGAGTCAAGGAGTAGGACTGCTGGTGCGTTTTCTTGGTCACAAGAGGAATATGGAGCAAGATAGCTACACATGAAACAACATTCAAGCTAAATGCAGATGGCTTGAAGGCTAAGGAATGAGAGGCAATTAAGAATCTCTCGTTCAGCTTAACAGAGGGAAGGTGAATGAGCTCTATCTAGGAGCAGTAAAGAATCCCCAGATAACTGTCAAACATGGGTGAATTATGGGAAATTTGAGCCAAAGGGAATTCATATTCATTACCAATTCAGATGAAAACATAAAGAAACAGTAGAAATTGAGCATAGAGTGCAGTTAAACAAAGTCTAAGCTGTTCATTTTTCTTGCTATTTTAGATGGTGACATATGTATGATATGAGCATATATCAATAGAAAAACAGAGGTAGGAAACACTTATTGAGTCATGTTGCAGCACAAGAATTCCATAATTCACTCTTCAAAACATTAGTAACACAGCAGACAGTCCATCTTCCAAGCTTTCAACAGTCTTTGATTAAAGAAATCATCAAACATACAGAGCGAGTCTCTAGTGGAGTGAATCAACCAACCAACCCTTAAAACAGTGCAGAGGGCGGTATATAAAGAAAAATATTTACAGACTTGCCCTTGAACAGATGTCAAGGGAGAAAAATATCCCAAAATATCTCAAAACAGATCTAAAACCGATCTGTGGAAATCAATGCTATTAGTCCTATTCTATGCTGGAAATAAATGTAAACAGATCTACTTGAGGTGCGTTGGGAGGCAACGACCTCACAAAATGATCACTCAAGACTGTGCATTGGGCCTGCAGCCTCACAAAATGAATTAAAAACTGTCCTCTGAGCTATGCGCTGGCCTCATGGCCATAACTGCGCATGGGGCTCAACAATACTGCTCCAAAATGTGGCTGGATGCATTGTTCTTCTAAAAACTGTGCCTTGAATCCTTGTCTGCGCCTTCAAGTGGCTTTAAAGCCAAAATTTATGAGTGGGTGAGCCTTTTATGGCCCAGGACTGTTTGTTGACTTTGCTGTAGGCATTCATGACTTCATTTGCTTTGAAAATGCTTCACTGATACTCTTTGCCGCTTCCTTGATATGCTTTGGCATGCACCTAGTCCCTTCTTGGCCTCCGAATGCTCTAAACTGTCCCATCGACACTTTATGGCTGCTGTTCGGCCCTCTGTTGCCTTAAGAGCTGTTATCGGCCCTTGCCGATCCAAAAATGCTTCAAAACTGATAAAATGCTGCAAAAACCGAGGAAAAAGGGGCTCTGGAGGTACGCCAAAGAGAAATCCCTGCATTTGGATGTGTTTTGACCTGGAGCGATTTCAAAAAAGCTAAGGAAAGCATCGTTCCTTTGCAATTGGGCGGGCGCGGGCACCGCATGAACAAACTCCAACAAATGCCCTTTTCCCTTTAAAACAGGCGGAAAGCCTGAAAACATGAAAATTCATTGAAATTTTAGCGCTAGCGGCAACTGTTAAAAATATTAAATCGTGGCCGTTGGATCCGACGCGGGCCGATCCAACGGCTGGCACTAAATCGGCAATTGGCGGGTTAGCGGTCCCAACACATAATACCTCCGACGAGCGATGAACCTTGCGGACCCGAAAATGCATTAAGGTCCTTTTTATTTGAAATCGGGTCCGGTCCATCGGCAAAA
This sequence comes from Pinus tabuliformis, assembly GCA_031772625.1. NCBI lineage: Eukaryota > Viridiplantae > Streptophyta > Pinopsida > Pinales > Pinaceae > Pinus > Pinus tabuliformis. The sequence continues at coordinate 2,075,177,519 of CM062816.1, read as the reverse complement.
CCCAATCGGCGGTCTTGATGAAAATGGGTAAGTGGACCCGAATTCCTTATATGCTGTACTCTATGAAATCTCAGCTCCGGCCAGTCGGAGGGACCAGGGGTGCGGCGCTTTATTGTTGGAGTGATACAATATGGTAACATATGCGATAATATATATAAATGGCACACGATATAAAAGAAATGCGATACAAAACAAATATCGCTATCGGCAAAATGGCGGGGCATTGTAATATGGTGTGGATGTTTTGAGACACGCCGATCGCCGATATGCGATCGGCGAAAACCCATCGGCACCGGACCTCATCGCATATGCAAAAACAGTCAACATTCATAACTGCCCAACCCCCGATAACGATATCGCTTCGGAGGGGGACCAAAAGGGGCTTTTATGCAATCGGACCATGATTTCTTTGAAAATGGTGAGTTTTGTGAAGTCGGAGGGGTATTCTTTAACATTTTGAATGGTTTATAAGGCATTGGAAGGGGTCCGATGGCCCAAAAAAGGAGGAATTTTCATGCATTTGAGGGATTTTCATGGTTTTTCGCATGATTTTTGGGATTTTCATACCTTGGAAGGAGTCCAAAGGCACTCAAGAGGAATTTTATGCGGTTTGAGAAGGGTTTTAAGGCCAAACAAGGGGTTTATGCCTTGAGGAGGTAAAAACAAAGCAAAAAGGATGGTTTTTATACATTTGAAAGGAAATCTATGCTTTGGGAAGGAGTCCCAAAGCATTTGGGAGGTTTTATGGAGTGATGAGGGGTTTTATGCATCGGAAGGAGTCCAAAATGCATGAGAAGATGGTTTGAGGGGGGAAATGAGGGCTCTTGCTAAGTTTCAGGTAAACTTAGCAATTCCCAGGCACACTTATGGTTATTTTTCAACCAGGGGGAGGGGATAAGTATATAGGGGAGTTATTAACATTGTTATAGTAAGGGGAGGGGAGATAGATAGGGAGTTACATAGTAAAGTTAGTAGTTAACATGATAATGATAAGAAAAAGCGCTAAGTATGAGATCTTAGGCTATTAAGGGGAAAAATGACTCATAGAGGAAGTATGGACATTCCTTTAGTAAAGCAGATCTTTACCAAGGCAACTGATATGAAAATGATGAGACTAAGAGATATCAAGCAGATCTTGACCTCTTTAGGGGAAGTTAGAGAGTGATTTGGGGAAGAGGAAGAAGGGGAAGTTAGACATGCCTCGCTTGAGCTCCTTCAAATGGAAAATTTCCTCATGCTTGAGATGTGAATAGATATGACACTTGAAAATATGAAATGGATCACAAGCCATGATTCTGCAACCACAAAGCTACCTACCCAGCCTACGCACCTAGCATTTTCTCTTCTTTTTGGTTTGGGTGCACTTGAACTAGCATTCCCAGCTTTTCATTCTTTTCTTCTTGCTGTCCTCCTATCTAAATCTACACTTATTGCATCTAGGGGCTCAGATTAAGCTGTTGAGCACCCTTGTTTCTCTACCTATCTACAAATCTGTCAAGATTAAGCTGTTTGGACAGATATTCATTCTCTATATTCTACAACAAGAAATTGAAACCTAGGGAGGCCAAGATTAAGCTGTTTGGCCTTCCCTTAACTGAAAATTCTTCAAAAATGGAATAACTCATCAAAATGGAACACAACAGTGTCATTTAGACTAGCACACTTTCATGGCCTCTTCTTTGGCCTCTTAAGAAATATGGTTCATTGCAGCATGCAAAGTATGACATATTTGGCATGTAAAAATGTTGATCATGAAATATGAACACCTATTGCAACAGGAGGCTAACACCTTTAACACAAAAAACCCATATATATGTATTTTTGGGTCGGTAGCCATAACCCTCGCCGAACCCTCCTCCATCGCATATTAAAAAAATATCAATATTTGTTTAGGCTGACGGCCATAACCCCCATCAGCCTATCGCAACCATTCAACATATATTCTAGGTCGGCGGCCATAACCCCCACTGAACCCTCCTCCGCTTCATACCATATTATATATCGCCAATATATATATCGGTGAAAGCCCACATATCGTGCCGATATATATGTGATAACAGCTCCATATATAGTGTCGATTGCCTCCACCGCCATATGTTAAAGTGTCGATCGCCGATTTAATCGGCACCAATCGCTGATTTAATCAGCGCCGATCACCGATTGTGATATGCGCTTACAGCGTGTGCGCCGATCTCCGATTTTATTGCCGATATTATATATATGTCAACCACCATATCTGATCCCCGATTCTAAAGGCTGATTGCCGATATTTAGTACGACGATAATGCAGGAGGATTAGGGGTAGGCCACCCAATGCGGACCTGACCCCCATTAATGCATCATTTCAGTTTTCAAAAGGAAATATGTGTATTATTTTGGTAGGGGCGGGATTTGATCCCCCGACCTCTCCTCAACAACTCCTATTATTTGCCATTACGCCAAACTACTTACCTTGGTAAATCTGCCGACGATTTTTTATTTAAACTTATAGTTTTTACTTCTGCATAAAGTTCGAGACAGAGGAGAGAGACTGCATGCTCAGATTTCGAGGCAGAAGGCAGGCATGGATTTTGAAGCAGTTAATTAATATTTTAATGTAGGAACCATGAATTTTGCAGGAGGGAAAAATTTTCACTTTGTTAGAATTTGACAAATTTTATATGGATTCTACACCTCTCTTTGCCATGAACACAATGGTGTTGTTCATTTCTTCATCAAAGTTCTGCATCTTTCGGGCATTTCCAGAATGCACGTGGAACCATGATTTCAACAAAAACGGGGAGCAGAACCATGAGCCTTGAAATTTTCCTGAGGAGGTAAAATTTTGCCATGTTAGAAAATAGTCAAGTTTATACTTGTTTTTCATGGTTTTTCGCAGGGATCACAATGGCGAGATCAAATTCACCATCTGAGTTGCAGATTTCCAATCCAACAATGAAGTAGAATCTTTGAGGAATCCCGAGGGAATCTAAAGGATTCCTTGAGCCCAGAATTCTCAACTTCTTAGAATTCAAATTTTGGACAATCGATTCAGCACTACTCAACGCCACAAATCTGATGGTACACTCGGATTTTTCATTCTCTCATTTATTCTTCTCATCATTTTTCTAAGTGCCAGTGCGGATGTCCACATTCATGTGTGAGCAGTGTTTTTTCATACAATTGATGCCTTGAGATCGATGGTCTGAGTAGCTTCAGCAGTGTGACATCCACTTCTTTAGATGGCCCTTGGTTGTGAGGTATATGATGTGTTCATGTACTTCTTCTTTATGCATTATGTTGCACAGATCCTTGATTGATGTTGATGCAAGATCTTGTTTATTACATGTTGTCATGATTCCTTGCTTGATTTGATGCAGAATCTTCTATGTGATGTACTTGTTGTCATAACTCATCATGTTATGTTTTGAGATCCCTTGTTGTATGTTGCTGGGATACTCTTGTTGTCATCATGCATGATTTTGCATTGAGATCCCTTTTGTGCCATGTTGGCGGGATGCTCATCATGCATGTTTTTGTGTCATACTGATAGGAGTATTTTGACTGAGAGTTTCGGTAGTGGAACATCTCTTAGAGCCACTCCCGTGTGAGGGAATTTTTCATTGTATGATCACGACATCATCTCTTGTGTACATCACCATTATTGACAACACTTAATGCAGCGGCCTACACCATCTTGACACTGGGGCCTGGAGATGTAGTCCCTCCTGGACGAACTCCGTTATCAACGCTTATGTTTCCATGTGCTAATGATTGTTATGTTCCTCTTCTTTTCTTCATGTAGATGTATTCATTAATGTTATTTTAAAATGCAGTTTAACACATCACGAAAGTAAAAGGTCTTGGAAGGGTCCTTCTTGACACTCGGACTTGGATCAAGATGGAACCTTAGTATTGTGGGCCTTTAAATATTCTTGAGAAGATTGGACCAGTGGCCTACCAACTTGCACTACCATTGACAATGAAAGTCCATGATTTTTTCCATGTGTCATTGCTTAAGAAGTATGTGAATATGTTGATCATGTGATTGACTGGTATATATTATAAGTGTAGCCTAAAGGAGAATTCCAGTTCGAACCTCAGTGCATTTTTTAGTGAAAGAATCTCATGCTCGAGAATTGAGCAATCAAGCAAGTTAAAGTGCAATGGAAGCACTTTGGGCCTGATGAAGCTACATGTGAGATGGTTGATCAAATGCGGGCTATGTATCCTTCCCTATTCATTAGTTGAGAAGATGTATTTTGGTATATGTTTTGATGTTGTGCTTTGGTTATGTCTATGTATATGCATATGTATATGTATGTAAATATCACATCGAGTTGTGTTATAAAGCTCCAATAAGTGGTATGGTGTTCATGATATGTTGGTTAGTTCTTCAACAATATGGTATTATGTAAATGTTGTATCGAGTTGTGTTATAAAGATCCATGGGTAAAATGTGTTTTGTTGGTTCATAAATGTCATTGAACACTGAGGATGGTGTTCTCCCAAGGGGGAGGGGTTTGTAACAACCCTTGGTTGATTTCCTATGTAAATAAATAAAAGAATAACCAAGGTCATGGGACACATATTCCAAGCTAAATTTTGGGTAAAATATAGTGATGGGGATCATTGGTGATTAATTAATGGTTATGGAAATTGGTAGAGGCATTGGAAAAGGAAAAGAGGCATTAATTGGCATTTATTTATGAAAAAAATGAAAAATAGGAGAACGGGGAGATGTAAGGTTACAAAATTTCATGAGAAGTAAATTAAAGGAAAATTTAGGGAAAATGAAGAAAATAGAGGCCTCAATGATAAAAAGGATTATGAGGATCAATTCATAGCTTTTGGTTGGTTATCTTTTGTTAGTTCAACCTTTGGGTCTCTTCTATTCTCTCTCTCCCCTTCTTGTACACTTAGAAAAATCTTGGAGCATTGTTAAAGCATGCTTGGAGCACTCTAGTTTTCATTTGATTTGGGAAATAAGGTAAAGGAAAAGCAAGAAAGCGCAATGGGACAACAAGATCAACAACTACAGTGGGATTTCCTTGTAGGTATCGAGTTGCATGTATGATTTCCTTGCTAGTTTTAGCATGCATGGTATATGCATGTGGTTATTTGATTAAGGTGTGTCACTGGCATGGAGGATCACTTGGATTGACAATTGTTTTGCCTATCCTTGCTATTTCCTGGATAGCCATAGTGTTGTGGGTTTTTCCACTTGTTGTTTCTGATTGGTTCTTAGGTTCCTTATGGTTTTGGGTTGAGTAATTAGTTCCTGGAGCCGTTGGTTGGAAAAAATGCTCTAGAGCCTTGAAACAACTTGGGTTGAGTTACTATTCTTAGAGCCTTGGTTGGAAAAATTCTCTAGATCCCTTGGTGGATTGAGATACTAGCCTTGGAGCCTTTGTTGGAAAAAAACTCTGGATCCCTTGAAGGTTGTGGGTTGAGTTATTAGTTCCTAAAGCTACGGTTGGGACAAATGCTCCGGAGCCTTGGACAACTTGGGTAGAGACCGATCTGGTTGGTGTTAGTGATATCTGATCATGAGGTGGAATCACTGGTTGAGGGTTGTGGTGGTTTGGTCTCTAGAAGCCCTGGTTTGATTTTGTTTGGATTATTCCATGAGATCCCACACTTATGCTTGGAATATGGCATGAGGGTGATTGGCTAAAAGAGAGATTTGGTTCAGCCCACTCTATGGTAGGGTGTACATGGAAGTCCTTGCCTTGGTTGGATTTTCATATGTTAATAAGAGATCCCTTCCTCTTGTATTTCCATGAGTAAGTTTACTTGTTATTATGTGGCTTTGATGGTTGGTTTTTCATAGTGTATATGTTGTTCATTTACTAGTTATATGATGCATATTAGATATGGCTCTCAATGTGTTTTGATTTGTTAATGAATGGTTAATGAATGCATGAGATAATATATGCTATTGCAGCTATTATGAGAGAGCATTAGACCTTCTTGATGATTCTCAATTAAGTACCATGCCCCTATGTTTAAATATGCATCCATGACTTGTAGATTACATGTTCACCATGTGTTTGATGAAATCATTTTCAGGTTTAGGCCTGGTTAGGTCAAGTCCTTGATTAAATTTTGTATGGATAAATTTTTCTTGATGTCATTATTGATTCTGGAAAGTTTCACTGAGTTCTGGGAAGTGGTCTAGACGTTGGCCTGGAAATTAAGCTCAGAATTAGGGACCACATGCTTTGAGCTAAGCATTTTTGGCTGCAACCATTGGGTAGCAGTGTTGTGGGAGAAGTTGGAGGCTTCCAACCACATGGATATCTTGCTATGGAAGTGGTTGAGGTATTAAATTAGAAAAAAGGGTGTCCAGCTCAAGTTTTGGCCACCTCGAGTGGTTACTCAGCCTCTGAGTGACTTGTAGCCCGTGTAGGATGTGTTGAGTTGTTAGTTTGTCTTCTGCAGTTGAACCCACTTCCTTAATGGAACCCAGGAGGTTGGGTCATGTCATATTAGATCCTCCTCTCATGTTTACACTAGCAGGCCAGTGAAGCTGGGTAGATATGGGAGGGGTGGTTACAATAATAGAATATAAGGAACAACGATGAAAATATAATTCAAGTATTTTCAGATAGTACAAGGAACATACGTCACAACACATAAAGAGAGTATAAGTCCCTATTGTCCCTAGAAGAGTAAGTCTTGTCCTGTGACTCCTCTAGAGCAAATTTATGATATATTCTCATCCTTAGGGCTTCTCTTGAGATGTGATTTAATGCCAACTTACCAACTCAATCTTGTTTTTCCTTCTCTATTTCATTCCTTTCGGTTATAATGATTTCTCTTCCTTTGGAAACCCTTGTCCCTTCAAATTTACGTTAAAAACTCCTTTAAGCTCCAAAATGTAAAGATCTTCCTCACTTCAAGTGATCTAAATAGTGACTAAGTGCTAGATTGAGATCGTTTCCTGGGGAAAGAAATACAAATTTTAATGATTTAGTTCAAGGTGAAAATTTATGTCTTTTAAGATGTGAAATGTGAAACGTCAAGTAATATTCTAGAGATGTCTTTTTAAAGTCTTTTTTTTCCTTCCACCCTTCATAACATCATCTCTTTTCTAAGTCCTAGTTAGGAAAAATGTGAAGCTTTGTAAAGTTTGTCAAGAGTTTTAATCTTTTCCATTTCCTATATGTGTCGCTAACTGATAATGGGCTAAATTTGAATGTGGATTTTTCACAGTGCAAGTGGGAGATGTATTACCTCTATGTCATTTTCCCTCCACATCAAAAAATTGATAGTCAAGTTTATGCATAAGTGGAATAAGGAATAAGTAGTGAGGTGTGGAGATGCCTCTACCATTTGGATCACTAAGTGATGGTGGGATCCATGCAAAACTATGAATCTAAAGCTTAGGGAGTTCATAGGAAGAGGTCTAATCCCTTTTCGGTGCACCCTTTTTCCTCAAATAAAAGAGATTTCCAAAAGAGAGAAATCCCCACACTAACAAGGTTGTGGCAGATGTCATAAAAAACTTCAATATTGAGACCTAGGGAAATTAAGAAGAACTCATCATCATCAAGGAAACCCATGGAGTCTTGGAATGATCAAGCGATTCTCTAGGTCATATAAATGTTGGGAAGACTATGAGCAACCCACATGGCCATGATGATTCCGCTCCAGTAATGGTAGTTACAACCCCAACTCCTGTAATTGATTCTTAGGGTGTTTGGTATTCAAAAGGGAAGAATATAAATAAGCTAATAGATGAAGATATGGTGGTTCATCTTGTTGATAATGAAATAGTCAAGTGCTTGAAATTGCATATGAGTGAATGTAAAGAGATTTGAAAAGAGTAAGGCCAATAATAACTTTTAATAGATATTAGAGTCTAGTTGTGAGGACGATCAATACAAAAATGAGGAGGTATTTTATTACTATAACCTTTGATTTTGGTGTTAGAGAAGAAGCTTATATTGATCCAATTGTAATTTGTAACTTACCTTGTGAATAATAAAGTGTTAAGTAAGCCATTTTGAGTTGGAGTTTCTACACACTAAGTTTCTATAAGATAATCTATGTGCCTTCTATTGGTGTTAGTCATTTTTGCCTGTCACCAGTGATAAAATATGATTTTACCAAGTTTGTTGGGGGTCTCAAGGTCAAAGTTTATCATGTCACTGGGTTTTCAGAATAAAATTTGGTCACTGGTTAGTTTGTCTAGGATTATCTCTATTCTCTCAAAAATCTCACATGTCGGTCACTTACATCACTCAGATGAGTGTATCATCATAAAGAGAATGTCATCATCATGTCAGTCATCACCATCAAGACTTCACTTAGTCTAATGTCTTCATTAGGTCATCAAGGTTTCAAGTTCCATATTCATTTCATGCATAAAATCTGGCATATGATGAGTTGTGATAAGCAACTCTTTTCAATAAATTTTTATGTGATTTCATAAGTGCTTCATGGCTACAGTCTCAAAATTCCAAAAGAAAGAAAATTCACTGTTCAAAAAGGTAAAACAAGTTCAGATTTCAAATCTCCAAGGTGGTCAAGTTCAAAAAGAGTGAAAGTCATGTTTTGAAAAAGGTATGTGGGGCCCATTTTCACTCAAAAGAGGATCATACTATGCCTATAAAAGCCCAAAAGTCCCAAACATATTTCATTTTCATCCTTACCTCCTTTGTTTATCAAGCTCTCTCCTCCTTTAGTGAAAAAACATGGGTTTTCTAGCTAAAATTGGCAAAAATCCCTTGGCGCTGTGCATCTGTGAACCGTGTTGTGTTACTAGGAGTGGTGTTGCGCATTTGTCAATTGCACTGCGCACAAGACAAAGTGGCCCGAGACTTGCCAAACATCACCCAAATTCAAGTCTAAGCTTGCATTCAGATTTATTGTTCTTCTAAGATATTCAACAAGTAAGTACCATCATCTTACTTCCTCTTTTCTTTTGGCAAAGCAAATGCAAATGGTGAGTTTAAATCATCTAGGGTTTATATGAATTTCATGCTTCAAAGCAAATGCAAATGGTGAGTTTTTGTCAGCTAGAACATTTCAAACTTTAAAAATTGCAATCTCATACCTCTGTTTGTATATAAATCACCATATCATCCACCAAGAAACTCATTTACTTTCAGTTTACCTCACCTTTTCACAAACCCTAGCTCTTACCTATCAATTTGAGCAATTTTCCTAGCAAGACTATTTTTGAATTCTCTTACTCATTTCCCTCACTCATTTCACTCCATTCAACTTTCAAAAGACTTCTAAAGCCCCTACCCATCTCCCAAAATTTCCCTATCACCATTTCCCCTCCCTAACTCTCTCATTCCACCATTTCACTCATTCCTCATTGTTCTTTCCATTTTCCTACCATCTAGGGTTTTCAAAATGGAGGGAGATTCTTCACCATCAGAAAATAGAAAACATCATAAAGGAGGGAGGATTCTGAGGTATGAGCCCACAAACTGCATTGAAATCAACTCTTCACCATTCATCAGACAATGCTTTGAAGATGTTAGCTACTTAGGGTTTTATCAAAGAGTGGGTGAAGTTGGTTTTCATGAGCAGTTCACTGATTGGATTACCACCAACTTGAAGAGAAATAACCACTATAGCAGGTATTGAATTTACATTCTTAGTAGCTGCTATCTCTCTTTCCATAGGGATACCTAATCATGGAGAGTATTGGTTCAAAGGCATGAACCTAGACCTTGAGAAGTACAAACCTTTCTTAAAATCACCCTACAGAGAGTCTCATTCACACATCATTCCATTCAGATACCTGTTGGAAAAGTATGCACCATTGATGAAGGTTATAATGAATTTTTTCACCTGTGAGGGGAGATTTTCCAAACTGTATCGATACCACATCAGGCTGCTAATGCATTTCACAGTTGTGAAACCTATCAGCTTGTGTAACTATTTATGTAGAAGTCTTATAAAAATGTCTGAAAAGGTACAGATAAAAAGCAAAGAACACTACCCTAGCCTTTTCCATCAAAGTTTGATAAAGGTTGCAGTCCTCCATCAGTTGGCAGAAAAGAACATGGCATGGGATACCTTCATTCAAATAGCTTTGCAGTGGCATGAAACTACTTCATCAAGCCATCTCTAAGACACATCAGTACAACCTATGGAAATAGGTTCATCAAACAAGTTATAGGAGGTTCCCAAGGCACCTAAACTTGAGGTGACTAAAATATATCAAAGAGGAAAAAGGCTTGTGTTTACTTCTCAAGTTGAGAAAAGGGCCAAGCCTTCTACATTAACACAACAGGGATCACATTTACAAGATGAGGAGATAATTGAGCATGATTTTGAACTAGTTGACTTGGAGGCAGTAGATGAACATTCAAACTTACAATAGGTTATCAAGGAGAAGGATTCTCAAATCAAAGAACTCATGGACAATATGTCAAGGGCTAGATTCATTTCCTTCCTTGAGCAAGAAAACAGTCAACTCAAGGCCAAACAACTAATCATGAAGAAAGAGAAATCCAAGATGCTGCAGCTAGAAGACAAAGGTAAAGCAATGATTGAACATTATGAATTGGAAAAACAAGTTGGAAAAAATAAACCAAGGACCAAGGGTCTCAAAAGGGTATTGAAGAAAGAAAAAGAACAAAACCTACTGGATGAAGACTTGGAAATTGAAGACAAAATTGCCTTGGAAATCAATGAAGATCGAGAGTATTGGCTAGGTAAGGTCAATGACCACCTAGAGAAGCTTCTTGAAAAGATTAATAGGGACAACCAACTATTGAGGCACATGGCCCACCACTATCAAACCAGAAACATGGTTTGCAACATCAAGCTCAAGCAAATGAAAAACAAGCTAAAGGAAACCCTAAAAGAAAAAAATGAGAGGGATAACTTGGATATGCTTGATGAATCATGCATGAGAACATAACATACCTCATTTTTCACTCCATGAGCAATTTTGGGAGCTTTCTAAGCATTTGTGGTTTTTGTGAATTTTGGTGCAAAACTCAGAAATTGGACTAGTCACAAAAACACAGCGCCTTGGAGCTGTGATTTTTCCTCAGGGCTCCAAATGACAAGTAGATTAAATTTTTGGAAAATTGGTGGCCTCCTCTAAAAACCCATTTCATCAGATTTCTCAAATAGGGCCCAGATTTTGAGAAAAATGAGAAAAAAGGGTCAAAAATCAACATTCTACCCCTCTTTTTGACAAGCGTTGTGCTTTTGGAGACATCTTAGGAGAATCAATTTTTGAAGGAATTCCCTTGGGTATTTTTTAAACATTCAAGATGTTATGGAAACTAAGAAGGAAAGGCTAGTTGACCGTTCTCTCATATTTCAAATTTGACTTCAACAAGGCACCCAAAAGTCACCTCAAAGTTTTCACTGCGCTTCTGTAATTTTCTGAGTTTTTATTTAAAAAATTCCACTATGTAATTTCTGAGGTTTTTGGTTTGACTTGGTCAAAGTCAATTTCATATTGAAAATTCAGTAGTTCGAAGTTTAGATGATGTAATCATAAATAAATAGGCATGATAGTTTGTTTTTATGGTTAATTAGGCCTCATAAAAGAAGCAAAACTCAAATCAAAGTCTAATACAAGAGTTTGTTTTTTACCTTCTCACTCCCACTTGTTGTTTGAGAGATTCTTGGAAATGGTTCCACCACTTAGGGATTCGACCCCTGAAGGTGGGGAAGCTATTTGATTGAGTTTATATGTATCATTTCTCATTTAGAGAGAAGGGTTGGACTTCAGAGGAGAGGACTTGTATCTTATGCTTTCATACAGTTAATCAAGGAGCAGTTGCAGCTATTTTTCAGGAATACTTGTTCAGTGAGTTTGTGGTGTTGTTTTCCTTCTATATCAGTTTCTTATGAATGAATTCATCTCTCTTAACATGTTTTTCTTTCCTCAGTGATTTTCCTTACAATTATATAGGCATAATTCTTTATATTCAAAGCTCTGTTTATGTGGAAAATCATGTTTGTGTATTTCTTCTTCTAGATTAATGAATTCATGGTAATACATGCTCATTATGATTTCTTAAGCTTTCAGACCCTACACTACATTGACCAAAATCTTAAATCCATCACAAGACATTGTTATCTTGCTCCTCTTTATGCCTACTACTGCAAACCTTTGAGACCTTAACCTAATTGTTCTTTCTCATCTCTGGTCCAACAAACTAAAAACCCTAAATTTTCAAAAACTCATCTAAAACTATTATATCTAGCCTAAAATCCATTTCTCTTCCAGTCATTGACAATGAAATCCTTAGAGACATCCCTCTCTGGTTTAGCAGGGCTAGTTGTTGAACTGCAAGTGGTTTGAAGTTACCTCTTTCGATATCCTCCACAGCCTAGGACGTTGTAGGGGCTAACATTTTGGTGTCATTTCCAGGGAAACGACTGATATATCATTCTCGTGATTTGTTCTATTAGAGCATTCAAGAGGACTGAATCTGTAAGTGACAACTTCCAATATCTAAAGATAGGTTGATTTAAGAAATTTTATCAAGTTTCAGGTGTGAAAATTATGGTTCCTAAAAGACATGCTAGGTCAAATCCTGACCCAAATCCACCTCCTATTGTTAATGACCCAAAAAAACTACTTAGGAAACTTAAGTCACCCATTTCTAAAAGTACAACTCGAAAACTAGAAAGGAATACTTCTTTGCCTGAAAATTTATTCACTGTTGAGCATATTTCTTATATTTAGTTTGAGCTATCTCTTTTCAGGTCAAAATTTGAGCCTTTCCTTTCTAAAATAGCACTTGAAATTTTTCACTTTGATTCTCACTCCTTTCCTTCTAAATCTCTCTTTTCTGAAGCTGATCATGAACTATGGTTGAATTTTGATAAACTCCAAAGTCTAGCTGACCAACTTCAAATTACCACTGAAAAATATTACATCCAATATGAACTTGAAAACCTAATTGTTGCTTCATCCTCTACTGCACCTCCAAATACAACAGCCATTTCATCTCTTTTTAAACCACCTCCATCAGTGTCATCATCTTTACCTACACAAGCCATGGTAGTATCTCTACTACATCCTCCAACAGTCATGGCTCGCTTCGCTCCTTTGATCTTACCTGCTCAACTTGTTGCTCTACCTCAAAACTATGGCCAAAGACACCCTTTGTTTGATGGAAGTTCAGAAATCACAACCCAGCAACATGTCGATAAATTGGTAGATTTTATTGATATCAAAGAGATTGATGAAGAAGACGCTAAGATGAGAATCATAGCTCAAAGTTTTTCTGGAGATGTGAAGAAATGGATTCGCAGTTTCGCTGCTAATTCTATCAATAGTTCTCAGAGGTTGATAGAGTTTTTCTTAGCACGATGGCAAGAAAAGAAAAATCCACTGCAGATTTTGGCTAAGTACAATTCTATGAAAAGAAATCAAAATGAGACAGTCCAAGAGTTCACAACAAGGTTCAATATGGTGTAGAATTCCATCCCTGATGATATGAAACCTCCTCCTGGTTTAGAATTTCTCCATTATCTTGATGCCTTTGACCCAGACATGGCATATCAACTTAGGGAGAGAGACCCTGGAACTCTTGAAGAAATGCAGCGAAATGTAGTAAGTGTTGAAGCTAATATGCTCATCAAGAAATCTAAAACAAAGCCTGAGAGACCTGAGAAAAAAGTTGTCTTTAAAGAAGAGCCCTCCTCATATTCTGATGTAAAACTTGATACTTTAATCAAAACCATGGAAAGAATGATGGATAGAATGAGTATAACAAATCGACAAGCGGAGCCTTCAGAAAGGAATCCAAATTTTCAAGGACAATAGCAACAACATTTCATAAATAAGCAAAAAGAGTAGTGAAATTAAGATCCTCAGGGACAAGTAAGAACTCAATTTTAGCAAAATTACACTGAAGGGCAGGAAGAAGATGAAGAGGAAATTGTAGAAGCAAATCATTTCTTTGAAGAAGATGAGCTGCCTACTTTTCTAACTAAGGAAGATCAGTTTTCTCAGGAGTCTTTCATACCAAGTGATCAAAATCTTTTACTTGCAAGTGAAGATCTATGGGCAGTGCAAACCGAAGACTACCAAAGAGGATATTAGAATGCGCTTAGCCATTTGTAGAAGCAGTACAAATTGAGAAACAGAAATGTACCAGTCACATTGAATTTGAAGAGGCAAAAAGCACAAAATGATACACAAAGAAAAGAAATAGACCTTGCAAATCAAAATAAAGAAAGGGAGATTGTCATATTAAGCCGGGATAAAACCAATGAAACCTCTACCAACAATGTGAGGAAGGATAAGGAGGTTCAAAGAGAAAGTCATAAGAAGGAGTCTCAAACTAAAGGGTAGATTGAAAAGAAGGACATCACTGTAAAAGAGGTAGATAAGCAGTCTAATCTATTTAGTTTAGAGAATGAAATTTCCAAGTTGAAAGTTTCAATTCCTCTACCTGAATTAGTACAGAATGATAAGTGTAAGTTTCAGATTGTTAAAATGTTGAAGATAGACCAGATGTCAGACACAGTAAATGTTTCTGATGATGAGCCTGCAATTGTTTTTTGGTCCAACCTTAGAGGGAAGTGCTGAAGATAGTGAAATCCCACCTTTCTATCTTAGTCTCAAACTTCATGATTTCATCGTCCATAACGCCATGCTAGACTATGGTGCCTCGCATAAACTTATGCCAAAATTCATTATGGATAAACTAGGACTGAGTATCACCCGACGTTATCATGACCTCTACTCATTTGATTCGAGAAGAGTGAAATATCTTTGCCTTATCAAAGATTTAGTAGTGTCCCTAGACCAAATTCCGGCCAAGAATGTGTTGATGGATGTAGTGGTTGTTGATATCCATCCTCTGTTTAATATGTTTCTTTCACGATCTTGGGGGGAAAGATGAAAGGAACCTTACAACTTCATTTTTCATATGCTACTATTCCAGTATTTGGGTAGCTTAAAAAACTCTATCAGGAGAAGAAGATGAAATTCATGATCAGTAGCAAAGAAAAACCAATAAATCACCCCATCCATGCTATGCATATTGATCTAGGATTTTTTTTTTTGGTAGGTAAGCACCCACGAGGGATTTGAACCAGTGACCTATCACAAGGAGTACCTTAACAGTGCACCTATTCACCATCAATCCAAAGCCCTGTGGGCTTATTGATCTAGATTCTTTCATTTTATATAGTGATATGAATTCAATAGATGATGATAGTTAGCTTGTAGAAAATTCAGAAGTTTCGGATGTTATAAGTAGTGTACAGAAAGTTTTAGTTGCTAAGGAAAAGGAAAAAAATGAAAACTGTTTGCAGCCAGAAAATTCTCTTGAAAGGATTGTTGAGTTAGTGCAGAAAACAGAGATCATTGAGACAGCGAGCGATCCTCCAAAAAATCAAATAGTTGAGCCTTCCAAAGTTTTGTTTCTGAATGAAGAAAATGGTCTTTGGACCATGGAGTTCGATGGTGCATTGGGAAAAGAAGGAGTTGGGATTGGTGTGTGGATTCATGGTCCATTACATCATTCATGTAAAATTCCATGTGATGTAAGAATGAGTGTTGGCATTATGATACAAGTGTTGTCCTTGATGGCAACTCACTCAGAGACAGGTACAAGTGATGGCAACTTGATCAGAGGACAGATCTCAGCACAACAGGACAAGAAAGAGATATACGCAGGTTCATTAAGGAAAATCAGCGTGTACACGCAGGTTGGCTTCAGTAAAAGCGCGTACATGTGAAAACGTACCTTTGGTCCGTGGCGGTTAGTCCTTGGAAGTTGTGCCTATGGTTTTGGACCATGGTGTCTCGACGGGCGTGTCGATCCCTAGTTTTGAAGTTGATGGTATTATGTTACTATGGTTTTGGACCGTGGTATTGTGAAGGGCCTAAGCCTATATAAGGAGAAGATCATTAGGCCAGATGTGGGAGTGAGAGTGTGTGAGTGACGAATATCTGATGAGGTGAGAGATTCAAATGCTGATTATGGGTTGGTGATCTGAACCAAGGTTTCACTCATGTGGAGGATGATGATGAACGATGGAACGGGATCTCAAGGCTTGGAATGATTATCTTCATATGGTTTGACTGTGAATAGACTAGATCTATTGACGCATGTTTATTGTTATAATCTGGGTATGTTTTGATGTCTGATATAGCTGCGGAGTTATAAGTTAGAATTTGCAGATCTGTACGCGGGTTGGTTTTGGTAAAAGAGCGTATACACGCAGGTTGTGTTCGTCGAAGTAGCGTATACAATGTGAAGTATGAAGATGGAGTTGGATCTGGTTGTTGTTATGTTGTCTGTGGTCTTGACAGGGTTTCAGTGATTCAGAGATTGATGATGCAGGTTGTACTACAATGGTGATTGTTTCATGGATCCAGTATGAAAATGTATGAAACGTGGTCCCGGGAAGATCGTAGGCCGGCACCTACGTACTGGTAAACATATCAGCCAGTACAAGAGCCAGGGGGTTGTAGCTCCCTTCCAGGAGCAGCTGGAAAACGAGTGAAGGTTGTAGCCTTCTGTAGGGTTGGCACCTACGTACTAGTAAATGGATCGGCTAGTACAAGAGCTATGAGGGTTGTAGCCCTCTGCAGGTTGTAGCCTGCGTGCTGGTAAAGGACTGCACCAGTACATTGTAAAAGAAGTTTCTTATTAAAGGAAGATAGAAACAAATTGCAGCAGGTGGTTTTCACCCACATTGGGTTTCCACCTTATATCATGGTGTTCATGTGTGTGCCTTATGTGTGATGATTTGTTCTGTTATACTGCACCTGTTTACTGTTAATATGGTTAATAATGTTCTGATGCATTTACTGAAGATAAGTTAATTGAATCATAAGATTACTGCATGTACGCTAGTTGCCCTTAACGAAGTCGCGTATATACGCTGATATCCTTAACTGAAGCTGCGTGTATGAATCTGAGTATGAAATTGAAAAGTTTTATCTGATCTGATAATACTGATTCACCCCCCCCTCTCAGTATTATTTCCAACAATTGGTATCAGAGCAGGTCCTTCAGAGAAGCTTGATCGCTTGAAGGAGATTCGTAGAATAATGGGGAAGAAAGCACGTCAGAAGAAGAAGACAGCTCAAAGGAACAATGACAACCTACCGTTGAGTGGAAGCAAGTATTCAGATCCTGAATCACCTCAGATTGAAGATGGACAATCAAATGAAGCATCAGATCAAATCATAAATCAGTAAGATCTACCTAGCAAAAGGGAGAATGCCCTCAAAGAAGAAATCATCATATTAAAAGATCAGTTGGAATGTGCATCCAGAATTCGACAAATGTTGCTAGCGCTGAATAAAGAGCAAGAAAACGAGATCCTCGAACTAAGGCATCAGTTGGATTGAGGAAGGAAAGCTGAAGAGACCTTGAAGAAGCAATGTCTGGACAAAGAAGAACAACATCAAGTTGAGGTAAATATCTTGAAAAGTAAATTAGAAGAAAAAGATAAACTATTACGATTTCAAGATAGTACTAAGATCTTGGATGATATTCTTAGTAGTCAAAGGTCCCCTGCTATCAAAACTGGTCTTGGTTTTCATGAGTCTATTGAAGGTGAATCTGGTTCACAAAGTAAGACAAGAATCTCTAATGCAAAATCTGAAAGGCTCTACAAGGAGATGAAAGGACAACCTCATCAACAATCAAGGAAAGAGACTCCTCAAAGAAAATCTTTTACTCCTCCCATGAATAATGTTGAATGCCATGTATGTCATAATCTTGGACATGTTGCAGCCATATGTAGAAGAAGAAGGTTTCAAGACCATCATGCAGAAAGATCATCACATTCAAGGTACTTTAATGGATATTGCTTTTCTTGCAATATGTTTGGTCACAAAGCTGCCGATTGCTATAGGAGAAATATGAAACATGTAAGATGCTATGCATGTAACAAGTTTGGACATAGAGCAAAAGATTGCAGGAACAAAGCTCATGATAAAAAGAAATCATCAACATGCTTGAAGATATGGAAGAAGAAGGAAGTTCAGTCAGAAAGATGTGGCACAGCACAGGGTACTCAGCACAGCACAGACATAACAAACTCAGGGGGAGCTGAAAGTGTCAAACTTCAGTGTTCTAATTCTCATACGCAAGTTTCATGAAGGAAATCCGCGTATATACGCGAGTTTCACACTGCAAAATCGCGTATATGTCAGTCTGAAGAAATGCAGTGGGGATAGGCTCAGAAAAGGGGTCTGATATGATTCAGTCCAATATCTGCTCTCTTGGTTAACGATTACAGTCTGCTAAGGATGTTTGGAAATGTTTTGATACTTGTAAGATGTTAGAAGTGTTTAATCCTAACTTGATGATGATGAGATCTTGATGCTTATTACTGATGTATGCATGATCAGATCTAACTACAGATGGCATAGGCTCAGGGGGAGCATATACTTCAAATAATGCATTGTTGGCATTATGGTTAGAAGTTGTTGATAAAGTCTATGAAGCTAAATGATACATCTTGCTGTTTGATCAAAGGAATGGTATTGCAGGCTGTTGCTTATGGTACAGATCATATATGATGAATGATAGTCATGGTCTTGAATGAATGGCTGGTCTTAGAACCTACATCTGCTCAGGGGGAGCATGGATGGATTAATACAAAGGGGAGCCAAATCAGAAACTTCAGCATGTACTCAAGGGGAGCATGGACAGATTGGTACACTTTGGCATATACAAAGGGGGAGCACATTTGGAGATTTCAGCAGGTACTCAGGGGGAGTATGTACAACATACCAAAGAGGAGAATATCTTGGTCCGCCCTTTGCCCTTGATGTCAAAGGGGGAGAGTGACTTGGTGTGGTGGTTGCCATCAAGTCCAAAGGGGGAGATTGTTGGCATTATGATACAAGTGTTGTCCTTGATGGAAACTCACTCAGAGACAGGTACAAGTGATGGCAACTTGATCAGAGGACAGATCTCAGCACAGCAGGACAAGAAAGAGATATACGCAGGTTCATTAAGGAAAATCAGTGTGTACACGCAGGTTGGCTTCAGTAAAAGCGCGTACATGTGAAAACGTACCTTTGGTCCGTGGCGGTTAGTCCTTGGAAGTTGTGCCTATGGTTTTGGACCATGGTGTCTCGACGGGCGTGTCGATCCCTAGTTTTGAAGTTGATGGTATTATGTTACTATGGTTTTGGACCGTGGTATTGTGAAGGGCCTAAGCCTATATAAGGAGAAGATCATTAGGCCAGATGTGGGAGTGAGAGTGTGTGAGTGACGAATATCTGATGAGGTGAGAGATTCAAATGCTGATTATGGGTTGGTGATCTGAACCAAGGTTTCACTCATGTGGAGGATGATGATGAACGATGGAACGGGATCTCAAGGCTTGGAATGATTATCTTCATATGGTTTGACTGTGAATAGACTAGATCTATTGACGCATGTTTATTGTTATGATCTGGGTATGTTTTGATGTCTGATATAGCTGCGGTGTTATAAGTTAGAATTTGCAGATCTGTACGCGGGTTGGTTTTGGTAAAAGAGCGTATACATGCAGGTTGTGTTCGTCGAAGTAGCGTATACAATGTGAAGTATGAAGATGGAGTTGGATCTGGTTGTTGTTATGTTGTCTGTGGTCTTGACAGGGTTTCAGTGATTCAGAGATTGATGATGCAGGTTGTACTACAATGGTGATTGTTTCATGGATCCAGTATGAAAATGTATGAAACGTGGTCCCGGGAAGATCGTAGGCTGGCACCTACGTACTGGTAAACATATCAGCCAGTACAAGAGCCAGGGGGTTGTAGCTCCCTTCCAGGAGCAACTGGAAAATGAGTGAAGGTTGTAGCCTTCTGTAGGGTTGGCACCTACGTACTAGTAAATGGATCGGCTAGTACAAGAGCTATGAGGGTTGTAGCCCTCTGCAGGTTGTAGCCTGCGTGCTGGTAAAGGACTGCACCAGTACATTGTAAAAGAAGTTTCTTATTAAAGGAAGATAGAAACAAATTGCAGCAGGTGGTTTTCACCCACATTGGGTTTCCACCTTATATCATGGTGTTCATGTGTGTGCCTTATGTGTGATGATCTGTTCTGTTATACTCCACCTGTTTACTGTTAATATGGTTAATAATGTTCTGATGCATTTACTAAAGATAAGTTAACTGAATCATAATATTACTGCATGTACGCTAGTTGCCCTTAACGAAGTCGCGTATATACGCTGATATCCTTAACTGAAGCTGCGTGTATGAATCTGAGTATGAAATTGAAAAGTTTTATCTGATCTGATAATACTGATTCACCCCCCCCCCCCCCCCCCCCCCCCTCTCAGTATTATTTCCAACAATGAGTTCTTATAAGTTAGATTTTTATTTCTCAAAAAATGAGGCGGAACATGAAGCATTGATTGTTGGCCTCAAAATTCTGAAAAAGTTAGGAGAAAAGAAAATTTTTGTTTATGGCGACTTCGAGTTGGTAATCAAGCAAGTGAAAGGGGAATACCAGGACAAGCATCCAAGAATGAGAGATTATCGAAATGTTTTCCTTAACAGCCTTAAAATTTTTTCAGAACATACTTTGTCCTTGATTCCTAGAACTCAGAATTTTATAGCTAATTCTCTTGCTACTACAGCTAGTATGGTAAAGATTCCCATTCACTCCAATAATAAGTATTCAATTCATGTTAAACATCGCCCATCTGTTCCTGATAATATGAGATATTGGCAGGTGTTTTGGGATGACAAACAGATCAATAATTTTCTACAGATGGAAGATGAATTCCAGAATTCTTGCATTAATGATGCATTATTGGCTTAGTGGGTCCTAACCGAGGTTCAGAGTTACGTTTTCCAAACAAATCCCTACACTACTGGTCATTTTGGCATCAATCAGCGGAGCGCGGACTAAAGTCTCACCTGAAGCAGTATGGGGAGATGCTGGAACCAAGTTTCCACACCCAGAGATTAGTGTAATGTCATTTTATGCCCTAGCCTTGCCTTCACGTAGATCGATAAGCCCTTAAGGCTTATTGATATGACTTCCTCTTACTAGCCTATAGACCTTCATGAAGGTCTATGACTGCCTTTCATGGACCTTAAATAGGTGAATCAACCACTTACACACTTCTGAGATTGCTTCTACTTCTGTATTTACCCAAATCAGCTTAAGTGTTTGATAATTTTAACATGCATTAAGATATTCTTCACGTAAACATATATTATGACCGACACTTCGTATAACAATGTAAAACACATAGATTTGTGCATCAACACAACATTAATTCATAAACCCATTATTCATAATAACATAATCACATTCATTCATAACAGAAGTAAAAGGACAAAACACAGATATTTCTAGAATAGTCTCTTTATTGATACTTCAGATTTGCTTACAGACTCAAAACTACCCTGCGCACTCAACTGCAGGGGTCTACGCACTCAGTTGCAGACTTTACTCTAGGCCTCTGCGCACACAGATGTAGAGCCTCTCTTCTACTCTAAGACTCTTCGCTTGTCACTACTATTGACCGATTACATCAACTATGAATTTCCCCTCTATGAACTACCTTAGACTCTCTAAGACTCTCCTTTTTATACAATCCCATGGTTTGCGGACCATGGGTAGGTCTATACAAGCTGACACAACTTACATAAAAGAAGGGAAAATCCCTTTATGACACTTACTATCTACGTGCTCCGTGATCATAACTTGCAGAGACTTTACACTTTACATCACAAAAACTTGGGCTTTCAGCCCCAAAACTTGACCTTAGGGGACCCTGTCCCAATAGGCCCCCAACAAAAATATTGTGACTCACCCCCGAGTCACTCTGCTGGAACAAAGATCTTACTGTGAAGACCTCCTAAATCCACTTGTGCTACTGCAACTTCAACTGTGCACTGCGTAGCTGCCTGCTTGACTTGCTCCACCAGCTGCTTGGTTGTTGGTCCTGTGCTATCTTCCTGGATCTTCTACTGTGATCTCTGCAGGCTGGCCAACTTATACCCAATGGTGGTGGAGAACACATAGGCTTCATCCAGCAAAGACCCTAATTTGGCCTTGAGGATTGCTTCTTTCCACTGCGCTGCTTCCACCTGTTCTTGTAGTTGCTTTTCCTCTTGCAGCTTTTCCAATCTCTACGCGAAAACGATGGTGTGCGTTGTCGGCTTTGCTTCGTCATACTGCTGCTGCAGTTCTCAGGTCTCTGTGTTCAACCTCTACAAGTTAGGATATTCTCGTAGACTTGTGATTAGCTCCATAAACTGCTCAAAGAGCGTAGTGCATTCCGCCACCGTGACATCTACTGCAGCAACTCCAACCCTCTCAACAACTTCACCCTGTTCTTTGACCTTTGGTGGAGTTGAAGGCTGTGTCTTCAACTCAAGCTCTGTAAGTTTTAGGTTCAGCTCAAACTTAACCTTTTCCATCTTGGTCTTCACATCACATACACCTACAATCGACTTCCAAATCTTGGCTTCCATCGGTGCTTCTTCTGGGATGTGAAGTTCCAGAACAGTTCTGCATGCTTCAGCTACTACTGTGATGGTGCGCTCATTCTTCTCCTGAACCTTCTTCCAGGCTTCTAGCGCGATTGTCTTCTCAAGAAATATATGTTTGTTTTTTATTTTCTTCTCACTGATCATGCGCAGCACGTGCTTCTCTCAGGCCTTAAGCTCTTCAATGACACCTGCTTGTAGGGTGTGAATGAATTCACTGGGGAGTGTGGCCAAGTTGAGGTCAATGTTCCTTAGTGCATTGACTGTAGCGTTGTTAGCTTCCACCTCCATGCTCAGAGCTCCATTTGGCAGTGCGACTGCCCGGAGATCCAAGGATCAAACCAAATCTGTGGCTTGAGTGGTCCCTGGCACCAAAATAGTTGATGCCACACTGCTCTGTCCTGCACCTGTCTACAGTCTAGTGGCTTGGATCTGTAGCTTGCGTATACCCGTCTAAATGGAACTTAATGCGTGCTTCTGCTACTTCTCAAATTGCTACAATAGTTGCGCTGTCATATCCCTTACCTTATCTCCAATGTCATCCAATTCACCCTCTGTAGGGTGATTGGGTCTAGCGATGACTTAGTGGCCTTGGTCTTCTTCCACGGTCCTTCTTTTTTTTGTTCCCTGTTCCACTTCACCCACAAGGGAGTGCTTTCCAGATCTCCACTGCCTTGTTCTGGTTTCTCATCATCCTTCGTTTGTGGTGAAGGGGATTTTTGGCTCATGTCAGAGTCGCGCTCTACCTGCTTTGCTTGTTCCTTAGCAGTGCACTCCGCTTCTGCGCATGCCTTCTCCTTCGTCTCCTTCTTTCGCTTTTTAGCCAACTGCTAATCTTTCAATATGGTCACTTATTTTTTCTGCTTTTCTGTGAACTTACTAGTCTTGGTGGATAAATTTGATGTTGTGCGCTAGTCTGCTGGCCACTAATCGAAGACTGGTGCAATGGAATCATCTGTCACGAGGTATGGTAAATCATACCACTTATGTTCTGGGTCCTTTCATGCCCAGATGGAGATACAGTGGAAGTCTTCTTTGAACTCTGCATGCCTAGATAGCTACTTAAAGATGGTTGGTGACAACTGTGGCTTTTGGTTGATGGCCATATTAATGCTCATCTCCATCAATACCCAAAACACCTTGCTTTCCTGGACCCACTCAACATCCTTTATGGCCCATAGTGAAGCAAACTTCACTTCTTTTGGAAAATCTAGCGCAATCAGAGGAAACTGGTTGTCCTCCAGCAACTCCCACGTGACCAACACAATCAAGAGTAAGAGCCATGAGTAGTGAAACGTCTTGCTCTGGTCTTGTGCGTCCTTGCAGTTCACGAGGAACTCGCTGCATAGGTAGTGCGCCTAGCTGAATTGTACTCCCTCCACGCACTGGGCCGCTAGTGAAACAATTGGTGTCAGCATCTCATCCACGCGACACTTTCTCATTATTTTTCCAGCCAAGATCTGGGTGGCCACGTTCATCACGGGGTCGGTTATGCTTGAATCTCAGGGCTTCTTGACAAGCTTAAACTTGTCCTTCATCCACTCGGCGAGGTCGCGCTTGCCCGTCTTTCCGCCAAATTTTTTGGCCGGATTTAGTCTTGGATGTGGTAGTAAGGTGATCCTATGGATCAGCATGTCGTTTATAGGGATCGGCTCCTCCAACCATAGGCACCCGTTGTGCACCAGGCACAACAACTATTTGATAACAATCAAATTTATGGGAGCGCGGTGGTAATGCAACACCCATAGCAGATTCAACAATCCTACCTTTTCCACCCCATGAATCCACTTCACTGGCTCTAGCATGGTGACACCAGACTCCTTGTAGAATACTCGTTGCATGAAATTATCAGTAGCCAGGTGGGGGAACCGCTCAGTGTCCCCCAAGTCCCAATCTTCAAGCTTCAGATGTGGGACGCACACCAAGCATGAACCTTCAAATGTGATATTCTTTGGCAGCAGGGGTGTATGAAGGAGAAACTTTCCCTCATTTGGGTCCTTTGGGACCTTCACCTTGCCCTGGCGCAAAGGGATCTATTCTGGAAGCTTTGAAATAGGGTCTATCCCCTCAATATTAATGTCCTCTGTGCCGTCATCACCCTTCAGGTCGACCACTTTGCCCTTTTCCTGCGCGGTTGGCTTTTATTTTCTCTGATGTTTCCTTGGTGACTCGTGCATTGGCAACATATTCTTCTGTTTATCCTTCTTCGTATTTGGAACCTCTCCTGTCGGCACAGGCTTCAGCCTACGCGACCTCGGCGATTTTGGCACTACTACGGGCACCTCCATACTTATGACCTCATGGGCAGCTCCCACAGAGGCAATAGGCCCTTTAGCACTTGCAATTTCCATGGTTTCAAACATGAAGTTGTTAATAAGCTGTTGGGTTTCCTTAGGTAACCTAACAAACAGAGAACTAGCAACCAAGTCCTCAAAGAATGCACAGTTCATGCGCACTAGACAATGCGAGACATAAGCTCTTAGAATGAAAAGTGTTTCTTGTTGGGAGGCCATCTGTAATTTATAGGCAAGTTTTAATTCAAATTCAACCGTTCCCCCCAAAATCTGCTCATAAATGCTAGATTGATGACAGATTTTCAAAGATCTCGCTCTTAAATTCAGCCTTAAATGTCGCCCCCCCCGCTCCTCTTATCTCTTTTCTCACTGTCAAATCATGAACAGTGACGGTAACGATCACTTTCTGGCTACGTTGCATGGTCTCTTGTCCTGTAGCGCAGCTCCCTTCACGCGTCTGTTGACACTATGACACCTATCTATCCCGCACAGGCCCCTCATCGTGCAACTCTACAATTCGGGTAGTGTAGTTTATAGTCCCGTGCCTCCTTGTAGCTACCTGGAGTGCTAAGACTATGCTACCATCATATAGTCATCTAGCCAGATCCTCAGTGTATGGATTCAATCAACCACCATTTACATTTCCAGGAAATGGATCTCCATTCAATTTCACCAGCCGAACTACTCCACCATCAATGATCTCCTTGCTCACATATGGCCCCAACCAATGCATCTGAAATTTTCCTAGAAATTTATCAAACTTGTTGTCATATAATAAAACTAAATTTTTTACCTTGAAGGTGCACAGTTTGATGTGCCGATCGTGCCACACATTTTCGCGCTCCTTATGAACTTGTTGATGGAAATCTAGCCAAAAATCTATCTTTCTCTAGCTGTGTCTGCTGCACGAGCCTTTCTTCTAAGGCTCAACAGTTTTCCATTCCTATGAACGCTACTATCCATAGACTAGGCACAATGTACTCCATTGGCATCACAACTTCTACGCCATAGACCAGTCAAAAAGGTGTCTGTCCAATCAGCTTTTTACAAGTAGTTATATAAGCCCATAACACCGCTGGTACGCGCACGTCCCAATCATTCCTCTGTGCATTGCAAACCTTTGTCAGCACGTTCTCCAATATCTTATTAAACGCTTCCACCGTCCCATTAGCCTGAGGGTGATATGGTATGCTCTTTTGATGATAAACTTGGAATTCCTCTGTCAGCGTGCTGATCGTTTCATTAAGGAAATGTGTACCGTGATCGCTCATCAAAATCTTCGGGCAACCAAACCTAGTCAGCACATATTCAAATAGGAACTTCACTGTTGTTGCCCCTGTACAATCCTTTACAGGCTACGCCTCCACCCATCTGGTCAAATACTTAGTTGTGATGATGATATACCGCGCACCCGTCTTCTTTCCTGGAGGCTGAATCGGTCCTACAAAATCAATTGCCCATTTTTCAAATGGCTGCAATGACACTTGCAGATTTAGAGGCAGCTCATCCATTCATGATGGCCCGCCCATCCACTGACATGCATCGCATGACCTACAATCCACTTTTTAATCCTTATGCACTATGGGCCACCACAACTCAGCGTGTAAAATCTTCTGCGCTGTTTCTTTTCCTGCAAGTGGCCTCCCACACCCCCTCCACGAGCTTCAGCTAGGATGATACTTTGTTCAAACTCAGGCACATAACATCGCAATATCTCATCTGCTCCCATCTTATACAAGTGACCTGCAATAATAGAAAAATCTGTTGCGCGCACCACCAATTCCTTCTTCTGTTGACTAGTGTACCCTTCTGGAGCCATTCATGTAGTCAGAAAGTGTATGATGTCTGCAAAATGATTATCTGCTACATGCATTGCAAAGAGCTGCATGTTAGGCAGTCCTTCCTCCAAATTAGTGGGTTTCTCACCTATTTCAATGTGTGACAGATGATCTGGTCCTACATTCAATCACCTTGGCTTCACAATGACTTCAAAATCATATTCTTGAAACAACAACAGCCATCTGCATATTCCCCCCCCCCCCCAACACAGGGTTGTTGACCAAGTACTTTAATGCGGAATAGTCTGTATACACCTTAAAGTGTCCACCTAGCAAGTAGTGTCTGAACTTCTTGAGCGCATACACCATAGCCAAAACTTCATGCTCTGTCGTCGAATAATTATTCTCAGCCTTACATAACTTCCTGATTGCAAACACGAAAGGGTGATCCAACTCCCTCACTGGCATGTGCAGTATTACTCCCAGTGCAATACATGACGCATCCACATGCACATGAAATTCCTTCTTCCAATCCAGAAAGACTAGGATCGATGCAGTGACCATCTTTTCTTTTAACACATCCAACCTTTGCTGACATTCTTCATTCCAATAGAATGTAGCATCCTTCTTCAATAATTTTTCCATTGGTGCGGTAATCTGGGCATAACTCTTGATGAACTTTTGGTAATAACCAGTATGCCAAGAATTGCGCATGGCTGTTTGAAACTTCTTGGCGCCTCCAAATTGATTATAACCACGATCTTAGCTGGATCCACCATTAATCCTTGTCTGCATACTACATGACCCAGCAAGATTCCGAAGGGAACATAGAACAAACATTTCTTCAAATTTAGTGTGATCTAATACCTCCAGCATGTATCCAACATCAAGCATAGACTAGCTACATGGCATTTTACCAGCCCAAACACCATCCAATCGTCAAAGTATACCTCCAAGAACTTGTGAATGAAGTCCTTGAATGTCGCGATGACTACACGCGAAAAGATCACCGATGCATTCTTCAATCCAAAAGGCATTATAGTATACTGAAAGCATCCCCATTCAGTTGCGAAGGTCGTCTTACTCCTATCTTCTAGTGCGATCTTGATCTGATGGTACCCCGAGAACCCATCAGTGAATGAATATGCTTCCTGTCTGCCTACATTATCCAACACTTCATCGGTGAAAGGAGTTGGAAAAGGATCATGCACGCAAGTGTCATTTAGCTTCCTGAGGTCTACGCATATCATTATTTCATCCTTCTACTTCTTTTCCTAAACTACCATAGGACTGACCCAATCAGATTCCTCCATTGGTTCAATGATTCCTGCTGCCAACATTTTGTCCAATTCTAAGTGGACCCTTTCTTTGTAGTTAGGATTGAGGTGATATGGCCTTTGTTTCACAGGCTTCGTGTTTGGTTTCAAAGTTATCCTCTTCGCTCCTAAATCTCCTATTATCCCTTTCAAGTCTGAAAAATTTGTAGGGAACAAATCCTGGTACTCGTGGAGCAATTCAGTGACCTTATCCACGTAACATCATCCCAATAGTCCCCTATCTTCGCAAACTTTGGCTCCGCCTTTGTCCCAATGTTCACTTGTCTCGTTTTCAGTGACGTGGAGATACCTGGATTCTCTATCTATGCCCCCTAAACTCCATGGTGATATTCTATCTCCGGGATATTAATGTTCCTTGGATTCTCCCTCTTCTTCTTCATCAATTACATTGTAGCACTCCAGCGCATGGTGTAGCTGGGTGGTCCAATCTGGTTGAATCAAATCCAAGGGATCCTACGAGATCATACGAGATTCTAAAGATCGCTGCCTTGACCTTCTGTAGTGCTTCATCAATGCACTCGAATCCATCCTCAAAGTTGAATGTCATCAAGAATCCCTATCTCAAAATATCCCATTCGTCCGTGCCATGGTAGAGCTCTGTCTCCAAGTACCAATTCATAGGTATTACATCCAAGGTGTGACAAAACAGATGCACCCACTCCAGTTGTAGTTTTGCTCCATAAGCATCAGTCCATTTAGCTAAGTGATCATGAAGATCACTCCTCCCATCATATTTATCTATCAATCACACCTTTGGGCGACCAAACCGCACCCTCATTAGTATTTTGTATTCGCGCCATCCATCAAAATTGTCTTTATGCGTACCCCACCATCTTGCATGCATAACGTGTAGTGCCAAGTCCAAGGCTTGGAAGCGATGCTTCTCTGGCACGTCCCTTTCAAATGCATCCAAAAATTTATCAACGTTAGTTAAACCATCATAATAAGGCAAACTTCTTACCTCTAATGATACGTATCGAAACAATTTGGTCATCATATTACATCATAGCGTAGACACTTCGTGCAATCTATTCTATTAGTGTTCCAATTCCTCATCTGAATCTGATGTGCAAGAGATTTCTCGGTCCCATGCAATACATCCATCTGCTGTTGGATTCACCCAATCTTGATCTCATGCTATTATCTTATAAATTTGGTCCAAATCATTGTCACTTTCGTAATCACGGACCGGTTTAGTATAGTGCAACCCTTCTGCAGGGTCCAATGGTACTACTACGTAGAGTGATTTTCTTTCAAATGAAATCACCCACTTCTTATTGATCACCCTGTTCATGTTGATAGCCTAGTGGATCCCAAGGAGCACAGGGTAGGGATTGCTATCATTGACAATCTCTATTACTTCGAAATCTGCCAATGCGCTCGCGCTTTCAATATCGACTGTCACTCCCTATAATATTCCCATGGGGATAATCTTTTGTTGATTCACCATCCTCAATTGAATAGGAGACCACTACAACGTAGGTCTCCCCATTCTCTCCCATGTCTGTTTCAGCAAAACATTTGCATCTGACCGAAGATCCAGAATAACTTGGTCTATTTCATACTCTCCTATTTGTGCTATGAGCCTCATCTCACACCCTGTTCTTGACTTATGCTTACCAATTTCCCTGACCACACGCGGTCCCTCAGGAGCATTACCAACACATTTTTTATCAACTATTGTAATCCCTTTACAGCCTTGCTATCGCATAGCAGGTTCATATAAGTGTTGAAGAAGGTAGTAAGCATGGATGGGTCCATTTCTTCAAACTACTTATCCTGACTTCCTAAGGTAGAAGCCTTAGCAAAGCTTTTCTTTACTTCCATGAATATTTCCTTTGTGCACTCCAAATCAAAGCCGACCTCCTTTTCTAGAGCTTTGCAGACCCGTTCACCTTCTTCAAGGTGCTTTCCCTTATCTTCGCCAGTTGTCATTCCACTTCGCAACACAATATTCACGTTGGGGTCCTCTTCGCGGGGTTCAGACCTCATCATCTTTAGGTTCTGCATAGGTTACATCCCCTTTTCGTGCATCTTAGTTATTAATACAGGTCAATCTTTTGTCGCGTGGTCGAACTAGGTGCAGTATCAGCACGATAGGCGCGTCGGGTTTGTGCATTGTCATGCGTAGTGTCTTGGCCCCCCACAATTGTAGCATATAACTTGCCCCCAACCTCTCGCAGGCCGTCCTCTGCCTCGGCCTCGTCCGTGCCCCTAATATCCTCCTCGCAGTCCCCCAATGCCTTGATCTAGAGGTTGAGTTTCTATCTGCATTCAATACACGGGCGTTCTCTCCATCATTAACTCATATCTACGGCAATTGCACTCATCGTGACCTACTGATTAGAAGAATTTGTAGAAGAGTTGTTGCGGTGTTTGTACAAATTTTTGCAGCAAGTGGTAATTATCTGTCGCATGTCTTCCAGCTACATAACATATAGAACACCATAGCATGGGCCCTGTACTTGGCCATGCTTGAGCCTCTGGCCTCAGGGGCATCGACCCTCCTCCTGCAACATAATTTGTGAAGACAGGGCAATGATCTTTATCATGCCCTTGACTCTTACATTTCAAACACCAAACCTCTTCGTGCACCTCTGGCCGAGCCGCTCTATCCTTCTTCAGACTTTGAAATTCTAGGCAAAGGTTCTGTAACTCTGCGTGAATCTGTTGAACTCCCAAAGCAACATCTTGAATTGGTGTCTCATGCAATCTCATCGCAATCTCCAGGGCCTCCACCTAGGTCCCAATATTTTGCTGTGATAAAGCAACCCTTAGATGAGGCAAGAGTGAAGCCACAAACCATTCATGGTGCTACCCATCCGTAAGATTCATGTTAGCTTCACGGATCTTGCACTTCAATCTCTGATTCAGATCCTAAGGTGTCTCGTCAAGCTTCATCATGATTTCCTTGAATCCAACAATTGGTTGCACTTTAGACTTGAGCCTACTAAATTCCTTATTCAGCGTTGTTTGAATGTGAGCCAATGCAACCATCAGGTTATCAGTGCAGTACTTAATATACCACGTTAGCGCGCATTCCTGTAAAGAAGTAACCAATGTAGCTTTCTTCATCTGATCATTTGTAATGCCCTAAGCTTCCCACACAGCTTCGTAACAAACCAAAACTGGTCCGGGTCCTGATTCCCCAAGCCCTTGAAAGCATGAAATTTTACTGAATTCGCCATATTGAACGGTGGTGGTGGTGTGGCAGAAGGTGTATGTGGTGGAGGTGAATATGGGGGTGGTGTGGGTGGATGTGGTATTCATGGGAACCCTCACCTTATTAAATGGACAACGCTCTGTAGAGAATACTGTGCTACTTCTTCTTCGTCACTCAGAGGAGGCTCAATCAGTGTGCTATATTCAAGTCTTGTTCCCTTTCTATCCCTGAATAACTTTCCACTGAGCATAGCTCCAAATATCAAGGTAATTGCATAACCCTATTTTCACATAAGATCATTTTAATCCAAGTATTCAGAGACCTTAAATACTTACCTCGTGGTCCTTTGAAGAAGTGTCGCTCTACTTTGCTATAGCTAACCGAGGTATCGACTGCGAACTCTGTCACAAATCATCCTACGATACGATCAAGCCAGTGATCGACAACAAGTGCGACCTTATATTCAGAAGCTTCCAATCTCCGCACTAACTTTGGGGTCCACATTATCGGACCGTCAAGCCTCCACCTTCCTTGGTCGTCTGCCAATTTAGCGATCCACTCGTATAATTCGACTGGGAAGGAACAGAAGAAAATTTCGTGTATCTCTGTGTACAGATACCTATCCAACCATTGTTCTTTTGTCAATCGTGGGTTCCTGTTCTCTTGTGCCGCGAATTCGTGGATCTTCCTATCCAACCAATCTTCAATTTCCTTCTTAGTTGGATTCTAGTGATGCGACATCACACATCTCTTTATGTAGATCCCATCCCAGAAATGGAACCATTTGTTGGCTTAGTGGGTCCTGACCTAGGTTCAGAGTTAAGTTTTCCAAACAAATCCCTACACTACTAGCCTTTTTGGCATCAATCCTTAGAGCGCGGACTGATGTCTCACCCGAAGCAGTATGGGGGGATGCTGAAACCAAGTTTCCGCACCCGGAGATTAGTGTAATGTTGTTTTATTCCCTAACCCTGCCTTCACATAGATCGATAATCCCTTAAGGCTTATCGATATGACTTCCTCTTACCAGCCTCTAGACCTTCGCGAAGGTCTACGACTGTATTTTGTGGACCTTAAATAGGCGAATCAACCACTTACACGCTTCTGAGATTGATTCTACTTCTGTATTTACCTAGATTAGCTTAAGTGTCTGATAATTTTAACATGCATTAAGATATTCTTCGTGTAAATAGATATTATGACTTGCATTCGTATAAAAATGTAAAACACATAGATTCGTGCATCAACACAACATTAATTCATAAACCCATTATTCATCATAACATAATCACATTCATTCAGAATAGAAGTAAAAGGACAAAACACAAATATTTCCAGAATAGTCCCTTTATTGATACTTCAGATTTTCTTATAGACTCAAAACTACCCTATGCATTGAGCTGCAGGGGTTCGCACACTCAGCTGCAGACTTTACTCTAGGCTTCTGCGCACACAGCTGCAGAGCCTCTCTTCTACTCTAAGACTCTTCGCTCGTCACTACTACTGACCCATTACATCAACTATGAACTTCCCCTCTGTGAACTGCCTTAGACTCTCTAAGACTCTCCATTTTATACAATCCCATGATCCACAGACCATGGGTAGGTCTATACAAGTTAACACAACTTACATAAAAGAAGGGAAAATCCCTTTATGACACTTACTATCTACACGCTTCGCGATCATAACTTGTAGAGGCTTTACACTTTACATCACAAAAACTTGGGCTTTTAGCCCCAAAACTTGACCGTAGGGGACCTTGTCCCAACATGCATCTAATATGAATGATCCAAAAATTGAAGAAACTAAGATTGAAATAATGCAATTGAAGGACAATAACATTCCAAGAGGTATTTTACCTTTGGAAGATTTATTTGATCAAGATGATGTTGCTAAAAATCCCACCATGGTCCCCATAGAGAAAGGTGTCAAAGATGTGAACATTGGTGCAGCAGACAAGCCTAAGATGGTCAAATTGTCAAAGTCCTTATCTCCTGAGATGAAAAGTAAGTACATTGCTTTGATGATAGAATTTTCTGATGTATTTTCTTGGGACTATTCAGATTTAAAGGTGTATGACAAGAACATCATTCAGCACACCATTCCGGTCAAGCCTGATTAAAATCCATTTCGCCAGAAATTGAGGAGAATTAATCCTAAGCTGCTTCCATCAATTGAAAAAGAGGTAAATAGGCTTTACAAATCTGGTATTATAGTTCCTATTCGATTTTCTGAATGGATGTCCAATCTTGTGCCGGTGAGAAAGAAGACTCGGGAGATTCGTCTTTGCATTGATTTCATAAATTTAAACAAAGTATCCTTGAAGGAAAATTATCCCCTGCCAAAGATGAATCATATTGTTCAGAGGGTAATTTGGTCTTCTAGGATGTCATTGCCTGATGGATATTCCGGGTACAATCAAATTTGGGTGCATAGGGATGATCAGCTGAAAACAACCTTCACAACACCATGGGGTACATTCATGTACGCCAAGATGCCATTTGGATTAAAGAATGCAGGAGTGACATTTCAGCGGGCTATGGACATAGCTTTCGCCAATGAAAAGGATGTATTTATGGTTATTTATTTAGATGATCTCACAATTTTTTCTAAATCTGATGAAGACCATTTACATCATTTGAGAATCGTCTTTTAGAAATGCAGAAAATTTGGCATATCACTAAATCCAAAGAAGAGCTTATTTTCCATGGAAGAACGTAAGTTGTTGGGACATATTATCCCTAAGGATGGCATTTGCATTGACCCTGCAAGAGTTCAAGCTATTCATCAATTAAATTTCCCAAGGGACAAAAAAGAAATTTAGTTATTTAATGGGAAAAACAATTTTTTGAGGAGATTCATCCCCAACCTTGATGAACATTTGAGAGAAATGTCAGACATGCTAAAAAAGGACAATGATGTAAAATGGTCTCTAGATGCAAAGAAGTCTTTCAATGTAGTAAAATTTGCATTATCTAGTGCTCCTACTTTAATTAGTCTTGATTATACTTTAGATTTCATCATATTTTCATTTGCCTCTGAGCATACCTTAGCAACTATCCTAATGCAAAAGAAGGATCAGAAAAATGAACAACCTATAGCATTTTTCAGTCAAACAATAAGGGATGCAACGCTAAAATACAATATAATTGAGAAGCATGCTTTGGCTTTGGTGAAATCTCTCAAAGATTTTTGAGTTTACATTTTGCATTCTCACACCATTGCTTATGTTCCAACAACAGCTGTAAAAGAAGTTCTTATGCAGACAGATCTAGAAGGTAGGCGGGAAAAATGGATCATAGCCATGCTAGAATATGATTTGGAGATAAAGCCCACAAAACTCATCAAGGGACAAGGTTTGGTTAATCTCACGCCTGAATCTAATTTGCATGCATTAGATATCAATCTGATTGCTGCCCTTTCCGAAGAGGAAGAAGAAGACTCAAAATTATAGGTGTCTGACATGTTCGCTTCATCTCCATGGTACTCCGACATTGTTTATGTATTGCAGCATTTAAATCCTCCACCGGAAATACCCAAAGGTAAAATTAGATCCTTAAAGTTGAAAGCTTCAAAATATTGCATTCTTGATGGCGTTTTGTTTTGGAAGGATCTGGATGGTGTGTTGCTAAACTGTTTGGTTGAAAATAAAGCAAAGTTTGTAATGAGAGATTTTCATAAAGGAGATTGTGGTGGCCACCTTTTCTAGAAGACTACAACAAAAAAAAAATTGAGAGCCAATTTTTATTGTCCTACTCTTTTTTCTGATGTATATAAAACAATGATGCGCTGTCATGAATGTCAGATTTTTCAGGGAAAAGGAAAAAAAAATTCCATTACCCTTGTAGCCCATTTCAGTCGTAGCTCCTTTCCAGCAATGGGATCTTGATTTTATTGGCGAGATCCATCCTTCATCGCCAGCACAACAAAAATGGATCCTAACTGTTTCTGGGAAAACTAGTGTCTTTTCGATTTGCTAGTCCCACTAAGATTGGTAGCTATCTTAGAAATAAACAATCAAAGCAATTTGCGATTTCGTCTATGTATGATAGATAAGAGAGAAGCAAAGGACCAACTTGGATCTTCCGCTTGACTCCTTGCTTGATTTCTCTCCCCCTTGATAGAGCTTGTAACTCCTCTCCTACTTGTCCCACTTAGAGAATACCTGCAGAAATAAAGTAAAAAAACACCATCAACGCATCTCGATCTATTATATCATAAACAATGCAGAATCAGAAATACATTGAACATACAACGGAATTTACAAATAACAAGATTCATAAACACACGATTGTATGGAGGAAAACTCAAAGAAATTTATTAAAATAGAAGGGAGAATTACAACCCAGCTATTTGATCCAACATCATCATCCTCCCAGCATCAAAGCCCTCTTCACCTCATGAAAAATAGGATCACCCAACAATACAATGCTTCTTCTCAAAGACAAACTATCAACACTTCCTTACACATTACAAAATTCCAGCCTCTAGATCTCTTAGATGAGGGATCCATTTATAGATGTTTGTGTTATGCTCCTATACCAATAGGTGTCATATTTCATGATTGACTGGTAAAATCCCAAATATGTTCATCCTTTCCATGCTGCAAAGGTTCCATATTTTGAAAAGATCAAAAAGCTTAAAAAATGTAAAGAGGGTATGCCCTAAAAGAAAGATCAAAGGGTAAAAAGAATGAAATGGTCAAGAGAAAAAAGAAAAGAAATGAACCCCAAACAAAGAAGACCAGGAAAGTGTGCTAGTCCAAAATGCCACTACTATTCTATTTTTGCAAAGAATCTCATTGTGTGCAATTAGTTGACTCTTGCCACAGTTGATGGATGGCCAAATAGCTTAATCTTGGCCAGTTCATGTTTAAATTTCTTGTTTTAGAGATAGAGAATAAAATCTGTCCAAATAGTTCAATCTTGGCAGATAAGTAGATAGGTAGAGAAGCAAAAGTGCTCAACAGCTAAATCTGAGCCCTTGGAAGAAATAAGGGCAGACTTAAATAGGATTGCAGTCAAAAGAAAAGAAGAGAGTAAGGGTTTGCTAGTCCAAGTGCACCCATGTAAAAGGAAGAAAAAATGTTAGGTACTATAGGCTGGGTAGGTAGTTTTGGTGTTGCAGAAGCATGCTTATGATTAATCTTTGCTTCTCAAGAGGTTTATCTTATTGATATCATAAGTACAATGGCAATTGTTTGGCTACAACTCAAGGGATGCATGTCTAACTTCCCTTCACACTTCTCCCAAAATCACTTACTAACCTCCCCCTAAGGATATTGAGATCTGCTCAATACTCTTACAATCACTCCATTTCATGAAAAGCCTGAGGAAAATAGTATTACTGCTCAAAGCAAAGAAGCCACATTCCTTGTGTAAAATCCTTTCGTTCCCTCAACCTAAGTTATCAAACTTTATAACTTAGTGTTTTTTGTTACAAACCCATATTAACTGCTAACACTAGTATATAACTCCCTATGGTTATTCCACCTTTCTCGTACTTTATTAATATAATGCAAAACCAAAGATTTTATAATAATCCCGCCCCTGGTTAATCTATAACCGTAACACTATATCAAAGGGAATTAATGGTTCATCTAGAACCATGTAATAACCCTCCCCACGCGCAAATATTCAACAATTAATTAACATCAGGTTAATTAAACTATTAAGACCCTCGACAACCAATAGCACACGCCCCGATATGTTTAAAATCATTGTTTATTTGATTGGGTCCCGCGCTGTAGCCCTTTGCCACCTCAAATCTCCGCCAGCCGTTAGATCCGATCTCGTTGATCGGACGGCCCACGATCATTTCACGGCCTTCCCTGCTGATCCTTACCACCTGGGGATCCGGTGGTATTCCTGCCGTACCTTGGACATGCGACACCCTCTCGGCATGTTCGTGGCCCTCCCCACCAAAACTGCTTCGGCCCATAAGCGGTACGGACCTAAACCACTTACCACTCCCGCTGACCCCCCCGCTTACGTCACCACCAGGTCATCACCACGTCACCTTTCCGTACCCCGCATCACGACAAAACTATCCCGTCATGCTGACGTCATCCAACCAAAAGCGCCAAAAAGCCCGTGAAGCCGATTTTTTGTCAAAAAAACCCGTAAAAAATGTCATTTTCGCCCATTTTTCTCATTGTTTTCACAAGACTGTTGCATGCAAATTAACGTCCAAGCATCTGCGCAAGCTCCAGTCCGCCACCCCGACCAGCAAACTCCAGCATTCTGCACCTCAACTCATCAGTCGACCTACCAATTGCACTCGTGCGCTTCCAAAACACAGGTATTTACCCTCTTCCACCTCCCGAACCTGTGTTTTTGGTTTTCCTTTGCAAATTGTACTTGTAAAGAGCCAAATTCAAGCTAAAACAGCGCATAATTTCTATACCAAGGCACCCATAGCTGCTCTGTTGCCTTTTTTCCATAGAAATTCAACCTCTGAGTTAAAAACACAGACAATTGAACTATGGCAGCCCTGGTCGCCCTCAATGTTGCGCCTCTCAATGCAACTCATATAGACCAGCATCGTTTACCCTTGGCCGACAAAGATTTCCAAATAAGAGACCCAATTGGTTGCCAAAATCATCTGCAAACTTTCTGCCTAGTAAAAAACAATCACTTGAATAATTCTGATATCTATGGAATATGGGAATCTAATATCCCCAGGTACTACCTTCCCTCAGTCAATATATTACCAGATATTGTTCACCACTGCTGTGCCAATTATGTCCTTGTCAGTAAGGCAGTCATCTCTCCATCACAAGCTGTCCTTTTCTACATAACTGCTGAGTCTATCAATGAAATGTTACAATTCCATCTAGTTCAGCCTCTTGCTCCTCTCTCCATGGGATATTTGCTGGAGCAAGGCTCTCAATTGTCCAGTGCAAAAATAGCCCGGATTGCCAAGTTATTCATGAAGCCAGAATGCCAGCCCCAAGGCCCACCTCCTTATTCATATGTCTCCTTCAATGAGACTGGAAGAATTCTTCTTGACATGATATCAATAATCTTGGGTTTCAGGTCCAGTGAATTTGTGGATGAAATGGTCCTGGTTCTGTTGTCCACCTTCACTCTTGGACAGCCCCCTGCTATTAAGTATGACTATGCCTCTTTCATTGTTGACAAAATCCATGGTCAATTTATGAATTTGGAAAGAGAAGGAGTGTTTAAATACACAAGTTTCATATATCATATGCTGTTGTATTACCACCCAGACATTTTTATATTTCCCATCAGAAAATTGGATGCCAAAGGAGAGAGGAGGTCTGTAATCTTTTGGACCTCTATTTTCCATAGAATTACCGAATCCCCTTATACTTACTATGAATTCATTGACCTGTTCATACATCCAGCCTCCACTCTATTAATAGGAGCTCCTCCTCCTAGGCTCTTTGGTGACATAAGGAAGATTCTACAACTCTCCAAGAACTACAGGATAGGTGACTGGTACTTCTACCAGGATCACACTGAAATCAGGATATATGGCTGTGAGTTGTGCCCTTATAAGCTACCAAAATATGTGCCCATGAGACTGTTTGCTTTGGAGTATTTCAGGCAACTTATTAATGCAGATTTAACTCACTTTTGCAATGTCAAAAAGAAGGCTTAGCTGAGGATAAGAAACCAATTAGGCCCCTTTATCATTAACAAAAGGGAAGCATGGGAAGATGCTGATAAAATATTAGGGGAAGTCCTGAAATTGAAGAAAAGCTTCTGGTGGGTACCATATGATCCAAATGGCTTTATAAGTGAAAGAAAAGTAAAAAACCGACTGTCAGCTTACACACATCATAGGATCCCTGAAGTAGAACAATATGCCAATCAAGATGAGTGGGTAGAGGGTACATTAGTAGAAGAACTTACTTGGCAACAAGGAATGGAACAAACTATGAAAGATTTAGAAAAGACCCTTGACCTAGACTCTTTTGGACAGGTATCTTTCAAGCTGCCTCAACAAGTCGGAGTGGGTACATCTTCTACTGGGACTTCATAGCAACCTATATAAGGGGCCAGCACACTAGTTTCAGGTTCTTCAAAGGGCAAGGAAGTGGCAGGCACAGAACAACAAGAAATGACAGATCAACAGGAGGAAATTCCTCCAGTACAGACCAAAGCACCAGAGATACCAGCACTACAGACTCCTCTTAATGAGGAAAAAGGCAAGAAAAGGACAGAGAAGAGGCCACACCCATCAGTGGACCTACAGAACAGCTAGGTGCTAATGTTAGAAATTATATATTACGGAGCAATGGAACACATAAAATATTGCAGAAATATAAACACAGAAAACGCACAAAACAAGAGAGACACAGATATACGTGGTTCACCCAGTTTGGGCTACGTCCACCCCGAACAACCAGTCCTTCCTTTCTATTATCCAACAAAATGAAGAGACACAACCTACAACAAATCTGTTGTAATATCCTCTGTTTTCTCTCACAGTCTCACCTCTCTATTTCTCGCTCACAGAATACACATCTATATCTCAGCCTCCAATACAATACCCTCATACAAAGAGAGGGGTTGCCTTCTAGGGCAAAAAACCCTAAACTAAACATAAGTTCTATCGTCAGATCATCTGCCTAATGAACGACCCAGATTGACTAGAAATTACTATACTTTTACAAGGCAATTTTACATTTGTTTTTAGCTTCGGGGGCGCTGCCCCCGCGCCCTCGCAGGGGGATCGCTAGCCCCTGGACCCCCCAGCCGGGGGGGATGGGCCCCCCTCAGACCCCCGCGGGGGGGACAAGTCCCCCCCGCACCCCCCTGCATGGAGGGGTGTACAAACTTCCTGGGGTATACATCCGGCTGAAACAAAGACCTCTGAACAATCATGCTCCACACACAACAGCTAAAAGGCAAAGACTCAATCCTCTATCTGAAGAGGAAATCATTGAAGAGACAACAGAAAGCCTAT